>OV281289.1:9669166-11070833 GCA_923062465.1 Acleris sparsana
TGAATTTTAATAGACGATGATGATGTCCCGTACGTACGAAAATAATTGCGGTCAGCGGCACCAAAGACCCCGTGGTGACACGGCGCACTTATTTACATAATTATCTGACGAAATGTTATTCCAATTTATTTAAAGAGCAAAATGCAAGCTCGATACTGACCACAGATTATTAACGTGTCTGACGAGCGACTTTGATCCTTTCGTTTTGGAAAACATAATATCGTTGGCGTAGTAAAATTAATAAAACGGTTTCAGATAGAAAGTAAACCTTGAAAATAGAGGGTAGTGGACTGGTCTCTATATGCGCCACATGATGGCCATTTTACTTATTATGTTTTTGGAGTTTTGATCAGAAGGTCGGAATTAAGTGGGTACCTACTTAATACAACCAACTTGTGATTTGAGAACAGTGAAACTTAGTTACTATCTAATTCTAGTAAATTAAATCCCAACGAATAGCGCGTCTGCGTCTGATCAAGACTTGAAAAAATATGACCTACTTTTGAACTCGGCCTACAAAAGACAGCTTGCCTTATTCGTTTCTCTCAGGCAGGTGATGGATTAATGCGCATTTATTATTCTACTACTCCAATACCTAATCTATTTCTGTGCCCACAATTCACTGAGGTGGGTATATAGCTGGTGACCGGGGGTTTATCAGGGACTACATCTGCGGCAGGTATTGATGCGATATTTTAATTTCGCCAGTGACAGCACGCACGCCGCCGGCCGGGTCGTCTAAAGCCCGCACGTCCGACCTGTATTTGATATTTTTATAGCCCCTCCAGCTCCACATTATCATGAGATATTGCGGACCGATTTAAATATGAATGGATGTTCTGACGTTTTCGCGTCTTCTATAAATACAAACGAAACGCGAAAGTAGCCTTATATAAATAAATGCTTTTATTTGCGATTATTTCAGAATATACTTGTACACGCTGTAGTTAATTACGCAGCTTAACTCGCCGAGATAAGCGTAACTATTAACGATTTCTTTATTATTGGCCAGTGCGCTAAAGTTGGCACATTTCCAGCGGTTGGACCACCGTCATAATAACTTAGATAAAACAAAACAGGCTATTAGAGATCGGCATAATGGCTGTGAGTTATACAAGTATGTTAAATTCACATTTTCGTATGTGGCGTTAATTTTCAACATCAAACGAGCGCGCAACTTACATCATTTACGCAAAACTTTGCTGGAGCTCACCGGAAATTCTTCCCGTCAAATTTGCCCCGTGAAATATTTGACACCACCCATCATGATTATAAATTCTGAACATTGTACCTACACGTTCGGTGAGGTAAAGTTTTTTCGTTTTCGCTAAAGATTGCTAAATAAAATACCTAGTATTAAAATGAAATTAAGTCACGTTCTAAAAAAAGTTCTGAAAACTGGTAATTATTGTGACAGCTAAATGGACCGGTACCAAAATGGAAACAAGTCATTAAAATTATAATGAAAATATGAGTAGATTGAAACGTTGTTCTGTTTGCCAGCTCCTAAATAATGCACAGTCCTAAACATTTCCTTTTAAATGATATTTTATGGTGTTGACATTTTGGAAGCGCACCGCGCGGTAACGACGGAGCGGTCCCAAGTTGTTAAGCCGAAAGGGTTCGTACATTATGATTGTTATAGGCAAAAGGTCCACTTTATTGTCCTAATGTTGTGCCTTTACGTGATCATCATTTAAGGCTCGTCGAGCACAATCACCACAGTATCAAAGTTTCAGCACTCGATTGTATCGCTTAATGTATTTAATAGGCTGTGGTTAAAAAAAAATCAACCTGTTGAGATAATGAACAGTTTACCTAAATTAATAATTTTAGCCCAATTTTGCCAATAAGCTGCACTGGAGCTAGGTATCAAACGATTGCTCTAATGACCAATCTTGAATTACGGTTAATTATATCAACTTTTTCTGTTAGTGTACTTAAAATAATGTTCATGAACACTCATTTAGATGAAAAAACGAATGATCATTTTCATGACGGCTGGCTGGCACCGCAATTTTGCGTGACAAATAAGCTTTAAGCATGCTCACGAAATGTGTGTCAATCGAGTGTTTCATGCAAAACCATGCACCAGTAATACAAGAAGTTTCAGATTCACTGTAATTTGTAATCTTTTTAAGTAGGATAGACTCATTTCTCGTGTTACCTCGTTAGTAGATGGGGCAAGCGATTGAGAACGTCACACCGGGGATAGTGACGATGAGGCCGAAAACAAACAGTGGCGTGACTCATTTGAAGTAATTTCTACGGAATTATTTCATAAACGAAACAAACAATAGTCGAATAGAACACGCCATCCCTTTATTACGTTGTTCATCGATTGGGTATCGGCCGAGAGAGTTGGGCGCAACCCTCAAGGTGCTGCCGAGTGTGACGGTCTAATCAACGACCTCATTACCAGAAATATTATTTTGGAAACGCAATTTTTGTAGCGAATGGAATCAATAATAAATCATACACTTCACTAACGGCTAACAGAGTGAGACTTAGTCTAGTGTAAATCGACTAATAGATTTAGAAAACTTGAGCAAACAGAATTAAAATTAGTTGTTTAGTAAATTTGCCACATCAAAGCTCTTAAACACGCTGTTAATATGGAGCGTAGATGACTACTAGCGCTTCGGACAAGATCATCATTGCTAAGCGCAGAAAAAGCGCCGCACTAAACAAGAAGAATCGTAAAGGACCGTTGCTGCTGATTTGTTACGTAAAGTTTCAGAAATGTTATGCTTATTTTTCACCGTTCTCGGTCTCAATTTTATTGTTGCGAATACATAAAAATGCATGAAACCCTCGTGACATAACTATTAGTGTAACTTGAAACAAAAGCGCAGGGAAACATTTCAGCAGCAGATCGTGCATAGTCCGGGACAGCTATTTGTACAACGGGCCGGGATTTAACATTATCAGATGACGGTTCCCGAGGGACTGTAAATATGGCTGCACGCCGCGATTAGCGGTCGCCTGCGGGCAGCATACGCGCCGCGCCCGCACCGCCGCACCGCCGCCACGCCGCATGTTGTCCGCACAAACCTAAAGTTCCGCATAACAGTAACAACCAACGCAGCGATATTGTCACTCCATATCAATATCAACTACTATATTACAAGTAACTATCATATAACGGTGGACACAATGCATAGGTACTGTCGAGTTCATAAATATGTGTACACTATGTCATGTTTGAACTGCCATACATGAATTGTCACAGTTATTAAAGTGACAAGGTACTAAAGTGTACACGCATTTATAAACAGGACTGTATCACTTTTTCTGTGTACTTTCTGTGAATTGCATTATATTTTGATGTAACTTGTAAGACTGTTTAACCTTGTGTATGCATTAACCGTGTTTTACAGGAATAATTGATTCTGATTAAAGTTTTCATAGTTTAATCGGATCTCCATTAAACTGTACTCGGTCGGTACGGCCCTTGCTGAGGGACGCTATCGAGAATACAATGATTCCCCATGTCTTTGTGGCAACGAGTTGATGAAAAATTTGCTCAATCGCGTGTGTAATAAAGTTTCATTATTTCTCTTCACCCCGGTCACTCGGCTGTAATAACAACAGACCTGGACGTGAATCAGCAATAAATTTCAATGCAAACATAGGTATGGGGTTATTTCTGTAAAAAAACGGAAACTCATGAATAATGTGCGCCGTGTTTGATTGGTTCCACAAATGCTAGTTGCCATATGTAAACTATTTTAGTTAGAAACTACATCACGTTCTTTTGAATACTAGAAATTTTCAGCACATATATATTTAATAATGCCTTATTTCACGTCGGTTAAGAAGCCGTTGTGTAATCTTTACGGCGCAGACAGTCCCATTTCCGACTGCTGAGAGAGTTTATTATTACAAGAACTGTTTTTTTGTATGCAAAAAAACAGTTCTATGTAATAATAAAATCAGCTAGACGGTGCCCTCGCTTTGGCAATCCCACCTGATTGAAAACGAGCATAACTCGGACTTTTTGGGGAAGAAGAACGTCAAGTACTTCTAAAAAAGATCGTAAGTCCAGGTGGAACCGAGCAGGTAGTGGAAACTGCTGGGGCTCACTACCTACTCGATTAATCAGATAGGGTTACCGACAGTTCCCTTCAGGGCGGTTATTATGACATAGCTATGCAGTTCATTTTACGGCGAGTGTAAAGGACAGAGCTATCAGAGCATAGCTGTTACATGTCTCTTTCTCCCAGCGTCAACTGAACTGCATAGATATGTCATAATAACCCCCCAGGTCTTTTACTATTTAACGTTTTTTTCCATTTTCCACAACCAAGCAACACAAAGAGAAATCTATCGCATCAATTAGTTGATTGCCTGTTCTATTCATAGGAGATCATAACATGGAGTTATCAATCACAAAATTGACAAGCATTAGCAAATTACTCGGCGCAGGCAGATAATTACCACACAAGTTGTCAAAATAGCTCGGGTGGGCAGAAAGCGGCGCTTGAGCCGTCGGGGCTGGCGGGGCTATTCCCTCGGCCTAAAGATGACCGAGTTAAATCGAACTGGTATAACTTGACCTATCGCCTACGCGTGGATAGACTATACCCATGACTTCAGACTTCAAGAAAACCAGGATCGTACTGTACACGTATATCTGCGAGATCCGAGCGCAAGCAGGGCTTAAGTCCCACTGGTTCGATTGGAAGCTCGTCTTTGCTACGAAAATAATAACACCACTGATAGCAGAATTAGCATCCAGTCGCCTCTCTTCAACAACAGAATGAGTCATTAATCTTCCCCAGTGTGATTGCGGTCCGAATTTCTCGTCATTATTCAATCAGACCGCAACGCGCAATTAAACTTTTAACTGTTTGATCTTTTAATCTGGTTGCGGAATGGGGTAAGTCAATACTGGATGAATTAAGGGATTATTCGTGCAACTCTTTCATTATTATACCTACTTATTTTGGCTTAATTTCGTTTGAAATCACTTTCGTACCATAATAAAATGAAGTTTTTATCTAATATCATTTGTAAACCTAAAACAATTTCAGATACCTACAATTATAGGTAGCAACTACTAGAAATGTAAAGGAATGTTTGCGAGTTGCAAGTAGTAAGTGCTAAAGGAAAGGATCTTGAGCGCCTTTATGCAAAACCCTCGGAAAAATACGAGGCCTCCTGATACACACCTTATGCATAAACATAGCATCTCCGCCGCGTTCAGAGAGCTGCAAGCGGCGAGTGCTCTTCATATCTTGAGCATCCTTGCACTTCGGCGTGCACTAGCTAGCGCACTGTTACCAAATTACCCCTTTACATAATTCAGTTTTATGTTGTAAACTGTAATCTTTAAATGGTGTTCATTGTACGTATTTAGGTAAGTAGGAAACAGTACTATTCGATATAAGAAATAGTAAAGGGTTATGGAATAAGGGGGTTTATTCTTTAAGTCGAAAACCGCTTCGCAGCGGAATGAATTTTCCACACACACAGCAGATTATTCCAACGTTCAATAGAACCATTCGATATTCAAATTGGAGCGCACGATGACTGGCTAAATGGAAGTTTCTGGACTGAACTGGAGCATAAACATTGCGTACTTGAAAAGTGCATGAGAGCGAAGCAGCGCTCGAGGGTGCTCCAGGGCTGCTCCGGATCGTTAGGGCTGCTTGTTCCGCGGTCCGGCAGATACCCTTTCACCGACGCAAAATGAAACTTTCCTCCAAAGCTCAGTGGATCTAAATAAGATGCATACTCGTAACGCTAACGATCGCGATTCCCAAAAATTGAAATGAAATTGATATAAGCGGCCGACGCGATAGATCGTCAGCTTACATCAAACCTATACATTTTATCTGATTTTAAAATCGCTAACATTCGCGTTATGTAACATTTGGTCTAGGTTTCCAGCTCAGCCAAATCGCCTTGCCCTTATGTTTGCAACAGTTATTTCAGGGCGGCTCTGAAATGCATGATAATGGTGATTTTGGGCTAATACATAGTTATTTAGCCTTTTCGGTTTCCTGTTGAACCATTTTTAAGTTTAAGGGTGTGTATAGCCTATTCCACCACAACCAGACGTTTCCACAAGTGATTTACTTAGGCGTTATGTTAAAAATGTTACAGCTAGCGCCATGATCCAATGAAACAACAATGTAGTGTTTGTTTCATTTTATTCCCCGTAAACAGTTTCAAGTTTACGGCTAAAATAAAAGTTCAGCAAGTTTCAGCTAGGCTTCTTTTTCTGGTTCGATCAATTTCACAGTAGCAAACATTTAAACATTATTGATAGTCAAACGGCAGACCAATCTGGTAAGAAGTATCTTTATACCTCAACTGAACTTCTTATCCGTAAAGTGATTTAATATAATAATTTTGCTTTCCATTTCTATCACCAAAGACAATGTTTTCAGATTAGGATAATTTCAGGAGCTGTCGTCCTATAAGAAATTGTCGAGGTCGAGATATGTAGGTATATTATTCAATTTAAATTTAATCTCATTTATTGCGCATTAAGTACATTTAATAGCAAGATGGAATTGTAAGTAGGTATATGTGAAGCCCTGCAAGGGCATAGCAACGTATGAGGTTTGTTTTAAAATTGAGTAATTTCCTGGCAATCTTGAGCTATTAAAGTACACATTCAAGTACGAGTATATTTCAAGTGCGAGTCGGTGTCGAGCACCGACTAACTAAATGTAAAACAATATTTTTCGACTGTAAGCGGGTAATTAATTATCTAGCCAAATATTTTTTCTGTATAACTCGTGTTGTTGTTAAGAAACATACCTACCAAGAGATTTTCAACGACCAAAAACCACGAAGATTATAAAAACTGACAATGGTAAACATAATAAAAGAATTGGACAAACTATCTCAATGTTAACAGTTTGATTAGTTGGGCTAAACCAAAGTAAAATAAAAGCCCTGGGGGGCGAGCCAAGACGTATTATGCCGCCTAGCGTTTCTAGCTATCCGTTTCGATTTTGAACCAATCGCATCACTAGTAGATGACGTGTTACGAAGAGTCACGTGATCTACCAGTGACGCGATTGGTTAAAAACGAAACGAATAGAAACGCTAGTTAGCGTAATGCATCTTGGCTAGGGCCTCTGTATGCAATGTTATAAATAGGTAGAAGTATGCTATGTCGTATGGACCCGAGACGTGGTCGCTTACAATGGGCCTCATAAGAAGGCTCAAGGTCACTCAAAGGGCGATGAAAAGAGCTATGCTGGGTGTCTCCTTGCGAGATCGAATCAGGAACGAGGAGATTCGCAGGAGAACTAAAGTAACCGATATAGCTCATCGGATTGCAAACCTTAAGTGGCAGTGGGCGGGGCACATTGCTCGTAGAACTGATGGCCGTTGGAACGGAAAGGTTCTAGAGTGGCGACCGCGAACCGGGAGACGAAGTGTTGGCAGACCTTCCACAAGGTGGACTGACGATCTGATAAAGGTCGCGGGAAACCGCTGGATGACAGCAGCAGAGGACCGATCGTTGTGGAAAACCTTTTGGAAGGCCTTTGTCCAGCAGTGGACGTCTTGCGGCTGATAATGATGATGATGATGTCTGGTTGCATTATAATTGGGCCAGTATTACACCTGTGATAGTTCTGACCATACTGACACTCATAGTTCAACAGTGATTACTGACCGTGATGTGGCCACTAGATATTTGTCCACATTTAAACCTTTATAACTCAACTACTTGATTCTAAAGTAGGTTTAGATAAATGAAAAAGCACATACCTACCTATTATCAAAATTACCCCATTATTCCCTTTGTTTACATTTTTTGAAATGTTAAAATTATAAGAATAGCTACTAATTAACTAAGATCTTTGTAACATATTAATGATTTGATTACTTATAAGTCTGATAACACGAATCAGAACTAACTGCGCAAAGAGCACCTAACTACGAATAATATTGTTTACGGTTACACTATACTGTAATATTGACTGGGCCAAAATTACATTGGATCTGGGCCGATATTCAACACGGTAAAACCTTTTTTCACTAAACGTGTTTGCGTATTATCAACATTTCGATAGGTAGCTCTTGTTTACTTTACAGTTTTGGCGGCCGAGATAAAAACAATACTATAACCCGTCAATAACCAGGTTTTACCATGTTGAATATAGCAGCAGTTTTGTACCCAGCTTGTCGTCCAAATGCAGTAATGACCGAGGTTTCAATTAAAGAGTCACATGTTAATAAGAGAAACAGGTGTCCCCGTGACTGCGGGAATGTAACAGTGCAGTAATTAATAGGAATTCTGGCGCAGCGTGATTAAATAACCCCGACTCACGTTTCCCAAAATGCACAGTCGTGTACCGTTTCAAACGAGAAATGTTGGGAAATATTATAAGCGCCGTTGTTTACATCCATTAAAGGTCTGTGAGACCTCAAACAAAGTTTGCAAAGTCAGTCATACACATACGAGTATATTTTTGCGTTAAAATGTTGACAAACTTTAGTATTTTTATGTTTTGCTCAGTATTTGCATTTAAGTACTACTACCATAAAAGGATTATTCGTGTATCCTTACTTTATTTAATCAAATATTAAATTTAGTCAAATATTTCTAAAACAAAATTTTGCTGAAAGTGGTTACAGAATTATCAACAAACTTTTAGAGTTGTTGGTCATTCTGTAGCACTACCAACCCCACTCTTGGAATGAGGTTGTGAACTTGTGAGTTTATGTATGTATATATGTACATATATGTCTAAAACGATGTAGAATATCTGAATGTGTATTTGTTTCTCCGTCTCTAGTAAAAGTACATTATCTTAAGGTTTTATTTGGCGTGTGCGGTTCAATACTATCAATAGGAGTAAACTAGATAATAACAGCGCAATATCTTGAAGATCCTGAAAAAATGGCCTTAAAAGATAGATCATAATTTCACTAAATTTGTTTTTTTTTCTACTAGGAACTGCCAGGATAAATGTTTTATTGTAAAAAAAAAATTATGGCACGGCATAGGCGAACGAGCACACAGACCACCTAAAGATAAGTGGAAACTGTGACCCATAGACATTCGCATTCACAAGACCGCAAGCCTAAGACTGCAAATGCGTTATATGCGTATAAGATGGCTGTAGCGATCCGGACGGACCCTGCACAAGCTCATACCACCCGCACACACACACAATGAAGTGAAAACGAAAAAAAAAAAAAAATGAGCAGGACTCCAGCTCTAGAGCTACATTATTGGCTATCCTGGGCGATGCAAGCGCATGTCCAATAATGTCATTATCCCAATCAAAAAGATACGATATTAGCCATCGTCTGCTCAACTATACCTAGATATAAAGCATCTATAGACTTTAGAATTTCTCCACCTACTACCAACACTAATTACAAACCGAACCCAAGGCAATCCTCTCCGTTATTTGTCTCGGGCGGAGTGGCGGCGCTCGCGTCGCGGCGCAGTGTGGCGGGCGGGTGTATCGGAACACTATTCGGTCGTGTATCGGCAAGTAATTGGCTTCAGTGGGCGGATCGCCGATCGATGTGACACAAATACTCGACGCAATCACTCTACGTCAACCACCATCAGCGTAATTGTTTCCTCAGGACATTTTATTAACTGTGTTAATTAGGCTAAAAGGTACATGTATGTTTGTAACACTTGAACCCTATCCTCTAAGTCACTCTAAGAAATACTTTTTAATTAGATCCGTTACCAGAGTATCGCTAAGGGTGACGGAACCAGTAATGGACAAGAACCAATGATAGAGACTAATTGATTCTTATTTTACAAAAGATTAAGGGTTATGCATTTGTTTTGCAACAATCAATTTAGGACCGTATGAAATTTGACTTAAGAGTGAAGTGTCCATTACTGGTGCCTGTCAGCTAAAAGTGTCCATCATTAGTGCCGTCACCGTACCTTGTTCAGACGTGAATTAATTTACGCTTTTGATAGTCTTTCAAGTCACTGTATAATAAGTTATTGTATTCTTATTTTTCACATCTTGTGCTCTAAAATGACCCATAACTAACCATGAAGGTATGTACGGAACCTTCTCCACGCGAGTTCAACTCGCATTTGGCTGGTTTTTTTTTATAGAGAATGGGTTTACTCTGGAATAACTCTTACCCCGGGAGCGCGAAGATTTTTTCCACGATGAAGCTTAACTTGGTTTGATGTAGGTTAACTTTGTGAATTGATAATAAGTGTTGTAGTACATTAGACGATACGCGTTTATTGTTGTCCGTACCCATACTACTAGCAGAGCTTAATTTAGGACTAGATCCATTTGTGTAACTATCCCCTGTTTTTTATAGATATTGGTTGATTAAACATGAAATATTTATTGGCTAGAGCACAATAAAGTCGTTCTAAAAAAACATATCATATGATTATGACCCTGTTTAAAATTCATCAAAGCGTCTGCTATAGACCAATAAGCAAATTAAATTTAGGACTAAATTCGTATCTACTCGTACTGCGTTCAAATATCGTTAGTACTTCTGTACTATTTGAGGCACTGTAAAAGCAAGCGCGCCCTCGAAACAGCTTACTTTATTCCCCGGCCCGACCCGGGGCCATCTGCGAGGATCGCACTTGACCCAATGCAAAGCGCCCAACAAAAGCCCGCGCTCGCAAAACAAAACACATCCCTCTGATCTGAGAAAACCAGAAGTTTCATTCAAACGTGCAAGTACGATAAATGCAGCGGAGCTAAGGAAATGCCAGCGGGACGTAACATCTAGGTCACTCCACACTCATTCTCCTTCTACTGTGTCAAACTCTTTGCTGAGACTTGTCGGTACGATTGTTGTTTATTTATTTGAATTTCATCGAGTGCCGGCTGAGTCCAGAGTTTAGATTAAGTAGACAATTGTAGTACTCAGTGCTTGGTACAGTCACGGACTTTAATTTTTACACCACTATGGAACCCAACTTGTTTTTTTAGTATGTACTATCGAACCAACGGAACCCTGACCCACCATAGAACCTTGTCACAGTGATTGATGTTAGGACTGTCATACGACGCTATACGACAATCGTACGTCAATCATTGTGACAAGGTTCCATGGTGGGTCAGGGTTCCGTTGGTTCGATGGTACCTAGCATGTAGGTGTAGGTTATAATGTGGGAGTCTAATTTTGGAAGTTTATTTTTAACCAGTTCCCGTTATAGGATTTGGCTGACATTTGGTACACAATGTAAACCCACAACCTACAGACAATGCAATAAAGTACAATTAGAAAAAGGTTGTCATAAAAGTTAAATGTTTAACAAAAACTTATTGTTTAAGTAGCTACAATTTTATTTTTCCTTAAACGGTAAAATTATATTTCTTAATCCTACATTTTAAATTTGATGTAATTTACTTTAATAATGACGTATCTCCCTTACAAACTTTAATCCACTATTTCGACCCTTCAGAGATGAAATTAAAAAAAAAATGGTACATTTTATTCATAACCTTTAATGCCAAATTTTAGTTATTAGCTTTAAAAATGACGGAGTTCCATACGATGGTTTATCCCCTATTTCACCTCTTTAGGACTTGAATTAAAAAAAAAACCTTCTTATTACTTGCTTACGTTAAAAAAGAACGTCCTGTTAAAGTTTAATGTTTTTAGCTTCAGTAGTTTCGGCTGTGCGTTGATGAGTGACCCGCATTCTGGTTCTCTCCTTAATAGTATAGATAAGCAAAACCGTCACTCCTCAACTATTCTCTGTTTGGCCTAGTGGTTGACTGGTAGAGAATACCTAAAGGTATTAGTCCGCCGTTTGTACTTACTTTTGGTACTGTGCAATAAAGTTCAAACAAATAAATAATCCTTACTAAGTACTTAAGCTATTCTGTCCTTTAGTTCAATAATTCGAAGTCGTTTAAATATTGCTTTGTTAAATATTTATATACAACCTGAAAAAACCAATAATTTACTACTATCCCAATCTACTAGGTGAGCTTAATCGTGTTTAATGTTTACTCGCTGCAATTAATTACCTTTAATTTCATTAGTATCTGTTCCATTATTAGCAATCGGGATCGGAATACTAATGCTAGCTACTGTTTCTTAGAAAAGCAATCAGGGAAACGTTTCCGACAGGTTTGTTGGTGCCTCTTCACATCTTGAGTGAAACTCAAAAGCATATCGTAACTCCAACTAACAATTTGATCAATACCTTTAGATCGGAATGTTCTGCAGTACGTATGAGGTAGCGTGGCGACGCGCCGGCCGTAAACATCGCGTTGCGCTCCATTGAAATGTTATGTCTCTGAGGGCTATGTTTTATTGAAAAACTTTCCACTTTGCTCCTCGCCGGGGTCGGAGCGGAGCCGCCACGCTGCCGCCGCCCGCGCCGTGTTTGCGGGGCGACTCGGTCAACAAGAACGAAGATAAACCCATCGGCAAATTATCGCCCAGGAAAAACCGACAAGAGCGTCGACATGAAAGATGATCGTTATCTATACAATTGAACGTGTTACGGGCGTGCTTCCTCGTAAACAGTGGAGTAGGCGCAAGGTGGTCGGAGTAAATCGCTCCATTAGGCAGTTAAAAGCTCGTCGCTATCGCCGGGACATAACTCAGCGCCCGTCTCCGCGCGGCCCTATAAATTACGCCTTTGTGCGAACGGGGCGTGCCCGCTTAAAATATGTACGACATTGTCTTCCCGGCGCACCTCCCCTTCTCATATCTCCTACTGAAATCCAGTGAAGGTCACTTTCCAGTAAATTATCTATTCGTACGTTTGCCTAACCCGCTGCGATCCGTAACTTTATATAGGTCGCGCCCGTCGTCGGCGCTCTGGCGACGACGCAGGATCAGCCATCATTCACACTTGCGAACGATTCGTTTTACGGCGCTCACGAAAGGTGGACCCGAACCTATACTGTACATATCATTTCATCTTCTCACATATAAACCGTATACACATACAAAGTCTATGTTCTTTTATGATTCAACGTTAAATTAAATTTGCGGTGAATGTGAAACCTCTTAATATTTTGTATCCATTTAAACCAACTCGTATACGTAACTCCGGCTCTAACAATGCGTTACAATGTGCTTCGTTATCCATTAAGAACTATGATAAACCCATTATAGAAACAAATGTTCAACATAATGTGGTGCTTTGTTTAATTTCTGCCAAATAGATACTCCGCACATACGAATATCTACACAAACAATAATTACACTATAAGAATCTCCATCTGTTATAATGTTTTAGGGAATGTTTAGTAGGCACGCTTTTTGTAATTGCCGACCCAAAACCATAAAGTATTTTTGGGAGAGAAAGAAATACTTACTAAAAAAGTTGCTAAACACAAATAATACTAGCTGCTCCTGATTGGACTTGACTAGAGTAAACTGGTGTCCCATAAATTTGTGTCAGTGTGTGCAAAGTCTGGACACAGGGTTTAGCGAGTTACATTGCGGCACCTGATGTCCCAGGCACCAGTGAAACAGGTCATCGGCTTGTTCGCTAATAGATTGCTTACTCGATGACACTCCTACTTTAGAGCACTTCACTCAACTGATGGTCAAGTGAGCCGCGCGCAGCAAGTGTCAACCACGTGCGCAGTCATAACACACTTCATTACCTCTCTTTATAAACAAGTTAATTATGATACCAATTATAATATTAATCTTTTCAAAACATTTAATCTTTTTTTGCGAGTACTCACGACGTTCAAAATCGAAATGAACGATGCAGAACGCTTATTATGGCGATTGATTTTGTTAATCGCTCAAATTGCTTTGTAACGCGCAAATTTTGCAAAAATAAAAAGCCCCTATGAAATATAGACGTATTGCAACGTAAGCTCGTCCAACAATACGAGTGCCTACAGGGATTAAGTCATATGTGCTGAATCGCGGAAATTTTATACGAAACAAAAAATCTCCCCGGCCATGCTACACTTACGAGAGTTTATGAAGTAAAAAAAACATGAAATAGTCCATAATTCAGCGGAAGTAACGCCTCCGCTCGCGCACACACGGCAAATTTATTAGAGTCAATGTGAGACAGACGAAATCTGCATTTGATTGCTGTAATGGAATTTAACAGTTTAATTGAGTCCATAAAATGTAATTGTGGGGCCCACAGAGCAGCTAGCTCCGCGCGATCGCTTTACTCGGGTGCAGGTAGGTAATTGCTTCGTTTAATCTATGATTTCCGGAGCGAAGCTTCTAAATCTCCCTCGTATAAACCTACTAAATCAATGTCAGTTCAAATGCCTCCTATCAGCTTGTGAAAATAACATATTGTGTCCTTTTGGAGAGACATCGTAGGTTGAAAGGTATAAATAAGTGGAGATTTCGGTTAAACCCATGTCATTAGGCCTTAACAAGGCTTTGGGAGTCGTCGAGGCAGTGATCGAAGCTCGGTCAAGCGCGAGAGATAATGCCGGCCGCCCCCTCCTGCTCCAACCAGCTACTCGCACTCATTCCACCTTCACTTGAACATTATTTTATGAAGTTAATAGACTTTTCTGTTAGTCACTATTTAAAAAAATGGATGCCTATTAACAAACAAATACGCTACTACGCTTTAGTTACTCCGCAAGCACACTCAACTTTGTCCCTAATCTTACAAACCGCAGCAGCGAGTTTTATAAAATAATGAAGCCGTGATGTATGTACGAGTATTCGTATACGTACATATACGTGTACGGGTTATAAACTTTGTGAATGTTATCTATCCTACAAAGTGTTCATTTACATTTTACGTCGGGAATTGAAATGTTTCGCGTAGCACATGCAAATGCATTGTTGTTTGTATTGTTCATTCAATATAATTGTTTCATACTTGAATGCAATTAATTTTAATTTCGGCATCATTTATTGTTAGCGAATGAACGAGCTGTTTGTGACGCGGACATAAACTCCAGTGAAGTACCTACTATGACTGTACCTTACAACAAATTGGGCTAGAGCATGATACTTTATTTAACAACTAATTATAATTTAGGCACATTTTAAGGAATAGCCATAAGAATTATTTCACGTTATGGATTCTCACGATTGTTAAGCGTCGGAACTTGGCATTATACTTACGCCACGGTAAGGAAAAAGGAAAAAAGTTTCGTTACATTACAAAATTGATGAAATCGGTATCTTGAAATAGCCTATATTTAAATATTGTTTGAAAAGAAGTCGGTTGTTTTGGGTGTTTAGAAATTTTAATTCAAAGATCTTTATCTAAACAGAATATGAGTTTTCTCAAGCAACCTTCAATAAATTCGGTGACTGAAATTAAATATCAGTAAGACAAAAAAAAAATATTTTAAAACATTCCTACGCATATATTATATCTAGTTCAGTAACATAATTGAGGTATGTATTTGCGTTAGTAATACCTAAGAACATTGTTAGTACGTCCTCAAGCATAAACTTGGATATACCCATACCAGTATGCGGCATTCCATCACACATGTCCGTCCTAGATATCCAGCACTGAAGTTACACGTATAATTGAAATTACGACGGAACACGAACAATAAAGCTCCATTTACAGTGAAATGTTAACACGCCGGCGCCGCGCTGGGCCCGTGTCGTGCGGGGACACCATAAACATTCGATTGCTCACTACAAATGAGTTCTTTTACATTCGCGTTGATTACATTCTGAACTGGACTGACAAAGCGGGTTTAAAATATACGTTACCGCACCGCACTACCTACACTATCGCTAATTGGTTGCTCTTTGTCAGACACATTTACACAATAACTGGGCCTCTATTCCCGACGGTAAAAAACATATCGTCTTTGACCTGTTATGGGATTGTTCTGACGTCAGTCGCCATTACTGTCAAGTAAATAAGAGTTATCAAAACGTTGACAATACGATAAGGGGTGGTTACTATGGCAAAGCTATGCAGTTTAGTTTAAGCTGAGAGAAAAGGACCGATCTATATAACTGCTATAGCTCTGTCCTTTAGGCTCACCGTAAAAGAAACTACATAGCTGTCATAATACCCCTAGATGCAAGATCATAATACGGTTTTTACCGCCTAGAATAGAGCCCCTGGAAATACAAGAATTTGTAGCTAAATCTTCTTCCTCGGAATTTATTTTTGTTACGATTCGCATAATAATGCTCGCAACGTAATCACCTTCTATCGACAATGTATTATCTCGTCGGGAAGGAGGCTATTATTCAGGTTTCCCATTTTCAAAGGATTCCCCTTGTGACCGGGCAGAGTTGTGCTCTTTACCCGTAGGAAAAGTATTTGCAAATAAAACGTGTATACTCGCACAAACAATCCTTTACAGTTCATTTGAGATAGTCCTGTCGCACGATACCTATCCAGAACCTTGTAATAAACACGCTTGATCGAATGTGTATTTAGTTTTCAATGGGAACATTACAAGTTAGTGACGACACGATAACACTGCGTGTGTAGGGACCATTGCCCGCTGTCCCACATACACAAATACGTAGTGGAAGAGAGATGTCGTAAAGCTTCAAGCACATAACTCAGTTGGCCGTCTTCCTGTGCCCCCATAAATTACGCCTTACCGAGTATGCCGGCACCCATTCGCTCACCGACGTAACAATTCCCTTATTTTTCCTTTGACCTCATCACCTACCATCATTATATTGTAGAAATGTAACATGTTTAAAGACAAGCCCTATTATTCATACACACACAATAGCTAAAACGTGCTTAAAATATGCTTTGTCCTTATCTGTCAGTGTGTCATTTGAATCTGACAGAAAGTGACAAAGCTTAGGCACTTTAAATAAAATAATTTATAGTAAAATCTACAGCATAAATAAGTGATCATTTATGTTCCTTGTCGTCTAAAATCGTTGCACAATTTTGTATGACATTTCAAACATGATGTTAAAGTGACAAGGTACATAAATGATCACTTATTTGTCCTGTTGACTGTACGTTTATGAATGTTAGTCGTTTTATGAGTTTACAAGAAGTAGTCAAAGGTATGACAAGGTTTCAAGAGCGCATTCCACTTACAGTTAAATTAACTTTCAAAATAACTTTCCATTTGCTATTGTTGTATATACACTTGGCAGTGTGCTACGCCGTAGCATGCTACGTGCTACGCCATTCAACCCAAGCAACCAATCAACCAACCAACATCCAAATCGCGAAAAAGAAAGCTGTTCCATACATTTCGGCTCCCAGAGTTTGTATAGAACAGCTGTTTCTTTTTCAAGATTTGGATGTTGATCCCATGATAAAAGTAGATCAGAATGCCCTACAGAGTTAGTAGTTTTCAGGTTTTGCGTTATTTTTCTTCCACGTTGTATAAGTATTTAAATCACGGTCCAGTACCCATAGTATGTAGGTACAAGCCTAGAGCTTAGATTGGGACTACTAGATCAATGTGTGTGTTTGTCCCTTGATATTTTTATTTATTTGATTGTTAAATCACACAGATTTATAACACGTCTTCCCGCGGGCGTTACTTACTGGTCTTGTGTGCAATTCACAATTTCCGTTGTTCCTGAACGGTCCCCTTACGTATGGATGGTGGGGCAAGGCGAGATGTCTTCGATAATGGTTTTAGCCGTGCTAATGGAAGTGAACCGCAGGCTTAGCGTTGCGGCTGACGGCCTCACCTCGCATCCCGGTGACATCCGCTAAGCGCACGGAATGCTAACTGAATAAATTAACGTTATAATGTACGGTGTAATTAAATCAGGCGCACGTACTTACTACGTGCACTACTGCCGTTTACGAGTAAATAGCGCATTTGACTACGCAAATACACGAGTGCGCCTTCTGTTTAACATGGAAACATGCAGTTAAATGGGCATTTATCACATAGCTGCAATCACAAAGCGGCAATCAACATTTTTACTCACGTAATGTATTATTTCTATCCGAATTTATATCGGAGCAGCCATCATAGAAATAAATAAAGCTAGGGCTTTTGGTACCGTAAATACCATGATTGTAAAATCCATGGAGTGATTATTTAAAAATATATATTATACAAGACAAAGTTTTTATTGGTATCAAGATAAATCGTCATGTTTTAGACTTGTTTTTATAAGCATGACTATGTAATATTTTTAGCACATAATACTTTTTGTTGTGGTAAGAACATTGTGTAAACAAATTATGTTTTTTTTTTATTATATACATATAATAAGTAGTTGAAATAATTTAAAACATTAGGTAATAAGGTAATGGTTGACTGGTAGAGAATGCCTTCAGGCATTAAGTCCACCTTTCGTACTTACATTGTGTTTCATGCAATAAACTATAAATAAATAAAAATATAAAATAAATATTAACTACAATATTTTCAATACACACACACTCTTTATATTTGTGATATTGTATAATATGGACACACACACACACTGAGTATGCGGATCAAATGTTATGTAGGTAGCTCAGGACTCGGGATGAATGAAAACGAATATAATAATCCTGCATTTCAAGCTCTATCAAGTCTTTTAATACAGACTTTGACTCAACCAATAGATAATCTATTGAATCCAATAGACAACGGCATGCTGCCAAAAGTCGTAGCCTTAGATATAACACAAAAATAGGATTTCACCAGGGCCTACAATAATTTGCTTTTCCCTTATTTAGAGGTCCAATGCTTTTAAAATATTCTTGTCATTTTCGCTCGGAAGTCAGAGGTCGGAAAATAACCAAGTTTCAACTTACCTCGGTAGATAATGTAAAGGCGTAGGTACGTGGATCCATCACCCGTCCCGCTCATGGAGAGTGCAGGCGCGCATTTACTGCGACGGTGTCCCTCGAGGGTGCTATTCCTACCAGCCGAGCCGCCCGAGTGCCGAGCAATACTTTCTCGTGGGTGGACATAAAAAAACATCTTATAGTACACATTCCATACGTAGCTTAGTGATACGAGTACGTACGTACTATGTAACTAGTCGTCGTGTATAACCGAATCTATGTACAACGATTGTATTACTACCTACTTGTAAAGTAGATATAGATATGTTTGTTTTGATCTTCAGGTTTTTTTTAATGCGTCTCTTGTAAATGGGTGTTTGTTTAATGTTTATAATAAAAACAAACGGTCTAATTTTCATTTTGCAAATAATTTCATTTTGCTGAATAATTCTGGTTTGTATAATGATTAAACTGTACGAGTATAATGTTAAAATTCATAAAATCAAAATGAATCCCCAATGCCTTGAATCATAATTATAAGTGTGCATAATAACTATGTGCATAACGCACTAATAATAATAAAAGTCATTTTGTATAATATTTAAGTATCCCATTATACTCGCAACGCAGATAATATCAGTGAATAATTATAAATATAATATATAAACTCTTTTTTAATTTTCCCATAATATAAACATACTGCCTCAATAAATAGTATAGTAACTTAAACAAAAACTAACATAAAAAGAAGAGTACAAACAAGTCGACGGAGCTCCGCAGAGCTGAGCTCCTATTCCGCGTAGTTATGGCGCTTCGCGCTTTGCGCTCACGATATTTCTTTATTAATGTGGTAAAGACTACATTTTAATTGAAAAATAATATATTTAATCTAAATACCTACAGTGTAGTTCGTGACCTTTTCACTGTGAAAATTTTATTCGTCAACATGGGACAAACCATATACTTTACTAAAATAAATTTCGTCATACGTTATACTTATAAACGTGATCGATTCACGTTTTGCAGCAAGGATGTCAGCATGGTGCAGGCAGAGTGATATACTCGTACTCCTACATGCCGGCGTCTAGCCATAGTTAACTAGAAAGGCCAGCCCTGGGTCACATTAACTTCACGTCGTGTGGCAGCCCTTTGTTACCGAGATACGGAAAATTACTTTTGCGGCTCCTTCACTAATTATCTCCGGCAGCTTACCTTTCTTTTAGTTCTTA
The DNA here is from genome assembly GCA_923062465.1 of Acleris sparsana. Lineage (NCBI taxonomy): Eukaryota > Metazoa > Arthropoda > Insecta > Lepidoptera > Tortricidae > Acleris > Acleris sparsana. The sequence continues at coordinate 9,688,988 of OV281289.1, forward strand.
TAAAACCATCATCTACGTTATACGCAGTACAATAATTGTTTATTTAATCTCTTAACCAGAAGAACTAGCGCCTCGTACTTAACTACCTACCGAAGATAATTCTCGCTACTCTTGGAAACTTGGAAGCTATATACATGATTCCATCTATGCCTCCAAGCCCCCAGCAAATCAGTTCTGACTTGCTGGATGCAGTTATGTTAAAGATCTCAGCCAAGGAACTTACATACTATTCTGCTTGTGTGTTCCTTGGCTGAGATTTTTCACGTGCGTAGTTTATTTTGTTCCGTAGATTATGTTATTCGCTAGCGGGGAATGGCGTGCCACAACACATTAGACATGACTCGATAACCAATTCCGCTGACACGTCTCTTAATAGAACTGAACCCTTTAGTCGCTGAGTACCTAAAACGCAGTCTGCCAATTTCGCGTTATGCCTAGACCTAACAAGTTATTGGCATATTGATGTTTAGACCTATTGCGTTTTAGTTCATGAGCGAAGTAGGCGAATTGAGATTTAGGTTTAGTGCGTATTAGCTCAAGGGCGAGGTAGGTATATTGAGCTTTAGTTCATGAGCGAAGTAGGCGAATTGAGATTTAGTTCATGAGCGAAGTAGGCGAATTGAGATTTAGTTCATGAGCGAAGTAGGCGAATTGAGATTTAGTTCATGAGCGAAGTAGGCGAATTGAGCTTTAGTTCATGAGCGAAGTAGGCGAATTGCGAGCCTGTTTAGGGTACAAAAGCGTTGGGACCGCGAACACTAGGTACCCTGTAAGATAAGGATGCGACTGTCTAGGTAATAATCGTAACATTTTAACCCTTTGAACGCTTTTTGAGAAAGGAATAAGTCACGAGTTAGGTTATTATATTTTTATATTAGGCGTGTATTACACTAAAGGCCAATAAGGCAACGTTTAACAAAAACTTTATAGTTATTTACTTGCATAAATTTTAGTTTGAATTGTTAGTTATTAAAAGTAAAGTTATATTATTATGAGACTCAATGATCCCGCAGTCAATAATAAAACATGCCATGCCGTTTTTTCTTGAACCAAAATACACCATACTTGACAGCACCAGCATATAGATTGCTTTGACATTGCAAGGACTGACGCCTACGGTCAACAAGGTCTCCCAAGTGTGTAAGCGTCAGAACCCCTGGACCACTGGAGATATTTAATGTTTAGAAAATGCCAAAATTCACTATCCATTTGTTACTATTTGGTACCTTACTTCAAATAATTAGTACCTCGATTGTTAGCGAAAAAATTATTACCAAATAGGTATTTTGGTATTTTCTTAACATCAAAATCTACAATGCCCACTATTCGAAATGTGTAAGAATGACACATAGTTTTTGTTATTTATCATAAGTAGAATAGTTGAAGATTAAACACTTCAGTTTCAAGTGGGCAGCATGCAAAAGAGAAAATACTGTGATAAAGCAGTTTGTAAATGTCGACATAGTCATATCGCTAAATGGGCAAAACGGGGATTAGACCTATCGCGACATAGTCATATCGCTAAACGGGCAAAACGGGGATTAGACGTATTGTGACATAGTCATATCGCTAAATAGGCAATACGGGGATTAGACCTAGTGCGACATAGTCATATCGCTAAACAGGCAAAACGGGGTTAGACCTATTGCGATATAGTCATATCGCTAAATAGGCGATATGGGGGTTAGACCTATTGCGACATAGACAAAAACCTACTTAGTCGAAATGATTATTTTAAATGACATTTTGGCATAACGCGAAATTGGCAGACTGCGTTTTAGGTACTCAGCGACTAAAGGAACTGAACGACATAATAAGTAGGCAATTATATGTAATAAATATTATTTTATTACGCGATCTCCTAAGGAGGGTAATATTTTTAACCTGTATACATATGTTACCTTGTTCCCTCGTAGATACTGAACGGGTGGTCTGGTTTTGGCAAACGATTTTCTTCTTCTGTTTCTGTTTTAAAGTGACGTATTTCAAATCGAATAACGTGTTTAGCTAAAAATATATATATTCAAAATAACTAAATGAAAAGCAAGCTTTATAAACATGACTGCTTTTTTTGATATTATTAGTAAACCCGTTTATTAATGCTACAATATTTTTAAATATTTGAGATGGTCACATTAAGACCTTAGAAAAAAAGACTTTTTCGTTGTTGACATAAATAATAGACATTTTTCCATTGTTGTTATTTCAATTTTAACAGTTTAGGTATCGTATGTCACCCGGATGATGGAAGGATTCTAACAATACCACACACATTTAAATTGTCTCAGCCGTTTAGCAGTAATGGTTGAATAAAGAATCATAACATACATATACGTACATATCACAAATATACAGAGTATGTATGTATTCATACTCTTTATTGTACAAGAATAAAAAAGAAATACGAAACACAGGCAATACAACAACAAAAAAACAAGTACAACGGCGAACTTATCCCTTTCAGGGATTTGTTACATGTAACCCCCTCGTTGAAAATATAGAAAAATGGTTAATGGTGGTGTGTGTATTGAAAATATTGGGTTATTACCACCTGTTACCACCAATTTGTTACCACTGGTAATAGCTGAATTTGTTTCCCATTTGTTACCACTACAATATTTGGTGATAACTACTGGTGAAAAAAAACCCTGTAGTTAGTGGTAACAGCTGGGAATTTTTATTCCCAGTAGTTACCAGTCAGTGGTAACAGGTGGGAAAAAAAATCCCAGTTGTTACCAGTGGTAACAAACTGGTGGTAACAGGTGGGAATAACCCAATATATTGCAATGAATATTTTATTCGATATTTTTATCTATTTAAACTTTATTGCATGATACACAAATTAAGTACGAAAGGCGGACTTAATGACTTGAGAGATTCTCTACCACTCATCCATTACCTAATGTTTAAATTATTTTAACTACTATTATACAGGTATTTAGGCGTTGTTGAATATTTCCACTCCTTTTTTGGGCAGTCGTGTAAATATTCAACAACACATTTGCAGTCGTTCGGTTCCAGTCTAGACTTCTAGAAATAACAAATGCCTATGGGTCTCAGATCCCACTTACGTCGGTGGCCTGCAGAAATGCATGTTAGCCCTCCTCATGACATAAAAAAGTACCTTTGTGTGTATACGTGTGAACGTTTTTGCTAAAAAAATCAGATGTTCCTTTCTAGCTCCACTCTACTGGCTTTAATAATGATAATAATATAAACTGAGGTGGGTACCCAATTATTATTATTCACCAAGAACATGTTACTATCATAGGCTATATAACGTAATATTTTTAAAAAAAATGATTTAATACTATTCTAGGCTTGTTATTTTGAACAATACTCGCCGAATAGACATAGGTACATAGAAGAAAATTGAATCAATTTGCCATTTTTAGCAATTTACCTAATAAATTATGAAAAAAAAAAAATGCTGCTACTGTCACTCGTACTTGATTCGCACTCGTATCGCTTTTTATTGTACCCGCTAAAACCCGCTAAGGACACGTGGTGCACAAACATAGCAACCCTTTAGTAACTTCCCTATAGTTCCTTAACATTAATATTTGTTTTTGATCAGCGAGTGTATTTTGCGCAGCGCCATCGCTGGGCTCGCTAGTACCTACAGACAAAATAGCCGGGTGATTTTTTACGTTTCGTTAAGTAGTTAGATTCACTCAGCGTAATCGACTCCAACATTGCGATTTCATTTCCTCTCGCGGAGTAGAACGGCCGTCCTCATGTTATCAGATCTCCTTCGGATTGGAACTGCTGATTACTAGATCCCTTGGATTTAGACGATTCACTTATTTACTTTCAGCGCGCCCTAAGTGGGAGGCGAGTCTGACTGAACACTTGCACGAAATTAATTAAACCTACGTAGAGACCAAGTAATTTATGCTGCGAAACCTACCACGTACGAGTAGGTAAGGTGATAATGATATGTATATGCGTACAGCTAAATAATATGCTACTCCCAGCTTCTTAACAGCGTTCGACTCTGGCTATTCTATCACCCATGCACTCGCAACTGACAGTATACTTATACTGGTAATAAGTAATAGGTAGGTAACGTTTTCATTTCACGACAAACTACAACGGCTCGCCTAACCTCTCAAGTTGACGCTGCACGTTTGCGTTACGTCCATGTAATAAAACCATTTAAGACTAAGTAAATATATACTTACCTGATTTTACTTGGATATTGTTTTAACCACGCTATTGAAATTAAATAAGGAATCCCTTGAATCATAAGTATTTTTTAATTTTTGTTAAATAGAAAGGCAAAAAAAGCATTTGTTCCGTGATACATACAGCATTAAGCGCAAAGGATTAAATTACAAAATAAAGCACAACAAAGATAAAAAAAAAACATTAAGTAGGCCGCACGGCGCACGGGCACTTTTACACGTCAAGAATCTACCAGCGCTTCCTAAGAGGAGACCACTGCTGTGAAGAAACTCCGCAAGAAACTCAGCAGTCAGTAATTTTATAAACATATTTCATATTACAATGGTACTACTTAGTGTAGCATTATATAAAGATACAAATATTAAATTAAATATAATATCAAATAACAATGGTGAACTTTACTACCTAGCAACAAAAATAGAATAAAACTGATAAAGGTGCTAAGGTGCTATGGATCCAACTGAAATGGATTGCCACTCGGCGTAAAGTTTCGGCACCGACATGGTATCTAGGTAGGTAGAAGGTACTGCAACGCTGGTTGTATGTGGTGACCGGTGTGTATTATTGTTCAAAATAAAAAATAAAATTCTTGTGTTTTATCCCAGAGGGAAAGGCAAAGGACTTTTAAAGTTAAAAGTGTCTCTGACGTATTGTCCGGTTCAAAATTCAGCTAACTAAGTACAAACCCACACACAGTGCCCTAATTTTCGAGCGTAGGTACTCTTTTGCGAGCGTATATTTTACTTCTCCGAACCAAAATAAATGTTTTCAGTTTCAGTGGGACCAGACCAATTACATTTTGTTATGGCAGTCCCTCACCGGAAGCGTTCGCCTGTATACCTACCCTGACCAGAAAAATATAAAAAACCTCGACACAATGCGGAAATTATGTGAACTGTCATTTCTATTGCAATTTACGAAACAGATAAAATCAAGATAAAATAAGTATTAGTGGCGACCCCATTAGAGGTTTTTAATTTTCCTAGTCAAGCAAGTAATACAACATTCAAGATTATATTTTGAGCATTACGTTATTACACTGACTCTTAACGCGTGTAATGCTCGGTTCTACTCACTTACTGATATAATGCCGCCGTAAACTTGTCCGCAGTATCTAACGCAGTGAGTGGTTTGAATTTAGTATATAAAGAAATGTGACAAGGTACTAAAATCAATAACTCAAAATTAACTAAAATATAGCTACTTCTGAGTTCAACCGTACATATCAATACTAATATTATAAATATGAAAGTAGCTTTGTCTGTTTGTTACGCTTTCACAACTAAACCGCTGAACTGATTTCGATGCAATTTGTTAGGGAGACAGCTTAAAACCCGTGAAATGACATGGGTTACTTTACCGCGATCGATAAGCCACTTCTACGACGGCAACAGCTAGTATAGCCTGTGCCAATTGAAAATGCCGAAGATATAAACAAATTACAGTCTGGGAGCACTTAGAAGATGCTTCGGGTCTGATCGAGTACCTAATAATGGTCAATTGGTTCGTTTGCTTATATTTACACCTTTGCCAATTTAAATTGCCACAGACTATAATTAGGTACTTATATAGACGATTGACATAACTATAACTGCAGAAGAATATTTAGGTATTAATAAAATAACATATTTTAAGAAAGTAATTTCGTCCATTCTTCATTACACAAATAAGTGATGTAAGTACTCGGCACCTACGGGACCGGAATCAGCTCGTCCTCGATGGCCTTTCTAGGCCTTTATAGAATATTTAATAATTTGCCGAACGAATTAAAAGCATTAAATAACAGAAAATTTTAATCGGCCTTCACGAGGTTCTCGTCATGCGGGATGGTGACGTCGACCTTATTATTATTATTTGTATGTCTTTACCAATCACGGGACTATGGGAGTCCCGGACCTTTGGAAGGCGTACATGGAGCCGAAGCCAACACGCAGAGGCCATTTAGACAAGTTTAATTTAGTAAAGTTATGGGACACCAACCGGCGATTGTCCCTGAGTTCAAACTAAAGAAGTATGCTCCCACGGACAACCACCGGTCAGTGTAAAGACTATTTAAGAAGGATGGGAATACTAATAATAGGTTCTATGAATGAACTGATATGGATTGGTGAACTAGGCTATTGATGAAACTACGGCGCCTGCCTGGCCAATGCTAATTACTTTGGTTTAAATGGCAGGCGGTGACTCGCCAACTCAATGGAATGGACCTCCCGAAATAGCCACATATATATAGCAGCAGGGAGGCAACAGTTCCAGAGGGGCTAAGGGTGGAGAGGTGCTTCTGGACTTTAAACGACCATAAGGTGCCCACTCGCCACTTATGCAACACATCCACCCTTCGAGCATATAGCTCTTGCGACTCCACTCTGACCGGCCAATAAAGGCAAGCCAGAGGTGAGGGTCTGTTCCTCGTCATTGCACACCGCAGCCGGCCGGTGAAGGCAAGCGTGAGGTGAGGAACAGGACCTACCCTCGGGAGCACTCAGGACCATATTATTATTATTATTATTACGATGTTTTTTTTTATAATTTTGTTCATAGTGAATATTTTGTAGTAAGTATCATTTTAGTAGTACATATTTAACAGGAACAACGTACAAAATATTTAAGTTGTTCACGTTAAATATGTTTTGGATCCTTAACCAAAATGTTAAAAAATGAATGATTGTAACTACCTTAATTGCTAAAACGTGGTGGGTGTATCCCTAATTACATTGTCATATTTACCATCATCATCGCGCGACCAATGACTATTGAACCGTCATGGAATAGAATCTTGTCGCAGTAACTCAGTTACTTGTCTGTTAAAATTGTATTTTATATCCAGTTATGTCGGCCAAATATGTGGTCTACCACCCTACGGTTGAAGTTCATTTGCAAGTCATGATACAAGTTTGATTTTCCCTTGCAATAAAATTATGACAGTGACAAGTGTCAACCTTAGCGATAATTAGATCACACAGAAACTTTTGTCAAAACTGGTAGACCACTTTCTTAGCCGACCGTACCTATTGTACACGGTGGGAACAGCAAAATTGAACGCAACATTGGGCGTTTTTCAAAAAAGTACCTGTGGTTAAGGACTAAAATCAACAACGGTAACTTTTTACCCGACTGCGTCGGAAGGAGGGTTATGTTTTTTCCATTACGTCTCTAGAATTAATTAAACTGTTCATAAGACAAATAGTGGCATCTCAAACATAAATCCTGTAGCAAGTGCAACCATTTTACTAACGAGTGAGGATTGAAACTGCTTCGTTATGAAAGTGAGATACATCCTATTGGCGTATGAGGGCAGCATATGAATGTATCTAACTGTCGTGAGTCGTGGCGTAATGGAAAAGTTACCGTTGTTAATTTTAGTCCTTAACTACGGGTACTTTTTTTGGAAAACGCCCAACTGAACCAAGGTCAAGTGGTCTTCTTGATTAAAACAAAACGCAAAACTCAACTGCTTTTACAGTGCTGGGCGGCGACCTCTACTCCACTGTCTTTTCCCTGTATAGTTAAATCTACAATCTCTTTATTTTGACGATAAAGGCGCCAGTCTCAAACATTATACAATTATCTACGCACATGTCATAAGCCCTCTATTATGCGTTCAGAAACCGTAGGAAGTGATCAGCATTATTTAAGAACTTTCTTGTCTGTGGTAGTAAGTAAAATCTGTACTGTAACAGTATCAATTTTTGTAACGTTGAGTGTAAAACTAAGATAGCTGTCAAAACTCAAGAGGGTCCCTATTCTAGTATTCATAGATATTAAAAAAGTTATCGATACGAAACGTCAGTCGATTCAGGTTTTTTTTAAAATATAAACCCCACTTTTGATCTCGATTGACATGAGAATTTCAACTTCATTCGTTTGTCTATGTTAAAAAAAAACCCTTCATATTCGTGACACTGACACAGCACAAGTTTGTTTTGCCGCTATTTTCGCAAGAGCTCGGCTTCTGAACACATGAGGTACTAATGATTGTGTGTACATAAAGTAGTGTATGCAACTGTACATAATTAGGCCTAAAAAACTCATGATCCTATTATGAAACGAGCGTTAAGCTCGTATTTTAAGGCCTCTCATTATGCATCAGTTGCATAAACTACTTTTCAATACAGGTAAATTGCAGTGAAATAGAAGCCTTAAACTAATTACAAAACACTGTCCCCATTTTAAACTAGGAACCATTTTTATAGCAAGGAATAAGTAAAACACTGAAAATGTTACACTTATAATATTCTTTATTCTTGGCTTGCGTCAACGTTTTCAGTCTGCAGCCCCTTGATGGAGGCAACTGGAACGTAGGTCACTAGCGTGAACAGTTTGTGTGCGGAGTCCTCGTCGTCGTTGCGCCTACGCGACAGCCGCACGCGCACGCGGAAGGGAACATTCCTGAAGTACAAAAAGACACTGTTAGTTAAAACATCCAACAAAAGTATACATGCGACCATGATAGTTAGACCTTAATTTAGGCAGCGAAGGAGCAACAGCTAGACTTGATTTTTTGCTGACGCATTCACACAGCCATAATGAAACTGTTCACTGTCAAATTTATTTTACAACTGGTTGTTTTATATATTGCTTAAAGGTATATTGATTACTAACGAATAAAGAAACGAATAAAATCTGAATAGAACATTTCAAATACAGTACACATTGCAGCAGTCCTAGGACCAAATGTATATTAACCTTCCGAATATGAGGTGAGGTATTACAGACCCCAGGCCCGTTTAATTTGTATGTCTATATGTTAACTGGTATGAGGGTTAAGTTCATTTTAAACTACCTTTTCCCTCGTGTCTCAGAAATTGTATTTTTTTAGGAAATAAAAATTTGCCAATGTCGGTTTGTCATGAATAAACGTTTTTGAAGTGATAACTGCTTATGGGAGGGTTAACTGCTTCGTTACATAAGGGTCTATTCACACCGAGACGCGACGCAGGGCGCACATGCGAAGCAAAATATACTTTATTTACTACACGAAAAGGTCACATTCCATTGTGAGAATTAATGTCGCGTGGTGCAACGTATTCTGAGTTCTCATAATGAAATGTGTACAGTTTCGTGTAGTAATGTATATTTTGAGTCGCATGTGCGTGCATGATCGCGTCGCGTCTTAGTGCGAGTTGACCCTAACGCGTTACGGCGCCAGCTTAGTGGTAGGAAAGCAAAAAGGGAGTATAAAAACAGCTAATAGAATAGTACTCTTCGCACCTGTTACAAATGCCCTTCGTTAAAAAGAGACATCTATATATGACCTCTTTCCACTTTGTACACTTTTTAGATTTGTTAATGTGTGTCACTGCATTAGTGTGCATAAGTTTGCAGTCAGTTAAACAATATCAATATTAAATAGTTCAACTTAGATTAGTTTTAAATTATCATTTCTGTTGGCCGATCGAGACACATTTTTTTTTTTTACCTTCAAATAATCAAAGTCCCGCTGGGTAAGGCTGCAAAGCGTTTTAACTGCACCACTTTTACATTACAAATAAAATAGGTGTATATTAAACCCTCAACTCATTGAGGAGGGATTACAAAAACAGAAGATGCAAAATATGGAAAATTCATTTAATACAAGTAGATAGATAGTTGTGCTTATGCTCAAAAATACCTTCAGAATAAATGCTATTAGTTATGATGCATATTTTTAGCTCCCTGGCTAACTTTGTATAAAAAGACGAAGACTAAGAGCATTGTATGAAAAGACATCATTAAATCCAGTTTTTTTGCTATATTATTATAGGTCCATTATATTATTCAAATATTTATAATAACAGTCAGGAGAACCTGTCGAGGTGCACTAGATAGGATCTCTGATAGGTACTGCATGTATCCTGCTAGTGACCACCATATTAATATGGCACAGATGGTAACTTAAAGCAAACAATGAGGCCATTTGCAACGTCAAAAGATGGCGGATGTGTAATTAGTTTTAGTTTTTATTTTTGTGTATTTATGTGTTCAAAGTTCTTTTTTGTTCGTGATTTGTACTTTTAATGCCTTTGTGTTGCACAGTGATAGAAGACTTGGACTTATTTCGTGTATCCTGGCATCTTACTTCTCGTTTCAAGTGGACTCGCAGTGGTACAGAGGTTAAAACTATCTTGGCCTCTGTCCTATATATTACCATACAACGTTGCCACCAATCTTCCTAGAGAAGATTGGATTGTATGTTTTATTACTATATTGATTTATACTTATATATACTTGACACTGGCGAAATCACTTCACAGTGGAAACGCCATATTCCCGCGGTAGTAGCTGATCAAGTCGCCGCGGGGCAAAGAAAAAAAAAAACAAACAATACCGCTCTTGTCAAAATTGATGATTTAATTTGATATCTGAATGTAATAAGTTAAACCTTGATTTTTAATTGCATAGAATTCTGACGTTTCTTGGTCTTGATTAATTGATGGATGATTCTGATCATTGTTATCAAAAATCTTTCGACTTTAATTTTTCTTTGTTACAAAAATATGGAAACCCAACTTGAATAAACTTACTTAGAAAAAGACAAAACAGCATGAAATACATATTTTAAGTATTGAAAAATATTTCCTTATGAGGGTATTAACATAATATCTAACCTACATTATCTGGGGTTCTTTCATTTGACCAAAAGTATGTTTGGCAAAAGTAACATTTTACAAACTTTTCAATTCGCAAAAATGTGACTGTGCTTAAACCATTTCATACTACATAAGCAGTGTTCAGAATTAGGCGAGCCCAAATACGCATTCTTCACAAGAGGACACAATACAGTGGTTACGACGGGTGAAAAATATTTTTTTCCATGGATCCGGTTATTTATCCAGGTATTAGTCGTAATGTTAAACATACATGTTTTTACTTACAGTATGGGATGTTTTAAGTTAGTCTGTAGTAAAAAGGGCTCCAAATAAGGTTTATAAGGAAGGGAGGAAGGAAAAAGTGAGAAGTATAATTATTATCTTTATTACTTTCACAAGGCACAGCGGTAGGTGATTTCACCCAAGGATATTGAAAGATGTAATATTTACAGTGAGCGGGACCACTTTGAAGTTTAAAAAACCACTAAAAATAGTTACAACTTTTAGATTAACCTTTACTTACCGAGGTGGTTTCAAAGCATTCTCAAAGTAACACACACACACATCAAAGCACCCAAAGTGTCTCATGCCACACAAAGACAAAAAAAAAAGTCATGACATCTGTGAGACATATACCACGTCAGATACCACGTCAGTTAAAGGTTAACATAAAACATCCCATTCAAAAAGTAAAACCATGTATGTTCAACTAATACCCCTGATAAATGTTGTATACCCAATATTCAATAAGTTATATCTTATGTCCTCTTGTGAAGAATAAATATTTTCGCCAACCTAATTGCGATCACTGTCCATTCATTATATGGGCTTATTAAATAAGTTTGAGTTAGACTTTGGACCGGAAAATATTACAGCGGGAAGCATCTCTTTGCAAAATGAAAATTTGAAAAATGATACAGTTAGCCAAATGATGATTTGGTAAAGCATTAGTGAATCACTGTATCTGCCTACCAGGTAATACAGCTGGGACCTAATGCGTAATAAAATACAAGCCCATACTATTCGTAAAAATCCATACAAAATCACTAATACAGTATTAACTTGTATACAATCGGCCCCCGATTCATTACTTTAATTAGATTTGTATTTAGTAGTGCCTGAATATTAATAAAATAAAATACCGCATTTCTTAATTCACCAAATTCATAAGTAGACCCCGGTATCGGAGGTGCAAAATGGTAGCTGTCAATTTCGAGCCATTACTAGGGAAGGGTAAACATTGTTTTGAAATATTAACTTCATGTCGATAAACATAGTTATATGTCGATATTTTATTATATCATAATGATAGCGTTTATTCTATAAAGTAGGACTATATAATTACAAAACCAACATGTATTGAACATTTTTATTATTTATGCACTGCTCTGCAACTCGAAACATAAGAAAAGTAATAGCAACCATAGATATATATTTTGTTGTACAGTCGAGTTCATAAATATGTGTACACTTTATATTTTTACGATCAATGATTATCATAGATTAAAAAAAAATAACTGTGTACAACCTAATGTATAGAAAAATCGTGTATCGATATCAACATCAAAAATATGATTACCCATCCCTAAGAACTTGACAGCTACCATTTTGCACCTCCGATACCGGGGTCTATTCATAAGACACCCTAATAACTAGAATTGCAATACCCAAGTTTAAATTCAAAAACATCTACTGGGCACTGCATATACAAATTATATGATGAATCTCAGTCTTAACTTATTTAACTTCTTAACAAATCAAATAAGAGTTACAATGTATCCAGGTTACATTATGATTCTAATACTGACATTGAGTATCTACAAGAATATGGTAAAAACAAAGATAGGTTATGTTATCCTAACCAATAAAATGTAAACAGTAATAACATATACAATCTGATTTCAGAGATACTTTTAAAATGATAGTTAACCACGATGTACTTAATAATTCATAAAGTTATACTTACTTTACTCCCTTTGACCACAGGTATTTGTTTAAACGGGTGTCTACTCGAACATCGGGAGTTCCCATTTGTTTTTCGGCGAATTTTCTGATTTCCTTGATGGCTCTAGGAGCGCGCCTCTTGAAACCGACTCCATGAAGGCGTTTGTGTAAGTTGACCGTATATTCACGAGTCACTACTTCATTGATAGCGGATTTACCTTTCCTCTCTCCTTTAGGTTTTGCCATTGTGTTGTGAACTGAAATAAGAGAAAGACACCGAAATATAGGTTCGTGAAGAAGTATTGTGAAGGGATAACACTAAATCCGTTGAACAATGATCTTTTAATCACCATTTTTATATGATTATTAATGATTTAAAAACAAAAATGCAAACCTAGATCACGTCTTCGAATACCGACACGAAAAGAAACGTCAGTGTCAAAATTTGTCAGTCAAGCAATTATACTTTTTAAAAGTCTGGTTCAACTTCTAGTTGTTTTAAGCTGGGTCTAAATTTGTGGCATTTTGCCTATCACAATCCCGCGTATCTTATCGAGCTCGCGTATCCTAATTATGGACGCTCACACCGCACACAGTATCACTACCATCGTCGCGTGAAAAATTGCTTCCATACTAACTGTAGCGTAGCAGCGTATCGTGTCATAACGCTAATATCATTAATTTTATTGTGGACGCATTTGATGATCGGGGAAAAACCGCCGCGAGACCCATAACGATGTATAGCGTATCAAATCATAACCTCGTATCGTGATACAGTATCAAAACACCTCCATACTCACCGATCTTGATGCGCGTATCCGACCGAGAGTGCGTGGTACATAATATGTATGTACAATAAACGCGTGTCAACATCGATCCCGAGCGATGATTCGGCGCCCCGTATGATGCCGCTGTTTTTGCGTCTGCACTAGCGATCTTGATACGCGTTGGTGCAACGCGACGGAGATATACGACGAAATGATACAAAAAATGTGGTACTTTAGGTAGTCAAATATAACATTTTATAAATATTATTTATTAAGGTAAAAAAAAAAAAAACACATTGTTGTAAAGTGCTAGTTGCAAATGTCTTAACGTGGTCTTAACCCTTAACCAAACATAATGCACCTGCACTTCAATCTCGCGCGAAACGACGCGAGGTCGAGATACACTGCGGTCTTTAAATACGAGGCGGACTGTAAAACTTTTGTAATAACGCCTCATCTCGTCTCGCACGAGAGTGGAATACAGGCATAAGCATATAAGCATAAGCAATGACGCACTGGCTTCGGCTCGACATATTTATCATGCCAATTCCTTAACGATTTTATCGCAAGCCTCTCAGCTCAGAAATCCACCTTTATGCGATATATAATAACAAGATCCAAACTTCCATGAAAAGCCGCGAAGCCAGTTTATTTGATTTCCGATAACCTTTCCCGATAGTCCTAAAAACTCTTTAGAAACTAATAAATAAATGAATGGTTATTGAAAATTATATTATTATGGTTATTAAAATAAATGGTTTGGCCCTTTGGCCAGGGATTTATTTTCAGTCTAGTAGGTGTATCATTAATCTGTCTAGTGTCTGTATATATAATCTGTCTGTGGTGTGGTTGGTTATTTTGGTTAGGTTATATAGGTTTGTTGTTCTGTTCCGTTTTTTTGTTGTTGATGTTTTCTAAAGTTGTCTTGTGTTGTGCGGGAAATATTATCAAATAAAATCAAATATAACTCGCCAGATTCTCTCATGGTCATACTTCAAAACTAATACAGTATTATTTTGAAACAGTGGTAGATAACTGCTTATTTTTTACGCGCCATCGTAGGTATTAAGGTTAAGCTCCCAATTTTTCATAATCTAAAGCAACAAATAACAAAATTAAATGGCATCAATATACAAGTAAGTAAAATCCTTAGTACTTTAGTATTATTTATCTCGCTAAAACTAAACTATATTTTATACATTCAAGGCTAATTCATCCGGTCAAATACTTCAATGACTACATATCCAGAGACGTGCGGCCTGATGGAAGGAAGTTCCAGGAACAACGTGAGCTGAAGCTCAATGTTGACTCCTTAAAGACTGCAGATGCATCTGCAGTTGTTAAATGTGGGAACACAACTGTAGTATGTGGTATTAAGCTGGTATGATATTTCGATTACACATACATATATAAATTAGATAATTAAAATTGGAATACAATTTATGTTCCAAATATTCTTTATTGACCACACTACATACAATAACTGTATGGAAAGTCAATACAAAAATAATGTTACAAAGTGAGTACAAGCTGTCAAATAAATAAGTAAAACCCACATTCAGAAAACGAATGTACATACCTATAATATTTCAGTTGAAATATTATTTAATGCACTAATCTACTAGTTGGGTCCTATGTTTTAGGCAGTTATCATTAGTGTGTTAGTGTAGCGCTTTGTAGTAGCAAATGTGTTAAGTGTATAATGCCTTTACTAAAAGATAAAACAGACCCTTAAGTCAAGATTATTACTTTTTACTTTAGGTACACAAACAAAAAGTATTCATAAAATGACTATTATTTGCATTATATAATAGCAATAAATATAAGACTGCCTGTATTCCATAGTTTACTATAACTTTGACACTTCTGTAAAAGTAACTGATTTGGCCTGACAGTCATCTAGCCTATTGATTTAAATTTGTATAAGTGGAACCTTTGTTTTTCAGGAACTAGCAACTCCTAAAGCAGAAGAACCAAACTTTGGATATCTCATTACCAATGTGGAGTTGCCCCCACTATGCTCTTCCAAGTACAAACCTGGTCCACCATCAGACCATGCCCAAATTACCAGCAACTTGGTTTCAGACATTGTCATAAATTCCAAATGTGTTGATCTGAATGACCTCTGCATTGTACCTGACAAATTAGCATGGGTTCTATTCTGTGACATGGTCTGTTTGGACAATGATGGAAGCCTGGTGGATGCCTGCATCATGACTTTGATGGCCAGTTTAAAAACTTGTAAGACAATCATACTTATAATAAGAAAAGGCTTATCTCAGTTCAAATGTAGCTAAATTTTCACAAAAATATTTAATTATTTGTTATCTCTCAGACACTTTAGGTATATATCTGGGATGTTCTGTTTCAGTAACTTTACCTGAAGTAATATACAATCATGAAACGGAGGATTTTACAGTTGATGCATCCACACGAAAGCCTCTTACTGTTCATGGATTGCCTGTAGCTACTAGTTTTGCTGTATATAAACATAATCAAAGGTTTGATAATCTGTTTTTTTTAACAAATTATTAACTGTAGTTTCATTTTATTTTAATCTGCAAAGTTGTGTTATTTTTTATTGCAGGAAAATAATTTTCACTGATCCATCTGCATATGAAGAAGACATGTGCGGTGGTATTGGGTCTAATTTGATTGCTTGTTACAATAATGGAATCTTATGTGGAGTGCAAAAATTTGGTGGACGGAGCCTTTCAAGTGATATTCAAGAAGAGGCTCTGAAGATTGCTAAACGAAGAGCAAAACTAGTGGAAGAAGTCATAAATACTTGTTAAAGAAAACAATTATAGCTGTTTTTTTTCTTTAATGTTTATTTTATTTGCACTATACTCCCGAAATTTTAATTTCAGACAATTCCAAATTAATAATATATCTACCCATCATTCGGCTACGTAAAAATTGGAAAGTCCAAGGGCGTCATTTTGGATCTTAGCCATTTGAAGTGACGTATTATTTCAGGATAGACCAAGCAGCGCTCAATTCGAAACTTCGGGTGACCATCTCACACTGCATTCGTATTTAAATCGAGAGAAACAATGGAGCTAACGTAACTTCGATTTTTAAGTAGAAATAGGGCAGCAATATTGAAAATAGAAGTACTATTCTACGCTAGATTCTACCCATGAAGTAGGTAGCACAGATTGTTAAGGTATGTCTAAAGAGTACTTAAATCACTACGTTTTAAGTATGCTCCACAGATTATGTGCTCTAATGCTCTACCTATCTAAGGTACTCATAAAACAGGGATTAACTTTAGCACAGATTATTAAGGTATGTAACTTTAGGAAGGGAAGGAACGAACCATACACGGTCCAAATGCTCTTAATTACTCTGTTGTTTTTTTTTAATTTGTGTCTACTTATTTGTACGCCAAATATTTTTTACAAAAGAGGCGAGACAGGCATTTTAAATTATCATTTATCAATATCACTTCTAGCAACATTTAGTTAAAATGTCACCACGTCTCAAAATATCGAGTTATGTTATTGAGGTAAACTTTTAAATTAATGCAATAAATCCAGGTAAAATTGGGAATTAAAAACTAATTCCACTATGACCTTTAATATTTTAGAGCATCTGGACCATATTTTATCACCAATTTCTTTTTAAGTTTAACCTAATATGTCAGGATAAAATATTTAATTCCTTTTTGTTTTATTGGCAGCGTTTGTCTAAATTAGACACATATGAAAGTACAGGATGTCTATACGGAGTTATGTACGATGGGACCTTGCTGGTGGTTGGCCTGAGTCTGGAGTTATTTGAAAATGAAAAGTGCACATACAGCCAGCTGCTTCTGAACCTGCCTACTGAGATAGAGCTATGTGGGGTCATCAAGTTTGGTGAGACGCTCACGACAGAGACGAGGTTAAAGGACATACTGCAGGTGAAATGTTTCTCATCTTCATATTAATTTTGTTGTAAAGTTAATTCATATAGAAAAAAAATTAATGCACATCAAATTCAATGGATGCAATGCTGCTGAAGATCGTAGGTCAAATCAATACTAGGGGAAAACTACTATTTACAATAAGGTAACATAAAGTTCAGTGGCTCTTAATCAGTGGTCAGATCAAGGATGCAATTTGAGGTGAACAACCTCAAATATTATGCTCAACATGGGTTTGACTCATGATTAGAGCCCTGGTGATAAGGTGAACAAAATAGCAATAATAATTATTATTTTATTCTGTATACCCGGGTAAACAGATAAAAATAATAAAAATACCATAAAAGATAACACATGCAAGTTATGGTCAGTTCTTCTATGCTGTAC
Source organism: Acleris sparsana (assembly GCA_923062465.1). NCBI lineage: Eukaryota > Metazoa > Arthropoda > Insecta > Lepidoptera > Tortricidae > Acleris > Acleris sparsana. Next base: position 9,706,753 of record OV281289.1, read on the forward strand.
TGTATTTTTTTTGGTTCTTACTAATCTTGTTCATTTTGAGTAATTAACCATTTTACAAAGGTAGGTCAAAAAAAACTCATGGGATTATAAGTCATATCATCCATGTTAAAATAATGTACTTATGTAACCCTAGGAAATTGATTACTAGATCTGACCACTGTTCATAATGTTTCTTTATTGGCTAGTATGTACGAAACCCATGAAACAACTAATTACAGAAATTGTTGTAGGACAATTTTATTTTTTTTCCCCTTGTCATAACATTAATAGGATTAGTAATTAACTTGAAAATTTTGTCAATTTCATATGGATTGTACCATACAATCCAAGAAAAAAATCTTTGAGTGCTTAATTTGCAATCATTATATATTTTATGATATTTTAATACCAGGATGTTGATATCACAGATAATCCTCTTGTGATTATCATTAATCAAAATAAGGATATGAAAGCTCACTTCTTGGTCCATGATAAGTTTGAAGAAACTAAGTATGAAGTGTTAGCTCCTGATGAGTTGAGCAAGCAGTTCCTGCATGTGCGGCTCAACACAACTATTCCACTTAGTTGTGAGGCCACAATTGCCGGTGTGAAGAATATTATGCAGAATAAGAGGAAAAAGGTTTGGGTTTATTATTATAATATAAGGATAAACTATCTAAAATAAACCCTATAATACACTAAGAAACAGCTTTGTAAACAGATTATGATGATGAAATCTTAATGCTTTTACAGAAACTGAAACATACTAAAAAAAAACTATTAAATTTACAGATTGCATCAGGACAAGTGTCTTTTCATGTTAATGGAACAGATGTGTACTTGTTTGGTGTAGCCTCTGATGTAGGACTGACTGGAATAAGCACCGATGCCACAATAGGGGAGCTTGTGGATTCCATGAGTCCGGAACAACCCAAAAAGAAGAAGCATAATAACACTAGTAGTGTAGTAAGTATATTAAGAGTTATTACCATGATAAAACTGCCATTGGATTATTTAGAAACGAATATGCATGTTTAGCAAACAAAGAAATGGCCTACAATTTATAGATCACCACCTGAGAAATCTAACGCAAATAAAATATGATGGTTAATCAGTTTTTATGCATTCCTAAAAGTTTATAGATTATAACTTTTGTTCTTATGCTTTAGGAGATGGTTCCAGTAAATTTAATATTGAAAGCTACTAAGGATATATTGTCCGAAAAACTTGTAAAGACTGCTGTTAAAATGATGACTACACAACGAAAACGTAAGTTTCATTTACTCTTTGTTTTTAATTCAATTTATTTCATTTAAGTTTTTGCAGTACTTTGACAGAGAAGTACTAAACAATAAAAAACCGGGCATATCGGACCATGCTCAGTGTAGGGTCCCGATCCGAAGCCGTTACTACAATCGAATTTGACCTAGCGACAAACTTAACGTTGCTGTTGGAAAACTGTTATCCCCATACATCGACATCGTTGTCAGTTTACCAACACCGCAAATAAGATTTCGGTAGGTATAAACATTTAAACCGTTTCTAACTCAAGAACAAATAAAGTCTAGTCGTGATAGTTTTCCTATTAAATTCATAATATGTGCTTTCATTTAAGATATTTTGATTTTTAGTATTTTTAGTTTTGGCTGTAGTGGACACTTGACTCTATCAAAAATTAGCGATTTAAAATTAAATATTTCATAAATGGATCCCTTAATCGAAAAATTGTTTTCACTTACCCGCAATATTTTTGGAAGACCTTTCCAACAACACCCCACACTATGGGGTAGACGAGAAAAAAAACCATGCCAGCCTTACGTATACGGGAGGTACACTAAAAAAAAAAGCCGGGACAATGTCACACCAATTGACCTAGTCCCAAACTAAGCTCTAGGCTTGTACTATGGTTACTAGACAACAATATAAATACTTATATAGAGAAATAAATACTTGCATATATATGCATATATAATACTATGCATAGAAAACAACCATGACTCAGGAACAAATATTCGCGCTCATCACACAAACATTGCCCTTGCCGGGATTTGAACCCACACGCTAGCTTCGTGGGCAGGGTCACTACCAACTAGGCCAGAGCCTCGTCATATTTTTTTTTTTTTAAGATTTTGTTTTACCACTTTGTTGGTGTGACTAATATGTATATTCAAGCCAAATTACAGCTTTCTAGTACTAAGAGTCTCTGAGCTAGACTGCGGACGGACGGACGGATGGACATGGCGAAACAATAAGAGTTCCTAGTTCGACTACGGAAACCTAAAAAGCAGTCAAACCTGAAGATTTATCCATAACCTGATAAAGGTCACAGAATCACAAACTTTAGGAATTGAGAGGGAACGACGCGTAAAAGCGTGCGCTTCCCTTCCCCGCTTACGCCTAGATTTCAAGTCCCCGCCTATATATGTTACTTCGCGGAACAGCTGCGCACAAACTTGACGGTCTATAATTTTAGCCAAATGGCGAAATCCGTCATATCCGAAATTAATTTACAAATTCGTCAAAAAGGAATGATTTTGAAAACCATTTACAAGGATAGGTACCGAACTGTCCGATTCCGATTTGGTTGATTTTGATATATGTTTGAGAGTAGTGTAAAATAACACACACGTTTTTTTTTTGGCTGCCTTTGGGCAATGCTCAACGTGTTGCGAGAAATTGACCTCCAAAGTACTGAAAAGTGACTAGAAACCCTATAACTTCAATAGTTTTTTTTTTTTTAATTGCCACTTGGGTCGTTTTCAAAAAAAATGTACATAGTTAAGGGCTTTAATTAAAACAAAACTTAATTGATTCCTTTGTGTGACGAAAGTTACCCATATAGTTTGTATGACTAACTTTCGTTATACAAAGGAAGCGATCGTGATTTTGTTTTCCATAAGCCTTTAATTATGTACATTTTTTTTGATAACGGCCCACTTTCCTGCACTGGTTTGATTACATATATAAGAATATGAAAAAATAATGACCACGTGTTTTGTTATATCGGCTAAAACTCATATTTAAAATAAAATACCCTTCAAAGTCAAATACTTGTCATCGAAGATACACCTTCCTTGGTTTTTTTTTTTCAAATTATCTTTAGCCGATATAACAAAACACGTGCTCATTATTTTTTCATGTTCTTAAACATAATAATTAAACCAGTAGGAAACTAGCAATAAAAAAAAAATCGCTGTTGAAGTTAGAGGGTTTAGTCACTTTTCAGTACTTTGGAGGTTAATTACACCCAACGGGTTGAGTATGGGCAGCTAAAAAAAAATACGTGTCTGTTATTTTTAACTACTCACTAACATATAAAATCAAAATCAACAAAATCGGAATCAGACAGTTGGGTACCTTTCCGTTTAAAGCCAAAACTGCTATTATATTTACTTAGTTAATTTTATAAAACTTGTAATAAATTACAAATAGCGTCTGTAGAGAAAAAGTACCTTATGGAGTACTGACCAATTTTTTAAATATTTCTAGCGGCATTTTGCATTAGCATGCCCCTGCGCGTGGACACGTTGGCGATGATCCATCGCAACACGAAGCTATTGGAATTGTATACGGTCCTGGTCGAAGCAGCTTGTCGCTCACTCAAGCTTCTGGAAAGTGTTTTGCTCGAACAATTAGGTAAGTTGTTCATTATCCTGGAATCTATTCTGAATGTTTTTACAGATATCCAAATATCTAGTTGCCTGAACTGCTCCAATTTATTTTGAGGAGGACAATGTGAATCACTATAACACTACTGCACCTTGCTACAGCACATCGACTTAAATAATATTTTTTTCAGGTCAGGAGGGCATAGGTGATGGGGCAGGACTTCGTTTACCAGAAACTTTCCATTTCATGCCACAGGAGCTGGGGCATTTTGTCACGCGCGTCGTGCCGAAAGCTATACCTGACGAGAGCATGGGTAAGTTTTTCATTAAGGTGTTCAATTAAATTTAATCAAGATATAGTTAAATTAATGATATCATTTAACAGAGAGAGAAAGGCGATCCTTACACGAACAATTAGGCCTTCCGATAGACAAGCCTATTTTCCGAAGAGGGAATGCGTACATAGAAAACACTAAAGGGAAGTTGTTAAACCCGCACGAGGCCATACCGCCGCAGCCGAGCAAGGGCGACGCGAGCACGGCGCTGGTGCGCGGCCGCTACGGCTACTACCACTACATGCAAGACGCCTTCAACGACGACGGCTGGGGCTGCGCCTACCGCTCCATGCAAACTATATTCTCATGGTTTAGGTAGGAAAACAATTGTCTATGATTGCTTTTTCCGGGTAACTTCCACCTGTTACCACCCATTGTTTTTTTTGTTAGCACTTTGTACTTTATTCATCTGTAATAAAATAAGCGAGCAAAAGTGTGCCCTTTTCAACCAAACCAATGTCTAACTACGCTACCGGCTCTCATGTAATCGCTTTGATAATGTGGAATCTCTTTGTCCAGGTACCAAGGATATACCTCAGTAGAAGTACCAACACATAAAGAAATACAACAGTGCCTTGTTAATATTGGAGATAAGCCATCATCATTCATTGGATCTAAGCAATGGATCGGATCGACAGAAGTCTCGTTCTGCTTAGAAAGCCTACTAGGTGTTCAGTCTAGAATTATATTTGCTAACACTGGCGCAGAAATGCAAAACTATACCCCAGAATTGCTCCATCATTTTGAGAAGCATGGTAGCCCGATTATGATTGGTAAGTCATTTCAATTTACTCCAGAAGGGCTTTAATAATTTGACTTTGTGTTCAATAAATGTGTTGTTTACAGGTGGTGGTGTCCTGGCACATACAATACTTGGAGTAGAATTTAATGCTGAAACAAATGAGACTCGGTATCTTATACTGGATCCTCACTATATGGGGGCTGACGATCTGTCCACTGTTATTAGTAAGGGCTGGTGTGGTTGGAAGAAATCAGAATTTTGGAACAAAACTGCTCATTACAACATGTGCCTACCGCAGACTAGACCTGCTGTATAATGTTACGGGAACTATTTAGTAAGTTTCTTTTTAATAATGAATGAACTCCTTAAGAATATCGTTATATTGTAATGTGGATGACCTCATTCATTCACATGATTACGTTGCATCAAATGTTTGTTATTGTTAGATCTAAAAAAATAAGTACCTATTTGTAACTGTGAGCTGTGATAATTGGCCCATTAAGCCTTATGATTCCACTCAATTCCATTTTATTGTTTTCTTCGATTTTTACGCGAAGTTAATATAGTATTATATAGAAATAGTCTGGAAGCACTGCATAGCACTATTAGATTTGCTTTACAATAGATTGTCCATTCTTAGAACCAATGTGTCTTCAAGCTTCCTTCTGTTTTAATAAATAGTCACTTTCCTTTTATTTGCCTCGATTTAGCTCTAAAGTTAATTAGGGGAATGAATGAGTTTACAATTACGGTAGATAATACAGCATTTATTTTCTGCAACATTATATTGTATGGTCATGTGTAATTGTTTATGATCACAAAAAGCGTGTAAGTTCAAAGGAATTATATTTTGTAGTAATTAAATTATAATACAATTACATTTGTTTTATTGATAAACAATATTTTCTAAAGCAACCAACTCCTAGTAGTTTATAATAGCTCGGAGAAAAATAGATTGGACAAATAAAGGCTCTGCTCAGAATGTAGACAACACAATATTGCGTCAGGGATGGTGCAATACGTGTAATTAACAAAGGGAATAAGATGTAATATTGGGAATACCGTGTCATTTTAGAAACGCTCTGCTCTGCGTAAATAGTCAGTTACGCAGTACTGCACTATCCCTGACGGTTGGAAACCGCTAATTGTGACCCAATCTATGCACAATTAAACAATTTCCACCACTTTAAATTTACCCTTACATGGCCTTTGTCCTCTTTTTAACTCGTGGGTTGCGCCCCACACCGCAGTTATGCAGCATAAAATTAAGTGGTCAGGCGCGTAACACTATAGATACTTAAAATCTTGCTCAAAATATAAATATTTATAACTATTTACACTTTAATCGTGTACTACACTCAGCGTCAAAAATATCGCCCTCCGCGAAAATCAGATTCAAGCTAATCTAGACCTTAGCGAAATTATGTTACATAATTAATATTAAGTATCAATTAAAAGCACGTTTAATGTGTTTTCAATTAATAATGATTAATTTAAACAAAACGTAATGGCTTGTGAATCAGAGCGTTTCGAAAAAAAAGTGCACAAATACTCGTTTGAAGGGTCGCGAGTTGTGCCCGTTTCCAGGGGTATAAAATGCCTGTACAAGGTCAAATGTCAATCATTCACTATCCAGACGTCGAAGAGAACACATCTAAGGAACTCAAGCAAGAAAACAACCCTCGAACATGGAGACCACTGCTGCTGAATCAGCTCAAGTGGTTGCACTACTGCAAGCAGGAGTTCGGCAGTGTGATGTCGCTCGGCAACTCAATTTAAGCCGTTATGCTGTCCGCCGAGTATTTCAGCGGTTCCAGGAGACTGGGGGCTACATCAGAAGACATGGGGCTGGTCGGCGACGCTGCACATCCGAAAGAGATGATCGCTTCATCGTGAATCATCTCTACAGCAATCGCTTCGCTAGTGCTGTTGAGGTGCAACAACGCCTCAGAGAAGCTCGGACAACATCAGTTAGCATCTCTACGGTTAGAAGAAGACTGCGGGAGAAGGATATCGTGGCTCACAGGGCTGCTACAGGCCCAATGTTGACCGCACAGCATCGCAGAGATCGCTTGCAATTTGCCCGCGACCACGTCGATTGGACGTTTGAGCAATGGAGGCAGGTTCTCTTTACCGATGAGACGAGAGTCTGTCTTTATTGCAACGACAGGCGGGCCAGTCTACAGAAGGTCGGGCGAACGATTTGCTCAAGCCTGTATTGAAGAGACAGTGGGCTACGGAGGTGGCTCTTGCATGTTCTGGGGGGCATGTCTATAGACGGCAAAACCGACCTTGTCTGCGTCTCCAGGACTGGAGGCACTCGCGGCCAAGGGTCCCTGAATGCTCGCCGATACATTGCCGAGATCCTGGAAGAGCATGTGACGCCATATGCGGGTTACGTCGGCTCTGGGTTCACATTAATGCACGACAACGCTCGCTCCCACACTGCATTAATTGTTCGGGATTATCTGGAGGAGGTCGGGATTCCCGTTTTGCCGTGGCCAGCCAGGAGTCCTGACTTAAACCCGATTGAACACCTTTGGGACGAGCTGAAGCGACGGGTTCGGTCACGAGATGCCGCCCCTACCACCCTGCAAGATCTTCAGGACGCAGTCATCGAAGAATGGGGCAACATTCCACAAGAGGACATCGTAAAGTTGGTGCGATCAATGAAAGACCGCTAACACTAGGTTTTAAGTTAATTTTAGGCACTTTTTGTAAAAATTTGTTATCCATTTATTGTTGTAAATTTAAAATTGAATAAACATTTTTCAACTGTTCGCAATGTCATTTCCTTTAATTTTTGACCCCAAGGAAAATCCTTTTTTTTTTTCCTAAAAAAACACTTTATTACCTTTCAAATGATACCTAACAATCATATTGTTGTCCTTGATCAAATAGGGTTTAAAGTCGGTTGAAATTATTTTCCGAGGGGCGGCGATATTTTTGACGCCGAGTGTATGTGTAATAATAACACACCCACACCATGAGATAAAACTGGGTGAGGAGGATATGGAAACTACTTATTAAAACATAGTTAAAATGATATATTTCTTTATGAAATTAGTCGGTGTGTATTGTATAGGTACCTACTTGTACATTTAAGTAGACATTGGAGGTTGCATCGGTGGTCAAACGGTCAGGTTTCAGGGGACAGCATCCTTTAAGGGAGCCCCATGTAGAGCAGTGGGAGTCTTCTAGCAGCCATGGATCGATGGCGAATAATCCGGGACAGGGAAAACAGGCATTCACGTTTTCTGGTTTTTATTCGAGCAATTTTAAGTATTTTACGATTTCTGCACTACGATTGAATAAGTACGATCTGCGGGTCTACTTTGGCTGTGTCTATATCGCGTGTCAAATGTGGACAAAGCATCTGTCACTCCCGTACTTTTTTTTATACGTGTCAGAAGGTGACGGATGTCTTAACCATTCTTTGTCACGCGATAAACGAAGCCGTATTAGGCCCCCAGGGCCTCTATTTTAGACGATAAAGACCGTTTTGTCTTTCACCTGTAATCGTATTGTCAACGTTTTGATAGCTTTTATTTACAGTAATAGCGGCCGAGTAAATAACAATACCATTAGAATAAATAATAACTACGTAGAAGCGAAACTCCCGACGTGGGCTCGGCGCATTCGATACCTACCGCGCGTCTGGCGACGCCAGTGGTGTTTAGCCAGTTAGGACAAGCAGCGCGGCGCGGCGCGGTCGTTGCATTTGTTTCACCGCGGGTGTCGCATTTGTTTTTTTATTATACATACTTACCTATTAAATTAAATTAGAAATGGGAAAACATTATTGCAGTCTTTTTGGTTGTAAAAGTAACAAAAAACTAATTAACAAATGTAAAAAAACCTCTTTTTGGAACAATGTTTTCACGTTGAAGAAAAACAGGTAAATAACATTTTGTGACTAAACTTGTATAACACATGCTTAAACCGATTAAAATATTTCGCAAGTGACAGCCCTAACTTTAGTCGCGGAAGACAGATAGGGGCGTAGCGGAGGTGAAGGGGAAAGTAGGTATTTTCAGCGCGGCATTTGGGGCCTGGGTAAAAGAGATTCGCTTCTACGTAGTTATAATTTATTCTTATGACAATACCATAAAAGACAATTTGGTTTTTACCAAGTTGAATAGAGTCCCCGCACGCAGCAATATTGGAAAATGAGAAACGTATGTTTGTCACTCACTTATTTCTGCATCCGTCCGGAGCAACTATCGATTGTATGATTCGGACCTCGTATACCTACATTTTCAAGTAAACTTCTCAAGACCGTTAAAACAGAAATTACACAAATATATATAATAATTGCTTCAATAATAACCTTCAAACACAGTGTAAAATAATAAATACTGGGAATGATCTGTACATACTCTTTTCTACTTAAATTCACCTCTTAGCTGCATATACATAGCTAAATGTGATAAAGCATAACAATATATGTACAAGAGAACATTATAACTGCAATGATTACAAGCTTTTGTATTTATCAGTTTGCTATCACATATCACAATTTTAGACAGTCTAATCAACAAATTACAAGGGAATCGCTTAAAACTACGCTACATCCCCTGTTACTGCCTTAACTTAACATACATGGCTCTTCTGCTTATCAAGCATCGCCCTCATATCATAAGTAGACACACAATCTGCGGGTAAACATGGCCCATAGCATTATTATAGCCTTTTCAATCCACGAAGCCCTGCCCTATCTACTTTTACGTACAGTCAGGGACATTCCCGGTCCTCCACCGCTAGGGCGATATTTGTTTGCACGTTCGACGCGTTCAGGTTTGAACGCTTTAAGATTAGCTAGCTGCGTAGAAAAAGGCAAAGTTTTCTTAAGTGGAGGGCCGCGAATGTCCCTGACTACACATTGACGCAATAATGCACAATTTGAGGGACCGGGTGCGCGCTTTCGTGGATTGAAAACTCTACTTAGTTGAAACTCTTTTCATACAATCATAGAATAGGTAGTTTTTAAACAGGTATTGTTAATTATCATCTAAGTTTCATTATAATTTGTAAAATTATATTAAGAATTCGTAAATGCAGCGATATTAATGAATGTACGGCAAAGCTAAACATTCATAAGTTTAAGATGCCATGCCGCCCTTAGCCTGGTATGAGTTCTGAAGCGTTTAACTATTCTTAGCCTATGATTTAAAAAGCTGATTTCTACAGTTTTAGTCTGCATATTTAAAATCTTCCGCCTTTCAAAAACGTATGCGCCTGGCCAATTAACATGAATGGTAAATCAGACCCTTGTATTAGAAATAGGATATTAAAATAACCATTAAGCAGTGCTATTTTGTATACTATCTACCATATTCCACGATTATTCCACAATGTTTAGTTTAGTTTGTTTAGTTTTGGTAGAATTGTTTCCATTTTATTTCTTTACATTAGATGGGGTTGCGCTAGGCCCTAGTCGAAAGATTTTATTCTTTAAGTAAGTTTAACAAGCGTCCATAAATATGTGTCGATAATTAACGGTCTATTTTATTTATTAAAATTTAACCCATTTCAGCTGTGTAAAAAAGCTATATTGCCAGCGAATGTGTATCGCAATATAATTGTCCGTATACTTACCTTAAACTTACTAGGTTCTTCCTAGGTTTCAATGGTTTCGAGATTAAAAGATGGTTCTTAGCTTAATTAAAACAGAGTTATGTTCTGGATTAAATATATAACTAATTGTAAATTAGTGGTAAAACTCTACTTGAAAGCAGATGTCATAATAATTGTAAGCCACGTTTTTTAAAGACTTCATAGACTGTGCATCTAATTATAAATACAATGTCAATATTATTTATAGAATCTCTAAGTCACAGTGCCGAATCTGAGGAAACTTTTTCTGTAATAAAAAATAAAGATTGTTAAACATTTAAGCTGTAAAGATAAAATGTACATCAGAGCTGGCGTATATCTGTTTGGTGAAAAATGTTTTTTTTGCAATTTTCAATGACTCGCGCGGCAACTTTGAACACTTACTGCCAAGAGCTCTGATTTTCATACAAAATGGACTCGCCTAACGGATTGATGGCAGTGAAAGTGAATACTTTTGCATTTTCTCCAAAAATGTATGTGGAGACTTGGAAAATACCTTTTCTTAGAATTAGTAGACTCACGAATTACGCCAGATTCTGATCTAACACAGTTCAATAGCTCTTTAAGTCTCACGGGTACGGGTAAAGTGGGTAAGACTAGCATTCGAGCGTATGGGAGGGAGTGAAAGTAAAGTACGAACCCGAAGGTGGTTTAAGAGCTACTGCACTGTATTTTTATACATAATTAAAGCATTTCTTACCCTTAATTTCAACTCTATTCTGTCAATTTCTCCTCCCAATACATCAACTATATTTTCGCCATGCTTCAGCAGGAATGCTTCGACATCATCGATTGTGTTTATCTTCTTAACATCCTAAAACACATATTTTATTTACATCATTTAATATTTGTGCATAACTTAAAAATTGATAGTCCGGCAAGGTCGTTAGCTGCTGTGCCGCGGAGTCATAGAGCCGGAGGGCGGCGAAGCGACTGCCGATTGAAGTGCCAATACGAACTGAGCTCTGGACCCATTATAGGATGATTTAACGGCTCGATCGGATCCGAAAGGATACGGACGGATGCGGCGAAAGCCGACCGCGTCTATTAAAATTATTATTGTCTATTTATGACGGAGACCAAGCGCGTCGCAGCATATAGTCCTGGCAATGAATAATTGTGGATGGAAATGTTGAAAGCAGAAAGTTTGACTTCGAAACTTTTTTTGGAATAGTTAGGAGTGAAAAGGTGAGGTCTGAAGTACTCTTTTTTGTTTTGACTAGTTATCAAACCCTTTTTGATGTTTAATCAGCAAAAAAATAAAAACACAATCCAATCAAACAAAGTGTACAGTATTCTGGACCGTGTCAAATTAAAGGTTAAAGACGTTAGAAAGTTATTTCCGTTTCGATCCGCTGCGTGCTTGGTTGCGGGCCGTTTAGTGGAAATATTGCTATGGCGATTAAGCGTTATGCTTTGTAGGTATCGATATCAATGTACTTATCGAATTTTAACTAGTCTTTTTAGTTTTTTTTAAAGTGGCTATATCAGTATGAGTTAATGTTGTCAGTGTTAGTTAATGGTTAGCAGTTATACCGATATTTACCGATAACCGAATAAAATTGATTATGTGCGTACGCGACACGCAGTTGCACACGCTTCCCTCCCCCCGCCGCACCCCTCAGCCCTCCCCACGTTTCGTCCCTGTCAACGTTTGCCACTCCGTGGGACTGAATATCAACAAATTGTTATATTTACCACTAATAAGCCATTTAGATCGTGTTTTTCTAAATACGATCTTGTGAGTGCCCTGCCATCAAAATCAACTTCAGCCTGGAAAAAAAGAAAAAGTGAACATTTTGTCGATTATTGAGTAATTATTTTGATTAGAACCAGTAAACTACCTTGTATCTGATTAGATTACTCCCCATGTCTATTCCCTTGACGTCGTGAATTGCGCGAATCATAAAGTCTCTTTCCAAAACACTATTTATTTCATCCAGCTGTTCTTGTGGTATAGATCTGAAACACAAATATATTTTTTCTTTGACGAGGATTCATTCCTGATTGAGAACTCTTTCTACCGGGTTTAGTGGCCTGTCACCTCTGCAACCGGTTCCTGGTTTAACTTGAAATGTTAGTGACGCATAATTGTTAAATATAGTTTTCCATAAGTAATTGGGTAATTATTCGGCGTTTTAACCGTCGTCCTTATTGTCTTCGCATATTATTCAAGCTGAACTTTTTAATTTTCTTACGATTTTAAACTGAATCAATACTACCCCTCGGTCCGTTGACTTTGACATGAAAAGTTGCTGGTAATTATCATTGTTTTCGTCAATATATTGAAGACAACAATGACGGCGTTTGAAACGCCCAAATATTCACCCAATTACATGATAGTTTGAAAAACAAATAACCGCAAAGTTGTAAATCACTTTTTCTTTAACGGGCTTCAAAAAAAGGATGGGGTTCTCAATTCGTCGGGATCTTTTTAGGGTTCCGAAGCCAAATGGCAAAAAACGGAACCCTTATAGATTCGTCATGTCTGTCCGTCCGTATGTCACAGCCACTTTATTCCGTAACTATAAGAGCTATACTATGGAAACTTTGTAAGTAGATGTATTTGGTGAACCGCATTAAGATTTTCATACAAAAATAGAAAAAAAACAATAATTTTTTGGGGTTCCCCATACTTAAAACTGAAACTCAATTATTTTTTTCATCAAACCCATACGTGTGGGGTATCTATGGATAGGTCTTCAAAAATGATATTGAGGTTTCTAATAAAAAAAATTTCTAAACTGAATAGTTTGCGCGAGAGACGCTTCCAAAGTGGAAAAAAGTGTGTCCCCCCCCCCGTAACTTCTAAAATAAGGGAATGATAAATGTAAAAATAATATATGATGTACATTACCATGCAAACTTCCACTGAAAATTGGTTTGAACGAGATCTAATAATTAGATTTTTTTTAATACGTTATAAATCTTAAACCGCATTTTACCTTTCATTTATTTATTTACTATCACAAGTATTTCCAGTTTAAACAATCCTGGACCTCTATTCAAGGCTGTAAAAACCATATCGTCTTTGACCTGTTATGGTATTTTTTTAACTCGAGTGCCAATACTGTCAAATAAATAATGTACGTCATGGTTCCTTTCTTACAAATCGTAATAACTCAAAAACTCAGTAACCGCAGGACTCAGAGACCTGTTAGAGACAAATAACTTGTTTCCTTTTTCAACTCTAGTATGAAAAATCGATTTCGAATCGAACCGATTTTTTCATCGAATCGAACGTTTAGTTAGGTGGTTGCTTTGGTGGTTGGTGGATTGGTTGGTTCCGGTTTAAGAATTGATTACAATTTATACCACTCCTCATTTACATACTCATCAAAAAATCGGCCCTGAGGTACGAGCGACTTTAGGCAGTATTAGACGGGTTCAATTACTGACTTGCAGTCGAGATATGTAAGCGATTCGAGGTAAGTAAGCTAGTGCTGACCCATACTGCTAACTGCACCCTGTCTAAACCTGCCTTTAATAGTCATTATCTGTCTCGAGTGCGGCCGTAAGGCGACTACTATAGACAGTCATGTTCTTTTAGTGTACGCTCATTCAATTACTCTTTCTATTTCGAAACTTCGAGGTGTATACAAGTGTATATCTAATATTATAAATCTGAAAATAATTTTTATTATACGAGGGTTTTTGATAAACTATTGAGCTCTTAGAGCATTATAATAAACGAAATACAGGCTGAGAATCTCGTAAATTATGATTATTAAGCTATCGTCGCAGCACAGGTTCACCGAGATAAATCTACCTAGATAGAAATAGACGTCCTCATGTCTCCATAAGGCTGAAATAGTCGTGTTTTTCAGCTGAGTGGCGACTCTTGTATTTTTTATGTAAGTGGGATCTGTGACCTATAGAGATGGTATTGAAATGGTAAACACTATCCGTGGACAATGATAATCATATATTACCTGCCAATCAGTGCGCCTACGTTTGTTAGAATGATAAAAGAAGCGACGCCTCCGAGCAGAGTGCCTACGAAGATGCTGCCGAGCGCGTCGGGCAGCGGGTTGCCGGTGTACTGCGAGATAGCCATGCAGGACGCGGCTATGACAAGCCCGCCCACCGCCGCCGTGTCCTCCAGCAGGACCACGTTCACCGACGGGTCCGAGCTGCGCATTACTAACAACGGAACAAACAACCATACATGCCTATCTCCCCACATACACTCTGACATAATGAGGCTCTGTTCCACGGAAAGGTACCAAACTGTCCGACTCCGATTTTGTTGATTTTGATATATGTTAGGGAGTTAGTCTAAAATAACAGACACGTAGTTTTTGTTAGTCTGCTTTTTTACGTTTCTGTTACTTTGGACTACTCCCTTTCCTTGTGAGTAGTTATATCTGTACGCCGCACTCGATTATTCCGCGTAGCAATTTTTCCAGTCGCTTTTTTGGCTATCCGTGATTTTACTCGATCGCATTTTTCCCCATTCATAATTTTCCTATTCCTGCGTGATTTGGCTCTTGGGGCCTGATGCCTGTTTTGTTGTAATAACAATAAGAAAATATGCGATTAACGGAAAATATGCAACTAGGTAAAATCTTAATTGGGGAAACATGCGAGTAAAACCACGACGGAGTAAACGCGACTGGAAAAACTGCTACGAGGACTTATAGAGTTTGGGAAACAGATAGAATAGAGCCCCAGGCCACAAGTCTTACAAAAAGCAAGCTTTGAAAACCCGACTACATGTTTTAAATATTATTTGATATGAGGTGTGGTACATACATACAGGTCAAAACATTTCCATCCTTCTTCGGTAGTCGGGCAAAAAAGTACTTCAGTACATACAAGAGTGTAATCCCAAAGAAAATTCTGAATCTATATTTAACAAACTTAAAAATCACTAACTGTAATCGTATAGTGGCACCTCTGCTTCCTTTGCGCCCTTTCGGATTGCACTAAGGGCAACCAGTAACGTCGCACCTTCTGATACTACTGCTCCACCCAGAACAAAGTAAGCCTAAAAAAGTTCAATATTATGTACACTATTTAATATTAAATACCTACTTAAACAATTGTAATGTATATTTACCCAGTAAAAATCATGAAGAGGCTGTGGATCCATAATGCCAGTGACACCGTGGTAGAAAGACAGTCCACTTCCTACACAGAATATACCCACGCCAGAGATTAACGAGGATACATACCGCATGTTTGAGTATCCATATGGATGGTCAGGATCTGCCATCTGTAAGACGTTTTTTTTCCTCATTCAAATAGCCTATCAAGTTGATCAAAGTACTTTTACAAAAAATAATTGCAACCTACTTGAACAGATTTATGTATCCCATATGCTAGGATAAGTTGGTTGACTGTGTCAGCAAGGGAGTGGATGCATTCAGAAAACATGCTGTGCGATCCAGTGTAACACCAAGCACAAAGTTTGAAAAGGAAGTTGCATCCATTTCTGAAAGTAAAATAAATACTCATTAAAAGATACTATATAAAATAAAATGAAAAAATCACGTCAGAAAATAACAGTAATACATAGCCACTTTTAAATAACATAAATATATAAATAGATAGAAATACTTATTTTACATTTGAAATAATTCATCTTTCGTTTATTATAGCAATAATTATTTGTGATGTTATTAAAATATGTTTAGTTTTTTAAATTCTACGTTATAAGGAAGCCGAGTTGAACATCATTAGTAATTTGACTTACATTCCTACTGCAGTTAGAACCACTCTGCCAGATCTGGTCTTTAAACCAGATTCCTCTGTCTTTTCTGGTTTGTGACTCATTTCTCTCCTGTAGGTCCTTAGCCGCCTCTTGACAGTGAATACATCTGTCCAACAATATTGTAATTATCTTGAGTGGAAATTTATCTTAAACAGATATTAAAAATGATAATGAACAGTCTTAAATGTATCCACCTTGTTCATATCTTCTCCTGTCTAATTCTCTCCTCAGAAGTTCCTTTTCCAGTGTTTCTTTTGAACCCCAAACCTGGATAAGTTTATTGTTTCAAATTTATATTTTGTGTTATTAAATTGTTGTCACAATCTTATAATTGTCAGTAATGTAATTCTCATAAGTGTGTTGATTGAACAATGAATATTTGGAATATTTAAATTTGTTAAATACTCTAACACCTTTGGTAACGAATGGGAAAAAATAGGTTAAAGTGGTTTTTCTTAATGGTATTAATGAATATGGGACAGAGGAAGTATTATCAGACTTGACACCTGTGGAGTTCAATATATTCATTAACAATGCAGAACTAAATCCTCCTAACTCGGATATTTGGATAAAATGATTATATCAATGTAGATAAATTCAATTTTAAATCATGTCACGCAAGCGCTCGCGATACTTCCGTTTTTGAACTTCTTTATAATATCAGAAAAGTCTAGAAATACGTAGCAAATCTTTCTAACAAGTGAAACATTTCTAGGGTCACTCCATTACCTTAACAAAACCGGTTATGGATCATGTTACTTCCCAAATGGCTGGTTGGCAGTTTGACACAGCATAATACTTTTGTTGAAAAGCCTTTAATACTGTATACCTAGTCGGTTCATAAGTTCTGTTACTGAGATTTATTACTATTTAAAAAAAAGGAGTTTTGCATAAAACTGTACATTGATCTAAACTTTGATTAATATACAATATAAATAAAAATAATATATTTTTCAACACACTTGCTCAAAACGACCTTTTTATTCCACCGATTTTTTGCTCATAAACCTAGATATTAAACACGCGTGCTTTTTCAGTATATTACGCACAAGTGCCTTTAGTTTATTAACCCAAACAATTTACATTTGTAGCCTAGTACCAAGTTGTAAGTACGAAGAAGAAGTGATATAATTTAGTCGGGTTATACCTTTTTTTTTCTTAGCAACAAACAGTTTTTATGGGGCAAATAACATTATCTACATATTTATTTCAATAAATTGGATGAAATAATTAACAACATTACACAAACCGTAATGCCAAATAAAACTGTTCAGTACCGTTTTGAAAATTGTAATTTTACCAACTGTTTTAATAATTAATTAAAATTTGACTAAATGAAGAGTCTTGTTTTTTTTTCGCAAGTGTGTTGAAAAACGTCGCATGTAACACGTGTGCCTGTGACCATAATATACGCGGCTTTCTTGTGGCGCACTCGCTTTCGCTCGTGCGCACACAATAGCGCCTTGTATACAATGGTCAACTTAGCACACTTGTATCATAATGTACTATTAAACAATACCAATTATTTGATAGCTTGGAGTGTTCCCATTTGGGACTAGAAAATCATAGTTCAAATCACGCACGACAATGATACTCATAACGGCCATAAGTTTTGTAAGGGTTCTTGTAGAGAGTTCAAATTTGCGGACATATTGCACAGACTTTTAGATTTGAATTCTGATACAAATGTATCCTAAGCAACTAAAGATCCGCTTACAGTACACTGGCCAATCTTGATGTCTCATTAAATCGACTATGCGATTCACATCAATTTGCAGCAATACGAAAACACCAAATCACTTGCTTCATTAGCGGAAATGGAGTCGTGTTGAGAAATATGATGCTGGTCTCTAAACATACACAGAGATATGAAGTTTTATAATATTAAACAAAAGAAGTTCCTTGGTAAACGTAGAAGCGTTTTCAAGAAGTGTAATTCAAAGAAATTTTAATTTCGTGCGTAATTTTATCAATGCCAGCTGTGAATGTTAGAAGATCGTTTCGGAAATTGACGATATTATAGAATTATTATTTCTTCTTTAAAATTTACATTAATTAAGCTTTTAATTTTTATACATATTGAAATTAAAAATAGTTTTATTTGCCACAACCTTAGTAACAGAACTTATTGACGGACTAGGTATACTCTGCTCTATACCTGAACTTTACAAAACTGCCTAACAATAGATTTACTTGTCATTTATAATTTTTAAGTAATTTTAAAATAAAACTGTTTAATACACATTTTTAGTTTTTTCAATAATTTTAGTTTTCTTTATGGCAACCCCAAATAAGGAAACAAATTATACAGAAAATTTGAATTATGGGAAAAATAAAAAAC
The DNA here is from genome assembly GCA_923062465.1 of Acleris sparsana. Classification (NCBI taxonomy): domain Eukaryota; kingdom Metazoa; phylum Arthropoda; class Insecta; order Lepidoptera; family Tortricidae; genus Acleris; species Acleris sparsana. The sequence goes on from OV281289.1 coordinate 9,725,090, forward strand.
TGTTACAAACCTGTATTTTTTGGTTGGGTGAAAAATTACTAAAAAACTATAATTTACAAGTAAATCATTTGTCATCAACTTATTCACATGCTACTAAGGTGCTAATATTCTAACATGATAATAATTAGAAAGAAAGAAAATATGTTTGTTTGGCAGGCATTGTCAAGAAAGTACAAATAATATTGATTATATGTATACAAAATTAAGGATTTGTAAGAAGCAATACCTACTATTTCAGTGTAATTCCACTTCCCTGCACCTAATTGAAGCCAAAACTATTATTTTAGTTAAATTTTTTGAAACATGCTCAAATATTTCAACAGTAAATTATAAAATAAATGGATTAAGTTCAAATAAAAATCTTCCAATGTCACACAAAATTCAATACTTTTGGTAAAATTTCTCATAAGTAATTTAAAAACCCTTGATGCTAGTATAAAAATGTTAGTGTCGTAACATTCCAATTTTACATAAATAAATTATATGAGGAGTGTCTTTTCAAAAGGGCTTATTTCCACTATAAACTTTTTTTGGGAAATCAAGGAAAACATAAATCCACCGTTTCCATTTCGAAATTATTATTTTATTTTCGATATTGTATTAAAGTAAGTTAACATAAATGTTATGGCACTACATACATTGTTTTATCTACTTGAATAATTATGTAAATTACCATACATTTTCGGAGTTAAGCTCTTTTGATGTGAACTTCTGGAATTAAGCCGTTTTGTTGTGGCCTTGCGAGAAATAAACCTTTTTAATTTGTACATTACAGAAATAAACTCTTATGATCATTGTTAAATCTTAACGCGATTTTGGTGCCATAATGAAAATAATTGTTTATTATCAGGAAATTATTCTAATGACATTTCTAGCTGGAAAAAAGTTACAAAATGCTTTTTTTTTCCTTAACCTGTTTATTTTTAATGGCTACTTAAAATTTACTTCTTGTCCTACTTCAAGTCCTACAGAAAGCTATAATTCAGTCTAAGTTAAGTTTCTTGCGGCGTTTTTTCTCAGCAGTGGTCTTTTGCGAAGCGCTCGTAGATTTTTGACGTGTAAAAGTGCCCGAGCGGCCTACTTACCGAATAAACATCTTTTATCCTTTATCTTTTTTTATCAAACTAACCGCTATAGCCTTGGCTTCAACATCCTTGCGATAGTATACAGTAATTGGAGGTTCCATTTCATATGGTGACCTCCGCAGCACTTTTGGCAGCGTCTCCAACTCTGACTGTTTCAGCAAATACTCTGTCATTGCTCTCATTGGAGTTATAAAATTACGCTCAGTATATGATGCAGAGAAGTCAATCAGGAGCCTCTTCTTAGCTAGAACAAATAAACATTTACTTTAATATACATATCCAGCAAAAAAAAAACTTTTAATATTTATACTTATTTTTTACTGCTTTATGTGAATATATTCCTAGCTATTAATACACTTATAAATCAAATCACCTAAAATTACTATATACATGCCTTCCAAATTGACTCCTAATAACAAATAAAAATAATAGGAATTAATGGGGCATGAACACCAGCAATGTATTTTTTTTCTTAGGAAGTAAATTTTGGTTACATACCTGTTTTTTTTAAGGCTTGTTATAAGTGGAGTTTCAAAAACTATCACACCGAGACTTTTTATTCAGATTTTGTTTTTTATTTGCTAAAATAGTACTCTCGATATCTCTCCAAAAATATGTATGGAATTGTCCATTTAATTTTACCAAGAAACGTATTACATTTTGATAACAAAAAGGAAACACTCCATACATATTTTATTAGGAACACTTTATTTTCTTGTTCAGAATGATGATCCCAACCAACATGCAATTTTCTTCCAAAAGAAAAAAACAAAGGCATGCTATTTTTTTGAAACTCCCCATGAGATGAAAGTAATTAGACAAAAAGGGAAATAGGAGACAGTAGATATTCAATATACTTCACAAGCCACCTGCCCTTGCTTCCCTTTAGTTTATTTAACAAAAAAACTTAACAAGAATGTATTTTGCAAACAACCTTACAAAAGTTCACAACTCTCAAAACAATATTTAAAAAGTGAATCAAATTCCAATGCACAGTTTAAAAGAAATAAGCAGCTAGGGAGTCAGACAGATAGGGGTAGGAACTTAGTTTTATACTATTTAGGAGTTATATTACTTTTTGCACTAGGTTGATAGTAAATCAGAAACAACTTGTTTTGATGTTGAGAAGTGGCTAAGAACTCCCAAATGTGTTTAAAATTAAAAGAAATTGTACAAATACATCATTATAATGTTAAAAATAAATAAATATGGCGAAACTACTTTTAAAAGAAATCATTTACCACCAAATTTGAAATAAAATGACACATACATTTGATTATGTCATCTACAAGAACCATTCATCAGTATAACATTAAAGAAAATACCAGGTGGAACAGCAGGCGCTGGTGAAGTAGCAGGCGCTTTTGACTTCTCGATAGTAACTTTGGTGACAATATTTTCTGCATCTACTTCAGTTTTCACGGTAATGCCGCCTGGAGCCTTGTGCGACACGACTGACGAAGATACAGTTTTCGGAGACACTGTTTTCGGGGGAACGGGTATCGGAGGCTTTGCAGTCGAATCTTCTTTTGACTCTTTAACCTTCTCGTCTTTTTTCAAGTTGCTTTTATCGAATAAGCAAAAGGAAGTACTGAAACATCTTGTCAACCTTCTAGTATCTTTTGGCCATATCTTAACATCATACCGAAAAGTACGAGAGCTCCCAACACATAACGTTTGCAGATGTTTTAAATCTGTGCACTGTTTACCAATTTTTCTATAAAAGGATTTAACAGTAAATGAACACAACATAACCATTTTTATATTTAATCTTAAAACTATTGTTTGAACCAAAACGTTCGAGTGCTGAAAAGACTCTTAATACATATTTTACAATGGGGAGTTATGTCAGAATATTAAGATCATAAAAAGGATAGGTATTACTTCTTCCAGTAAATATTGTTTTTCTAAAAATCTACCTCTAGATTTGGCAAAATACCGTTTTGACAGTTGACGGACGGCATTTGGTCCAACCAAGACTCAAGAGCGTTCGAGGCTACTGCAGGGACCGGAAAACCCGTTCCTTTGCTTAAGCCGTTCGAACGGCTTACCCGTCCATCACGGTAATAATAATTATTATTGAGGTCCTGCTCTACTGTTTTTCCCAAAAAATCATCTGGATTTTAGAATTTCGCTTGTGTAGGAGCAACAATTTCTCAACGAAACGAATTGAGCGAAGTAAAGTTAAAATTTATGGTCTGTGATGCCTGCACTTCAGTCTCGCTCTACCTTAATAACCTGTGCTCTCCCTCTCGCGCGAGACGTGACGAGGCCGAAATACATTTATGTTATTACAAAAGATTTACAGTCCGTCTCGTATTAAAGACGGCAGTGTATATCAGCCTCGCGGCGACTCGCGCGAGCGTGAAGTGCGAGTATGACAGCATGATGGATACTTTGCACAATAGTGAGCACTTCACCATCGGGCCTGACGGTCGTGCGCTGCTTTTCTTCCATGATGGATAGTGCGTAGAGGGCTTTTTACTTTTTCAGACCTACAGTGTGTTACTGGCATGAGGGCTTTCCTTGATATAGAGGCCTACATGTTTATTTTAATTAAAACGAGAAAAAAATGTACACATCTGGTTAGTAACAAAAAATATATTGCAAGCACACACATACACACTGTGCATTAAAGTTAATTAGTAATATCTTTTGGATTGTTTTAGACTTGTGTTGATTTCTAAAGTGTTTAAACACTGAACGAGCGTTACCGGTAAATTTCACAAATTCAAGGAGTATTATCTATTTTTTGCCCCTGTACTGTAATGTATGCCTTGTACCAAGTAACAACAATCCTGATTACGATACTTACACATAGCTCCAATACGATGATGGTAGTTAAAATTACGAAATTAAATTGCAGCGTTACGTTAGTTAACTTCGACTTAATTATACCTTGAAATAATTACTTATACAACATATTATCCTTAGTTAAAGCAGAAGCCCTCATGCCTGTAACACACTGTATAGGGTTCTCTTTTTAGCATATTCAATTTCCTTTAAGAGTAAAGATGACAGGTATTGATTTTTCGTTTTTTTATTTTATAACTCCTCTTTGCTACTTACTGAATAAATTTCTTTTATCTTTCTTTTTTATCTTTGCTAGCTTTTATTCTGTGCTCAAAATCTATTGTTTACACGTAAATCTATACAATAAATCACGCCTGTTTCCCAGAGGGGTAGGCAGGAACCACTTTAACACCATAAAAATCATTGTATTTAAAATTGAACTCAAATAGCGTCAACGTTTGCAGAGCAAAACTGTGAACCAAGTGAACTGTCATAGATAGACTTGTCATTCTTTCATTGCATTGCATTATTTCATTCATTCTTTCTTCGTTTCGTTTGTTCGTTAGGTAGGCTTCGCTTCACCACACCCCAATATTAAAAAGCTATTTAATTTACTTGCAATTAGATTAATTCAATTGTGTAGCTCAAATACAGCCTGAGAAAGAAGAAATTCTCAAAATCCCTTAATCAACTGTCTTCGGTGGATATTGCAAAACAGAGAAGAGATAACCAAAATGCCGGCCAGCGGTTTCGATTTGTATAACATGCGTGATGCAAGAAATAATTTTGAAGCAATGCGACCTACTCCAATTTGTACTGATGCCAATCAATCAATGGGGCAATGTCAAAATATACACATATCTACTAATTGTTATTACGGGTACCATGAACTCAAGCGCCCACTTCAGAATACTGAGGTCGTAACCGATTGCGAAATGTTAGAAGTCACGCGTGATAATGGAACGCCATCGCCTCAGAGTAACGCAAGAAAACGCAGCGCAGACAACGACGATTATCGTCAAACGAAGCGACCCCGAGAAGGTAGGTCACTGTTTAATAGATCATTGAAAGCTCATTGAATTGATACCAATAAAGAATCGTAAGGGTTTTGGTTTTGCACAGTTTATTATTCTACTTATGGCTTAAAAAATACAATTCAAAGAGTTTTCTCAAAGTTTATTTATCTGTATTTACTTAATTTGTCATTTGTATTATTATAATAACATTGTTTACTGTTATTATATTATGCATACAATAACTAACTATATGGTTTCTGTTACATTTAACAATGCAGCAGGGTTATTGTGTAGTCACTGGTTATAAAAAAATGTGGGAAGTCTCCTTTCATTGTTATTAACCTGTATGGGATGTAATTCAATTAATCTTTGTTGCAATTTCAATCCCACCATATTAAATTCAAATGAAAATAAGATTGTATCTTAGGGTTTTCTGGTGAATTTGTGAATGCACCACATACACCTGTTGCATTGCTCATTGTATTATTTCAATAGAACATATTACTAAAACTACTAAGTTTGGCAGGCATTCCTCATAAAAGAGTACCTTTGTAATGGCAAAAGGTAATTTCTTTCACTATTAATTGAAAATGCCAAAAATATACTTTTTTGCAGTTTTATTTTGTTATACAGGCTCTTAAACTGCATCAATTTTTATTGAAGTTGTTTGTAAGTTGATGCCGAGTATTTGCCTGTGAGTGTAGATATTGAAAGTCATTTCCTGAACAAATCTGTGAGTTGAGTAGAATGTGTTTCTTATTCCATTCTGGCTGAACCTGTTATGATGTATGAATATACAAAATTATGTGCATTTGTTAAAGCTCAATCAAATAAGGTTAAACAAAATTTAACTTATGATTTTTCTAGTGTTATGATTTGTTATAGTTATAGATTAGTTATATTTGGTAAGATATGACATATTGACGGGTGAAGGAGAGGTACCTGTTAAATTGTTGTAAGATATACTGTTATAGGTTTTTTACCCTTGAAATATCAACAAATGTTTAATCGAATTTCAGTTTAAAGTCAATGTTTCGCTTATTTTCATTTGATCATATATTCTTTACATCAAACAATTAAATGATGTGTTTTTAAAACACCAATTTTTAATGTTTACAAATATTATTGACTAAATACTTTGTGACAGATTTTTATTTCATACTTTATTATCCAATATTTTATTTTGGAATAAAACAAATCGGTTCCGACACTGCACTGTTAGGTCGCAGTTCACCTAACAAACTCCTCCTCGCTTCGCTCGTTGTCGCACCTATTTGTACTCTGTCGCATAACAAACTTCTGTTTACATATCAATGTGTATTCAAACTAGTTTTTAGGAATAGTAATTATATTGAGTTGTTCTGTCTCTTGAATAGTTTATGAAATGTATTTTTAAGCATTTAAAAATCCATGTAGTACCTTTGTTCTTATAATTGTTTTATTTTATAATGAATAATCAATGAAGCCATAATACTACAAGAGGTAATATTTATACTAAATATTCTATGAATCGTTCTCGATGAAAAGTTTGTCGATATATCAAGGGGCACCCACTGTTATAACTTATAGTTAACTAGTTAAACCCAGATTCACTTTGCTGTGGCTCAGTCAAAAGTATTCTATGAAACATAATCATAAAAGTATTATATAAAAACACTTGTACTTTAATGTATTAATTACTTTTGTAGTTATGAGAGCACAAACATATGGAGGCTGGATTTTTTATTTACATATAAGTTACTGACATAAAATGCCACCTTACCTACATTTCCAAATAGCCATGGGTAACATTAACATCTTCAGGACAGCTAGCACTGGTAGACAGAGACACACTGAGTAACAAAATATAAGATGTGCTAGCTGCTCTGATGTTTGTATTAAATTCTCCTAACTTATTTGAAATGTTGTGCCATTGTGAACAATCCTAGAAGTTATTGTATTAGGTACATATTTAAGTTAGGGCTGATTTATCCAATTAGATGATATTTGAAACATACATTTTAGCTCTGTTCTTGTCTTTTATATGTCAGCGAAATAGTGAGTAATAACTTTAAGTGATTGATATTGTTTTTGGAATTGGATAAATTGGACCTTAAGGGTCTCCCCACATCTATGCGGAATCAGCTTGAGCCAGTGAGAAAGAGTTTTATGTCCATGCAATAAGAGCGAAAACAACGTCATTCTGTTCGCCGACTCCGGCCGAGCCGAGCGGATTGACGTTTGCTTTGCTCTTATTGCATAGACCATAAAGAGTTTTTTGATCAGCTAACGCCAATTCCGCGTCGATAGATGTGGGGAGACCCTTACTTTAAAATATTCCTGAACAATCTATCATTTTGATTACAGGTGTAGTGCATAATTGCTTTCCTTCGTATTTTCTCGGAAACGTACGAACGTGTCATGCTACTTCAGTCAACCTCAGTACTTTTTGTACTGTGACCGACTGAAATAGCAAGACACGTTCGTACGTTTCCGTGAAAATACGAAGGAAAACAATTATGCACTACATCTGTACCTATCATGTAAATCTTCATACTATGTTATAGCAGCTATAAGAGTCAGATCAATATATGATAAAGTATTAAGAGATAAATTTACTTTTCGTGGTGCACTTTATGTTGGAATCTCCAAGATGGTTTTATGTAAAGGTAAACCTTTACATAAAACCTCAGTCCTAAAGGACTGATTAAGTTTATTATTAACCTGTATGGTTAAATCAGTTGGAAATACAACTTAAAGCATCTACTAAATATTGTAATTATTAGGATTGAAACAGGTTAAGGCCACTGTAAATATCATGAATGCAACAGATTGAACATGAATATAAGAATGTATGACAATTTTGGATGAACCACATAATATTTACCTGTGTCTTAATGTATACACACAATTTGATTGGGTTTAAATAATTTTATGTAAAATGAAAAGTTGCATATAATTTATTATAGGTTACGTTGAATTGGTTTCAAACAAATTTAAAGTAGAGGCTGGGTCTGAATAGTTTTTAATGTCACTTTTTAGGTGATTCAGTATTTCTTTTTTTACCTTAAAGCATGCACAGATTTGATGAATATTATTGTGTTTGTCACACAACAACCTAAATGATTAGGCCAAAGCCCCAGTACAATGATTTTAAAACTCAAAACTTAAGGTTTGTAAAAATAGATTTTTACCTAAAATCTATCTGCCCTATCAAAAGAAGAATATTAGTTCATGTCTCTTCCTCTAGTGCATTTTAAATAGCACTTCTTTACCAGCAAAGCTATACGCAATCTTAAATGCCTGCCAAACAAAGAATCAATAAAAAGACTAGTAGGTTTCAAACAGTTTATTATTTGATTCTTAGGGTCAACCTCTCCATCTGGTATTCATTCAATGATAACTAATTTAGTTTACTTAAAATATACCAGTAAATTAATAGGTTACCTTTGTTTGAAATAAATGTGTTCTTTAGGATGGTTGGAATCGCAACAATGACACCTTGAGACTTCCCACTGTTTCACATGAGGCACAGTGTGATGAAGTCCGACTTTATTTCAGAGGGTATGGTGCCATCAACTTCCAACTACAACCCCTGTTTACTGCGTCCAACCCACAACAATCCAGACATATCTCGTTGTCTCATGGTCCATATGATCTAATCTCTACCAAATTGCCAACAAACCAGAAAATATTAGCTAATTCAAAAATAATTCTATCTGCAGAGGTGCAAAAAGAGAGAAACATTGAACCTGAGACAAACGAGAGCATTAAATTGGACAGAAGTAAAGAAGAATTCTTGGAGTCCTTATATTGGAATATTCATGGAGGAAACTTTATTGATTTATTGCAGTGTTTGTGACATGTAATTTGTGGAAATGTGTGATATTCTTAAGGACTACTTAAGTGAATGGGACACTAAAGTTTAAATATGTAGTTAAGTTCTTTTCTCAATAACATAAAAATAAGTTTTTCGTAATAAATAAAAAATGGGAAGAGAGGCTTTTATTTGAAAAAAAAAACGAATTCATATGTTAAATAATTTTTATTCATCTAAAAATTAGATACCTTTTAAATTAATTTTCTTACACATCCTAAAATTAACATGAAGTTTATAATAAATGGATAAACTATCATGGAACGCGGTTATAAATTGAAAACAAAAGGCGCGATTACAAATTAAAATATTAAACGATCAGGATTTCATCTGGATGCGCGACATTTAATCTGAAAAAGAAGATATAACATTAATTTCCATTTTTTTCATTTTTCTGTTTCAGATGCAGTCAGAAGATTTAATCTTGTAATTTTTAGTTTCAGGTTCATTCAAACAAGAAACAAACTATTTAGTTTGAGGTTTGAGTGTTTGCTCCACTTTTACATGATATTAACATCACCTTTCTGTCTTTCAGATGATTCTCCCATGTGCAGCCTCGTTGGCACACGATCAAGCCCAAGCCATTCTGCTTCAGCCTTTAATATAAATACATCAAACAGTTACATACTTTACTTAACATACAGATTTAAAATTCGTATAACAAAAGAAATGTAAAGTAGCTTCTCATTTTGCAACTCTGAACAAACTGTACCTGATAATTGTAAATACACCTAATAATATGACAAAATATATAGTTTTATTTCTTTACAAATTTTAATACCGATTTAGTAACCATTTGACACTCCTTGCCTAGGTACCATAGCAACCAAGTTATGCTGTTGGTAAACCACAACAATATTTTTGTCTGTATCCAGGAGTTTCAAATTTAAAGAATTTCTAATTTCACTCACTCCTATATGAGCTAGATTGTCAAGTGGCTAAATAATACTGTTTCCTGTGCACTACTGCAATGCTGTACCTGTTCCAGTGAAATTGATAAAAATGATCAATTGAAAATGCATCTTTGAGTATTTCAGTTTATTTTATCACTTCCGATTACATAGTTAAATCACATACTCGCGCGTACACACGCGTGAATGGCGATAGCAATATTAAATAGCATGACAGTACGCCTATCTGTAGTGCGCTGGATGTCCGACTAACAAAATAGACAACGGGTGTAACGTTAGCAGGGATACGTATGCGAGACTGACGTATGTTAGTCACTTCTGTTGGCACAATTGATTAAAGGGAGGCACCTACAGTAGAGCACTTGTTGCATTACCTCAGTGGGCGTGGCGTCCTCGGTGTCGACGACGTCGGGCAGCGCGTCGGCGGCGTCGTCGCGCGCGCGCGGCTCGGCGGGGCGCGATTGGTCGGCCTCGGCCAGGTCCCCGTTGTGCATCTCCGAGCAATTGATGAGGTCCACCTTGCCGTCCGCGCCCGAGCGCGGGCTGCCCGGCTCGGCCAGCTCCGCGCCGTCCACGTCAACGTGCACGTGCGCCGGCCACAGGTCGTACGGGCACGTGTTCAGGTGCAGCTGCGACGCGCTCGGGCTGAACAGGTTGAGCGAGCCCGCCACGTCCTGCAGGATGGACGCCTCCGACAGCTCGTTCGCGAGCTGGCCCGCTTCGTCGACGTCGCCTCCGGGGAAGGCGAGCGGCAATGTCTCTATGATATCGTTCGATACGTTGCAAACTCTCGCGCCCTCATATTTAGAAAGGAAGTCTATTAGTCTCTTTTTCGTCATTTGAGATTGACTTCCGTCTGCGTTGGCGCTAAGGATTTGCACAGCGAGATCCTCTAAAAGCTCCAGTGTGCATATTTCGTCGCTTTTCATTAGTAAAAAGCGAACTATGCCATTGTCGAACTGCATCGTACTGGAGCACGCGGTCGACGGGCCCGGCTGGTCGCGGCGGTCGGCCGGCTCGGACGTGGTCGACACGGCCGCCTCCGGCCTCTCCTCGGGGGCGTTCTCGTTAGGCCGGGCGTCCGACAGGGAATCGTACTGCGACAAGACCTTCCGGATAGACTGCAGGACTCTCTGCCGAAGCGGGTCCGAGCTGATCAACTGCAGCTCCTTGAACAGCTGAATCAGAAAGTCCGGATGAGACTCGTTGACGCCGATGAGCGCGGTCACCTCCGAGTAGACGTTCTCGCGCAGCAGGTCGAAAAGCTTGGAGGCGGCCTTGTCCCCGTTGTCGCGGCCGGTGGAGGCCAGGTTCGGGTCGGGCGCGGGCCGGTGGCGGCGCGGCGCGGAGTTCTTGGCGGGCAGCTTGGTGGAGGACTTGCGCTTGTCGTTCGGCTGCAGGTTGTTGAAGTGCGCCTGCACGATCTCGGGCACGGGGTGCTGCAGGTTGAGGTTGCGCGCGGGCGGCTCGGCGTGCACGGTGAGCACGTCGGGCGGCTGGGTGTTGCGCGGCGCGGCGGGCGCGGGCGCGGGCGGCGCGCGGCGCAGCGCGTTGTGCGAGCGCGCGGCCAGCGGCGCCGCCGGCGCGCCGCCCACGCCCAGGTGCCCGTCCGCGTTCGTCTTGCTGTTCGCCGACAGCAGGTTCTGCCGCGAGTAACTGCCGACGGAGACAATCGATCGGTTATACAAACAAACACACCGCCGGCGCCGTTCATCTTATACATAAAAAACTAGATTCACGGAATTAAAGATACCATAACTGGGTTATCTGTAGCTTCATTTTTTATAGAAGTCAAATTATAGTCCGAGCGCTTCTCACGCTCGTATCTCACTCCTCTTTTCGCCGTAGGCCGTTAAAAAAATAACTTCAGGATTTATAAATATTGTGACAAATAAGTACATTACGCTATGAATTTTTCAAGGGTCCGTGTATCTAGTTATTTATATGAATCAATGAAGTTAGTAAAAAAAACGCAAAACATGTTAACAAGTAAACGTAAAATTTATCACAAAAACTGCATACAAAAAGCGAGGTTTATAACTCGAGGTAGGTTGAATTCTATGAAGCCACATCATATTAATTGGAAATAAATACAATTTAACACGGTTCTCACCCTTTATCGATGAAAAACAAAACAAGATAATAATTTTATTACTACTATAGTTTGATACAGCTATGAATATATAGTTATATAATGTATGCATCATTATATTTATTTAGTATCTGAAAAGAGAAAAAATAAAATCATAAACTTACTTGGATAAGAAACTGCATAAGTACAAATTTATCTGTTTATATCATCGAAATATAATAAGTATGGAAGAGTAACGTCTAACAAAAACGACTGCCAAATCCGCTCCAAAACGCCCACTTTTTGAAATGAAAAGATCTTATGTATCGAGTGGTTTCAATAATCAACTAAATATTAATTAGGTTAAGGTATGAAGTCATTTTATGTCAGATGCTGATATAACGTTTGAGTAGACAGTAATTTCAGTAAGGTTTTATACCGTTTGAAAGACAAAAATCTGCAATTGGTTACAAGCTCTCTGACAGAAGATTTCCATTTGTCAATATATTTTTTCATAAGGGTTATTTGAACGCGGCCATGTCTTTAAACATTTGACGTGGATGGTTTAATACAAAAACAACACAGTAATTGAATAATGAATTTTATTAATATTTTTTTATAGTAGTGTTTTGACAAACTTACTGATTGTTCCCCTTGAATCATTTAACATACTTATGTTACACTATTATAAAGTTGTAAAATAGTATATCAGAAGATATTATGTTGTAAGAGTAGTCAGCGTCAAATAGTCTTTAGCATCTAAAGTGCGAAATATATTGTAACCCCTTTTTTATTCTTATAGGCATAAAGATACGTGACAGTATAATACCTATATATAGTCGCTTTGGATGGGACAGCCTATTTGATGCTGCCGAAAAAACATGACAAAAATTAAACGAGTAGTAAGATGAAAACATTACAAATAATCCATTTGGCACTGTTTCTATTCTACAGTTAGAGATAGCTAAGAGCTAACTCTTAAGTTAGATCATATACAATAGAGTATAATTTATATTTACAATTTTATCTTTACCAACTCCATTTTTGTACAAATATCAATTAATTAAGCCTATTGCTTTTTAGGGTTAGGGTACGATAGTAAAGATGACATAAAATTTAATTTCCTATTCATTCGAAGTAGTTGCTTGTAATTCACATTTTTCAAAGATATATTGCATAACATCGGCCATGACATTTTGGTATGGTAATATTAAAAATTCAATAACTTACTAATGAAAATAAATATCGCTTTGTTTTGCATCTGTGTGGGTCCTGCACCAATTTACAATGCAACTTCGCATGGTTGCAGCATCATTTAAATTCGGTAATCTTTAATATCGTTATTTTCTTTTGTGTTTGTAAACAACTGTTTGACACTACGTCAGAAAGTCGACTGATAGACAGTTCGGCACTCATTAATAGCTCCACCCCCGCCGGCACTAAGTCAGTGGGGCAGATTTTGAGCGTCGATTACTCTTCCATACTTATTATATTTCGATGGTTTATATTCAAAACAAGTCAGTTATTTCTTTAACCAACTATGTATTTACTTCTTGTGCATATTACTTAGGCTTAGCTCGCAAATACAAAACCTGATCATCATGAATGATGAAACCGTACCTTCTAAAGTTATCCCAATAGTTGTTAGCCCGGTTACCAGGAGGTACTTGGTTGTTCAAAGTATGGGAAGCTGTTTCCGCGCGCCAGCGCTCTTCCAGCTGAAAACAAATACATAAGTGATAGCCCGTCACTATCTGAGATCTAATAAATACGGCTTATCGAACATTGATTTTTGATTTTTTTTAATTTACGCTTTCATTTTAATGAAGTCCTCTAAAAAAATATATTTGTAGTGAACCTCGTTAACAAATCAGATATTATTTTCCTCGTAGAAAAAATATATCAAACCATATATTATGCCGGGTTTCATAAGCAAATAAAACCTTTTTGTAAGTATATAAACAGGGTAGTAGTTAGGGAGGTTGCGAGCAAAATTTCTATATGATCAGCTCAGCACACGTGGCAGACGTTATTAATAGTCACAATTATACCCTAAGAAACATCAAGGACCTCGTCTGCCACCATGGGCGCGCTGCGTTGTCAATTGACAGCGTTTCAAAAATGAAAATAATATATACAGGTTGACATAAACAGATGAAAGATCGTGTCGACCGCTTATAAGAATAAGATTTTGTTTATTTCGAGCAACGAGGCCCATAATTACAAATTCTTTATAGTAGGGGAGCCCAAGGGGGGATTTCGGGATTTACTCGAGCGCGGCAGCTTAACATAAGGGGGCAACCTTGTACTCTGTTGATTACCTCCAGCATATATGAGCACTTTATCCTGGAACGTACGTCCAGGATAACCGATCAGAATATTAATAAAAAAATTGATAGCTAGAAATACTCGAGAGCGTCAGATTAAAGTAAAGGTACAGTCAAGGAATTAAATTTGTCACCCACCTTAGTTCCAAAGTGAATCCAGGTAAAGTTTCATATCAAATTCAAACGACTTGGCATCTCTAATGACAATGACATCTTCAAGCTGATTTTCTTTGAAATAGGTGGCAAATTAACACCCGTGACCGCACCTGGACTCGACGGCCACCGCCAGCAACGTGTTCGAGTGATCCACCCAGTGCTGGTGGTGACATATATTTTGTTATACATATAACAATTCCTTTTTAATTTTACTTTTAATTTGTATTATTTTAACCTGTAAATACTGTACTGTTTATAACTTATCTTATATGTGAGACATGTCTGTTAGTATAAGTTAGTTAATAAATAAATAAGTAGGTTAATTACATGCAAAAAAGTATATATTTCATTAATCTGACGATTTGAGGGTGACGCAAGGGGCAGGGAGGGTCACAATGGGTCTAGCCGGGTAAGCATGGTGAAACTGCCCTTGGCGAGAAAAATGGTCCTCCTTTTACTGGAATATTTGACATAATGTATGATGTAGTTTTACCAAATATTAACCCTCAAATGCTTGTGGTTTTTGAAAAAATAAAAGAAGGAGAATCATTTATATATTTTTTATCGAAATAATGACCCGATTTTCTTGTAATTTGGATATATTGTACACATAATTAAGGTCGCTTTTAAAAAAAAACATGACGCTTCTATCTTTTTTGGAAGTTATTAATTTTTGAGATATAATTTCTTAAGATATTTTTTTTAAATTTCCCAGATGGTGACAGTTACCAATTTTTCTTATTTTGTGTTACTTAATGTTCTATAAATATAATTTATATTTTTTAGAACAAAATTCACTAGAAGCAATAGGGTGAAAAAAAATTGAGCTTCAGCTTATTTATAGCTCAGTGATGAACTATAAATGTATCTCTCTCTTTTATTTACACGGGAGCGATTATCTTTTGTTCGTTTCTTGGACGAGAAAATCGCCGATAGTTCATCGCTTACTCGCTCGCGGTGGGACCAGTGCGTTATTGGCTGAAGTGAATAAACACAAAAAACACTTGATTATATATTTTGCAGTTTTCTGGCCTTCCGTACGGCCACCCCCATCGTGCAAACCGGCAGATTAACATACCTACGCTAACAGAGACACGTGGGACTTAAACACTATAAATATCTGACGCGCTCGAGTATTTACGTTTGACTGGTTTTGTTTTTACATTTTTGAAAACCTGTACACGCTTCCCCCACCGCTGAAATGATATACAGGGTGTTACAAAAATACCCGTAAAGCCGAAAGGGGGTTAAATGGTGCCTTATAACAAGTCCATTTACAATATTTGAGAGTCGTACTATAACTGTATGACTTAACGCCAAAAAAAAAAACATTATTTTTTTCATTCATGTGCTAACCCTATTTCAGTAAAATTAAAGAGTAAACTACGCAGAATGTTAAGTACAATTCGCGAAACGGTAAAGAGAAACAAAATTAACAGAATTCGATTAGATACATATTACAAGTCGAGTTTTGGAAGATTTTAAACGAAGAAACCTAAACTAACACTTTTTCTTAATGAACGTCAAAATAACGGCTCAAAGTGAGCTCCGCCTTGCTCAATGCACAACCTCGCTCGTCGGGATATGGCTTGTGTGGCATTTCGCACCATCGTTGGTGTTATTGACGCGAACACCGATCTTACACGCTGCTCCATCTCGAAAACTGTTGGGCAATCGGAGAAAGAGACTCTGTCCTTCACATAACCCCATAAGAAGAAGTCCAAGGGTGTGATGTCCGGAGTACGAGCGGGCCATAGCACCGGTCCTCCACGTCCGATCCATCTTCGTGGAAAGCGAACGTTGAGATACTCTCGCACGTCGCGAGCAAAATGAGCCGGAGCTCCATCGTGTTGAAACACCATGTTCCTTTGGTTGTCAAAGTAATCCCTGTCGGCCACAGGAAAGT
This sequence comes from Acleris sparsana, assembly GCA_923062465.1. Classification (NCBI taxonomy): domain Eukaryota; kingdom Metazoa; phylum Arthropoda; class Insecta; order Lepidoptera; family Tortricidae; genus Acleris; species Acleris sparsana. The sequence goes on from OV281289.1 coordinate 9,741,211, forward strand.
CATCAATCGCCTCTTCGAATTCCGTTTGTAAAAACGTTAGGTAGTTGCCCCCGTTCAGACGTGATGGCAAAATGACGGGACCAACGACATGCCCGTCATAAATGCCAGCCCACACATTCAGCCGCCACTGATGTTGGAATCTGCCCTGCCGTGAAGCGTGTGGATTCTCGCGAGCCCAAACGTGATCGTTATGCACATTTGAAAGTCCTGACCTCGTGAAAGTTGCCTCATCCGTCCACATAACATAGTTTACGAAATTAGGGTTCTCCTCTAACTGCCTCAGATATCACTCGCAGAAGTTCCTCCTGGGAGCAAGATCAGAGGGGATCAGCTCCTGTGTACGGCGATAATGATAAGGGTAACGGTTGTCGTCACGAAGAATTCGCCAAACTGCAACATGGTTCATACCGAATCTTGCTCCGGCTCGTCTCGTACTCGTGGTTGGCTCTTCTTCAAAATGCTGTAACACTAACTCAGCCTGCCTGGCATCGACTGTGCTTGGACGTCCACTTCCAGAAGGCCGATGAAAGGAGCCTATAGAATGTAGGCGTCTTTACATGTTGAGAAAACACTGGTACGAAGGTAGCCGTCGCTGTTCAGCGGGTGGTCTTCCATCGATAAATCGTTGCCGATACAGTTCGCAAACACGATTTAAATTGCTATCTTCATGGCCTACGCCTAACATCATATCGTAATATTCTGAGTTAGAAAACATCTTCATTTTGGAAAAAAATATGGAAAAACACGGAACAATTGTAGAATATCGATAAGAAGTTTTGAAATTGACAACATAATTTTTATTCCGTCTTGAGGTTTTTTAAGCCAGTAACCTACCTACCAGGTACCAGTAGTACCTTAAGCATAATGACATCGTAGTATTGAACCTTTGTGGATGAAAAACAGAAAAACCATTAAAGTTGACAATTATTAAAATTGGTAGGTAGCCCTCTCTGTTAAATAATCTATGCTAACTCCGGTTCCCTGACATGACAGCTTACTAGGGTTGACAATATTTGGCTTTGATAATTAATTTATTTTTTACGGGGTATTTTGTAACACGTTGTATTGGCAGAGTGCAAAGCGGGTGGAGGGGGTAGCCTAAACGATCACAGCGCTCGCTACGGCTAAAATTGACATTTTTATCGCTGACTTGAGGTGTCAAATCCATATTGCAGTAAACATTTTCTAATCGTTTTTGAGATAAAAATATGGTCCTGGTAAGATGTGTTGTTGTGAATTGTAATAACACCAAGAAGAATAGCGACTGTAAATTTTACCAATTTCCAAGACCATTGTGGAAACGAGACCAAAGAAATAAGTGGATATTTGCCGTAAGAAAAAAACGAAACCCCGTTTTAGTCACGAGTAGGCTCATTTCTCACTGAAAACAACAATTTTAATATTATTGGCAATAATGTTACTGACTACCATTGTCCAAAATTGTGTAATATAGTAAAATAACACAAGATTTGATTAATATTTTTCACAATATTTACTTACTTCTTGTTTGACAGCGGTGACAATATTGTCCATAATGGCCGCCTGTCACGTGGCGCTGTCGTCGCGCTCGGTCCCAATACATCCCCGTGTGACCCGTCTGCCTATTTATCCGTCGATGGTGAAAAAAAAAGCCGTGGGTGTGCGTGAGTACGTACGTGAGCGAGCTGGTCCCGTAGCTGGTGGATCTCCTGCTGCTGCAGCGCCAGCTGCTGCCAGCACCAAGAGCCCCACCGCCCGCAGCCGCAGCCGCAGCCGCTCACCATGCCTGCTCACACACAACGTAGACACACATTACAACTTCTAAAGGCTATTTCGCATACACTGTCTCACGAACTTCATGCGCAGTACCACCGTGAATGAGTTGGTCTAGGGCGAGACTCGTAAGCCGTCTAAGAGTCGTCTAAGTTGTTACATAGACGACTCCACCAAAAATTACCAAAACCAGTTACAAAACTATCCTAATAGTCCTACCAATATTGTTTTCTCAAACTGCTATGTAATCTTCCAATAACATCAGTAAATAGGAGCCGGTATGTTGAAATTCCTGAACAATTACAAAAAGTGTCCACGTCGCTCGCACCATCTGCAATTTTTGGGCGCCTAGTACATCTCGACCGGACTGACGAGTTTCACATTGTGAATCGTTTAAATCAATTAAAAAAAACCCGCTAAGCGCGAGTAGCACTAGCGCCCTGAGGGTTGGGCTAATGTGGTCATCAATTTGTTTTTTTTAAATAATTCTACTTGTTCTATTTTTGAGTAAAGCACTATACATGCTTCGACCATTTAGAGTATTTTAGAGCTATCCTGGACTCGTATGTATAAAAGCTCTCGCCTGGCGGCTTGGACTATTACCTCAAACTCGTCCAGGAAGGCTCACTTATTGGTCTTTGCAGTAATGCTTGTACTAGAAGTTTGTAAGGACGTTTTTTTCCTTTGAACGCCTTAGGTCAAATACAAAATGTGTCTCACACGCCGAGCATGTTTGCTATGCTATGCAAATTAAATTCATGCGAAATAACGTCCCTTTAAATCTTCAACTTGTGTCGGTTCTGACTGACGGTGGCGTCAGTAGCCCGACTTTCGGTAGACTGTGGCGTTCAAAAGGTTAATGGAAACGAATTTTGATAAAAAGTGTCACACAAATAGTCTGAAATCAAGCATAGGATTTTAGTTTTTACCTATAATAGTCCAATGGTTGAGTTCCCTTAAGAATATCGGTCAATAAGTTCTACGCGGAGGAAGGGTTTGTGAAAGTTTCAGTATAATTGAACTCACCATACGGCATCATCATGTTAAACGGCATGGACGGCGGGAAGGACATCTGCGGCGTCCCCAGCAGCCGCTCCATGGTTTGGGAATGGCTGTTCTGTGTAAACTGGTTAGTGCGCATGTCCTGAAAAAAAAACATAAACATACAACTCGCATAAATATCTCGATAGCAAGAGGGAGATCGAAAAACATTTTAATTATTTTCACTTCTCATGCTCGTAAAGCCAGCATAAAAGAATATGCTGGGTATAGGCTGCATAAAATCGCATTTTATGCACTAGTGCACAAAGTGTTGTCGTCATCTAGACTAAGACAATTAAGCCCTACAGCCAGACAGACGAGGTAACTGCATTAAATAAACTTGTTATTTGAATACATTTCATCATCATCATCATGTCAGCCGAAAGACGTCCACTGCTGGACATAGGCCTCCCCCAAGGCTTTCCACTCAGACCGGTCTTGTGCTTTTCGCATCCACCGCGGTCCCGCGATCCTGACGAGGTCGTCACTCCATCTTGTTGGAGGCCTACCTACAGCTCGTCTTTAAGTATTTGAATACATTTACTTGAACTTATTTGCTTTCTATATTTCATCTAGCAAAAAAGAAATTAAAAACTTAAAAACAAGCATTATTAACAAAAACATTACAAAATCAACGTATGAAATGGCAGTATTGCGTTAGGCCTAAGTTAAAAGTGTCAAGCAGAAAAATTAAAAAAAAAATACAGTGGCGGGAAAGAGGTTTTGGTCTATAGTTTTGGACCATTCATTAAGGACCTACTTGTTTTCTTTCCAAAACTTGTGTTGTTACGGAATTTAGTGAAGAGGAAATAATGCTCACACCTAACACACTAATAGAAAAAAAAGCAAAAGATTTTATTGAACAACGTGTGAAAATTTAAAAGTCTTGACAAGCGGCAAACAAGTCAATACATTCTCATTCATGTAAGTTTTTTTTACATTACCACTGTTTTATTTCCTCGTAATCGAAGTGAAAAGCATAGTGTAATACTCGGTCTTAAAACCCATTTTATCCTTGACTTAATTACCCAACCTCGCCTGCCAGCTCGAATGAATACCATAAGTCTTGGGTAAAATGGTTTGTTTTATGCCCTTGTATCCTACTATTGTGAAATGTAGCTTTACTGTATAAATATACTATTATTTGCATGGTCGAGGCTCCTGTATACGATGGCTGTTCCGAAAATTTCTAGCTACTCAAAAGAACGAAGAGATATCTTTATTATTTATTTACAGTTTTTCGAAGTATTCGCCTGCAGCTTCGATGCACTTTTGCATTCTTCGAAACCAACTTTCGAAACAAGAAAAAAATCGATCTTGCGGAAGGTCGAAAAATACACGATTAAATTCATTGACTGCATCATTAGAGTCGTTAAAAGTTCGTCTTCGCAAGGTTTTCTTTATTGTGGGAAACAGGAAAAAGTCGCACGGAGCGAGATCTGGGCTATATGGTGGGTGAGGCAATAGTTGTACACCGGAAATGGCCAAAAATTCGAAAATTCAAATGTCCGAGCAGCAGTGTGAGCTGGGGAGATATCCTGGTGAAAAAGAATGCCGCGGGTACCGCTCTTCGGACGATCCTCGCCGAGCTGTTCGAAGGCTTGAGGTAAGCACACTTCGGTATACCATTGACTAGTGACAGTTCTTCGGTCTTCTAGAGGAATAACTGCCACAGGACCACTACGTCGAAAAAACACGGCGATCATTTTTTTGTTGACCGTCCTACCTCGAACAATTTTCGTAGGTAAGCCATCTTCCTCGAACACCCATTGCGTCGATTGTTGCTTGGTAAGTGGGTCGTAGCTATATATCCACGATTCATCACTCGTCAGGATGCTCGACACCTGTTGTGATTTGCCGTGGTCAATTTTTTCGAGCATATATTTGCACCAATCTACCCGCCGAGCTTTTTATCTTCAGTGAGCAAATGCGGTATCCATCGTGAACAAACTTTCCGTACTTTTAGGTGATCGTTCAAAATATTTGAAACTTGTTGTGATCCAATCTTCAGTTCATCTTGTATCTCCCTATGTGTAATATTTCTGTTTTCTTTAATAAGCCACTCCACTTTGATGACATTCTCGTGAGTCACTGCAGTCGGCGGCCTCTCCGGTCTAGCTTCATCTTTGACGGACTCCCTGCCTCGTTTAAACTCACGGAACCCAAAGGAAATGGTGGCTAATGAAGGAGCAGATTCTCCAAAAGCTGTGTTTAAGTTTTCATGTGATTCCTTAAACGTTAAACCTCTTTTGTAGTCGTAATAAATCATCACACGAAATTCCTCTCTTGTAACGTTCATGTTGAAATCGAAACAATGTATGACACATATTTTTAAAATCATTTTTTTAATGTCTTTGAACAATATTTATAATTATTTTCGGCCAGTGTTTTGAAGGCAATAAAAAAAAGGTTTTAATCGGTAGTATAAAAATTATAGTTTTGTTAATAGGTTCGGGACAGCTAGAAACTCTCAGAACGGCCCTCGTACGTGTTTATTTATTTACCTGATTGGTTTTGTTGTTATGCCAGTATGGCGGCGGAAGATGCGGATACGGCATGTTAATCGGGTTCTCGACTGCAACAATGCCAACAGTAAAAATAAAGTTACGGTTTAACTTAACTATTAAAGTCAAGTTATTTAGCAAGTTTATAAGAAAACACAGGGATTTATATACGCCAATGACAGATACAAGAAGAAATAATAGGATTTTAAATAAATTAAATTTACCCTTTTCCAGACTGAAAATAGTCACATCTAGCCCTCATCATAATACGATTAAAATATATAATCATCTACCCAATAGCGTTAAAAACCTAGATAGACCAAATATATTCGTACAACAATTAAAAGATTCTTAATAACCAAATGCGTTTATAACCTAAACGACTTTTTCAATGTGACCTTCCAATAACGACATAGTTACTTAGATGACCCTAGATTAAGAATAAGTAGAATATAATTTCAATGATTATTGTAAGACATGGCTTCATAATTAATATTGAACATAACTTAAGTATATTAAGGATAATGAAATGGGTAGTAGCCCTCTCATGTTTGCTGTGCCCTCGCAGGGCGTCACATGTATACCTGTAGTTGTAGTTCCTCCTGTTGTAAAGTAATGTGACACGCAATAAATGATTTTGATTTTGCATTTAAAAAGTCGCTTACCATTTTGTGAAATAGGTGGAACCAGATTGATATTAGATGGTTCTATTCTTTGTTCGTGTCTCATGGAGTGGCTAGAGTTGTTTGATTGCGGGGCCTAAAAATGCAAAAGTCATGTCTAATAAAATAAGTAGTATAAGGACGTAAATGACAAACCTAAATGAGTTGATAAATATCAAACTCCAATATGTATACCAAATTTCAAGGACATATTGGAGTTTGATATTTATCAACTCAAATGATGGTGACTATGATTGTTTACAAAGTAACTATTATAATATGTATAGTTAGAAATTAGGTGGACTTTTTTATATCTTGTTATCATTCTGTCTCGTAAGCCAACAGACAACAGTTATAGTTTCTTAGATTATTTTTATAAGCACACCCAGGAGAAAAGCCATAAAATAAGGGGTTTTTAATTGCCAATAAAACTGATTTTTAGTGGACTTCTATCCTTTGAAATCATAATTTAAAAGAGCGACCCAGGAGACGTCACTATGGCAACGAGCAACAACAAAAACTTGACTAACACAATTATTTGAAAAGAACTCCAATCACAAGAAAATATTGCATTACAGATATTTAAATATACTAAGTAGATGCACAAGGAGACTACTAATTAAAATAAATCAAAACTGCAACAATAGCTTTTGTAAGATTGTTCTTTAAAAAAAACCGCTTATAAATGACGACCTTACATTGTTATCTTCTGACAGGCGGTCTTGGGGTTGCCTTCGGCGGGTCCGGGTCCTCTGGTTCGATTTGGTTCTCGATGCGCTGTTTATCAACACATGATTAAAATAAAATAACAATGCTCGTGGGGATTGTGAACCGATGCTTCAATCGCGTAGCTGTCAAAAAAACATGCTAATTTGCGACAGATGGAGTGCATCAACTGGATGGGCGTATAATTTTGATCATATTCACGGGCGCGCCAAGTCATTTAGTTTCCGCTTATTTACGTTCTAGTCTTTATTAGAAAATGACAGTCAAAGAATGCATTCACAACGACGCCATTGCTTGGTGCGGTGGCGTGGCGTGTTCCAACGTTGAATTTCGACATTTACGATAGTTCCATTCGTATTACGCGTTGGCGCGTCGCGCTGGCTTTCCGTTCATTAGGAACATAGGAACCCCAACGGGCCCCGCCAAGTTCTTTTAAACGCTCCAGTCCTGACATTGACTGATTGATTTTGGCGCGGCGCTGATCTATTCGGTTTGTTGGAGCGGTCGTGAATGCCCAGCTTAAATAAGTCCGATTTTCACGATTTTTGATATGTTGTAGTTATTATAAAAAACTAGCCGTGCGTGTCCATTTTTTCATTTTATGTTTTTCACAATATCTACAAGATATTCAATAATCGTAAAAATCTAACCAGATTTAAGGCGAGAGAAACGTTATCGCATTTAGTACAGAAGTTTTTAGCTTCACAATCCCCTTAAACAAACTTCATAATGCAAATAAACAATTCTTATTCACAATGTTATTGTACCTATACTTAGTTATACACCGTGTTTTTTTTGATTTACGATAACTTTAAGGGAACGTTCTTTAGGTCAAACAAAGTTAATTTCCCGAAGACAGACAAATGATAAGTCTAACGGTTTTAAAGATATTTAATTTTTAAATTTAATCAGTTAATCACGTTAAACTAGTGTAAAAGGCTCTTAATTGATAACAACAATTTTCTTTTAATACTTATTAGTAAAGAGTTTCCAATTGGTTAGGTTTGTATACGCGTCAATCTAAAGTGACAATCTTGTACCTGTCAAGTGTTATCTTTACTTGTGTGTGTATGTCACGCCAACATAGACGTATTTGACACTGATTATTAGTTAACTCTAAAGGCCCTTTAAGAATGACCAAAGATAAAAGATTTCATTATTTTGTTCTAAACTGAAAAAAAATTTTTTTTTTGCAATATTTAAAAATCTAATCTACCAATTAGTTTCTATGGATATACCTAGTAATATGCCGAAGTTATCGTAAATCAAAAAAAACAAGGTGTAGACAATAAAATCGTTACTTTTCAAACTGAGAGCTGAAACTGTGAGCACTTCGGGTTTGTACTTCTCTCTCACTCCCTGTAAACAAGAGCGTATGAGAGCGAGTGAGAGTCAAGGACCCGAAGAACTTTCCGAGAGTTATAAGCACTCTATGAAAAAAATACATTAAGAAACGACTTAATTGTGATTAACGGACACTGAGGGCAACCGTTAGTTAAATAAAAAAAATGGTTGAGATGTGTATCTCTAATAAATATAAAAAAATGACCTGTCGCTATCGCTGCAATATGCACTGCCAAGCTGAGAGGGCGCCGTGTTGACGGAGCGCGGTCCAAGCGCGCTGTCGCCGCCCTGCGCACGCGCCTGACCGTTTATAAAGGTGATAATGTTGATTATAGCCAGACAAATTTACGTTTTAAGACTAGGAGGGCGCTTATTGAAGCAGTATCCCAAATTGCCAAAACAGACTTAATTCTATTCGGTTAGGAATAAGGTTGATATTGCTACGGGAGTTTTATCTGACATACTGCCCATTGGCTTAGGACGGCAGCATAGTTCCTCGCTACACAAGCCTCTTTACAACTGCCGTCCCCTACTCACCAGGCTGTGCCGAGCAGTGAGGTGGCACTGGGTCCGATATGGATTCGAAATGAGGTGCGTTTTTTTTTAAACAGTGACATCATGATTCTTATTTACCATAGTTTCCTAACAGATCAGCAGTAGTCAATAAACCTGAACTATGTTAGTATTAATTAAGGTTCAAGATTATACTAGAACGCTTGTCTAGCTTGCTAATTTAAAATATAGTTACCAGGATTGCCTTATATATTTGTACATTTTTTTATTTGTATTAGAATAAACTCATATAATGTGGAGTGACCGAACCATTCTAGAAATTCATGAAACCAGAGAAATGGGTCACAAGAAGTATTATTTTATAATTAGGTACATACCCTGAAGTTGTCGGCGTCTCTTGAGTTTTGTGAGTCCAAAAGTATTTGCTCAGATCTCGAATCGGGCTCTTCTTGTTCACTGCAAAACCACACAAATTAGCACGAAATTTCTAAATAAATATCAACCAATGAAATGAGAGAGAATCATACCTATTGTAGGATTGATTCACAATAGAAGCTGCACAGGAGTCGGGCTTAACAGTTTGTGACTCTACGCCAGCGCACAAAACTTTCTGTAAAGTGAAAAAATAATAATTATAAAACTAATAACTAACACCACGCCGCGAGAACCGAATACTCTTGCGGTGTACCTACAGAGGTATGGTATACATACTAAAGAAGACAAAGCCTCTGGCAGCGTTATGACCGTTCAAAGCTCTGTGCGCATATAATGCCATCCGTTGTCCGTCCGTAATACCAAGTTATGCAATAAAGGGTGTTACAAAAATAACCGTAAAGGCGGAAGGGGGTTAAATGGTGCCTTATAACCAGGGACCGGACCCGCTTACCCTAACCTGGGGTTTTTAAAGGGTTTTTATATCGCTGATTTTTATAAACCCGAACATTTCGGTAAGCGCTTAATCGGTTCACACATTAAACGGATAATCCATTCGATCGAGTTAATTTGGCTTACCGCTTACCAGTATCAAAACCTCCGAATGTGTTACCGCTTAAAATACCTTCAAGCAAATTTAGTTCTTTGACAAACTACGTACGACATATTATTGGACCGTTTAAAGAAACCTAAACTCGGGCGGCGCGCGCGCTTCAAAGCCGTGCCAATACCAATACACGTAATAATAGCGGCGCGCGCGGCGCGCGGGAAGGGAGCGAAGGGGTTACCCTAACCCAAACGGTAAGCGCTTATTCAAATAAATATCAAACTGTAACCCTCCCTATCAAAACCCTACCCTACCTACATCTGCTCTCCCTAATTTTGACTCTAACCTAATTTTAATCTCTCTAACCTAAAGTATGGACCTATGAATGAATGAATGAATGAATGATATTTATTTTCCAAAGTAAGTCACAATATACATTGCATGTTAGTATGTCAAAAGTACAAGAAATTTCATTGGAATCGTCAAAAAATATACACAAATCTAATATAATCAAAAATATAAATAAGAAGTCAAAATAAAAATAAAAATAGCAACACAAAAATAGAGTTATCACCGTTTAGGATCGTCGTAAAAATAGCATGTAAACAAATTAGCAATACTTAAAAATAAATAACATAATAGGTCAAAAACATCAGAAATAATAAAAACAACAATACATATTAAATCAAAACAAATTATAAATTAAGGTCCATAAACTCTTTAACTGAGTATAATGGATTTTCCAATAAAAGGTTTTTCAGCCGGTGTCCAAACGCATCGTCGGATGGTTGGTTTCTTATGTCCTATGTAAAGCCTAAAAGTAAACTTAAAGCTACTAAGCTCTGAAACTGTAACTGTAAAAGTTACCCTATGTAAAGTTAATCTATGAAAAGCGACTCTAAGAAAAGCTATTATTAAATTCTTGTCTTTTAATATAATAGAGTAAGAATGAGTAAATATTGTTGAAATGGCCATATGATCGTCAAGTGTCCAGGAACCTATGTTGTGAACCGTTATAGATAGTAACCTAAGAACTTTTCATGCATATAAGATTGGTATAGTTACATGATTAAAGCCTAACCCTTAGCCTACAGAATTAAGAGAGAAGTGAAGTGAAGTTAATAAAAGATAATGATAATTTGGTCTTATAACTTATACTAATAAAAGTCAGTCAGTGTCTGGGTCTATTTAGTGGTTGTTAAGTTGAAACTGGAAAGTATGCTTAAGGCATTTTGCTTTTGCGCCTATGGTCAGAGCCCATGACTCCCCGCTCAAGACTGTGGGACTCGTCTACCTGACTGGACATCCCCCCAGCGCTTTAAATCTTTTCTTTCCAGGTGGGTCATTGATTTTACAGTCTTTGTCAGTTGATAATAATAAAGTCAGTGAAAGTATGTCATCAGTTTTCAATGGACAAGAGGGAATATTCAAAAAGCTCCTTACTCCATTGCAGGAGAGAAATATAAAGTAATGGTATTGTTTGTAAATCATATTAAATTCACTAGGAGCTGAACTATTAACATGTCAAAGTCGAACTGTCAATCATAATTTGTAGATATTTAATGAAGTATATTCCCGTAGGAATGGGTTAGTGGTTCCAACTGCTCACAGACTATAAGGCTGGTATACCCTTGAGTAATACCAGGCAGGGTGCGTAACCCATAGCGTAAACAGAGAAATAATTCCTTATAATGATAGTGAATCTTTCTAGTCATGATGAATGCTTGTTGTAATGATGATTTCAATCATAATTTGTAGATATTTGATGAAGCATATTCCCGTAGGAATGGGTTAGTGGTTCCAACTGCTCACAGACTATAAGGCCGGTTTACCCTTGAGTAATACCAGACAGGGTGCGTAACCCATAGTGTAAACAGAGAAATAATTCCTTATAATGATAGTGAATCTTTCTAGTCATGATGAATGCTTGTTGTAATGATGATTTCAATCATAATTTGTAGATATTTGATGAAGTATATTCCCTTAGGAATGGGTTAGTGGTTCCAACTGCTCACAGACTATAAGGCCGGTATACCCTTGAGTAATACCAGACAGGGTGCGTAACCCATAGTGTAAACAGAGAAAGCACTTGACGTGAGATATTCAGTATGTTGAGAGAAATCAGTCCATCCCTTAGGATCATTTGATGTTGAAGTATAAATGGTCATCTGCCATAGACTAGAAATAATCACTTATCATGAGTTTACTTTACTCAATCTTTAGGTATTCTGGAACGGTTGTATTTATAGTTGGAATTGTAACTTGTCAGATGCTGCAAGGAGAAACCAGTTCACTAGGTCTCAATCAATTGTATTGTAGATTAGAAGGTATAGTAAAGCTTTCCAGTCTTGAACTTTTTGTTGGTTTAAGTACATTCACAAGAAGGAGCGACCTCGGTCATCGTAGTGCATTTTCTTATGCATAAATTCCCGTAGGAATGGCTGGTAAAGTTTCCACACAGTGACTAGCTGGTGTCCGTAGACAGTGACAGCAGAGACGTATCTCAGTATGCATAGTAATTCACCTGCCTCTGAAGATCAAATGAGGGAAGGCAATCCAACTCGTCAATATGACTTTAAAATAATTACTTTTAATTGCAGTTAGTCTGCTAAAGACTTGAAATATTTACTTTCTGATAGAATTCCATAAGCCTTAATAGCTTAGAAAATTATAAACTGAGTCACAATAAGCTGAGATCTCCTTAGATAAAAATAAGAAGTTATTCCCTTCCTAATTTATTAGTTATGACGATAAACTTATTTAATGTAAATTTCCTACTTCCTTCACTAATATAGTGGTGGTATAACACCAAACGCAAAGAAGTTTAAATTACTTATTACTTTTAACACATAAGGTTACTATCAGACCTAGATAAATCCCTACAGATTATATACCTAATTTCCTACTTTCCCTAACGTTGAAGCTACCCTATTCCTACTGTATAGGCCTATTCTACGAACTACTTCCTATGGGCTTACCTCTCCCAGTAATTAGCTAGGTCCCTATGGAATCTGGACAGTTCAGCTGAGTCGGCTGAGAAGGCAACCTAAACACTCGTGTGGTGTGTACCTCCCCTCTTGCTTTTGATAGACCGCAGTCTGGTAGATAGCAAGAGTAAGGCCCCCTATTGTGTGGTTTAGTATATATAAATAATAATAGATTTATCGGGACCCATTCTCAACTCCAACAGAGCTTCAGTGGGTGCGCGCCGGCGTGCCAACTTGTGGACCCCACTTGTTCTCTGAAGGCTGACATTGAGGATAAGTAGGTATTTCTACAGATGTCTATGTTGGTAAAGAGAACATCTGGGCTTGCCCAAGGCTCTTTTAGAATCTAATAGTTCCAAACCAAAGGCTCCGTTAAGCTACCTCGGATTTGTCAGACACTTACTAGTGGTAGCCTGATCACTGTTCTGGTACAATCATATGCTAATCTAGCTTAACACAAAAGGCAATTCCCCCGCCGTAATAAAATTACAGCTTAACCCCCAACTATTTAATGCAATGTACCAGACACAAAAATGATAACTAACCCAAAGCTTCTGAAAAGTACACAGAAATAATTAATAAATACAACACAAATAAAATCAATTAAAATTCACACAGTAAAGTTAATAAGAGTTGTCTTACCAAAATACCCAGATTATTAATATTTATATAAAAACCCATCCCCTGTTGCCTGAAGTAAATCTCTTTACTAATGTGCAGACCCCAATCGTCCCCTATCATACATAAAAATACAGAGCTTTCACGCTGCATTCCCATACATGACAAGAAGGCAACTCCCCACACAATAGTACCTATTACCTATTCCCTAAGTGAAATGTTGTCCCTAAAACCTTGCGAATTAATTTTAATAAATTTGTAACTAAAAGCCCCTTTTATAAACCTACACCGCTATAACCGTATACTACAGAAGCGCAGATGAACTAACATGAATCTAACGTCCGACGCCGACGAATGCTACTCGACTCCGCAATATTCCCTACATGAAGTAGAATAAATCACTAATATAATAACACAAATAACGATGTTTAATGTAAGGCTGCAACGCGACGTAGCTCAAACTACATAACACTCTTAATCGGACCGCAAATACTAACTGTAACTAGTAAGCTAAATAGGTATCACTGCTAGAACAAATAATGAAGTTATACTGTTAAGGTAACGTCCCTCTCCTATATGCGAAGTCCCGGGATTATACAAACGCAATCTACACCGAAAAATGCAACGATCCACAATACACGAACACTATTTAATAACCAACGTAAATTATCACGCAAATACCGAGAGTATAAGTAAGTATCGAGCGCGCGAGCTAACCTAATTGTCGACCAGTCGTTCCTTCTCCGAAGTCTTCGCCAAAGTGATGTCTGCTCCGTTAAGACCGTAGCTCCAGCCTCCCTTTCGTTGAATTCATATCTTTCCCAGTTTGGAAGTTTCTACAATTTCGTCCTAAATCTTGCAATTGTGATCCTTACACACCCCACATAGAGCGCTTCCCATAATTGTCCATTCCCTTTTTTTTATCTTTGTATATCGACACTCCTCACTCGCCAGCCATATTGCGCAATATAATCTTACTTAATCTAAATAGACTCCAATTCGCCCTTACATAAGATCCATTTCCCGATTTCGGCCAATTGTATTTCTATTCCTGACTCCGCGAAAAAGCCATCCGTCATAAGTCGGTAAAACACAAAGGCAACTTCGGCGCGTCGTATTTCGATCCGCGATATCCAATTCCATTCCGCCTCCATATATTAACAATCTTAATCTTTAGTTAGACATTCTAAATCAGCTCTGTAATTATTAATCAGTTTGTTTGTTTCGCGTTCGTACGCGCAAGGAACAAAAGCGCCTTTATTACAATAGGTTGTATTTCGAGATTCAATTTAATGTCAACACACTTGATTGTAAATAGTTATATTTAGACGTATTGATATTTTATATGGAATAATGTTTTTAAAGTAATCTTTAATGTATAATGATTTTTACTCTTGTTAGAGCCCAAACTGAAATGATTTATATTTGTGAATTGAACGGGCATATCCAGACCGTTACAATCAACCCCCAAAATTTACACAGGTGACAAAATTGTTTAACCGGAGTAAATTTTCTAATCTCACACTAAATTCGCAAATATACTCTACCAATTTGTTAACACTTCCACTCAAATGTAAAAGCCATTACAATAATGGTGTGGTGTGTATTGAAACCAAAAGAAAAGAAATTGATTACAGAATGCAATCCTCAACCTGTCGATATGCCAACCATGAACTATCATCACTCTTCGCAAGGAACACAAGGTCTCAGCAAGAGGAACCTGGGTTGTGAATCCAAATCTACTCTAGTAGTATGATCTTGCCCCTTCACAACAATTCGGCGACCACATTGCTCGGTCTGTGAATTTGACTTACATTGCCCAAGCCATAAGTGATCTGACAAAACCCCCCCTCTAGAAACCGAATGCCTTTGATAGCTAAAATGCTAACAATCCAAAAAATATTATATCCAAATTAAGAGCTCCACCCCATCATCAATCTCCATATCCTTTGGTGCATGTGAAGTTGCCGATAAAATATGACAATGGCCACTGTGGGCTGCCGGTAGAGTATGAGTTTTCTATGGAAGCAGACTAAGAAACTGCAATTTGATCTAACCTAACACCTATTCCACAGAAAACCCAGTGTTAGTGTAGCGCCTTGAGATAAAGTGTTAATAAATCGAATTCCATCTCTATAGAAACTATTGAATCATTAGGGCCCATGTCAATTTCCTTTTTTTTTTGTTGCGGAAATGCTTTCATCTTTCCTAATACCTTCCCCATTCTCACTTTCATACGCCCCTAACAAATCACCAGGCTCAATTAGAATGGAAACCTTAAAACAATTGTTTATTAACTTTAATATAATTATACACACATTAACCCCGGTCAATCAATTAATTCACTTAGTAAATAATTACGCATTAAATCTACAACCCCCCTTTCTCATAACGACATTAATCCGTAAACTAACTTTGAATGATTTATCATAATAAAACAAAAAGTTTTTTTTTTTTTTTGGAATACAACTAGCTTAGACAAAGGATTTTTTTTTTTTTTTTTATCCTCAGGTATACTGATGATAATCATTAATGAACCAAATTCAAAGAAAAATATTTTTTAAATTAGTCAAAGTACCAGTAAACAAAATTTAAATACCGCGCCCTCTAAATTCCAACTTAGAATCTCATACCCAAAACTCAGAATGAGAACTACGAAGTCTCTAGTACTTATTTTTCCCAAACCTATTAGTTAATTCCAAAGCTAAGTCAATTCGCAATACCTACCTACTATTATACCTTTTTTTGAATAAATCTCAGGTTTACTATCTATAAACCTGAAACAAGCCTTAGACAATATGATAAGTTTATAATTTCGCTCTATTTGAATTATATAACATAATTACCTAAGTGGTCTGCTTGACCCCATTAAAACCACTTATAAAGTTATAAAAACAATTTAACTTTATTTTAAATATTTAATATACTATTTTGTCTTCCCGTAAATTAAGAATCGCGTATTTAGAAATTTATAAATGTGGCCCTTTCCTCAACAGTTATCGCCATCTTGCGTTGATATGGGTAAACTATTTACCAAAAATACAAGTCCTCTAGCTGATATTTCAATAACTTCATTTATCGCCATCTAGCAATGATCTGTGTAAACTTTGGTCAACTAAAACCATAAAACGTTATCGCTAATATTAGCGCCATCTAGCGGATATTTTAAGTTCAAACTTCCACCTTCTCATAGTACAATACGTATTTCAAACTAAATCAAATACATATTATATATAACATTTTATCGCAACTATACTCCTACTACCTAAAGGTAACTGAACCGATTTTTAATCCAAGAAAATACACTGCATCCATAAAATATCGACGTGGAATATGTCCCATGTCCTAATTAATCGTAAAACTTTTGAATACATACAATACAATTTTACAAACTTACATTAATACATACAATACTTAACGTATTGCAACTACCGGTCCCTATTTTATTAATACCCTTATTAATCACAACCCTTTCCATACAACATACATACGACGACGAGCCGTACTTACATACAATACAAATTTACAACCTTACATAAATACATACAATGCGTAGTGTATTGCAACTACTGGTCCCTATTTTTTTAATACCCTTATTAATCACAATCCTTTCCATACAACATACATATGACGAGACGTACTTACATACATGTCCTGTATTGCGACATGTTGCCCTTTTTTTTTTTATACTATCCTGCTTATTAGCTGAAGTTTACATACAACATACAAGTCATGTACCTATTTTATGACCCTGTTTCTTAATGTATACTATTTTATTTTTTTATTTTTTTATCGCTAACACTCTGTTAACATAACATACATAAAATTATTGTTATTTAAAATCGACTATAATGGAATAATAAATTTAGTCGTTTAATTAACCGCGTCTCACACTTGAAATTTTATTAGTCTACTCAAACTTGTTTTGAGTTTTTGAACGGACGGATGTTATGACTATGATCTATGGTTACTATGGTTGGTTAGTGATACCTTAATAATCTGTGGGTTAGTGTCCGTCAAAATAAACATAAACTGAGGTCCTATGTTTAACAAATTAAATTAGTTACTATTATTAATTTAATGATCATTAGTCAGTGTTAAATGTGTTAAACACTTGTTCAGCTAGTCACACGATGTAATAATTGTATCACACAAGGTGGATAATTCATGGACGCCTAACGACAGCTTTGTCCATGTCCCTTATAAAGGAGAACTATTCGTAAAACGTAAGTATACGATCGACGTCTTTTACTATTTTAAACTATTTTATATATCTATTTGTGAGTTAAAACTTATAGTCACATGAAAATCTTTTATCTAGTTTCATTCTAAAACTTAGATTACCTAATAAAGATACCTAACCTAACCTGATAGTAAAAAGTAAAGTTTGTTATGATTTTTACTTCATGTTGATTCAGTAACTAATGGAATATGTTGTTTGTTTCAGTCTGCATCCTATTATCTTTGTGAGATGATACCCTTGCTGATATATTGGAGATAATTTACCCTGCTGCTGACATGGCAATGTTAATGAAGGTTTATCTGTCTACAAGATATAACTTAACTAGCAACGATTGTGCTGCAAGTAAAAAACCTGTGGAACCAATGCAAGCTGTAGGATTTAATTTCCTATTTATGATTAAACTACTAAGTAAAGTGATGTGGTATAATGGGATTTATTGCATTAAAAATATGAAAAGAAATGCATTATGTTTTCCTGTCTTTTCCCTTATTTCCCTTTTGTTATGCAATGCACTATTCTTGTATTATACAATTCCTACTATGTGTTTCTTAATTATTTTCCTCCTAACATACCTAAACTAGCAAGGTTTGTTTACTATATGCATCAACGGGCTAATTTTAACCTTAAAAAATCTGTGGCTTCTTTTATGTAAGTGCCCGGTGTTAAATAGCTTTGTTTAATACACTTAGCGGTTTTGTGGGAGTGTTCTAACAACCCCCTGACTTTACGGTATGCGAGAAGTTCTAATTTGTGACAGCTATACTAAATACTAAAATAGTATTCAAACCTTGTTATCCAACATCATAGACCTATTTATATGATGATTTTAATTTATTCTAGTCTTGTTTTTCTGATAAACAAATTACTTATCCCATACTTACAAACTTTATAAAAATGTATAAATTGGGATCTTAGCAGTTTAAAAATAAGGTACTTAATGTATTCTAAGTATATGTAACTTCTTATTTTTTTGATATCCAAAGTAAACATACATCTGTTCATCTAAATTCAAAGTTATGACTAAACAACCCCCCGACTTTTAAACTAGTGCCATGGTCACTACTATGGTATTGAAAATTAAATCCCACTGAGGAGTTAAATATAATTAAATTCTACATTCTTTTATGAGCCGCTGCTTTGTTAAACATAATTAATTATTGTTTCCTATGCTTAAATGCACCTACTTAAACCGTTTTTCATTAAAACCAGACTTATCTACTTAATTCCGTTTTTGCTAGTTTCCAGTCTAATCATAGGTACATTCCTAATATATTTCAGATGAGAAGAAGAATCATACTGATATCTGAGTTATTGAGAATGGTAAGTTTAGTTTACTAAGTAGAAATCGAAAATTTCTGAATGTAGGAGATATTTTTAAATATTGTTTTGCTAGAAAAGATAATACAACCTGCTCATACTGCCTACATACTTTAACTCTTACCCAGAGTCTTTACTAATTTTTTTATAACTAAATAAATTTAATTTGTCAAATTCGAATTTGAAGCTATGGAAAATGTACTAAAATTTCATAATTAAGTTGTTCCATTTCCTATACTCAGTAAACTTATAAGTATATCTATAATCTATGAAAGTTTAAAATAATATCTTAGTTTTATTGATTAAATTTTAATTAAGTATTGAAACAATTCTGCTAGGATTTTAAGAGATTAATATGTATTCTGTTAGTAAACTGTATGGAAAAATAATATGATTACGAGTATTTTCTATGCTTCTCGTAAGCAACCTTTATAACCTTTGTTTCTTATACATACCTAAAATATTTTTAAATCTATCGTAATTAATAAATAAATAAATTACATGTGACTTTTAAATATTAGTGCAGTAATAATTTTCAATCCGCGAATTATAATAATGAATTATTTAATATTTTAACCATAGCAACTTTCTCTATACATTTAAAAGTCTGTGAGTCTATGTATAATCTGTGAAAAATAACAATGTCTTTTGTTTAGTTTTTATTTTTTTGTTTCTCAAACCACAAAGCAAATCAAAGTAATAAGTGTTTGATCTAAAAATAAGTAAAGTAAATGTAACAGTGAGTCTTAAAAGTGAATAATCTAATAACTAGAGAAGTAGAGGACAAACGGTTTCGGTTTAACCTGGCCTACTACTAACTTTTATATTATTATTTTGTTGTGATACTGGCAAATGGACGAAATTATATTTTACAGTGATAACGACTTATTAGAGCATAGATGGAAGACACCAGAACTAATAATAGTGAAGTGTTTAACGCGCCTGAGGATCTAAGAAACTTTAACGCGACCTAGCCTTTTGTATTATTTTTGTGAATTATAAGTGTCGTTTTTTAAATTTGAGTTTTAAATTATTTACAATAACCAAAGTCATCAACTATACCAAATCTTATACCACTATCCATTCTCACGACACCAAATTACCTACCTAAATCATTCTTACTCTTTATGTAATTATAATTAAAAATTAACTGGAAAAAGTTTAATAAGAAAGTTCAATATCCTGGTCACGGCACCAAATTGTAACCCTCCCTATCAAAACCCTACCCTACCTACATCTGCTCTCCCTAATTTTGACTCTAACCTAATTTTAATCTCTCTAACCTAAAGTATGGACCTATGTCCTATGTAAAGCCTAAAAGTAAACTTAAAGCTACTAAGCTCTGAAACTGTAACTGTAAAAGTTACCCTATGTAAAGTTAATCTATGAAAAGCGACTCTAAGAAAAGCTATTATTAAATTCTTGTCTTTTAATATAATAGAGTAAGAATGAGTAAATATTGTTGAAATGGCCATATGATCGTCAAGTGTCCAGGAACCTATGTTGTGAACCGTTATAGATAGTAACCTAAGAACTTTTCATGCATATAAGATTGGTATAGTTACATGATTAAAGCCTAACCCTTAGCCTACAGAATTAAGAGAGAAGTGAAGTGAAGTTAATAAAAGATAATGATAATTTGGTCTTATAACTTATACTAATAAAAGTCAGTCAGTGTCTGGGTCTATTTAGTGGTTGTTAAGTTGAAACTGGAAAGTATGCTTAAGGCATTTTGCTTTTGCGCCTATGGTCAGAGCCCATGACTCCCCGCTCAAGACTGTGGGACTCGTCTACCTGACTGGACATCCCCCCAGCGCTTTAAATCTTTTCTTTCCAGGTGGGTCATTGATTTTACAGTCTTTGTCAGTTGATAATAATAAAGTCAGTGAAAGTATGTCATCAGTTTTCAATGGACAAGAGGGAATATTCAAAAAGCTCCTTACTCCATTGCAGGAGAGAAATATAAAGTAATGGTATTGTTTGTAAATCATATTAAATTCACTAGGAGCTGAACTATTAACATGTCAAAGTCGAACTGTCAATCATAATTTGTAGATATTTAATGAAGTATATTCCCGTAGGAATGGGTTAGTGGTTCCAACTGCTCACAGACTATAAGGCTGGTATACCCTTGAGTAATACCAGGCAGGGTGCGTAACCCATAGCGTAAACAGAGAAATAATTCCTTATAATGATAGTGAATCTTTCTAGTCATGATGAATGCTTGTTGTAATGATGATTTCAATCATAATTTGTAGATATTTGATGAAGCATATTCCCGTAGGAATGGGTTAGTGGTTCCAACTGCTCACAGACTATAAGGCCGGTTTACCCTTGAGTAATACCAGACAGGGTGCGTAACCCATAGTGTAAACAGAGAAATAATTCCTTATAATGATAGTGAATCTTTCTAGTCATGATGAATGCTTGTTGTAATGATGATTTCAATCATAATTTGTAGATATTTGATGAAGTATATTCCCTTAGGAATGGGTTAGTGGTTCCAACTGCTCACAGACTATAAGGCCGGTATACCCTTGAGTAATACCAGACAGGGTGCGTAACCCATAGTGTAAACAGAGAAAGCACTTGACGTGAGATATTCAGTATGTTGAGAGAAATCAGTCCATCCCTTAGGATCATTTGATGTTGAAGTATAAATGGTCATCTGCCATAGACTAGAAATAATCACTTATCATGAGTTTACTTTACTCAATCTTTAGGTATTCTGGAACGGTTGTATTTATAGTTGGAATTGTAACTTGTCAGATGCTGCAAGGAGAAACCAGTTCACTAGGTCTCAATCAATTGTATTGTAGATTAGAAGGTATAGTAAAGCTTTCCAGTCTTGAACTTTTTGTTGGTTTAAGTACATTCACAAGAAGGAGCGACCTCGGTCATCGTAGTGCATTTTCTTATGCATAAATTCCCGTAGGAATGGCTGGTAAAGTTTCCACACAGTGACTAGCTGGTGTCCGTAGACAGTGACAGCAGAGACGTATCTCAGTATGCATAGTAATTCACCTGCCTCTGAAGATCAAATGAGGGAAGGCAATCCAACTCGTCAATATGACTTTAAAATAATTACTTTTAATTGCAGTTAGTCTGCTAAAGACTTGAAATATTTACTTTCTGATAGAATTCCATAAGCCTTAATAGCTTAGAAAATTATAAACTGAGTCACAATAAGCTGAGATCTCCTTAGATAAAAATAAGAAGTTATTCCCTTCCTAATTTATTAGTTATGACGATAAACTTATTTAATGTAAATTTCCTACTTCCTTCACTAATATAGTGGTGGTATAACACCAAACGCAAAGAAGTTTAAATTACTTATTACTTTTAACACATAAGGTTACTATCAGACCTAGATAAATCCCTACAGATTATATACCTAATTTCCTACTTTCCCTAACGTTGAAGCTACCCTATTCCTACTGTATAGGCCTATTCTACGAACTACTTCCTATGGGCTTACCTCTCCCAGTAATTAGCTAGGTCCCTATGGAATCTGGACAGTTCAGCTGAGTCGGCTGAGAAGGCAACCTAAACACTCGTGTGGTGTGTACCTCCCCTCTTGCTTTTGATAGACCGCAGTCTGGTAGATAGCAAGAGTAAGGCCCCCTATTGTGTGGTTTAGTATATATAAATAATAATAGATTTATCGGGACCCATTCTCAACTCCAACAGAGCTTCAGTGGGTGCGCGCCGGCGTGCCAACTTGTGGACCCCACTTGTTCTCTGAAGGCTGACATTGAGGATAAGTAGGCATTTCTACAGATGTCTATGTTGGTAAAGAGAACATCTGGGCTTGCCCAAGGCTCTTTTAGAATCTAATAGTTCCAAACCAAAGGCTCCGTTAAGCTACCTCGGATTTGTCAGACACTTACTAGTGGTAGCCTGATCACTGTTCTGGTACAATCATATGCTAATCTAGCTTAACACAAAAGGCAATTCCCCCGCCGTAATAAAATTACAGCTTAACCCCCAACTATTTAATGCAATGTACCAGACACAAAAATGATAACTAACCCAAAGCTTCTGAAAAGTACACAGAAATAATTAATAAATACAACACAAATAAAATCAATTAAAATTCACACAGTAAAGTTAATAAGAGTTGTCTTACCAAAATACCCAGATTATTAATATTTATATAAAAACCCATCCCCTGTTGCCTGAAGTAAATCTCTTTACTAATGTGCAGACCCCAATCGTCCCCTATCATACATAAAAATACAGAGCTTTCACGCTGCATTCCCATACATGACAAGAAGGCAACTCCCCACACAATAGTACCTATTACCTATTCCCTAAGTGAAATGTTGTCCCTAAAACCTTGCGAATTAATTTTAATAAATTTGTAACTAAAAGCCCCTTTTATAAACCTACACCGCTATAACCGTATACTACAGAAGCGCAGATGAACTAACATGAATCTAACGTCCGACGCCGACGAATGCTACTCGACTCCGCAATATTCCCTACATGAAGTAGAATAAATCACTAATATAATAACACAAATAACGATGTTTAATGTAAGGCTGCAACGCGACGTAGCTCAAACTACATAACACTCTTAATCGGACCGCAAATACTAACTGTAACTAGTAAGCTAAATAGGTATCACTGCTAGAACAAATAATGAAGTTATACTGTTAAGGTAACGTCCCTCTCCTATATGCGAAGTCCCGGGATTATACAAACGCAATCTACACCGAAAAATGCAACGATCCACAATACACGAACACTATTTAATAACCAACGTAAATTATCACGCAAATACCGAGAGTATAAGTAAGTATCGAGCGCGCGAGCTAACCTAATTGTCGACCAGTCGTTCCTTCTCCGAAGTCTTCGCCAAAGTGATGTCTGCTCCGTTAAGACCGTAGCTCCAGCCTCCCTTTCGTTGAATTCATATCTTTCCCAGTTTGGAAGTTTCTACAATTTCGTCCTAAATCTTGCAATTGTGATCCTTACACACCCCACATAGAGCGCTTCCCATAATTGTCCATTCCCTTTTTTTTATCTTTGTATATCGACACTCCTCACTCGCCAGCCATATTGCGCAATATAATCTTACTTAATCTAAATAGACTCCAATTCGCCCTTACATAAGATCCATTTCCCGATTTCGGCCAATTGTATTTCTATTCCTGACTCCGCGAAAAAGCCATCCGTCATAAGTCGGTAAAACACAAAGGCAACTTCGGCGCGTCGTATTTCGATCCGCGATATCCAATTCCATTCCGCCTCCATATATTAACAATCTTAATCTTTAGTTAGACATTCTAAATCAGCTCTGTAATTATTAATCAGTTTGTTTGTTTCGCGTTCGTACGCGCAAGGAACAAAAGCGCCTTTATTACAATAGGTTGTATTTCGAGATTCAATTTAATGTCAACACACTTGATTGTAAATAGTTATATTTAGACGTATTGATATTTTATATGGAATAATGTTTTTAAAGTAATCTTTAATGTATAATGATTTTTACTCTTGTTAGAGCCCAAACTGAAATGATTTATATTTGTGAATTGAACGGGCATATCCAGACCGTTACAAAACCCAACGACATTCGGTAAGCGGTTACAAAAGGGTTACGGTTAGGGTATCCCGGCTTAATAGGGCTATCTAATCGTTGGGTAAGCCGGTGAAGAGGTTACCGAAACGATTGGCTTACCGTATGAACGGGTAAGCCGTTCGAACGGCTTAAGCAAAGGAACGGGTTTTCCGGTCCCTGCTTATAACGAGTCCATTTACAATATTTTAGAACCGTAATGTTACTGTATGACTTACCGTCATTTTCATTTATGTGCAAACCCTATTTCAGTAAAATTAAAGAGCAAATTACGCAGAATGTTAATGTACATTTACACCTAATTCGCGGAACGATAAAGAGCCATAATAACAAAATTGCTGAAACACCATGTGCCTTTGGTTGTCAAAGTAATCCTTGTTGGCCACAGGAAAGACGTCAATCGCCTCTTCGAATTCCGATTGTAAAAACGATAGGTAGTTGCCACCGTTCAGACGTGATGGCAAAATGACGGGACCCATGACATCCCGTCATAAATGCCAGCCCACACATTCAGCCGCCACTAGTCTTGGAATCTGCCCTACCGTGAAGCGTGTGAATTCTCGCTAGCCCAAACGTGATCGTTGTGCACATTTGAAAGTCCTGACCTCGTGAATGTTGCCTCGTCTGTCTAAAGAACATAGCTTACATAATTAAGGTTCTCCCCTAACTACCTGAGGTACCAGTCGCGGAATTCCTCCTGGGTGCAAGATCAGAGGGTATCAGCTCCTGTGTACGGCGATAGTGATAAGGGTGACGATTGTCGTCACGCTGAATTCGCCAAACTGCAACATGGTTAATACCGAATCTTGCTCTGGCTCGTCTCGTACTTGTGGTTAGCTCTTCTTCAAAATGGTCTTCCCTAATTTAACCTGCCTGGCATAGACTGTGCTTGGAACTGCACTTCCAGTAGACCAATGCAAGGAGCCTTTGGAATGTAGGCGTCTTGACATATGGAGAAAACACTGGTACGAAGGTAGCCGTCGCTGTTCAGCGGGGGTCTTCCATAGATACAGTTCGCAAGCACGATTTAAATTGCTATCTTCATGGCCTAGACATATAATCATATCGTAATATTCCGAGTTAGAAAACATTGTCATTTTGCAGCCAGTGTTTAAGCATAATGACACCCTAGTATTGAGATAGCAAACCTTTGTCGATGAAAACACACAAAAGTTGTCAATTATTAAAATAGGTAGATTGACCCCTCTGTTAAATGGGTTAACTACGGATGTGCGACACACCCTCGTGCGAAGTACTGTTCGTGTAAAGTGTGATTGGGCGAAGGACGATTGTGCCACACTTCATTTGTGCGCACTGCTCTTTATACGAATTAAATTTAGGCGATGCACGACTATGCGACGTGTGAAAATTGTGCGAAATACTGTTCGCGCGAAGTGTGATTGGGCGAAGGACGATTGTGCGACATGTCGCAATGAGAGATATTCTAATTTTTTTTGTACATTTTGATCAAGTCTTCGATTCAGGTAAAAATTATACTACTAATTTTTACCTAAATCCAAGGCGTCAACTAAATGTAAAAAAAATATTAGAATAGCTGATGATGTACATAACAACAAGAGGTTTCGGGTTCCAATTTTGGTGAAGGTATTTACTATATTCTACACATAGTTTGGGACTAAGTTGATCTCAAAGTCCCAAAAAAAAAGAAAATAGTTATATTGCATGGTTTGTTCATTAGGTGGATAATATTATAATTTGTACTTATTTGCCTCAGAATAATTTATGTAGGTTATTAATTATCATAAATGAACATGAGGTCATTCATGGGTTCGAATCCAGCCCGTACCAATGAGTTTTTCGGAATTTATGTGCGCAATGGCAGTTGAAATTTACCACTCGTTTTTCTGAGACGGAAAACCTCTTGACGAAACCTTCATACACCTGCGAAGAAATTCAAAAGGTGTATGTGAAGTCTCCAATCCGCCGTGGGCTAGCGTGGAGACTATAGCCCATTCCCTCTAATCCATGAGAGGAGACTGTGCCTAGCAGTGTAACATATATAGGCTGATGATGATGATTAATTATCCCTTGAGTGCTCTCTATCGGCCGTTAATAGGTAGATAATACATATAATAACACACAAAACATACATATATAATACAATACATATAATACATATAGTATACAATATACTTATCTAGTTTATCAAGATCCACAGAGTATGTACCTACTTACTCGTAGTTCAATATAAAACTCTTTTCGTTAACAATAGTTACTGTTATTATTGCAACTTATTTTACGAGTTATAATTATAAGTCTTTATACTTACTGGGTTTGAATTTCTTATTACGTCTGTTTGTTAAAAATGTCGCTAAAAACGAGATTGCACAAATCATAAAATCGCGGCGTTGAAAAGATCTTATATTCTCGGGCGGATTTATATATCCCTTAAATAAGAAAAGAGAAGATGCCTATTACTGGAGTTGCTTGAAGAAAAACGCTTACAAATGTCCAATTCGTAATTAAAACAAAATTGCAAGCTGAAAGACACGTTATAGAGGCTATATACTAGAGAACATAAGATAATCACGCAAGTGAACCAGGACACCTCCTAAAAATTCAACTAAATGAGTCCATCAAATGCAGAGCTAAAAGTTTGTTGGAAGCACCCGTGCAAATTATACAGGCGTGCTCAAGCTCTCTGCCTCCAACGAGTGGTCCATTTCTTTCTAGCAAGGAAGCCTTAAGGCAGATGATACACAGAATCAGAACCAAAGACCAGCCCAAAATTCCCAAGTCCATAGATGAAATGGTAGTGTATTAAGATAAGTGTAAAGTTAACAACAAGCCATTCTTGATGGCTGATCTTTATTACAACGGTGAAAGAGTAATACTTTTAACCACAGAAGAAAATGTAATATTATTAAGTGAATGTGCATTCGTAATTATGGACGGTATATTTAAATGCTGCCCTTAGCCGTTCCAGCAGTTGTACTCTATTCACGGTTCTGTTGGAAATATTATTATTCCGCTTTTGGACTGCTGTCACATAAAAAGGAAAAAGAAAAGAAAAGCAGTCAAATTTAAACTTTAAAATTTCTCCATCCTTCATCATCACTAACTTTAAGATAGCCGCTATCAATGCTATTAAAAAAAAAACCCGGAAAGCCAACATAAAGGATGCTACAGTTGTGCCAAAATGTATGGAAGCATAAAATAGGAAGAAGGATTAGTGAAAAAGTATACCGAAGACATCGATTTCGCTGTTAGAATGAGGCACCTTCTATCTCTACCTTTTCTTCCCCCTGTGCCTTCGACAAGATTGCAAGATCAATCCTTCTCGATGAGTCAATTGCTGTCACAGGCTAGTTTTACAAGCACTACATCAGGGTAAGAAATTTTCCGCCTGAAATATGTCTGTGTGGCATACAATTCAAGGTGCCGTTCCGCGAACACAAAACGCTCTAGAAGCATGGCTTAGACGTTGAAATGCTTCGTTAAGTCGGAAAAAACGAAATATATTCAAAACGATTGACCAACTTATAAAAGAACAATCAAATACAGACAAAATTCTGCAACGAAAATTGGCAGGAATTTGTGATGTCTCGAAATCCAGGAATAATAAAAGTTAAGTTACCATGCCAAATGGCAAAAAAAACGACAATACGACATACATTAATATGCTTATTTGCTCGGGCTAGCATATATAACTCGTTTTTAAGTTAATTTTTACTATATTTTAGTGATACGCGCATATTATACCAGTGAAATGTTATGTTTTATTATTTTATTAATTTAATTAGTTTCTTATTATTAAGGATGCCATAAATTAAGTTTAATCATTAAAATACGTTCCCACCTATTTACAAGTCTTTCAATTCGAAATATTCAATTGCTTAGTCAAACACCGTCAAAATCGCAAAATTAAACGGTCGGACTGACTCGGACTCTAGTATTACCGTACCTAATACGTCGCACAATTTAATTTCGCACAAAGGAACTGTCGAACATCAGTATCGTCGTAATGTATACGCTGCACAATTTCAATTCGCACATAAATACTGCCGTACATTTGTAATGTCGATACGTCGCATATTAACATTTCGTAGGATTGACCTGTCGTTCAATAGAGATGTCGCACATTCGGGGTCGCACTTCAATAGTAAAACCCTGTTAAATAATCTATGCTAACTCCGGTTCCCTGACATGACAGCTTTCTAGGGTTGACAATATTTTAGGCTGTGGTAATTTATTATATTTTTACGGGGTATTTTGTAACACGTTGTATAGTGATTTCGAAACAACCTAGTGATTTGATTAATTTCCACATAAATAGAATTAATAAAAAAATAAAACATGGTTTAATTTCAATAAAATACCGTGTTCATCGCAATATTTCGATGCCCCCCTTGTTCACAAATCTTATAAGAAGGATTTCTACCTCAATACCCACCTTCTTGTTGAGCAGTTTGTCGAGCTCTCGCTGCTTGTCGGCCAGCAGCGCGCGCAACTGCATCTGGCGGCGCTCGGCGGGACCCGCTCCCCCCCACGCGCCAGCCGCTTGCTCGTTCACTTTCTTTTGCTTGCGCGTAGATTCTGTGGACCATACAGTTATGACAACTACTAGTATTACAAGTAGATTATATTGGTATCTACCTGATTTGAGAAAACAAGATTTGCCTCAAAATTTAGAATGATTTTTATCAAGTAAACTAACCCTTATTTGTCATCAAGTCCTTGATACGAGCACGTTCGCCGACTATCTTTTCTGTCTCCAGACGGAGTTCTTGAGCTAATTCTTGCAGAGATGCTATGTTAGTTTCGTGACCTGCGAAGTAAGTACCGCAAAATATAATACCGGGAAACAAACGATAAAATATGAATTCGAGTCAAGTCACACCCATAAAGGTATTAAAAAAAAATGCTTAGAGAAGGCAAACGAGCACACAGGCCACCTGATAGTAAGTGGAAACTGTGACCCATAGAAATTCGCATTCACAAGACTGCAAGCCTAAGACTGCAAATGCGTTGCCAACCCTGAGGACTTAGATGGAATGCCTCTATGCTAGTCATTGCACCGGCTATCTTATTCCCCAAACCGGAACACAACAATGTGAACATTGCTGTTTGGCGGTAGGTTAATGGATAAGATGGTGGTAGCGATCCGGACGGACCCTGCACAAGGTCTGGTAGGACCCGCAAAATAAAGCAACTAGAAGACAGAAGTTTAAGAGAAATGCTTACCCATTTGTTGCGGATGTGGTTGCATAGTTTGTTGTTGATGGGGTTGCAAGTGTTGTTGCTGGTGGGGTTGCAAAAGTTGTTGCTGGTGCGGTTGCAAGTGTTGCTGCATGTGCTGCTGCGGGTGTTGCAAGTGTTGTTGCTGGTGTTGCAGGTGCTGTTGCGGGTGTTGCAAGTGTTGTTGCTGGTGTTGCAAGTGCTGTTGCTGATGTTGCAAGTGCTGTTGCGAGTGTTGCTGCAACTGCTGTTGCGAATGCTGTTCGTTGGTGAACTTGTGCCGTTGCGGAAGCGAGTTACGAACGCGGCACACGCTGCCTTCGTTTGACCAACCGCCGATACTACCACCGCCCTCGGAATTGCTACAAAACAAAACAACAAAACTGAATTAAACAAAAATAAATAATCCTTTACTTTAATGAATATAGTGGGTATTATAAATTAACAAACATAGTAAAGTTCCGAGCTTACTTATCGTGTATGTTAGAATGTCCTGGCATCTGAAAGGAATCGTCGTGTGTTCCAGAAAGGTGATCGGATTCATAGTTTTCGACTGACCGCATAAGATCTGAGAAATACCAAATAATAATATCAGCAAAACAATTTTGATAAATTGAATATGATTATAAATTGTCTTTAATTTTGTATATTAAACACTGAATTTACCTTTGGTTTTTTGTAAAGCTGTTTTAATAGCTTTAATCTCCATAAGTTTGAAGGGGTCTTCGTTTTTGATGTTTCCGCCCGTCTTGTTACCTTTAACATAGGTTACAATGTTATTAGTCCATGACCTTCTTGGACATCAGGAATGATCACCAAGAAAGAGTATCTGAATATTTACATTTGCGCGATGGCTCCTCGTCGGCACTATCTTCGCCAGAGCTGGAGTAAGTGTTGTTGGAGCTCCCAAGATGTGTTGCCATCTGCAGTTTTTGAAATTCAGATACCTGGACATGTAATTACAACAACGGTTATCATAATTATCATGGATAAAAATATCTTAGATGCTATGCTTTCTATAAAGATCGGTAACTAATGGATTGACTGCATGAAAAAAGTATAAGTGTGAAAAATAAATGTTGTTTTTGGGTTTCAAATTCAATCTACTTTTAATAGGACCGCATTCAGTCACAGACGACATAAGTTTAATTCGTGCCAACTCTTGTCAATCGATTTAAACATATTGTCTTATAGGTATAAGGCAAAAGGATACAGGCCATCGTTTTGGCACACCTATTATACAACGGCACGGTACATAAAGGTGCGTAGCCAAGTCTGGGCTCGTTATACGTAATATCCACTCACTCTGATCCGATTTTCTTGCTAACCGTTCCCATAATCCTCGGCTCCACGTCCGTCGAAGATTCAATAAAAAATGCTTAATACACTCGAATGATTTTATTGGAGATGCTTCTAAGGGAGAACTTAAGTGATACATACGAGATTTTCCATATGCTGCTTTTTGAGTTGCAACTCTCGCAGTTTCATTTGCAGTATTCTTCCGCGCTCCGTTAATAGAGAATCGTCCTCTTCTGCGTCGCTATCGCGAGCACCACCGGCTGCCTCCTGTTGTACAGTTTAAAAATGGTAAAACGAAATCCAAAATATCCTCAATAACCAGTCTACTATCCGAAGCATGAAAATAATTCTATAATGAGCATTGCGACGGTAATAATAGTTCTTTTATACTTATTATATCATTGTTATTACCATGGTTACGAGCATAAAGAATGTCAGTGATGGTGTTTGATGAGCAATAACATCTCAATTTTTACATTATGCTTGTCAAAAAGTGTTTTGCAACAATTTCAATGTGTAACATTACATTACCAGGAGCTACAAAAGATGTAATTATTGAGAAAAGATAATTAAAGTTAATTGTTTCGCCTTTTTAACAATATGGCAATATGGCAGCACCAGAAATGGAGTTTTGTGAAATGAGAGATGGTCACAAAACATATTCTTGGCCTGTTTCATATTATGTTATTTTAGGCGCTACAAATTGACCTATTTTATTGAATAGATTTTTTTCCTGGCAGTAGCTATGAAATGCACTATGTCTGCCTCGGGCACTCGGTGGTAGGTGCAATAGAGGACTCTTATGCTCTAGAAGTCCTCTAAATAACTCGTTCTGTACCATATAATTGTCTAATTACCTCACTGCTGGCAATGTTTGCATCTCGATGTGAAAACCTATCGTCTTGACTGTTCGAGTGAGCAGAATGGACAAGTTCGCTGTCGACGTTACTAGACATGTTAAGACCGTGCAGAGCCTCCGAGGATTGAGGTAGAGTAGTCGCCACGCCAATCTGATTGGCAGCGTACATTCTGTGTGGGTTGTAGTTGCCATTCATAGGATGACTCTGAAAAATATTTGTTACTTATCAGTACTAAGATACCCCAGCAAAACCTCAGATATCTTACAACCATCCATTGACAATCAACCGCGGGTCTATATATCGCCAAAGACAATGGTTCAAGTAACATAATAACAAAAAAAAATACAGCAGCCAATGTTATTTGTCTGTTTGATTATACTTAGCGGGCATTAGTACCGAGACGGCGAATCTTTATGATTACCATTTCAAAACATGAAATTCTGAAGTAGTTTACCTGCACGCCTCCATAATTATCATGCGACGTTGATGGTAGTGCCTCTTGAGTTTGCCTATCACGATTCATTTCCTCAAATTGTTGTTTTGCATCTTCCTAAAAATATGTACAACGTAAGACAATTTAGAGATACATATTTCATCCACATTTCGAAGAGATAGCTAACCTGATATTTCAGCAATCTCTTCTGTTGTTGCTTTAAAGCGGTCAGTCGACGTTGTGATAACTCCATTTTGTTTTTGATTTCATTCTGCCATAGCTCGTTTTCACTGTATGCTGAGCCGATACTCTGAGCTGACACAGGGCGAACCACCACTTCCTGCTAACACATACAAAAATTTTTTCATAAAAATGCATCGGCCGCATTTGGACGACATTGCAAAAAAAAGAAACAGTTCTCTCAGTTGCAGTTGGCAGGTAGTGTAAAGAAAAAACTAGGTAAGCTCTGTTAGAAGGACTAAATTAAGCTAACAACAAAATTGTTAATTCTAGGCTAGGAAACGAAAACTTCTCACTCAGTTGACAGTTATAAATGATTGTTGGTGATTATGAGAGGAATAGTAATAGAGATGGTTATTTTCTGGTTTCGGTTTTACATCCAACACATGCTATAGATGGTTCCAATTCATGACAATGAGTAAACACACTTTTACAGCAAACATCAACAGTCAGAAACCTGATCTTCAATGTCACTGGAATTATTAGTTTTATTTTTCATTTCTTCTATGAGAGCTACTTTTTCTACGCATGAAATAATATTTTTACGTAACACCTCATTTAAGTGACGGTCGTGTGTTTTGTTTTCGGTGTCGCCATAAGGAATGGTTTCTATTTCTTTTATTTCGAGCGTATCACTTTCGTCTGGGCCTCGCGTGTCGCGGATCAATTGTAAAATTGGCTGAGCTGCTTCAGTGATCATTTCGCCCGTATCGCTTGCGTCTTGAAGTGTAACGACCTCCTGAGCATTCTTTACAATGTGTAAGCTTTTATTTAACTGTTCGTTTTCTACATTCGTAACTTTCTTAAGGTTCTTGGTGCACAAAACACCAGTGTCCTTATTACTTTTGTCACTGCAAGTCTCTTCCTCATCAACAGTTATTTCAGTAACAATGTCAGCAGTGTCGCTTGTGGCAGGGATTCCGGACTGCGCCGCTAAACTATCTGCTTCCTCGGCAGGCACTTCAACATTTTCAGGCTCCTCATTTAACACTTTCTCTAATTTGGTTTCACTCTCTTTTAGTTTCATTACCATCTCAACCAGTTCATCATATTCTTCTTTCGTATGCTCAATAAAAGCCTAAATTAGAAATTTAATCAAATAAATTGGCTATGAGTACTCTATATTCGATTGTACAAATATTGTTGATGTTATGCTTATACAGAACATATTTTACTTTACTTCATAAAACTGTTTTACAATAAGATCTAAACCTTTTTGGTTTTTATTATTTCCAAATAACTTACTTCATCTTCGGAGTTGCGCATGGTGTCGACGAGAGATGATGTAACTCTTATATACTCTCGAATTTGCCCTAAACGACGTTCAACTGCTGCCGTGTCAGGGCAAGCCGCTACTATCGCTTCACCTAAGGCCCTAGCAGATTCTCGGTGAACCTACAAATAACACATATTTTAAAAAATCTCCCTAATTATTAATAAGCTAACGAAAATATTGGTTTATTTATACTTACATGATTATTTTCGTTAACATTATTCAGGCCACCTTGTGCTTGGTCATACATGTTGTTCATTAGATTAACAGTCTTATTTCCGGATCTAGAGTTGGACACTGGTATAGTAACGTTATTATTGCTACCGTGGTTTCCGTCAAAATTGTTACGAGTAGGATTTAAATTATTTGTCAAGTTCTTTCTGTTTTGATTGGGAGCCTGAAAAAAACATCTTTATGAATTGCATAGTATGAAAGATAATAAAGAGGTCTTATTTAAATTAAATATAGACTTACGTTAAAAGGTTGAGCCATATTGGCTGTCATCGCATTAGGTGTGGTAGGGTTGACGATCATAACAGCAGCTGCTGCATGATTGGCATGATTGGCATGATTAGTGTGATTTGAGTGAGGAACTAATCCTACAAAAAATTTAATGCAATATTATCAAAGATGTACATTCTTATTAAATTTTGCATAAATTAAAATATTACTATGTGAAAACTACCATTCTGCATTTGATGTGCGTAAGGCTGCAATGTATGTCCAGACATAGATGAGCTCGCACCATCGTCGTGTTGCTCGTTTGTTAGATTCTCGCGATTTTGTACATTCAGGGGTAAAGCACGCGGTTGGGGTCTCACCGGGACAAACCTTCCAAATCCACTCTCAAATGATACTGAATTTTCTAAAATAGTATTAGTTATAATTAGTTTAATTAATATGGTTCATTGTAATATGCAAGAAGAGCATGCAAGAAGGTATTATTTAAAGCAAACAAGTCTTACAACTCATTTATTTCCAAGTAAGGTTATTTAGGAGTCGTGCCATATCAGTGTGTTGAGGAGAAGGCTTGGAATAGGGAAGAATTAAAATCACTCCATTAGGTTATTTAGGAATAAAACACTATTTCCGATACAGACAAAATTAAATTTGAATAAAAATCATGTTGAGCTTTTGGGGCTTAGGAATACACCCAAACAACTGAGGGCTAAAACTGACCATTTATCAAGTCTACATACAAACTAATCTTAGCCAAAATAGAGTCCAAATAAAAAACACACACTTGCGAACGAAATTTTCTGATAATTATGGCACAAGGAGGTACCTAGAGTGTATAATTACTTTGGTGATAGAACATTAAGGAAACACGTGCCATATGTGTTGAATAGTTTGCCCATGGATCAGGAGCAGGAGCCAAATATTCGTAAATTCAAGAGACTAGATTTTTTTTTTTATTAGAATAAATTCCATACATGTAACAAGAGCAGATTTATTTACAGACACAATCCTAGTCTTTAATAATATTTTATATTAGGCCTTTAATATTATTGTACCATGTTGTTTGTATTTAATAAATAAATAAATAATAATAATAATAAACTAACGAAACTGTTACCTAGCTGATAACAAGCTGCTGGCAAGGTCAGTAAAAAGTATGCAGCCTTCCAAAATATTAAGGACAGACTTGGTATTGACTTGTCAAGAGATTGACAAAAATGTGTCTGCAAGACATTTGACTGATCAGCTGGCCTATTGCCTAACGCACTTGCAATCAACTTGAAAGTTGAAAAATTGTTTTTATTTTGTATGCAGACACGCTTTCGATTTTCAAAATGAAAATGATTCTGATTGAGAGTGCGTTAGGCAATAGCCCCCTAGGTCCCCACTACCCACCCACACAGGGACAAGTTACAGGTACAGGCTATGTAAACATTTGTAAACTATGATTAGTGTCAATAAATGTACTTTTTATTATGTTATACCTCTTATTAAGTAAAGACTGCAGACTAGTTAGGCATTTCACTTGCATAGTTACTTTTATATTCATGTGGTTTGTACATCTTTAGTTATTAAACTATCTTAATATCCTATAAAAAGCTTATTGTTGAGTTCATTGGTTAGGCTATTTCGGGTGTAAAGCACACAGTAGTTTTTATGCAACTGAATGGTGAACCAACTATAATATTTTGCATTTAATGTATGCCTAATATAAAAAAGCTTCAAACTATGCCAGATGTTTTTTAAAAAAAATGTTTTATTTCATGACAATAGTGAACCAATTTCAGAACTTATGTAAGGGTTAATTTCTTTGCAATTATTTAGATTAATCAACATGCATAAAAAACCAGTGGCCAAATAAGACTCTTTAAAACCTATATCACTGCCTTCATTAAGGTTACCTACACAGGAGCATGACTATGAAATGTTGAAACTTGACACCCCAAGTTCACAAAAACGAATAAAGTTATCAAAATACAGGCATACAATTGGCCATAGGTGTAGTAACTTAACAAAAAAAAAACACAACAAAATAATTATATTTTTAAATAGAACTCACCCAAATCTGTTAATTCTTGGTCAGATGTATTATTTGTTTGCTTCCTTGATTGATTATAATTACTCCTCGAGTTATATTCTGAAACTGGTACCCAATCTAAGGAGGTCTAAAAAGTAAAGGTTATATTATTAGCTATAATATGTCATAGGCTACACATTAACTTTTGAAAAATATTACTTTTCTATTTATGTTTCCTCACTCAATCCATAATCACCCCAGAGAAAGATTAAGTACTTCCACAAACCTTCTTTGTAGAAAACTTAGAGAAACAACCACCCATAAAGACAAATATTAGTTATTTAGAATAAATATTTATTACATGTAATGAATTCACATGAAAACAATTTCAAAAGAATTACAAGACTCGTTATATGTGCTACACATATGGCACACAATGCAACTTGGCTGTGCGCCAAGTAAATGATGTTTCTCCTGAAATTCTAAAAATAAAAGCTGTGGGTACATGTGCTTTCAGTAGTAGCTTCACACCACAACTCCACACTGAACACAGTCACAAGTGACTAGACATGACCAGTATGTGTATAACAAACTCACCTTTTCATCATCTTACATACAACACAACAGGATGGTATACTAAATGAACAATGAACAAGGCACTGCAAGCGTATAATCACCGTGACGAGATTCGATGCCATGTCTCTTCTAGTGGGGGTCACAGCCTCCTGGGGAACATTGCAGTTGTTTCGTGCTTTTGTCTTCGGAATGGTGCCCGTGTGACCTGGTTGTCGCTCGTTGTTACCAGGAGCCATAACAATTGAAGTTTCCGTCAGCTGAGCTCATCAAGTATTCATAAAGATTCAACAAACATATGAATGGACCGGCAACATAACTCGCGAAAGTACAATATTTATAAGAAGCCATTTACATGTCATTTTCAAGAAAAACTTTTAATAAAAACACTGTATATATTTTGCAGCGTTGGTGCTTTTAAAAAACTATGCAACGTACAAAATTAACCAATATAATGTGTATGTTAATCGACACAACAAAAACCAAAATAATTTACAATTCTTTGACTTCTGTGAGGACAATCTACCACAATCAATCAACCGAACCCAATCAACGATTGCATTGCACGCACGTTAGGGATGTGGTGACTTCGATATTATAGCGGTCTCGCTCGGCATAGAATATATTTTTCGGCGTCCACGTCAAGACCCTTGGTCGTTAGTCCGTAGTGTACGTAGGATTCTAGCGCTCCAAGCCACTAAGCCACTGCAAAGAAATTTCTAGGAGGCTCGGCTTATTGACGTCACGGGAGACCGGAGAGCAGGCAGGAAGTTATCTCGCTCAACGATTAAGTTTAACTATTTGCTTGAATTTCAGCAGCCTTTTTTAGATTACGTGTTTTAGATCTAGCTTAGTTTAGTTTTAATTTGAATTTGTAAGTTTTTCAGTTAAGTATTGTCATTATTTCTTTTATGTAATATCATATAAATACATACAATACAATGTTCTTTGGCTTTTTCTTTATCCTTATTATTATTAATACAAATTATAAAATAATTTCGTGTCTGTCCATCTGTATGTCTTTAGCTGAATTTAGATTTTTAAAGCGGTTTTTATCACCAGTTAGATAATTTTTCACGGAAGATTTTTATGTAGGTTTAATAAATTCTGATTTAAGTAAACCGAAGCGAAATGAGAGCGGGTCACCAGTTTTATCTAGTTTTGGCAGGGCAGTTAGGTTTTATGACCAGAAACTATGTGATTCTAATGGCTTCTATCAAGAGATTCGATAAGTAGGTATTATAATATTTAATTCAATTTGTAATTAAATTTACCATGACCGGAATATTTATTTGATTAACATTATTGAAATTATGTTTTTACGAAAAATATGTTTTAAAATCTTTGACAAAGACACGACATAAATGTTGAACAAAAACATGCTCGATAAAATATTTGCAACGTCTACACCATCCCTAGTCAAAATGTCAGTTTTGGCATTTCGTCTCTTGTCTATGATTTTGGAGACGTTTGAGTAGAACAGTGGCTTTGATTATTGTGGAATTTTAATTTATTGGCAATAACAACAATACCATTATAGAAATTAATGAAGATAAACTCAATAGAAGATACCTCATATTGTCTTGAAGAAATATTTTATACATTTTATAATTGCTACACTGAGTAAACTCAATCTACTCGAACTTGAGGAATTTAGAAATTTGTACCGTTAGCACAAAAACGCATGAAAGCACGCACGGCGCCATCCATTCCTTTCAAAGGGTAGAGCTAGTAAGCGATACTGTCTCGTTCCTACTCACTCAGTCTCACTCATTCATTCTGTTTCTAGTTGGCAGTAGTGGTCGGTAGTGTACCGAGTTTTGCGAGCGAAGTTCAATTTCGATTAACGCAACGCTTGTTATAAACACTGGTGCGTTGTTTGTGGATAAAGTGAATAAATAAAATATAAACAGAGTGCCCTTTTCAAATCCCTTAAGTGCATGTAAGTGACCTACACATTGTTTCTTTAAGTCATTTTGATTAACTGCACACCGCCTCGGGTATTAGTAACGGCGGCGCCGGTGTTCTACTTTTTGAATTAAATGTTTTACCATCATAAGGTTTTCTTGTAAAATACTATCAAGTACTAAAATAACAATCACACTTACTTATCCGAGTTTTCTACTCAAGTACAGAAATTAGGCAAAGTTTAGACATCAGAAAATTAGAAAATTGTACAGCTGTTTATAATCAATTATAAAAAGCATTTGCGAGACAACAGCAAAGTAACTGTACCGACTTATGAATTTTATAATGATCTTCCTAGGTATTCGAAAGTCGTAATTAAAATAAAAAAACGTCATTAAGACCTATATTATATTTAAGTAGTTATTTTTGTTACGTAAAAATGAAACGTAGCTAGGTACATCGATTTATCGCCCCCGAAACCCCTGCATACTAAATTTTAAGAATATCGTTTTAGCCCTTGCTGTGATTCAGATTATAATATATAAGGTACTTTATTGTATAGTAGGTGGTAAAAGTATTCTTAATGCACTTTATCCAAATTATTAACGGCTTTTAAAAAATATGCTATAGCTGCGTTTAAGTTTCTTATAGTTAGATCAATATAACTAATTGCATTACCTATTTATTCGTCAGCTTAGCTACAAAAAAAAAACTCATGAGCGTAAGTAGGATATATTTTTAAACTTAATAATTAGGTACGCGTTTTCATAACTAAGGGTTACTGTTATTAACTTATTACCTACCTATTACCTATAGGTAGGTTATAAGTTACCTTTTACCTACATTTAGTTGGCGACTTGGCGTGATACAGAATTATTCGTTCATAGGGGCGGGAATGGGCGAGGTTAGGGTGGGTTTCAGGCTTTGAGGGTGCGCCGGCCTACATAGGTGCCGGATTGTGTCCATAGTTTAATTAATAAAAACACTCAATTTTTGTGTTAAAACCGCACCTTTAGTTACATACCCTACGCTAGGTAGTAATGTCAGCGGGGCTCAGAGGGCTCAAGATTGACATTTAATAAAAACACTGAATCATTAGATCATTACGGAACTTCTAAGTAACAACCATTACTGCTTGCGCGTCCTCGCATTGTTTATTGGTAGGTGTAACTTTTATAGCTTTTTACGTTATTTTAAAATGGCATGTGTTGGTGATGTCAGCGATGACGTCACGTCCGTACCTCGAAGCAGTAAACCGGTCCCGCCACCGCTGCCGACCTCCAATTATGCAAATGCTGGCCCATGGTCCTCGCTCATATGCTCGTATTCCACAGCGTACCGACGACACCTAAATTGGGTATAACACCGTAATTCAATTCAACACCTAGCGAACTTAGGTATGTTTCGTTTCATATTAAAACCCAATACTAAGTCTGATTTGTGACGGCGTTTTCATAACTATGGTATAAGGTCACAAATCAAATAGGTAGAGATCAAGTCACGTAATATTTAAGAAACGTGCTTGGATAATATTCTGTTTATTGATTGGTCATGTATGAGTTATGATACAAGGTAGGGTGAGGTTAAAAGCTACAGTAGATTATTGCCATAAGCTGGTGTTTACCCTAACTCGTTTCAAAACATAAATACTTTTATTATTAAAAGAGAAACTTGAAAGTCCGAAAATGTTTCTCATAGGTATATGGAGAACAATAGTGTTTCTTTAGTATCCGACAGACACTCGTAACTACTTATATAAGTGTCAAAAAGTGGCGAATGCTTTATACCTACACATTTTTCACGCGATAAACGCAGCCATATTTATTATTAGGCCTCTTGTTATGAACTCTGATGATAGAAGTACAAATTGCACGCAAAAATATATGAAGTTAAAGATTCGGAAGAGTGATGAATCGGACTTCAAATCGGCAGTATGAGATTTTTTTTGGAAAACCACTTTATGTTAGCCAATTGGAACCCTAATTTTCGTTACACTATGAAAAAATTAGTGCTCTTAACCTAAATACTTAGGTACCGGTTATTATACATGAAGGTATTTCTATTATTGGGTGTTTTGCTCGTATTTATGGGTAATGCGTAAATTGGTCTATGCACCACCCTAACTAGTTCAGTCACCTCATCAGCAATATCACATATCCAATGTTGCGCTCAAAAATATCTAAATATTCAGTTTAAGTTTACCTTTTGTAACTTTTTAGTATATTCGAAATAAAGTAAATAGTTCTAATAGGAACCTTTAGCCCGATGTTTCCAAGCCGGTTCTCTAAGATATTGCTGGTAAGTGTAAGTACAATAGCGAACAGGTAAGTGTTGTTATCGTACGCTGTAATTGTGCGACAGCCCCAGACGATAAAAATATTAATAGCCCGCCAGCCAGTATTTACGTGGTGAACCGATTCCATGTTGTTATAAAGGTACGTCTAATGCTGTCTTTACCAGATACCAAAGCTATAATAAAACTTTCCCGGTTGATGTCATGCTTGGTGGGAACTGTTATATGGGTTACACATGTCATGTTGGCTGTGTCCGTCTTTTACGGCTGAAATGTGTTTAGGGAGTGCCTTAACTTCTTTTAGTCATGTTACATTTAGGTTTATATTGCTTAAAATGATTAGTGCATGACGTGAATGTTAGTAAGTACGGTCTGCTAGGCCGTGTTGTAGTTGCGACATGGAACCTACAGCGTCCACTTTGAACTTATCGTTTACTGCTATTGACCTCCTGTCCTCGTGGTTCCATTAATAACAGTATAATGACATTTCAGAACGAATAACTAATATCGTTAAGAAGGCATAATAAATTGTAGTCATCATTCAAACTGTTATCGTGCGCTCCACGTCTTAACTGTCGGCAGTGCAATTTTGTTTTGTTTGCAATTATAGTTAGGTACAATGATAAATATTAAAACATAGATCGTACGTTCTAACTCAGTATCAATTCACAGTCTTGGAATAGTGATAAGTTTTATTTTTAAACTTCGTACGTTCTCTAAACCAGTCTGTCGTGACTTTGTTTTCGCCCATATTTCAATCCCAAATTGTATCGCCCTCGTGGGATCGATGCGAAACGCTAAGGAACCCACACACACACACCTCTCTTCGTGCAGCGAACAGACGTCGCGCTTGTAAAAAGAACAAAAAAAATATTAATTGATGAACTGTTTCAGTAACTGAACATACATGAATAGGCAAAGAAGAGTTTTAAATGATCGTAGCTGATGGAACTACATACAATATTACCAAATTTTTACTTAGGTGTCTCAGGTTAGCATAGAAAGTATGCATATAAAGAAAGTACTGAATCAAGACTCAAATTAATAATAACTATCATACCTTATACCTATAGCTTGGTAAAAATATATTGTCGCGTTTCGGTAACAGTGTAACATCAATATTAATAGTGACAACTCGGAGCTACATTTTAAGCTGCCATGTTTTGCTCTATTTCTTTCGCCAAGATAAGAACAAACATAAGACATTATTAAACGCATTATTTAAGATAAAGGAACGCTGTCAATATTCCTAGTGGAAGGTTCGGAATATGAATGAGGTACCTACCCGAAAAGTAAAACAATAGAGCAGAAAAAAGTCAATGACTAATAACTAGAAAACAGAGTTATTCTTAACCATATCACTTTATTCATCCTTGTACGTGCTTGAGTTCTAAATGATAATACGTGCGCTCTACCATAGCTCTACCTTGTATGATATTATTTTGTCTTCAATTTTGTTTTGTCTAATATAAAATATATAAAAGTGTACAGTGCCCTACAAAATTCGTAAGATTCCAGTAACACCTTTTATTTAACGAAATGGAACGCAATAAAAGGATACTTAGGTACTTATTGAATCTTTGTAAATTGAAAACACTTATGCCCTTACTTATAAACTTGGAATAACCATGGGGTAGCTAAACCATACTTTGACTATAAAGTCAAATAAAAAGTCAGTAAATAATTGTCATAATGACATGACATGGTTTAGCTACCCCATGGTTATTCCACGTTTATAAGTAAGGGCATATGAAAGTTGTGTTATAAATAGATGGAAAAGTTTTACGTCTGTTAAGTATAGTGGTTAGCACTCGTTTAAATTTTGATATACAGGGTGTTAGGCAGAAGGTTGGACAAACTTCAGGGACTAACTCTGAGGTTCATACTCATCAACTTTTATTATGGGACCAACATCCAAATTGCGAAAAAAAAAACACCTGTTCCATACATTTCGGCTGTTTAGATCTCAAAGTTTGTTTGGAAAAGCTGTTTTTTTTTCGCAATTTTGGATGTTGGTCCCATAATAAAAGTTGATGAGTATGACCTACAGAGTTAGTCCCTGAAGTTTGTCCAACCTTCTGCCTAACACCCTGTA
This sequence comes from Acleris sparsana, assembly GCA_923062465.1. Classification (NCBI taxonomy): domain Eukaryota; kingdom Metazoa; phylum Arthropoda; class Insecta; order Lepidoptera; family Tortricidae; genus Acleris; species Acleris sparsana. Next base: position 9,784,127 of record OV281289.1, read on the forward strand.
TATACAAGATTGTATGGGCCTAGGTAAGCCAGTTTTGCGACAAATGTTGGTACAAATATTCTGCTGAGTTCTTGAAGCTACTAAGTGTCGTCTTTTCCCCTAAAGTTTTTAGGGTTTTTTTAGTTACGTCACCACCTAGGTTTAATATATATGCACCATTGCCATACAATTTATCAAACATTACCTTGTCAGATATTTTTGAGCCTAATGTCGGCTAAGAGAGATTAAAATTGCTGGGGACTGTACTATGCGGCTCCCGGTCTACGACAGTCACCTGATTCTTCTTTCCATTATACGAGATCGCTAAACCAGTCTAGCCGGTAGACCGTCACTAATGCAGTAACTGTCTTTTGTTAACTATACCTATTTTTTTAATTGGCAGAAGGAAACTTAAGAACGTGATCTGAAACCTAGAATTGTTTATCTCATGATTGTGTCAAAAGTCCAAAAATAGCAAGTTAGATGTGACATGTGGGACTGTTAGCAGTGTTCATTCAGTTATTAGCGATATCTCTGTCGAAATACACGAAGTCGGGAGCGGGTCGTCGGCGACAGGCCTTCCGATTATAGCGGTGACGACATCTTTTCTGCTTCGCTCGGCGCATGTCTTCGGGGTCACATTTGTTTTTTCTTATGCGATGCGATAAATGAAGTCATTCATATCTATGACTAATATGAACTCGTACCAGTATCTACTAAACATTAATTTACTATTAAAAAATATTTAATCGTAAGGAGTATTAACTTTCGGTGTGGAAGAAGTAGGTAATATTGCAAATATGTACTTGCGTACCTAATATTTTAATCGTCAAGATCTTAATACCTATATAAACCTGAAGGCGGGCTCATTCCTCGGCCAACTAAAACTAACTAACTAAACGTAGTTACTTAGAAAGATTAGAAAGTCTCAAACATGTATTGACTATACTTTATGCAATTTTAAAGATGGATCAGCCGAGATTCATCACTATTCGAAATTAAATAAAGGTGAGATCTTTGAGACCACACAGTACACAGCTCAAACACTTAATATTAAATTAAAACCAAACACACGGCAAACTACTGGTATGTATTTAAAAGGGATTTTTCTAAAAAAATATTAAAAAGTTTAAAGATTGCATTCAAAATTTATCATTTCATGATGTTTTAATACAAAATGATACTAATAAAGCATATAGTAAATTCATGGACTTGTATAAACTGTATTATGATCTTTGCTTCCCAAACAACGGAATAAAAAAAAGCTACCCGAAAATAATTTGATTACAAAAGGTATAAAAACAGCAAGTAAAGTAAAAAAGAAATTGTACATTTCGTTTAGGTATAAAGGAGATAAAGCGAAACGAAAGATGTATGAAACTAAAGAAATGCATGCATACTCATGTCGTGAAGGAACACAAACCACAATATTATTCAAAATTCTAATAATAAATATAACGCAGTTTGGAAAATTGAAAAAAAAAAAATTTAATTGGAAATTATTATTATTACCCACCCATCAAAATTATTAAGGAATTTAAAAACCTCAAAATAGTGCCTCTATTGGACACGATGATACATAATATATCTTAAATAAAATAATTAAAGAAACGGCTGTCGAACTAACTTTAACTCTGACACATATCATTAACCTATCGCTACAGGATGGTGTATTCCCAGAGCTTTTAAAAAAACCATTGTTAAGCCGCTTTACAAAAAATCGGTAACTTTGATTCCCATTTTCTCTTCATTTTCGTATGATATTCAAAAGACTTTATACTTTTCCGACAAACATTCCTCTATAGTGAATGAACAAAATCGGCTTCCGCCAAAATCGTTCAACCAATTTAGCAATCTATAAACTTCAAAAACTATATACAGCATAGATAGATAGAGCAGCAGCATAGATTTTGATAGAGTTTACGTATCAGCAGTCCTAACCGATATGTCAAAAGCATTTGACTGTGTCAATCATAACATACTCATCAGGAAACTTGAACTATGCGTTAAAATCATATAAGTAGATCTTATGCACAATTAGTAAGGAAATAAAATCATATAGATCCGAATTTAGAACAAATAATAGAGGAGTTCCACAGGGTAGTTTATTAGGACCTCTACTGTTTCTCTTTTATATTAATGATCTAACGAACCATATCCAGGACCAAATGGTAGGTATTATTTGCAGCTGAAAGTACTTCTATAATAAAATGTAACCATTTAGAAAAATATGACAACAACATTAACATTAGCAATATTATACAATGGTTAGAACTTAATGATTTAAATATCAATCTATCTAAAACAAATATAATACAGTTTCACACTCCCCATAGACTTCCCGTACCAATAAATATACATCATAATCAGAATAACGTAGAAGAAGGTTTACCCAACACAACACACGAAATGTTTAGATTAGGTTAGGTTATTCTGGATAGTAATTGTAACTGGAAACCACACAGTGAAGATTTTTGTAATAAATTATCACAATACATATTTCCACTAAGACCCATTATAAAAAACACCTTTTGAAAATGCTGGTTTGATGGCTTATTATGGATTTGTCCAATCTAAATTAAGCTGCGGTCTTCTGTTTTGGGGTAATTCTACAGATTTTTTGAAGGCAGTTTAGTTTACAGAAGCCCCGTTTAAGAGCTCTCGGTGGCATATCCCAAAGGAACTCTTGTAAGACTCTTTTTAAGCATTATAAAATTCTTCCTCTCCCATGTCTGTACATCAAAGAAGTTGTAATGTTTGTTAAAAAAGACCCATCACTATTTGAAAGAGCTACTCATAATATCAACCTTTGTAGCAAACATAAATTAGTTTATACCTAATTCTAGTCACCGCACCACCCTTCATTGGCAAAGCATGTACAACATGTCCAATTTTTTAACAACATACCAGATAGTTTTAAATCGTACGAATTCTATAAATTTAAAAATTGCTTTAATAAATGGGTTTAAAAAAAAACTATTTTACCAATTAAATTACTTTTTTTGAGAACACTGGATGACTATAGACTGATTCTATTATTATTACCATAGACTTATACTTTATTACTATACCTACTTAATTAGACTTTTACTCGTACCTACCTAATTAGACTCGCATTTATTGATTATTTTTTTGTGATTAGATATTTTAATGTACTTACAAGTAAATAAACACACCATAAGGTAAATAATGTATCATTAGATAAAACAAATTTGTAAATACAAAGAATAAAAGGTGTATGGTTTAGTATGTAAGAAGTCTTTACGAGTATAGTTAGGTACTGGACAATGTTTTTTTAAATTATTTTTCTCAAAAGCTATTTTCTTATAAAATTAATGTTACAAATGTTCCTTAATTAAGCCTGTTGTAAATTTGTATGTTTTATAGCTACTTACCTATTGTTTATTGACTTGTGTCAATTATTGTACACTATCCATAATTATGGTAGATTGTAGTGATGCACACACACATGTATTTGACACCTGTATAATATATTTGTACCTACATATATTTATACTTGATACCTACAGTCATGCAATGAATATAATTTGGTTTTAATTATGATTTTTATAGTTTGGTGGAAAAAAAGAGTTGGGTTAGTTAAGAGCGGGTAATCTAGAGTCAGAATTGGTCGGTAGATTAGGCCAAGAACACCGTCAATTCAAATTAATTAAAGTTAATTATTATGCGGCTCTCCATTTAGCTACGCTTTAATTAAAATGTTCTCGTTTAACTTCCTTTATTGATTCGTTACTTTCAACTACTATAAGAAATATTGGCACATTTAATGAGGAGGTAGGTATTTACTATACGTTAAGTGAGGTACTAGTGGTAGTGTATAAATAAATTCGATTAAAGAGTAGTTTTTTAATAAGAATAAACACAATAAACAGCATTGCCTTTTTGACAAAAAGAAAAGGGAGTTTTTATTATATAGCCGGCAATCTTAACATAGAACAAAGAGTAGGTACGCAGCGCAGCGGTTTATCTTAGTACGATCTTGTTCTTTCAACACTCGAGCAAACTATTGTTTCTAACATGCCTTCCAAAAATGGATGTGTTAAAAACTAATGCCGATACATAATAACGGGTACCAAATGTCTGTATTGGGTGGGTACCCCTCGTGTCGGTGCGTTCCGGTAGGCCGGGCACTGTCATTTGTTCTATGCAGGCGCCGTCAGAGAGTGGTTTCCTTTCCAACGGACACTGCAACAAATATTTGTTTTAATCAGATGATACAGTTTTTATGGAACAGGCTTTGCCGTGGCTTAAACTACGTCTATAATCAACTTTATTTACTTCTGACATGCAAATAAGCAATAAATTACAAGTTGGAAGTCGCGCACCGGTCCCGATTGTACCTATTCGACATCGCGTCGTCTATTCGTACGAGTAGTTGTTGGTTTCCATCTCGATATTGCTGTTTTGTGCCTTTCTTTCCTTCCTTTTCTTACTAATTTAATATTAACATAAAAACGACGGCATATGCTATCTATGCAATAGATAACTAGAAATCCTTTGGGTAATTGTATACTCGTAATAAGAACACTTGAAAACAGCTGTTGTATATCGAATAGTTATATCCATTAGGTCCTATTTTATTATTGTGCTACATGATTACACACATCCATCAAGGGAGAAATAGCTTTTCCTGGGTTAATAAAACACGAACAAATTAGAGACTCCTTCATTTTGTTGTTCGACCAAAAGTAGGTCGATTACTATTTTAATTACGTTTGCAGGCCCAATATTATACCCTACCCCTACTTTATTACATTGTCACAGAAAATTCATAATTAATATTGGAGTAATTTCTTTAGTGTTATCTAATAACAAATAGTTAAAGTGGATCATTGATGAGTTAGTCTGTTTTCAATGGATTGGCATTATTTGCATTCTTAGTTAAAATCGTTTGCGAATCTACTGTCAATGTATATGTATATTTAAAAAAAAGTTTTATCAGTATCGATCTGGTTTAATTTGCTACATTGCTTCAGACTGTTTTGTGTCTCGTGTTCCTTAGTTATTGTAAGACGCTCCGTCATGTCTACATTCGGTAGCTACGAATTCTATTAACGTGAAAGTCTCCGTCGTCCCTAATGTTTATGTTTACTCAAACGTAACCCAGTTTTAGCTCGCGATACCCTTTATTAAAAGAGCTGCCGCCAAGACGTAAACGTTGAACATTCTGTGATTATAATTATAGTGCTGACTGACCCCAAATATCTGGGTGTTGCAATGTGTGAAGGCACCGACTCTCGTTATTCTACTTATTGTACGATCCCGAGGAATGGTCGCGTGTCCAACAATTGGTATATACTTAGAAAAGAAACTCACGGGATTTACATTATAATTCAAAGGAATGGGTAATTTTAAAAGACCAAATTCATTATTTTTTTATTGGACCCAATAGTTTTGTTTTAATACCTTAAATAATTACATACGTTTTATGGATGACATGATTATTTTAAATTCGGATTGGCATTTTCTAATAAATAACAACAATTAAATGATATTTAATGATAAAAAGGTGATTGTAATAGTGTATTAAAACATACAATTACAAGCGGTTTTCGCTTAACACTTAAGATACATCTAGGAGGGTTTCAAGCCTAAAACGAAAGTTAAACAAAGGTTAAATATACTTTTGTCGAAATATCCGAAATAGATAAATATTTTAAAAACTTAATAGTGCCAAATGGCTTTAAAACCCTATTCTTCGAAATGGTTTTCGAATTAGAGTAATTGTACAAATATGAACAATCGCATTAGGTGGATAGGTTTAGGAATAATAGTACTCAATGTTTGCAATTTACTAAAGCCGATTGCAGGCCAAACTAAATACATGCGATGTTAATTTTGGTGTCTTCGTAAGAACATAAAATTAATAAATGCAAAAGCATTATTAAGGATATGGGATATTACGCTATGAAAAAAATATTAGTGAGCTAAGAATATTAGTGACGCTATGAAAAAAAGGAATTCATACATTTTTTTTATTTTCTTTAACCGCATTAAACATTCATCATCACTATAAAAAATAATTAATTAAGTGTCACTGTTTAATTTAACATGCGTTATGTTACTTACTGACGATGACAAACAAACGCCTAACCTCAAATGGACTTTTATGTTATCACATTTTAGATGTACGTTATTAAGTAGGTACCTACGTGATAGCTTGTGTTAATTTTATTGCTGTGTGTCTCTTTTCTTAAACATTAAGGATCTGCTTTAACATTAGATGGCAGAGTTAACGATAATGATGTCGGTGAAAATTGCGTTGAATATCAAACGTTAAAATTAAATTAATGAAAATTAGTTAGGTCAAGGAATTAAATAGTTAAACCATTATTGAACCTTATCACAGAAAACTGTTTAAAAACTCGTTGTGGTACGTCATTGCGGCAAGCTTCTATTCTATGGTGGGTATTGCGCTATTAACTTATGTAATGCATAGCATCGAATAATACGAGAAGAGGTCATACCGCGTTGGTACCAATGAGGCTTAGGCGCCTACGCGAGGAGATACAAAGACCGTTTAGGTGCTTGGCTGGGTATATTACAACCGTAATGGTTTTATCACGCTACCATAAACAATCCAATTTGTTCCGTGATAGTCGACACAACTTGTATGAATAAATAAATATTGGGTTTCCATTCAAGTATTAGAGGCTGAGGAATGTGTTAGTTAAATAAGAAACTATTCGCAGTCAGCTCAGAATAGATTTGACATTTGTCCTAAGTACTCCTACTCTTATAACGCGCAGCTTGCGAACACTAGGGAGTACATTTTTATTAAAATCATTAATCATTCATTTGTGTACACAATTTATCACAATAAGTATTTACAACTTAAACGCATTAACTGTTTTGTTGGTAAGGTTGTTATGGAAGGCAGTCTCTATAATGATGTTAGCACGTGGTCGTGTAAGTAATGAGCCGTGACCGAGGCAGAGTAGGTTCACGCGGTAGTGGGTAGGTATATATTATGCTAATTAATAGAAGTCGTTTTTTATATCCAAAACGCGATCAAACTTTATACTTGTTAACGCATTTGGTGAAATGATATAAGTAGGTACTAGATATTCTAGATAAGTATACATATAAAGTAATTTTTTCTTAAACAAACTACTTTTTAGAATGAAGGCGCATTTATAAAACTTTATTAATGGATGTGTCCGGTTTCAGACGCAAGATGTTCTTGAAGTGTCACCCGTCGGACTACTGACCAGATAGAAAGCAGCAAGATGAAGGAACTAGTCAACAAGAACCTTATAACGCTAAAATGCGTTTTATTCTGTTTTCTCTCAGGTAAGTCAATGCTTTAATTGATAGGTTTTCCACTAAAGGCTTGGTCAAACACACGGCGCGACGCAGCGCCGCGGCCGCGCCGCGTGATGCCTGTTCAAACAGGGCGCGCGCGGATCGCGCCGGCCTCGCGCTCTCAACGCGCCCGCATCGCGCGCGCGGACGCGGCGCGGACGCAGCGCGATGCGGGCGTGACTCGCGCGCGGGCCGTCGCTCGCTCATTCCTGACTGATGTGACCCAGCGCGGCGCAGCGTGCCGCCGCGTCCGCGCCGCGCTGCGCTGCGCTCGCGCCGCGTGGACGCAAGAGACCGCGCGGCGCGGAGCGCGACAGAAGCGGGGCGCGATGCCGGCGGGACTCAGTCTGTTTGACGTCGCTAACCTGTTAGCATGTATTTAAAGCCGCCGCGGTCGCGCGGCGCGGCCGCGGCGCTGCGTCGCGCCGTGTGTTTGACCAAGCCTTAAAGCATTTTATTCCATATACCTATAAATGCGCCGCTCAGTCTCATGGCGTTACCAAGCGTTCTTAGACCTACTTGCATCTTGAAAAAAGACTGCCAATGCAAAAAAACTCTACTAACGTATTATTATGCCCTCGCGTAGCCTTGGATTTAAATCAACTTGGTTAATACCATTTCTTACTTGCTACATAAAGTACCTTACCTGCAACATTGTATTTTTTGTGACGAGTTTTTTTACTTAAAACATAATTGGTTATCGATCGATAGTAAATACCTATACATATAAAGTAAAGTAGGTACTTGGATCATTATATTTTACTAGGCTGTTTAACTTATAGGAACTGGATAGACCGTGACAATACTGACAATATTGTCAACCAGGCCAACCTCTATTAGGTTTTTATGCGAGGTCTGCAACCACTAAACTATAAATAGCTACACAGTCATCCTTGGCTCATTCACGAAGCTTAACGATATTATTCTGAATTGAATTTAATCATCATGCAACAGTCATGTGCCTGAGGCTAAGTGCTACTATAAAAATGCTAATAGAACAATCGCGAAACGCCTTGCTTTGTAAAGTATCGATTAAATCAACAGTTGCATTAACGTACCACACTAGGGACAATAAATGTGTTATTGCTACAACTAAGGACGTAATTAATAGTAAAATTGACAAAGGACTTACACTTACAAATATAACATCGTGAATAAAATATACTTATTTATATTGAACCATGATATCTAATTATTAAAAAAAATTACACCCCATCTATGATGATACCTCACAGTCAACGACTATACGTACGTCTATCGTAATCGTAATGACAGCATCAAAACACGAGACAGACATTACATCAATAGTAATCATTGACTTACTGCGATAGAGTTCTAAAATGGCTCAGAAATTAAAGCTGTTTACTGTCCGGATCTGCCCGTTATTAAAACTCTCCGAGCATGGGAAGTCAAGATAATATTTTTTACTGTATGACGCGGCATAGCATTGTCACTGATGAGATGATGTCTCAGCTCTTAATTTAAAGATGATGTCAAGCAATAAAAATTAGATGTTAAAGGCCATTTAAGAATTCATTCGATTACGGAGCCCACTTCAAGGTTTTGTACTTACGAGCAAAACTAACGGGGTATTGTGTTTAAAAAAACTTACAAAGTGATCCAGTCATTTTTGTACATCGGTCGATCTGTTTTATTTTGTGCTAACGCAGCATTTATGGATATATCTAACAATTTATTAATTAGATACCAAATCGTCCGAGGAAAACGGACGTATCCGCTTATGACTTATAACCAGTTAGTCCGTTGGCAAATCGTTGAACACTATTACATTAATTGCTGCGCTGTAGACAGTGCAGTTGGATCTCAATCCCATGTCCGCCGGTGCACAATAAAAAGTAGTCGGGCGACGAACGATCCCGCTGCAATAATGCAGAGTGCACTTGCAAGCTTCCATCTATGGAGCGTGCCGAGCTCTGCAAAGGCACCGAATGATTTAGGGACCATTCACCTCGACCTGCACAGCGTCTGTTTACTTTGAAAGTTAAAATTGGTAAAAAAACGTGCGTAATGTGTTGCAAATTGCCGATTATGTCAGAAGTTAAACATAAGTTTTCAGTTATTCAACTTACTTGTGCAAATACTCAAATGCAAAATTTTAATGTATGGTCAGTCAGTATTCAAGATTTTATTATTGTGTTTAATTTTAAGGTTTTTAAACCAAAATACATCAACGGGCTCAACCTCATAAAATATTAAATATAAACCAAAAAAAACAATTCAATGCAAAATGCACAAAGCTAGTTTTTTTGTGTTTTGTGTTATAAAAGGACGTATTTTTCTAGGTCTATGTCCATAACAAAAGGTCTGACTTGTCGTTATGCAAAAAAAGAGTTACGCGCGCGCGATAAAGCCAGCTAATTTAGCTTGGCGATGGTATTACGTTTGCAATTGTAAAGATTACCCAATCCGTCTGTTGTAGGTGTGGGATGCATATTCCCATTTCTGCCGCTGCACATGCTGTCGGTGGGGCTGACGCGTGGCGAGGCGCGCCTCATCTCAGCGGTGGCGCCCTGCGTCGCACTACTCGGCCCGGCACTGCTTGGCCATCTCATTGACAAGTTAGTTAACTAAAGAGGAATCCAGGCTCCACAAATAAAGATATTCACATTAAGAAACCACAGAAATAATGAGCAGAGCAAGAAAACAGTAAATACGCATGGCATGAATTTCTGTTTCCATTAAGTTTCCTGGGCAGGCCACACATTTCCTCTAGTTATCTTAGTTGCTCTACTATCAACAAACACCTTTGAAAAATAAGCAAAATGATCAGCTGGCTGCCATAAGGAATAATATAAAAAAATATGTGAAAACTAAGTACCTACATTTTGGTCTAAAATAATCATGTAATACCGGGTTAACTAAAAGTCAACAAAAAGCAAACGTCTTTTGCTCTATTTAAAAAAAATGTGATTTCGTTCGCCATTGAACCACAAATGACTCGTCTCTCTTTAGCCGTTCAGTGGTCTATTGTTGTGCTTCCTGCTTTGTCTGGGCCAATTGATCAATTTCTATATTGGAGAATGGCTTCTTAATCTTGATAATGCTAGTTTGGGCATACGAATGAGTAGGTACATTATTTTATTTGACTCTACATTTTTTTGTGTATTGTGAAATTACTTGGCAGATAAATCTTCTGTAAAGTTAATCAACCATACCTATTGATGGGTGTTAGCATTTAGTACATTGATTTATTGTTAAAAAAATTATTATCAAAATTTTTGTTGCTTTTTTGCGTCGGACCTAGACCAATCTGCTATATACTCAGTCATGACAGAATGTGGAGCGAACAGTATTTACATTCTTCGCTATTTACATAGTACCCTCGTCATATCATTAACTTTATATCCTTTATATCGTACAGTTGTTGTATTGTTGTTGTGTAGGATGTCGGTCGGGCGAGGGTCCACCACCGGCGGCGCGGGGCCCAGCGGCTCGGGCCGGCTGCTGCGGATGATCACCGCGCTGTGCCTTATCCTCGGTGCTGTCTCCTACACGCTGCTGCTGGCTGTACCTTACACTGACCGGCAGACGGTAATAATCATATACCACGTTTTATTATGGCTGTTTTTTTATTTAATTATTAGTACATTATGATACAAGTGTGCTAAGTTGACCATTGTATACAAGGCGCTATTGTGTGCGCACGAGCGGTAGCGAGTGCGCCACAAGAAAGCCGCGTATATTATGGTCACAGGCACACGTGTTACATACGACGTTTTTCAACACACTTGCGAAAAAAAAACAAGACTCTTCATTTAGTCAAATTTTAATTAATTATTAAAACAGTTGGTAAAATTACAATTTCTTCATTTTCTTTACTTAAAGAAGACATTTTCGTTAATATTAAACTTCACAATAATTAATCCAAACTATCTTCGTCACAGCCGTCAATTATTTACGAAAAATGGCGGCTGGCGCGTTGTTTTTTTTTCTTGCCGCGATACCGATGCGCGCTCATGGCTAAGGCGCGAACGAGATCGGCCAACAGCCAAATTTAAAATATAATAATTCATGTTTAAAATACAAATTACAGAAAAAATTAAATGATTTTAATGAAATTGAGTTATTTTTTAGTAATAAAGCTGATTTCACCAATTTATTGAAATAAATATGTAGATAATGTTATTTGCCGCATAAAAACTGTTTGTTGCTAAGAAAAAAAAAGGTATAACCCGACTAAATTATATCGCTTCTTCTTCGTACTTACAACTTTGTACTAGGCTACAAATGTAAATTGTTTGGGTTAATAAACTAAAGGCACTTGTGCGTAATATACTGAAAAAGCACGCGTGTTTAATATCTAGGTTTATGAGCCAAAAATCGGTGGAATAAAAAGGTCGTTTTGAGCAAGTGTGTTGAAAAATATATTTTTCACTAGGTGGAGCGGGGAGGACCATCGACATTGGGGGAGACTTTTGTAATGAGAGAAAATCCTCTTAAATTATGAATGCTATGGTATCAATATGAAGGCAACGCCGTCGCCATAACTTTACATAACTAGTGCATGCACTCGTATAGTTAAGCAAGAAAGTAGGTTGAACAAGTACCGAGTATTTTCCTATCAGTATTATGTTTCTGTGTTACAATCGTCTACTCATACATAATAGTTAAGAAAGTATACTTTACGTGTTAATAATTAGCACGAAAATGTAAATATGCGAAAAAACCTTGTTGTTTTAACCCTAGAGAATGTGAAAATTCATTTTAAACGGGTAATGTTTTTTATTGCGTAGGCTCGAAGACCTATGGTATGGTTTTCATGTGACGCCGAGGGTGCCTACGTGACCCAAGAGGTTTGTACAGAAGGCAGGAGGTGCAGCTACTTTCCGGAAGAAAAGGTAAGACTACCCATCTTAATGCATCGTGTATTCTCTCTTATAAGAGTGAATTCCATGAAAAATATATTTGCTCTGAAAGGGATAAAATAGTTGTGCCGCTAAATTAAATCCTTTCATGGGTACCTACGATAAACGCAATTGCTAGCTATAATTACAGTTCGCCACAGGGCGTCTAAAATTGGCTTACCTACATTATACCATATTTTTGAAATATGAAAAACTAGTAACTAAAAATAATAATTTAGTTATTAATATAGTTATAATAACTAAGTACGTATTATTTGGAATTTTTCTTTGGTCTTTAGAGATTTCGGAAGCCAAAGACATCCAAGGGCACAACGTCGCAAAATTATTACAATAAAAAAACATCGCTATACACAACGAAATCAGTGATTTTGGTACTAAACTAACTTACCTACCTACGTACCGTTATTATTCAGTGATCACACCTTAAATAACTTTAGACTTTAAATCTACAATATATTATAAAGAGGAAAGAGTTGTATTTTTATTTCAAAAACTCTTTCACCATTAGAATGCTGCATTATACCTCAGTGAAATAGGCTATTTTTATCCCGGAAAAATGAACGGTTCCCGTGGGATGACAAAAAAACGAATTTTAAGCGGAAGCAGTAGCCGGCAGAAGCTAGAAAATTAGTAAAAATCGGGGGACGTCTTACACGAATTGAGCTAGTCCTAGTAGCTTTAAACCGCACAAAATGTTAAAATGTTGTTGAACTATACCTAAATTCTTTTTGCATATAAATGTCAGCTTCCCCGCGGGCACTGACCCGGTCACCTGGCACTTTTCCGTGTACAAACACTATTAAGGAAATTGGGTCACCGCATAATTTGATTAAAATCAGATATATTTTTATTGATGCGTTATTTAAGTGACCCAATAATAACTTAGTTTACGTTATATGTATAATTATTAATTACACCTCTATGTAGCTTAACAAGACCTTCACATTACTATACATTACGTAGTAAGTTGTACTTACTTAAAAAGTATTACAAGAGACGTTGAACAGAAACAATCGTGCATAATTAAGCAATTCATTATGTTATATTTAAAAGTGATTGCCCCTGGATGCGTTTACTATGCGTTCTCTTGCATTATTTTATGAGTCACCTTAGAATAACAAGGTTACACAAAAGCATCCGTCCAGAGCAGATGAAATAAGATCCATATATGCTTTATTAGGTTAAGTATATTTTTTGAGTAAATAATGCAGTCGTTAGTACTAAAATGATACATACGTTTTGTCCTAATACTAGTATTTTAATCCCAAGTCAATGTTCCGCAATGTCACCGAGTCCACCATTACCAGTGAGTTAATTCAATCGTGAAGTATAAAATACTACCTTTGTTAGTGCGAGGTATATTTATTTGCAGAGCTAGGTATTGTCCATTGTGATGTAGGGTTATGTTTTGCGCGGGTTGCGCGATTGCAGTTTGGAAAAATATTTCGAAAATATTGAATATGGTTCCTCACAATTCAGAGGACTGGGACGAAGAAGTTAAAAGATTGTTCAGTCAATTAACTGACGCATCTTATTTCAGAAAGGCGTTTTAGCATTAGGAACATGTGAGTATGGATGCAGTGACACGAACATGTCTTGGGTGCGGCTGCCATACACTACCACTTCGACGACTACACTCGACCCCTTGGATATTAATGATGCCGATGAAATGGTAAGAACATATTGCAAGTATAAGTTTTGTTAGCCTGTGTTGCATCGCATAGCTATGCCTTATTCCGCCATTTGTCCCTATTTATTGTTTAAAACGATCGATGTTGATTTATCTAAAATATAATATACGTGAAGTATCATAAAATCACAATAATATGATAGGTAACTTTATGATAGATACAGTTATTCATCTATTATTCAAAACACAACACAATTACAACAACACAATACAATTTCATTTAAGTAATTGTAATGAGTTCTTTAGCAAATTGTTGTTTTCCCCCAAAGGATGAAGTGACGTCCACGCCAGGAGGGAACGCTAGCCAGGTGGGCGACGAAGACGACGGCATGTTCCAGCAAAACCCGCCGCACCTCTGCTTTGACGGGCAATGCCATGTGTATATGATGCACATGGCGCGGATGCGCGTGCAGCTGTCACTCGCTGCAAGCGACCCTGCTGACAACGCTTCTGAAGACAACTGGTGCACATATCATATAGGTCAGTATGCAAGCAAGATTACTTGTTGCTACTAATGTAGGGACCAGCTACGCCATAACTTTAAATATTAACTTTTTGGCGTTCTAATCCCGTATATGTTGCGTTCACATTATTATAATTGCGAGTAGGTACACTACGTAAGAATTCTACAAGACTAGAAAAAAATTGAAAATTTAGTGATAACCATTTTTATGATCTTTATTCTTCATTTAATACCAGTATTATTATACCTACCTACGGGCACAAGATATCCTGATACCAATGCACATCCATCTATCCATATTCACTAAAGGATGATATGATGATACGGTCCGCGTCGTGTTAATTTAGTTATTGTATAGAGTACTTGTACTACTAACGAACTGTGAAGCGTACCCAGTACACCATTAGCCACGGTCTGATGGTTATACTGCAAAAAATAACATTTTGACACACGTGTTTGGAAATCATTTAACTCCAAGTTTAACTTATCAAATCTTAATTGACATTTCAGGAGGCAAGGCCAGTTGCTTTGTTCCACCAACGAAGCTGCCAAATGAAGGGCAAGACTGCGCATCCCCAAGTGTGCGGTGCGAAGTACTAGACCCTTATGACGAGCGGGATAGCGTTCTGTCGCAAGCCGAGTGCAAAGTTTATACTGGGGATCCTACCAGCACTTTCTGGAGCTATTTTGTGATCAGGTACGGAATGGCATTATCATTAAGTACTGTTTAAACTTGTATAAATTAATCTGTTTGTCCGTCTCTGTTCGACGATCTGTGTGTCCTGCCCTGCCTTCTAAGGGATGTAAGTAATTGTATTTCCAAAATGGCGGCTTATTAAGTACCAAAAAAGAGTTAAAACCATCATGTCGTTGCTTTACTTTACTCGTTGGAGGCGAGTCATGTTATGCTACGGTATCCCTCGTATTCATAGAGGTGTGATAGTTCCGAACCATCACACTCTACGCGCGTGTTGATCTCGCACGCACTTAACGTTCTTTTTTCATTGTTTAACTTCAGGATCCTATCAGACATATGGCCCACTGCAGCGCTGGCTCTCCTAGGCACGGCGTGTGTCATAGCGACGCGAGAGACGTCGGTCGGCCGTGGCGACGTGGGTCGTCAATTGGCTTTCGGGACAATCGGCCTGGCGATATTCCCCCCGCTAGCTGGTCTAGCCTCCGAACAGATGCCTGATCAACCGTACCTCGTGCCTTTCCTTTTGCACGCTGTGTTTATGTTGCTTGGAGCTCTCATCTTGATCGGAGATAGGTAAGGATTCGAATTAGGATAGTTTTGTAACCGCTGGTCTTCACACCCACCGAGCCCTCGTGTTTATGAAACTCAGAACTTGGTATTAGGTGGCCTTTATGCTCGATTTAACTGTCCAATCTATGGAAACCCGATTGATTTTGGTTTAACCCTCTATCTAGCGAATTAATTATTTTATACCAAAAAATATCTATTACACCATTAGCGGTCGGTTAAATAGAACTGCAAGTAATTTTTGAAGATCGCCTGCAGGTAGTATTGAAATGTTTGTTGCAGGACTATGCCTTTATCGACGCCGGAATGGTGGTGGCACACGTCGACGGGGATGTTGGCCCTGCCGATGAGCGCAGTGCGGCGCTACGGCGCCGAGACCGCCGCGGTGTTCGCCGTGGTGACGCTGCTCGGCGTGCTGTGGGCCGGCATCGACTCCTACCTGCCCTGGTCAGTCCCCGTTAACCATGACCATGGCCTTATCGAATTAGACAATTTCACGCAAACACAGATAATCTAGACTCAATTTTCAGGACGGTTCGAGATCTAAACGGTACGGTGACAGAACTAGGCCTGACGATGACGGTGGGAGCTTTGCCCGCCATCCCCGCACTGTGGTGCGCCGAGGCGCTGGTCGACTATGTTGGACACTCGAACGTCTTCATTACTGCCTTCACATTCTACTGCTTGCGGTATACTGGTAAGAGCTTGTTAAAGATTGATTTTCATTGACCCTTTTAGTTAATCCATGTCACTAACCCAGAACACCTTTATTAAATAATTTCAAGATTTTTATTACGAAGGTGAGGCGACACAAAATGACGATAACAAAACCGGCACTTACTTAGTATATTTAGGTATTGTTTTTTTTACATCTGAGCCTTATGTGATATTGAGAAACTCGGAGACGAGCTAATGCTTGTTTGACATAATTGTCGATTTGCTCGTAAGTCGGAAATGTTAACTTACTGTTACTATTAAAACATTCCGTTTTCAATATGTTTAAAACGCAAATTATGAAAACTATGCACATATTTCATGGAACTAAAAACCGAACCATTAAATTAATTCTAAAGGCGAAACGGTCCGTTAAATAGTGTTTGACAATAACCACGTACTTTGACGAAGTCGATTCGCCGATACGGTTTTAGTTATGTCATTACATTACGTTTTATTTTACCGCATAAAAACACATATCTAGACTTTACATAAGATGGCAATAGTTCTAGCGTGACGATTTATGATACCTTATTTTATGGTAGGTAGGTAAATTAAATTAAGTTAACAAAGTAACAGAATACTGAATCGATTACTTCCTTTATAAACCATATCGATAATGCTATTTTCATTAGCAGTACCACTAAATTTGCCAAATGACATTTGCCACAGGCCCAATTAGATATGAAAAATATTATAGCGATAAGTAATAAGCAGTGATAGGGGAAAACAAAAAAAAAAGTGCAAAACTTGAACAAAACTTGTAAAGATGACATAAAGGACAACTTGCAACCAAGAAAAACGACAATATTATTAAAAAATAAGAATAATATTGGCAGATTAGTGTTCAATTTAACTCCATATCAGAGTCTCTGATTTGGTATAAGGATAATTAATAGTTTCATGACTGTAATGTAAGTTTTGTTAAAGTTTTGTATCGTTTTCCCCGATCACTGGTAATAAGTAATAATAAGTATACCTACATACTATAAATAGTAGATTGATAACCAAGGGTTGAAAGTGACCCATCTCACCCGAGATATTTCTGGCGCTCGAACGAAGTGAGAGCGCCAATAGTTCGAGGGGAAATGGGTAATTTCACCCGAGTTAGACACTCTACTTTTCATTTCGACTGTGAGGAAAGTAAAATACTACACGCACATTTTATAAAAGAGGTATATTAAAAATAATCAGTGAAAATTTAATCGAGTTGGTCATGGCCAAGGAGCATGACTTCCATCTCATTCTTACCCTAACTAAAGAAAGAGATGGAATATATTCGTGACGTACTGAAGGTCAAATTTCTTGTTTCGAACGGATGTTCGGTGTTCAACCTCCTTGTTGTATAATAAGCTCCTTGGTCGTGACCAACTCCATTAAACTTTTCTAATGTTGGTAGTAGTGTATTTTCTAGATGGCCATGCCGAAACGTGAAAGAAAAAGTGTCATGCTATGCTATCACGGCATTATGGCGGGCAGCAGAATAGAGGAATAATTTTAAATGTTGATTTTCTGTAATTTCGAAAAAAATAGCGCTCGTTCCCTGAAAACCATAATTGCAAATACAAGATATCCTGATTTATTTATTTTTTATTACCGATATATACATGCTTACCAAAATATTAGATTCCCACAATACCAGTATTTTTATATATTATGTTCGTTTTTATATCAGTTTTATAAAATACCATGTTGTCAATACACCATGTTCCCTATAAAACCTTATACCGAAAATATCAAATTTCTAAATCACAAGAATTTCAAAACACTGAAATACTTTACAAACCTGATTCGGAAAACACAATTTTCTCGAAAGAACTTGATCTCGCCTTAGCATGATCATGTAATACTAGATTTTTTAATGAGCAGATTTCAGATAAACCATATTTTCGATATACCAGATTTAAGAACACCAGATCCCCAGAATATCAAATATCAAACAAGTACGGTCAGGTGCTTCAGGACTTCGTTTGCGTTAAATACCAACTACATACATATATACATACATACATACGCTCGAAAAACATAACCCTCCTTCTGACGTATGATAGGTGCATTTACCTTAATTAGGTACCTACCATACGTAAAAAAAAGATTTCCCATAAAAAATGTGTATACAGGGCGTCCCACGGCTATGCCACTTGGAAGGAAAGTACCTTGAATATTGCAGACGGAACGTTTTACTGAAAGAAGACATTATTTGAATTTTAAAAACAATTTAAACTGCATTCATAGATATTTAAATAATTACATGGTTGAACCGGGAATCGAACCCGTTACACGAGAAAAATAATCAGCCTGTAGCTTTATCATACCGATCTAAAGGCTTCATCATAAGGATTATTCTTTGCTAAATAACATAGTGTCAGAAATAAAAGGAAGACCATGAATTTTAACATTTTTAATACAAAATTCTTTCAGTAAAATGTTCCATCTACAATACTCAAGGTACTTTCCTTCCATGTGGCATGGCCGTGGGACGCCCTGTATATAAATATTTTGAATTCACCAAATGTTTTTTTTTTTCATTACTTATTTTTTTATTCATAGACTGTATTTGCCATTTGCTAATGATAAAGTTCAGTACCTAGTTATAAATAGTTGACAATATAAGTTGGTTTTGTTGTCTAACCGTACTTATGTAATCTACCAAAGTAAAAATCCGGTGTTTTAGGAATTTAGGCATTCGGAAATCAAGTATGATCAGCATCTGGTGTGTTGGGAATTAAGTAAACTGGCAATCTGATATTTTGAGTATCTGGTAGCTTAAGAAACTGGGTGATTCAAGTACATTGTGTTTTGCCGGCCTAGTGTTATCAAAATCTGGTATTATGGGAATTCGGTTTTAAAGAGAACATGATGTTTTGAAAACACGTTGATTTGGAAATCCGATATAAAAAGAAACACGGTAAAAAGAAAGTCTGGTATTTTGGGTATTTCATATTTCAGAAAACGAGTAAATCGGCAATTAGATATTTTGCAATTATGGTTTTAAGGGAACGAACGGAGTTTAGATATATGAAAATCTTTTATTTATTTATTTATTTATTTATTTATTTGAGGAGACCCAACAGCTATACTTAACAGAAATAGAATTTAAAATAAATTTAGAAAGCCAATTATAGGTTCTCGCAGATAGAACTAAATTAACAGTGATTAAAACCATAAAAAGCCGGTTCAACAGCGGAGGTACCGCTTAAGCACGGACAAAGATTAACACTTAACAACTATTAATAGCAAGTACAATAGCAATACAATAGCAAGTTATATTTTAATAATATGACGTAGCTCAATTATCTTAGACTCCGTGGCCAATCGTAACTATTAAAAAATTTTTACTGTCCACCCTAGAGATGAAAACGCAATTTTCCACCCGGCTATCCACCCATTCAAATTAAACTTTCCGAACAGGAGAGATGAAAAGAAAGTTTAAAAAGCGTTGTATTCGCAGGTCTGGCCTACAGCACGGACTACAGGTGGATTGTGGTATGCGAGGTGCTCGAGGTGTTTACCATCAGTTTGGTGTGGGTAACGGCCATCTTGTACTTCCGTCATCTTGTGCCGCGCAAGTACACCGCCACCGGGCAGGCGCTTCCGGTCATCGCACACTTCTGCATCGGTAAACATTACAATACAATCATTTAGAGCAGAACTTTTCAAACTAAGCACGCCCTCCTCGTGGGACATAGTGCGATCCTAAAAGACGGGGTGTTGTAATTTATAGTTAACATATTGACATGCATCCTGTAACTGTTGGAGGTTCCATACAAAATTGCCATCACCCAATTTGAGAATCGTTTTCATGTATTTATGCATCACTTAAATCCACTCGATGTTTTTTACTTTAGCTAAAATAAAAAGTGTACTTCAAATGAATAGAAAATTTAGCTCGTTTAGTCGGGTGAATGCGCTGGCCACGAAAGAGTGCCAGACCGCCCTATTCACCGCTCGTAGTATTCTCGATCGAGGAATGTTCGTACTGTGCGAACATTTCTTTTTCTCAACCATTAGACAATCTAGTAGGTGCCATACCATTTTGGAATCCACACTTAATGCGCCATCTTATCTCCCCTTTCGGCTTGATGGTGATTTTTGGGATGATGACCTGTATGTATGTATGTATGTATGTGAACTTAGAAATGCCTACTTTACAAAATTAAACACGCTAAAAATAACAAAGACTCAATTCGTCAAAATGATTACACCAACAATTGCCGAGTAGACTATCTGACCAATTCCCACTCTATAGGTCGTTGCATCGGTGCAATAGTGAGCGGCATAGTGTCAATCAGCACCCCACTCGAGGCGACGCGCGCCGTGTACCGCGCGCTCGGCGTAGCGGCGCTGCTGGCGGCAGCCGCCTACCTCGCGCTCTACCACCTGCTGCTGGCGCCGCGCTGCGCCGCGCCCGCCGCGCAGCCGCCCAGCCAGCTGCTGCAAGGTACCTACCCCTCTCTATACTACATATACAATAGTGAGCGGCATAGTGTCCATCAGCCCCCCACTGGAGGCGGCGCTGCTGGCGGCAGCCGCCTACCTCGCGCTCTACCACCTGCTGCTGGCGCCGCGCTGCGCCGCGCCCGCCGCGCAGCCGCCCAGCCAGCTGCTGCAAGGTACCTACCCCTCTCTATACTACATATACAATAGTGAGCGGCATAGTGTCCATCAGCCCCCCACTGGAGGCGGCGCTGCTGGCGGCAGCCGCCTACCTCGCGCTCTACCACCTGCTGCTGGCGCCGCGCTGCGCCGCGCCCGCCGCGCAGCCGCCCAGCCAGCTGCTGCAAGGTACCTACCCCTCTCTATACTACATATACAATAGTGAGCGGCATAGTGTCCATCAGCCCCCCACTGGAGGCGGCGCTGCTGGCGGCAGCCGCCTACCTCGCGCTCTACCACCTGCTGCTGGCGCCGCGCTGCGCCGCGCCCGCCGCGCAGCCGCCCAGCCAGCTGCTGCAAGGTACCTACCCCTCTCTATACTACATATACAATAGTGAGCGGCATAGTGTCCATCAGCCCCCCACTGGAGGCGGCGCTGCTGGCGGCAGCCGCCTACCTCGCGCTCTACCACCTGCTGCTGGCGCCGCGCTGCGCCGCGCCCGCCGCGCAGCCGCCCAGCCAGCTGCTGCAAGGTACCTACCCCTCTCTATACTACATATACAATAGTGAGCGGCATAGTGTCCATCAGCCCCCCACTGGAGGCGGCGCTGCTGGCGGCAGCCGCCTACCTCGCGCTCTACCACCTGCTGCTGGCGCCGCGCTGCGCCGCGCCCGCCGCGCAGCCGCCCAGCCAGCTGCTGCAAGGTACCTACCCCTCTCTATACTACATATACAATAGTGAGCGGCATAGTGTCCATCAGCCCCCCACTGGAGGCGGCGCTGCTGGCGGCAGCCGCCTACCTCGCGCTCTACCACCTGCTGCTGGCGCCGCGCTGCGCCGCGCCCGCCGCGCAGCCGCCCAGCCAGCTGCTGCAAGGTACCTACCCCTCTCTATACTACATATACAATAGTGAGCGGCATAGTGTCCATCAGCCCCCCACTGGAGGCGGCGCTGCTGGCGGCAGCCGCCTACCTCGCGCTCTACCACCTGCTGCTGGCGCCGCGCTGCGCCGCGCCCGCCGCGCAGCCGCCCAGCCAGCTGCTGCAAGGTACCTACCCCTCTCTATACTACATATACAATAGTGAGCGGCATAGTGTCCATCAGCCCCCCACTGGAGGCGGCGCTGCTGGCGGCAGCCGCCTACCTCGCGCTCTACCACCTGCTGCTGGCGCCGCGCTGCGCCGCGCCCGCCGCGCAGCCGCCCAGCCAGCTGCTGCAAGGTACCTACCCCTCTCTATACTACATATACAATAGTGAGCGGCATAGTGTCCATCAGCCCCCCACTGGAGGCGGCGCTGCTGGCGGCAGCCGCCTACCTCGCGCTCTACCACCTGCTGCTGGCGCCGCGCCCGCCGCGCAGCCGCCCAGCCAGCTGCTGCAAGGTACCTACCCCTCTCTATACTACATATACAATAGTGAGCGGCATAGTGTCCATCAGCCCCCCACTGGAGGCGGCGCTGCTGGCGGCAGCCGCCTACCTCGCGCTCTACCACCTGCTGCTGGCGCCGCGCTGCGCCGCGCCCGCCGCGCAGCCGCCCAGCCAGCTGCTGCAAGGTACCTACCCCTCTCTATACTACATATACAATAGTGAGCGGCATAGTGTCCATCAGCCCCCCACTGGAGGCGGCGCTGCTGGCGGCAGCCGCCTACCTCGCGCTCTACCACCTGCTGCTGGCGCCGCGCTGCGCCGCGCCCGCCGCGCAGCCGCCCAGCCAGCTGCTGCAAGGTACCTACCCCTCTCTATACTACATATACAATAGTGAGCGGCATAGTGTCCATCAGCCCCCCACTGGAGGCGGCGCTGCTGGCGGCAGCCGCCTACCTCGCGCTCTACCACCTGCTGCTGGCGCCGCGCTGCGCCGCGCCCGCCGCGCAGCCGCCCAGCCAGCTGCTGCAAGGTACCTACCCCTCTCTATACTACATATACAATAGTGAGCGGCATAGTGTCCATCAGCCCCCCACTGGAGGCGGCGCTGCTGGCGGCAGCCGCCTACCTCGCGCTCTACCACCTGCTGCTGGCGCCGCGCTGCGCCGCGCCCGCCGCGCAGCCGCCCAGCCAGCTGCTGCAAGGTACCTACCCCTCTCTATACTACATATACAATAGTGAGCGGCATAGTGTCCATCAGCCCCCCACTGGAGGCGGCGCTGCTGGCGGCAGCCGCCTACCTCGCGCTCTACGCTAACGCTCTCAACAACGTCATAAAAACAATGAAATGAATTCTGAATTCGGACGATGAATGGACAAGAAAAGAAGATACCACACGGGCACCACCATCGATCCTCGGCCTGATCATCTTCAACTTCAACAGTATAAGAGGACTGAAGCTGATTTAATATGCGGTGATTCATTATGCAAAAAAATAAAGTGGTAATAATTTTCGACGAAGCCCTCAAAATGAACCCGCATATCTAATAAGACGTCAAGAAACAGAAACCGAGGAGGTGCTTAAGACCCGTCATCAGCTTCCACGCCAAGACTGTGAATGTTGCTATTATCCAAGCCTGCATCTCTCCTATCATGGGCTATAGAGTGATACAGTTACTATCAAGAAACAGTAACTCGAACCTGCAAAAAATCGAGAGACAATACAGAATGGCGCTAACTAAAGAGTGCTGGCCAGTTCTCTGAGACTGAGACTTTGAGGAGTGGCAACTCCGGGCTGCCGACCTAAATCAAAAAATGCTGGACAAACTCGGGAGGATGGGCATAGAAGACCTCGATATACCCGGGGAGGTCTACCTGGCTCACGGTGAATATGTTAACAAATCGTAGAAAAGGCGAAATCATGTATAGGTAATCCGAATAAAGACATATGACTCGGCGCCCCCTTATAATTAAATAAATAAAAGTACTGATTAATAACACTTTTAAATGTACATTTGTGACATAACAGCTTATATTTAGCTGACACAGGAAATTGTCTCAAGCGGAAGTCCAGGGGTAGACCACGTTGAAGAGTATCCGGTTTACCCCATGTATGTTCACCGATTTATCTTAGTTTAGGAGTTATGGCATTTTTTGAAAATTTCCTCTTAATGACAAAACTACATCTATCTGTATTTTATATCTTTGATCATAGTTACTGCCTGCAATAGTTGAGATAAATATGGTTCTAGATAAATATTCATTATTGAGTTGAGATGAGTAGTAACGGATAGAATGTAAAATAATATTATTATTTGTTTCTAAAAAGCTTCCTCAGTGGATGGACATCTGAAAGGCAAAGGTATGTAAAAACAAACTAAGCCGCGGCTCAGAGCCGCACAATTTAGTGTTTGACTAATATTATGTATTTGTATCTTCGTGACTATTCTACCAACTTTTGGACTAAGTATAAACATACGTGTCGCCATCATAATAATACTTAGTTCTGTAATATTGAGCGGTTCCACGATATACTAAAAGTGGTACTAATGATAAAACATCATTATTAATAAAATAATCATGACATCTCAATCAAAAATCTATCTATTCAAGCGAAACAATGCCTATTTACGATTATTGTTTTGTAGGATAAAGGGCTTAACCCTTTTATTGTTATGACCCCACGCCGTGTATGGTGTGGTGCCATAGGTATGTGTAAATAAAGTAAATACCTAGTCCAAAATAATAGTCTCAAAAGTTCGTATTCGTTTTTATTACACAATTAACATACGAGGGCTGTTTGATAAGTCCTTTTAAAAACTATTTGTAAAACCTTTTTTCTGGTAAATGGCATTAACACTGGCAGGCACAATCTTTCAAATGAAGACTGTCAAAAATTCAGCAAAAAAAACCAAGATTTTGTCAGCATAACCATTGTTTAATTGTGATCAGTGTGATCACTGATCACTCGTAAATTTTCAACAACTGGAAATGTCTGAATTTCGTGCCGTTACAAAACATTTTTTTATGAAGGGTTGCAGTGCTGCCACAATAAAAACTGAACTTGATTCTGTTCATGGCACTAACGCACCAATGTTGCAGACTGTTTATAACTGGATAAATGATTTTAAAAAGTGGTCGCTCAAGCACATCTGATGCTCCACGCTCTGGTCGCCCAATCGAAGTCACTACTAAGGATGTTGTTGAAGAAGTCCATAATATTGTACTCGACGACCGCCGAGTGAAGGTGCGTGAAATAGCTCAGAACACAAACATCTCCACTGAGAGAGTACATAAAATCCTGCATGAAGATTTGGGTATGACAAAGCCGTCAGCACGATGGGGTGCTACGTATGTTGACAATCGAACAAAAACGCGAAAGAAAGCAAATTTCAAAACTGTGATTAGTCGATATGTCACTGTGGACAAAACTTGGTTCATCATTATACACCTGAATCAAAGCAAAGCAATCAAAACAAAGGATGGCGACTGGTGAACGTGCCCCAAAGAAGGCCAAGACTGTTTTGTCGGCTGGGAAGGTGATGGCGACAGTCTTCAGGGATGGCGAAGTAATCATTATGATTGATTACTTAGAAAAGGTAAAGACTATCACTGGCCGTTATTACGCAGAGTTATTGGACCGTTTTAATGCCGAACTGTTGGAAAAACGAGCAAAATTGTCCCCCAAGAATGACCACTTTCATTAAGTCAATGCCCCAGTGCACACGTCAACTATTGCAATGGCCAAAATCCAGGAGTTGGGCTTCAAATGGGCTTCGAGCTGGTTCCGTATGCTTCGTATTCGCAGGATCTAGCTCCGTGCGATTATTACCTATTCTCAAATCTGAAAAGATGACATGGAAAGCAATTTTTTTTGAAAAATGAGTGCTGCATTGCAGGTGTAAACGCCTATTTTGAAGACCTTGAAAAAACGTATTTTTTGGAGGGGAAAAAAAAAACTTAAACTCGCTGGAACAAGTGTTTGGCCCTCAAAGGAGACTATGTTGTATATAAATGTAAATTGTTTAAAAAAAAACTTCTACTTTTTAAAATGACTTATCAAACAGCCCTCGTATATTGTTTTTAACAAAATTCACCGATTATATTTTTTTCCATACTTTCCGTGCGGTGTCTTTTGTCGACCTAAAACGTCGAACATTCACTACCTACATCTGTGGCCCGCTTCACGAAGCTACAAGTTACAAATTACAAGAGAAAGAGACTTCGAAGAGAGGAGTTAGAAAGAGACTTCCACTTGTAATTTGTGACTTATAGCTTCGTGGAACGGGCCACTGGAGGTGTTGTAAATCACAGAAAAGATCACATCACAAAGAACCAAGATCTGTGTGTAACCCGCAGGGCGCTGAAACTGGAGCCACGAAGGCATCTTTAAACGGGGCAATAGAGTTATATTACTTTTCTTGGTGCAACTACGTGGTGCTAGTTGCATCTACCATTGTTACGGATAAAACTTTTGTACTTGTCCTCTTTGTAATTTTTTGTGATTAGAGTTAAATCTTTAAATGAAAAGGTGGGTAAATTCGAGTACCAAGATGTATCCACTTTTGGCCTTATTACTTTTATTCTAATGCAAGATGAAAAAGTATCTTTGTAGTTGACTGTACAAGACGAACATTAAGAATTACACATTTGTTTCAGGCTTAAACACGAATGGAGGGTCAAACGGAACATATTCCCCGACGCGGGTTTACCACGAAGAACGCTCCAGAAAGGGACATTTCCGCTACTAGGTCACATATCTACTATATTTATGTATTTTTTAGGGTTTTTGGTTATTCGATGCATTTTCTAAACAGATATTTTCAATAAAAGGGATCATGTCGGAAACTTATTTTCGGAAATAGGTAGGTGACAAGGCCTTTTTTTACTGCAAATCTATCTTTAAACCTGTCGAAAGATATGCATCGAATTACCTATAGCCAACAGTAGTAATAGTGCATGTCCCTATATGGATTGGCCGCTTATGTTTACCATTTAAGGTATAGTCAGCGTTATCATTTTCAAAATACTTTAGTACAGACAAGCAATTTAATTCCTATACCACTTTGGACTATGTCAAAGTGACACTGTAAATAAAATCATAAGAAGTCTCTTAAGTTTTGATTTAGTACGTCACTTTGCATAGTCCAAAGTGGTATAAGAATTAAATTCCATAACTGTACCTACCTTAAGTTCTAACTGTTTTGGCAGTTACCTATGTATGATAAAACGAGAAGGTATCAAAAAAAATAGGTAAGTACATAGTTTACGAATGACGATAATGTATTGTGCAATGCAACAAAATGCAAACGACAGGGGCTTATTCATTCATTTCACAACTGTAGCTAGGTAGTTTGTCATAACGATAACTTAAAGCAAATACAAGCTAACGTGTAATGCTGGATTCATTAGAATTACAGTTTTGAATCAGTATAATTATTTGATCGTTTTTGTAATTACAACTCATTCATTCATAAGATTTATAACTAATTAAGTATTTTGATGTTAATATCGTAACGAAGAAGTACACTATTGTGATATTTTAAGTGCTTTTTTTTACTACAAGAATTATTTACTTTAAGAATGAATATTTATTAAACAATTTGACTGTTATTAATTCATATTGTTTGCATTTGTAATGTAGGTATGGTAACTTTGAAGGACATCTAATAAAAAAATAAAAAATAAACCATGAATAAACCAGAAGCAATTTTATTTTAAAATAATGTTACCTCACTCTATGTCATTTTATGGAGATTCCCTCAAGTAATGTTTTCTATCTTAACTATTTACTATACTTTCCCTCAAGGTTCAAGGTCCAACATTTTCGATCACAGAAGCTAAAATATACGGTCACGAACGTAAGTTTGTGACCCATTTCAACAAAAATATGCTTGTAGTCGTCAATGTCATTATTAGAGATGTCAAGTTATTTGTAACTAACAGGAAACTCAACCTTATTGTTGTAGAATGTCAGTTTGACTTTGGACCTAAAGTGGGTCCCATATTTAAGTCTGACCAGCGAAGTTAAGTCTTTTTGAGCATATGTATTTTAAATTTAATTATCAACATTGCTTGCTGTTAAAATTTCTACGTACGCAAATGCATTGTTTCATTTTTTTGTAGAAATATTTTTGCAATCACCTTAATTTTCAATTTTAGGCCCGACCAAAATGATCTGGCTTATTGATTTTTAATTTTTTAAATAGGTAAGTATCTAATTTAACGATTTTATTATATTATAATATTATAATAACAATATTTCAAATTGCCAAAAGGACTAAATCGGTTTACGGTTTACCCCAATACCCGCCAACCGAGGGGCTATTTTGCCTAACGCACTCGCAATTGCGATCATTTTCATTTTGAAAATCGAAGGCTTGTCTGCATACAAAATGAAAACAATTATGACAATTGTTCTAGATTGAAGTCGATTGCGATTGTGAGTGCGTTTATCCCAGTATACAATAGTAGTCTTTGAGTGCGTTAGGCAATAGGGCCAGTCGGCCCCGTGGTAAGTAGTTAATTTCGTTAAAGAAATTTGTTTCTTTTATACAAATGAATACACAGTTTATAGGGTATATGACATAATTTATTATTTGCTGACGATCTCTAACTTGCGCCTTGCACCTCGTACCCGACAACTATGATGACTGTCTAAGACTGCAAGACGACATAGATAGAGTTCCTTTATACCACCCATCCATCCAATCCAACCATCACCCACAAAAGGGAGAAATGCTATGTCATGTCATTTACGCGAGCACGCCAACCCATGCTCCATACATACAATTTAAGGGATGGGTCCTTGCAATGCCACACGTCCCTTTCGTTCGTGACCTTAATACCTACACGGTTAATTTCGCACCTTACTTATAACAGCAATATCATTACGACCTGTGACAGTGCGAGAAGATCTCTAGGCTTTACGAGTATTATCTGCCGGTAATCGTAATGCTATTAACCGTACTGTTAACTCATATCCGGAGTCGACTTGAAACTAATTCAACTACCTACATTAGTCTGCGCATGAGCGAAAGTACGTACCAATGCTAGAAAAAGTTTAAAAAGCTTTCATCCGTTTTCTATTTCGGAAAACTTATGGGTATTAGGTATCCCTACATGTATCCAACGCTCCACACACTATACACATCGTATAGAATATCATTGCAACGCTCTTTAAACTTAAACTAGGATTGATGAACTGTACAGGCCTTGAAACTAGGAGAGACATGTCCCTAGTTAAATACTTCTTTCAGCTCATACACATACATAATCACGCCTCTAGCCGCGCCGTAGGAGTAGGCGGAGACAACTTCCTAGCTACGATCGAGACAAACTTCCCTCACTTCCTCTACTCATCATAAGTCATACAGGTGCGTCGGTTTCGGGTAGGTACTCCTGACCCTGTCCCTATCTTAATACGTCCCTGATTAGGTAATGCGAGGGCATATCTTCTGCCTCTAATGTCTCTACGGGCACCATCTATGTCGAACTTATAACTCCGCCGTCGCCGTCGTCGCTCACTCCTTGCTTTTCCGGCAGCGCGTACCCGTGCGCTACCTCACTCTCCACTGCATCGGGTTTTAAATGCCATCTTGGACAGCGACAGCCAACTTGATATTTTTTCACCTCTGAATCTCCCATTGCAAAGACTGACGATTCGGACGTGACGTAAGCTCTTGGCGGTTTATTGAAAATGCAAAAAAAAAGTTTTTTTGAAAACATCGAGCGCGTCAGATTTTTATACAGACGGTCCAGCTTGATGTTTAATGGTCGATTCCTACATTCAAACCGCAGATAGATAATGTTTGACATTTGCCCATAAAAAAGATTCAAATTTTAATCCGAAGTAAGCCTATCTATCCGCGGTTTGAATATAAGATGTGCTGATCTGACGATTCGGAGGGGTTTTCATAATCTGACGGTTTGAAAAATATTTTATATCGATATTGTAAAAAGTTTACACTTATTCATAAAGGTGGATTCACAATGGACAATTGTGCGCTATAATATCTATAACTTAAACCGCTAAGTTCGCCTAAAGAAAAAAACTACTTTAGGTACAACGTTGTACGGTCGACGTCAGAGATATGTTTACATTTTTGGACCTTATTTCAATAGAATAAGGTGAAAAAGGGTAAACATAACATAATGCCACGTAACGTACGCGTCTATGACCAGCTGTGAGATGGCGTCATGGCAACGGAAAGTAGTGTGGGGACGGTGCCAGAGAGTGAGAGATGGAGGGATGGAGAGACGCGGAGTGATAATTGTTGATACTTCAACTTACGGAAATCGTCAATATATATTATTTATGTACAACATCCATGAAAAAATCCTTCAAAAAAAAACGCCAGCCAAAGTCAATGAATCGTTTTTTCTTTACAAATTTGTGACCCTCGACCCACCCTCTTGCGTCACCCTTCGACGACTTCGTCAGATCAAGTACTTCTAGCTATCGATTTTTATTACTATTCTGATCGGTTATCTTGGACGTAGGTACGTTCCAGGATAAAGTGCTCATATATGCTGGACGTAATCAACAGGGTACAAGGATGCCCCATTATGTTAATCTGCCGCGCTCGACTAAATCATGAAATTCCCCCCTCGGGCTCCCCTACCTACTATAAGTCCTGTTATACCTACACTTACAACTTGCAGGGTCAGCTCTATTGCATAACTTGCGACAGAGTACTTAAAACTTAGTTTGGTCTAGCGAACCACATAAGAGCTCACGCAAGAAAATAAATTGTAAGTATAGGTACCTTTTTGAAAAAAAAAAGTCGCATGACGGCGAGTCATCGCAATCGTTTAAGAGGACTATACAGTGGAGAAAACGAACGCCACATGGACGGCAACTACCTTAAATATTGGAAATAGCAAGTTCTACGCAAAGAAGCTATTAGCAAGTCCTGATTTTTGAAAAAATCCTCTTCCTTAAACCGAGAATCGAAACTGCTCGAATATGACAAAACAATAAAGTCGTGTTTTATGATAGAGCCTACCTACAGATCGAAGGGGCCATTGATATAGTGATCATTTATGTCTATAACACATACACCTTTAAATTAAATAAAGACCGTAAATAACCCTTTTTTAATATTTAGTAACATTCGACCAGTTCGATTATCGGTTAAGGCAGACGAATTTTCAAAAACCAGGACTTGTTATATTGCTCATTTGCGTAGAACTTGCTATTTCCAATATTTAAGGTGTTTGTCGTCCATGTGGCGGCGTTCGGTTTTTCCAACCTGTATAATCTGTATATACAGGGTGTAAGGAGCATGGTTGTACGAAAAATGGCGAATAAGTGGGGCCATGTACATTTAGGCCTAACAAGGAGGTCCAGGAACGCAGGTTAAAAAGAACTTTAAAAAAATGCCTGAATTAATTACCTATTTAAAATAAAACAATTTGCACCAGATATCAACTCTCACAGAACAATGCAACAATCAAGAAACAAATAAAAATAAATTGGCGGTTTATTCATTATTCTTTTTAAATATTTGATTTTAAACATCACAAATTATTTGAACAAAAAAATGTTTTTTTAACCTGGGGTACTGGACCTTATTAATCCCAAATAAGTAGGTAGTAGGTACATGGCACCACTTATTCGCTTTTTTTTTTGTCGGCCCATATGCGCCTTACGTCCTGTATATATATATATATAAGTTGTAATTAAGCGAACTTAAGTAAAAAAAAACAATTGACATATGTCTCAGTTATTTAACGGAAAAACGTGGGCGACTTTTTCCGTTAATCTTTTGAACGCCTTACGTTGCATACGAAATGTGCACTCACACGCTAAACATATTGCAAATTACTACTGAATAGATACGAAACGAATCTTTTAATTTTGAGCTTTTGAAGTCAGTAGCCGTCGTGGCGTCAGTGGTACGTCTATCAGTTAACGGCCAGAGCAGTCTGTGGCTTATAAAAGGTGAAGTTGACTACACGAAGGTTAAAGGTTATTAACTTTGGCATATTCCCATATTATTATAATATGCCACACCTATATTAGATAGGTGTCTTGCCGCGGGCATCTCAGTCAAGATGAGTTTATTAATACGGCCTATAAAGTGATCATGATCACATTCTCTTTACAACCTCTGCACCGAGGTTCAATGCTGGTTGCAGCGATAAAGGTAAAAATCCCAAACCCAAAGGATAAAATCAAATATATTAAAAATACTTTAGGTAGGTCATTCATTCGGCAAGCAGCTCCGCCACTCGGGGCGTTTGAGGACAGTTCCCCGTCGCATGGCACTTACAGGGAAGAACCCGCGCGTAATTCGTCCCACCTTTTACGAACGTCTACCCTCCGAAATCAGAAACGAACCATCCGACGATGCATTTGGACACCGGCTGAAAAACCTTTTATTGGAAAATCCATTATACTCAGTTAAAGAGTTTATGGACCTTAATTTATAATTTGTTTTGATTTAATATGTATTGTTGTTTTTATTATTTCTGATGTTTTTGACCTATTATGTTATTTATTTTTAAGTATTGCTAATTTGTTTACATGCTATTTTTACGACGATCCTTAACGGTGATAACTCTAGTTTTGTATTGTTATTTTTATTTTTATTTTGACTTCTTATTTATATTTTTGATTATCTATATTAGATTTGTGTATATTTTTTGACGATTCCAATGAAATTTCTTGTACTTTTGACATACTAACATGCAATGTATATTGTGACTTACTTTGGAAAATAAATATCATTCATTCATTCATTCATTAATATTCTATACGGAACTCTTGTTGAAGATATGGTTTGATTTTTTTTTTTCAAAGTAATGGGTCGAGAGATCAGTTTCCTAAAATATACGTTGAGTTACAAACATCTCATTCTAAGACATCCATGTACTAAAACATCCATATTCTTTAACATCAACTTCACAAAAAAATACGTAATTACTAAAAAAAAACCCAGAAAACCCATTTCAAAAACATAATTTTCCCTATTAGATACATTTCCCAAAACATTAATTTCCGAAAACGCCCGTTACCGTATAAAATAAACTTCCCGGAACGTCCGTTTGGGTTAAAAACATAATTTTCCCAGAACAACTAATTCCCAAAACGTCAGTTTCAACATTAAAGTAAATTTCCCATAACATTTGTTACAACATATAAATTTCCAAAAACGTTACTTTTTTAAATATTCCTATCCTTAAATACCCATTTCCTAAAACGTCCACATTCCTATAAATTCTGTCCAATGCTATAGACTTAACGTGAGAGAAAAAACTGTCGCAGAGATTTTAACGCTAAACGAATCGGATCTTCTAGTATTCGGATATTATAGGAAACGGGTATTCAAGGATTTGGATATTTTATCAAATGGATCTTTTAGGATTTGAATATGACGGGAAACTGGACTTCTGTGATAAGGATATAACGGGAAACGGTTTTTTTATGGTTTGCATATAACAGGAATGGATCTTCTAGGATTTGGTTTTACTGGAAAAGGGGTGCTAAAAGATTTGTATATTACCAGTTCACCATTATTATTATTATTATTATAATCAGGGTCTTCTAGATTCAGATATAATGGGAATGTATGTTCTAGGATTTGGTTATTACTGGAAACGTGTCTACTAGAATTTAGATGCTGTGGGACGGATCTTCTGGGATTTGGATATCTCAGGAAACGGGTCTTCTAGTATTTGAAAGTTGTGGAAAATTGATCTTTTAGAATTCAAATGTTCTAAGAAACGGATTTCCCGTGCCTAAACGTAATAAAATTTTGGACATCAGTTATGAGAGCAATTTATTCCCAAAATAATAATAAAAAACATTATTTCGTAAGCATAACCTTACATTTTTACGGGCCTAACGTGTTATTTACAATCATTTCTCAGCTTACACAAGTTATGAACTTAACGCCTACCATTTATATAATATGAAATGTACTTATTTCGATAATTAGAATTTTCAAGGCTAGTGAATACAAAAAATATCACAAAAATAATCCCTCCTTTTATCATCACCTTAAATAAACAAAATTCTTCAAATCACATCAATACAGTGGTGATTATTATATAATTTTGAGAATGTTTTACATGTTAAATTAAAATTATATCGCACATAGTAATTCAAATCAACAATGTAATAAGTAAAACATAGTTGAGCTTACATGTTACAAATGTCCGCTTTTCGAATTTCAAAATATACTTATCAAGATGTCAAATAGAAGCAAAATTATTTCTAAATCTTCTTTTCGCGTATTTAAAGAATCACAAATCGTCAGCTCAAAGTGTAAACCCGCCAAAATCAATTTTTAGAAAATTGATTTAGCACGTTTACACTTTAGGCCGACGAAATAAATGTATTTTAAACTTATAATAGTGACAAGACAGTGTTTTAATATACTATTTTGAAAGGAGTTTTGCCAAGTTGCAATATAAAATAAATAATAGTGTCAAATGCGAGGAAAAAACAAAACATTTAATAAACGACAAAAAAAGTAATGTTGCACTCAACATGCGACACAAAAGAGCGCGAAGTCCTAGATAATAATCTTTTTTTCAGTCAGCAAAAATAGTAACTCGATACCGACAAGTATGGATCGTGTTAATCATTTAACGTATTATTTATTATAAATGATGCTATAGGTAATAATAAATAAAAAAGAATTGTAGCCAAGGAAATGGTCCAAAAATTTATGGGCATAAACTCCGAACCGATTTGAAGTAAATGGGTACCAGTAGGTATCATTATATTATAATGCACAATTTACCCCACCGAAAGGGCCGACCGAGTTTAATGGGGTATATGAGCCAACAGTATATAGGCTCACAAATTATACATGGAAAAATCATTACTTATGCGTGTTTTATATCAGTTTTTACACCAACAATGATATATTAAAGATAATGACAGGCTGACTATAGTAGTAATTAATCGTCTTGAACTATTTATAACACCCGCCCGCTATTTCAGCTTCCTGACAATGACAGGTGACAGGTGACATTTCAGTGTACATGGCGCAGCTGATATAAAACGCGACAGATATACGCGATAGGTATTTATTTACAAGTTGTATCTACCTAGTTAAATATTTACACACCACTCAGATCCAACGTAAGTGTAAAGGGGCATATCTTATATATCTTTTTACATGGTTTACATACTAAAAAAATAAAGTTTTTTCCTACTTTGTTACCATTTTTTTTTCACGTTATTACTAAAATCATTCTCGTATCGTATCCACGAATAAACTAAATAAGGACTGTTCAATTTACTAAGCGGACACACTTAAACCTCTTTTAAACCTAGAATTTAAAAATAATTGATATACTGTTGACAGCAATGACATTAGCAAATACATCTTCCGTCAATTGCGACATATTTGTTCTTTCATTGTCGATTATTGTTTGCGATGGATCGTATTAATTTAGATAATCGCAAATTAATAGTGCAAAAATGGTGTACAGGGCAGTATTCACTGCGAAAAATAGCAAAAATGTACAAATGTTCCAAGTCAGCAGTGTACCAAATGATTAAAAAATTTGGAGAACATCATACGCTCGAAGATTTACCGAAATCTAGACACAGGAGCGGGCCGGCAAATCCTCAAGTCGACGAAAATGCCATGCGGCTGTTAAAATCGCAAAATTATCTATCGGTTCGTGATATTGCAAAGAAAGTTGGCGTCAGCGTAGGTACGGTACAAAATATTACGAAAAGAAATAATATACGAACCTACAAAAAGCAAAAAATTACAAAAAGAAGTGCAGAGCAGCAAACTAGATCGAAAAAACGGTGCGGCAAGTTGTACAGCATCTTACTAAAAGATAAATCTCGTTGCCTTTTAATGGACGACGAAACGTACGTAAAATATGATAGCAGTACATTACCGGGGCCCCAATACTACAATGCCGTCGTAGGAGAGTCTGTACCCGAGGAGGAAAGAACCATTAAAGTGGATAAATTCGGAAAGAAAGTCCTGGTTTGGCAGGCAATCTGTTCCTGTGGCCTCAAAAGTGCTTCCAATTTTGCGACAGGCACTATTGGTGGTGAAATATACAGAAAATAATGTCGAAAACGAAGATCCAAAAACGGTTACTTGCCGTCTATCGTAAGCACAGTGCCCCACCCTTGTTTTGGCCTGATTTGGCAAGTGCCCACTATGCTGGTCCGACAGTGGAGCTACTAAATTCAAAAAACATTGAATTCGTTCAAAAACAAGACAATCCACCAAATTGTTCGGAGCTCCGTCCTATCGAGCGATACTGGGCCATTGTGAAGAGGCACTTAAGGATGGTCGGGAAGCTGAATCATTGGAACAATTCAAAAGAATGTGGTTTGCAGCTACTCGAAAAGTGACAAAAAGTGATGTACAGGCACTTATGCGTAATATCCGCATAAAAGTCCGAAATTTCTACCGATGTAATTAAGTTTTTTTTTTTTTCATTAAATATTATTTTGTTTGTTTTCGTTTTAATAATATTTAGCCAAATAAAGAGATAATAGCGAAAAAGTCGTAATATTAATATATATTTTTAGTGTCCGCTTAGTAAATTGAACAGTCCTTAACAGTTATCGCATTAAACAAGTGCATTTTTTTACACAAACCTTTTACAGATCAGAATAGTCCTATAATTTAAATTCAAGACCGTTTATATTAAATAAATTTTCAGTAGTAGTAAGGCCAGATAGTGGAAAACTACTTTGAATACTCAAGATAGCTAGTTGAACTCAAAATACTATTTCATTTTAGAAATTAATAAAAATATATCATTCGTGGATTTTTCAAACACTCAGTAAGTAGACACTCGCATGCCAATTACAGCTGATTAGCAAAGGTGCAAAGGTAATGCGGTGAAAACCAATTCATCATCACGGTACGTATACCGAAATTGAAAAGGTCAACAAATATTTTGAACCAATCCGTTGTACGTGTGAACTTTCGGTTTCGCCCTTTTTTGGGCTAAAAATCGAGTTTCGGCTGAGTTTTTGTTTCGTTTGACATATCCCGATCCGTGCATGTTCGGTGCACGGCGCTGCCAGCGACGAAGTATCATTTTGCGTCCGCGCTCATAACCAACCTTGCTTGAAGTTGCGTCAGTTGCATGGTCGCTTATTAGAGTAAATTTCAATATAATTGTCCAGTTAAAGAGGGTTTTGTCACCGTCACGAAACTGTCGATTAACGTGAAACACATACATTTTTGTAAAGAAATTGTAAGTTAGACATCATTTAAGTGACATTTAATAGCGCCTTTATGTACATTTATTTTGAAATTTACCCATTATTAACTTTATTTTTCCCGCGAAATCATGACCTTATATAGAAGTTTTGGTTTGGGTCGATCCTGAAACCAAAGCCGAAATTCGGTTTTGGTTACGGTTTCGGCCGCAAAACTAGTTTCGGTTGGACACTTATCGGAATCCCAAAGCATTAACAATAACTGGTACTAAAAAAAAACTTATTAATGAAAAAGATGCAGCACGCATTCCCTATTCCCACTAGTGGGTATTTTCTGGACAACTGAAAACTGGGCACTGCGAGCGGATGGGAAACTAAATTCTCACTAGTTGGCGCCCTCGACATTGAGTGAAAACTAGTGGGACATTGAGGGTGACCGAGTCTCCTTTGAGGATAACATATTTTTTTTTACCTTTTGTTCCATCTACTACAATATCTGCACGAATAAAAAAAAAGGTGTTAAGAGTAGGATTAATAATACACAGGAATGCTATTTTACGAGCCTTATATCTAATATATCTTATATCTTATGAAATAATAAATCTTAATGCATTACTATAAATTTTATAAATGTTGTACCTTAAGCATGCATACAAATAATACACACTACTATGATAGCTGCTACATGTACCTAAACTATTATTTGCTTATTTTATCACCACCACCTTTCGTTGCGTCTATGCTATTGGTTTCTTGTTTAATAACCTCTTCAACACCATCATCATCAATATCATCATTCAGCAAAGTTTCAATCATCTCCTCGCTCAATTCTGCATCCTGTAACTTTTCATCAAATTGTTCATCATTTTTGGTAACAATCTCTTCATCAGTTTTTGTTTCGGATATTTCCGACGGTGCATTTTGATTTTTGTTTAAAGTGTTCACGACAGTTTTAGTTTCAGACATTTCTGAGTCCAGATCCAAGTTCATAGCTTCTTCTTTACCATTAATAGCTTTTTTTTTCTCAGGTGTTACCAAAAGGTTGCTTTCAGAGCATTCTTCTTTGTGATTGGTGTTTTGTGATACGACAGGCGTAATATCACTGATTTTAGAATTTTCTAGGTTCTCAGTGTTATTTTCGTTTTGGGCACTGTTTAATTCCTCATTACTTAAGGTTTTATCTGAGGGCTCCTCATCCATTGAAACATCATTTTGGTTGCATTCCTCTGTTTCTGCATTAGTAAGTTGATCGTCTTCTTCGAGGGTTTTTGATGCTGAGTCTTCTTTTTCATTAAATTTCTCGTCTAACTCTTCACTACTTTTTAAGAAGTTTTCTTCTATATCAACGGATTTATCCCCACTATCATTAAGCTCGCTACTACTTATCGCACCTGTTAAATCAACTTCCTGATGGTCGATTAAACTAGTATCATTGGCATTAGAATCAACTGAATTCTCATCAATGTATATTGGATCGTCGTTATCTTCTGGATTAGGCAATATTTCCACATCGTCATCATCATCATCATAATCTTCACTGACATTGCCAGCACCATTGCCACCTCCTGTTTTTTTGTTTAAATATTGTTTCATACCTTTATTAAGATTGTCGCGAATTTCATTAAACCTGGTCGTGGACGTATGCAGCAGCCGCTCCAGTGTTCTGTGCAGAGCTCGCATTTCGGGCACAGTACGTGTTCGTAAATGGACCGTCGTAGCGTCTTTTTTCAATTTATTCAACCGCAACACTGAATACTCTAAGGCATCAACGGCATCTATTAAATTGTATCTGTACCATTCAACCGGAACATTCAAATCACAATCTCTTGAAACAGTTTCTGTTCCTCGAGTTACCCTAGCACTAGAATTAGCTAGAATCGAAGGGCGTTTTCCACACGTAGGTCTAGAAATTGGAGTAGTAGTACGTACCGGTTTCGGAGCAGAACACGCAGCTTGAGGTGTAATTGCACTTAGTTTTGCCGCGTAAGTGGCCCCCTTGGGCGCGGTTTTGCTTGAAGATTCAGTGACTGCGACTATAGTAGCAGAATATCCTCCAGGCATACTTGGGTTAGCATTGATAGCAAATATCCTCCCGTCTGGTAAACGATACATTTTGTTGGAAGATAGGGTTTGAGGATCTACACGAAACTTCAGTCCTCCTGTTTGTGCATTTACAGTAACGTCATTTTCAGTCATTTGTACAATGTTTTCTGGTGAGAGTTCAGGTAGTGTGTTCGCTGAACGAGGTACAAGAGGCGGCGGGTGGCTTATCTTAGTTATTCTAGGTGCAGGCGTTATGCATTGTACATCGTCATCCGTATTGTCTTCCGTTACCTGAAAAAAGACAATCAGCTTTAATTAATCTTTTTCTGCTTTACCAGATAGTCCAAATATTACAATTTACAATTATTCACCTCACACAGGGGCTCTAGTGGGAAATCAGGCGTGCAAACCACATCATCATCCCCATCATTATTATTCATAGCTGCTACAGCCGCCATATCCAAACCCTGAGGAATAACCAAATATGTTATAGCTACAACTGGTATAGGCATCCATACTAAGTTTCGGTAAGGAGATATATTGTACACTGGAAAAGGACATATACTTTTTATCCAGATCAATGGACAGTTCCCAAGCGAATAGTGATAAACGCCTAAAACCTATACGCGGACGAAATCGCCGATAAAAGCTATGTCTAGGATTTTTTTAAATCATCGTTAAAGAGTTATCATCTATTGTCTTTTAATCTTTATTGGAGGGTAAAAAGTAGCAAGTTCCAAATTTTACACATTTTAAATATGTATAAACAAGAATACAAAAAAGATGTATGAAAATTAGGCACCAGTAAACCAATGGAAAAGTAACGAAAAATAACTCAATAGAAATTGTGAAATACCTGTGTTAAACTATCCAAAGATAGGTTTATATTATCATTTACGAAGTTGTATGAAGAGGAATTATTGTAACCATTGAATGGACTCATTATTGGAATTGGCAGCTGAGGGCCCTTGGGCCTTATACGTATAGGTGATGGAATTGCTTTTCGGTCATTCACAAATCGGACAGGATTTATAATTGGCGACGACGATAACTGCAAAAAAGAACATCGTATTGGTTAAATTAAAAAACTCGCTTATTAATTCATCAATAAATCAATATAACATTGCTGTGATTGAAAAAAAACCTAGTCTGCTTCTCATTTGAAGACGTATTTAACGCTATAAGCAGAGAAAGGAAAAGTGCTTATTTGCCTTAACACATGCGTGAAATAAAGTTGTCTAATTTTTGGACGATTGTAAGAATGAATGTAAAAATGTGGTTGGTCTTATCACGGCTTAGGCTGCATTTACGCTGGGCGCGAGGACGTTGCCACCGCGGTAGCTTTACGCTGAAATAATATACTTTGTAAAACCAAAACCAGTTTTCGTTTATCGCTTAAAGAAGGCGATCACGTTGTTACTTTTTTCCTTCTTTCAAAAGGTCCAAAACTACGGCTATTGCAAAAGTGTGGAAGGCAAACCCCTAGGCAATAGTTATTAAAACATATTCAGGAGGATGTGGGATAAATAGAATAATTAGTCATATTATAGGTAAATAACAAACTATTAATGAATTGTCATATAAGAAAATTGAAAATATCGTTTCTGAATTAAAACGAAAAAAACACTGCTGTATATCGCCATATCGACCTATATAGATATAGACCTATGCCACTGACAATAGGGTACATATATTTGACGCGATGGGCGTTTATACAGGGTGGAAAGTTGAGATGGGGCAGTAAGGGCAGCTACTAGATCCCTTGCTGCTACGCGAAAATGCTCTTAGGAGACCTTTACTAACTTTTTATGTGATGACAATCGACAGTCACAGCTTTTGGATGAAATGTCCAGTCAGCGAAAAAATCGTCAGATTTGAGGATTTGAACAAAAAAAAAAGTTAATCGGTCCCATCATCAGGAATTAAAACACTCTTTGAGACCAACTGAGGTTAGAGTACTAGAAAACCCACAAATCAAAGAAAACTTTTTCCATACAGTTTGTAGGGTAATTACAGATGGAAACTTTCGCATGTTGTTTTTACGCTTATGAGTCCTTTATGCTTAAAGAAAATTAACACTATTTCGATGAAAAATAAAAGCCCCTTGCACCAATAATTTAATACTGGTTTAGTAAACGTGAGAAAACTGTAATTTTAACTGGAGTTAATGTGTTGATAAAATCAAAAATCTGTGGATTCGATTGTCATCACTTAAATATTTAGTAAAGGTCTCCTAAGAACATTTTCATTATATATACATATGAGTGCTTTTGACTGTACTGGGAGCTTCCGGATTTTCAAAATGCAGCCTTAAAGTACCTATTATTTGACAAAAGTCACAAGAAATCAAAGATCGTTGTGTGCTACATAACCTATAACCTATTGTTTATACTTTTTATTAGATTTATAATAATTACCCTTATTTTCTTCGGCATGGGAGTCATATTGACCCCGCCATAACACTTGGCATTGGATGATACGGCAATGGGATTCTTTAGGAAAAGGGATTTAGGTTTTGGACTTAGTGACCTTTTCACTCCCTTTTTTTCTGGTTTTGATTCATCAAGATTAATAGCAGCAAACTTTTTAACCTGAAAATA
Organism: Acleris sparsana; assembly: GCA_923062465.1. Lineage (NCBI taxonomy): Eukaryota > Metazoa > Arthropoda > Insecta > Lepidoptera > Tortricidae > Acleris > Acleris sparsana. Next base: position 9,825,720 of record OV281289.1, read on the forward strand.
ATAAAAATATACTTATGACATTTACGCTACTTCTTGCATCACACAGCAGCCACTAAGGATCGAACTAGTCAACCTTCGATCACTTGGCAATGGCTTGGCTTCACTCTATAATTGAGATGTTGTAGGTTTGACAGTATAGTCACATTTTAAGACTGCACAGAGCGAACGCCGACCGTCCAGTGGCGCCCTCATTACTTTAACTTCGTTTACTAATCAACGCGAGTAAAATTAAAGAGTGGTTGTTTGTTGTACAAATGAATGGGTACACAATTTATAGGGTAGGTATATGACATAGTTTAGTAGTAAACTTTAGTAAAGAGCCACCTTTTCCATTAATTTGATTAAACAAGGACAAAAGTCGTTAAAATATGTCATAATATCCTCCAAAATAATATATATACATTTATTTGTACAAAACAAAACTACTCTTCAATTTTAAGATAAAACTTTAGGTTCTTAGAAAACACAATAATAGTATAATAATGAGGGCAGCACTGTACATCAATGAGAAATGAGAATGAGCATAAAGCAAAAACTTTAAAATTTACCTGTATTGTGGGAGGAATTTTTGAAATAACTGCAGCAGTTGCCTTTTTAACTGACAACTCTGTAGCTTTTTTAGCAGAAATTTCAGATGCTTTTTTAGCTTGACTATCAGCCTCCTTTTTTTCTTCCCGTTTCTTGCTCTCTAATTTATCGCGTCTCTTTTTATTTTTACAACATTCAGAAAAATCTCTGTTACAAATAGCCTTATACTTCTCTTTCAAGTCAAGATCTTGAGTTGCCATAGTAATCCTGGATAAAATATAAAGCCATAATATTTTGCACCAATAGTTTACCAAAACTCTGTACTCTATTAAAGATCCAAATGTAACATATTGTATACCTGTTTTTCAAGTCACAGTAGCGCATTAGGGCCCAACATGCAGCCCGTAAATCCCACACTGGCTTGTTGTTGCACTTAAAACATTTCCAGTCTTCAGTGTTTTCTATTTCTTTAATTTTGGGTAAACCTAAATTGCGCTTGATGCATTTCTGAAACATTAAAACAATTGACAAAGCTATAAAAAATTATATAAAATTGGTGTAGTACATCTTACTACAATAGATGTGGAAGCATTTATTTTTAAAAAAAGCTATATATAAATTTAACCAATACTTTTTAATATGTCCGTAATAAATTATTTTAATTCAAAAATGAACATCTAATTAAATCTTAAATTGAAATTACCGCGCAAAACACATGAGGGCACTTTGCACAACAGTAGACTTGGCCGCCCTGCCCACACCAACGGCAATACAACTCAGATCCATCGTCACCCTTCTCAAATTCTCCACTGTTATAAAAAGCAAAGCAAGTGTTGCACACCAACGTTCGCAGCAAAGGATGGGCGCGCATCCGGCTATCATTGCTGGCTTTACACCCCAAGTGACGATCACAAGCAGTACAGTGTAACCTGTAGTATGTTACCATATTCAAATCTGAAAGATTTTTAATATATAATGAATCAATTGATCATAACACAATAAATCAGGCGAGCATTTGTTTTGCATGAAACCAGTTCAATTTTTATAGTAATTATTTGTAAACAAAAACAGTTAAAAGCATGTCAAGCCATGGCCATATTAGGCATGCCTAGGGTAAGGTGCTGTTGCCATAACAAGAAACAATTAGTTGCCGTAACATATTCAGTGCCAGCAAGGTTATCTGTTCCACTATTCATAGCGGAATTCTGCTAACAGTGGACCTGACGACCGGGTTGTTAGCACTGAATGTGTTAAATTACGAAATGTTGAGGCATGGCAATACGTGATTACATCAACTGTCACTGAAATCATAATGAGTGAATAAATACAGTATGATGTTGGCCAGTATAGGTGTGTATGGGTGTAATTTTTTTTTGACATATTTACCAACAGTGCTGTAGTGAAAGTTGCAAGGGGCAGGTAAGGCTCGGAGAATGACCGAATAGATACGCGGCATTGTTCAAAAACAAACCTATCCCTGTCTGTAGTTGTGGCATGAACACAATGAACTGGTTTCTACAGTATCAGAACTAAAAGCTTGTTACAAACAATTCTCAGGAACACTCGAATCCTTCGAACTTGTTTAGAACATTCAAAGGCTAATTATACTGTTTTATAGACGTCATATTATATCTTACCTAAGAATTTATTCTTATAAAACTCTCTTTCTTCTTCATTGATATCATCATCAAAATCAACATCCCTTGGTGCTGTAACAAATAAAACAATATGGACATAAAGATCGGTTTATTAGGAAATTATTATCCTTTCATAACTTTAGTGAAATCACCAGGAAAAAGCGGGAATTGCACATCGTCCTCAGCCGGCACTTGTGAGTCAAGAGAATTCGACTCGCTTAACGTTGTCTCACTCATCATGAATACCGCTTATTACAATGGTAGTTGCTAGGATTGGCATAAGTCGGAATTCAAAAGTGTACATATAACACTGAAATTACCCCGCAACCTTGTGAGTTTTTTAAATAATCTCTAATAAAGCACTGGCGCAAATACCGTAAGTGAGTTCAGCCATTTTGGCATTTTACTTATGGTTTTAGTATTATATGTATACATTCATATAGTTACTTTACTCTTTGGTATGTACGTATATGTTGTCTGTGTAGCGAATAAAAAAAAGCGGTCATAAACAATTTCCACAGATATCAAATGTAGTATATGCAATGTAAAAAAAAAAGACTTAAATTAAAGTAAAATACTTGACTCTGTACTCATTTTTAAAGACAAATAATACATAAATTTTTTGCTGATGACTATGTTATGAATAAAAATCGAATTGTATTTTGTACTACCGCTTTCTATGCAACTTCTGGGCCAATAGATCATTCACTCACCGTTGTCATTCACTCATTGCGTGGGTTGTTTTTCTCAAACAAATATAGTATAGCTAGTAATAGTATAGGTAGCTAGTTAGTGTCAGTTACTTTCAGTGTGACCATTCGTGGCAGATTTCTGCCAATTTGGCAGATTTAACTCCTAAATTTTGTATGTGGCAGAACATGCTGACGATTTACAATAATGGCAGATTTTGGCAGATTTAAAGATTTCAAGACAATCCGGTCTGTTCTCACTAGTTCTATTGATAGCTCCATTGATAGAACTAATGGGAAATTGTATTCCCAGTAGTTCTATTATTTAAAAGCCTTAACAAAATGGAACTAATGGGAACGCTTGGTCATACTAAAACTGCTCATGAAAAATATGTTATCAATAGCACAAAACAATTTTAATTTTACAGGCACTTTTGCATATTCACTTTTTATTTTTATTTTGCTGCTCTTTAAATTTTTTTTTTTCATAGGTACATTTATCTAAACTATAACGAAGAATTTTAAATAGTTTTCACTACCAGCGGTCCTAGTATTTGTTCACGGAAAGTGAAGATGAAAATTTGGAGGCAAATGTTGATACTTAGAGTAAGTAGTACTGGTGCAATAATGCATAAGAAAATTGTTAAATATTGTAGTTGATTAGTAAAATTTCATTGAATTCGTATGTATTTTTTTCCGTTTCCATGAAGGCATAGTTTTGGCATTTTAGACGCCAAGTGTGGTAGATTTTGGCAGTTTTTTGCCCAGTTTCTGGCAGATTCGCTATTTATGAGATGGTCACACTGGTTACTTTACTTAGTGTGCTCTTTGCTAGTGCGCCTATAGCGTGTGCCGGAAACGCCGGGTGATGCTAGATAAATCGGCTAATCATGCGATAGTACAGTACAGTGTTATTGAGTGACTAGTGTAATGTAATGACATAAATGTTGTCTAATTTGTCCAGACCAGACAGTTGTAGCATTAAACCTAGCTTTTGCTACAGTTATTTTATTATTCAAAATCTAAAACGTATTGCGTTTATTTATTGTTCATAGAGTTGAGTGTGAAACATTTTTTTTATTAACGCATTTTATCATATAAGAGCTAATCTTTGTATTGGATGCAAAATGTTATTAACGTGAAAGGAGAGCATAAGAAATGTAATTGATTGATTACCTTTGTGCAAGGGAAGTGGTACCTATGTTTTTTTTAAATTAAGTTCTTAAGGATACATAATGACAGTAACTTATACTGGCGAAGTTGCAACTTGTCGTGGATTTGGCACATTTCTAAAACTTTTATACAGGTAAGAATTTTGAAATATTTTTGAAGAATGATTTGAATTTTTAAAATAGGTACATATTTTTGCAAGTATACGTTCAGAGATAATTATATCTACCTACTTCCCTAATTCGTGTTTTTCTGTTCGCTTCACAGCCCACTCACTCACACACACAGTCTACAGCCGACTTTTACCCAGGGATGTCAGACGTACCAACTTGTTGGTACACATACCAGTTTTTAGTGTCACGTACCATGTACCAAGACTACTCGGTCCTTGTATGCAAAAATACCAAGATTTTCCGTTGACCGACAAAAATACACCGATAATACAGAAAACCGACAAATTTCAGTGATGCAATTTTTTTTTTATTCCAATCAGAAATCAGATTTCCTTTATGATATAAAATTTTATTATAGTAGCAGTCTCGATAAATGTTTACCATTTTTTGTCAATCGACTTACTAGATTTAAATCCGAAATGCAATATTATAATATCAAAAAGAAAGGTTTAAAGTGATAATTCTTCGGTGCGTCTTATAATAATTCGTGTGTAAATCAAAATATTTTTTTATACACTAGGATGCAATTTCCGACACAGTTTATAGCAACGCCGCAGCGGAGCATAGGGGTACTAGTTTTTCGTTTTCAATACCAGCTTTCAGCCAGCTCGGTACAAGGATTTCCGAGTGGCCGTCTGACATCCCTGCTTTTACCATCAGGTGCCTTGTGTGCTCGTTTGCCTTTTTCATGCCATATTAACAATCGAATGGGTATTAAGTTGGGTAGGACCCGAACTGGGTAGATAAGTAGGACCTATTTAATGTAATAAAATAGTACAACCATTGCGTCATTTATCATAACGAATACAGTCATACAACGATCGAAACAAAAAGTGGGTAAGTACCTTCCTAGGTAGGTGCTAATTAATTCTCAGTTCTTTAATTTTTAATTTTAATAGGTATTGGAGGTTCGAAGTTACGTATAATTCCTTTCCCTATATTTGGTCTTAAATGACGATTGAAAGGGGTGGAGATTCCAAAGACACCGGCAACAGTAACATAAATTTATTGCCGGCCATTTCGGTTCTGATTTTCGAAGAGCAAAATAAAACTGATCCTGCTCGAAATAACGGTTAATTTCGCTCGTTAATTTGTTCGCACCCATGCTTGAAGTCAAGCCGGCCTTACCATTTTCGTCGCCACGCCATCCAACTGCAGGCAGAATAAAAAATAAAAAATATGAGTTAAATCCCAGCAATCATAACGCTCTCGAATCGATTCCGCTCCGACCGAGAGTTTACGAAAAACCAGGTTAAGATAAGAACCATAATTAACCGGTATTTTTCGAACCGTTCCTAACCACTGATTAAAACATCAGATCATCTGAAACCGGCGACTAACAAACTGTAACAAACATAACAGCGGAAGTTTCCGATCATGAAACAAACAATCTTTTACGATATTCCGTTAAACCTTTGTCCTGGCGCTCTATAAATTTTATGATTTGCTCTCCCATTTTGCGACGTATACCTATCATAAGTATTACGTATGCGTGGCGCCTTAGTTATTCTATTCTTATGATATAACTAAGTCTCCTAATGAATTTTATATTAGAAATTATTGTCGAGGGATGGCTGAAAAGTTATCTACCTGAATATGAAAGAAAAGACGTAGCTGGCTAGTTTTATTTTAATTCTTCTATGTAATCCCGTTCTACCGAATTACACTTGTTACAATTGTCAAATAATGACTGAATGAGTTTAAAAAAAGAACTCTTGTTTTCTCGTCAAAATAGTCGTTTATCATCTCATCATCGGTAGAAAATTACGCCCCCTATCTTTCTTTAGAAGACTGAATAGGAAATAGTTACAAGGGGGCTTTGATTGCCACCGACCCGCCAAGCGGGTCCATCTTGTATGAAAGTGTTTGGGCTGTAAGGGAGATGTCGATGACATCGAAGCCATTTCTGGTCATGGCTAGCTGTGCTGTGCGAGCCGTATGCACAGATGCATTGTTGTACAAAATAAAAATTCAGTTGCTGAGTTTGCCGCTCCGTTTTTCTATAGCGACACAATCCTGGAAATATTTTCTTCCTCTTTTCGGTCTACACTACCTAAATTTAATAAACTTGAAGAAAATTAACAACACCATCAAGCCACCGCAAACCAAAAAAAAACATTATTATATGTATGTATTTTGTTGAATTGCACGTTTTGTATTGTACTTATATTCGAGTCATTTTGTGTTCAGCTCCGTACTGAGCTGCATATCACACTGAAGGTCTCCTGAACCAGGTCGACGCATCGACTAATCGATATGGTGATTGCCGTCTATGTAGGTACTAAGTAGCCTTCCTAGGAAAGAACTGCTTCCCAAACTTTTAGGGACAAAGGTATGACTAAAACATTTATTATACCTCTTTCGGTTTAATCAATATTAAGGCTTTTACGGACTCCGCATTGCGCGGAGTAGCGGATGCCTACTGTAACTGCGTTGAGCTATCGCAACCGTTATTTAAATATAATCTTATGTAGGTAGCATAGAATAATAAAAGTATGACATATATACCTACTTAATTCTAAGAAAAATGGATGAAAATCAAAGATAATTTACAAGGTACGTGTTTTTAGAAAGATTTATCTTATATCACGGGTTGGCTGCTTTACAAAACTTATATTCATTAGCCTGTGTTTGCTGTCTTCATACTGAAAGAAGTTTCGCTATTTTAGTAACTAAGCATTCACAACCCCCTAGCTACCACGCCCTATTGTTCCTCAAAAGAAATTCAGTCCTATTCAACTGCGATAGCCTTCTGACGTGCCTTCAACTTGCATTATTCCCATGGTTTACTTGGTCGTTGCCAGGTAAGGCACATCTATTATTCATTGTTCTAGTGCATTTTCTGTACCTACTCCGCTTTCAATGGGTTCGTTGCGCTATTTCTAGATCGGCAATGAAAATGCATTCCTGAAAATGCATAAAATTAATGTAGGTATTGTAGATTCGTTTGGACAAAAAGTAAGTTCACTCTCCGTGTCACACAGGACTATTTTTGTACTACAACAGTGAAGTGCTACAGATTCATTTTTTAAAACCAGGGATATATCTGTGTGCCACTATAACGTTTACAGTTTTTGTTAAAGTAGATATATACCTATATACCTATAAACTATTTAATGCGACACAAAATTTCAAAAGACCGTAGGGATATTCTTGATCCTTACACATTTTGGATGTACTGTTTGTTCCATTACTTAACGTATTACGGCTTACGGCATAAGGAAGCCCATTTTATACCGCTAAAGAATATTTTAACTTTCCAATATGTTCATTAGTTCAGGAATTATTAAGGTTTTCATTTCATGATAATGTCAAAGTACACCTATGCTACCCTTGGCTAAAAGTAACCTAGCAATGTATGGATTACACAATAACTCAAAAATATCAACACATTTGAAATAATTCATACTTTATAACCTATGTACTAAAGCATTCAAATTTAATTCAGTGCCCAGGGAAATCTAGTTTGGACCGTTGCTACGTTTCTTGTGTATTGGTCACGTTGCAACAAAAGAAGTTTTATTTACATCAATCAGAACTGCCTAATTGAAACTGAGCCTTTTGGTATGGGTGCGAAATTTTACCTGTTACATATGGCCCATGTTTAGTAGTAGTTATTGCACGATTTTGAAATCTTGATTTTTTGCGCCAGCTTAAGAATATGTTTTGTTTTTTGTGGCTTAGAAAATATTAATTTATTTCAAATGCGTTGATATTTTGGAGTTATGGTGTAAATCAATACATTGCTTCGTTATAGAGGATTAAAAATCAAGTTTTAAAATCACAATCATTGCTATCTTCAACCAAGGGAGGCAAAGGTTTATCGGTATCTAGGTAGCGTTTTTTACCAGTAGGTATCATTGAAACCTTAATAACTCTTAAACTAAATTGTAAAGTTTTGTAATTGTAAGTCGCGTAGCAATTTTTCTGGTCGAGATTTTTACCATTCGTGATCGCATTTCTCCCCATTCTTAATTTTTCTACTCACATATTTTCCATTCTGGATTTTTCCCAGTCCCCCATTGTAATTAGGCCGAAATAGGTACTTAGGTTTAGGTTATGCTAGTCTTGCAGCATGCCTGAAGGGCCAAACCACCCAGAAGTAGGAGCTCTGTCGACTCTGTGGTAATGATATAACTATTCAGACGTATAGGTACATATTGGGAAATTACGATGATGGAATCATTTATGCTGAGAAAAAAATCTTTACATGGAAAATTGCGAATGGAGAGATTGCTGTAACCAGATAAATATTTTTTTGGGAAAATATCGCCATACTCGTATAAGTAAGCGCTTTTGTTAAGTAAACAAAGTATTTGGTTTATCTATTGCGTCAATAAATGGCTAATACCACCTCGAGAATACATACAAATAAAAATAAGAGTTGCCTAAGACGAATTAAATAAATAGGAACAGGAAAATCATACAATTACAGCTTCGTTGTGATGCGTTGTTATTGTTTTCTTTGTGTTATAAAAATATCCAATCGGGGAGCTCCAGCTGCTATACTCGCTCTTTATTAGTGTACAGTTTTTGCTGTGTGCCGCAAAATAATTGTCGGAATCGCACCGCGTTTCTGTCCATGAGTCACGCATCACGCACCGCTCGCTCAGCCGGCGACGCGACTCACTATCACACGCTGAATTTGGAACCTCACTTACTGTTGAATATTAGTAGGTAACTACAGTCTATTTGATATCGTATGGTCAAGTAGTTTTGATTTATGTATCAAGAACGATTTCAGACCGACTTTTGTAACTTGGGGTATTTTAGTCTTTAATTAACCGTCTTTGATAGTTAGGTATATGAGTAAGTCTATCTACGAGTATAACTTCTTATCTTTTGTTTTTATCATATCGAAACATTCGCTAGAAGATAACTTATTTTCTTGTCATGATACGAGTTGTAGATCGCGTTGCGAAATTACGTAATGACTATCAGAATTCACGATACGATAGGTATGATATTGACCCTGTAACACGGCATTCTTTTAGTTTCATTAAATAGGCTGCTTTACTTCCTACGCTTTGTGTTGTTTTCAAGGGAGCGTAGTGCTGATCGAGAAACTTTGATTTTTTCCTTGTAGGAGTTGTAGGTAATCCTACTAACTTAGCTACTAAATCGGCGACACCCTTTCGGTTCTTGAACAGAATACATATCATAATTAAGGCACTTGCCTAGCTGGGAGTATAAACATGTATAAGTAATGTCGGCTGTTATATTATAAGTATTGTATAATTAAATACGAGTGCACGCTGTTCATAATAAGCTGAACGTATGTTGTCCGGCTTGCGTGCGACACGGTAGCAATGCCGCAATGCTCGGCGAGGAAGATATACTTCGCGGTTACAAGGTCAATACTTTACACACAACCAATGCATTGAAAGAAAAAACACTTGTCTGCTGTCAGTATGAACATTAATTCAATTTAGTGTAAGGTCGTGTATGTATTTAAAATAAAAACACAAAGAATCTAATAAGTTACATTTACAAAATATTATGATTATGACTTATGACTCATGTATTTCTAACCCAAAATTTGATACTTATCTTAAAGATTCTAATAGAGCTGTTTTAATCACAATTCTAACTAGGTAAATTTTAACTTACAAAAACCAAATGCTGATAAGCAATAATGTCTCAACTGACATTGACTTGGAAATAAAATGCCAACCTAAAAGAAAATATCATTCTCAAAATAACTAACAAATTTATTGTTATAAAAATAATCAGAAAAGACGATTTTCTTCCCATATCTAAATTCAGATTTCTCTTCACACGGTGGCTGAATTTGCAGACTAGATTACGTTCTGCGTCGAGCGTTATTTATTACTACTATATTAATTATAATTATACTTCTCTTGACCTTGCTTCACTACCTTTCAGAGAGGCCCTAGACAAGATGCATTACGCTGACTAGCGTTTCTATTTGTTTCGATTTTAAACCAATCGCATCACACCTAGGTGACGTGGTACGAATAGTTACGTGATCTAACAGTGACGCGATTGGTTTAACAACGAAACGAATAGAAACGCTAGTTAGCGTAATGCATCTTAGCTAGGGCATCGTGGTGACCAAGGGACGTGTAAATAAGTTACAAGTTACGATTGTTAAGGATAAAATCGGGCTATTCCCAGTAGTCCGCACCCCGTAGTTCGCACTGCGAACTACTGGGAATTCTTTTCCCAGTAGTTCGCACTGCGGACAAATGGGAAAATCAAAATCCCAGCAGTTCGCACTGTTTAATTCAACATAACTGTGTTCAATTTCATATGGTATTATAGGAGCAGGAATATAAAAAAGTAATTTTAATTTAACACATTTCCGCAGTGCGAACTACTGGGAAAAAATCCCAGTAGTTCGCAGTGCGAACTACGGGGTGCGGACTACTGGGAATAGCCCATAAAATCGCACGTTAAATCTAACAATGACATGATGCAAAAAAGGAACTGCAATAATGTCAGTATTCAAATAATGTTTTTTTGTAATTAAGTGTCATTGTTAGATTTAACGTGCGAAATAGAACTCATTTTCCCAAAACTCAACGTTAACCCGCCTAGGGCTGATAGAGCAGCTAAAAAGCTATCGATATAACCCCTATGTATGTCCCGCAATTTTTACTACTTTCGGAAATATTGATCATTTTATTCAGATTATATGTAATTTCATGTTTCATTTCATAAGTTTTTTAGTGGTATCTAACATAATTAGAATTATTACGAATCAGCGAAGTTTTTTAACCTATTTGCCTATTTTCTTTTAGGCGGGTTCACGTTGAGTTATGGGACACCCTGTATATAATTGCGCTGTGTGTGTTTGTCACTCATGTCTTTTTTTGTGTGTTTGAGTCCGTCCTTGTATGGATTAGATTCACAATTGGACCCGGTAGTTGGGTCGTTTTAAAAAAAAATGTACATAGTTAAGGGCTTTAATTAAAACAAAACTTAATTGATTCCTTTGTGTGACGAAAGTTACCCATATAGTTTGTATGACTAACTTTCGTTATACAAAGGAAGCGATCGTGATTTTGTTTTCCATAAGCCTTTAATTATGTACATTTTTTTTGATAACGGCCCAGTTGGCGCTACGATCCGGTTCTAGGAACTTTCGAAGCGATTATTTCCGAAAACATTGACGTAATCATAAAAATGGCTTAGGAACCTTAAAATGTTCTTCATCTTGCGAAATATGTGCCACACGGTGACGTTTGTTGAAATTGAGATGGATTTATTTTGATGGAGTGGCTCCTTAGTAATATATATTTTTATTATTTACCTACCTACCGACAACGGACGGACGGACATGACGAAACTAAAACGGAGAAATTTTCGGCTACGGAACCCTAAAAACGATAATCGTTACTACAAAAAAGTTAACAGTATCTCGACAAGTGGTATGCGTGCATTCTTTCGCTTCCAAAAAGACATGATAATGAATAACTTTAGATTTTTAATTGATCTTAAAGACATGTGGTTTATGCTCATATACTTGTCGTTATAAGTAAATCATATTTATTATAACTATTGCGACGAATGAGGAAACTAAGTTATAATTAACATAACTGTAATTAATATACCTAATTTGTTACCAATATAAATTCATTTTTTTCCCTTTTAAACTTATATATATGGTTTTCGATAACTTTAATACGGGGTTGAATCCCTTTTAATTAAGGTTTTGCGTCATTATATTTTAAACAAACTGACCAACCCCATGCATTGTCCTTACTCATCCACTTTAGGGTTAGCTGGAAGAGAAGTCAATTAGGGATTAGTTTGCCTTAGTACATTCGTTTAATACTGTAATATTTATATTTTTGTAAAATACAGATCGACTTTACATACATACAGACCTTAGATCTTCGTCCATCCATCCGTTCTCCATCTTAGTCTGCTCAATAGCAATGGTTGGCAACGCATTAGCAGTCCTATGAATAACAGTCTTAAGATTGTAGTCTTGGGAATACAAATGTCGCTAGGTCTCAGATCCCACTTACTATCACCTGCCTGTGTGCTCGTTTGCCTTCCTTATGCTATTACATTTATAAAAACCGACCTTTCAGCCTGGTAGTTCGCTAAGCTCTGGGACATCCTGTATAGTTAAAATTTGATGTTATTTGATTAACAAAATGATGTGGATCATCTCACGTCTCCTCGCCCATAGTATTTAGATTTAAATTATGGCGTATGGTTCTTATCTTTATCATCATTTACTCATACCTATGTTACTGAAATCGATCTTTTTTCCTTTATTACCCTTTGCTGTGTTCTACAAGTTACTGTTTTCTTTACAGATGGCGGGGAAGCATTTACAAACTTGTGTGGCTGGATCTCCTGTGTTTCTTACTTTTCTACTACATTTTAAATTTGACATATCGTTTGCTACTAGATGAACACTCAAGAAGGTATACACATAAAATTAGCTTTCCTGTGATTTGCTGTCTATATTTAATTAATTTGCTAGTAGGTTAAGCTTTACATTAACAATGCTTATGATTAGTAATCTACACTAGCTTGAAGGCCCTTCATCAAATAAAGGGGTGCGGTGTCTCGGTTGACTGAACGACTGCAGACTAAGTTGCCGTGCCCAAATAGAACACGTGTTTATGCAAACACTGCTCGACACTTTGTATTGGTTTTCGATTATAACTAGCATTCTTATTAGTCGAGACGTCGAACAATGCGTCACAGCTACCATAAACAATTTAAAGATTCTTCTGTTTTAAGGACATCATACATGTGACGCTTGGCGCCCATGAGTAATATGCACGTAATTAAAAGTGAAGTGTATCATCACTGTTGGTTTATAGAACTGGTCTCGATTGATGCATCGTTAATTTTAATAGCTAGAATACTAACTCTTAACGACTTGATGTGTAGTAAGAACTTCAGGGTTATTATTTCCAAAACAGGGCTACATTAACTGAGTTGTTAAATTTGTTCCAGTGTTTATTAAACATACTTAGACCTACTCCCTCTTCTTGACTCTTTTTGGTAGGGTCAGGTTATCCGTCGCTACCCGAAAGGGTTATCGGGCTACCCTATCTAAAATAAGTATGATAACTAGACGAGTGTCTAGGAATTACTAACTGCTTTTTAAACTTAAAAAAGAATGCTTTGCTTGTTAAACACAATGCATATTGAGTCCACTAAACACCTGGCGACAATGACAACCAAACAATATGTATAATCTTTTTTCGTTTCTGGATACTTACAATGGATATTTTCAGGTTATTCGAAGGAGTAGTAAACTACTGCAGTTTTCACGGCAATGTTATTCCTCTGTCGTTCGTGCTAGGTTTCTACGTGACCATAGTGATGAACCGCTGGTGGAGTCAGTACACCTCTATTCCTTGGCCCGACTCGATTGCTGTTTTTGTATCCGCCACCGTGCACGGCCAGGTAAGCAGCTGCGTTGTTATTTTTTATTATAATATACCGTTTTTTTTAAATAGAAAATGGATTTGCTCTTAATTATCAAGGTTAGCTACAATTTACCACCGTTTCTCGCGTCGTGTTGTGAATGTCATGTCGCATTGGCTAGTTTCAAAGGCTATTTTTACAACTTGTGACCATCATGCCAGATATGATTGGCACACGTTATCCTTATGAAACATTATGCTTTAGAAAAAAAAATCGAGAAAGCTTTTCTCTCTTTATCTAGTGCGACGTTTTAGTTTATATTAATTGGAAATATTGCAATGTTTTCTTATTCGGAAACAATTAATACCTATTTATTTAAGTATCTACCCATGGTGGGGTACTTTGCCCCACTAAATGGAATCTTAGGTTTATGTGAGTTTTCTGTAACTAGAATTTATTATACATAAAAACCTCTCTATCTCTTAAATCACTCTATCTATTGATGAAAACCGCATTTTAATCCGTTGGGTAGTTTGAAAGATTTAAGCGTACTTACAGAGGGACAGACGGCGGGAAGCGACTTTGTTTTATGCTATGTTATAAAGATTAATATCACTTATCTATCAGTAATCTTTAACTATGTCTTGAAAAGTGAGGTCATCCGTAAAATGCAGGCTGGACAAATAAATGTATAAAATGAATCTACTAAATCACCTTAAAATTGCCTGTCATTTGGAATGAATTTGTAAAAAGTAAATGTATTTATTTTTAGCCGTTTAACGCCTAGCCCTATTCCTAATTTAAAAAGATACCTTATTTATGAACCCAGTTTGTCAAGATACGTATTTAAACAAAGTCTTCCTTATCAACGTCTTATACTTACTTGGAATTATTTCTTCGGTAACCCAAACAACTTGCGCAAAATGGTAATCTTATCTTGACAAGGCGAAGGTGTGCGTGACGACACTGTCCTTTACTTTATTCTAACAACATTATAATGGATGCGATGATTTCAGATAATAATTTCGACGCTTTATCCGGAGGTGTTTATCTATGAGTAGCTCTTAAATTTATCAACAGTTTTTAATTTTCCATTTAAATCGTAATTGTTAATTTTGATAAGCGAAATTTATTGTGAACGGGTGTGTCACACCGATTCACTTATCTATCATCCGTTTAGGATGGATAGCAGTTATTTTGACAAGTGAGGCATTTACTGCCGCACTCAGAGACGTCAATTAAATTTAATGTTTGTTTAGTGACGTGTTGTCTTATTATTTTGGTATAGCAAATAACGTGACAGCACAGCAACTTTAATCAAGCATTCAACTTAATTGACGTCTCTGAGTGCGGCAGTTAATGGTTGTTAAATTTTACGAGGGGTTTGTAAGAGTTATAATATAAACAACAATAACAGTCCGCCCGAGTAATAGCCAAACTATTACGGAACAATTAGAGTCCACTCTACACATGTATTATGTTCTGAAAAATGTAAAATATGTTGCTTGACAAACGAATTAATTATTAATAAAAACTAGACTGCTTTACAATCTTAAATAGTGTCATTTTCTGGATTTTTTGTGGGTTAAAATAATTATTAACTAGATTTAGGAAAGTCAACTAAGACAATTGTTTAGGGTTCTATCATAGAAACATGGCAAGGGACTAGATTAGATGCTCGACCACCACAAAATCACTAGTCTCAGTGCATCCCTTTCTTATGACACTAGTTAAAAACAGCCGCACTCGTGGATAAATTATCTTCACTCATATTAGGACCGCTGCCCAGTGCAATTTGTAGAAGGAAACTTTAAAGGAAAAAGGAAAACAGCACGGTCTAGAAAGACGTTAAGAGACTAACCGCCTGTTTCACAATCGACAAGTTAAGTATATTTTACAGATAAATTTAGCCTTTTATCTGTCTTACACTTGAAAATAGACAAGGAGAGAGACAACTTTTAATGAAAGATAAATTTACTTGTCCCCTTTGAAACATGCCCTAAGTATAAGGTTTGTTTTAATGTTTATTACCTATAGGTTAAAAAACAGTACAATTTAACTAAGCTAAAAACGGTTTATTACATCAACCACTTAAGTTACCACAAGTTTAAAGTAAGTAAAGTTGAGTATGTATAAGCTGCCTGCCGAATCACGTAGTCAGGGTTGAAGAATAATGAGATTTTAGTGGTGGTAGGACCTTGTGCAGGTCCCAACCGGATCGCTACCACCGTGGCACCGTCTTATCCTTTAACCTACCGCCAAGCAGCAGTGCTCCCATTGTTGTGGCCCGGTGTGGGGATAACACAATAGGTACCGGTGAAAAAATAAAAAGTAGAGGCATCTTAGTCCTTAGGGTTGGCAATGCATTTACAGTCTCAGGGATTACGTCTTAAGATTGTAGTCTGGATAATGCAAATTTCTATGGGTCTCAGATCCCACTTACCATCAGGTAAAGATTTGATCAAATATAAAAGATGGTTTATTCAGTGAGTAGGCCGCACGGGCACTTTTACAAGTCAAAAATCTACCAGCCCTTCGCTAGAGACCACTGCTGAGTAGAAACGCCGCAAGAAACTCAACAGTCAAGGTGGCCAGCAGCGTGCTGGTTTGCTTCACTATGCTATAAAAATAGGGAATATAATGAAAATTACAATACCGACAAAAGCTAGGTAAAACTCACACGTCTAATGAGTAAAATATTCAGTTGGTATAAATAAATCCGTCAGAATACGATATTTGAAATAAAATATTAAAATAATAATAATATCGGGGAATAATTCCACGTAAATCAACCTAGTCCAAAGTCTCGAACTAAAATCTAGAACGGTACTATGGGTACTAGACAACGATAAACAACTTATATGTACCTATAGATCAAAAAAACTGCCACCAACTCGTCCTTGCTTTGGTTTATGTGCTTTTTCCGTAACACCCGTTTACAATCCAGAATTTATCATAGATACCAGTCTTCTCTTGAATCACTTTTATCTATTGATAAAAACCGGATTAAAATCCATTACGTAGGTAGTTTGAAAAATCTAAAATATACAGAGAGTGAGAGGTACAGACGGCGTGAAGCGACTTCGTTTTACATTGTGTAATAAAGATACTTATGTAAGTACTTACATACAAAACATCCAAGACTTAGAAACAAATACTTACTCGCGCTTGTAACACAAATATCTGCCCTGACTACCTGCTCCTGACTATTGCTTTCTTATAGATACTTAATATACATGGTAAGGGCGCATGGTTGGAGAAAAAAAAATGTTTTAGACCTTGCGCGTAACACCCCGGGGGTCGATGAAATTTGATACAGCAGTGTTATTCTCTTAACAACGGCGTTCGATCGGTCGTAATCGAACGTGAAAAGGCTGCCTAATTGGGAATGCACGCGCTAAAGTGTGCTTTGTACGCTCTGCCAGGACTACTTACACTCGCCGGTTCGCCGCGTTCACTCACTCGTTCGATCGCGCGCTCGACCGAACTGCTGCTGTATTAAATTTCATCGACTTGCACCCTTGGTAGTTATTGTTAGGCACAGTGTGACCAGTCAACATCGAAACAAGATAACAGCCATTGATTATTATATTGTTTTTAACTCTGAACTCGGACGCCATTACAGGGCCGAGATTCTAGGCGGTAAAAGACATATTATTTTTGACCTGTTATCGTATTGTCAACGTTTTGATATTAGCTTTTATTTACTTGACTGTAATGGCGGCCTAGTTAAAAACAATACATGCCTAAGACACTGGTTTATACCGCCTATAGAATAGAGGCCCGTTTAGTAAATAAGAACCACAATAAGAACTATAGTAACGTTGACAATAGGTACGATAATATGTCAGTGGCAATACGGCTTTACGGCTTTACTTAGTAGTATAGATGTCCAGTGCTCATTAAACTGTTGTTTCTTAGCTTACTTGCAGTGCAATTTCATTTAAACTTAACGGAAATAACGAACGGTTTATCTTGTTATTTAACATATTTGCTATCGCTAAGGGATCTTAGTACAAAACCCGCCTTCAAAAATGCAAAAAATAACTTCTTATAAAATGGTAGGTGTCAGTCGGCTTTTTTTGGTTTAAAATATTGTAGGACGCCGACTTCAGTTGGACTGACCTACCTACCATTTTATAAGAAGTTATTTTTTGCATTTTTGATGTTTGCGTTTGGTTTTTTTAAACTTTTATTTTATTTTATACTTTTGTTTGATCCTATTTATGCTGTTATGTTGTCCCACTTCTCCATTAATGAGAAACATAGAACATTTCAAGCTCGGTCCGCAAGCAACGCCGCGGGAAAGTCATAGTGATATTTAAAAAACTAAATGGTAAGGTTCCGCGCGCGATTCACTGGTCCCCCGTCAAATTGACACCGGCCCTCCCATTAAAAAATGTATAGGCTAAGTTGCAACGGAAGAGGTCACAAAAGAGGGCAGCGCAAGGAGACCCGCGCAAAAATAGTATCTCCAGGCAAAAGAGAAAGCCTCAAAAAGGGTAGCCCCACCCATAAAGATGGTATCAACAGCCACACAAGTGGTCCTAAAAGATCTCCGACCCAACCCTTCCATTGTCGGGCAAAAGAAAGGAAGCCCGTAGTCCGTAAGCATGCATGCGTCAGGATTTCCACTCCGCGACTCACATAGCTATAAGTCTCCCCCCCATCCCAACCCCCATTCCTATCCCCCCTAACCCCGCGGATAAGTAAACGGAGGAACGACTTTCTCCTCCGGCCTTTCAGCACTGGCTGGGGTAGTATCCGCGGGAGTCTAAATTCTAGTTGGTAATAGGGGCATTGGTGTTTTTAGCCGGTGCGAGCCCGGCAGTACCTGGGCCCTCCATTCCCAGGTCTCCGGAAGGGATTTTCACCTCTGCCCCTTTTTCTTAAAAAGCAAACAAAAGCAAGGACTTTTGTCTTTGGCCCCTCAGGCGATTACCAAAAAAAAAAAAAAACTAAATGTATTTCGTCATAGTCGCTCAAGTACCTTAATCGAGATATCTTATCGCCGCCCTTTAAATAGGTTCCGGTGGCCATCTGTGGTCTTCATCATCAGTTCCACTTCACTATATAGTACTTTTCAAAAGCAAATGCACGACAACCGTAAAAAAATACTGAAATCTATATATAGGTGTGCCTATTATATTTGAGGAGTTCCCTTGACAATGGAAATGGGCAATGGGACCAACTAGAAAGTATACCTACCCATTGAAACAACGAAAAAATTACAATTCCGATATATGTTTTAGATCACTTTATAAAAGCTATTATCGGGATTTACATTACTCGTGTGGCTCGTATTGAAAACTCATAGAAAACAAGTCATTTCTTACGCGTCTTGAGATGTTGATTATACTCAAGTTTATAAATACGGCCCATAAAGTAATGACTGTTGAATGCGTTTATCCACAAGTGTTAAATTAGGAACTTTACCGACAGGACGAACGTGGGCGTCTAATGCGGCGGACGATCGTTCGCTACGTGTGCCTTTGCCTTACTATGGTGCTCACCATGATCTCACCCCGCGTCAAGAAACGGTTCCCCACCCTGGACAACTTCGTTGAAGCCGGCCTCCTGCTCGAAAATGAAAAGCTTATTATGGACAACTTAAACGATAAATTTCCTAAACCTTCAAAACACTGGTATGTACGTCACGTCATCCTGCACTACGGTACACATTTAAAACTATTTAATTTTTCCCAACCTCTGAGGTTACTTTTGTAACTGTTTTAGGTTACCAATAGTATGGGCGGCCAGCATAGTGACGAGAGCCCGGAAAGAGGGGCGAGTGAGAGACGACTTCGCTGTTAAAACTATTGTTGATGAACTGAATAAATTCAGGGGCCAAGCCGGGTTATTGCTCAGTTACGATACGATAAGTGTACCTCTAGTATATACTCAGGTATGTATATATCTGAACTGTTTAACGTTTATACCTATATGTTACTTAATTTGTTATATTTAAGGAGCCTCGCCTTATTCCAGGTAGTGACGATTGCAGTTTATTCATATTTTATTACGTCTGCTTTAGGCAGTCAATGGGTGGAAAACAAACATAATGTGACGAAAGAATCTACTGCGTACATTGTAAATATAGACCTATACTTTCCTGTATTTGCTACGTTGGAATTTTTCTTTTATATGGGATGGCTAAAAGTGGCGGAGTCTCTAATAAATCCCTTTGGAGAAGACGACGATGATTTTGAAGTGAACTGGTTGATTGACAGGGATTTGCAGGTGAGCGGGTGTCTTGAACGAAATTGACTGACGTAACATAAACACTGAAAAATAATGTTATTCATATTTTTTGCCGGATTTACTGTAAAAGTCCGTTGGGCTGTTTATAGTGACAGGATTTTGAGTTTGTCCTTGGTTATCGAAATTGGTAATCGGTATCTCGTGTTGTTTTTCTCTATATCCGACTGTGACTCATTTGGCAGAAATTATAAAATCACTCATCTGTTTCATACCTACACTTTGGCCAACGCTATGTTCGATTTTACGGGTATTTTAGGTCTCATACATGATCGTCGACGAAATGCACCATGAACATCCCGAGTTGATCAGAGATCAGTACTGGGACGAGGTGTTCCCTTCGGAGCTGCCGTACACGCTGGCCACGGAAAACAACCGCGAGGAACATCCCGAGCCGTCTACGGCGCGCGTGGCCGTGCCGCCGCGGCAGCGCAGCATGGTCACCATCGCGCCCTCCGCCGTAAAGATGGACGAGATGGCCCCCTCGCACACCGTGAGTTACAAGTTCGCCCCGCCCGAGGTTAGATGCGTCAATTTATTAGCATGCTGCACGTTCGGATTATACGTGGAGCTTGGCAGTGTGTCGGTGTTGAGGGTTGCCAATAGCAAATATTCGTTTAGTTTATTTTCCTCATTTGTCACTAACGGGTGATAGATGTGTACAAGGAGAATTATGGTATTTATTTATTATTTATTGGACAGTCATGATATGGATAATATATGAAAATATGGCCGTTGTAATAGTACCTAACGTTTTTTCGATCTCTGGATAATGGTTCTCCTATAATGTGGAGGATGTAAAGGATTTCTTATACAATTTTTATCGTGGTACACTCGAGTATTACGTAAAAACACGTAACTAGTTTATCAACTCTCCGGTTATTAATGTCAACAAAATTGATTTACCGCTTATATTGTAAAGTGACTACCTAATATTTAGACAATAGGTACTTATTTGGAGTTGTATTGCGTATACTAATTTAATTTGCACTAACATCTCTACTCTACATCACGCCTAACAATAAAGTTACACAGAAATCCATTAACGTCTGTACTTTCTCATAAATAACAACTACTTACGTGTTCATTGTGATTTTAATTCATTTGTATATTAACATTATTTGCGCATTTACAATTGTTTTGTTTGTTCGATTGAAAATCATGGCGTATGAATTAACCGATATTAGAGCATGGTTGCCGTTTGTTTATTACAAATAAAGTTAAACTTGTATATAACACGTGTAGTATAGGAATAACCACTAACATGGTGATAAAATTAAAGTCCTTTGTTTTATTGCTGTTTTTATTGTATTAAACAAATATTGCGAATACGTATTAATAGCTGTGATAAATCTGATACTTAAATAAAGCTCAAGCTCAGTGTTTCTTTTGTGGTGTCAAATGCACATAAGTTTTTCATCCCTGCACTCTACTGTGTTCGAAGCCTTTTGTTTTTGTTCCTTTTTTTCTTTTCAAATTAATACAATAAATGTATAATACTCATCGCCGCCGAATGCACAGCAGTTCTGTAGTGGAATTAATCCTTGCTCCAATGGTTTCTGCAGCAACTGCAGATGAACGACGATGCCCAATCAGGCATTCACTTCATAGTGTCGACGCGGGGAAGCAAGCGCGGGCGGAAGGAGGATAGGAACTCTATGGGCCTGGGCTCCACGAACTCAATGGCATCGCTTCAGCAGACCCCCATGACCCGGACCAACTCCGTCACGTCCATGTTGAAGCGGCTGTTCTCGAAGGAAGACCAGCGGCAAGGGACCACCCCACCGAATCAGATGCAAACAGACGGAGGTAGGTTGATTTTTAATTCAAACCAGCTTCACATCCTTGTAAGAAATGATGCCAAAAGGATCGTTACTCATTATGAGTGGCCTTTTTTCTTGAGAACCGAGAATTCATGTTTTCCCAATGATCAAAACCCGCAAAATTCACCGTAACACCTTGACCTTAAGGTTTGTAATCAAAAACTTTAAGTATCTCGCGCATTACGTAAGTGTATTAGATCATTGACACCAATGCGCAGTGTGGGAAGTTGTCATGCCAATAACATAATAAGCACGTCAATGATACGCATTCTGAATAAGCAACTTAATCACGTTAAATATCGATATAACAATTTTATTGATACCCTATGTGTGGCATGGCATTGCCGTTCTACTATGGGTCCAGTAAAGTTTTATAAATTTTGACCGTAAGAATGACATAATGCCATCTAACCTTGACTCGTCAGACACGTTATATACCTACTTACCTATATACATATATACGTGTCGAGTTCTTCGCATTAAAGCGGATACTCACTTGAAAATTTGACACGGTAAATTAATTAAAGTATTCTGACAGAAAACTGCTTTACGAGGCTTTATTAGGAGGGTAGGTAAACTGGATCCTGTATCTAAGTTGCATTATATAAGGATAATGGTGACGTAATGACCAAAAAACCTGCTGCTAATTACAAAAACGTATTATAAAAACATGACTAAGTAGAGCTATGACAATAATTTTCAGTGGGTCGTTTTACGATATCAGCGAGTAATCCGACGCTAAACAAACCGGCCACCGCCGGCGGCGGCAGCATGAAAATCGCTAACGACGTCATAGAGGAAGTCGACGAGCAAGCAACCATCACCAGCATGGCAAGACGACCGGATAACAGGTACCTTGACTTTTTCACTTTCCTGCGTGACTTTTAGTTTATCATAACCACAGTCATAACCGACATAAGCTTGAAAGTTTGGAGACCTTTGCCAAGAGTTCACACGTATTTTTTAACTCTGACAAAAGGATCATGAGAAGTTATGAGAGATTGAAAGTGTAAGATATTATGATTACTTTTAAAAAACCAGTGCAGAAGCCGAGTTAGGGGTTTAAATACTTCGGGAAAAACGTGTTTAAAAGTGTTTAAAATAAAATTATAGTAACACTTTTCTAATTAAGTATTTAATCCATGCTTCGACTGAAGGACCTAGCATCCCATGGTCAAGTAAGAGTAATTATTATTAAAATCCATGTTTTAGAAAGTTCTCGAGTTTAGTTATTACTAATGCACTTTAGTTAGACATAAACGTTTCATGTGTGTATGGATTGGAATCATTATCAACGCTGATATTTACATTTCCTAAGAGGAAGTGACTGACTCATCTCCGTTAACGAGTAAGTATGTCATTCAGTATGTAGGTAGATTGTAGTTACTTACTATATATAGTAAACTTAATGTGTTGATTGAAAGATCTTTATGCACAACGGTGTTTTACGAACATTTAACGGCTCTTTGCGGGAATGATGTAAGGTATGAGACTCCGTCATTATTTATACAGGCATTCGTATTAGTTCCAGTTAGTTCCGTATTTAATACTCGACTGTTTCCTTGGTGATTTCTGCATTCCAGTCATGAATGCAAGAATAATGGTCTTGTCATTCAGGAAAATCCGAACCGGCACTATATCTAACTATCTTTACGATCCTAACTGTCAGAAACTCTGGTTAAAAATAATGTGATTATCCATATCAACCATGACGGTCGCTAAAAGTTCCTGTTAATCTAGTTTAAGTGTACTTAAAAGGTTGCGTGCGATGAGCCGCAATTTGTTCTAGGAAATAGTCCAGTTGTTTATGGTTTTTAAGGATAATAACCATTCCCCAGTGACCGTTTATTTAAACTAATTAGAAGACTTTACGAAGCTTTAGCACATTTACATTTGTGTTGTCTGAGGTCTATACATATGAGCGTCTAAGTGTAGTCTTCACTACAGCAACAATGGAAGCGACGAGGCTGATTAGTGGTCCGCCGAATCAATTAGTTACACTTCCGGTTACACAAATTAGTTGAACTAAATAAAACGAACAATTATTTATTTTTTGACGCGCGTAATGCAGTGTTAGGAACACGTGTGACCGGACAAGCTCAGTGTGTTCCGACAGCCAAATGATACCCAACCTTGAAAAACCAGGCAAACAAATAGACGGTAGCGTTGATTAACGTTTAAGATTGCATTGCATCTACATTCCATTTAATCTACTTCAGTACTAACACTGAGCTCATGTTGAAATGAAACACGTTAAAATGTTTGAAATTATTGCAATGCATTAGCGACTAATTATAAGTTTGATACTAGTTTTAGTAGCGCATATAAATTTAAAGGAAACAGGGAGTCTAAATACCTATTCGTTTTTGTTATTTTAAACCACTTAAAAAAACACAATATTCAAAAATAGGTACGGTCACGAGCGTTAATTTGGGACCCATTTTAAGAAAAATATGCATGAAGTCGTCAATGTCATTAGAGATGTCAAGACATTTGTAACTTCTAGGAAACTCGACCTTATTGCTGTGGAATGTCAGATTGACTTTGGACCTAAGGTGGGTCTCAAATTTAATCTCGTGACTGTACCTAATTGTGGTGGTTACTTAATTTAATTTTGAACCTACTTAACTTGCCCATCCTACATCCTATACATATACTACTTAGTTTAACAATTAAATAGTGATAATGTGTGCTATGTTTATGTTTTTATTCAGCATAAACGGTTAAACATATTCAGCACACAGATGATTTCTCGTAATTTTTTTGGATACTTTTTGAGCCCAAAATGATACCCCAGAAAAAAAACCAAGTATTCTACGCGAGGCTTGGCAAGAAGAGATCGCTGGCAATAAAATATTAACAACTCGCTTTAAAGTTCTTTGTCGGTATTCTCGCAGAAGACGTTTTTATTTCGGATAAAAGTGGTTTAGTATGTCACTGTCTAACTCTTTGCGAAAAAACACGTCGATCCGTGGCATTCGTCACTACGTGAATAAAAAATAAAAAACCAACACATTTTCGCATTTATGATATAAGTAGTAGGGATAACAAAACGCGGAAATGATAGCGCTTCGATACGAACGTGCGTTCGCACGTGTTGCTCTAATCATTTTTGTATTTTGTTATTCTTTGTATCTATATTGAGGAAGGCCGCATTCTACCTACTTGTACACTTATCTAGTAGGACTATCTATCATTACCATCTTAGAAACCTTGTGAAGATTGTCGTACTAACCTGAAATTATACAAAATGTTCAAATATTGGTTTCAGGCCCACAGCACAAAGCCTGTTCGCGAATGGCCTCCCTCCGCCGAGCAAACCAGTAAACGTCCCGGCTCGGAACACAAATCAAAGCAGTGAGTTAATTACACCTTGTCATGAAATGTGCGGCCCTGGCCAAATCAAATTATTTTAACTAGAACTAATATTGGAGGTTATTGCCCTTTAAACTTCCTAAGTTTGATTTTTACCTACCTTGTGATAAAGTTAACGGGCTAATTGACACTCAGAGGTGCTAATTCAATTCCAAAGCAACTTTATCGCGTTGCTACTCGTACGACGTGTAGCCAAGAGTAAATATCAATTAGAGGTCTTGTTATAATAATGCCTCATATTTACCTATTCACCTTGAATCTGGGTAACTAAGGAATTATACATATACATATTTACTATGAATGAAATAAATGAAAATGACGAGCGCCCTGTAGTCTGCTTTCTTTGTCATGACATACGGGACGTGATATTGCGCGTAAATAGATCGTAGGCGTAAAGTAGTGATATATATAAAATGTTTTTGGTGTTAGTACCTACCTACATCTAGTGTTATAAATTTAGAATTTAACAGAAGAATATGAACCTTATGTGTAGGAAAAAAGTCACATTTTAATAAAACGTGCGCAGTTGGCGAATGTAGGTAACAGTCTGAAGTTGGTTTCTACTTTTTTTTTCTTGTTTATATCCCAGAGGGAAAGGCAAAGGACATTGATCCATACAGCCTAGTCATAGTTTTCATACTTTAAGTTCCAATTTTAAGTAAGGCCGAAGTCCAAGTCTTTGTAGATTTTTAGTAAAATCCTGGATTGTGAAGCCGAAGCCAAGTCTTCAAAAGCGGTCTCTCTTCGCGATATGTAGGAAAGATGTCAAGATAGTTTTAACCTCTGTACCACTGCGAGTCCACTTGAAACGAGACGTAACATGCCAGATACACGAAATAAGTCCAAGTCTTCTATCACTGTGCACCACAAATGCATAAAAAGGACAAATCACTAACAGAAAAGAACTTTGAACACCTAAATACACAAAATACAAAACGAAAAAAAATTAAACATCCGCCATCTATTAACGTTGCAAATGGCCTCCTTGATTTCTACATTTGCTGCAATGTTAATAGGGCTGTCAAAAATACTTTTAACTTACCTTAAAGGAGGGAATGGACCGAATGGATAAGGAACAGGTCCTGTCAGAATTATTTAGGTTGGATATCAGAAATATCACCTACCACCTATTTACATATACATGACAGAAGCTTGAACTTCAACAATATTGTACGTAGTTAAGGACTCAATTAAAAATTCCTTAATTTTATTCCTTTTTTTGACGATAATTAACCATACGAGGGACATGCCAAAAGAAATTAGATACTCCATGCTCATTTGATTGATACTGGCCAGTTATACGGCATCTTGAAGGCTGATTAAATAGCTATAAATTTAAAAATGGAATACTCCGGATATGTGCGTATAATTTTTAAATATTTTTGTTTGAATCTGGCGGGAATTTGCGGTTACAATGAAACTTAATCGACGAGATTTCCGAGTTATGATTTATTATTACCTTAAAAAACGTTTAAAGCCCCAAGAATGTTTTGAACTTTTAACCGTTTTGTTTGTTCTCGTGCCTTTAAAAGCGCGGTTTGCTGAATTTAAAAGAGGGCGGGAGAGCTTTGAAGTTGAGGCGAAGTCGGGGCGACCGCCAACCGCAGTTACAAGAAAATTTGCAAGCCGTGGAGAAAAATGCCGTGAGAACCGACGAATTACATACGTAGACCTTGAGCGACCTTGACCTTGAGAGACCTTGATATCTAGGCATTGGATCAGCGTCACTACAAACCATAATTCATTGACAACTGTCCCTCCATAAGTGTTTTTCGAGATGGTTGCCGCATAAACTCAACGATTTGCCGCAGCACGCCGCGTGGATTGGTGTAAATTTATGATAAATAAATTCGACGCTGGCGAGAAGAAAACTGTATGATCTACTGACAGGTGACGAAACATGGTTGTATAACTAGGATCCTGAAACAAAGCGGCAGTCAGCGGTATGGTGCTATGAAGATGAACCGACTCAACAAAATGTCGCCTAGCAAGAAGCAAGCAGAAACAAATGGTTGCCTCATTTTTGTGCAAGAGAGAGCATATTGCGACTGTGGATCAAAGAACGGTCAACTCAGAATGGTATGTGACAGTTTGTGCTCCACGAGTGTTGTCAGCTTGGTGTGACAGGCGGCCAAAGTCAGGAACCCAGCACCTGCTCTGGCACCACGACAACGCCGCCTCGCACACTTCCGCCAGAGCACTAGACTAAATAGTCGATCGAAAAATGTGACTATACTCCCTCACCCGCCATATTCTCCTGACCTGGCACACTGATTTTTACCTGTTTCCGAAAATTAAAATAATTAAAAGCTAGGCGATTTGAAACCAAAGAAGGTGCCCTGGCTGCCTATAATTATGAAATTTCTGAGGTACCCAAAGAAGAATGGTCATTGACGTTTTCCTAGTGGTTCAGCCGGATAAAAAAGTGTATGCCTGGTCACGGTGAATACTTCAAAAAATAGACAGCTATTGCTATAAAGAATAAACTTTGTAGTTTTTGAATATCTAATTTCTTTTGGCATGACCTTCGTATAATTCTGAGACAAATTTTCGTCACACTTTCGTTTAACTAGGTAAATACTCACAATGTTTTTGAAATTTTTACCCACAACAGAATTGACCACCCTAGGGGTAGGCGAAGTTTGGCAACAAGACGGCCGATAATATCCCTTCAACAACATTTTATTCATTTATAACTTCTAAACGTAATTTAGATATAAAATAACAATATCATTGGTATTAAATAGTTGTAGGTTATAATCAAATAAAAAGCTTAGCATTATCTGTTCTATAGCACCGCCACCAACTGAAGTTAAATAACACGAACAAAAACGTGACGATTTGCCGGCGGAAAAATTCGGTTGTCACCAAACTCACCAACAATATGAAGTTAACCAGAAATTCTCCGCAAAGTATCGCCATAAATGAAAAATACTTGCTAATTAGTAGTTCTATCCTTCAAATATTCTAGAAATTTTAACTTATATAAGAGCTGTCGCTCGCGACTCCGCCCGCTCATAAAGATAAAACAAAGCCCATGTTACTCAGGTACAATGAAATGGTGAAAGAATTTTGAAATCCGTCCGGTAGGTAGTTTTTGAATTTATTCGTTACAAACATACAAAAATACAAATCATTCCTATTTATAATATTAGCGGAGATAAGAGTAGATTAGGCGAAGTTACGCGGGTCTCTACGGTAACCTTTTGAACGCCTTTTGTAAGATACCAAATGGGGGCAAAAACTGCGCCCCTTTCATTCCAACAACCACAGGATCGTCTCCTTTTTACTTGTTTACCAAACTGACACCCGAGGAAGAGGGGTAATATTGTTGTCTCGTATTTATTACAATCGACATAGTGGACCATGACCCACCATAAAACTGTGTCACAGGGTACCTATTTTTTTTTTTATTTTTTTTACTATTTTATTTAAATATATAGTGGTAAGAGTTCCGTTTGGCTGATTATACCTACGGACAGTCGACTTTATGTTTTGAATTGTACCGTGTACGGTTTAACCACAGGGTTTAACCGATTTTAAAATGCGAGATATTTTTGGAATGATTATTAGATATCATTAGCTATATTGTATCTTCGAACTTCAAATCCTGATGATAGTCATAGTCATAGTCATATATTTTATTTCCTTATGTTGTAGTTACAAAGATCTTAAATACTATTACATGGATCAACATAAACCCTGTAAGGGCACTGATCATGATCTGATGCAGATAGATATACTAAATACCTAAATAATCCACTCTATTCTTAACCTTTTGAACGCAACTGTCGTAGGCCCTAGCCGGCTACTAAAAGTCTTATTCTTATGCCACTGACGCCATCCAAGTTAAAGATAAACAGAGAAAGAGACGTTGTTTAGTATGAATTAAGTTGTAATTTGCTTATCATAGCAAACACGTTTGGAATGAAGTAACATATTTTCAAATTCAATACATTAATTGACACTATAACACAACAGACATGGTAAAAAGAGGAAGAAACAAGATTAGAGCAGAAATAGAATCGTATTTTGTATTTGGCGAATGGTGTTCAATAGTGCCGACCCCACGACTCACGGTCTTTACAGATTTTATTTTGTTGTCATGCCCCTTCCCTTGCAAATTGGCCAAAAACTTCCGCTGCTCGCTCTGCCCCAGGGCCAAAGAGTTTATTACTAGTATTTACAGATTTTCTTAATTAGGTGTTGGTGATTCAGACAGCAGGCTATCTTCATCTGCGCCGGCGCAGTGGGCGCGGCCGGGCGAGGCGAGCCCGGCGGCCGCTTCGCTGTCCACGCAGCCCTCGTTCGTGAGCGAGCCCGAGCCGCGCGCCCGCCTCGACAGCGACGTCGGGCCCTCGCTCAGCGCCGCGGGCAGCCAGACCCTGTGTAACTATGCCGAGTGTAGCTTATTAAACACATTCATTGCTGCCGGCCGGCGAGTCGCAAAACATGAACTAAATTAACTCAAGGGTTATAAACCATGAGTAGTTAGTTAAGTAAATATATTATATAAACAAAGGAGAAAAAATGCTGTTTAGGACCTTTTTAGTTGTTCAGTTTAATTGAAATTTATTTTGGAACTTAATTTTTAAGTTAATTAGGCAACCAATAACCTATTTGTACTTATCTACTCTAATTAGATACTGAAATTGTGCAAAAAGTAATTAGACTAATTAGAAGCTCTATAGTTTTATGTCTTTCTCTGTTCCAGTGGACGACATAGACGGGGACGGCGGCGACGACCCAGACAACGACATGGATGAGTTCGACCGCCTGCGCAGCATCCGCGAGCAGCACCGGAGGGCCAAGTACTTACAGAAGCTAATGGCGCGCTCTGTCAGCGCTCAACAGGTTAGTCTGACTAAAAACCACAGAAAGAAACTTTAAACTTTAACAAATAAGAATGGCCACTATTGATTGTCGCTGATGTTTGTGTTGTCATCCCTTTTTGTTTTAGATATTGAAGTTATTTTTTAAGTCAGGGTCCGTCTGAAAACCAGCACCGTTGCTTGCTGCGGCAAAAAGCTGTTTAGGGGTCCTTTTCAACGCCATGTTAAATGTTCTGTTTTGCTTGTCATTTGTTTTAAATGTGTGTTACGTTGCGTTGAATAAATTATTTCTATTATTTTCTATTCTATTCTTAAGAGCCGAATGCAGGTTGAAGTATTTCAGAAAATAATTAGTTGGGCATGCGGGGTCCAAAATCCATTGACTTTATTGCTATCCATCCTGGCACTATCCAAGTTAACTTGTACGCACGGGGGGTCCAGCATAGGTATTTGGTACTAGTTTAGGGGTTTAGGTTTCAGATAATTCTGGAAAGTTGTAGAGCTCATAAACCAACTCTTATTTGTGGCGTTTGCAATAATTATACAGTGACAAATTTCAATCCGTATAGGTTATTCTCACTGGCGTTTGCAGTGAGCGTTTGGGTTACAGATCTCGATTCGCTCAACATCTAAAGGAGTGTTTATGAAACAAATATTGTTATTGTTTCAGCCTGCCGGTAGCTTAGAATTGCTTGACAACGAAATTTTACTCGACGAGCTTTTAATACAGTCAGCTTTAAAGAAGGAGGAAGAGAAGGCGAAGAACGATTCCAAAGAAGACACTACCTGACACAGTAGAAGCTTTTTATTCCAGTGGGATTAATTTTTACCTTTGCACAATTTCAGTATTATTATTGTGATACTTATAAGTACAGGTGACTAAATCATGTGAATCAGATCAATGTAAATATTTTGTGGGACTTATTAATTATTATATTTAATACATGCATTACAAGTGCAAATTTGCCTTTTTTTTCATTTCCTCTACTATGTTATTTATACAGAACCAATACAACCAAAAAGGCTCAATACCAGAAGGTATGAGGCTCACAAAAGGAAGTAGTAGCAATAGGTCAACTCCACTAACGTCAATTAAAGTTGACAAGGGAAGGATAACTGAAACGGGTTTAGATACCCTAAAAGTTACGTGTAGCACACACTTTCCCGGCTCCATCATACGTGAGAGCGAAATAGACAGTATATCAATATGTGTGTCGGAGCAGACAGCACGCACCATAAGATACAATTGGGACACCGCCAAAAAGGTAGTAGACGATAGCAGGAAAAGGTGGGCATGGTGGGCGTGGGAAAGTGGATACTTTCCAACCATATATGTCGCAAGAGGGCGCAAATGTAATTGTCCCGCATTTAAGCAGGCTGTACAGAGCGTGCTTAGGTTTCGGGCACGTTCCACACGTATGGAGGCTTGTAAAAGTGATCTACCTGCCAAAACCAGGCAAGGCAGATTATAGTGATGCCAAATCATACTGCCTATAAGTCTATCATCATTATTACTAAAAACAATAGATAACCTGGTAGACAGGCACAAAGAGACACCTCTAAGGCGATATCCACTGCATAAAATGCAATGCGCGTATCAACCGGGTAAATCCTCAGATACTGCGATTCATTTTGTAGTGAATAAAGATGAAAATGTACTCAACAAAGAGATCTGCCTCGCGGCATTTCTCTATGTAGAGGGAACATTTGATAGGACTGAGTTCGAAGCGTTTAGAGCACATCGGCTGCTAGGCACGGCATTGAACCAACCATATGTAAATGGATGGGCCACATGCTAAACAGTAGGCTAATAAAGTCAAGTCTTTTAGGCGACGTCCTTTTCGCCACAACGAAAAAAGGATGTCCCCAGGGGGGGTTCTCTCACCAACTCGGTGGAGTCGGGTGGTAAACTCTCTCCTAGAGGAACTCAACACAGGCCCACTACACACTGTTGGGTATGCAGATGATCTTGTGATACTCATCAACGGGAAGTTTCCGGAAACAGTATCGGAGATCATAGGAAAAGCTTTGGAACAGGTGGAAATCTGGTGCATTAGCCATGAACTATCCATCAATCCTAACACAACTGTAGTAATTCCATTTAGTAAGAAACGGGACCTCAAAAATATTAAACCGCTAAAGCTGTTTGGAGCGGTACTAAAATGTCAGGTGAGGTAAAATATCTAGGTATCATACTAGACAAAGAGCTCACTTGGAAAAAACACGTAGACACGTAGAAAGCGCTGAGAGTGGTTGGAATGTACAGATCAGCATATGGTACGACATGGGGCCTTAACCTTTTCAACGCCATTGACGGATATATCCGCACCACTGGTTCAACGCCAACGACGGTTATTTCCGTCGTGATTGCCAGCGTAAAATAGACCTGAGTGTCTATGAGGCAAGGTTGATATTTGCTCTGGTTTTAAGCTGTCATTGGCGTGTGAGTCACGTCTTTTGTATTTGACATAGCGTTGAAAAGGTTAACCCTAAAGTACTGAAGTGGATCTATACCATGATGGAAGGCCCATAATTATGTACGGCTGCTTGGTCTGGTAGCCAAGTACAACACTAAGGACATGCAGGCACTCTCTAACTAAGGTGCAGAGGGTGGCCTGCATGGCTATAATAGGGGCGTTCAGAACGACGCCGACGGTGGCAATGGAGGTCCTACTAAACCTCCCACCGCTGCATATGGCCATACAGTCTGAGTCGTGCAAGTCACTACAGAGGTTGAAAGAAACTGGCCTGTGGAAAGACGCAGCGCCTAGAACCAGACACACTAAAATGGCACACAATGTAGTTCTAGACAGAATACTGGCGATGGGCTGCGATGAAATGCAACCCAAGTATGTATTCCGGAGGAACTTCAATGTCCACATTCGGAACATCCTTCCTTCCTTTCATCCCTTGTCGGAACAAGGGATGAATGGAAGGATGGGTTGCACCTATCAGAGGAAGACAACGCAATATGGTATACGGATGGTTCAAAAATGAGCTCCGGTACGGGGGCGGGTATTCACGCCAAAGACTATAACAGTAGCATAAGTATGGGCAACTACGCAACGGTCTTCCAGGCGGAGTTGTATGCGATAATTGCCTGCACGCAGGAGAATACCGATAGGCCTCCACAGTAGAGAACTATCTATATTCTAAGCGACAGCCAAGCGGCACTTAAGGCTTTTACAGCACCAAAAGTAGCAAAGATGAGCCTTTATGACAACACAGATTGTCGAATGTGCGGCGAAGAGGTGGACACAATGAAAAACTTATTGTTTGAATGTGATGCTCTCGTCGGAGTAAGAATGAAAATCCTCGGTTGTGGCTACCCAGATCCAGGTGATTTCAAGGCACTGCCATTGCACTCCACTATCCTCTTTCTGGAAGGAGTGGAATGCAGCCTGCATTGGATTAAACAGGGGTAATTAAATTAAAGATCCCATAGGGTCGAAGTGTATGCGTATGGACCCCGCCATTAAGATAAGATAAGATGTTATTTACATCGTTGTTATTTATATGTTAAAAATATGAAAATTACTCGTGTCTCTTGGTTACGCTTTCACGGCTAAACCACTGACACCGATTTTAATGAAATTAAGTAAGTACTTATACCGAAAAATTAGACAGCTCCCGATGGAATAGCGATATAAGTAACTTTACGCTGATGGTGTCGCGAAAAACAGTAAAAACAGTAAGTACTTATATTCGTCTCATAAAAATAGGACAGCCTAAGATTTAAATAACGTTCCTACTCCAATGCTCTTACAAAAAACTTAAATTTAAGAAATTATAATAAAATCAAAATACCTACGTCGATGACATCCCGACACATCGTTATCCAAGTACATACTTATTACTTATCAATAATCACTGACGTAGTGCATCGTATCGCTAGGTTCAGACACATGTCATGGGTAAGGTCACCTATTAATTAGAGCGAAGCTCCATTATTCCCCGATTCGGATTTTCATTTGTCCGCATACTCCTCCCATACTATTATAGATACCTATCAGGATCAAATTTAGCTCGTAATACGACATCTAGCCATGGATGGTTTACAAGAATAAAATTGAAAATCGGACATACCACGGAGGAGTAATCACCGAAAATCTGTTCCCATAGACTTTCAATGGAAAAATGGGAAAATTACTTCGCTCCATTTAGACTTACCCGGGGACGGCAAGTGCACCTGGTAATTAATTTTTTGTTAGTTTGTTTTTTAGGGTTCCGTAGTCAAACTAGGAACCCATATACAATATTAGTCACGCCAACAAAGGGGATATCTTAAAAAAAAAATTGTACCTCCCCTACACGTAACGTGGGGATTTATTTTTTATTCTCGTCTACCCCATAGTGTACAATTTTTCGATCAAGGGATCCGTTTATGAAATATTAAGCTTTTGAGCGCAAATTTTTGTTAGAGGTAAGTGTCCTTCCCCTCTCTGCAGCCAAAACTACAAATACTAAAAAATTGAAAAATATCTTTAATGTAAGCATTGATGTAAGCGCATAATTCTGACGAATTTAAATGAAAAACTATCACGACTAATTAGACTTGATTGGTTCCTGAGATACAGCCGACTAAGTGTTAATTTAATACCTATATACTATAATCATCTTAACTGGCATAATAACTTTTAACTGGCAGAGAATTAGGTAGTTCATTCTTGTTGCTTTTGAGATAGTTTTTGTGCAGTAACGGCTTCGGAACCCTAAACTGAGCATGGTCAGACATGCTTTTGCCCGGTTTTATGGTAGGTATCAAATATTAGGTACATATCAAGTTATTATTTCATACAATGTCTGGTTACCTAGAGAGAGTGATGCCTTATCTTTTCTTTATCGGCAGCAATCCGAGATGTTCGAAGCTTTAGTGAACCTTTCTGCAGAGCTCACTCGATGGCTAGCACTAATGATGGTGTAGTAGTAACAACTATGTTACGACTGAATTCCTGATCTTTTTTTAGAGTACCTCCAACGAATGACCGTTGTTTTGCACATGTTTTCGTCATAAAAAAAGTCAGAATTAGAAATTGGCTACAATTATATCTTAGCCCGACTTTGATCCTAGTGTATACACCGTGTTTTTTTTGATTTACGATAACTTCGGCATATTACTAGGTATATCTATAGAAACTAATTGGTAGATTAGATTTTTAAATATTGCAAAAAAAATATTTTTTTCAGTTTAGAACAAAATAATGAAATCTTTTATCTTTGGTCATTCTAAAAGGGCCTTTAGAGTTACCTAGCTAATAATCAGTGTCAAATACGTCTATGTTGGCGTGACATACACACACAAGTAAAGATAACACTTGACAGGTACAAGTCACTTTAGATTGACGCGTATACAAACCTAACAATTGGAAACTCTTTACTCATACGTATTAAAAGAAAATTGTTGTTATCAATTTCAAAAGCCTTTTACACTAGTTTAACGTGATTAACTGATTAAATTTAAAAATTAAATATCTTTAAAACCGTTAGACTTATCATTTGTCTGTCTTCGGGAAATTAACTTTGTTTGACCTAAAGAACGTTCCCTTAAAGTTATCGTAAATCAAAAAAAACACGGTGTATAAACACCCTTTGTAACCTTACTCTAAGAAATTGGCGAATATTATCTGCTGATGGATGACACAGCCAAGATGTGCAAAAAGTGGCTGAATCTAGACTACCTAGTTGCTGACTGGCTGGAAACGATTGATTCTAGCCTCTATATCCTCTTAGCCCAATGCTACAAAAATAAACTAATTTATCGGTTTTTTTCTATTTATATTAATGGTCACCGACACAATAATTAAACTTAATCGTAAAACCAGAGACGTGGATCACCTATTAGTAGGTACTACTTAGCTGTACCTGTTCCAGCATTAATAGACAGCAGTAAATATCTGGGCGCCATGAAAAAAATAAACTATAAAGTTCATAACAAAATGCGTACTTACCTATTTTATCTATTAACCAAATCATACTTTCTTATCATAAAGCAGTAGGTACTACCCATATAGTAGTACTAGCAGGTAAATTAAGTTCGGTAGCTTATGCTGTTACGAAAATCAGGCAACTTACCAATGTTGAGACAGCTCGCTTAGTTTATTATACCTAGTATTGTAATAGTGTGATGTCGTACGATATTCGGCTTTGTGGAAAAGCTGCTGACATATACAGTGTGTAAATGGTATACGGGCGTTTATTAAAACTGGACATAGATTAAGACTCTACTAATCATTAACAGAAAGAATTATTTTGATTACGCTAACGTATACACCGTTATTAATTTTTGAACATACTATCGACCCGCAATGTACATCGAAGTCCATCTGTCAGGTAAGTACGTAATGTTTAATTAATTGCATTTTTCGTTATACATTACGTGTTAAATTATTTTGTATGGTTATTTTTTTTAAATTTAATTTTAACAAAAGCTGCCTAAATGTGCTCAGTAGGGGTTATACTAACCACCTTAGAATAATAACACATAGAAACCTAGTTCGCGCACCAAAACCGTCAGACTTAAACTACACCATTCTGGTGTACTCGGCAATCGCCGCCCGTCAGTCGCAATCACGTCACACAGCGTCAACAGCTCCCGGATTTTTATTGATTATGACGATTTGTATTGTTAATGGGTGCCACAACACTTCAGACCAAGGAAATAAACACTATAAAATAACATTCCACGTGTAAGTAATATGTTTTGACTTGTTGTTTTACGTAAAACATTCACTAAAATATTAAATTATTTTCTAACGACATTACATGAAAATGTTGCCATTATAACGAAATTTTTCCCCCTAAATTGTTATAGTAAGTACTTCTTCTATTTTGTGATATTCTGTGATACGAATTGAATTACTTGTTTTTCTCGTTCAAGATTTCCTTCTAATCCGATTATTGCCGCACGTTGGATTGAAAAAATTAGGCTTAATCGAAATGAAAGCTGGTGGAAGCCGTCTAGGAGGACAAAAATATGTTCTGTACATTTTAATGACAGACAAATATCTTACTAAAGGTGGCTTGTGCAGACTACGTCGGGACGTGGTTCCTACTAAGGTGATTGCGAGTATATACTGGGTGTCCCTGGATAAATTGAATTTTAGTCCGCCAAAAAACCACCGGCCAAAAAAGTACCTTAGAACATTTAAAAACTACCTACTTAAAGTATGATATTTTATGCGAATTAGAAAGAGACAAAACATTTTCTTATTACATAAGTGTTAATAAACGTTTGTATTATTACTAAGTAACTACAAAAAATGATCGAATTTAACAAAAATGATTATATGAAAAAATCCCCTAGTTTAGGGGGAAATGTAATCCGCTAGCAACATTATTTGTTTACTTGTGTGCGTGTTGTCGTGTGTTACTACGCGTTGATTACGCCCACATGAATCCATTTTGTGCGACACTTTTGACGGGTTGGCTGTAGGAAACTATCATTCTATGTGTTATTATTCTAAGCTAACCACAGTTAAAAGGAACGCCCGTATACCATTTACACACTGTAGACTATATTCGTGTTACAAAAAAGAGCCATTCGTTCTATATACCTATAACCTTAACTCCCGTGATTCCTTAAGGGCCGGCGCTGACTGCCGGCACGGCACAGGATGGCACGGTAAGTTGTGCTGCAGCATTCCGAAGGATGACACGGCCTTCCGCGGCATGCCGTGGCATCCTGCTGGCATGACACGGCAAATTATGCTGTGGCATCCCGAAGGCCGCTACGGCCTTCCGCGGCATGCCGTGGCATCCCGTGGAATGCTTAGGCACGTTCTGTCCTACCGCGGCCTCCCTCGGCATCGTTGTGTCAAAATAAAGTAACATGAATTCTATACTCATGGTAATAAGATTAAAAATGGTTATATCAGTACCGAAATCCTTTGCCATGACACGCCGTGCCATGCCGGCAGTCAGCGCCGGCCCTTACGGCCTTCCGCGGCATGCCGTGGCATCCTGCTGGCATGACACGGCAAATTATGCTGTGGCATCCCGAAGGCCGCTACGGCCTTCCGCGGCATCCCGTGGAATGCTTAGGCACGTTCTGTCCTACCGCGGCCTCCCTCGGCATCGTTGTGTCAAAATAAAGTAACATGAATTCTATACTCATGGTAATAAGATTAAAAATGGTTATATCAGTACCGAAATCCTTTGCCATGACACGCCGTGCCATGCCGGCAGTCAGCGCCGGCCCTAAGACTACGTCGAGCGTCCAGTGGCGCCCTCATCACCATTATTTTGTTTTCTAATAAGCTAAAGTATTGTCTTGAAATCGATGGATGTGTTTTTATAATGAATACACAATTTATACGGTATATGACTCAACTTAATAACCCTTGAACTATGAATGAGTAACTTAACGGAAAAAAGTGGCCACCTTTTCCCGTTAAGTTGACGACGCGAAGGTTAAAGGTTATTAAACTTCGTCTTATATGCTATACATTGTGTTTTCATTTGTACAACATAAATACATCCTTCGATTTCAAGACATTACTTTAGTTTATTAGAAAACAAAATAATCGTCATGAGGGCGCCACTGGACGCTCGGCGTAGTCTTAAGATTACTATTTAAAAAGAAATTAGTACCTTGACAGTAACGTCACAATTTATTTATGAAAATACTATTTTGTCATTAAAAATCAAGACTCTTTTGTTAAGAATTGTGATATACATAATTTGAATACAAGAAATAAAAATAAAAATAAAAAAAATCGTGTCCGTAAGGTTTATAAATAATTTGTAGGTCAATGCATTCATTTCTATAATAAATTACCTGACGCAGTTTTAAAGTTACCATTTCCAGTACTTAACTTACTTGAAAAAGTCGCTGATGTCTAAAGCTTACTACAGGGTCGAGGACTATCTAACAGATAAAAATGCTTGGCCTAAACTAAAGTAAACACCTAAATAAAATAATAAATTTTTCGTAAAAATATATATGAAAACATTATATTGTCTAGTGGACACGTTTTCTGTAGGAGAATGTATCAAAACGTATATGGTTGCCTTGCAGTCATAGGTAAGTATAATTATTTTATTTAGTATGAATACTACTTATTAGTATGAACATTCTGAGTTTAAACACATTTTCCTGCTCAATCTACGCTTGAATATATTTATTTTTTATTTTATGCAAATTCATTGTTTTATATGCCAGGGTAAGCTTTATAATTGCATATTAATATCATAAGTAGTACGACCGACTGTTGAGTTTTTTGCGGCGTTTCTTCTCAGCAGTGGTCTCATGCGAAGCGCTGGTAGATTTTTGAGGGGTAAGTGACCGTGCGGCCTACTTTCTGAATAACATCTTTTATCTCTTCATCTTAAAGCGGAAATCTATTAGTACCATAAATTACTTACGCCATCTATTAGCATCAAAGAGATTTACCGTCTATCCCACTAGACCCATTGAGTTGTCCCATCATGGGACAACTGAGACGATTACGTCCCAGTAGTCCCATGGGACAAATGGAACTAATATTTTTATCATATTTTTGTCCCAAAAGTCCCATTACCGTTATCACTCATCACCGTAAATTTCCCTCCGTCCACTTGGATCCATTGCATGGCTCCATTGATGGATCCTAGTACACTTTTTCCTCCACCTGAATCTATCGTACCAGTCAGTTCCAAATAATGGATTCTAAGACACTTTAAGGTGCACTTGGATCCTCCGAATTAATCAAACGAAGTATAATTTAAATGGCAGTTTCCTCGTGGTCCTACTATTTTTGTCCTACTGACTTTCGACGGAGCCCCGCCCAGGGCGGGGCTCCTACTTCTAGGTGGTTTTGCCCTTCGGGCATCTGAAGATACCTAACGAACCTAACCTACCTACTTTTACAACCATAATAATAAACAAACATATGGTATAAACAAGCTTCTTAACGTCTGCAAGCACTATGCTTCTAACTATGGGTTAAAGTATAATGCTAAGAAGACTAAGCTACTTGGACGGTTCTCCAATTGAGAGGGTCCGGCAGTTTAGGTACTTGGGACACATTTTGACAGAGAATCTCCAAGACGATCTGGACATAGAACGTGAACGCCGAGCCACAGCCGTCAGAAGCAACATGCTTGCGAGAAGGTTCGCGCGATGTAATGACCGTTAAGCTGACATTATTTAGAGCATTCTGTCAATGCCTATATACATGTCAGTTATGGGTCAATTACACGAGACGCGCCATGAGTACGATCAGAGTGCAGTACAATGATGCGTTTCGCACCTTGATGAAACTGCCACGTTATTGCAGTGCGTCGAGTATGTTTGCGGAGGCTGGCGTTCCCGATTTCTTCGCCATCATAAGGTCACGCATAGCATCATTTCGAGATCGCATTCGGTCGTCCAGTAACGGGATTCTCTGTACCCTGACCGATTGCCTGGACTGCCGGATGCTTCGACACTGGCTAAAGGTGCACTGCGAGCCCAACAAAAAATAATTGCCGGTTAGTGATGTTGTTAAAATATGTCTTATGTGTTATTTTAATGTATTTAATTTTAATTTACTCTGTTGTTTTTAATCACTTTTTGTAAATTCTTATGATGTATGGGTACACTTGCCTGAAATAAATGACTATTATTATTATCTATTAGAGCTATCAGAGCTATTTATAACTTGGGGTCGCGTGTGTCATTGATGGAATTCTTCAAGGAAATAGATATTCTAACACTGCCGTCGCTATATGTATTTGAAATAATCATCTTTGTTAGGAAGAATCTACATAATTTCCCAACGAACATTGATAAGCCAAAAGCAACCAGGAGCACAGGAAAGCTCAAAACCACATTTTATAGACTGGCCAAAACTTCAAAATCATTCTTAGGAAATTGTATAAAATTCTACAATAAAATTCCAAAAAGTATTACTGAACTTACTGACTCTTAAATTTAAATCTGTCGTAAAACAAAAACTAATTTCCCGAGCATATTATAAAGTAAACGATTATATCATGGATAGGGATGTTTGGCAGTGAGTCGTCCGTCCTGCATGAGTAATCTACGCATAAATTTACCTACGCTTAAAAAAGGTGCACCTACTGTGCAAAAATACTGTGATATAGTTCATTTGCACGTCATGATACAAGTTCGATTTCGGAGTAATATTATGCCAGTGACACGCGTCAACCTTAGCGATTATTGAATCTCACAAGAAACTTTTCAAAACTGGTAGACCACTTGGCCAACCGTACATACCTACTTCGGTTTACAGGTAGACTACTAGTAGATCAGCTTGTCCCAATTCCTAAACCCGTTCAGCCGAGTCTAATCGAGGGGCAAACTTATTGCCCACTTAACAGTTCATAATATTAGCAGATTAGTCCAATGTACACAGCTTCTAAATAATGACAATTTGTATAGAAAGCATCATAAAATTCTTCTATATTTTAACATCTTGTCGCTTTTACGACTGCCACACAAACATATCAAGCGAACAACTTTCGGATTTCAGGAGTTTTGGGAAAGGTTACAAATGTTAGTCATACTAGGGATCTGGTATTTTGAGAAAAATTACGAGTTCAACAAACTGGAGTTAAATTAACCAAACATCAAATACGTTTTGAAGAGTTTATTCAGCTTAAGCATAGTCTACAACAGCTTACAACTTCAGCTTCGTCCTCCTCCAGTGACGCCTCTTAGCGTTGTACCTTTAACAGAAATTACAAATTCATGCAAATATCTAATGGACATAAACATTCCTGGTCATGGCCTGGTAGGTCATGGTTATTTGTGTAATAGATCTACAACAAATTAATATCATAAGTTGAAAAACACACAACTGGACACAACAAAGTCAACAATATAACATCCGGGAAAGCGATGGATCTAAGAAGAATCAAATTTCAATGATTTTTATCTATAATTTACATACTCTAACTTATTCAATGGTAATAGACAGTATAACTAAGTATAGGACAGAGTGTGTAGGTAGAGTTGATACAGTCACGGATTTTAATTGTTATGCCATTGTGAAGTTATTTAAATTTGCAGTACTATGGCATCCACGAGCATTCACGAGATTACACGATTAATCACGAATACATGACACCGCGGGAACTACATAACATTAAAGATGACGGATAAATAGATTGATTAGGTCGAATCACAAGGAGGTTATAGGTTAAACGTGATTAAAATATTGACAACTGGCATTTTAGAAATATTGCAGGATCGTTGTCATAATGACATACAGGTCAAGTTTAGACGTCAGTATTATAAATTAACAAATTTTAAGAAAATAAGATGCCCAATAGTAGACCAATAGTAGACGTTGTTTAAACGTTGTCGTAGCAACCCTATTAAACGACAAAAATGATTGTGTTCAGTAGAATAGCTTATTGGGCGTTGCAATCACCAATAGTAGCTGTTGTTTAAATGTATAACCATAGCAACTAGACATGCAATTTGACTTTGGGTGAAGTCACTCTGTGGTCTGATTGGTAGTCATGGGGTTAGCCAATCGTTAATGTTGCATGTCATTTTGTTCTTCTATCATACGAAGACGTGCGAATTTCCTTATCTCGATATACGAGTAAAACCGACTGAACCCGATTTGTATTACACTGCTAAAATACGAACAGTGGCAAGTGGCATATCAATTAACGTCCGTGACTGTACATAACACTTTCACTGCCAATGGATCTAATTTTCATACAAAATGGACCCGCCTAGCTGAACATCCACTTTATTATTTGATTCACTACTGTTAGCTAAAATTGTCATACTTAAAGATAGGTGTACTGCAAAAAAGAAACAACAGCGAAAATTGCGGCGTTTCCTTATCTTTGTCAAATTTCGTACATATCTGGCACATATTTAACTACTTGATAATAAGACAAGGTGGTATTATACATTTATGAGCGCACAAAATAATATATTTGTTCTAAGAGTCCTGGAGTTTTTTAACTTATATACCTATTATAATTTAATTCTCT
This sequence comes from Acleris sparsana, assembly GCA_923062465.1. Lineage (NCBI taxonomy): Eukaryota > Metazoa > Arthropoda > Insecta > Lepidoptera > Tortricidae > Acleris > Acleris sparsana. The sequence continues at coordinate 9,868,504 of OV281289.1, forward strand.
ACATGTTTATCATTGTGTAGAACCAAACAAGGATAATAATAGTAAAAGCCAAGGGCAAGGCAAGATTGGAACTATGTAAAATATTGTAAGTTTGCACCCTCTTTTTTATATTTAAATAATGTTAGCTTAGCTACTGTATTAATTATTACTAGCGGTGGGTCATATCACAATCGTACAGATTTATTCGTTTTCGCATTATAAAACAAAAGACACGATGTGACTTACAATACAAGTATCATGGCAAAATAAGCTTGTATTGATACGAAACATGATTGAAAACAGATACTGCCTATCACAATAATAGTAGAGATGAAACTGCGTTTAAATACCCTGTTAAAAGTTATTTTGCCATAATCGTAAATCAATGCTACGCTATAGTACCTCGGAATATAGTCCAAATAATTACGTTAGCTGGAGCTAAGAAAATCGTATTAAGCAGGTGCATATCTCGAACTTTAAATATTTATCAAAAACCGGTCTTGGAAAATAAGGTGACGGGCAGAAAACTTTTAACTCAATAATTATTGGCTACAAATGAGTACTTACCGAATAGTGTTCCCTGTGCGCATTCTCACCCATTGAGGAATCGGCCTATTTTGTTTAAGCTTTTTCGCAAGCTTTCGCTTGATAATAAATGTCTTGTGTGCAGACTGAAATGACAAAACATAAAAATATATTCGATTATAGTAAGATAACACTCGGATTATTACAATAATTAAAGATTTCATTTACGAAATATTACACACCATTTTCACGCCGTCAGCTGTCAAAACAAAATGGATGAGCGAATGATATGCACGATTCAGACAGAACGTACCGAATCAAGACCATAGATTATACAAGTGAATGAAGAGAGAATGAAATGTAACCATAGGATGAGATCCAGGCCACAGGTAACGTATAGTTTCATCCACAGATTATAAGGGTGTTTCAACCTGTGGTTTCTACAGACTTCAAAAATGGTTGTCAACTCTTCGATTATTTTGTGTGTTGTATTTCAGGTAGAGACGATCCAATTTAAATTTCGTCATGGTGGTCACGGAATCCATGGAAAGTCAACGGAACTTCTTATCTATTTGGAGTCGGTAGAGTCTGGCAAACGAAAGCTGTCCACAAAAAAGGGCGGCAATTCAAAAATCAGCAGCTGGATAAGCTGGATTAGGCGATACTAAACGTAGTTGATATTATTTTATTTGTCAGAAATGTTAAATGATTGTTTCTATCTATCAACTCCGTTTGTTTAGTGTACAGACATTGATATCTGCTGCAGATATTTTGAATGGCCGCCCGTTCTTGTGGACAGCTTTCGTTTGCCAGACTCTACATTGTTTTTTATACATTTAATTATCATGTCTGTGTTGGCGTACAGCGTGTTTTAATTAGCGGTAACTTTTAGAAAATATTCCTTAGGTTAAATAAACTTAATGCCTCTACAAACTGGAATTTTTATTAAGTACCACTATTCTAAAGGTATTCAATTAGGTATCTATTTTAATCAGTGAAGTTTTCTCCACGACTAGTCAAAAAGTTCTTCTATGTGATAGCTATATTATAACAATGTTTGAGTTTAAAAATCTGATGTGTCAGGGGGGACGCACGAGCAATTCTCGTAACTTTGAGATCCGAAAGCAAATGTTTAGTTGTGTTTATGAGAGTATGCCACTGTCAAACCGTACTATTTAGAGTGCTTAAGCCTTTTTTTAAGCACTGTCCTCAAGATCTGCGGGATTCGAAGGATATTCTTTTTAAGTCTGTTTCATTTTTATGTAAAAGTAGGAGATACCAACATGAATCTTCGCAGATTAATATAATAATCAATCATTTGTTAAGTTCTTGTTGAACAATATTGTTGTTCTCGTTTTGTCTGTATCTATAACAAAGGGAAAAAGACACATCACTAACGTCAGTCAATCAGCTGTGCTGTGAACTTATGAATTTGCATTACGTTAATGTCAGTGCGATGTGCGTACAGAGTTAGATTGTAGAATTGCAGATACGTTTACTATAAATTAAATCAGTAAAATACAGTGAAATGAATAAATTATTTGCATACTTTAGCCATAAACCAATAATAGAATGTCGATCATTAGCCAGGCTTGCCGCAGATGGCAAGGAAATACCTAAACGGAAGAACTTTGAGAGCAGAATAACACTGATTGCAAACGATAATTCTGTGGGCATTACGGATTTAAAGAACGCTCAAAATCTTGCACAAAAGCGAGAGCTAAAGCTTGTCAAAATTCAAGACCAAGACGCTAAAACTCGACGGCCAGTTTATAAGTAAGTTACCTGTTAAATAAAACAGGAGAAGTTTAAGTGCAATTCGTCTGTTATTTCACAGAGCACAGTTTTTTTAGGATTTACTTTTGCTGTATCTATTATATTTTAATATAGGTTGATGACTAATGCTGAATACCACCATGAGGAGCTTGAAAGCAGGAAACAGAAACAAGCCTCTCGCCAAGCTAACACAATAAAAGGGGAAAAGCTTCTTACACTTTCTACAAAAATTGGTGAAAATGACCTTATGACTGGTGTGAAAAAGATGGTGAAGCTTTTAGAAAAACAGCATCAGGTCAGGGTGGTGGTAGCTGGGGAAGCAGGACAAGAAATGCAAAATGCGGTAGGTTTTATAATTGTTTGATTCAACAGCATCATTACCTAATGAATTTGTATTAAATACTATATATTATATTTTTTCAGGAACGTATATACTCAGTCATCGAGAGAGGTATTAAAACTGCAGGAAAAGTAGTTCAAAAAAGGAACAAGGGTAATACCCTCAGGTTCCAAATACTCCCTTCAAGCGAAAGCAGTTCACAGGCAGGGGATGGTCACAACCACAATCCAGAGGACAGAAATGAAGGTCCCCTATGACTAGGCATTTTACTTGTCGCCATATTGACTCTTAAGTATGTTTTCTTACAAAAATATTATTTTTCTAAACACCAGAATAAGGAAGCAAAGAAATCAGTAAGTACTAATAAGTCAGATGTTTTAGAGCACATTAAGTATTAAGGAGTTTTGTACATAAGAGGATGAGGAAAGGTTTACCTGTAATATGATAATATTCAATAGGGTGGTCAAAAAAACTAGTGTTTAAAGTTGTTTCTCCACAAGGTTCTGTTTATTCCAATGTACATGAAAATGGGGTATACCAAGATTTATTGTAATTGATTAAACTTTACAGGTAGCCCATACAAAATTGTTTTATATAAAAATGTATAGAGCTGCACACATCTAATAAAGATATCAACTGAGAAAGGCTTTCAACAGATGATGACACTATATTCTGTGTTGCAGCAGTAGGCAAAGAAAATTGTACTAAATTCCACTTCTGTTTTTAATATTTGCTAAGTTTACTAGATGTCTTTTTGTATGAGAGTGGATCCTTTTGGCATAAACTAAACTAATTGTCTTGGAACTAAACTAATTGTCTTGGGCAACTAGTAAACATTCACTTAACAAGTTATAAAAATTGCTAAGCAACCAATTTATAGTGAGCAAAAATAAGCTATGTGGAGAAATGATTTGATATACTTCATTTTTCTTCATACTATTTTGGACAACCCTAATAATCAAATTAAAACATATTTTAGTTGAGATTGTGTATATTTCTTATTAAATATTTGCTATGATGCTTCTATTTTTAAATGAATATTAAATTAGAGAATGTTCATGTCATGATCTTTTATATAATACAGCATCCAAAAGATTAGTCACAGTATCTCCCACCATCATTAATATAAAGAGTGGCACCAAAACCTAGTTGAGAGAAACAGCTTGGCTTTGCCTACTTGGAGTTGTATCTGATTCATCAACCTTCTTGTGAAACAAAGCATTGTGGTGCGATGGTGGTGGTTTAGACTGCTGAATAATCTTCAATCCATTTACATTCACACCAATTTTTCTATGTTACATTTAACTTTACCTTAAATTAAATACAATCAATTTGCTATGATGGCAAGGAAATACTTTACGCTACACAATTATGGTGATACTACTAAAAAATATTCATAAATTAAAGTTTTATGGGTTGAAATTATCACAGATGCTTTAGAGATCTTCAAGTCTTAAATGGTAGAAGTATTAGTTATACAAAATCTTAGATTATTATAACTATGCATTCTATTATTACAGATGATTATGTGCAGTGAAAGACAGTTTCTATCCTAGTAAATTACTTTAAACTCTAGCCTTAAAACATTTTCTGAAGCACATATTAATAAAAATGTTGAATGTTGTGAATTACATTAGTCAGTTTATGTAATTACGTTTAAAAGTCTTTGATGAGAACAATAATATATATTTTAAACTTTATTTGAAAACCTACTAAAATAGGTAATATTATGTTATTTATTCAATGGATCAGTAAAGCTGTCGTCTAAAATAACAACTTAGCCTATTGTAATGATAATTGAACACAGTCAAACTAGGCACTTATGCTATGATAGATATAATTAAATAGTAAAATGTATTTCAATTTGTAATATACGAAATATACATACGTGAAATTATGAGTTACTAAAATATGCGCTAAATACGTATGTTGATCTTGCACTCGAGAGAAATGAAACGGGACACCGTGTACGTAAATTTGTACGTAAAGCGACCAGGTTTCGTAACTCTTCATGTAGCTACACCCGCGTGAATAAAGTCCAAGTTACACCCGTTAGACTTCCAAAAGAGAGTATAACGATGTGCAAAAGATTGACAGACCCCGAACAACTTTTTAAGATCTCGAGGAGTAGGCATCCTTACTCCCTCATTTTTTTCTGTTTCTGTTTGTTAAACACTGTAACATCGCCGGCAGCGGCTTTGCGACTGGTTTATTTTAATAAACAAAAGAAAGGTTGACCTACTGTTTAGGCGCCGAATCTACAACAAGCCGTCTAGAGTTCCGAATTCATGAAATGAGGTCATTGCGATGTCTTGATATTTACACAAAAGTGTGTGCAGGGATTTAAGCCACCCCATATATAACAGTGACTGCAGGATACATAACGACTTGACTATGGGGTTGGCCCCCTACATTAGTTTTTAATAGAGAAGAATTCCGGGGTAGTGTAGCTACGAGTAGACGGCGATATAGTTGAAGCGTTCGCGCTCCGGCGGCAGGTCAGTGTTGAGCGTGCGGCCCCACGTCAGCAGCGGGGACACGGTGCCTACGACAGCTGCGGGCCGGGCATTTCTTTGACCCTGCAACATTAAACAATCAAACTATTAGCTATAATTTAGTTCGTAGTTGCAGAGTTATGGAAACCAAATCGCTTTAAGAAAAGTTACTACCAAGGATACTAACCACCTATCATCTTAATTCTCGCCTAACGCAAAACTCATTATGGTTTCTGTAACTTCCTGTACCAGACCTTGCAAACATCTCGAATTATTCAATTGGTAATTTACTTTTCGCCTCAGCACCTCAAACAGGCAGGTTTTGCTGTTTAAAGAGTGAAAAATGCGAACGTGAGTCAGTATAAATAGATGGGTAGTGGTTGTCTGGGTGGCAAATATACATTTAAGGTTGAATTTTTACCATATTGTTTTTTTTACCTGTAGGTAATATGTTCTTGCTGTTGAGGTAAAAAATTGTAAGTATGTGTCCCACAAGACACTCGCTGCGGTCAGGATTCTAACCTAGAAAGTGATTCTAGGTTAGAATCGCTACGCTACATAGAGCCTTACGAACTTACTCAGGATTTAAAATCAACACACGCAGCAAAAAACAACTTTGCATTTCTCTTGCACAAATAACTCCTATATCTCGAAAATTTATAAACTCGAATTTCTTACGAGTTTTAAAATTTACCTATACCCAAAGATCCATAAAGCATATCACTTTTTCATCTTGCGACGCTGGCCTAGAAGTGGCTTGTCTTACAAATTAGGTGCGACGATGAGCGTAGCGGGGAAACGTTAGGTTCAGCTGTGACAACAGCTAGAACTAAACTATTTCTTTAGGTGGATAAAAACTGGTGTATGACAAAAAACCCGAAGTAATTATTCTTCCAACAAGAAAGCCAAGTTAGTTATTGTTGCGAGTGTTGATTTGGAATCATGAGCGCAGGGATTCAAAGACACGAGATGCAAAAAACTGGTCTCGTGTTGCACATACCTACAACTTTTCACTTCGGCAGCGAGAATATAATACCTAAAGGAAAAATACATAATATGTACCCATTTATAATGACTCAGCGCTGATCTCGGCATTAAAAAAAAATACTTTGTCTCACGCTCGCAGCAAAATAGAATTTTGTTATCTGTCTTTAACCAGGAAAACCGGCCTTGTTGAGGTGCGGAGGTGAAAAATACTTTATGGAATCAGGTGTCTAAAATTTCGGAATAATGAATACGAAATTCGAAATGGTAAAAAATTACAGAAACTCAAAAAAAAACTGTTTTGCTGTGTGTCGGAGTTATAGTAATCGGCAAAATACTTTTAGGGTTTTGAATAAGCGGGATAAAAGATAGTTCTAAATTAAAAGAATCGTAGTTTACTACTCAAATTCAGAAATGCGAGTAATTGGGAGTTTTTAGAATCAGATTTTTGAAATTCGAAAATAATACATATACCTAATCGAGATTATGTGTACCCCTTCCTAGTTTCCTACACATACTAGATCTGTAATTATAAATTTGCTCTTTGCGGAATTAGAACTCTCTACTTTTGGTACAGAATAGTTGAACATGACCATATTAACCATCAAGTTCACCCGATTTAGCTGAAATTTACCATACGTACATACAAATACAAAACTAAATTTAACCATATTTATGGCTACCAATAATACGAAATGAATACAATGTTTAAATTAAACCTTTAAAAATTCAAGAAAGTCGGGGGATATACGGTTGGGGGTTAAAACATAACCTGTACCATACGAAACACCATGCAAGTTAACAATATTAGAACTTAAAATTAAATGTGCTAGGGCAGACGGCTCTGGCTTATTGATCTGAGGGCATTGCCTGCATCCAGCTGCTCACCCGTTACTCGACATATGACTATATTAACTACCTAATTCGTTAAATATTAATGTCACGTAGACTATGAAACACATTATTTGGATGACAATGCTTTATTATGGTGTGGTTGAGCTGGTCTGTGATGAAACTGGAAGTATGGAGCTCCCTGAACTTACTTAATAAGGTTGACCTAGGTACCAAGTTTGACCTCTTTACATATTGGCCCTCAATAAGCAACTGATGACTGTTCAAAAGTTACCGTTGACAGAAAAACTCTTCTTAAAAAACTACTCGTGATAATAAGTTATTTGATTATGTACGAGTACCTTTATTACTGACGTTATTTGACGCCCCGAAAGCTTAGAACTGGATTATGTTGTATATTGCCCTTAGTGCCCTTGTTTACCAATTTCGAACAATGGCTCGTTATGATTAATTACTAATTCGAATAATTATACTTATTTATAAGCTATTAATCAGAGAATGCTTCCGTTGCGGCGTATCATAGTAAAGACATTGACCTATTACATATTCAAGCTAGCTGTGACCGCTATCGTGCCCTTGAAATAATTCATTTGATGTAGTTGATTTTTAGCATGCTTTTTTTGATGGAGTCGTGTAAAGCATTTGTATGAGAGCAATTTTCGCGTAAGTAGTCTGCTGTGAAAGTAGCTTAGCTGGTCAGGCTTGAGAAATGACACAGCGCGTGGAATATATATGTTACTGATCGCCAGACAGCCATCTTGGGCCCTAGCACACTTGTTCTTATGGTGGGCATATAAAGCCCCCTCCTTTTCCTACCATGGTGATCGTCGGAATGTGAAAAATGCCCGTCATGTAGTTAATTAACAAACGACTTCGTATTTAGTACCCATCGATCGATAGGTTAATTGAGAAAGCTCAATGCATACAAACTTTGTTGCTGTTTGAACAACAGCTTGGTGATCGATGCTTGTAGTGTTAATGTGCATACCTTAGTTCATGACAACAGTTTTTGGTGAATGTGATGGGTGACGTTAGTAACCTCATTGGTGCCAAGATTAGTCTTGAACCAAAGAGCTTGTTTTGTGCACGATTTAGTTAGGAACATGAACTTTGTTTAGTAATTTCAACATGCAAAGCGTTAATAATGAGTTGTTAGTATTCGACGCCCTCTTGTTCTCAGTAAAGAAATAAATTACTTAATTTAGCCTTATTTGCTTTCACGCAGTTTCTATTGTTATCTAAGAGCTGATTTTAATCGTTGAACAACCGTAATGAAAGTTATATAAAGTAAGATCTCTTTTTGTGGGCCCACGTTGACTTAGTCCCAAACTGAGCTCTAGACTTAGTGCTACGGGTTCTAGACAACGATAAGCATATTTAGATAAATAAATAAATACTGAATTACATAAACTGCTTCCAGACTTTGAAACAAATAACTGGTGTGGCTGGATTATGTTTAAATGAGTAAGAACAAGCGCGCGTCGAGTGACAGACACACCGTGTTACCCATGAGCTCTGCCCGCCGGCGGCCCGAGCGCCGCTTGCGCCGGCACCAGCACCGCCGGCCCCTGCGCCCGTACCCGCGACTTCTGCCGCGCCCCACCTCTCGCAGCCCGCGCTCCGTGCCCGCGCCCCGCGCCGCCGTCGCCGGCGCCGCCACCGCCTCGCGCTTACGCTCCGTGCCTTCCGGCTGCTCCGCGACCACGTGCGCCTCGGTCTCGTCCATTGGTGACTCGGAACTAAACATTATTTAATTCATTACTAACTGTAAAATGTGAACTGTTGGTATAAATTACTTTCGAATTAAATTTTACTAATTTTTTTTACTACCAACATTTTTTCAACGACCAACCGAATTTCTTTTCAAGCGATCCTTGTATACTTAATAATATTTTCTTGAAACTCTTTACTTGCGATTGTTATTGATACAAAAAATTCAATGAATTAACGGATCGTCTCACTGTGCACTGATCGCGCAATACTCGTTGAGCTGCTCCCACGTGCACCCGAACGTGCAGCATTGGTCTGCGATGCCGACATGTCTTTTTCGACGGACAACTGCGGCAGGCTGTTCAACTACTGAAACAAAATTATTATCTTAGGATTAATTTGAATGGCATTTCTCTAGTAATATACTCGTAACATTCCTGAATATTCGAGCAAACGCCATCTATTTTTATACCTACTAGTATCAACCTTTTTTTAAACTTTCGATAAGCTTGTATTTTTATAGTATCCGTCTGAGAATACCTATGTAGCGCTTGTTTTTCAATATTTATTAATCAGACGTTGAGTAAACAACAAGAGGTCACTAATGCCACGATAAAAACGAGCAATGAGATCGAATCCTATATTAATACTATTAATTATTAATTGCTCTCAAGAGATAATTAATTGCTGTTAGACAAAACTGTAAGCAGTATCTACTCAAAGATAACCTTCATTTCACTTTAACGGTCTAGTAAGTATCACTTTCATTATATGTATATTAGTACTTTCTCGGCGTTAGCGCAGTGCACTTTTAATGCATGCCTTTGTCTTAGTTCTGTTTTCTTCGTTAGGAAAAATAACCGCGAAACTTAATAGGTACTTATCGTAAACAAAGTTGTTCTACAAAAAACCGGATCTCTCATTATCTTAAGTTATATATTTTTTTGCCGTTAATAATTAAAGTCACGTGTTTTGTACTATGGTCTTAATCACTACATTACTATAAATGTCCCTCGCCGCGTCTGTATGTTCGCGCTAATCTCGGAAAGTAAGATGGAATTCGGCCCATCATGACAGACTATTAATTGGAGTAGTTTAGTTTAGTTTAGAGAGCTTGCAAAGCCGGGGCGGGATAAAGGTATAATTGAGTTTTATATTATGTATGTATGTAAATACTTTATTGTACAATAACGAAAAGTACTAAACAAAATACAATATTTTTTAACAGTGATGTATAAAGGCAACTTATCCCTTTAAGGGATCTTCCTTCTTTTTCAGCAAACGCAATGTATTTTCGGTATGTTCTGAAAATTTTGCCCCCTTCAGTTAATTTGGCACTCGTTGACTGGCAACATTGATAGTTTTGAGAAAAAGCGAGTGTGTCATACAGACAGACAGGCGGAAATAGCGAAACTATATGGGTTCCTAGTTTGCGCATGGTTCGATATTAACCTGCAAGATTTAAACTTGGCATACATACAAAACAACTGCAACAAATCGGTTAAATACGAAGTTAAAGAGTACCTACTTACCTTTAATTATTGAATCATGAACCTTTGAAAAAATAACAACGTGGCGCTAGATAATGTTGTTGACAATATTGTAACAATCGAATCGTGGCGACCTTCTCGTGATGAGCTTATCGATAGGCGTTGTTGCCTCGCGGATGTTCGATACTCTCAGATATCTAATTAAACTACCTACCTACAGTCTGTGCTGTGAGCACTTAGGTGCTTTGGGTTTGTAGTTCTCCCTAACTCGCTCTTAATAGGAGCGTACGATAGCGAGTAAGAGACAAATACAAATCCGAAGCACCTTGCTTACAAGGTAGCTCTTAAGCTATCGCACTATAGATTTTTGTTTGCGTGTATACCATAGACCCGACCTCGTTTCGCTCGGGTTTAAACAAAGTAAAACAATAACTATAAAAAGTCAGGTATAATGTACCTAGCTCCCGATTTATAAAATAGTTTTAAAATTCGGTTTTGTCGTTGCTGAGATTATCCCCATCTAGCAAACAAACAAACGCACAATTTTACCTCTATTGCACTAGTATAGAAGTATAGTTTTGTATGGGTATAGAAGTATACCTACCGAATAAAATTAAAAAGTTTAAATGTTATTATAATACTTATAATACAGATGCGGGTAACTTCATCTCTCGCGTCCGTAATAAAACTTTATAATTTTACCTGTTGCATTTATTTAATGTTATTTAAAAAAACTGCTTTGTTGGCTCTCTTCCTGTATTTTATTTATTCGTATCTATTTATGTAATAATTATTACCATAAGATCTGGAAAGAGATGCGGTGGATTTTGCTAACGAAACCCTCGAGGAGTTTCTAAAATTTAAGTGAAATTGATAAAATAAACCTATTGTACGAAACCTATTGTCTATCTATTGTATTGTACGAGTTCGAAAATCACCAGAATATTCTTCTTTGCTGTCGTTAAACCACGTGCAAATTTTAACAATGCAAATTTTATCCGGAAGGACATACATATCTGTATTCTACAATTACATGAACATACTAAATATAGCAATTGGAAGGAAAACTTGCAATTGGGAGCCTAACCAGTAGGTACAAGTTGTCATCCAGAGTACCTCGCAAATGATTGACTCGTAGTCGCTGTCGTACCTAAAATTCTTGTGGCACTAATCCTAAGCATGAAAATCAACCTGCATTTGACTAACGTTATTCGTGGAAGTCTTTGCGTCAGCTAGACCTAAAGTACCCAATGGAAGTCTCTAGGTTGACTTGACGTTGACTCACCTGTGGGGTCATCCCAGGAGGGGCTATTGTACGCATGGCACACTCTGCTCATAATGTCGCTGAGCTTGCGCCCGCACAGCTTCACGGCAGACGTGGTGGCGGCCGAGCTAGGCTGCAGTGTCAGGGCTATCAGCGCCACCTGCAGAGCCTTGGTCACAAGCATGCTTGCGGTAGCTGAAACAACCACAATAATTATAATGTCTACGAAACCATGTGCTGCGACAAGCCGCCGTCGGGAATACACACTAACTGGTCTTGAGACGGGCATACCATTAATATGAGCAGATCAGACCCTTTGAGCAGATCATTGCTGCGGAACTTGCTGGAGGGTGATCTCGAAGTGAAAGCTAGATACAATGGTAAAATTTTCTCGGATTCTCATGTTCGATTTACGGTTTATGTAAAGGCACATTATTTTAATTATTAGATGTAGTTTATAAACTAAAATGCTACCTGGATTTGTACTTCTATGCGATCATTTTTGGAGATGTAATGTGAAGTTGTAAGGCGAGCCGCGAATGTTTGTAACCCGAGTAGTCTTTCGCTTTTATACTGAAGGGTAGCTGTAACTTGATATGGGCGACGCCCAGCGCAATCGTAGATCCCCGAAACTTCTTTCATTTCCTAAGTGTATTGGTATGAAACGTGAAATTGCATTTTATAAATAACATTTGCAGTGAATGATTTATTTATGATTGATAAGAAGGCGGTTAGTATATCTGGTTATCAGCCGATGGCAATTACATTAAGCGACCCAAACGATGCGAGCAAAGTTCGATTCCCATCACTTGTTTAATTTAACACACGTTCGTTCGGATTTCTCACGATTAATTCACGCTGTTTGTTAATGCCGCGATGTTATTTTAATATTATAAACAAGAGATATCGTTCCGTTTCTATAAGTTATTCGTATTATAGAGCGAGTTCTCTGGCTGAACTATTAGTATTTTTAAGTTATCGTCAGCGATGCTTGAACCTCGGCAACACAAATGTTTTCGCTAGTTCATTAAACCCATTAGAATTGTTGTTGATGATGCTTTTGTTTTCTTTATTATGTAATTTTAAAGACTCTTAAAGTCTCAACTGTAATCGGTTTCATGTAGTCAATCTGTTTATTCTAGTACACAATGTAGTGTTTGCAAATGAAGGCCGTGAAATCGTTTCCCAGTCCATTCATGAGGCGCGGTGAACGGCGCGGCGCCGCGGCCGCATCGGCGACTCCAATTTGCGGGAGTACGGTGCGAGTACGGCGCTGCTCGCCACAGCCCCACGTGCAGTCCAGATGCATCTCAGATTGCCACTTAGCGTCCCGCGCCGTAAACAGGAAAATAACACCAATTTACAGCGACAATTTTATGTGGAACAGTCCATTTATAGAACCAGTACAACAATAAAATTGTTTATGCGTTAGTTTAGAATAGCGTGGCCTGTCCAGATAATAAAACGAGCTTTCCTTGTTCCCACATTACTTTGCTCGGATGCAAATAATAATAAGCGGGTAATACATTTATATGGAGATCTTAAATGGTTTCTTTATGACATGGAGAAGGCGAATGAGCACAGGCCAGCTGATGGTAAGTTTGTGGGATCTGTCACCCATAGACATTTGTATTCTCAAGACTATTGCGGTCTCAACTCGGCAATCTTAAGACCACAAAGGCTTTGCCAACCCTGAGGCCTAAACTGGAATATATCTAAGCTAATTTCACCGGTTTTCTTATCCTTGGGTTAAAGGATAAGATAGTGGTAGCGATCCGGACGGACCAGACAAGGTCCTACCAAATGAAGATGACTTCACCGTCCTCTTTCATAAAAATGCAAATAAGTCACTTCCTTTTCTTAAGTGCCGTGCTAAGAATAGCGCAGGGTGGGTGCTGTGCTGTTCTTCGTTTTGCTTACATCATGGTGTAATATATGCGGAGCACGCTCGCATTCTCACGTGACTAGGTCACAAGCTGAGCCAATTCCCACCATGTACTTGAAATGTACCAACCATGGACCGGAAGACGAGCTGTAGGTAGGCCTCCAACAAGATGGAGTGACGACCTCGTCAGGATCGCGGGACCGCGGTGGATGCGAAAAGCACAAGACCGGTCTGAGTGGAAAGCCTTGGGGGAGGCCTATGTCCAGCAGTGGATGTCTTTCGGCTGACATGATGATGATGACTTGAAATGTATCAAATACATGCATGTATACGTTTACCTCAATCAGAGCCTCTATTCCCGACGGTAACACACATATCGTCTTTGATCTGTTATGTTATTGTTTCATTGACGTCAGCCGCCATTACTGTCAAGTAAATAAGAGCTATCAAAACGTTGACAATACGGTAACAGATCAAAAACGATATCGTTTTTACCATGTTTGATAGAGGCCCAGGGCTATACCATAACAGATCAAATAAGATATGTTTTTTACTTAGTGATATTAGTGATATTACGTAAACAAAATTGATTTGACCTCAAGTCTCTTTTCTGTTTTGATGCGATCGATCACATCTGTCGCTTTAGTAAATGGGTGTTCGTTCGTAGGAGACTACTTTCTAGCTAAGCATATTCCTAAAACCACCTTTGCAATAGTAAAATCTTCTTTTAACATTGATATTGCTGAATGATGTATTTTAATTTCCTAAGGTGAACTGAAGTGTTTAGAAATAATCAACATTTTCGTAAATAGTGTACGAGTAACAACAACAAGTATCGCATATGAGAGTAAAGTATATCGAAGTACATATTAGTAGCGGCGAGTATCTCGCACGCATAATGTTTGCTGGAACAGGAGCTGAAATGGCGGTTAACGAGGTGTAGTCGCGCTATGCCGCGCGGGCGCAGTGGGTCGGTCACACGCAGGGCGCGTGCTCGCTGCGCCGGCGCGGGAGGAGCGCCGCCGACTCGGTGCGAGTGCACTTGATTGGATAATTATATGATTCCCTGTCTCGATTCGTAGCCTTGCCTTGTTCGATCTAACGCACGTTACCTTATTCGACAATGTAGCACAGATTCTTACGAAGAAAACGGTTAGCATGAAACACGTTAATCATCCAGCATCATGAAGATTATAGACTTTAATACTTAAATTATGAGATGTGTCACCCATCATACCTTCTTAAGTCAGACAATATTTAAGTATAGGTGAAAAACTTAAGTAAAGGACCAAGGACCTGTTGCATGTAGTTGCAACACATCTGTATAGACCCATTGACATTCTATATTTGAAATTTGACGTTAATTCCATATTAGTTTTGTGCACAACTACATGCAACAGGTGATTTACTTAAGTTTATCACCTATAATTCTTATAGACTTCTGTGTAGGTACTAGGTACTCTAGAGAATAACTAGAAAATCTTTCTCGAACTCGGCTCGTCACTTACCGGAGTAAACAAATCGTATGATGTTACGCCAGGTTCTAAGAAGAGGAAAACGGATAAAATTATACCTTCGTATTAGTGCATTACGCTGTCAAGTTGCTAATAAGTGTCCGCAAATAGAATAAACCGCTATCAGGCGCTGTGACTGAACGGTTTTCAATTAATTATAATTACCGTGGACGATTCTAGAAGGCCCTCGTCAAGTTGAAACATGGTATGATTGCAAATCTCGTGTTGCATAGTAACAGTTGGAAGGCAGACTCAGTTCCTTGTTTACTTAGAAGTACACTCGCGGGTCACGGGGCACGTGAGCATTTGCGATGGAGAAACGTGGGCCGGCCCGCGCCGTAGCAACAACGACAGGAGCAGACCGAACGTTAAATCTGAGCTCGTAACAAAAGACAATTTAAGAGTTTGCGGGGTCAAGTGTAACGTCGGCTCTCCCAATTGGCGGGTTGCGGCGGTCAGTGCCTCTATCGCGCCGAGACTCTTACATTGGATGGGTCCTAGGTGACTCCGGCTTCACCTAGTACCCGTCGGCCTACGCGAATTATCTTAGCGCTCAGGACTGAAATAGCATCAGCCACACGTTTTAATCAAACCTCGTCATTGCCAATTATGATCTTGATCAACGGCTTAAAAATACCAACAGCGGTTTCAGTAAAAAAAAAGTAGCCTTGATCACGTTACTTTTCCTTAACTTTTTCAAATTTTATTATGAAATAGGAAATTTTAGTAGGATAATCAAATTAAAGCACGAATAATGTATTGAACTGGAGTTGGTACCTATTGTCTAATTGTTAGTATTTTAATTTTAGAAGATTATATAAAAAGTTGACGTAAGTGCTTCTTCAATGATAAGGTCGACTATTTAATATTTATTTTAATGTCCAAAAAGCTTCAACAAGTACGAAGGCTCTGCTCGTATATGTTCCGATTGTATAATAATGTTCATAGTACACGGACGGACCCCTCTGTTGGTACCTACGTACCTACCTATTAATAAAAAATGTAGGTATTTGTCCCGAAATTAGAAAAGTGTCAAACGGACTCCGCAGTGATCTTGTCCAGTTCCGGTTAATCTTCCAGAACAGTTGTAACGTTCGATCTTCTACGAAAACATTGTCTGGGGCGCTCGAGTGCACGCGATGATTACCCGGTCACTGATCAGCAGTTGAAGGTCGCGTGTCAGAGGTGGTCGGTCGTGACATCGGATACGCTGATTTTTTCGAGACTGATTACCTCTGACCCCAATTTAAAGTTTGACCTGTCAAAGTCTACAGCTACAACAACAGTTATTTTTTAGCCGACCGGGATAACTCTTTATGTTAATAGGTACCAATGGATTTTTATATTAGTAACTTTAAACCTTACTGATATTTTTATTGTGTTTACTTTAAGGAAGTGAACTAAAAAAATATTTAAAGGATTAAACTCCATTCTAATTAGAAGAACACCAACAGAGTTCATCGTGGGTGGTTTCATATCATAATACAGAAGTAATTTGATGAATGTGATAAGTTTAGGCTGATAAGAGTGAGAAGTATTTCTATATGTGGTCTTGATTTGTATTTGGGGATTTGTATTTGGGGTTTAAAAAGTGTATGGAATGAAACTGCTGCGTGGAAATTCTGTGTATACTCGCGTTTCCATGTTAGTCATAACTTTCAAACTAAAACCAGTCTGTAAATGTGATTTACGCCAATGTGAGGTAAACCGTAGAGCAGCTAACCACAAAACAAAAAAAAAATCGAGGCAATCCTTCGGGTATAATGAAGGTAGCGCATCTTGCTATTATATCGGCAATAAGTCTGCCTCTGTAGTCGGTAGAGTCAGTCGCGTCGGTTTGAGTTCCTAGAACTTTAATTAAGCGTGAGTGCGGTGCTAAAATGATTCATTTCTTTACGACTAAGTTGAGCGGTGGGCGCGGTGAGATGGTTTTAAGGGCTGTGCTGACGTAAATTTAAAGCTGGCGGAATATTATAATTACAAAGAGGAATGTTAAAGTAATTGTGTAATAATTGACAATCGCGAGAAATATAAAATGCAGACCAGCTTCATTGCTAGCCGGCACTACTAGTCTTAAAGTTAAATTCACAGTTAAATTTTTGGCTAAGCCAACGGAAGACTGGAGTTGGCCGGTCCAATACATTGTAACAGGTATTTAATATAAAAACTATAAAAAAGATAGATATGATTTTTGTGGATTATTGGTTATACGACTTTGTGCTCGTTTTCTTTCCTTCCTATCTCTCAAGCATCGCCACCGGGGATTGCTTGCACGCCTACCTACTAAACCACCAAGGAAAATATCTCAGAATTTCAAGGCAAACACTTCTTAAAGGTTCATCAGCAGTAGTTTTGGAGATAATCGCATTTCAAAAGGTCGCAAAAACTTACGAACAAGCAAAGGCACAAAGAACCTACCTTTTGTTAAAGTTGGTAACATCAGTCATTCTCATTTTCTCAGAGTTTTGTAACCCTGATCCAGAAGTAAGATATAGGTAATTTTTGATTAAGATTCTGTGTAAATGATTTGTTGAGATCTATGCATCAACCTTGGATGCCTCACCGCAGCAGAGCCATAATTGGCACTTTACACGTTTCTGCGTAGACGCGCTTTTATCACCTTACCACCCACTGTAAAATGTACGGCAGACGGCTTCTCTCCCAGCATACAAAGGTTTATAGGCTAGTTTCCCATAACAGCTGCGGCGGCTTCAGATACCAATCGCCTTTACGCAATCATTAATTATTTTATTTCTTTTTGTTATTTCAGTTTATAGTCTAAGCTCCTAACTGTACCTAGGTACTATACAAAGTCTGAAGCGACGCTTAAATCGCGTAGTAGCTGTCAAAAATATCCATGAATAATGTACAAATTTAGCCCCGGGCGATAACGTTTCCCAACCCTTAAATCAAGTCCGATTTCTACGATTTTGGAATAGGTTGTAGTTATTATGGAAAACTAAGTCTGTACGTTTCCGTTCTTTTTAAAATTTGTTTCTTTCCTATGGAAAACGTGCAGAGCTAGTTAGGGTTCCGTAGTCAAACTATGAACCCTTATACTTTCGCCATGTCCGTCCGCAGCAAAGCTCAACGACTCTTTGTTCTAGAAATATACATAGTATACATATAAGTTACACTGACAAAGAGGTTCAAAAAAATCATCGTTTTTTTTTTAGGACACACCCCTACACTTAACGTGGGGATGTATTTTTTTCCTCGTCTACCCCATGGTGTAGGGTGTCGTTGGATTGGTATTTCAAAAATATTACGGGCTTGTGCAATATTTTTTTCGATTTAGGGATCCGTTTGTGAAATATTAAGATTTATGTGCTTGTTTTTGGTAGAGTCAAGTGCCCAACGTATTAAAAAAATCGTAAAAATCTGACTACGATTAAGGGAAGACGAACTTTATCGCGTTTTGGGTGGACATTTTCAGTCTCACAAGCTTTTTAAACCGCCCAACCGATTAACAACAGTTATAAAACGTAGCTAAGAAATACCTAAAAAATCCGCACTGTATCGGTTCATACTTTTGGAAGCTACGATAGCATAGACTCATAGGCGTTAAACTTCTCCTCTGTTTAAAGGGGTTAAAAATAGCTGAGAATGGTAACTCGTACTTAGTCGAATACTCATACATACATTCACGCCTGTCTCCCAACTCGGTAGACAGAGACTATGGAACGACCGGTGTACCTGTCTAAAGATACAACTTTTGAGTAGAATATTAGGTATTTTATTATTTTTTCTAGTCCAATTAAGAATTTAATAAAATTTGATTTCAGATTTACAAAAACACTTTGGAGTTCTTTCTGATACCATTAACAAAATCCCTAACCAAACTAAGTAGTATGAATTGGTTATATTTTCTTAAAATTATACTGGGTGGGTAATAAAATCAGCTTTAAAGTAATGTTATGCACTTTACATTTTGAGAATTGAAATCACATTCACATACTCATTCAGTAGATACATAAATATGTATGAATGTATGTAGTCCTATTTTAACTTAATTAAGCCAAGACCATACTGCACTTGCACAGGTGTGTATTTTGGTGTGGTTAATTAACATTCGCTACGTACACTTAATGGAATATACATAAATCGTCAAGGTTTGATGAAGGTTACTTTTTATGCCAGGAAATCGCATCATTAACGAAGGAACTCCGGTAAATCTAATCTTATGCCGGTGGAGTTGCAGATTCAAAGACTAAGTACTGACTGATTCTCGGTGTACATAGTGCAGTTCATATACTCGTAACATCTAATCTGCTTACTTGAGCTGAATAACTAGTCCAGTTAGCGCTAACTGCTCGGTTCTCAAATTACACACATTAATTGGACTCAATTATATTTTCCAGGGTGCATGTTAAAACCAGGAGGTATTGTTTTTTGTTTCGGTTTGTAATGTCTCAAGCTTTCTCATTTTAAAGAGGGCCTCTATGAAGAACAACGCTGCATGCTGAAAAACGGTCATAATTAGAATAAACTGTTTTTAGGTTTCCGTACCCCAAAAGGAAAAAACAGAACCCTTATAGGATCACTTCGTTGTCCGTCTGTCTGTCTGTCTGTCTGTCCGTCGGTCTGTCTGTCTGTCAAGACCCTTTATCTCGGGAACGCGTGGAGATATCGAGTTGAAATTAAAACTATATACTCCGGACTACAGTCCCTTGAAGCTGTGAAAAAAAATGAAACTTCTACATTAACGTAAAAAAAAGATACGGCCGTATACTAGTGTTTCCATGTTAATCATACGGCTATACGGTGGCGGTATACCGCAAAAACCCGTGGACCTAGAACTAAGAAATTTGGCAAGTAGCACTGTCTTATACTACAAGTGTAGGAAAAAATCTATAAACAGTGTCTTTATGCCAGGAACGGCGGTCCAAATTTTGAATTGAGTTAACCGTGTTATGTGCGGAACCCTCGGTGGGCGAGTCCGACTCGCACTAGTCCGGTTTTTTTTAGTCGATTTAAGTTTACTGGCTGTGCAATTTTTACTTATCTAGTTAAGGCCGTACCGGTCTACATTTTACAGATATGCATTACGTTTTGTTGCTTTTAAATGTATCTAGACCTAATTCTGTTTGTAATCGTAGCCGGGCGCCGTAGCCCACTTACTCTTGCTGTTTGCCCAACGACACACGAACACTAGCCAACGCTAGTCGCCGAACCGCTAAATAGTAGTGTAGTAGTACTACGGTAGTGTAGCCGTGTTTACAAGTTGCGTCGTACAAATTATCGGCCTTTATTTTTAAAGTTCTCTACGGTCATTTGTTTCGAATGTAATCGTTATTTATTATTATAAAATAGCCAGCCTGCTTTATTCTCATAACGTACTGTTTTGAATTACAAATTTCATAATTAGGTATGATTAACATGATCATTAAATGGAAATAATAATAACAAATATGTTTAATGCTTTTGTTTTTGTCCTACAATGTAATTTTCTAGCCAACTATATTTAAGGTTGCGTTAAAACGCTTGAAATGATAGATTTTTTCATTGCAATTCAACAAAATATAATTATTATAATATTTATCGTACCTAAGGTTTATTCTTATTTATAAAGGTCTTAAGGTTACATATACACAATTTAATAGGTCTAAAAAACTTGATTTTATCAGTGGGTACATTATTTAACTAAAAAACATTGAGATCATAATATTTTTGTTACGCGAAATAACTAGGTCTCGTGATTGATTATTTGATTACTGTGAAATTGTTGGATATAGATATAATATTTTTTGTTACTTATCGGTTTTTGCATTCTAGGTAGGTAATGCGTATATTTTTATTAAACACAGCTTATTGCCTAATTATTTTTTTACACACTTCGGTAGTTACTAACTAATACATAGGTACTATTTATTTTTCTATTGATTAAAAAATACATGCGTTAAAATTACCTAAAAATATTTACCTACTAAATAGCACCTACAGAAATTCAAATCATAATACCTAACTGACAAAAAATACTTAAAGGACACCAAAACTGAGTTCTGCTGAAAAATATAAAATCAAAGGAATTTTTAAATGATAAAAAAGCAAAATAATTCTAACTTACCTTTTGTGCAGAACCGAAGGAAAGCTGGTTATATAGAGGCGATGCCAAGGCCGTACTCCGTATAGCCGGTGTGGGTAGCGGCACTGGCGGCGTGAGTGAGAGTCGTTCGCGGCTGCAGCGGCGTCGTGCGCGCACTCCGACGCGGCTCGCGGGCTCAGGCTGCCCGCGCCGCGTGCGCACCCGCCGCTTAAATAACGGCCGATGGGCGGCGCGAAGACACGCCCCCCGCTCCCGCTGACCCCACTCCTCCCACTAAGTACTCACGTCCAAATTCACATCAATGACTGAGCTGAGACTAGAACCTTCACGAAGCCACTGGGACCACACCATAAGGAAAAACCTGTAACATTCCATGGGCTAAAATACAAAAAGGGGTTCGAAGTGTACAGTACATGCGTTGACTCGACATACTACCCTTACTTATTTATGGGTACCAGTATAATATCTCAATGGCATTTCTTAAATCTGGTACATAATTGCTTTCGAATTGCGATATACATATACAGACAATCATTTTCGTAGTTAATTTCATGTAAATTAACCAGATGCGCAGTATAAGTTCACTATAAGTTCACTATAAGAACTCCTCAATTTAGGGCCTTGAAAAGCATAATAAAACATTATTAAAAATCTAACGTAAATCCAAAAACATAATCCCGTTATAAAAGTAAAAATCCCTGCACAATTCCACGAAGGGCATTTCAATAGACGAACCCCCTTTGCCGTGAGAATCTTATCATTAATCTCAATAAGGATTTCCCTGTTTTAACTTCTAATCCAATAAGTTTCGGCACCGCATTTCAATTTAAGGCACTCTATTTATTCGGCCTTTAGAAATGTGACAAGTCACAATGATTCGATCGAAGGCTTATTCTATAATTCAGATATTCCTACTTTATCATAAGTTACGTATGTTATGCATAAAATTGCAAATAGTTACTAACTAATTTGCAGTATACAATATTCTTATATGTAGGTAATCTTCACGAAGGGGTCTTATCCCTAATCTGCATAGGTAATTCATACTGTAATAATACATTCAAATGCTACCGAATACCGAACAAGGTTTTTCCTCCGTATTTTGATATACTCCGAAGTCGTGAAACCAAATATGTTTTTCTGGCTCTTTACCGTTAGTTAAAGCACTCGTACGTAACACTATGCAAACATCTGCAAATGTATTTTGTAATAATTAATACAATAATTAATTTTAAATTTTTCGAGTCTCATGGTCACCCTACTTTTTACGGTGAAATTTTATAGACTCTGAGAACTTTAAATCTACATAACTCGTCTAGTAGAATAGGGTGACCGCACGGTTGGCAATTTTTACTCTATAAAGAAATTAAGTTCTACTTCAACAAAGTTTAATTTCGCATCACGGCAGGTTGACTCCTAAACCTGTATACTGTAGAGTTTTAAGACTTAACTTGGAACAGTAGGGTTGTGTTCCGGTTTGGGGATAAGACAGGTGTAATGACTAGCATAGAGGCATTCCATCTTGGTCCTTAGGGTTGGCAATGCATTTGCAGACTTGGGCTTGCAGTCTTGTGAATGCGAATGTCTATGGGTCACAGTTTCCACTTATAATCAGGTGGCCTGTGTGCTCGTTTGCCTTCTCTATGCCATAAAAAAAAACCAGTTGGAACCTTTGTACTCTATCCTATTTGTAAGACTTGAACTCTTAATACTTACTATTGTTCCTCTTCTCTTACGATAGCCATTTTATTTACTTCATTGTAATGGCGGCCAAAGTAATATAATAAATATGGTTTTACGGAGTAGAATCTCCTCCCCCTGGTAAATTATTTAAGCATATTACAGTGCGATATTGAAGGGGCCATCGGGTTTGCATGCTCACTCGGTCTTGTCTTACCGAATCCTAACGAGGAGTTACCTAGCAGGTAGTGACTGTAGGACGATTTAAAACATGTAATACGACGACGGCGTAGAAGTTTCGTTGTTTTGTTGGTAGTATTGGTACAATTAAAAGCAAATAAAATGGGAATTTCTTGCAGATGTAATAGAACGTCTGTCTGTCTGCCCTAACTTTATGGCCCCTCTACACGATGTCGGATCATCGGCCATCGTAAGTGACCCATTAGAGTGAGCAACACATTCTTGCATCTGACTCTTACGTATTGCTCCGTCCCTATGCTCTTAAACCAACTCGTCTCAAATAATTTGAATTCTACTACGTTTTTCCTGTTAGGTTTTGGATCTTCGTTACAATTTTTATCTACTTAAAGAGATAAGGGATGGGGAATTCTTTTAAATAATATTTTTGCTTGTTTACAATATTAAATAATAAAAAAATATTCATTAACAATAGCAGTTGCTGCCTCTGTAATCTTTTAAAGTGTCATTATACAAATCAGGCCTAGACTTGGAATGTCACAAGAAATCTTAGAGTTTGCCTGTGTTCACTAAAACACAGACGGTTATTAAAATGTGTCACACGATACTAATTATTGTTTGGATTGGTTTTCATTATTGTACTGTTGTAAGAAAATACATAGCGTTTTTATTAATTTTGTATTTTGACTAACAACTATAATTACTTACGGTTAAATATATTTATTTTCCTCAAAAGAATTACAAAATTCACAAGTTGTGGTTAAATGTACAGGATGAGTCGTGACTGTTTACATATGTTAGTATATTTTATTACCTATGTATTTATTTTATTAAAGCAGATATTATTACTGTTTAATGTCTGTTTTTCAGATGTATGTAAAGTTTTTATTTTTTCTTTTATCTGATATTTTGTAAATTTGCCTATCCTCTTGCATTATCCTGGCTTATTCTACTCCAAGGTTAAATGGAAGAGATCCCATATGGGATAAGTTCGCCTATGTACATTATCTATAGTGATGCAAAATGTTTTGTAATTGTTTATATGCAATAAAGAGTTTACATACATACATACAAAATTCACGTACAGAGAAAAATACACTTTCTTAAAATTTGTATAGCTAGCGTGCGTACAAGCGTAGACTTAAATAAACTTAGAATGAGAACACTCGCGTACATGTAACATTTGTTTTTAAGTCTATAAGATACTAAATAAGCAACATCAAAACGACAAAAACAAAGTGATAATTTAACAAGTACAATGACAGTATTGTATTTGTATTACTTACAAATACTTATATATATTACTTACGTATACTTACGAATACTAACTATATTAAAGTAATGTAACAAATACAATCCGCGGACCATGCTTTAAAACAATACACATTTTCTAAGGGTGATGATTTAGGAGTTCAGTTAGGTTCTGTGAGAGCCAATATTTGCATATTCTTCTAATAGTATATGGTATTTTAAAAATGAAATTGCTAGCACGCAGCTACATATATTGGTAAAACATAGAGGTAGATCGAGATATTGAAAGCATAGTCAAATCTTTTAGAGCGTTCAGATTAGTACAGAATTAACTATCAAAACTATAAAAAGCACCTCTGCACCACTGGGAACAACCTCTTTTTACTAATTAACCGCGATTTCACTGGGCATATCTTTGGACATCAACTTTTTATAATCGTGGACGCTCTCACCAAATGGGTACAAATCTTCCCCACGAATCAACAAGCTACTGTGCATCCTTAAGTTATAGGTTTTTTGTACATTCGGCACACCGAGCGGGTGGTAATAAGAACCGATAATAAGCTTCTTCTCAAGATACGTCTCAGATGAACACTGAGCCAGACTGGTCAGACCCCCTATGAGCTTATGTTTAGTCGAGACGTCAGAACAAAGCTGCACGTAATGTTTAGACAGTCATCGGGTCCAATGACAGTCAGATATGACGGCTCAGCTCCAACTGTCCGAACATACTCAGTGGGCGACCGAATCCAAGCAAGAGCCTACTCCGATCCGAAATGTAAAGAGTTCGGTACGATCGACCGGCCTGGTCGACTTCACTATACTCCGTTTGTTTAGGTACTTAAAAAAATGTAAACAAAAGAACCACGTTTTATAGTTCGTCAGCCAATAGAAGCAGAACACTGATACGTCAAAGAGCGATAAAACAGTTTTGATTGGCTGTTTAACAATGCTACGTGGTTTGGCTTGTTTACATTTTTTTAAGTACCTAAACAAACTAACTATACGTACGACAATGGCGCCGTTTGGCGTTGACACATGGAGTAGCTTCTGCCAGCCCCAGGAGTGCGGCAGCCTGGAATCGCGGCGTAGGTAAAGATTAAACGCCACGAGGTCTTTTCTATGATGTAGTTATTGCTAGTTAGGCTTAAAAAAACAACGCGGATACTTAAACGAAATTACATCATTTGGACCAATAGATAGCTCAAAACCGCTGTAACAAACACTACTCGTACTTAATTTTTTTTTTTTTTTCATGAATCAGGATTTTTATCAGAATACCTTTTCAAACAAATCCTGCTGTCAGACAATTTTGATTTAGTGTACCTACAAGATAAAGTGAATATACGGATCCTCGGTGTTCCTTCTTTTGCCAATATCTGGTAAAAGCAGAAGAGTTCCCTCGAACGTGTCGTGGGAATGACCCGGATATACTTATTTATTTAATCTTCATTGCAAAAAAAACAAGAACAAATGGCGAAATTAATGCCTAATGCTTAATATACCTACTTGTTTGTTGTTGTTCACAGATTCTTACTACTTTACTAGGTGCATACGTTATAATACAAACCTGAGTAATAACCCAGGGCAGGCAAGTTAGTAAGGTTTACAATTTCGGCATTAATTTTGGTTACTGGATTCTATTCAGAAATTCCGAAATAAGGAAAAGTTTTTGACATACAGGTGATTTGTTATACATACTCGAGATATGCATGAAACGAGCAACACGCATCAGTAACATGCGGTATGAAGTATCGACCGCATGTTACTGATTTTCAACTGTTTGTACATAAGTAATTTCACAATTTTCAAAATTTTGTGAAACGCCGACAATTATCTCTTTACGTCGTTAAACATATAAACCGTTAGGTCTACAGCTTTGATTTTTATTTTATATAAAGTCGAAAGGTGGGGCTTGCTTGGGAATTCGGGTATTCAACTTCGTTCAACAATACCTACGTATCCAATTAACGATGTGATAAAAATAAAACTGTATGTAGTCAAAGACATAATTTACCAACCATCTCCGTAGGTTCAACTTTTCATCCACTTTCGGGGCCATAAGTGAAAGTTAATATACCAAAACATTATATATACCACATACCTCGAGGTTTCGATCTTGTTGCAACGGTTATGGTCACTACCCGCACTTGGTCTTGTTTTTATTTTGTTTATTACAGTATGTGTGAACGTCGCGAAAGTTTAAAACAATGGAAATTTTCGATCTGTATAATAAAATACCACTTTATTGTTTTATCATATTCGACCAGTTCGTTTCCCGGTTAAGGAATAGGATTTTAATTTCAAAAATTCAATATCGCTGTATAAATAGTTTGAAAAAATAAAGTTAGTCTCCTTTGCGTAGAATTTGCTATTTCCAATATTTAAAGTACCGTCCATGTGACATTAGTTTTTTTCCACGTAACTATATTATGTTTAACGCGATTAAATTCCGTTTTGGATCTCTAGCAAATAACTGTGTGAACATCGCAACACTTTAAAACAAACAATTTTGAACCAGTTCCCAGGATTTGTGTTATTTTAGGGTTGACAAAATAACTACAAGTCTAACTTAAACTACTTAATATTTTATTTGAAAAATCATAGAAAGAGGATTTAATCAGAAAACAACTTCCGGTGAAATGATACATTTTTTGAAACGTCAATTGCTCGTAGATGGATATGTCGTCCATCTAGATTCCAAATTAAGTCACATTATACTACGTTTAATCTACTATGAATACGCAATACGTACTTACCGCTTGTAAAGGCTAGACGGGAATCGCATCAAGTATTGAGCTCACGCAACACAGAAACTTCGGTGAGTCAAGATTAACATGTGGTTAAAGTTCCTTCAGTTAGAGTAGGCTTAATTTACGTGTTTTTACTCCAAGATTGTGTTTTTAATTAGCGTGTCTGCGTTTTACGAAGATTCAAATGAAACGTCCAGTGGCCCTGCCAAGATGCACTACGCTAACTAGCGTTTCTATTCTTTTCGTTTTTAACCAATCACGTCACTGGCAGATCACGTGGCTTTTCGTATCACGTCATCTATCAGTGAGGCGATTGGTTTATAAACGAAACGTATAGAAACGCTACTTATTGTAGTGCATCTTGACAGGGCAAGCAATACCGGAATGACGAACTCGAAACGCTTAATTTGGATTCCGTAAAATGTAGGCAAAAAATCCCTGAGATTCCGGTGTTCCGGAATGCATGCCCTAGTCCGAAACAATGCTAAGATTCGATCAGACAATCATGTTCTGTGTACTGAGTCACCTCACCTGTCTAATCAAAGTGCCGTCGACGAGACAAACACAATGCGTAGTGTTATAGGTCGCTATCAGCTGCGGAGTAAACAGGCGAGGAATATCCTGCGGAGCGTGGTCACAGCCCCCGGCGGCACCAGACGACGACCTGCCCGATGAAGTCACTGACTCCAGACCTATAAATACCAGATTCTTTGCAATCGTTCGCAACCCAGCGAGGACTATTTACAAACAACGCGACAAACAACATTATTGACGGATGGAGTTCTCAGGCTAATGAGAATTAATTGCCGCATAAGTGTGTCGCTCCGGGCCCTGCGCTACTCGAATCGGCGCAACGAGTACCCGAATGATGATAAACTGTGTAAACAGTCTTGAACTGTAAGCGCCTACACATACAATTTGTAAACAAAGTACACCAAAAAACCAGCAATTGCGATAATAATGAATGACACATCGTTTGTTTGCCTTTGCGCGAGTAAACCTCTGCTAGCGTAACTATTGTTGTAAATTCTGGAATTAATATTTCGCAGCGTAGGTCACTCACGCTGTAGAAAAGGACAGTTTGGTTTTAAGTCTTTGGGATTTCTGTGGGATGGAATTTTAATAATTTAAGACCCGGCAGCTGAACGGTGTAACGCGCACTGAGTGCGTACATTTAAATATGTAAAGTATGACTTGCATGGTTCGTCGTCGAAATGGCTTGGTCAAAGTCGGTAGGTACCTGATTCTACCTTACGCCTACGAGTGCGCGCAACTTGAGCTCGTCGATTGGTTAATAATCCGACCTCGAGAACACAAGCGGATTGTTTGAAAGAAATATCGCCCTGCAGTTTCATCTTTAATTTCATGTCAGATATTTGACCCTCGGCCTCGCGGAAAATCTGGGCTTTTAAGATATCTGTTTACACGAACAAAATGATTTTGTTATCAGCATTTTGCAACAACAATTAATGGGCGGCGATAAGCTTGAAAGCTGTCAGCGTGTGTCTGGCGGCCCGGCGCCTGAGGGAATGCCTTACTTATTATACACGCGCTATAAATAGAACCCGCTGTGCCGATATCACCTTTAGCACCTACTTGCTTGGTGCACAATAGTAAATTACTTAACAAGGGCTGTAAAAGAAAGAAAGCCCGAAATCGCAGGTATTTGAGACCCGAGCCGTAGGCGAGGGTTGTAAATATGCGATAGAGGGCTTTCTTTTTTACTGCCCGTGATGAGTACACAATTTTACGTCTTCACCTAGCCACAATGCGAGTTTTACCGTGCGCGCAGCGTGCGATAAAACTCACATTATGGCCAGGTGTTACGTAAATAAATTTAGCACCCCGGTACAGTGTTTATTGAATAACTAAACAAATGTAAAACCGAAGTCGTCCGCGACCGGTGTGTTTCAAATTTTTGAACTTATCATCGATTTCAGTTCGTTTGAACTAAATAGGATGCGGTGCCTGCTGTTTCGACGAATTGTTATTGTTCGAATGCATCATTTCCCAAATTTTCATTCAACAAAAAGTTATCTTTTTTTTGATTTTGTTAGAATACCAAAATCGTTACTTATATCATACATATTGGTTAGGTTATGTTTGACTTT
Organism: Acleris sparsana; assembly: GCA_923062465.1. Taxonomy (NCBI): domain Eukaryota; kingdom Metazoa; phylum Arthropoda; class Insecta; order Lepidoptera; family Tortricidae; genus Acleris; species Acleris sparsana. The sequence goes on from OV281289.1 coordinate 9,897,357, forward strand.
TATGTAACTATTATAAAATGAAGGGTAGAGTATACGGAAAGAACATTGTCTACCATAATCAAGTATGAAGATTTGTATCTAAGTATAAGTGTGTAGTGTGTGTAGTGAGTGTTCATTGCGAACTAAACCACAGTGAAATTAAAATCTCATTTAAAAAAAAGTGACTAGAGACATATTCTTCCCGTGTACCCTTCAAATGCAAACTGAACTGATGCAGGGACATAATCTTTTTTTGTAATTGATAATTTAGAAAATTATACGTTTGAATAATTACATTTTGCCCATACGGCTGATCAGATACTTACCCCCTGGATGATAAAGAATGTTTTGACTTTATTTATTTTTACTACTTTGTATAATAGACTAGGTAGTACCTACCCCTTGTTGTTTGGTAAGTAATGACGATTTTAAAAGACTACAGGAATCAGGGGTTCTGATAAAAAATATAGTTTATGACTATATTTTTTATCAGTTCCAAAAACATAGTAAGTAACAAAAAAATTAGTTACTATGCTTTTGAGACGTTTTCTTTTATTTTCTATGTTTTAAGCGATTTCTAGAAAGGGAAGAGGTTCTCAATTCGTCCTTATTATTTATTAAGATATTTTTTTAATATTTTCAGTGTTTGCTACGCCGGCTTTCCGACTAGCGGTCGGAATGACGGTCATTTTGGTTTGGAACCGCGTTTTGTTCTTTTTACCTAAGTCTAGCACTAGCTGTGAGGTGGAAAAGACAATGTGGCGTTCAAGCTCTTTAGGTATTAGAATAAGTTTACTTGTTTATTTTCTCAGTAAATAAAAACCAAAAAAATATGGTAAACTATACTTAGTGCGATCATGACACAAACCTCTATAAGCAAGTTTTTTTTCCAGAAGTTCTTTAAAAAAGTTTCTGTTGTCAATTATTGTTCTAAAATATAGAAATGCTGTCAAATAGTTTGTATACCTAGTCACGTTTATCTTTTATATCACGTAATTGTGTGAGCGCATATAGACACGTCCGTGTTGTTCGGTCCCGAGTCGTAGGCGCACCCGTGCAGCGCCAGCATGAACTTTCGCAACGGTTTAACATCTGTTATCAAACTATTGCCCTAATTTGTCGCTCCGATTTAGAGCGGCAACAATCTATTTTCAGAGCTAAAAACAAAATGCACATGATTGATGACTGTAATCTGGAGCGTGACAAGGCCAGATATCGCCTAGTGTTTTGTTCTCTTATTAACATCTAATTAACAACGCCTCATTAGATGCAACTAAGTGATAGGGACATCTGTCAGCAGGCGCCTGGCGCGACGAAGGCAGGCTCTATCACTATTCACCACTCACCACCGGCTTGCAATGTACCTTTCAACCTTTTTAAATTCCGCTAGTAACCAGTATCTCTCTCTGATAAAAACGGCGCGGCGTTAGGAAGCCTTATACGTTCGATCGTTCCACAGAAACCCTGCTGCCTAATTGGGAATGCACGCGCTAAATTGTATTTTATACATTCAAAATCGCCGGTTTATATAAGCTGCGCCGCGTTCACTCGTTCACCCGACCGAAAACCGTTTTTAAGAGAATAATATCCCATTAATAAAACTAGCAACTCACGTTACTTACGACTGCGACGCCTTTTCGCTTTGAAGTTACAGTAATAATTATGCGATTCTAGGTAAATTTAAACCCTTGCTGCAGTAGTGGGGTCAGTGAGCGGAGTCATCCTTAAGGAGTTACATTGGGACTTCAAGGAACCACGCTTTGCGTTCATTATCCTTTTACGATGTCTGGCTGGCGGACGAAACATTATTTATAACTACGAATGGCCTTGTAATATACGAAGTCTCAACAAGAAAGCTATGACTTTCAGAATTTAATACTAGACTTCAACATTATTATTACTTCAAAAGCGCCTCGGTTTATGTGCAGAAAATCTTCAAGACCGTACAAAATATTAGGTACCTCCTAATTATTATCCTGCGAGGTTTTGGTTAAACTCGTGTAACAATTGTTAAATAAGTGGGTACTTTGAGAAAAATCTATTGCAAACGCCATTACTCATTTTCAGACAAGATAATAATACCGGAACACTCGCATGCACCGTGTTCACTAATTTAGGTACTCGTTTTACGTCGTGACGATGTCATGTTTTGACTTAACAATGTCTAGACACTGAGCGCGAGCACTTGTTTTACTCGGTCTTAGCATGCTTAGCATGCGAATACTATAATGCGAGCGGAAAAACACTTGCAACTGAATAATTATATTTAGGTAATTATTTAATAAAATTAACCGTCGGGATATAAGAAAATCGAGAATTAAGTAAAAGCTGCAAGTGGCCAGAAATAAAGACTTCAATCTAATCTAAATTGGAAGTACGAAACGTCATCTAAATAGGATAATGCATATTAGACGTTAATACGATATTACGGTCGTGGCAAGCGCATGTCAGCGGCCGTGGGCAGCTAACATGCTATAACGGGCAATAAAATATTCATCAGTCAGAATGTCACCGCGGAACCCTGGGCGGTGAGAACTGTGCGAAGGATTATTGTCATTGTTTTGAAGGTTTCGTATTGTCATCCATTGTAATGTTCCGGTTATTGGTGTTAGGGCCGGGACACCTGCGATATTTTTGCGATACTTAGGCACAGTTATGGTAAGAGTTATATTATGCATTGGTCAAATTGGTAATGACTGCGCCTTTATGAAGCTATTGACAACAGGTTTGTTCCAGGTAAGCGCAAATATGTATGTGATGCTCATCAGTTTAAAGCTTAACCTTGCTATTCAATTATGTATTTATCTATATACATATAATATAGGTACATAATAAGTATTAATGCTTTATTGCCTACATTGCCTAGTACATAGTACATACTCCTGCAAAGTTAAGTATAATATAATATATATATCTAAGCTGCAAAGTTAAATATAATTAATAAATATAAATTAAGTTAGTATTAAGGAACCAATTGTTACTATCAAGTTTAAAAGGACTCAGCTGCAGTCAAACTGTTTGGCAGTTTTGCAGACTATTTGTTTAAGAACAATATGTAATTTTTGGTTAATAAATAAACAATAATAAAAATAATAATAAGTACCTACAAGCTTAGAGCTCAGTTTTGGGACTTACTTAGTTTAGGTAAATTTGTCTAAGATTGACGCCCGATATTTATGATTATTTTTCTTGAAAACTTATCGGATTCAGATGCACGTGCACTTAGTGTCTGCGCGTGAAGGGAAGGGGAGCGTGGCGGCATGTGTTATAAATAGTGTGCCCGCGGAGTGGGCTGCTGTGCTGTGGGTTAGCCGGTACGGTCGCGACCCGGTTACGCTAATCCGGCGAATGCGGCGGCCCTGTCGAGACCCGCGCGCACGCGCAGCGCTCGCGGTAAACAAACAACGCTGCACTGCGATCTCCGACGACGACTGCCTGTGTTCGTGATTTAGGCTTAGGTACTTAGGCACCGGGATGTATAAACTTTTCAAACAAACGTATCCTCAGGGGCTCAATATATCTCAATACCAAGTTTCATCGAAATAGTCTCAGCAGTTTACAGTATTGCCGTGGATGAGTAAAAAAACATTTATAGAAACACACCTTGACATTTCAAGTATTTTGAAATTATTCGCTTAACGTTATCTTCTATATTATCATAATGTCGTGTTGAGAAATGCCTATGCACGCGTATCTCTCGTCGATTATAAGGTTTAGAATTATTAATAATTACGTAAGTAGGTTTAATACCTAACTTTCATATAAACTTTCCCGACTCGTAAGCGTTGGCGTGTTGTACCTAGCAACTAGACAGACATGTCTAGTCGCTAGGCATTTGGAGCAGTTGAGTGCATAGTAGCACTGTTTAAAGAGTTGAGATGATTTGTGCGAGGGACTTTGGCCGGTGTCCGCACTCCCACGCCGGAGCGGCATTATGCACTTGCGCCCGCTTAGATGCAGGACGTTGGTCACGCGTGCCACCCGCCCGAGGGCCCTTGGCGAAAACAACTTACTGCGTTTATGTGATTTATGACTTATGAGTCAGTCAGGGTTTTGATGTTGATTCTCTTATCCACTATTTGTTCGCATCCTTGTCTCGGCAACGGAGTATTAATCGGCGAGCCCGTCCCGCTTGCTCGTAAAGGCACCTAAAGCTTCCTTATGCATAATATCACGCAAGACAACTTAAATAGACTCGCAGGTTAATAGTTCGTAGACGAGCACCGATAGGTTTAATCTTTTGAATGCCACAGTCGGCTCTGGCCGACAACTGAAAGTCGTGCCACTGACGCCACCGTGTCGGCCACACTCACAGCGGACACAAGTTCAAGATAAAAAGAGACTTTGTTTTGTGTCAATTAAGTTGTGATTTGCAGAGAGGTTATGACGAGAATCACTCCATATAATTTGGCAACTGTAGGATTATTCGCAGTAGTTTCTTTATCAGCAGGTTAGCAGGAACTAGGGTAAGAGCACCAAAAGATGAACGATTAAGCGACTACACCAACTTTAGACAGGTTATATTCAGTGAAAGTAACAAATTTCACCCTATTTAATTTTTTTATATGGTACAGTATATGGTCTAGATTGAAAATGACTATTATAAAGCCTGTTATTATATCTCCGTATTTTTCTAAAAATCATTGAAACCAAAAATGTACCGATTTGCCCAAAAGATGAACAGCGTGCCCTAATTCTGAACGGTTGGGGCCCAAAAGTTGAACTAACATAATAAAATACCTATGTCATTTTAATTATTTTCATTTTTAGCAATAAAATGCGAGTTAACGAAATATTCTTTATTTTTTAATTGTTTACATTTATTTAATATTACTTACGTACATAAGGTTCCTATTTTTTATGTTATTTGTGTCATAAAAACAACGAATTAGTATTTTTTATCAATAATCATTAGCAAAACTACTTAGTTACTTATCTTTTTAAACAGATAAACCGACAAAAAGTGTTACTTTAACATTTATAATATTAGTAAACATTTCCATAAATACTACTAGTATACTACTACTAGTGTTCATATTATAAAACTATGCCTAAAAGTTGAACGACTGAATTTACTTAGTTCAATTTTAGGACACAGAATTTATGAAATGAACAAACAAAATCAATTAGGTGTTCACATATTGGAATAGAATCCAAAACATGAACTAGTAAATTTAATTCGTTCAAGTATTAGGCACACATTTTTTATTGAACAGTGATAGTTTTCATAGTATTTAAAACTCCAAAATCATTGGATTAGACATCAAAAGCTATGTTCATCTTTTGGTTTAAAGATACAAGAGCATTTAACGATCATTTTAAGTTTTAAATTTTCCATCTGTCATTTTGGTACGATTTATTAAGAAGCTTTAAAAAAAGTACGCCTTGCCTAGTAGCTGAACACCGTTCAAGTATTGGCTTAGGTATATATTTTTGAAACCATTACTTGAACGGCATATTTCTCGTTAACTAACAAGAAAAAAGAAATATCGTATAACTCCAATAAAAGAGTGATTAATCAAGAATACATACCAAGCAAATCCTTCTAAGACTGACAATTATTGAATTTTATACGTAATTAAAAGCTTAAATTTGGAGAGCACTGTCCTTAGCTATTTTCCCATACTATCGACGTTTTCGGCGGGAAGCTCCACAACGACGACCGATCACGGCCAAAAAGAATATAATACTATGTTAAGATTTAATGGAGGAGTAAGCAAAGAGTTGCTGTTTAAGAAAAATAAATTCCGAACTATGTAATATTTGTCAGGATTTAGTTATGTGATTATTTCGATCGAGTGTTCAGCTTTTGGGTGTCGTTCATCTTTTGGTGCCCCTACCCTATATACTGCGATTTCTTTTTCGCTCTAGGTAGTTCTAGTACCTTAAGATCCTTATTATTTTGAAGGAACTAATGCAAAAAAGGGGTACTGTCTTATAAATAAAACTTTGTTTAATTAGTAACTTTGTATGAGAAGGTCGCGTATAGATACCTGTCTACTCTGTCTCTCCGGATTCCGGCTGTAGTGTCCCCTTGCGAATAGTCCATTCTGTCTCCGGAGTATATAAAAAAATGTACTAAATTTCAAATCGATCGGTTGAGGCGGTGAATCGACAAGTCGAAACAAGTATACACTTCTGAAACGGAAATATAGTAAGATTATTTACAAGGAAATGTACCCAACTGTCCGGCTCCGATTTTGTTGATTTTGATATAATGTTAGACAGTAGTATAAAATAACAGACCCGTATTTTTTTTAGCTGCTCGAACTCAACTTGTTAGGAGAAATTGACCTCCAAACTAGGTACTAAAAAGTGACTAAACCCTTTAGACTTTAAACTTAGAGTTTTTTTTAATTGCTGTTTTCCTACTGGTTTAATTAAGAATATGAAAAAAAAATGAGCACGTGTTTTGATAAATCGGCTAACACTCATAAAAAAAACCCTTCAAAGTAATATACTTCTCATCGAAGATTTACATTATTTGGTATATTTTTTAAATATGAGTTTTAACCGATATAATAAAACACGTGCACATTATTTTTTTATGTTCTTATACTTAATCAAACCAGTAGGGGCAGTAGGAAACTAGCAATTAAAAAAAATAACTACAGAAGTTAGAGGGTTTAGTCACTTTTCAGTACTTTGGAGGTCAATTTCTCCCAACAGGTTGAGTTTGGGCTGCAATAAAAAATACGTGTCTGTTATTTTAGACTACTCTCTAACATATATAAAAATCAACAAAGTCGGAGCCCGACAGTTGGGTACCTTTCCTTGTTAGACCTACAAACATTCAATGGTATTAGTATCTCGAGCTGATCTGATGATGGAGCTGAGGATGGATGGGGTTTAGCAGGATCTTTAATGTTAATGTTGACCCGCTATTTGATTGGATTCAATAGTACCAGTTAGGTTAGAATAAGTTGCTTTATGAGATAAAAGTCGGAAATAATAACCGACAAAACATCTTGTAATAAATAATACAACACTTATTTTCGGCTTGCAAATAACGTAAAATAAAGTAAAAGGTTATTTTCAGTGAAGTGCCACATATTTTGTTTGATAACAACCTTAGCGTTGGCAACAAGGGTCAGATAATGCTATTATACAAAACGTACAATCGTTATTGCGATAAAAGTAATCTGGTTCTATAGGACCCTTTTGACCCGATCAGTGATCACGTGTGTAATTTTCCATTAACTATCATTTACCTAGGATCTGGTTACATCTCGACGTCTAGCTTCGACTAGGACGTACATACTTATACTTATCTAAAGAAAACATCAATCAACACGTGTATTTGTGATGTTATTCTCTTACGTAATCAATAAAAAGAGGGTTTCGAACAGCTCTACATCGTTCCAAACTAACTAACACACTTGACACAATAGGAACGAGTATTTCTTAAAATGTTTGTGCGTAGCGTAGCAGATACTTATTAGTTATTAGGTATAAAACGTTTACCAATGATTGATTGAATCCTATATTTTTTTGTTATGTTAATGTCCAGTTTAATATTCTCTGCATTTGTCTTCATCTTTAAATAAAGGAGTTAAGTAGATAAAGTGAGAGTAAGTATATTATCTGTAATGCATGCAGCATAATATAAACCATTGAATCTTTGTTAAATGACACCACAAAATATGCTCTCCTTATAATAATAGTTCACATGTTCCCGCAAAAAATGCATCAGTTTTTAATGTACACTCATGAACTCTTATTCAGAAAACGGCATTACTTGTATTCACAAACATGCACTCTTGCAGCTGATAAAGTACAACACTACTAAACGCTGAATAACAGTGAATCTGTGGCATGTGTGTGGTGGTTAATAGAATTACAGTACAGCAAAAAGCGTTATATTGGACCTCGTATTTTTCTATACAGCTTTTACAGCCCGAGTGAAATCTAATAAGTCGTTACAAAGGCTTTAATTATTATTGACGATGTGGCCCTTTGTAAAATTTATAATGCAGTTCTGTGCTAGTTGTGCTGTGAGCGTATTTGAGGTAAGAACTTTTGATATTAAATATGTACCAAAACCTATAGGGTATTTCTTAATGACCCAAAGAGCCTTAAGGTCACGGAAAAGGGATCGCACGAATACCAAAGTCCAAAAGCCCTAAGAATTGCTAGAGTTAAGGGGCAGTTGGCGTGGCGTCCCTCGAAGAATCGTAGAGTCCGGCCGATGTGGTCGAAGAATTCTCGAGTGGCGTCCGTGTACCAGAAGACGCAGCGTGAGTAGAGGTAAACCGAGGCTGTGTGGATAAGGTAGCGGGACACTGATTGACGCAAGTGGAGCAGGGCCGGTCCTTTGTGGCAAACTTTAGGGGAGGCCTACGAGTATGTTCAGCAGTGGACCTGTTTCGGCTAAAGTGATGATGATGAATAATGACGATAATTAAAATGACTCGATGGCAAACAAAAAACATGAAAAACCAAGTAAACACCTTTTAAATACTTTATTATTTCACGAAAGTTCCAGAAGACATATCTTAAAGATGATTTATATAATTCTATATCGATTACCTACCAAAATGTATGATATCCCAACAAAGTCATATATAGGCCAAGTTATCGTCCGTTACTGCCACCAAAAGTAGTGATATCTATATAAGAAGGTGCCAAGTTTAGCACTAGATTGTTTACAGTCAAACCGATTTATTGCCACTAAATGCATTTTGAACCTTCACTTTTCAGTTTTATAGAAATGGTAGGGTGAAGTGAGTACTTGTACTTTGAAAACTACGACTCTACCACCATAGTCTGTAGATCACGATTGCACTAGTTATAGCTTGGAAAATGGCGATCACAATGCATTTGGTATCTCTAAATAGCCCATTTTGTTGGGGCCTTAGTTATTGCAAGTCGGTAGGTATATAGGTAAGCATGGTCAAGATACAAGAATGTATTTAAAAAAATTAGGTAAGACTAGTAACTAAGGAACTAATTACGGTTTTTTCATTTTATCCTCGAGTTCTGTAAGCTCATGTAAGCTTCCTGTTTTAAGGGGAATAATTGTTTAATTGATTCTCCTTTCATTTATGACTTTGTCGATCTTTCACGGTTTATGATTTAGCGAGTTTATCAATCTTACCCTGGCAAAATTGAACGGGGAAAGATTGAAATGTTATTTCTTAAGATGCTATAAGATGTCTTGATTTTCACTGAACTAATTAATATACCAATTTATATATTTTATTTATTTTTATCAAAGCAATCTCAAACACCAATACCCCCCGAAAGGTTTATTTATAAAATCGCGTGCCTTTTTGACACTTACCGGTCTAGTTAAACAAATACTGGTGGCATTAAAGAATATAGTTCTTTAATGTCCTTATCGATCGAACCATTACGTCTTGCACCAGGTTGTTTTTTTCAGTCTTTTATGTATCATTGTATTTATAGGTGCTGTACGATGCTTAACAAAAAACACTGTTTATCTCACCAAAGATCCGTTTCATCTTGCACCCACTTACCCCAATTGCCTTAGTTGCACTTTTTTTTCGTTAGATATGGAGCAACACTATGGACGCCCTCTTCTGGACCTTAAGCGGCTTGTGAGGCCGAAAATTTCCATACAAATTGCGGTAATATTTCTCTTCTCTTAAACCTGGTCTAGTTTTTGATTGTGTTGTAGATATTAATATGAAAAATTATAGGTCCGTACGTAAGAAAATATTTCTTGGAAAAAACTGGAACGTCCAATCCTAGTTTTTCAAAATAGCTACTACACCATATTTAAAATTCGTGGATATCGGAAAACTCATTGGTACATGGTGACCGCGAGGGTTCGAACTAGGGCTACCTAGTTCGAACCCTCGCGGTCACCATGTACCAATGAGTTTTTCTAACTTAAGTCGTTAGGAAACATGCACATTCGAACTGCTGAGTTTGCAAGAGGGTAATTGCACAAAAGATTTTAAAGGGGTCAAAGTGTATCCGAAAGGGCCCATCTGTAAGATAAGATAGGGGGTGAGAAAAGTGACTCCGTTGCCCGGAGCTAAATTGGTACCTTTAGATTTTTTATGACATAGCTACGCCATTATATGTCAAGTATGTCACTCTCCTATCTCACGCTCAGCCTTGTTTAAATTGTACGTCCGTACGTTTTCTTGAATGGATGCAACTACATTAAAAATAAAATAAATTTACAGCAGAACCTTTTACGACAGAACATAAGGTCATGCATGTTATACAAGTCTCAAATCCAATTATTGGTGGTTTCATGTTTCATCATTTGTCCCTAATTTTAAATATAGAGATAGTGTTCTTTCATTTTTGTTTATATGAACCTGTTGGACACGACTTAAATTGTCCTTTCATTGTTAATAGCAAAGAGGCAGCTCAGGCAGCATATAGTAATGTCACTTGGTTCAATACTTCAGTTTATTCCACACAACAATCTTCGATAATCAAATGTTATCGTGCTGAAATTAGTATTAAACACTGTAATAAGGGCTAAAGGTGGCGTTGTTATAGTGTTCGTTTGTTTTTGTTTATATATAAACCCATTGGACACGACTTAAATTGTCCTCTGATTGTTAATAGCAAAGACTTTGTTCAATACTTCAGTTTATTTCACACAAGAATCCTGGGCCATCAGATGTTACGGAACTAGTATTAAGCGCCGTGATAAAGACTAAAGTGGCGACATTTACCTCCTCGAAATATAATGGTTCGTTCATGAAAATGCTATCAAGTCAAGTTTGATTGAATATAAAAATTCTGCCCACTTTTTGCGTTTTCTTGATAAATGCTGCTTTGTCAGCCATCAGACATCATGCTCACATCTTAAGTTTTTGGTTACGTCATCAGTCGTAATTTAATGGCAAATTGTACAGATCATCAGAATCATGCTATACAGGTGACTTAAAACCTTATGTATATAAATGCGAGGTGAAAATATCCCTTTTTCCTCGTGGCCAAACTAATTTGCCAAACTGGTTTGACCACGAGGAAATGCGATTCCTCGTGGCCAAACTCAAAATTGTCTTCCTCCTGTATAATATAGGGTGCAGACTCGTCGTCACACCAGGTTGCCACACCAGTGCCTTTCGACGGAGCCCTGCTTATGGCAGGGCTCCTATTTCTGAGCGATTTGCCCTTCGGGCATCTTAAGATACCTAACGAACCTAACCTACCTACTTTTGCGGAATAAAAATGATTTCTGACGAATAACCGACTAAAGCGAATAGCAGTGGTGTGACAAACTGGTGTGACCACGCACGAGTCAGCCCCTGAATTTCGGCCAGTCTACTCTCCGTAATCCAGTTTTAATATTGGCTAACTGATGTCTGTTTCATTTTATCTATAAAACGTTTAAAATAGCGGGTGTAGACATTTGTTTAAATAATCCACAGTTTGACCACAAGGAATATTAACTCCCCGTGGCCAAACCAGTTTGGCAAATCAGTTTGGACACGAGGAAAAAGCTGAAAATATACAAGAATAACACAAATGTGTTTATTAAAAAAAACTGATGTATTAGAAGATCTATGATTAGCGTTTTGTCTGGAAAGTAAAGTTTTTTTTTGCGCTAAAAATCCTCAACTCTTGGCGCCCTCCCTTTGATCACGCTTTGGTTCTATTCCCCATCATTAATAACTATAGGTACATTAACACTTAATTTGCCAATCATCAAATTTTAAAATTATACCTACGATAGTATTTATGAACCAACATCAATCACATATAACATAGTCAATAGTACTACTTATACCTATTCCTGTTCAGACTTACTTGTTTTAAGTAGTAAACCACATTCTTACCTCAAAATGCAACTTTTTTGTATGATTCAGCTATTTTAAAAATAAGATAAAATAAATCAATCACGGACAATACATTGGTGAAGTGATGGCCAAAATATTTTCTGTTTACTTTATTTACGATAAAAGAGCTGTTTTAGCCAAAAAAGTTTCACATTGAGGTTAGAAAGTTGTTCACCACATAAGACCAGTAAGTCTGAACAGGGTTTACATAACAATATAAAACGTTACATATCTTACAATATAATATAAAAACCAGTTTAGGCGGGTTTCTACAAAGTTGACTTCAGTCAACTTGTGATGTTGTTAAAGTGTTCACACTTTAACAACATCGAGATCGATAAATAAATATTCAAATTTGATTTAATCAATGACTGGCCATTGTTACTCGTAAAAGGTTTCTTTTCGCCACTACACAGACAAAACTACTGTGAACAGATTTATCCAGGTACACATTTTTCAAATACTTCTATTTCATAATTTACAACAACTTTTTTAAAAGGTGTTCTGAGAAAAATCATGCTTATAGAGTTTTATTTCAAAAGCATACTTACTGATATAATTAATAAACAATTTTCTGCTAATGGCCTAAACACCACGTCGAGATCGAAAAACCAACCGCAGTTACAAATAAAATGTCGTCATTGCGTCCACTAGTCCAAGGCGGGCGTAGCAAACACAGATAATATTTAAAAAAAAAAGTAAATAATAATCACTTAAAAAAACCTATTACGTTTTTAGGACAAAGCTCTAATATCATGTTGTTGATATGAACACCTTTTCAGAAAATCCTAAGTATTTTCAATTGCAAAAGCAAATTTATTAACGCATAACCATTAATAAATTTTCCATGGTGTCCCACAACTTACCTAAATATTACGGTAAATAGGCTCTTCAGAGGCTATATTCTACTCGTAATTGCTTTTGACAAGTTATTGTAATTTTTTTAACTCGGCCGTTAAGTAAATACGAGTAAGACCAAATAACATCATAAAGTTGACAATTGAAAAGACATCAAACCAACAAGGTTTTACCGAGTTCAATATAGTTTTAACTTCCCCAAAATGTTAATCAGTTTATGATTCTCGTTAAAAAAGCTACATTGCGGAACACTTTTGCTGTCCAAGCCACCATGGGTTTAAATACATTTATTCAGTACGAAAAGTGAAAGTTGTACAATGACATGTTTTTTTATTTTTTTATTTTTCATTTGTTCACTATAAACAGCTATTATAATTTCTTACATTAAGACGCGCTTTGAAAACCTTTTAGAGGTTTATATGCAGCACGAATGAATTCGCCTCGCTCACAAAAAGGTATACATTATTATAATAATAACTAGTACTTAGGTGTTATACTTATTACAACCAATACCAGCAATGTAATATGAGAAATTATTAAGTGGCTTAAAAAAATGTGGATTTATTTTAAAACAGTTGATATTTAGAATAGTGGTGTAATTTAGTATATTGCTACGATATACTTAATTGCTTCGATATCAAGTCACGAACTATAAAAAATTATAGCTAAGGGAGCCAAAGGTCAATCACAAGGTTCATCATTTTCATTAAAGACCTATATCGACGGCTCGGTGACTCAATCTTGTATATTGAATAAAGGCCAGTATAAACTGACACGCACTAAGTATGCACTCGCGTGCTTAGTGAGTGTCAGTTTACACTGACTGAGAGGTTGAGTCACAGAACCGTCGATATTACTTCTAAAAATAAAGCAAAATTAAAAATATATTCCAACCGGTACAAAAGTTGTTTTAAGGGATTCAGGGGTAATGTTTTCGTTAAATCCTGGGAGACCCAGAACACATTATAATGTAAACATTAAAATTTCGTCATCACCGTCAATGTTATTAAGACGATGTGTTTTTTACCGTCGGGAATAATAGAGGCCCAGGGCCAGGCAGATTAGGTCTGGGTTTAACTAATCGCACTGTCCTGAGGCTACGAGGCAGCATAATACCAGCGTAGCAAATTCGGTCGTAGCGCATGTAGGGTGCCTCTTACGTAGCAACCAACTTCACCTCAGCGCTACGTCCGATCGCGCGACGATTCATGTTGTGTCTATGATGTTGGATCGATGCAGCCTTGGAAAACCAAAGTCGTAGACATAAATGCCACTCCAAAAAAAGTCGTTTTGATCTCATTAAATCTGGTTCTCGTTCATTAACTACATTTATCTACATTTAATTTTATTATTAACTATCTTATTTAATAAACCTTTAAAATTTAAGTATTAGGCCAATTGGCCTTTTGTCTGTTGTGTAGATGACGTCTTTAAAACTGCAAGGAGACAATAGACTAAGGATAGTGGCGTGAAAAGGAAAGCCTATACCCATTAGTGGGTGGATACCGGCTTATAGGGTTAATGGAAGGAACAATGGAAATGCTATGGACCGATAGAGACATTAAGGCGCTATTTCGGTATTAATGAAAAAGTACTGTTTCCGGACAATTATAACATGGGGCGATGGAAGCATAGAAAAGAGCTTTCAAGATGGATATCTTGTTGCTGCGTTAATACGAAAGCGGTCAAAGTCAAAAGGTACAGTCGCTTATAACGCTAAGAACAATGATCAAGAAAACGAAATCTGTGTCAGAAGTCAGAACTTAAGAAGACTAAACTTATCCAGGGCTTGAGGGGTAATTGCACAAAAGGTCGAAGTATATCCGTAAGGACCCCACAAATAAGATAAGATAAGATATCCAGGGTTTCGGGCCAGGACACGATATTTAACGAACTTATTACTTGGCTAAATATTAAGGTAACTCACAAGTGGACACCGACACGAATACACGATCCCATCAAAGGTAACAATGACTATTTGGGTTTTTGAGCACTGATTAGTCCATTCTTAGATTCTATCAAACAACATCAACTAATATTTATGAAGTGGTTTCTGGTTCAGTAAGTACTAGCATTATTTCCCCTCATGGCGACACTCATCCTACGAACGGGAGGTGGTATGGTTCGGACAGGGGGGTGTCGCAGGCGCGCGGGGCGAGGAGGCAGGCGGGAGTCGGTGCTGGCGCGCGCGCGGAACTCTTCGGTGCCCTCGGACTGCCCTGAAGAAGACGTGGAGTCGGAGCGGGACACGCCTGGCTCGTCCTCCACCTCCGCCCCCGTCCAGCGGCGACCTGGAAAACAAGACACAATGCAGTTTAATTTAGGGTTCAAATTAGCCGTACGTCCGCTTTAATGGTTTGTTAAATAAAACTAGTTATCAGTAAAAGCTACGTTCCATATAAATTCCAGTAAGGTTAGACTAAATGACAGTTATTTTGAACATGTTTTGAAGTAGGGTCAGAAGAGTTTGTGGAATACTATATTTTATTAACATTAACAAATGGAAATAAGGCGTTTATTACATTTTGTTAAGTCATTGTTAAAACACACACATATCAAGTACCCGTATCTGGTATGTTATGTAGGTTCTACAAGGTTGGGTTAGGTTCGAAATGTGATCACTACCGACGCACGAACCGAATAGAGTGAGCAAGCGATTCAGCGATTTCTTTCAATTTGACGATGTGCCAAATCATTTTAACAAGTACATACTGTACGTACAATTAACTACGCTCATATTTTTCTTGCATCTATACATGTAAATCTCTTCCGTAACTGACTGACAAACAACACACAGCGTAAACAGCTGAACTTGAAATCTGAAGAAAATATTCTTTGGGTTTAAAAGGGTAAGACAGGAATTTTCAAAAATGGACATACAACGGGAAGAAACGCGGTCATGTAGCGGGAAAGTAATTCTGTAACCGTGGGCGTCCTTATGTAAAAAAACCGGTCACGTGCGAGTCGGACTATGCTTGGTAACCGCAAAAGAAAACCGTCATTTTATTTTTACCTTTTTTTTTCTATGGATGACTGGCCCAAGTAATTATCTATACTTACGTCAGATTTTTTTGACATATTTTGATTAATAAATTTCTGATATAAGGGGGGGGGGGAACGGTTATTGAAATGAAAAGGAATTAAATGTACAGATTAAGCCCTTTTATACACCCCACACCCCACCCCACCCCACACACCATTTGCTATAATCAAATCACTTTCTCATCTTTCAACCGCCCATTCTAGACCCTTTTCAATTATTCATAAAATTAATTTCATTATTTAAAACTAAAAACGATGCTGGCAAGCAATTTGTAAAACTATGCCAAATTTCATGTTGATAGCATTTTTAGTTGCTGAGAAAACCTGCTGAAACATACGGACAGACACAGTCAAACTGGCGGGTAATGATTTCGGTACTTACTTAGTGGTGTATAAGATATTCAAATTCAAATTCAAATTCAAATGATTTATTTGTAAGAGTAGCTAAACTGAAGTGGCAGTGGGCGGGGCACATTGCTCGCAGGACTGATGGCCGATGGGGTCAGAAGGTTCTGGAGTGGCGTCCGCGGACCAGAAGACGAGCTGTAGGTAGGCCTCCAACAAGATGGAGTGACGACCTCGTCAGGATCGCGGGACCGCGGTGGATGCGAAAAGCACAAGACCGGTCTGAGTGGAAAGCCTTGGGGGAGGCCTATGTCCAGCAGTGGACGTCTTTCGGCTGACATGATGATGATGATGACTAATTTCGGTTATACCTATATTTATGTTTAGGAGTTTGCCAGGGCCGAAATGTTAGGTGCGAATGCGACTGAAACAGCCATGCCAAAAATACGGTAGTATTGCTTTTAGGATTACAGTTTTTCTTTTTCAGAATTTGGCATGTAATAGGTCCAAATACGTGATAAAACCAACATTTAAACTTATGTTCATTCCCAAACCTTTAACTTATTTCTCCATTGCTGGAAAGCTCATTTTCCTCGTAACCTGTAATCCAATAGTGCATACCTAATTGAAAAACAATGTATTTAATCTAATTTTTTTTTTCATATTACACACGTACGGCGAATATGGGATGGTAATAATTTCTGTTGCTTATTACATTATGTTATGTAGTTATTATTGATAAGCCTTACAGTAAATAAATGGGGTAGTCACATTGCTCCACAAATATGCCAAAATTTCTAAATTCGGTTGATAACTCATGTTTGTATTTCGATTGATATCATTATAATTTTTAAAAACTTTGTTGGGCGATACGATAGCATAGCTTACAGCAAATTACGTTAAAAGGTACCATCATTTTCACGGAATGACATGCAACGGTGACTTATTTTCGCACTCACGACGAATTGCCATTACTGGCTGTTCTCCAAAGCTCCCAAATGCGAGCTCGTTCGCAGGCAATCGCAATTCGCGAAGTTTTACGACACTTAACACATTCGCTGCCAGTTTTCCTGATTTCCTTACAAAGTGGACTGGTTTTCTTACAAAGTGAGCTCGCGGCACTATGAGTAAAAGCTTTTTTTAATATGTCGGAGGCAAATGCTTTATATAGTACAGTTGACGCAGACCGAAATGGCAACGCGAGGAATTGAAAGGAGCTGGCTCTGGAGAGGGACGAGTGGAGAAAATGTGTGGAGGCATTTGCCCAGCGCCGTGGGACAAAAAAAGGGAAGGCTACTTATTAGTACCTACTTTATGCAGATGATCCGTGACAGAGTCATAACTCCAATTACTAGCTCGGTAAATTAGTGCCGCGGTCACCAACTACCTAGGTCAGTCTCATCAAAAGTATTGATCGCCACGCGGTGGTATAGGTAGCGAGCGGATGTTACCTAAGTGTGTTCTGAAAGATGTATTGGACTTATACTTAGATATACTACAGTCGAATTCACAACACGTGGACCGTGTGTTTCTTAAAGCCATATCCACAAGCTTGGTGTTTTCCGCAAACACTGCAGGATGCAACTATATGTTAGAGTGAGCACGATGTATTTCCATCTCACTCCAAAGTTTGATTGCGTCCTGCAGTGTTTGTGGCAAACATCAAGCATTTGGAGCCGGAGATACCGGAGATACTTAGATCGCAGTTCAAAGGACTTTGTGAACCACTAGTCTAAGGCATAGCATTACTACCAAATTAGGTTAGGCTTACACAAAGCGGCTGGCTCCGGAGTGGTCTCCGAGGCGGCACGGGACAACGGGCGCTCCAGCGCCGCGGGGTGCAGGTCGGAGTCCGCGGAGGTGCGCGCGCGCGGCCACTTGCTGCTCACACGCCAGAAGCGCCGCGCGTCCCGGAACACGCCCCACACCTGACACAATCATCATCATGACAAAGCGGAACTGCATGTGGCCTAAGCGAAATGTATAGGACGTAATCTTCCGTTCGGTGGCTTTGTCGCCTAGAAAATTTCAAGTATTTCAACATGAATATTTATTTTGGTAGCTATAGCCGTGACGCGAGCAGTCACAGAATACACTGGTCTATCATACAGCGTTATATACAGGTCTGCTATTCTTTAAGAAACTTTGTCGCGAACCCGCGATAATCATAACTCGTCCCACGTTTAAGGACCACCTACGACGCTGCCTGGCTGAGCTCTACATTCAGTTATTTATATATTATAACTAAACTGATTGTTTAGGTATATATTATAACTACTTTGTACTGAAATTCGTTAGTCAGTAGAAGTTTTCTACGAATGAGTAGGTAGCTGTAACAAGCCTAAATAGAATTAACATTACTTTGATTTGTGCTCGTAGTATGTAGTTGAGCGAAGCATCGTTTGTTTATGAGTCATGGTACACTAATGAGTTTAGTTGAGAGATATGAGTTGAGTGCTTCTGCCCAAATCACGTACCAAATAAACCTTATTTAATAAAAATACAAAGTTTAAATTAACTTAACAGTAACCTGCGAAATCTTTTTAACAGGAAACGGGAGATCTTTGTTTTCTTTTCGTGTTATATATTTTAAATAAAATGTAATTTTGTGTTGTAGCTCCATAATAGGGAGAAGTATGTAGGGATTAAACTTTGTACATAGTGGTATTCTACATAAATCATTATCGGTTGCTCATAGTTTTCAAGGCTTTGGAGGCACTTTATCAAAGGATATCCTGCTACACACCTTAAAACTTGGTGCAAATAACTAGTATTTTAACCGAAATCAATAACGAGGAAGGTCTTAATTCGACGGTATGTTTTTCTTGATGTTTGTCAGGCTATTACTTACTCCGTCAATTGCAAACCGTAGTATAATCTGTAAGTATATTCCTGAAGACTCCAAGTCAGTCTGATGAGGGGATCCGTAAGGAATTGAGGGAAGGGAACTCTTTAAATATTATAGGCAACAAGTCCAGCATTTGCATTCAGAAAGTATCATTTGGTGAAGTAGATCTGACGAAGAAAACCACAGGTGGGCACCGCGGAACTCTTCAAGGGTGGCGTTAAGATAACTGTCTCTATTATGATAGTTGAGCGACTATGGCGAAGCAAATCGAAATGGTTTTTTATACTTTCACTCGGAGTTGCCTGCGCGAGCTTGAAATGTGGCTTTTGGTAAAAATATTTTAGTACTCTGACTTCAGTTTGACTGACCTATACACTGCACTTATATAATCGTAATTTAGCATCTATAGCGTCACCTCTGAAATGGACGGAAGCGATATTTCATCCCCTCTCGGACCAACCTTCCTACCAAGCATTTCCACCAGTGGGAATGTAAAAACGCTTTCAAAGCAGCAAAAATAACGATTGAAAATTAAGATCCATCGGTATAGCAATACTTAGTTGTCGTAGTAAAGGGTTCTTTTAATCTACATTTTATTTCTAACAAGAATAGTCGCTAAGAATACCAACATTTTAATTAAAATTCTGTCGGCAGTGGTTTGTTTATCGAAATAAGCCGTAAAATAAACGTAAAGTTTATTTTTCTCCCGATCGACCTCTGATAACGGTGACAAAGGGTTGGTTTTCACTTAGATTCAAAGAAATCTAAAATCAACAGGCATGGTTTAGACCGTAAATACAACATAAAAGGGGCGCTCAAAAGGTATGTTATTCAATGTAAAAGCAGCGATGCAAAGAATTAGCAGGACTGGAACGGAATGCTCGGAATTGATTTGTGTGCTTAGCATGGCATATTGTAAATTGAGTACCTAGCTATGTACGATTAAATTTAGGTTTATGTAGTTAAGCCTGTTCGTAGCCCTATATTAATCTAATAATCCTCGGGAAGGGGTTTACCTAAAGTACCTAAGAACCTTATTCGTAACTACAGGTATAGGTTAGCTACTTACAAGTTTACGAGTCGCAGTCGGTATGATTGTTATGGTAAACCATCATTTTACCGAATTTCACTTCATCGAATCTATCATTTCATCGAATTTTATTACTTCGAACGCTGCTTTCTGCTGAAACCATGATGTTTTCTGGATATTTTAAACATGAATTACGTAGGTTAGGTTAGGTTGGACTTGTGACTACCAAAAAAAGTTAACTGATGCGGCGAGAAATGCCATTCGATGAAATGAAAATTCTACGTAATGATACTTTCGATGAAAGAAGTTTTAATAAAATGAGAGGTAGCCAATTGTTATACATAGGAACTCATAAAATTTTCTCTGTGCATTAATTTTGACGACTTCACAGCATTCAGTCTCAATGTAGAAAGGTTTACCTTGAAACTTATTTCCTTGAACCGTGACGAGAATTTTCCTTTAATTTTTTGCAATATAATTTAATGAACAGCAACTTTGATGTCCTAATTATGCTTTCGGTGTAAACGGAAGTAAATTAGCGACTTATTAAAAGGAAACTTTTCAGCGAAATGACTAACCTTTTGGGAAAATTATAAATAGTTAATATTCTTTAATAGTAAAAAGAGTGATGTAGAAAATTATTAAAATAAGCATAAAACAAACTGCCTAGGTACTTGGAAAAGTGATTGCTTCCAATTAATGATTCGCTTAGAGGAAGTTCAAATTATAAAAAAAAACTTAGAAAAAAAAGAAAACCCTTTTTTTATTTAATCCCTATATGTTATGTTTATTTTTTACCAGACATTCGGTAATCCTCCTGGTGTAATATCAAATATTTAGAGGAAAAAGCGTTCATCTACATATATGGCATCGCCTCAGGGATTGAGTTGCCGCTGGGATTGTGTTGGGGCAGAAGATTCACAGGAGAATCCAACTAGGATGGGCTGCTTTTGGCAAGCTACGAAATGTGTTCCAGTGCAAAATACCCCAGTCACTGAAGACTAAAGTATACAACCAGTGCGTGCTACCCGCCATGACATATGCGTGTGAAACATGGCAACTCACAATACAGATGGTAGGTACACAAGCTCAAGATCGTATAAAGGGCCATGAAGCGCATCCATAGGTGTCACCGAAATGATGGGAGATGGAGCAAGCGCATTTTGGAGTCGCAACCTCGCTCAAAGAGAGGAGACGATAGGTGCCATGGTGCAATGGTCGGATGACATCAACTCGACCGCAGGCCCAATCTGCGGGAGATTCCCGATGATTTGCCCAGTGGAACAAATTGGAGAGGCTTATGTCCAACGGTGGGCGCATATGCGCTGAAGAAGAAGAAGTAAAGACATATGTCAATAACATCGTAACATATATATAATTAAGGATTCTGTTATAATTCACGAACCTTACGAATTAAATAAACAAATAACGTGATGGATATAAAGAAGACGTAAGAAAATTGTTGTGTGTCTGTATTATACATGCAATACAGGGTAATTGGGTTTTTGATGCGTTCCATTTAGAGCCACTAGTAAAGTTTTAGGAACTCTTTTGAAAATAATAATATAAGCAGTTAGTAGGGGTAATGTGTAGGGGTAGTAGGGGCCTTTTCTGTCTTTAATTAGCTCCAAAGCATCGAATATCCAGTTGCTTATCCGTATTTATTTCATCGAAACACCTTTCAACGAACGTATCGTTAAACAGAATTTTAATTTCATCGAAAGGCATTTATCCCACACGCAAAATAGACGCTAGACGTCCAGTGGCGGAAACCAGTCCGCTTATAAATAAAAGATAGGCATTTTTCACCGCATGAGTTAATTTTTTTGGTCGGCACAAGTCAAACTAATGTTTAAGATATCCTGAAAACATTATGGTTTCAGCAGAAAATAGCGTTCGATGAAATAAAATTCTATGAAATGATACAATCGAGACGAAGTGAAATTCGGTAAAATGATAGGTTCGATTAGAGGACTTGGCAATCTCGCGATCTTATAGCACAATAAGGTACCGATTTATACGATAAATTAAGGTACGTTAAGGTACGGTTTTACTATAAGAACGTATGTTAAAACTAGCATAAAAATATGTATTAACAACACACACTTTATTATTCAGAAGAAAACGAAAAACAGATGAAGATTAGAATTTGTGGTATACAAACTGTGTCAGGTTGCAGGCCTCTTATGATTTTCTGTGTATATATGCCTACAGACTGCGGTGATAACCTAGAGGATTTTGATAATTGTGTAAGTACAATACATGCAATAGTGGAAGAAAATGATGTTGAACATGTATACATGTTGGGAGATTTTAACGCCCATCCAGGTCAATTATTTTGTAATGAGCTTTTAAATTTTTGCAATGAACAGCAATGGATATGTGCGGACTTTGTTAAATTAGGCATAGATTCTCAAACCCATACGTACTTAAGTGACTCGCACAATTGTAAACGATGGCTAGATCACTGTATTACAACAAAAGCTGCGTGGGCAACTGTAGACGATGTTTATGTGGATTATAACGTATATTGTTCTGATCATTACCCATTAATAATCAAATGTAACCTGAACTTAGTCAAAACTAAAATATACACATACAATAACCCGAGTAATAAAAATGTAGTGTGGGGGGAAAGAACTCCTTTAGAAATTAATAAATATACAGATAAATGTAACGAATTATTAAAGTTAATTGATTTTCCAAAAGAATTGAGTAATTGTTGTGATGAATGTTGTGATAGTAATTTGGAACATTATAAGATAATAGATAATTTATACTGTGATATAACTAATGCACTCTGTAATGCCTCTTTGTATAGCAAAGCTGCCACTGTCGGTTTCAGGAAAAGGAAAGTCATAGGATGGAACAAGCATGTGAGTGACGCGCACAGGGTGGCCAGGTTTCATTTTCAAAATTGGCTATTATTTGGTAAGCCCACTACGGGTGATTTCTACACTGCTATGTGTGCCAGTAGGAAGATTTTTAAATCAAAGCTTAAATGGGTACAGCAGAACCAGGAACAAATTAAAATGGATCTGCTTGCTTCTCAACATGCTAAAAGTGATTTTAGAAAATTTTGGAAATCTACCAAAAAACTGGAAAATAGGCCTGGACTACCTGTTAGCGTTAACAATGTATCGGACCCCAAGGGTATTTCAAACCTTTTCAAGGATCTCTTTAGGGTCAATTTCAACAATGCACGATTTTTTGCCAATTTCGGTGGCGAAATGAAAATTGAATTATTTAGAGATTATTTTTACTGATAATTTGCTAAAAAATGTTTTAAAACGGAATTTATAAAGGGATGTTGCTATCTGCAAAACTTTAGAAGATATAACAAACTAAATAATTTTAGCTGGCCACGGAAATTGGTATCTGCCACCTGAATTGTAATGACGTGTCACCTGAATTTAAACGCCACCAAAATTAGTTATTTTCATCATAACTTTATTTTGGATATAATTAACTACTTACATTTTAGTGATATAATATTATAAGTAGATCGGAACAGATTCCAGTCATTAGTATTTGTTTTAATTGAACAAGAGCATAACAGAAATGAAACGAGCTTGTACCTAATCAAATCTTTTATTCATCAGTAATTAAATGCAAAACATGATATATAAGGAACCCACTTACATATAATAACAAAAATAAAAGCTACTAAAAATCTTAAAGTTTTCACAAAAAAATATTGTGCATGATTTACACATAATAGGAACCATACGTAGGGTAACTGCATCTATATGGGACAGTGCTCCAGTTACGATTAATCCGTTAAACTATTCGCATTACAATTACAGTAGATTTTTTTAAATATATTGTTTATCACTAGAGCACTGTTCACCCATAATACGTGCTTTTATACACCCATAATACGTGCTTTTATATTAAGATGAAATCTAATATTTAAGGCCCGGTTTTATTAAGGTTCGTTAGTAAATATGTCAGATCATATTTTAGTAACTTGAATACAAGTTTTGACATTCAAGACCGAAATTTGATCTAACGGATCTTTATGAAACACAGCCTAACTAACCAGAGGGTTTTTTTATGGTCGCGTTGGTTAAATTTCGATAAAACATCCGTCACTTTCTAAATGCTTTATCCACGTTTAACAGTCTAATTTTCTTTTATTCATCGTTTTATTCCAGGTGAAAGACTACCTTAAAAGCTTTAAAAAACGTTTGACAGCGACAAAAGCAACCGTAAACGTTTTGAAAATTCCATTGTAATAACTAATAGAATCCCCGAATAAGTTTAACTAAATTAATTGTACCACATATCAATCTCGAAACCTTTTATTTATTGTTCGTAACTAAAGTACTTTCCATAATAGGTGCTTTTACCTTACTACAACAACTACTGAAAAAATATTAGAAAAATGCTTTGGAGTTAAGTTTTTAACAATAACTAGTAACCACACAAGGTAAAACGGCGGGAGATGCTTTTGTAGTTTACAGAACTGTAATAGAATTTAAGATTAATCGCAAAAATCGTTAATCAACAATTCAGGTGGCGCAAAATAAAGCAAAAAAACGCTTTGCCCACCTTAATTTGCGCCACTGAAATTGGGATTCTATTGAAATTTAACCCTAAAACCAATAATCCTTGTTAAACAATTTTAAAACATATAGTATAGGAAAAATACCTCAAAAGGCAATCCTAAACGTTAATTATTTATTGAATACCTTATCAGAATCAACGTATAAACGCGCCACCAAAATTTGATTTTATTTGACCCCATGCCAGCGGAGATTAGTACTTACGTGTTTTAATGGCACTCGCAGCAACATACAACACCACAGCTTATGTCGAGCGTTAGATTGCGACTAAGGTGAAAGGGACGGGAGGGGGCGGCAAACATTAAAGCGTTAATAGTGAAGTTATAACGGTTTTAAATTTGCCCACCTGAATTAGTTCTCTCGCGCGGACAAAATGTAGGAATCGATTACTTACTTAAATAATATAAATAATTAATCTGTGTATATTAGTAATAATGCTATGTATTGTCCAGTTTTATATTCTAATAATAAAAAAGGGCATACGTATACCCGAACCTCAGTATGTTTTTTTTCACTTATTGACCCAGCTCTTGGACGCGCCACCAAGTCTTGGTTTCACCGATTTAAATATTGTTTTGAATAATGTAAACATAATACATCCAGTTAATTTTACCTTATACCAGTAGGAAATAATGAGCTTTAGGATATAAAAAATAAATTTCATTATATTTATCATATATCACCTCGATTTTCAGCCCGGACACAAAAAAAATCACGCTCAGAAATTGACCCTTTAGTGTAAAACCCCTACCAAATCTGGGTCATGCCCCTGTACACACTTACCCAGTCGAGTTTTTGGAGGCTCGTTTTAGTTCGAGGGACATAGCTAAGGCCTTGAAAGACATGAAGCGTGGTAAATCGCCCGGTCACGACTACTTGAGTGTCGAGCATCTGCAGCACGCCGGACCCCAC
This sequence comes from Acleris sparsana, assembly GCA_923062465.1. Classification (NCBI taxonomy): domain Eukaryota; kingdom Metazoa; phylum Arthropoda; class Insecta; order Lepidoptera; family Tortricidae; genus Acleris; species Acleris sparsana. The sequence continues at coordinate 9,922,710 of OV281289.1, forward strand.
CTAGCCAGAGTTTTGGCTATGTTTTTCAACCTATGTGTGAGCCACTCATACCTACCTAAAGATTTAATTAAAACAATAGTTGTTCCGATAGCTAAAAATAAAACGGGGAATTTATCTGATGGAACGAACTATCGACCCATCTCGCTGGCCACAATTGTGGCTAGGGTGCTCGACGGTTTGCTCAATTCACATCTGCAAAAATACATACAGTTACATGATGCTCAATTTGGGTTCCGTCCCAGACTATCGACCGAGAGCGCAATTCTGTCTGTGAAGTACACCGTCGAGTACTACACCAGAAGAAAGACACCTGTGTATGCGTGTTTCCTGGACCTTTCGAAGGCCTTTGACCTAGTCAATTACGACTTACTATGGAAGAAGCTAGACGAGGTGAAAGTGCCCAGGGAACTTATACGCATATTCAGGTGTTGGTACTCTGGTCAAAGAAACAGTGTGCGCTGGGGTGATGTCCTATCTGACGAGTACAGTTTGGCGTGTGGGGTTAGACAGGGGGGGCTTACCTCGCCTCACTTGTTTAACCTTTACATGAACGCCCTGATTGGCGAACTCAGCGGCACACATGTCGGATGCCATATTGACAGGGTTTGTCTAAATAATGTAAGTTATGCAGATGATATGGTGCTGTTGAGTCCGTCAGTCGGTGGTCTAAACCGTCTAATTAAAATATGTGAGTCTTATGCGAACACACACTGCCTTAAGTACAATGCCATAAAAAGTGTCTACATGGTTTTTAAAGCGGGAAATAAAGTTCCATCATATGTTCCTCCCATTCATCTCAATGGTAACAAGCTAAATAGGGTTACATGTTTCAAGTACCTCGGGCACTTGATGACGGACGATCTGCGGGATGACGCGGACATCGAGAGGGAGCGCAGGGCATTGGCGATCAGAGCGAACATGATCGCGCGCAGGTTCAGTCGATGTACAGCACAGGTTAAAATAACCCTTTTCAGGGCGTACTGTACATCGCTGTATACCTGTAGCCTATGGTGTAGATACACGCAACGATCGCTCAGTGCCCTGCGCATCCAGTTTAATAACGCGTTTAGGATTCTGTTGCGGCTGCCGCGCCGCTGCAGCGCGTCAGGCATGTTTGCGGATGCGCATGTCGACGGCTTTCTCGCGACGCTACGCAAGCGCTCCGCGGCGGCGCTGCGGCGTCTGCGGGGCAGCTGCAACAGCCTCCTGGCCCTGGTGGCGGGCAGAATGGACAGTGGCATTCTGAGTCACTGGACCAGGCTCCACTTAAATAATGTGTACACTAACATAGTTATAGGATAACATAGTATAAGGAATTTTGTATTCTAACCCACTAACATCTATGGATCCTAGGAATCTGAAATAAACAATTTTTATTTTATTTTATTTTTTATTAAAAAAAAAAATCTGCATACGCCATAAATATTACCATTATTGAAATACATTCACAACGCATGTCACATAATTCTATTTTGAATTAAACTGGAACGTGTATCTTCCATATTATAATAACATGGATGACATTAATAATAATAATTATATTTAAGATCGCGTTCAATAGAATACTTCCTTTATTATCTTTGTTATCCTTGTTATTGCGTATTATAACATAGCGTAGCTACTCGTAGGTACCTATGTTATTATTTTAAATTGGTATTTTGTTATGAAAATAAATCTAACGAAGGTATTTATATAAACATAAAGATTTTTCCCTGACTTTGTTAGAGAACCATTCGTTTTCCAATTTTACCTTCTGGGGGTTGAATTTTCAAAATCCCTCGTTGGGGTCTTTCATGTTTCGTGCTTAAGCGAATTGGGCCGTGCGGTGATACCTAAGTCAACTTCTTCGTTTATTTATTGACAGGTATATATTAGTAAACAAGAACTTGTTCCCGTGATTTCGTTTGCGGAAAGCTCGTTTATCGTAACAATTCCATTAAAATCGGTTTACCCGTAAAAGCTCAACAATCAAAAACAAAGACATACGGACAAACTCGCTTTGGCGAGTTACGAGTGAACCTATAAGTATTAAATAAAAGGATTTATTACCAGCTGCTAGTTGCACAGAATAAGTAATGGTACAACTAGCTGTACGTGCCCGGCGCCGCCCGAGTTTTTTTTTGATGGACCATATGCGGTTGGGGTTTTCACCGTCACAGCTTCAACGGGCGATGGGTGGTGGGCCTCAGTGGAGGGGGCAAACCTACCCGGTTATTTGTACTGCGCTTCGGGCTGCAGCGGAAGGGCTAAGAACTGGTATTGCGTAAAGGCCCGAGTGTATTGTTTTTTATATAAACCTTCTCCTAATAATTACGAACACACACAACAAAAAAGAAATTATTCAAATTGGTCGAGCCATTTTCGAGTTTTGGCGTGACTTCGCGAGTTTCTTAATTTAGCAAGAATTACTAGGAGTGACAGTTTCAGCTAATAATATTTATTTATCACAAATCTACTGGTAATAGCGATAGAGCTCAGCAGTTCTGCACCTGAACAAAATCAAGCAAAAAAGCGATTTCTGATTATGGTAGGAAAAAAGATAGACACTAAAGCAATAACAAAACTCGTTAAAAATGTGTAGCGTCACACCACCGCCGCGTCAGGATGCTACTATAGAAATGTATCTACATATGATCCGTGACCCTTACCATGACTTACAATTAACGTACACGCTGGCGAGTCGAATGCACTGTCGCTCGCAACCTCGGAGTATTCTTATAGAGTGCGATGGACAGAGCATTCGACTAGCGAGAACGGTAATTGTAACTCGTGGTAAGGGTACTGATCGTAACCGACCAAAACAATTAGGTACGCTAGCGTTTTATACGAGACAGCACAGCCCTGTTACGGCTTGGTGTCGTATAAAAATACGAGACCGACCTGTAACAGGGCGATTCAAATTATGCATTCAATTCATCGTCATTAAAAAGTATTTTGATTACTAAATAACTAGTATCATAGATGTAATTAAAATTGATCTAAAATATACTGGACCGCAAAACCAAGTACATGCGGTCCAGTGTTTATCATTTACGGACACGACTTTTCTACATATGCATATATTTATTTTACGGTCTCACCTCATTAGTAACTATTATTTAATCTAATGTTGTCCTTGAAGAATATGTACATGATAATATCTGATATCTGATATAAAAGTATTGTTCAATGTCTAATTTATACCCATAACATATGTTTAAAGAATGTAAAAGTGCTACATAGTTAGGTAGGGTAATATACAAGTTCCCAGCTACGCATGTACCGCGCAATCTTCATACTTATTACAGAGAGTGGTACCGGATTTTTATTAGCCCTCCCGGAGGAAGGAATTTTAATCACAGTCCCCTAATACCGGTGACGCAAGAATTCATTTATAGGCTCTACCCCCAAACGACGTGGATATATTTGTGATCCGCAGACGAGTGCATGTGCACACTCTACACAGGGAATCGATACTTCAACTGTTCAAGTGTAAACCGAGCATGACTCTTAATATTGAGACTATGAGACGATAGTGGAATATTACCAAACGAAGATAAAGTTAAGTTATCTTCAAATTAGGGAATGCAATTACCGGGCAAATTTGAAAACCGGTAAATTACCGACCTCGATCCGGCAAAACCGGTAAACCGGTAAATTACCGGTTTTTGTAGTTTTTAAATAAAAGCCATTAAAATTATTGAAAATCGTTTATTTAAGTTTCAAAAGTCATTTAAAAATAATGATGACAACTTAAAGTAATAATTGGAAACTTTGATCTAAGAAAAAATATCAATCAGTCTTAAAATTAAACAAATCATTTTAATGATTAAAAGTCATTTAGCAGGTAGCTAACTAAAACAATAGGCTTACATGTTTACCCTTAGGTTCAGAACGACGCCGACGGTGGCAATGGAGGTCTTACTAAACCTCCCACCACTACATATCGCCATACAGTCTGAGGCGTGCAAGTCACTGCGAAGGCTGAAAGAGGCTGGCCTGTGGAACGACACAGCGCCTAGAACCAGACACACTAAAATGGCACACAATGTTGCTCCAGACAGAATACTGACGATGGGCTGCGATAAAATGCAGCCCAAGTATGTATTCCGGAGGAACTTCAATGTCCACATTCCGACAAGGGATGAATGGAAGGATGGGTTGCACCTATCGGAGGAAGACAACGCGATATGGTACACGGATGGTTCAAAGACGAGCTCCGGTACGGGGGCTGGTATTCATGCCAAAAACTACAACAGTAGCATAAGTATGGGCAACTACGCAATGGTCTTCCAGGCGGAGTTGCATGCGATAATTGCCTGCGCGCAGGAGAATATTGATAGGACTCTACAGGAGAGAACTATCTATATCCTAAGCGACAGCCAAGCGGCACTCAAGGCGCTGACGGCGCCTAAAGTAGACTCGAAGCTAGTCTACAATAGAATCCAAGCCTTAAACAGACTTGGTAGACACAACAAAGTGAAACTGATGTGGATTCCAGGACACGAAGGCTATCCCGGAAATGAAGCCGCGGACGAGCTGGCAAGAGAAGGGTCCAAGGGCGCATACGTCGAACCTGAACCATTTGTGGCACCCTCACCGGGCACTATAAAAGCAGCCCTGAACAACAACGCCCTAGAAAACCACCAAAAAGAGTGGAAAACTACGGTAGGCTTAGAGCATGCAAAGCTCTTCATAGGAAGAGTTGACCAGAGCTGGACCAAGAAACTTTGGAAACTCAGCAGAAGACAACTTCGATACATTATCGGAGTGTTTACCGGGCACTTCGGGGTTAAATATCTCCTAGCAAAGATGGGCCTTTATGACAACACAGATTGTAGAATGTGCGGCGAAGAGGCTGAGACAATGAAACACCTATTGTGTGAATGTGATGCCCTCGCCGGAGTAAGAATGAAAATCCTCGGTTGTGGATACCCAGAACCGAACGATTTCAAGGCACTGCCATTGCACTCCACTATCCGCTTTTTGGAAGGGGTGGAGGCTGCATTGGATTAAGTGCTAAAAGAGGGGTAATTACACAAAAGATCCCACAGGGTCGAAGTGTATCCGTAAGGACCCCACCATAAGATAAGATAAGATAAGACCCTTAGGTTGAAAGGGAAGGGATGGTAAAATAAAGAAACAGTAAACAAATAGGAATAAGGTACATCTTCGGCTGGCTCTGGAATACGTAGCGTTACTTGCTTGCTTCGTAATAGTATTAGTAACATAAGTTTACAACTAATTATCAGTTTTATTCATAATTTAAAAGTCCATTTCAATCAAATGCATTTTTAAGGAGTGTCTGAAAGTATATTGCACTTAAAATCATATTATTTCGCGTTTATTTTTAGTTTTTCACGGTTCGGTAAATTACCGGTAATAGCTTTAAATTACCGGTATTTTACCGGCTCTAAAAAGGGCCGGTTTACCGGTAAACCGGTAAAACGGTTTACCGGTTTGCATTCCCTACTTCAAATAGATGGACTCATTAACAAGTACATCGTCAAATTTGAGACGTAAATCTGTAGAGTTACTACGGGATTGTTTTGTATCTCAGTTATCCATGTTTAGAAGTAAAACATATTTTGCCAGAGTCATCGTCTGCCTACGAATACAAATACCCTTAGATAAATCATGATAATTGAGGGAATGATTGAAATACATACGGATGGGCTTGTAAGAACGAAGATAGACGACAATTGTAACTGATATTCTGTTTGTAAACCGAGCTAGTTTAAATTTTTTACAATATGTTACACATCGGAATTGCGAATTTAACTAGAGATACTTACTTATTATCATTTATTTCACTACCTCTATACCTATCACGATTTTTTTTTCGTGTTTGGATTTCCATTGATCGAATACTATAATAACGAACTATTTAAAGAGTTTTAAAGAATAGCTAAGAGAGAACTAAATCAAACTTCCAATCATGTCTCGTTGTCACCCTGTATAACACTGCATGTCGGAAAACAGAATCCTGAAAGCCAAATATAGAGTGGCACTCGCCTGGTCGATGCTCTCGCGCACTGATATCTCGTGGAAGCAGACGCAGCCGATCTCCTTGCAGCGGCGCTGGCCCTCGTCCGTGCCCACCATGCGGTCGCCGGCCTGGTCCATCTTGTTGGCCACGAGCACCACCGGCGTCTCTAGCACACTGTCCTGCAACAATACTTCCAATTCAACTTACGGCTGATATATTCAACTCTAGCAGTATCGAATAGATACATTTTAGCTCTACCTTGTTCTTTTACATGACAGAAGAAAAGAGAGCGATAACTTTAACTGACAGATATTTTTATCTGTGGGTTAGATAAATAAGGCCTGAAACTTTCGTGTTGTCAATATAATAATTTCCCTAGATGAAAAGCGAGCAGGGAGCGAACTTATGAATTTGTCATATTTTGTAGTGAGACGGTATCTCTACGAGTATTCAATGTCCAAGTAGCACGTAAGTGTCGGCAACACCAATATACCAGCCAATTTAGAACTTAGAGTACTCTAAGAGACGCTGCGCTTTTTGGAAGGGGTGGAGGCTGCATTGGATTAAGTGCTAAAAGAGGGGTAATTACACAAAAGATCCCACAGGGTCGAAGTGTATCCGTAAGGACTCCACCAAAAATATAAGATAAGACTACTATAAGACTCTTAAGAGACGCATAGGAATTTAAAAAAAAACCTTCTTTTTTTTAAGAGTCATTTAACGCTTATTATACAGCTCATGCTGTATAAAATCATTGTAGAGGAATCCGTGTAAGCTTAGGGTACCTTATCAGAATATAAAAACTCTATAATAAAACTTCAAGTATTCTGTGTCACTCCTAGCTAATTATATCGTTCATAACTTACTTATTACAGCTTTAGGTGTTATTATAGTATTACTTGGCACTTGTTGCTGTACAAGGGTATATGTTAACTCCGTTTTCTCTCCGTCTATCAGGGTATTATAAAACTAAAAGAATAAATGACAAATATAGTACAGCTTCAGTCTGTATTACTACTACAACAACGACAAGCGCCAGGTTGATCGATGACTAACGAAGGTTCCGTAGCAAACATAGTTACAGTGACAATACTGAACATAATAGTTATTTCAAATGTGTGGATTAATTTAAACCTTCGGGACCTGACTATGACGTTTTTCCAAGCAGCAGCGCAAGTAGCTTAAATGTCAGCAAATAAAGGCATGGGCTAGAGAAAGAAATATATCTCAAGTTAATAATATACACTGGCCCGCAAAACTAAGTATCACACTTTTAAAATTGCAATAAGTTTTTAAGTACACAAGATACTTATACTTTCGTAATAAAAAGGATTCGAAAACGAGTTTAATTTTGTATATAAAAACTTTATAGTCAGTAACCTTCTTTTAAGAAATGGCTGAAAAATACTGTAAAAACAAAAATAATCCTTTTCGAATTACAATTTTACCTTTCATTTTTTTGTTTCTGTTTTTGTTTTCAAATTTTTATTGATCGATCAGTCTTGTTACAAAAGCTAAGTTAGACAACAGTAGATAAACTTTATTTATCATGCCTCTTTCGAGTGCAGAATGTGCTAGAATCATGACTTTTCTGGAATTAGGTATCAGTATGCGTCGTACTGCAAGAATGGTGGGTGTGACGTTACGGACGGTCCAGAAGGTGAAGCGAAGGTACGAAGAGACTGGAAACCATCTGAGGAGACCTTGTAATGGCAGACCCAGGTGTACTAGTGCCCGAGAAGACCATTATATTGTTTCCACTGTGTTGAGAAATCGCCACCTAAATGCAGTTGAAGTCCAGCAACAGCTTCTTCAGATCCGGAGGGACTACATTAGTGCCGATACAGTGAGAAGAAGACTTGTTGAAGGAAATCTGAAACCCCGAAGACCAGCGAGTGGTCCCAAACTCGAGAGAGAGCATCGAGTAGCGAGACTGCGATACGCCCGTGAACACAGACAGTGGGATGAAGAAGAATGGTCGAGAATATTGTTCACAGATGAGTCTCGATTCTCACTTTACACTTCTGATGGAAGGCGAAGTGTCTACAGGCGACCTGGAGAGCGATACCTTCAAGCCTGCTTCTCAGAAAGAGTCCAGTACGGTGGAGGCAGTGTACATGTATGGGCTGGCATAAGTTCAGAAGGTCGCACAGAGTTAGTGGCCATAGAAAATGGCACTCTGACTGGGGTAAGATATGCCCAAGAGATTCTCAATGAGTATGCAGGGCCGTATTTAGTAAATATGGGTGATGGATCGGTGCTGATGCATGATAATGCCCGACCACACACGGCTCGGGTCGTGCAAGAGTATATTCAGGAGGTTGGTATCAGCGTGATGACTTGGCCATCAAGAAGTCCTGATCTCAACCCGATTGAGCACGCCTGGGATGAGCTAGGGAGGCTAGTCAGAAGCCGCAGACCACCACCTACAACCCTCAGGGCTATAAAACAGGCCCTGATAGAAGAATGGGAGAATATTCCCCAATATCGGCTCCGAAACCTCGTGTTCAGTATGCCAAACTGGCTCGAAGCTGTAATCAGAGCCCGAGGAGGTAATACCAGTTATTAAAAAATTAAATAACATGTAAAACATACTTATAAATGTTAATTGAGTTTCTTGAAATTAAGCTAAAAATGGCTATGTTATTGTTATATCTTCTTTTTTTAAGTTGGAAATGTTACTGTATAGTTTACAATAATTGGAAAGAAAGCTGATAAAATTTGCTATAAAACGTTTTTTATTTTAAATCTCTAAGTTCTATATTTAAGAAAAATATGAAATTTTAAAAGTGTGATACTTAGTTTTGCGGGCCAGTGTATTTCAAGAGACACCGCCAATTTTTAATATTTCCCTGGTTTCTCTTGATTATTTTGCTGGCGCGTGAATATCTTGCCGCAAACAACACACAATTTTAATCGGTACTTATTTTCACCGTTATACCATCCGCTGTCCAAGTGATTAAAGTCTGTTACTTATTTTGAGTGCTGGTTAATTTAGCCATTAGTAAAAGCAATTCTCAATTTGTATAGACATGTCAATTCTCAAATTAGTTTTATTCTTTTGTAATTCTCTTCAAAACTTTATTTAAAACTGTTATTCTTAAAATATACTTATAAGAGACTATCTGTAGTTTTATAGTTCCCGTGTTCAATAACAGCTCTAATACAGCATTATAGAGCTTATCTATTGCTTCTAGAACTACTATACAGCTCTGATACCGCTAAAAGCTGTATTATTTGGGGCCTTTTCCTCTTATAACGGCTGTGAAGCTGCATCTATACAGCCAAAATATACAGCTTTTAGTATACGAATGAACTTAAATGCAGCTTATATACAGCTTGAAATGCTACTTGGCGGGCACAGCAAGTCTATTCTATCATATTATTGTGTAACCTTAATTAAACCTAAGGTAATTACTGAATTATATTGTCTACATATTCGAAAAAAAAACAATACAGTTCAAATTGAATATATCTACATACAATTTAAAAAAAACGATTATGAAATTAAATAAACAGATATCGGATAAAACAAACTTAACTATGATCATGATAAAACTGACAACTCAGTATGTCAGTCGGATTGTGGAAGAGCAGCGGCATCATCGAAACCAAGCTTCGCTGCTGGCTTCCATTTGTGGAGGGTGCCTCGAATGCACCTGCTGGTCGCCTTATACTAAGGTAATAAAGAGGTAAAACTATGTGTTTGTTTGATTTTTGTATGTTGGGGGTAATCTCTAAAACTAAATACTAAACCGATAAAATTCCTTTTACTACTAGTAAGTAGGTATCATTATTCCAACCTAATATATACTAGGTTTTATTCTATACCGTAGTGATGCAAGGGCTGGTTGTTAGTCAGTAATAAACGGAAACAACAACGGCTGTTGCTAACTAATAATTAATAAACGTGAGTGAGTAGGGCGTGTGTTATTTCCATTTCATAGACACTGCCTCTGTTAATTTTACATAACTGAATACGTAAGTACAGCACCAGTAATAATATATTATCCAATATTGCTCTCAAAATGTCTATCACGCTCTTAAGCCTCTATTTAGTAAAGGAGACGTGTCAAACATTTTTGAGCTCAAAGTTGGAGGATGATTTATGTATTATTGCTGGTACGGTCACGAACGTTAATTTGCGACCCATTTCTTGAAAAATATGCCTGAAGTTGTCAATGTCATCAGAGATGTCAAGTCATTTGTAACTTTAAGGAAAGTCAAGGAGGCCATTAGCAACGTCAAAAGATGGCGGATGTGTAATTTGTTTTATTTTTTATTTTTGTGTATTTAGGTGTTCAAAGTTCTTTTTTGTTAGTGATTTGTACTTTTAATGCCTTTGTGTTGCACAGTGATAGAAGTCTTGGACTTATTTCGTGTATCCTGGCATCTTACTTCTCGTTTCAAGTGGACTCGCAGTGGTACAGAGGTTAAAACTATCTTGGCCTCTGTCCTAAATATCACCGTACAACGTTGCCACCAATCTTCCTAGAGAAGATTGGATTGTGTTTTATTTTATTACTATATTGATTTATACTTATATATACTTGACACTGGCGAAATCACTTCATAGTGGAAACGCCATATTCCCGCGGTAGTAGCTGATCAAGTCGCCGCGGGGCAAAGAAAAAAAAATAGAAAAAAGGAAAGTCAACCCTATGGTTGTAGAATGTCAGATTGACTCTGGACCTATGATTGTAGATTCGTTGATCCGTAATCCCCTTAAAAAATAATTCTTGGAGGAACGGATATTCTCTAAGACCGGTATAGAGTCTCGGATGGAATTTTATTCCGTGAATTATTTTATCCACCCTATATCAGTGTGTTTTTGTGTTCAATTTACGAAATTATTGGTGATTCAAGAATGCCCAACGGTGTCTACCGGTGCGGTATTAACTTCTATCGCTGTTGGCTACCTTGGATTCGGCTTGAAATAAATAAATCATCCTACAAACGTTCTGTCCGGACCGCTGCGCCACACCTTGTTCTTAAAATTAACGTACTACGAACAAGGTAAAATTGGAATAAATAAAATCTTACATTGGAATTAGAAGCTGAACTTGCCAGAGCCTACATCCAGACCTTTCCTGCATATAAAGCTAGCTTTAAGTGATCGCTTGTAGTCCCTATACCGGTCATTATTCTGGGAAATGCCCTGAGAATTGCCTAAATGCAAAAGTTTCTTTATTTTCTTCTCTCACGTCATGCCCTTAATTGGTTCGTTGTAGTTATAGATATAGTTATAAGTGCCTAGTTGTAGGGTAAGGATATATGGGTATATAACCGTCCGCTTTGCAAAATAATAGGATTAGGTAGAGCTTTCGGGAATAATAGAGCAGAGATAAACTAATTATTCACAGAAAAGCAAGTTATACGATAGGAAAGTCCGAAAGTGAAAAAATAATACCTGTGAAAGTATGCGGAACTGTTCGGGTTTTCTTTACTAAGATACAAAAATATATCTGACCGGATTTGAATGATTCGTACTTACATAAGTATTTGCGCAAATTCTGGACTGATTCATAAAAACTCTTTTAGAGCGAAACATTCGGACATTCCGCTCTACTGGAAATGAATTCTACGAAATCGAAAACCGCAGAGAGAGCTAGTAGCGGTGTCACCAATCTTACATCGTCGGGGTTTACTTTTGATCTCTAATATTATTATATTCGTTTGTGATAAATGAAAGGTCGACTAAAGTAATTTGAATACGAATTAAGAATATCAATCCAGGTGTAATTTATAAATTGACTTGAGAGGACGCAAATCTGTAAACCTTATAAATGTGAGATAGCATAATGGTAGGTACTTAATAATAATACTTCAAGACCGCTCGGTTCAACGCAGTTAGCCTAGTTGGTAGTGAGAGTGACCCTGCCTACGAAATCCCGGGTTCAATCCAGTGCAAATATTTGTGCGATAAGCGCTAGTATTTTTTTTCCCAATTGTGGATGTTTTCTATGTACACAATTATTTATTTCTCTATATGCATAAGTATGTTTTCCGTTGCCTAGGCCTAGTATCCATAGTACAAGCATAGAGGTTAGTTTGGGACAAGATATTTGTGTTGTCCCCCGATATTTACTTACTATTTATGTAGTAAAATTACCTTCATGGACGCTGAAATCCGACGTCGCCGTTTATTGTAATTGATTAGGAATTTGAGACGATGGCACTCGTCGAAAGAGCACTTGTCTGTGACTGAGTACATAAGGATGAAAGCCTCGGCCCATCTGATATTACTCTCCAGGTTGGTATATTCGCTTTCCTGAAAAAAACATCTTTGTGAGGAGTTGTTTTTCAATCGTTACATAATAATATCGAGGTTGCATTCTACTCGGTAAAATTTAATTGCTTTTGACTTTTTATTGTATTGTTTTTAACTACCATTACTCTCAACTAAATAAAAGCTAACGATGGCATTACGATAGCATTTCTAAAGCAATTAGGTTTTATCGAATAGAATAGAGGTCGAGACTACTACTAGGTACTTATTTAAAAAATATAAAAATTGCGGTTTATGGAAATTATAATATATAACACCAAAATATCAAAATGGAGCTAGTCGGGGTTTTTAAAGCTCGCGTTTGGTTTTTAGACTTCTTTACGATAGGCGATATCGTCAACAAGTCTAGTAAAACAGTCTTTACTGTCAGAGACATAATAAGAGCTAATATAGCGTTAACAATATTATGATAACGACATGGTTAAAACAAAGCGAATAGAAGCCTTTTGTTGATGGGCAAAACCTCTTTTTCTTGTCGATAAGCGGGCAAAACATAGAACATAAAAACTTAATTTTTTAATGATTGAAATTTAGTTCGCAATTTCACCTAATCGCCTTTCGTTTTCTTCGACCCATTCTTTGTACATTATGGTTTTAAGCTAGGTATTCTACAACTCGCGAAACCAACATTTGTTGATGGGAGAACCCTCTTTTTCTTGCTGATTATCGGTTAAAATGTATATAATATAGTTTAGTTCAAAATGAACTTATATACAACAACAAGATAAAAGAATTGGGTCGAAGAAAACGGAAATTTTAGTCCCGTTACTAATAACAAAATATGTTTGCCGGATAAATCATAGCTACCTATTTTGGTAACCCATTATTTGATCGAATTTCACATCATCAAAAGTATCATTTAATCGAATTTCAATGCATCGAACGCTATTTTCTGGTGAAACCATGGAGTTTTCACATCTTAAACGTTAATTAACGTACCTACCGTACGGTCACGGACTTTAATTGATATACCACTATAGAACCTTGTCGTATAAAACCTACGATTAATGCCCATGTCATTTGTATCTCGTCACTTGACGCTGTCATTATGACAGGGTTCCATAGTGGCATAACAATTAAAGTCCATGACTGTACGCTAAGTTAGACTTGTGACTACTATATTAGATAGATAACCCCCTATATAATGTTGGGTGACCCCTTTCTTTAGAGCTGATATCTCCTTATTCATGAAACCTAGTTTAGAACCGTAGCTTAAAAACCTGCTTCCGTATAAAAAAAAACCCCAATTCGGTTCACTCGTTTAAGAGCTACGATGCCACACACACACACACAGATTCAACACAGACATAGCGGTCAAAGTTATAACACCCCACTTTTTGCGTCGGGGGTTAAAAAAAAAACTCGTGTGGCGAGAAATGCCTTTCGATGAATAAATGAACATTCTAATTAATGATACGTACGTTTGTTGAAAGGTGTTTCGATAATACAATGGTACCCCTGCCTATATATGCTGTATATATATAGGTAGGGGTACCTAATAGATACCAACGTGCACAATTCGCACAGATGTTTTGGATGGGTAAACAATTCAATTGAGGAAAATATATAACTCACGTGGGAATCGCCCGCCGAGTCCAGTATCTCAAAATATACCATCTCGTTGTCAATTACAGTTTGAAAGGCGTAGATTTTCTCCAAATTGGGATCATATTCCCCTATGAAGCGGCGGGTTATGAATCTCACCACTAAGGCTGTAAACAAACTTGCTCTTTGAATGCAATCATATTTATTAACTAAGTAGTTATAGTTGTTCGAGTTTATTCAATTTGCTTCTATTATGTTTTTCTTTCACTTGTACAAGTAAATATATTTTCTATGCTAATTGTAATTGGCGTAGGTACTTTTTCGAATCAAATCGGAGAAATACTGGAAAAGGGCCGAATCTTAAGTACCCGAAAACGACGTGCGTGCATGACTCGATCGTATGAATGTGGAAGAAGCGAAAGACATTTGTCAGGATCGTAGCAGGTGGAAAGAAGTTGTCTCTGCCTACCCCTCTGGGAAACAGGCGTGATTTTATGTATGTAGGTATGTATGTAATTGTAATTGGGGACGATTAAGATTATTTAAGTTCTTGATGGATAAACAACGTAATTTGACTGATTTCTTTACTGAAGATCCATTGCGGAAGTTATACATTTGTAGGTACTCTTACAAGGAATTAAAATGGGTCACGGTGCGGTTTTAATTCTTCTTGAGTGAAGTGAAAAAATATTTAGCTAGGTTCAATAAATACTTAATTTTTTATACTGCATTATTTAGTTAACAAACAAGGGCAGATGCCAAATTTAAATGAACTCTATAGTCCTTTAACAAGTTCAAAATATTCAAGATACTCCAACAATAAGTTAAGTTAAACAATAGTTCCAGAGTAATTACTAAGCTGCGTCGTGCTTCGTGCTCCGGCGTGATAGTTGTTTGTTGTTCTTGGTATACTCGTACATTTAGATTGCCTACTGCAAGAGGTTTATAAGGTTTCCCGCTTATAAGTTGTTTTGGAATACGGTTTCACAATCATGAGAAAAAAAACAGAGCTCCTGGTACATATTTACGAACTAACCACCATGATCGGACTCGTTTGTCGTAGACTGAACCGTAAATCGCAATAAGCTGTATCGTAAAAACTCGGTGGTCTAAAGGCCGACTATTAATATCTTGCTATCACTATATCTGTCTGTACACACTAACGAAAATATGATTCAATATTAATAACAGCACAAACGCAACAAAAATACATTCTTCTCAGTAGTTTATTAATAACGGTTGACATGTGAAACTAGCTGCAACCGAATCACAGGTGAACACGTCGGTGCGTAGTGAAAATTAGGGGTAAACGTGGGAAAACATCGCATAAACGAAAGCATTGAAACGTCTCAGAGTTCTTACCAAGTAATGTTGAGCTGAGTAGGAGCACTGAAATATGAAGGTTCAGTGTTTCTATAAATACACATGAATGCAATTACCGATTCGAAACACAAACAACTGCTAAATCCCAAACCACTTTGAGAAGTAGTTCCGGTTTTGTTTCTGTTAGTTGGTCTGAAAGTTATCATAAGGCCTTCATGCGTGACATATAACTGCGGTAGACCGAGTCGAGGGAACCGTATGTGTCATACGATACAGCTTGCCACAAATGAATTGTTGGCGTGTTACTGAGTAGATAGATACGTAGGTACTTTGTTCGGTCCATGCGGGTCCAATTAAGGCCGCATGCATGGCGTAGCTTAAAAATAACTATAATAATAGTACCTTTTGAATCAATACTTTTAAATGTTTGACGGAAAGTCACTTTATAAACCAAAACTGCTACAGTACGATTTTAAACTTAAATATAAGTGTTTCTAAAAATATTTTGACGCACTTAAATATCAGTAATTTTCTTACCAGATTTGCCGACTCCTGACTGCCCCAATACCATGACTTTAAAAGGCTTTGGCTTGGGATAAAGGCCAAGCTTGGCCAGCGAGGACTTGGGGGAGGTCGTGGTAGTCATTGTTTTGTTGGCGCCGCCACTCGTCTACATTCCAATATCTATTGACCATCTTTCAAATAAATCTATCCTGCAACAGACCAGTCGTAATAGCATGCTTTCAAACCTTTACGATTACTATTCAGGCTCAGGAGGTTTTATTATTAAAGCTATTTCGATTTGATGGTTTATCAATTCGGTTCTTATGGGCGGTTTCACCTCTCCGATTCCTTCAATAAAATTCAATTAACTGAACTCGTTAATTGAAAAAATATACGATCTACGTTCAAAAGTGGAGCAATTAGCATTTAGTGATTAAAAAACCGGCGAAGTGTTAGTTGAACTCGCGTGGAGAGGGTTCCGTACATACGCATTTTTTTATATAGAATTCTTATAGGTTTTTCTGTAATCTACAAGCAATGAACAACTATTATTATTTTTCAATTTAGGCTCAGTAGTCAATTTTTGTCTTGTATGAATAAAATCAAAACTATTTATTTTACGAAAATAACAAAAATATATTTGAGATCCTCATAATTTGATATACCTATGACATATTAAGGTTTGCATTTTTTTTTTTTATTTCTAATTTGTCCCCCGAAAATTGGTTTAATTTAAAAAAAAATGCACATCTAAATTGAATTGAGCGTCTGGGTCATCAATTTACTTAAGTGTACCAAATTTCAACTCAATCGGTCCAGAAGTTGTGACAGACAGACGCACGAGTGATCCTATAAGGGTTCCGTTTTTTCATTTTTTGTACGGAACTCAGCTCTTATGGCAGAAATTGAATAGCTATCGTTAGAAAAACCGGATATACCAGCGCTACGTATAACAATTAAATCGCAAATTTGCCGGAACAAAGTGAATCGTTTTAGCATGCTTCAGTCAGAGAAGTTGAAATCAATGATGTTTAGCAGCAGAATTTAAAAAAAACCTTTGATACACTCAATACCAAAAACTCAACTGCGGATTTCTTTTGTATAGAGATTGATAAACCTGGCAAAGTACTGTATTTGTTAAGGTTGTGGGTACTTTCGTAGAATATAATGCTAAACATCACAAAACTTAAATGAAACGTAAATTGAAGTTTGGAAACGATTTGATTCCTTGATTTCGGTTTTTAATTAACCTACTTAATACTTTTCGGCATAAATAATTATTTGTTTATGTAAAAAATAAAATCGTTTTAAATAAAATTATTCAAATGTTATTTTATTAGTATCGTATTAGTACGGTTAAAAAACTACATAAAATACGTACTTACGTGCTGTTTACGGCAACATTTTATTGTGGCGCTCAACAGGTTTAAACTTCCGGTAACTCTTCCAGGCTGTATTGTAGTCAGTATATTAAACTGTTATTTATAAATGTTAATCAAAATATAGATGTCTGTAGTGTGTGGTCTGCGTGTGGGGTGGCCAGGCGGGCAGGGCGGCCGCGATCCTCGGCGCGCGGCGAGCGACTGTGCTACGACTACGAGTATCGCCGTAAATCTGCGGTTGTTTACTTCACGCAGTACAAGGTGAATATGTGTTCTGTCTCATGGAAATTTGTATTAACGAGAGTTATTTCCCTATTTACAGAGACAGGACGAAACAATCAACGTAGGGCGCAAAACAATTTTCTCTAAGAGTGCGTTTGAGGAAGATCGTATCGTATTCATCTCAGCGGCGTGGGAGTTACATGTACTTAACTTACTTTGAGTTAAGTAAGTTTTGTATAAAGTTTTTTTAATGATGTTATGTTAGTGAAGTTTTCTGTAAAAATAACTTTAAATTTTTGACGTTTGATTTGTCTGTGGTTTGTACCTATTCAACTAAGCATGATATATTTTTACTTTACTATTAAGCGAAAACTTTGGAAGTATCCCAGCTTTTAAGCAGACCAGGGTTAATGGGAAAATGAAAAAATATGAAAATATCAAAGAAAGATGATAATATCAACATACATAAACAGGCAGGCACACATACAGGCAAAGGCTTTAAATAGTAGAAATACAATATTTTTGATTCGGGAGTTATTTGGATGTAAAAGATTGGCATGAGTGATCTTCACGATGCTTTCATACTGCCCTCCTACGGAGAAAAGGCACGGGTGCAATTATTCTTAGAAGCATATTAAACTCTCAAAGGTTGGCTGTGTAATACAATTAATATATGTAGTAGATGTGTCTTTTTTCCGTAGGAGGGCAGCATATGTGCCTCGATCTCAGACTCTTCTGAGATTGAGACACTTATGCTACAATACACTTATGCTGCACTTATGGTACGATAACCTGATACAAAGCTGTCTTAAGATTGATTAAGATTGCAGGCCAGCCTCAAACAGCTAGTAATAATATTTGGGCACTGACACTAATTAAGTCTGTCCGTGCTCCTAACACAGGTGCAGCCTGCGTAATCTAATCGGTCGGACACATAACATTGCCACGAAACTGATACCAACTCCCAAACTGCAACAAGTTTGTTATCACTATATCATGAACACGAAGCTGATGTGTGTACATATATAATGAGGTAGGATGGCCTTGCACTGTCATGATTAAAAAATCAAGGACGGATGAAGTAAGAGTGTAAGGGAGGGTAATAGTGCATTCTTCAATTAGACGGACTTTTAAGGCCAAACCAATTTTGGGGATTTGATTCGATGGTGTTTTAAATTAAGAATAATATTTTTTTATTATCCCTCTAGGGCCTACATGCACTAAACTTGACGCACATACGTCTTAATTGTAACTGGAGTTGTCCCCTATTTGTACACGCTTTTACACACAATCGCATTCACATCTCCAAAGCGATTCATGTATACGAGTAGTATCCACATTAGTACCTACCTACTCACTACTTATTATCATAAGTCATAACGGAGCTTAACGGTCAGGTTTTTACTAGCTCTACCAAGCTCTACCCTGGGAATTCACGGTACGTTAAGTAAATTGGGAATGCAATTACTTAACGTAACGTAAATTTCCAACTTATCCTGATTATGTCGACTGGTTACTATGTGTATTGATATGGTCGCATAATTGATGTGTTCTAACAGTGGTCAAATGTAAAAAACCGAGCAAACGCGCACTGGGGATTCCGTATTTACGTACCTTTGCAACTGCACGATATATTTGTATTTATGTATTTAATAAAAAAAGCGTTCTTCGATTCGTACAGCAATCGGGATTAACACTTGACTGGTTTTTATTATATTTATTTGTGTTTTTTCTTTAGGTTTGGGTGCGTATATCGATATACGAAGGAATAAAAAAAACATGCCGATGATAAACACCTTTTCTTTCATGTGGAACCTGTCATTTTTAAGATATTTCGATAGACCGACCACATTCTGTAAAAATCACCCGGCTACCTGGGTCGTTCTCAAAAAAATTGCACCGCTGAATTAATTTTGTATTTTTCAGAAAATTCCTGATTATGCTGTTTTTTTAATTAGGATCTATCGACTACCTAATCGAAATCACGTGGAGGGAAGTCATTTATTTCATTATTTTAGAATTAGAAGATACATGTATTTTAAATTATGCGGTAAGCAGGTGAATGACTATTTGTAATCAGGTTTTCGACAATGGGGGCAGGTTGGTGAGCAATACCAAGTACATATTTTACGTTTTAATTAACTCGAAACATGAGTGCCTCGCGTTGAAATACTACAGGTGAGCGATAAAACCTAGTAACAAATTGATTTTATGGTTATTAAGTAATAAGTATAATTTCAATTTATATCAAATAATTTGGCCTTTATTCAAAAAGTGTCTTTAAATACACGTCTCTTTATATAAGTTGTAAGAGAAACCTATTATTAGGTGGCGCGGCAACTTATTTGAGAACGACCCACCTATTGATGTTCAAAATAGACATTAAAAAAGTTTTATATTACACAGTGACCTGACCAAGCTTCGCTCCGGTTTAACGGACTAAAAATACAGCCTATATCCGGCCTACAAAACGTACCCCCATATTATAGGCTGTGTGGCCATTACAATAGATTTCTTAATGACAAACCTATTTTCACAATCTCGCGCCCAGGTTAGCCTTGACTCCGCTGTCTGGATTAAATCCTCTTTTTAAGCATCTGTATCGAATTTGTACAAGCTTAATAATTCACGGCGATTTTGGGTACATGAGGTTTTTTTATTATTAAGTCTTACTTAAGTATACTTTTTTTTTTCAATTTATTTAATTATAAGGAGAAAAAAAAATACTAATACTAACAAGTTCGAATGAACATTTCCGAAGTCCTTTTGAAGCGATTTAAGCAAAACACGTCGGATTTTTTGCGTCGGTTGGTAACCGTCGACGAAACGTGGATCCATCACTTCACGCCGGAGACAAAATCACAATCCAAACAGTGGACTGCAAAGAATGAGCCTGCTCCAAAGAAGGCGAAGACGGTTTCTTCGGCCGGAAAGGTGATGGCCACCGTGTTCTGGTATAGACGTGGAGTTATATTCGTTGACTATTCTAGAAAAAGGAAAAACTATAACGGGGGCTTATTATCAATCGCTACTTAACAAGCTAAAGGTAGCAATTTCGAAAAGACGGCCGCATTAGCAAAAACAGAAAGTGTTGTTTCATCAAGATAACCATCTCAAAAGTCAAAGATTGCGATGGCAAAAATTCAGGAGCTGCGATTCGAACTGATTGAACATCCACCGTATTCTCCGGATCTGGCTCCTAGCGACTTCTTCCTGTTTCCCAGATTGAAAACTTGTCTCGGTGGACAGAATTTTTTAAGTAACGAAGAGGCCATAGCCGCCGTGGACGCCTATTTTGCAGAGCAAGACGTCAACTACTACCTGGACCGGTTGAAGATATGGGAGCATCGCTGGGAAAAGTGTATAATTTTACAAGAAGACTATGTTGAAAAGTAGAAAAGAATCGGACCGAAAAAACACCTCTTTCCATGTTAGGCCAGAAACTTTTCAGACAACCCTCGTACATTCATTGAGATATCGTAAAGGATAATTTCCACCAAACGGCTCGCATCGCATCGGATCGGAAAGGATACGTACGGATGCGGCGACAGCCGTACGGCTCTATTGAAATTATTATTGTCTATTTATGACGGAGCCGATCGTGCGTCGCAACATACTTACGGCGACGTACGCGTGTCGCGGAAGACGCCCGCGTTCAAGTTGCTGTGCGCGGCTTGGTAATATAGACTTTAAATACTGTGAACATGATTTAATATCGTTTAAAGACGATACAATTATTTTCGTTCCGATCCGTTGCGAGCCGTCTGGTGGAAATAGTGCTTAAGAGTGATCGTTATCCAAGGAGTATCATAGGATAAATTCCTATTATTAGTTCTGAGTTAATTGTGATGCTGTAAAGGTTTTGCTTATTTAAACCGCGCAGTTCAATCTATTATTAAATTTATATTCGGTCTGAATATATTAAGCAAATAAGTTATCAAATAAGTAAGTTTAAATTCCAGCTCCGCAGTCCTGCCGCTGCAGGGGTCACTGTCCGAATTGTTAAAGGCCTCGGGGTTTCAAAGCTTGGTTTTTGTTAGATTTGATATTCAAAGCGAAAGTTTCAAAAGTTTGTTGACTAACTAAGAAACCAAAACCTTTGTCGCAGAGGTTCTTAGAACTTAGAACAAGAGGGCCTATTTGAAAAGGAAAAATATAATAAAGAAATCAGTGACATAAAGGTGTATAGATATTTTTGACGTCTTGGGAACGTATAAATATATATATATATTTATGCCCTTAACTGTACCTACATACTTATACCGTTCAACAGACTGTAAGGATGAAGACAGATATTAAGGATATAGCATATCTTTACCCGATGACTCAAGGAGGAGAATGACTTGTTTTTCGAGTGTATGTATGTGTATCTGTATTCTTTGTGACTTTTAGGCTCGACGAATATTGTTGTCCGGGCTATTTGGTATATTTTTGTCTAAAGCTATCCATTGTTCGTTGAAAATATTAAAACACTGGTAGTCTGTAATAGAAATAAATAGTCTTGATAATAGGTATAGTTTATCGTTCAAGACAAAGAAGTATTCTATTTTCAAACCACGAACATGCGCCCCACCACACCATTTGACGGATCACAATTGTGTAAATGTAATAAGCCAGTTCGTAAAATTAGTAGAAGAGGAGTCCTCGTGTCCCGTGTGGTTGCACCCGTGAGGTT
This sequence comes from Acleris sparsana, assembly GCA_923062465.1. Classification (NCBI taxonomy): domain Eukaryota; kingdom Metazoa; phylum Arthropoda; class Insecta; order Lepidoptera; family Tortricidae; genus Acleris; species Acleris sparsana. The sequence goes on from OV281289.1 coordinate 9,944,618, forward strand.
GCCGGGTTAGAATAGTGCTACTCCGTGTCTTCCCGTGGAAGTCGTAAAAGGCAACTAAGGGAATAAAGGCTTGTAGTACTGTTAGGCGATGGGCTGGCAACCTGTCACTAATACGCTGGTAAACATCTTAGCCTAATTGTGGTTACAGAATTATCAAAATGTTTTTAGAGTTGTAGGTAATTCTATAAGCTCTGCCTACCCCTCTCTGGGAACGAAGGCAAGAGTTTATGTATGTAGGTGTCCTCGTGAAATAAAAAAATATAGTAGATAAATTAGATTGTTTTTTTTTTATCCTGTGCTAAATGAAAGGTTAGGCTATTCTATGTAATTAACGTATGTTCGCATCCATCCGTTTCCGACGACCGGCGTTTCTTCGCCAGGTCGATCGTGGATGAGATCAGCACAAACAAAACCGACCGTCGTAGAGATCTTTCGCTTGGGGTAGGCCTATCCAGCAGTAGACACTTTTGGCTGATGATTAGGATAATGTGATGATACTGATGATATTACAATGTAGATTTGTATTCGTAAATCGAACGTTTCAATCCAGCTCCATTGTTAGTGTCATAAGCATGTTATATAAAACAGTCGACAAACGGGTTTCAGTTTAAAAAGTTTTTGATTAGGTACGTAACTACGATCGCAATCGAGTTCATTCAAATTGCTTTACAAATAGCAATTCAACGAGAAAATGCAGCCAGGCTTATCGGCTTTATTTCCCGGTGGTACTGACCTGGCGATATTTGTTAACCAATGAAACTTTAGTCGTACGAGGAGCTCTGTATTTTTATTTTATCACATAGGTAATTTTACTAACGCATCACAATTGTAGACACCATTTGCCTCCGCGGTTTTGCCCAAAATAGTTTAGATGGAATGCCAATCGCCTTGATGTGTCAATACAACTATTTGTACGAGAATGTACTTACCACATAGTGCAAAAAGTAGGTAACTATTTTAGTGGTAACCTGTTGCGTGTACATTCCTACGGTATATAATACGAAATCGTTTACCTACCTATACTTAGGTACATTTAAACAACATAATATACCGATATTTTTTTTAAACGTTCTTTGCGCAACTTACACAAAATACAACCAAAAAATACGAAAAACCGGAAAACCCATAGGCAGGGTTTCCATAACGCTTAGGTCACTGTATAATATTATACCTACCTACAATAGAACAGTGTTGTCTGTACTTCTGTAGTTACGTAAAGTATTATTGCGCTGCAAATATGCCGCCGATTGATCATTCACTGATGGATGCCGCATCAGCTGCCGTACTGCGTTTCTACCTTCAGCTAAGGAGGGGGGTAGGGTATTATTGGTGGTAGGTACCGGCTTCATATCGTGTTGCAAAACCATAATTACTCCTAATGTATTGTTTACTTAATTTACCTATTGTGCACATATTTTTTTTACTTTCACTTATTTTGAGACGGGATTCTAAGCTAAGATCATTTTATTAATACGGAATTGCAGTCGATGGCAATTCTGTTTTTAGTTTTTTTATTAAATGTAGATATGTAAAATGCATATGAAACACACTGATAGATGATATATGATAGTGAGAAATAGTAAGACAGATGTGTGAACGAGAGTGAAAGAGATGCATGTTCTACTTTATAATTTGGGCCAAGATGGCTATTCGAGAGCTTAACACTGATATACGAGTAGATGCTGTGTAATGTGTCTAATGATTTTGCTAATTAAAAATTAACGGTCAAACGATGAGCGTTACACCTACATCCCCCACATGTACATGGGCTCTAGATTCCGCACTATCGCCGTAAAAAGGTCAGCAAACACCCTTATATGTGAAGACAACATAGTATCGGTGGATATCTAACTTTAAATAACAACTCAGTGAGCCTAACGTAAACACTTCCTTTTTGTAAAGCTTAAATGTTGTAACTTGTAACTGATCGCGTCAAACGTAGTGATTATATTCTCTTTGATCGCGTCCTCACTCATAACGTGAATGGCACAATAATATATAACATGATAACAAGTCATCATAGCCTAGCGTCATGGCGGCCGGCCATGTTTGGCAGGTTCGAACACAACAAACACGCGTCGTGTCATATTTTGTGAATTACCATACATCGTTAAAATTCAGCACGTGTTCCGCTCTCACGCTTTATCTTTTGTGGCAGTACAATAATAAACGGCCTCGTTAAAATAATACCTTATTCTATAAAAATATTACAATGAGGTACCTTCTTATTTTGCATAAATTCTCGCAAGTTTAAATATTTCTTGCTTTGAAAGGAAAATTATTTTACCCACATACCCTTTGTCTATGGTAAACGTGTTGAACGTATGCCTACGCTCTACTCATGCATGAGATTTATTTGTAGCCTTTGTGAGTATACAGAGAGTATCTCATTTCATTTTACTGTAAGAAAAATCAGGGCAATAGGTACCTACAATAAAATAATGGAAGTGGCTACGCAAGGATAGCTCCAGGATGTGGTTCACACTAGTGAACATTAAAACAGTTAAAGTGTTGGTTTATTTTTGATGTGGAAATCTGAAGGCACATTATCTACTTAGTCCTTGATATCTTTTTATTAATTCATATAATAGAGTGTTTCTGTTTCAGCAGGTGAGTATGAGCACAAGTAGAATTACTAAGTACGTTTACTTTTTTTTTTCTTACATTCCCAAGACAATTTCACTGATAAGCTCAAAAGTGTGCCAGCTCGACTTTGTTCCATGGTTTCGAATAGAGCGTTTATTTCCTCCAGCTTTATTTATCCTCACTACCGAAAAATATTTTGTAAAGTACGGACGCGTTGATGCATTTTGTATGATGTAATCCAGATAAATGACGAATACGAAGATACGAATAACTTATTTATTTTTGTTTTTAAAATTCGAGAATTCAATATGATTGCCAAGCCCATTCGCATTCGCAATCGACTTCAAAGTGGAAGTAGTGGAACAATTTGTTTTCATTTTGAAAGCAGATTCGCCTTCGGACTGTCAAAATGAAAACTATTGCGATTGCGAGTGCTTTAGGCAATAAGTCTGCGGGTCAGTAAGCCTATTTATTGGAATGACCTTAAATGCCTAGATAATGTGCGAAATATAGTGTGTATCCATTTGCATCTAGAAATAACGCTAAGGTGAGGTTTACGGTACCTACACAGAAAACATGACCGATTCGACCGATAAAAGTTTGTTGTCTTTTTACGTAACAAAAATTGCGCATTCTGAACAAGAATACTTTTTAGCATTTTGATAATGCTAAATTATGTGACTGGCCTCGTCTATGTATCAAAATACGTCGATACATCTAACGTTTTGCGAGGAAACCTTACCTCAACGTTTCCGTTAAGTGCCGGCCATCCTATTGTCCGATACGCCGAACCCTTCGCTCGTGCAGTGTAAACGTTACACAACAATGCCGCAACGCGTAAACCGCCCGTTTTATTGGGTGTTTATTCCCAGCCCGTTTCCTGATTCGCTACTTTGCAGATAAAATCTGTTAACTGGCCACGGAAATAACTTATCAAAAGCATCCTTTCTTTTTGACCATGAGTTATTTCCCGACAAACTAATAAAGTCAAGACGTTTAAATTAAACAAATATTTTGGCCTGTGACTGGTGAATTTCTAAATATTGATATTTATTTGCTTAGGCAAATCCGGTATCTGAAACAGATCTAATATTAGGTAGGTACACAATTCTTGTTTGAAAAGGTAAATTTTAAATTGGCTGTTTAAAAGTAAAAAGTATTGTTTATATTTGTTTATATTAATCTGTTGATTTTTCAGATTACCTACCTACTCGTAGTTACTGCTGTAATTTGAAGGACTGTTGAAAGGTTAAATGTAAAGCCACGGTTCCCATTGCACCCTGTCCCAGTGAGAAACCGTCTGCTTCCAAACCAATAAAGTACCTACCAAGGTATACTTGTACAGGTTTTCTAAAATTAAGTACATTTGCAAGCTTTGGATGGTATCCTGCTCCTTACTGATACCTGAAACTAAACAAGCAAAAGTAAGCCGTAAATAGATGGCGCATTTTCCAAAACCAATATTTGGAGTCGATTCCACAGCGCCTTTATCAATTTATTTATTACAATATCATTATTACCTACCCAACCATGGTATTGTTGTTATGCATTATACGATTATTATAACAAACCCATTGAGACAATTTCTGAATTCAGAAATGTAGGTGTAGGGTGGTTTAGGGTACCGTCAATTCTCCCGAGATTTACAATACTGGGAACCATATACATCTATAGAGAAGTAATTAATAACAGCAAAACTATACAGATATTTCCGCGTCAGGATTATGTTTCTCTGTCACTAGCTTCTCGTTTCTTGACCTTATCTCGCCACCGCAGGTAAACCTTCGTAATTGAACCGCTTTTAACAGCCGGGACACTATTAACCTTTTCCTGGTTCATTGTCAAGGTTAAAAAAGTATATTTCATTTATTACCTAAACTTTATTAGTAATAATAACGTATAAAACCAAAGTATAAAACTGTAAAAGATGTCATGCTGGCCCATTGAAAGCGTTTTGGTAGACTCAGTGTATGAAATACCCGTGCAACTCGTTTACTTTGCATAATAAATGATTCCATTTTCATTTCAACGATAAAGAAGATAATTATAATTATTAATTAATTGTAATGAACACAAGGATCTTCAGTTATTTTCCCCCGAAAATTACGAAGCATTAATTTGGTACCTTATATCTGAATTCTTAAATAAGAGAGCCGGCTAATGAAAGGTAATTTACTTACGTTAGCCGGTGCCCGAGATAATTCTTTCTTTGACCGTGCGTTTAACTTAATTAAAAGGGGTTTTATGGTGGGTGTTGAACTGTTGACGCTGTTCTTTGCATATTCGTAAGAAATTTCGTTACTCATTTGACTCATTTCGCTCGAAAAGCATTACTGACCCCGCGCGGTAGAATAGGCGAAGTGTAGCCTATTCGAATATCGCATAAATATATGCGAAGTTAGGTACCTTTTTGGACTGATGCTATTTCAATTCGGCACTTCTTCCATCGTAAACTGTAAGACATAGAATGGAGTCATGTCAAGTTTTGCAATTCATATTCAAGGGAGTCACAAGGTGATGGAAATGGAAACCGCTTCTTTGTGGAGATAGCGAAAGGCCTAACTAACTAAAACTAAAAGAACTACTTAGCCGCGGCTGTTATATTTCTGGCAAATTACTTGACTTACTCGTCGTTATTTAGTGGATTTACAAAATGTACGGGTCTGCCTACCGAGAACACAGTTTATACGAGGGGAGTGTTACGCGGGGAGGAAAACAAAAGCATACGATTAGTATTTTATTATTATTTTTATATATATTCCCCCCCTATGTTTATACACTTGTAAGGTCTGTCAATTCGTTTTTTAAACCCTCATTAAAATATATTTTGTCTTTGGTGTCAAAATGCTCCGCCACAGCTGCCTTCAACGCTTCATCATTAGATAATCGATGTCCACGAAGATCGTTTTTAAGGTTCGGAAACAAAAAGTAGTCGCTGGGGCCAAGCCTGGACTGTACGGCGGGTGAGTACTTAATAATTTCGAACCCAGATTCAAGAACAGCAGTCTTTACAACATGAGCAGTATGCACAGGGACGTTGTCATGAAGAAGCAGCACTCCTCTGGTAAATTTTCCCCTCCTCTTTGATTGATTCCCGTAATTGGCGTAAAATGTTAGCGTAGTACCCTCCTGTAATATTTAAACCGTTTTCTTTATAATCTATTAATAATTTCCCTTCACAATCCCAGAATAATGTCGCCATGATCTTGCCAGCTGAATTTCTTGTGATGAGGTGTTCCTTTAACGTGCCACTGCATGGACTCTTGTTTGCTCTCAGGGTTATAATAATGAACCCAAGTTTCACCTCCGGAAAAAAAGATTTGAGCAAACCATCAGGGTTTTCACGACACATCTCTATGAATTCGGAACAACAAGCAACGCGCGTATGCTTCTGAAACGGTGTCAACATTCGTGGTACCCATCTCGCACTAACTTTGGACATGTTAAGATGATCGTGGACCATTAGAAATATTAATTTTTGTGCTACGAGTATAGACCTAACCTTCACTCGACTATCTTAAAGTATAATTTTCTCCACTTTTTGAATGTTTTCACTTCACCTGACCCTTCACCTGTTCACTTTTTGAACATGCCGACCAGTTCTAGGGTCGTCTTCTATGCTCTCCCTCCCACGCTTAAATTAATTTGACCACTTTTGGACAGTAGATAATGAAGGAGCGGACTGACAGTAAACTAAATCCATTTCTTCTTTAATAGACTTTAGATTTTTTCCCTGTTTAGTCAAGAATTGTATCACTCGATGCTCCAATTTAATTAACATTGTAAAATCGCTCGTGGTGATCACGTGTGTTCAGCAGCACAGATTATTAATGTTCAGCGGTAGCAGAAAAACAAAACAACGTGTGGACTTCAAATTTACTTTTTTTTACTGTTAATGAATGACTCTTAGCGGCCAGTATTAATAAGTTTATTTAAAAAAAGGTTTGCAAGATACCAATACCGAGAATTTATTGAACTCCCCTCGTAGGTACGTACTGACGGGGCAAGTTGAAATCGCCCTCGCCGGCATAATCAAAATCAGAGACAAAGCTAAGTAGATTACGTAGATCGGCTAGGACATCACGGACTGTCTTGCCAGGGAAGTGCTGGCCGCTTTTCAAGACACGGCACACTAAATGACATCATTCGTCGGTCTCTTGCCTCAATAAACGTGCCGGCACTTTTAGACCCGACCGGCATTTGTAGAAATTATGGCAAGAGACCTGACGGAATGTCCTTGGTCCCGTGGAATATGGGACAGGTACTAGTATGGGGTGCAACCTACGTGGACACGCTAGCCCCATCACATCCCCACCAAACCTCTAATAGGGCTGGTGCGGCAGCTGAAGCAGCCGAAAGCATAAAGGTAGGCAAATATAGTGGTCTCGGCCCAGAATATATGTTTGTTCCATTCGGCGTCGAGACCCTCGGTCCGTGGGGTCCTGGCGCTCAAAGCCTCTTCAAAGAATTTTCGAAGAGGCTCATTGACGTCACGGGAGACCGAAGAGCTGGCAGTTTCCTGGCTCAACGCATAAGTTTAACTATCCAGCGATAAAATGCTGCCAGCATCTTCGGGACAATGCCGCAAGGTCCTTTTATATATATAGCTTTTTAATTTTAAAATAGAATAAGATTTAAAAAAGGAATTTTAGTTTTGTAATTATCATCCCATGTAATTGATTAAATATACAGATTTCAGTGGGTTATTTAAGAGAATTCATACAATGCGCATACTCGTACTTATGTACCTACGGTTCATATGAGGTTTTGGATTTGAATGTTAACATTTAAGGCGTGATAAGAGAATTGGTAGTCAGCTCCGGATCAGTGAGCCGTCGCTTCAAAGACGCGAACTTAACGCGATTATCATAATTCTCCGCGACTTCACTGTTCGCGTTTCATTGCGTGATATTTCACGGTTAATTGGAACGGGTATAATTTAAATGTCCATTGTCATTAAAACACGTGCCGCTTACGTGCGTATACATTATATGAAAGGTTACCACCTATGTATGCCACGTATTTAGTTACTGTAAAAAGCTATTCAGAGCTTGTCTTATATTCCCAGCAGTGGACAGTGGAGATAGGACAAGCAAAAAAACTCAACACTGCATGATGTATAGTTTGTATTTAGTTACTATAAGTACATCACATGCAATACAATACGTACTCTATATTGATCACTAGCTGTTGCCCGCGACTCAGTCCGCGCAGGAAAATAAAAAATAGCTTATGTTACTCAGGAGTATTGTACCGACTACCCTTTAACGAGATGTGAGGATGGAAAGACAGCAATATTTTCTGATCAATTTCGTTTTAGGTACCTCTGCAATATAACTAGCTTCTGCCAGCGACTTCATCCGCGTAGATTTCGTAACATAGGAAAATTTTACCAGGTTTAAATGTAGTCTACGTGTTATTTCAGTCAAATAAGGGAATACTCGATAACAAAATTATTATTTTGCGCCATCTTTTGTTAAACAGTGAAACGTAGTAGGCGAACAAGTGGCGAACAGTTTACCATAGATTACACCAATTAGGGGAATCACTCTGCAGTTTTATCTTTTATGGCTCTTTGAATGGTTTACCAGTTCCAAAAATTGACAACAGATGGCACTAAAGTACGCAAAAAATATATATTTCCCTTTATAATAGTTAAATACAATAATATTATAATATTGGATCAGTTCACCAAGTATAATTGCATCGCGTGCATAAATTTGCGGCCACCTTTTCGGGCACATGTAGAATATCTAATATATATCTATCTAATATATATCTAATCAGTAATGTGGCCATAAAAACATACAACGAACAAATCAACTCGTTTATTGAAGTCTTTTAAAAGCACGCTTCATAAACACTAAAAATAAAGCAGTTTTAACCGTACCTTTCTCTTTCACTGTCACTGTCACTTCACAAGTCACTGTCATACTGTCAATGTCATCTCCATGTCCGACACGCGCCACACGATCGGCGGATCATTTCACTTTTCGTAATCCTATACTTATAAGATAACGTAGTTTAATTTTTAAGATGTCTTCAGAAGAGACTATAGAAAAGTTGAAGCTCTTGGGCTTAAGTGAACAAAAAGCCAAGGAAACGCTGAAAAACGTAAACGTCACTAAGTTTTTAATTGCCGGCATAAATGAGGTAAGTTTTCTTAAGCTTTAGTGTTCACTTTTTTAATATGAGCAAGGCTATTTATTTAGTGAATGTTTTTCAGGTCAACCTAGCAAGCTTACCAACTGGCGCAGGCATGTTGATCTATCACCTGGCTACTAAACTTAAACCTCAAATTGCGAATCAGATGCCATTTGTTTGTAAAAACATTGTGAATGGAAAGCTCGATTCTACCCTGCGGGTAGATGCTGCTCTCGAATATCTTCTAAGTCATGTCAGTGAGGCTAAGATTGATATCAAGGCGTTTGAGAATGCTTGTGGTGTAGGAGTGGTTGTGACACCAGAGCAAGTGGAGCAAGCGGTCGAAAAACATATGGCAAAGTATAAGGAGGAACTAATACTGAAAAGATATCGCTTCAATTCTGGTATTATGATGCAGGCTGTAAGAGCAGACCTGCCATGGGCTGATGGCAAAGCTATTAAAAATGAAGTTGATGTGCAGGTACAAAGAAATTTCTTAGATTTGTTGCATGTGTATTGTTTATTTAGTATCTCAATTTGAAGTTGGTTACGTCGATTGCAGACTGTTGAATAAATATTACTAACAATGATACTATTTGAGCTAGAACAATGAATATTGAGTAATTATATTTACTCAGCTGATTTTAAGTTATGTTGTGTACATAATATGTAAGATGCTTTCGTTATAAAATATGTAACTCTGGTGTAAATGAATGATTAAGTAAATTATGTTGTCTTTCTTGCATCTTTTAACTTAGAATTTTTAACTATTACTTATGAATTCAGTCAAACAAATAAGTCTATTAGATCATGCATTTACAGTAGCAAGATTATTATAAATTTTATGGATGATATAACAGATCTATAATAATACTGACTTCAGAAAAATTGCAATTCAGTAACATTTTTGTAATATTTCAGATTTTAGATTTGTTGGGTCCTAAAACTGAGGCTGACCTTGCACCTCCCCCTAAGCCTGAGAAGAAAACTAAAACTGCCGATAGTGGGAAAAAAACTGCTAAGGAAAGTAACAAAGGTATGATAAGAAATTGAACTTAGGTACTAAATACTTTAGTGACTAAAGTATGTTTTTTCAAATGGTTTTTTATCACACAAGGTACTTTAACTACCTATATAACCACTGCAAGATACCTCTGCAGATTAATGCTATATTAGGAGTAGCCCCTAATATCAAGCGGACAGTTTAGATGCTACCTAACATTAAAACTTGGCTTGGCGACTCAACCAACGATACTGAACAATTTAACAAAAAAAAAAATGGTGTTCCCATACACAACATCGAGATTTGTATCGCATATCACTAATCCTAGGTAGCAAACTTCCCGCTCGATACAGGAGTCTAATGAGGAGAAACAGTTGAGGCACTCCACTACACATAAAAATTTAATATTAATCTAATACTTGCTTTTTGTTTGTCAGCTTCAGCCAAACCTGAGACATCTGAAGCGGCAGGTGAAACTGGTGGTGCTTCCTCAATAAATGAGTTGATGAAGAAGCTACCTTTTCATGCACCAGGTGAGAACTTCAAGTCTGACGGGTATGTGGTAACCCCTGACACTAAGAGATTACTTCAAGAGCATTTAAAAATAACTGGTGGAAAGGTTCGGACTAGGTTCCCGCCAGAACCCAATGGCATTCTTCACATTGGTCATGCTAAGGCCATTAATATCAACTTTGGATATGCGGCGGCTCATGATGGTATTTGCTTTTTGAGATATGATGACACTAACCCAGAGAAAGAAGAAGAAAAGTTCTTTGTAGGGATCAAAAATATGGTGGAATGGCTTGGTAAGTGTAAAAACCAATATTAATTGCTGGTGTCCTAGAAACCGATGCCGACCCGCTTTGGGCTGATAGAGCAGCTAAAAAGCTATCGATTTAACCCCTAAGTAAGTTAAGCGATTTTACTAGTTTCGGAGATATTGATCATTTGAGTCTTAATTTTTGTAATTTTCCCTTTTGTGATTTCCATGTCACGAAAAATCATTAAATTCATGTCATAAGTTTTTCAGTGGTATCTTACATAATTAGAATCATTATGTATCAGCGAATTTTTAAACCTATATGCCTGTTTTTTTCAAATTAGCTGCTCTATCAGCCCTAGTTGGATTGACGTCTGTTTCAGGGACATCCTGTGTACTTTTTTGTAGCAGTTTGAGTCAAATAGAAGATATTTTCAATATAGATAATTAGTAAACTGATGCTTTTGTTTTATATTTATGTATGAGTGAGTACCTAGTATAGCATGTGTGCTTTTAGGTTACAAGCCTTATGAAATAACTCATTCATCTGACAATTTTGACCAGCTGTATGAGTGGGCAATTCAGTTGATCAATAAGGATTTAGCCTATGTGTGCCACCAGAAGTCTGAAGAAATTAAAGGATTTAATCCTCCTCCATCACCATACAGGAATAGGCCGATTGAAGAAAGCTTACAACTTTTTGAGGTAAATAACTCATATATTTTGCTATTGGTAAATGTTAGGTAAAATAAGCCTCATCAATTAATGTACTTCATCTGGATTGTTCAGGACATGAAAAACGGTAAAATTGATGAAGGTGAAGCTACACTCAGAATGAAGATCACCCTTGAAGAGGGTAAGCAAGACCCAGTGGCATACCGGATAAAATTCAAGCCCCACCACCGCACTGGAAGCAAGTGGTGTATTTACCCCACTTATGATTATACGCATTGCCTGTGTGACAGTATTGAACATATCACACACTCTCTTTGTACTAAGGAGTTTCAATCACGACGGTAACAACAAATTGGCAATTATTTATATTCCTTTAAAAGATAAAAAAGATAAAAGAAATTTATTCAGTAATTAGGACGCTTGGGCACTTTTACACGTCAAGAATCTACCAGCGCTTCCCAAGTGGAGACCACTGCTGAGAAGAAACGCCGTAAGAAACTTAGCAGTCAGTCATTTTTTAAACATATTTCATATTTCATATTATAATGGTACTGTCAATTTCTCACAACAGGTTGAGTTTGGGCCGCTAAAAAAAAAACGTGTCTGTTATTTTAAACTACTCTCTAACATATATCAAAATCAATAAAATCGGAGCCGGACAGTTGGGTACCTTTCCTTGTCAGTGGAAGGTCCTGGGTTCAAACCCTGCTAAAACAGTTTTATTTTAGTTTTTATTTTTGTTAATCGGTAGTGAAAGTTTAATTTTTCTTGTTTGTTTTTATTCCAGAAAAATGTTTGCGAAACGTCAAAACCTTTTTTTATTTCACATTATTTAAATTTCATGAGTTTATGGCATAGTAGTTAATTTCACATTCGTATTTTTTTTTTAATTGCCTGATTATTATTTTGCAGATCATCATACTATTGGCTGTGCAATGCTCTAGGCATTTACTGCCCCGTCCAGTGGGAATATGGCCGTCTAAATGTCAATTACACTGTTGTTTCTAAGAGGAAGATTGCCAAGCTAATTGATGAAGGAATCGTGAATGGTTAGAAATAGCACTTTTCTAATGAATAACATAAGTTTAAGTTGTAATGGAGAAAAAAGTTAGCAGGGGTATAGAAAATTGTCCTCATCGTTAAATTTAACACCCGCAATGTACAGATGTAGTGCATAATTATTTTCCTTCGGTTTTTCACGGAAACGTACGAATATATCATGCTACTTCAGGCACCTTCAGTACGTCAGTACTTTTTGTATTGTGGCTGACTGAAATAGCAAGATACGTTCGTACGTTTCCGTGAAAATACGAAGGAAGATAATTATGCACCACATCTGTAGCCAAGTCACTCTTATAGAGTCTCAAGTTTTGACTGAGTAAATTTAAGTAGGTAATAATGAGAACAGTTGGCTAGGTGCGAATTTTAGTCTGCCGTACGTGAATTTTTTGAGGTATTTTCTGTTCGTCAGATTGGGACGACCCGCGGCTGTACACGCTGACGGCGCTGCGGCGGCGCGGCGTGCCGGCGGCGGCGGTGAACGGCTTCTGCGCCGCGCTCGGCGTCACGGGCGCGCTCGGCGCCGTCGACCCCGCCATGCTCGACGCGGCCGTCAGGGACGCTCTCAACGTCTCCGCACCTAGGTAATGTCGGAGACGACATGCGTCTGCATCATGCTGGAGACGCCGTCGTCTTTGACGCTCTTAACGTCTCCGGTCGACAACTAATATAACACAGCTTGCATTTCCTTGCTTGCAAGTCAGTGCGACCTCTTATACTCATATTTCGTAGAAGAATGGTCACGAAACACGGGACACAAAACTCCCCGAAAAGTTGTACCTGCTCTATCAGCTAGATTTTCAAAGGCTGAACTTAACGTGCAAGGCAGACATGACTCTGTTAAGATTTCCTAAGTAGTAGTTTGATATAACAACCTGGATTTATATTTTAATACACGTCATTGTGCGCCGGTGGCTCATACAAGTCGGTAAATTTACGAGACCATTTTTTTTACATTGTGCAATTGTTGACGTAAAAAAATAATCACACCGAGTCCCAACAGTACTTACTTACACCTTATTCATTCTATTGGCCTCGGCAATGATTATACTCGTCAATCGACTGGACTCCATCTAGGTGGTGTTCTTCTTCTTCTTCTTTAAACAAACTCGTCATTGGATTAATGCTGGTGTTCATTTGCCAGTGGCCAGTTAAATTAAACTTTCAAACATCCATCTCTCAGTCTCACCAGTCTGTTCATAGTACATTATTGCCTAGGCACGGAAGTAGGCAATTGCGGGGCGAGGATTGGTTTAAACGGACGAGCTTGCGAGTCCGTTTAAAAATACGAGGCCCGCAATTGCCGTTCCTGCCGAGGCATATATAGTGCTTTTCTCAAAAATCGCAAGAATAAAATTATGTTGGAGTAAAGTACTTTATTAAGGAAAGAAATACCACACAATCTATACAGACAATATTACCTACTCTTTACCGTCTTTTGTTTATGACAAGGAGAAACGCAAGCTTTTTTTTTAAAACTACTCAAGCTATTCGAGATACAGATAAAAAAGTTATATTCCGAACAAAATTTGGATGTAATAAGACTTGTGCCCTCATTTTATTAAGGCCGTTTTCACTTTTTAAAAAGTTAGATACTAGATGGTAATGAAATTTGTATGCAACATTGCGTGCTTGTGTAGCGAGCACGCAATGTTTTTTTTTTTTAATTTGAGATCTGTCAGTAAACTATGTACTTCGCATCCCAATATATAGATAGTAATGTCAACTTTTCCTGTCATTTTTGAGAAAAAATATTTAACAGCTTTCTCCTTATAGAGTAATGGTGGTCCTGGACCCTTTGAAAATAACCATCACTAACTTCCCGAGCGACAAGCCGTTGCAAGTGACCGTCCCCGACTTCCCCACCGAGCCGGAGCGGGGCTCGCACCAGGTCGCCCTCAACCAGGTGCTTTATATCGAGGCCACGGACTTCAAGGAGCAGCCAGAGAAAGGGTACCGTCGTCTCACCCCCACTCAAACAGTGGGCTTGAGGCATGCTGGATACGTCATCAAAGTAAGTCTTGGATCACCGAAATAATATGACCTAGGCAGAAATTGAAAGGGGCGAACAGAAAGGATTTAAATACAATAACTGATAGCACTGAGACCAAGACCTGGATAAAGTATATAGGAATAAAGAACTTTATTAGATTACCCAAGTTCCCAATTATCTCAGAATCTAAACTCAGGATCTATATCATTTGCCATAAATATTCTCTGTCGTAATGTGTTTCACGTCATATTTATTGCAAATCATTCTCATAACGTATTTTTTAAGAAAATGTTTCGTTTAGGATTTTTGCAAATCAAAACCTAACGTAACGTAATATTGTCTACACGTTAGATACTTGTTTAAGAAATTGTGAAAATATCACAGTCCCAGCGATATAAAAATGATAACTATCAATAATTTTAATTATGACACCAATAACATCAATCGTTCGAAAATAAAAAAGGGCTCCTCTAAAATCAACTAGTGTTTTTATTATCGACGTCAGAAATTAGTTTTCTACAACTTGACGGTTACTTTGTCATCTCAGCCAAGATTTGTATTAATACGGTCCTTAGTTACGTAGACGATCCCCGTTTTCTTTCGGTCCCTATTAACCCACACAGATGGTTCCCACCCCTCAATATCCACCTAGTACCGCGCCCTTAGCGCTGAATACGTTAAGGACTCCCTACAGAAACTTTAGGGATTGCAGGTTGCAGGGACGAAAAACCTTGTTAAGAATCGTAATTTATCGTTATTATTCGAACCGTTCTCAAGCCCTGATTTAAATATACTCTAATGTCCTTAAAAAAAAAGTGTAGATTTGACCATTGACCACAAACAGACTTCATGATTTGCTCTAACAGCTGACTGTACTAAATAATTAACTGTAAAACTGTAAAATAACAAAATCACGTGACTTATGCCGGCCGATCAAGAGAGATCGCTTATGTATTCAGAATCTGTGGACTGTCTTAATTGGCTAACAAACTCCGATTATTAATAATACATAACGTTGTAGGTATCGAAGGTGATCCACGATGATGCGGGCAAAGTAGTCGAAGTTGAGTGCACAGCGGAGCTGGCCGAGTCGGCAGAGAAGCCCAAAGCCTTCATACACTGGGTGTCTGAGCCTACCTCTGTGGAAGTGAGGCTGTATGAACCTCTGTAAGTATCAGTCAAATTATGTGCTATATTAATAATAATTGTTGGTTTTAAATCTTCTTGAATTTTTGATTAGGTGTTCATTATATTTTCTCAGACAAATTAACGTACCTAAAGTTTTTAATGAAGTTGAAAACTTTCGAGTCGAGACGAGCGAGTCGGACGCGCACAGAGGGTCCATACTTATTTAGTCTAGTCAAAATATAGTTTACTTTCAAAACAAAAATCAAGGAAAATATAATGATGATTATAAAAGTTTATTTGCTAAAGCTATTAATTTAGAACAAAACATTCAATTTTTCCTATAAAATATTGGACAGACGGACCATGAGAGTCGCCCAAACAGTTATATTTTTACCCTTTTAAACCATAAAAACATTTACTACAAACACAATAATTTAATGTAAACTTCCTTAAGCATCGCCGTAACAAGAATCTATAAAAAAACAAGGGTGGCTCTTTCGGACATGCAGATAACAAGTCCAACTAGATGGATGGATCAGTTACCAAAATTCAAGTTGGAATTTGTACTCTCAAGTCTGGTAATATTTCGCTGTGGCTATTCCAATTTAGGTTCAAACACAAAAACCCAGAGGACCCCAACGAGGTACCTGGCGGTTTCCTCTCTGACTGCCGCTCGGATACGCTGAAGGTTGTGAAGGCCGTCGCCGACGCCTCCATCAGGAGCGCCAAAGTCTACGACAAGTTCCAGTTCGAGAGGATCGGTTTCTTCTCCGTCGACCCTGACACAAACTCCACCAACGTAAGTAGAACTTGGCCAATTCACTGCAATTAATGTTATAAATTGGCTACCATACAAGGCCGTCTATTCAGTGCCAATAAATGTCTTATTACGAAACAAAAGAAAATCGAGAAATGTTTGGCTGAAATCCTCAATAAAGTGAATATTGAACACAGTTTTTTTATAAAGTGCATAAAAGAAGAATATTTCTTACGGAAACATTGTTATGAGGTTTGACGTACCTTCTTTTATATTTGCAAACCTTTCCATACCATTTTCACCACATTTCGAGGTGGTTAACATGTACGAGGGTTAACGCTTTGGTTTTTTTTCTAGATGGTGTTTAACAGGACGGTTTCTCTAAAAGAAGACACAGGCAAATAGATCCTGAATATATTGTATTTATTACCCATAATTATATGTATTTAATACGATTTCTACAATAAACAGTTTTTATTTATTACCATCTGTTTTCCTGTACCCCACTTGTAGCACTACAGTTCGCAAGGTCCTCGCGCTACCTGTGGAGCGAACCCTTATGGGCAATGTCGTTTTGATTGGATTAATATACTGATTAATTGCTAAATCTTACGTAGTTTTAAAAAAAAATGTGCTCCATTAATTTACTCTCAGATTTTAACGATATATGTCATCGTTGAATAACAACATACATCGTAATAGTTATACATATACCCGAATAAAACAAAATCGATTTCATTTTGTTCGAGGACTAAGTGTCTCTGAGGCGAAAAGAAATTGCGAAGGAATTTTCAATTCGTTTCAAATCTGCAGTATGTCGTTGGTTTAGATTTGGTTGCGTTATCAATCGGGGGCGGTAGAGATGGGTAGTGTGTACACCCTTAGGCGCAGGGCGGGCGGGCGCGCGGGGCGGAGCAGTATCGAGCGTGGGCCGCGCGGCGCCGCGCCGGGCCCGCCGCCCCACTCGCCGCCCCGCGCTGCACAGCGCGGCCGCTCGCTCCGGCCCGAGCGACTCCTGCTCCACGCTCCACCACGACCACGACCGTACCATGTACAAATAGTGAAACCGAAACCTCAATGCTAAATATCTTAGGTAAGTTACTTGCACTTCACCCTACCTATTAAACCTTAGCCTTAATATATTCGCACCCGGAGCCAGGTTATGGTCTGAAAGTGGCTCAAATGCGTCACGGTGCTGACGTTCTGGTGACGTAATTTGGTGGAAAACTGATGATTGCATATGACAGTGAAACGTCCTTTTACTCGATGTTTGTTGAAACTGTATTTAATCACGTACCAATCTGGGGCCTGAGTGGAACTTATTAATATCGTTTATCGTTTGTGCTGCATGCCGCATGAAATAATTGTTTACGTACGTAAATATCGAAAATCATTTTGCAATCAGTTCAGTGTTTGTGGTAACACCATCAAATTCTGATAACTGTTTCCTGTTTTATCTCCTGTGCTCGATCGACCTCTGACTATGCCTGAAATTTATGTCCGTGTAGTGCCTAACTAGTAGTTCTCTTAAGTACGGCCCTAAGTGCATTCAAGGTCAAAGTTATATCGTTTAACTTTCCATTAATTGAGTTTTACGGCGGGTGGCAAGGGGGGTATTCCCGAGGCGTCGGCGATTGAGTTTGCTAACTTTCCATATTAAGTTTTTTATTGACAAAGAAAGTTATAAAATGACAATTTAAACAAGTTAGCACGATGATTTAACGATTAATGACTTAGGAGGGGACAAGTACGCTTCTTAAGTGTAAGAGTTAAGGAGTTATTTAGATCTAGGTATGAAATCCTGGATGAAGTAAAACTCGTGTTGTAAAATATTTGTTTATTACTTAAATAAATATTAGGCTGCTGTTTTGTGTGTGAATGAATAACTTAATGGAATTTGCCACGATAACTAATGACACATTACGGTGTCTTCTAGCTTCTAGCTTCTAATTCGGGTTAAATTGGATAGACGATGAAGATGAAAAGATTTTTTATCTACTTGAGGCCCTTGTCGTAGTTCACTTAGGATCATGTAGCTAGCATAAATCTCAATTCACAGACACCACCCAATAAATCGTCTGCAATAGACGCTACGGACTTGTATCCTCGTACCTTGAGCTGCTTAGCTAACTGCTAAAAGCAAGCGGGAACGCTCGATAGGATAAAGGCCGCGTACGGTTATCTTTATTGTTATCTGCTGTAACGGCATTGACTTCAACTAAATGCTGGTGCGATGCGATTACTTTAATGGAACCTTGTTTACGTATCGGAAAATGCAAATTTGACGCACACGTTGAAATGTCGAGTTAAAAACTTTAAAAAAAAAAAAAACATCGGGTTCCACCTCGAACTTATTTTGCAATTACTCTTGATTTATGATGATCTAGCTTTTGGTTGATAATGATAAGGTATGAAGGTAAGAGGTAATTTAATTTACTTAAATTCCTATTTTAAGAAACTTTTCTAATTCTATTTTTAATTAATGGCTTCCACTCCTGTTAAAGTGTATTTCGCCAACGAGTTAGTGACAGGGATATCACACGCGAAGACAATTGTTCGGTAAAAGAGTATTTTCTCTAATGGACTAAACAGAAGCACATGGGGATAGCAATACGCCTGCTGTCAAGTCTGAGAAACTTTTGATCTTTAATTTTTTCGAAGTACTTTTTCTGTTCATGTCAAACAAGTTTTATATAATAACGTTTACTGTACACGTAGCAATCCTACCAAAAGCGGTGTTCAAACATATCGAGGAAAATATAAACTTGACAAACGGGAGAGTGGTTACCAAGACCTGTTAGCTAGGCTTTTTCACCACTATTTTTTAGTTGTAATTCAGAATTTCAGTTAAATAGTACTGTTATTTCTTTAACAAAAAAAAAAATGCTATTTCCAGCCGGGCTCTTTTGGTCGCAAAACGTTTTATAGGTTTACATAGTTCCCGCCCAACGTATTGCTTTCAAAAGCCAATTTTACTAATCCATCGTTGTATCCAGCCAAATACTGCTAGTTTGGTTCTCAAGCATTTTGTTAACTTTATGTTGTCACTGTGAGCTAACTAAAACAGCTGTTTAATAATGTTGAAGATTTTTATAATAGTTCGGACAATTGTTTTTGCAAAGATGTAAACAGGCATAGATTTTAGGTCGGCCAACCCTATAGAGAGACGGAGCGGAAAATGGGGCATCGTGGACTAGCTAACGATATGAGCCAGTAGGTTACAATAGGGGGACTAAAGGTCATAATTTAAGTGAAAAAGTAAGTAAGTATTTTCTACGGTTCCAAAGGGTAAAAGAGAACTAGGTAGGTATTATAAATGTATAATGCGCATCTCTCCATGCTAGGTACTCAACACTTTTTGACTCTGAGACTATGAAAACAAAGCGAAAAGTAAATTTAATTGATTGATTAATAACTATGAGCCCTGGTTTAATGCGGAGCAAGCAAACATGTTACGTTATTGTTTATCAGTTTTCAAGACTTTGTTGCATCATTCTCTTGAATGCGGCAGTTATGCAGCGCTAAAAAAAATTGGCACCGATACCTATGTATCTAAAAGATGCTCATAATCGTTAAACCGTTGCAGTGTTCTGGTCAGACTTTCATTGAGGAGTGCTTAATGAATGGAATACACTGCGCTATTGTGATTATGGTGAAGCCGGTGTACAAGGTCACCTTAGAAATTACACCCGTGTTGCACGAGGAACCCTATATAAATTTCCGTGAATTAAATATTCGGCTATTCGCCCTGCATATTTACAGTCACTCATTTGATTAGGATAAATGAGAACTCACGGCCCCTCCCCAGAAAACTCACGGCCTTTGCCCATTACGTATGCTGGAGAGCATGTACGATACGACGACCTATCCTAATATTAGTATTCAATTATGCTAACCTCTTTTACTCTGTTAGTTAGTTATTGAGTATCTTACTTTGTTTAATGAATATATAGGTTACATACTAAAACCTACTTCAAACGTTCTTAAAGACATCCACCGCTTTTCCAGACAGTCTCTATTAAGGTCTTCAATGTTGTCATCGAATTTTGTAGAAGGGCATTCTAGCAGAAGGCTGCAAGGGCAGTTTGTTTTGGAGTCTAAATCAACATGATATACCTACTCGCAGGTCTTTATATCGGTTCTGAAGCCGTTCAGCGAGCACCTCATTCGGCGAGCCAGGCGTTCTGCATTTTCTATGAAGGGTCGTTGCGGTTCAGGTTAGCAATCCTAAAACAATCCTAATATTCAACCTGCTCAATGCTCAACTAGGCAACAACTGTAACAAGGAAAGTTGGGTTAGGGTAGCAGAGCGGAGAAACAACTTTCCGCCCATCTAACTGGAGCGTATTGTTCAATGTGTATTTTGTCGAGTAGCAAATCCCAGTTTCCCGAATACATTGTAAAACTTGGTACATAAATGGGGCGTTTTAGACCCGAAATTGAAAGCTATTATGAAGAGAAAAGTACCTACTTCGCGATACAAATAAGTACCTCTATACATCATTATGCTTCTGTCAAATTTACGCTCTGCAGGAGACTTTCTCGCAAGCACAATGGGTGGCGGTATGAAATATTACTTAACACGTTTTATCAAACGACACGTCTATAATGCCTTACAAACTTTCTTTCATTATGTGTTGTGTTATACGAGGTCTTTTGAAATTCGACATATAAAAATAGGTACTTTCCTACATTTTGTAGGTATCATAACATCACCACCGCTCGCGGGATCACGTCTTTATTCCCCACAGACCCCGTGGAGGCCGCTCCTAAATGATTGCTCGAGTTAGGTCGTTGGTTAGCGATGTGAGGTCGTGAGGCCCGAGGCTTGATGTAATTATTTCGGCAAAATATAGTTTGTCGGGTGTTCTACGTCATAATATTTTAATGTCATGTTGGATATTAGATATTTATGTAAGCCGGCGTTTGCCCGCGACTTCGTCCGCGTAGAAATATTAACGTTATACCTGGAAGTAAAAGCCGTTTAAGGATAAAAGAGTACTTACTGTTTTTTTATTTTATTTAGAACGTGTAATAAATTTCGGCCGATTGTGCGTGATAGAGAAACATCCTTGCATAAAACATTATTTTTTATATTCTACGTAGGTACCTAATACAAATAGCTTTTACTCGCGACTTCGTCAGTGTATAAGTCGTCTATCACTATTCCCAGGGGAATCGTCCAATTGATCGGTATTAAAAAAAAAAGGAACATCCACTAATATTCGTATTCGCCCGTATGCAGCCTACTTACCTACCAAAAGTGGCGTTAAACCGTCAAGAAGGAATAAACAAACAAACAAACTTTCGCATTTATAAAAGTATTATTAAGAACGCAAGCATTGTTAATTTTTAATGTTATTTTTTTTGTCATAAACGATTATGGTAGATACTTATTTCACCGACCTGTTAAGATACATTGTTAGTATAAAACCATATGTCAAACTACAACATTGGCATTCTCTGCTTTTTTTAGGGTTCGGAAATCAAACTAGGAACCCTTATAGTTTCGCCATGACTGTCTGCTCGTCCGCGGTCTAGCTCAGAGATTCTTGGTACTACTTACAAAACTGTAATTTTGCATAATTAATTATACATTTAAATTACGACGACGAAGTTGTAAATTAAATCTTGAGAGTATATTTTTTAATTTCCATAGATGTAAAGCAAAGGTACTATCGAACCAACGGAACCCTGACCCACCATGGAACCTTGTCACAATGATTGACGTACGATTGTCGTATAGCGTCGTATGACAGTCCTAACGTCAATCACTGTGACAAGGTTCTATGGTGGGTCAGGGTTCCGTTGGTTCGATAGTATTTATTTTTAACTTCGAGTGATGTACTATCGAACCAACGGAACCCTGACCCACCATGGAACCTTGTCACAATGATTGACGTACGATTGTCGTACGACGCTATACGACAATCGTACGTCAATCATTGTGACAAGGTTCCATGGTGGGTCAGGGTTCCGTTGGTTCGATAGTACATGTTATAGTACATTGTGCATCAAGGGTAGTATGAAGGGAATTACTAACGAGAGTGTTAGAAGCCCGACGCCGAAGGCGGAGGGCTTTTAATGACTCGAGTTAGTAATCCCCTTACTGCCTGTGATACACACAATGGTTTTCATCACATTTGCGAGGAAAAAAAACAAAGAGAAAATTAAAAACACTTTAACTCTGCAAAATATAAAGAAATAACTTTTGACGAACGGGAACGTACCTAAATGGAAACGATATTTTTTTGTGACCTCTACCACAGATAATAACTGCGTTTAGTTTCGACCTGGATTCGAGCCAGATTTAGCCAATTTGATAAAAATGTATAATTACTAAAATTAATGATAAATGTTGATATAAACTTGAAATAAGTATAAAAATAATGAAGTTTTATAAAGCGTATAGGTTTTGTGTAATGTAAGTTAGTCTATAGCTAATTTTTAAACATGAAATTAGAAACCGATTTAATTTTTGGCTGAAAATTAAACCTCCTTAGTCAGAAATGATGTACGAAAGAGTTGCACATTTTAAAAAGAAAGTCATTACTCCCTAGGGATGACAAACTCGCCATAATTCCCGCGGGAACAATTTAGGCCATTGTCCTTCTGTATACAGGCATGGAATAACACCATTTACGAGCAAGTGTGATGAAAATATCAATGTTTAAATTTGGATTACCGTTTATATTGAAGTCGTAAAGTGTAATTTTCGCTAGAGTTGCGAAAAGAAAAGAGAAGAAGAATCTTGGTTCAATAACTGCCAAGTCTTTTTTAATTATACTTTCATATGTTTTATAATATAAGTAGGTTTTAGGTATTTGTGCCCTTCTGTAATTTGCTCAATGTCGTTACGCCCTCAGTGTTTATTTTACCCTTCTTCCATATCAAATGACTAATAGACCGAAGTGGCGTTCGCCTCCATTAACGTTTTTATTAGGCTGTGTTATAGCGGTTATTATATCCGCCGATATGACGTGCTAGCAGCGCAGGCAACACGTCATCGACACCACTTCACAAATACGTGTATCACATTAATATTACAGTTCCCATTCAAGTCTATTCACTAACGTCATACGTGAATAGGTTTTTTTTGAGCTTAGAGGCGGGAGGTACTGCCTTTTGCCTATTCGAGTAAAATAGAACTTGCTGGTCTGTATTTGTAGCGTCGCGAAACTCTTATGACCTGAGTGCTTGCTTGTTTTTAACCGGCTTCGAAAAAAGGAGGAGGTCCTGTGTTGTATGTTTTTTTTTTCATGTATGTTCACCGTTTGTCTGCCAATTATAAACCGATAAAAAAAATGATTTGATAGAGTATGCTTATGAGAGTATTAAGCTAGTTGAGTAACTATAACGCAGAACATTAACATAATTGTTTAAATATGATTATAACTTTTGCGGCGAGCTTGAAATGTCTTAAAGTTTCATATCGACTATGAAGTGGGACTTCATAACAGCTTATTATGACCACTAAAAAGTATAAAATAAAATAAATGCGTTGCGTTTTTCAAGGTTTTTTTTTATATTTACTAATCTAAGTGAAAATGACAGTGGAAAATTTAACAGATCGT
This sequence comes from Acleris sparsana, assembly GCA_923062465.1. Classification (NCBI taxonomy): domain Eukaryota; kingdom Metazoa; phylum Arthropoda; class Insecta; order Lepidoptera; family Tortricidae; genus Acleris; species Acleris sparsana. The sequence continues at coordinate 9,968,297 of OV281289.1, forward strand.
CTTATGAACATGACTTTAGGTGCCAAATAAATATAAGAATCTAACAAAGTTTAGATTGTATTTTAAGGAGTAGGTAATAGTTTTAAAATACATACCCTGAGTTCGAACACGGATGTGGTAACATGAATCGATAGAAAATAAAATTTAGTAAAGATACGAACGTTCCCTAGGTAGCTTTTAACTGGGTTCTTGCTTAAGTTTTGTAATAGTTAACGATAGCTTTATTGTCACTTTAAAATAAAACTGATTTGTTTTCTTTGAAAAATGAAGTACCCTAAGTAAGTAGTATTAGTTAACACGTAGCCAGCATAAACACGAACGTTTTCTTAAAACCACATAGGTAGGTATAAATCAAATGGAATGTCCTGTAAGTGCCGACTTCTTTCTTAATTGAAAAAGTTCACGGTAGCTTTGAAGTTTCTTTCAAATGAATTTATATACATGTATATGTATAATAACATAAGTATATATGATCGGTTGAAAAAATATGCGGGCAGTAATGAAATTTTTTGGCGGTTGGTTAATTGGTGTGGCAGTAAAACATGGACAGTATAGGCAATAAAATATGTCGATTATTTTATTTAAAAATGTCAGGTCAAAAAATACTCAAGCAATGTAATAAATAAATAGCCGGTAAAAATACACAAAATATCAAAAGGTTATCCTAACGGTTTACTTTATATTTATGGTTAGCAGCTCGAGCACGGACATTGTTAATGGACACATTCTTAGCTTAGTCGGTATTAGAAGTTTAGGTCAAATTTAAAATACTTATTAGTCATACATAAGACTAGATTGTATATTAATGGAATACTTAATAAGATAGTACAATTAATAAATAAATAAACCTTACAACAAGGAGTTCATGCATGAAGGGGTACGTAGGTACCTAATGGACCATAAATCACATTCATACTTACTTATACTATAGCGCGATTTCTAACCGACCAAATTCGATTCGTTAATACAGTAATTTTACTGCTCATTGTTTATACAACTGCCGCTTTAATTCCGTGCCTCTGTTTTCTTGGAAAAGTGAGGTAGTAAAAACGTAACCGGCAAGGACACGAACGTGTCATATAAACCGTACAATACCTGGTAATTTTTTCATATTGATTTATCGCCCCCGAAACACCCTGCATACTAAATTTCATGAAAATCGTTGGAGCAGTTTCCGAGATTCACATTATAATATACAAGAATTGCTCGTTTAAAGGAATTAGATAGATAACGTTGGTGCGCTACTAAGAATCCATTAGGTAACCAACAGCAATTTAGGCATTGCTACTGTGAGATGTGTCCCGAAACACTTTATTTAAAACGTAAGTAAGGGTCTATAAAAGTGGAGGGCGAGCCACCTGCCGGGGCTCAGCGCCGGGCCTGCGGATTTAGGTCAAAGCGATAAATGGGTCGAGGGTATTCTAGTATTATTTCCGCGGCTTTAATTGTATCTTAAATCAATAAACGGCTTTTAAATTATATCGGTCAATGCTATGCGGTAAGGTCTGGTATTTACATTAGATTATATGGTATGAATGTGGCTCTTTGTTTCTAAGGTTCTTGATCATAATTTGTATTTGTTTCAGAATCTTAGTTAAAAGTGATAATTATGACAAGCAATATCTTAATTAAATACAATGGTTTCGAACCTGGAGTTTGAGCGAGCGCAGCGCTGGAATAGTAGCATATCAGAGACATGGACATTCAGAAGCAGCATCTGTGTCCGCGGCTGGTGGATTATCTAACCATCGTCGGGGCAAAGCCCTACACTTCGAGGAAAGGACTCGCTCCCGTTCAGGTAATCTAGTATTATCGCTAGCCATGATTGTTTATCCACAGTAATATTGTATTCATAATTACTTAAACTTACACCCTGTCAAAAATTACTCAACTATCGTATTTCAACTACTGCTTTCCTTGCTTTTACGTGCTCGAGGTTCGGGTGCAACCAGATCTGAAGTTATTTAAGATATACCATAAAAAGAGGTCATTAGTTATAATATTTGGAAGCTTCGAATCCACTATTGTCGCGTGGATACAAAACTAAGCCCAAATATTCATATCTACGTAGAAATCCCTTAATTCCCTTATGGAGGTCCCTTTCAAAGGCTGTGATTATATCCAACTACGAGCGGACTTAATAAAGCTTATACGGATTAACGTATCACATATACCTCGAGTGCTTCTCGGTTTACCGTAAATAAGATGTCATATCAATTTAGGTTTTTTTTTTACAAATATAATGCCCACAACAAGATGCCCTCGAATTTAAACTTCTTAATATACCTACAGGTCGCATCGATAGGTGTACCTCATTAACATGCAGCGAACCAAAGTATACAACCTTACTAGAGCTTTTTCAGATTAATCTAGGTATTTCGGGTTTAAATTGGGACAAAAACGGAAACAAGAGAAAAGCACAAACCCGAAAACTGTTTTTTTTACTTGCACTGGAATGTAGTAAGTGGTTGCTTACAGGTTACAGCATACTCGTACCAAAGACTATTTTGTTATAATAGGCTCCGGAGTTATTGCGGCGGTACCCTCTCACCAACCACGATGACTTCCCCCTCCCCCTGGACATGGTGTACTTCTGCCAGCCCGAGGGCTGCGTCTCGGTGGGGCCGCGGCGCGCGCCCGGGCACCTCGGGGCTCGGGACACCACCTCCTTCGTTTTCACGCTTACAGACAAAGACTCGGGTAAGTGCTTCAGATAAAAGTAGGATTCTTGGAATACTGGTTAACCTTTGAAATCTCCGTTAAGGCTGGTTGGACTACATTCATTCGGATTAAAACCGCCTCCATCCTGTAGCATGAATGCAGCCTCCGATCCTAATATCGTGAAGCCTGGTTCGGTTAACGTTAGTAATTCTGTAGAAGCGAGTATTTTAAAAATAGAGATGTTTGACTAACCTACTACTAAATATTCGCTACTCTATTAAATAACTAATGTACTCCGAACCAGGCTTCGCGATATTAGGATCGGAGGCTGCATTCATGCCATAGGATAGAGGCGTTTCTAATTGTAGAAAATTGTAAATCAAGACTAGTCTATTGCTGGTTGAGACTATCGGTTAATTTGTTTTTTTAAATAGCCTTGGACTAAATTGAACATAACAATTTACTCTCAAGTCTGCGGAGGCGCGTCGTAGATCTTCACTTTAGGTCTTTACGCCTACCGCGTGAGTGGAGTGAAACGAAACGCAAGAGTTAATGAACAAAATAATTGTTATTTAATAGTCCCACAGATCCTTGAATAATGCTTTTGTAGCTAGCTATAAATTGATATCCACACTTTCAATACTTTAAACCCTGACACAAAAATGTGATAGTACCTATGTGTAAAAAAGCCTTACGGCCGCACTCAGTCGTTTAATGACTATTACGTCGTTACTTAGTGGCGATTTTTCACACGCAAGTTTGTTTGGCTGAAACGAAGGTTACTTAATAATAAAATACTACAGTTAATTTAATAGCTTAGTATTTAAAAAAAAGTATCAATAATGTGGTGAATGCTTTGTGAATTTTGTATAATTATTATTTTATTTGTTGTACTGGATTAGTTCATTTGTTGTATATTGTAAAACTGCGACTTGTACTATCGGCATTAAATGTGTTGTCTAACTTATTCTTCGGGTTTAATGTAATCAATGTATGGATGTAGGTAAGACGCGCTACGGTATCTGCGTGAACTTTTATCGGGCCGTGGAGCGCGCGCCGGCGCCCGGGCCGCGCGAGCGCTCCATGCTGCGCCGCGAGTCCTGGCGCAAGTCCATGGAAAAGAGCTCCGACTCCGCCTTCTCCAGGTGATCACCGCCTTTTACATAAAGGCTCAGTTTCATTGGTCATAAATGCATATAGCAATCTATCGACGAGTTGTTTTAACATTATTGAGCCGGGAGCTATTGCAGCGTTGCAATGTATCACGAAAAGCCTGTGGGCTATCGACCAATGAAACTGTGCCTTAAGATTGTTAAACTTGTTTTTAGTAACCCACGGCTTGAGCAAGGCCCCATTTCTTTTAGCCATTTAGCCAATTAAGTTAATGCTCCCGAAACGCATCACCATCCGATGTCTCTGCTCTGATGGCCAATCTGTGTTAGTCATCCGTTTGAACGGTAATTTCGCATTTATGCCTCGAAAGTGATGCGACCCCTAAATTCTGCTGAAAGGTTTGCCTTGTTTGGATGTAGACTAACGCGGTGCGAATGTTTCAGTGACTATAGGAGCAGCAATGTGGCGCCTAGCGACTCGGAGCGCGACTGCAGCGCCACGCTCGGGCCGCGCCTCGCCGCCGCGGCGGACTCCGAGAGTGGGGGCTCGCACTCGCCGAGTCCGCGCGCCAGCAGAAAGCGCCAAGTAAGTTTCAGCTCATTTACACTATCGTCAGCTTGACGGTTTGCCTCCTGTAAAAACCGAAACCGAAAGAGATCGAAATTTTTGTCACAATAACGTGTCGTGTCAACTCCATTGTTAACAAATAAAAAACGATGTCGTTAGAAGTACTAAAACCAATAAACCAAACTTGTACTGAATAAAATATAAATAAATTGAGTTTTTTTAGTTTTGGTATAGCATAATTTCACGACTTCCATCGATCCCCTCTGAAGTTCCATCCATTTCGTATCAATTATTTTTAATTAATTTGTTTGGTTTTGTCTATACTTACATGCATTCAAAATGAACTTAATTAAAGCTCAACTTTGCTCGACGTTAGGGGAGCAAATGTATTTAATTAATTGTTATTCGATGTTATTTTGCTATACACGCCATTAGTAAATGTCGCTTCCAGAGTGGTTACTCTTACAACAGGTATTTAATACTTTTGCCTGCTGTAGGTACACACTTGTCGAGACATCACGAGACAGGCCAAGAGCGAATGTGTACATGCTGCTCTCATCTTGTCTCGCTCTTTCTTGTGTCGTCTCGCCATGTCCCATTGGCGGTCGGATTCAGCCCTGTAGTCTCGCCGAGAGGCTTTTGACGAGTGTGTACAGCTGGCATTAAGAAGAGGTGACAAAACTAAAAAAATGTATTAAGATATATTTATTTTCTTTTTCAAATATTTTTCTAATACCTATATTTCGTAAATATCAGAAACGTGAAGGTCCTTTACAATAGATGGTGTAAACAGCGATTCGACTGCGTCGCCCTCACCAGAACTGTTCTAAGTTGTTTAAAAAATAATACGTGGTACTTCATGGTGCAGCCACAAAACGTTTCATATGAAATCTAATTATATTATCGATCTGTGTAATGACCAAAACTAACAAAAAAAACTGAATTTAAAAATATAGCGACTCAATATTCCATGACGACCTTACTTACATTTAACGTTAACTACCTACGGAACGAAGTCACCCTGGTATTTTAAATTTAATGTGGGTGGATTTCAATACCATAGTATAAATATAGATGTGTTACGTTGCCCCTTACTAGAGGCAATACGCGTGGGTGGCGTGGGTGTAGGCGCAAATCATGTCATGAACGGCCCGGCACAAGTGACAACAATGAACACGTATCCCGCCAGAGTTATTGAATAAACATTTTCTTGTAAAATAAGGCATTCGCAGGTATTCAGTTTCTGAGTGAGATGGAATTAAATGGTTTCATTGGACTGTTGAAATAATCATTCTTGTTTGGTTGAAAAAAATGCTTTGTAGGGCAACGTGCCGCATTTTTTTAGAAGCTCTGGTAGACTTGCTATTTTTTAGGGTTACGTGGCCGAAGGGAGCCCAACGGAACCCTATTAACGCTGTCCGCCCTACTTGAAAGAGCTGTATATTTTGAACCGTAATCGATTGGTTGGGTTGTTTTTTTTCAGAATGTGTTATTACAGCGGTTTTTTTTAAAAATCTAAGTGAAATAAAAATCGTTTATCTATACAAGCACCATACAAGAAACGTTCTTTTTAACGATTTTTTAATAGTTGTTCTATAGTAAAAACGGTATAACATACAAGAGTCAAATTTGGTATGATTATAGTAAAAACCCTGATTAAAAACAACAAATATTAAAAAAATGTTAAAATGTGAGTGATTCGATTTCGAATCGAATCGAAATCGAATTCTAATTGGAATATACTTAATAAATTAATAATACCTTATGTGCGGTGGTAGGGAACCCTCGCTGCGCGAGCCGGACTCGCGCTTGGCCGGTTTTTATGATTTGAATGCCACTATGTTTTTTGCAGCGAATACGAAACCATTCCCTAACGTCGCTCTGCTTGCTGTCGCATCATCCATTCTTCTCAACATTCCGAGAGTGCCTGTTTATCCTCAAGAGGTTAATAGATGCCTGTAACGAGTCTTCCAGTCCACGGCGTGTAGGAGCGTCTAGACAAACATTTAGGTAATATGTCGCCTACATAAATAATTTTATACTATACGAGGTTGATTCGGAGTCTGATGTATTTTGTTCTTACAGAGATACAGTTTGGTCAGTTTTAACTGGCCAAGCATACGACAACACCCCAACAATAGTTCTTCACGACGTGAAGGAAATCGAGACTTGGATCCTTCGGTTACTTTCCGCGCCTGTACCGGTTCCGGGCAAGACCCGCGTGGAACTGGAAGTGTTGTCCCCAACTGCACATTCGCCTTTACTCTTTGCGTTACCGGACCATACAAGATTTACTTTAGTTGATTTCCCTCTACATCTACCTCTTGAGCTATTAGGTTAGTACATAGGTCTATCTAAGCACCAAAGTGACATTAACGTTTTATTGCGTGGCGTAACCCTACGTGGTAAAATTTAATTTAATCGTCCCTAGCTACCTCACCAGGGTTAAAGTTTATTGAGCAATAAAGGTTATCTGTAGAGCCCCATACGTTAAAAGTTATTTTATCTGCCGTAAAGGGTGGGTAATATGATCCTAAATTAAATTAAATTTAGTATTATGGCGTTAATATCAAAACCATTTTTGCCTCTATACGCATGATTCCCTTAATATGTCAAATGTACGTGATTGGATCGTCATTTATCTCGTTAACAGGCGTAGACACCTGCTTAAAAGTGCTTACACTAATAATCCTGGAAAACAAAGTGGTGGTCCAATCCCGCGACTACAACGCTTTGTCGATGTCGGTTATGGCCCTGGTGGCTATGCTGTATCCCCTGGAGTACATGTTCCCGGCCATCCCGCTCCTGCCCAGCTGTATGAACTGCGCGGAGCAGCTCCTGTTAGCGCCTACGCCGTTCCTCATCGGGATACCTGCTACTTTCCTTACGTATAAGAAGAATTTTAGGTAAGATTATTTATATAAATAAATAGTAAACTTTATTTTAGGCCTATGACGATTTTACTAGAATTAATTCGGAGACATCACTAAAGGTATACTTCCAATTGTACAGGTTACCTGATGACATTTGGCTGGTAGACCTGGACGCGACGAAACTGTATGCTCCGACCGGCAACGACCAGGACCTCCCGCCCTTGCCAGAACCAGAGGGCTCAGTATTAAAAAGCCATTTAAAACAGGTAAACCACGTCCTATTGCTGTGTCGCCACGAATGTCTGGTGCCTTTGATTTTTCTCCTATTTTATAATCACTCTCTTTCTGTAAATGCACTCGTGAGCGCATTGTTGTCGATGTCGCTATTCTGCTGAATGCATTCTTAAAATCTTTCGTAATTTACATAAACATCTAAAGTATATTTTTATTTCTAAATTGGAACTTCAAATTATTTTACACAACATACCTACATGTTCGTACTTACAAAACAATTCTCTTTGATGTTTTATTTAACTGTAAAATTCCTATCTGTTTCGTTTAGACTTCACTAACATACGCCCTCACTTCTTTCCCGTCGCTAGACCATGCATCTCATGGATAATGCCGGATCTGGTGTAAATATTACTACTCTCTTATTAATGCACACTTTTATTAAGTTTCACAACAAATTACCAACCTACTCTGAAGACAGTATTGTAATGAGGTGTGCCGCCCTATTAGAATCGCACAAGATTTCGTGTTAGTGTTGTATCAGTAAAATTATATTTTATCATACTAGAGATTAGAAACATATTAATTAGCATGGCATTTTAGTAGCGTTCTAAAAGGGGGGCACATTTATGTACATATTGACTGAAATATGTGTTAGGGACATTACACAAGCATCTCATGTTCCCTATTTCAAATTCCCGTACTTCGCTCAGTCGCATACTTCATTGTGGTAAACGTAACACAATTTCAGTCTCGGTTCTCCGCTTGTTGTTTGGCATGGTTTGGCTAACTTTCGCACTCTGTGATGTGTGTCGTAAGAAATGGATTTCTGCTGTAAGTAGTTGAGTGTAAGCATCAAATAAACTTTCTCATTTACTATGTTTATTTGGCGCTCCGCATGAAACGTGCCCAAAACTTCAAGAATACCTGTTGTTTATGAAATTTCTTTATTTCAAGTCAATAATGTCTTAGTGGCAAGTTAATTACCTATAGCTAGCTTTGTGTTTTTATACAGTTCTTAGCCTCAATATAACAATATACTATGTTTCATAGTTAAAAGTTCGTCTCAAGGTAAGAGAGAGAGAGATATTTACAATTTTATTTGATGCACATTTCAGCCTAAAGCTGTAGAACCTAGTATTAATGGTGACTGCTAATTTAACTGAATAATTAATATTTTAGAGCTGCGATTCTTAAATCGAACTTCGAATCGACTTTCGAACTTCTTAAAGTTCGAAAATATTGTTCGGTATGTTAAAAATATGCTTCTATGAACATATATTTTTGCGTATATGTAAACATTTTTTCAAGTTGATTTTAAGGTTTAATTGATATTCTCGTAAGCAATGTTCCTCCGGTGTATACATCTATAAATCTTTTACTCCGGTTTAGTAATAAGCTTTATGGCCTTTTTAGTACGCCTTGCGGTGCAATCTCAACAGATCTAAAAGTATTAAACTTTATAAAACAGAAGATACGTAGTTTAGATTAAAAGCTTGGGATTATTTACTTATAAAATCCCTTTGTACATATGAAAGGGTTCTCTCCGTCTTCAAAAGTAAAGGGCGTAATTGTTGAGTTTGTTCGGCAGGCCCTTAGCAGCCTCACCAACAGTTCGGCGGAGCAGGCGACGGCGCCGCTCATGCCCTCCCGCAGGGACAGCGTGGGGGGCGCCACTCTCAAGTAAGTCGGCGATGGTTTGGCATGTAAGGATTTATACAACTATAGATGCCATATAAGCAAGGAAAAAATATGATAAAACAACCGTGACTTCTATGGGGTAACTTTCCATAGACTTAGACTATTGACATACCCACCCCTAGTGCTGGACTCAAATTGACTACTAATACTTACTTTTTAATTACTTATCTTTATCTTCTTTACATCGTATAAAACAAAGTCACTTTTCGCGTCTGTTTGCGTGTATTTCCACTTACTCCTACTAAACCACGCAATGGATTTTGGGGTGAATATTCGGGCATTTCAACCACCGTCATTGTTCTTTTCAATATATTGACGAAAATAATGATAACTACCAGCAACTTTTTGTGTCAATATCAGCTACCCCCACATTCACCCTTTGATGAGTTTGTCATTTCATTTTTAGTGGTGTTCATTAAATAGTATCTGTATTGTATCATATTGCAGGGTGCAGCCACCAACTTTCCGTTCTTCAATTGAGGGAGCGCAGTCGCTCCCGCCAAGCACGCCAGAAAGCCGGCGCGTGTCCATCGCAAGCGCTGGCGCCGCTAGCGTGGGTCACACTCCTCAGAGACACTCGATGGCCTCCCAGCAACCATTCAACCCCCTCATTTATGGGAACGATGTCGACTCCGTGGATGTCGCTACTAGGGTGGCCATGGTAAGTTGATATACAGGTTAGTCGATAGCGTTGCGCTCTTCGACTGAACGACCTTTAAAAAGTAGAGGAGATTAATAAGAGGAAAAAGTATTAGGTAACCTTAAGTACCACTCGACCGCCCGCCTGTCTCGGCGGCGTCCCCACTCATCGTCATCATCATCATCATCATCAACCTTAAGTACCAGCTGTGGGAACTTTGCGATAGAAACTCCACATTCTAACCATACTCTTATTGTCTTGTGTCACGGGTACCTACTAATCAACCAAAGTTAAGACTAAGTGAGTCAATCATCAACTGCGTCATTTTACTGCTGGTCATCTTTTCTATTTCACTTCACTAAGCTCTATCTAGGCTTTAATTAATATCCAAAAATCACAAAAAACTAACTAAGAACAATAATGTGATTAGTGATTATTCCCAGTCTAAATTAATTGATTTCTCCTCAGGTCCGGTTCTTCAACTCTCACAATATCCTAGCGAACTTCATGGAGCACACTCGCACGCTGCGCCTGTACCCGCGGCCCGTCGTCGCCTTCCAGATCAACAGCTTCCTGCGCTCGCGGCCAAGGACCACCAACTTCCTTAACAAGTTTGCCAGGACACAGGTACGCAGACAAAAAAGGTCAACTGTTCAATATAAAGCTTATTTTGCACGTATAATAAGCGCTACTCACACAATGTCAATTCCGATCCGAGTCATTTTCTGCGGCAGGTATGTGTGTAGCCGCTTAACTATATTTCCAACGCGCCTGTTTTTGGTGTTTTCCACTTTAGTGAAATTCCAGAACTATACATATTTTTATTTTGTTACTGGTCTTCATCAGTATTATTTTAATCAAACTAGTTGGCTCAAAATAACTCCTGTAACTCTGTGAATTATTCATTCGGCAGGCGGTTGAATTCCTAGCGGAATGGTCCCTCACGCCGTGCAATGTGGCTTTCCTGCGGGTCCAAACCGGGCTGTTCGACCCGCGGCAGGTGGGCGACAAGCCCAAGTGGTTCGCGGAGCAACTCCAGCCCATCCGGTTCGCCGTGTGGGACGACGGCAGCTCGCTCAACGGCGCGCTGAGACAACTTCAGAGGCATGAGAACCAGCCTACAGGTACGAAATAACTTTTACATAGTAATAAATAACTATTTAATAGATAAAAATCCCTGATATAATGGTGACCCATTCTTTCAGAGCTGATCTCATCTGATCAAAATATGCTATCTATAGTCTCGTTTTGTAAATGTAATGTTTTGACTTGCGGATACAAACCAATTCGCTGAAGTCACAATATTATCCGCAAAAGTAACTTTTAATATTATTTCAGATGAAAGTGGGTCAGATTCGGAAGCCGCTGAAAGCACGAGCTCTTCATACTCGTCGCTGAGCGATTTCGTCTCTGAGATGGTTTCTTCTGATCTATCACCAGGTAAATAATTACTAATTGTAAGTAAATTCAATGCTTAGAGTAACAATGACATATAATGTATGAGGTCCTTGTTGTACAGACAAGGACAAAAATAAGGAATCAGACAAGGTTCTTAAAATGTGTGTCAATGACCTAGAGTCGTGTGGATAAATCTTTTCGCCCTTACCATTTTTTCGTCCTTCACATGACAAGTATATATTTTTGGTTTTAAGGCCCTCATCACCCTCATCAGCAGCATGTGATTGGCGAAACTTACAGCGCTGTGGTACAAGTGCCAATGACGCTGTCGTCTTCACTAGATCCCGGAACGGTACCTATGACATTTAAACAAATACAATTTAAAAAAAAAATTACAACGTATTTATAAATGTAATATATTTTAAATGAACTAAGTTCATTTATTAGTGTTTATTTACACAATATTTATATATCTATAGTGATGCTAAATGTTTTGTAATTGTTTATGTGCAAAAAAGAGTTTACATATATGTATACATACATATTTGCTGTAAACTTAAAGATCAAATCAAAAATATTCAAGCTAGAGGCGCAGTATTAAGAAAACCCACCAGTAATTCGACTCCTTTGTTGTTGAATACATGCCGCCACTGCGTATACCTACGCACAGAAACTCAGTCAAGGGTCAGGGTTGTCACAACAAAAAGTACTTTTATATTTTACATAAGTTTTATTTTGAAATGAGGTCTTTTTTATCTGAATCTTTAAATACATATTAATAAAATATAATATATTTATTTTGAATACATTTTAGAATAAGTAACCCAGTAATTTTGTAATGATAAAAGTAATTTTTCACATTTTAGAAACTTTATAATAATAGACGTCTCAAGATTTTTTACAATAAGGCCAGCGATATGAAATTTCCAGCAGTTAAATGAGCAATGAATGTTTGGTGTGGCAGGTGTACAGTCCGCCGTCGTCGCTGATGTTCGGCGAGCCGGCGGAGGCGGTGGGCGCGCGGGGCGGCGCGCGGTCCGCGTCGCCGTCGGGCTCCAGCTCCGAGCACAGCGAGCTGTCCGACGACGAGCCGCCGCCCGCGCCCGACCCGCCCGTCAAGAAGAGCGTCAGTATAATGCCATTGTCAGCACCTCAAGCCCAAGGGTGGTCAACGCTTTTCCATACTAACTTTGAGCAATTTTTTATTTTTTTTAATGGTCTACAAGCTGGATGGCATAACAATAAAAAAATACAATTTAAAGCTTAAATCTACGCTACATATCTGTACAGCCTAAAACAGTAGATACAGCATGCATTAAATATGAATTTAAACAGTAGTTGGAACACTAGGAACTAGTAAACTTGTCTAAACAAAATAAAAGAATAAAAAGTAAAAAAAATACAAAAATTACAACTAAAATATAATCAAAATTATTTGCTGCTTCACTGGTGTTATTTTAAATTTGGCTGAGGCTAAAGAACAGCTATAAATGTCAAACGGGCTTTAAGCCAGTATATGAGGCAAGCATACTGAACAGAGGTGCATGTGCCGGACCTATATTGGTGCGGCAGAAAGGCAAAGAAAACGGCTTTCTGTTGTGTAAACGACTGCCTATACGAGGGACTGCAATACCTCTCCTCTCCAAAAGCTCTGCACTATCGAATAATTTTATATAAAAAAGTGACATCGTTCGTCCTGCGTCTACTTAGGAGCGATTCCGTCTTAAAGTGTTCTAGCCTAGACTCATAATACGGTAATCGATCACACTCATTTTGAGCATAAGCCAGATATAGAAGAAGCGTTTTTGAACCTTTTCAATTCTAGTAGCATAAACCAAGTAGCCTGGATTCCACAATGGGGATCAATACTCGAGGATACTTCTTAGTACACAATTGTACAAAAATATTATGGCTTTAGTGTCTTTGAAGGATTTGAGCTGCCTAATTACGAATCCTGACATTTTTGAAGCTTTTTAACTTTGTTGTCTATGTGTTCTCTGAACTTTAAAGGGCTATCAATCAGGACTTCCAGGTCACGTATATACGTTACCTCTGCTAATTTTGTACCCTTGAGATTGTAAAAGGCAGGAGTTGAATTATTTTTTCTGGAAAAATTGATTTGGTAGCATTTGCTGCTATTCAAGATCATGGAATTCAATTGACACCATTTAGCTACTTTACCGACATTATCCTGCAGGCACCTCACATCCTCAGGATTCTCTATAATTTGGTACAATTTAAGGTCATCAACATACATTTTATAGCTACAATCTAGTATTTTCGCAAGGTCATCGACATAAATTAAAAAGAATAGAGGACCCAAGTGCGATCGTTGTGGCACTCCTGTAGCCATACCCATGCCAATAGAACAAGATTTATAGCCGCGAAGAGCCACTAACTAAGACCAGTTTTTGAGATAAGACTCGCATCACCGCAGCAAGGAGCCGTGAATACCCATATGCTCGATTTTATTGAGAAGAATGCTATGGTTTATTATGTCGAAGCCTTTGCTAAAATTAGTATAAACAGCATCCACCTCTTTACCTCCATCAAGTGCCACGGCAATATCATTTACATTACATTACAGGTTGATCGTGGTTGATCTACGAGGTAAGAAACCGTGCTGAGCCTTGTTAAGTTATTCCTTAATTGAATACTATGTAAACACACATTTTTGACGTGTTACTGCATTAGTTAATTGTGGCAACTTCACTGGTCTATGTATTATGTAAGTTTTTCTGTAATATTTTTTCTTTACTTGTACCGTTTGTGCCCAAATAAACATTAAACATTAATATGCCAGTAAATTATCTTCTGAACAATTGATTATAAAACCTTTCCCACTTCCGGTAAAATTTAAAGTGGCCTATAATAAGAAACAGCGGCCATATCATTTTTTTTTATACATCGATGTTATTCGAGTCTCTCTGCTCTACAGTTGGAAAAACACCCACCCTCAAAGACTTGTTATAAATCTGATGCAACGGTTCAGATAGTTGCTTTGCACATTCCTTAAGAACGACGACTGTCCAATAGCGATAAAAAAAAAAAAAAAAAAAAAAAAAAAAAATTCATTTATTTCAAGCAACACAAGGCTCATATTAATTGCTTACAAATATTAATTGCTTACAAATACAATAAAGCCATACACATTTCATCCTCGGTAAGCTGGCATTGCCCAAACGACCATTGGTCACCTTGGGCAGGCCAGAGGCTATATGGGTAGTTCCCCTGTTTGTGGGAATCGCACACGAGGTATAAACGGATTGAAAGTGTTCAGAGAATAAATCACATATCGCTTGACCTTGTGCTACCGTTGTACCTAACTGTTAACATTTTATTGGGTACAAGCAGCAGTGGTAGGATCATAATCATAGAATATGCTAGAAGAAGGCGACACCAAACTGTTCATGACTCTGCTTCAAACTTTGTAAGAAGGTTGTCCAAACAGTTTAGTTAATAATATGTTCTTACAAACGGGGGCTGGGGCATATGCAGCACATATATTTACCTGTTGGCTCTTCACACCTGTACCTTTTTTGAATGCAATCCATATATCCTCACATTTGGATTCGCATGGTAACTTTCTTAAAACATCTTTTTTTTTATTGCTATGCACACTCCTCCATCATCCATCTTAGTGTCGTTGGATGAAGTAGTATTGCGGTCCCTTCTAAATACATTGTATATTTTTCGTCTATTACTTCGTGGTCAAAATCTGAGGTATTTAGCCAAGTCTATGTCAGGATAATTATATCATATTCGTAACGCAAAACCTTCAGTCAAAATTCCTCAGTTTTAGTTCTTAAGCCTCGTACATTTTGGTAATATATTAAGAAAACCGTAGCAAATCTGTTAACGCAACGAAAGAGTTCTAAGAGACTCTTCGCTGTGCACAAGCTGACCCGCTTTCGATTGAGCGTCTTTACGCATGAAGACGCGGCCGTTGCGTACCCACACGAACTGGTACTTGTGTTCCCGCGCGGCAGCGCGTGTGCACGCGTGCAGCTTTTATTGGCGGGCGACAAGTGCTCTTTATTGAATTTCCTGACGGCGGCCATTAAACGTCCATCTCGTTTAGACGCTCGCCAGTTTCACTACTATTGACCTGGGTCTATCGGAATCTTGACTAAGTTTTTTTACTCGGGGAAAATTGAGTATTTTAGAAACAGCCAACTCGTTTCCAACCACGGCAGACGGGGTCTTCACAGTCTCCATGATGTTCTCGTTCGGGTGTTCAGATTGCTGTTCCATGACGGCGAGCTTGAAGGAGATATACTTCACTTCGGTCCGAAGGCCGTTATTTTCGTTTTTGACCTCGTCGATTAAGGCGTTTCTTTCATTAAAACGCTTGTTTAGATCCTCGTATTGGGAACACACATTCTCTACGCTGGCTTTAAGCTCTTCAATTGTATTGGTAAGCGTTTTAATTTCGGAGGTAAATTTAATTTTAATATCAGTCAATATGCTTTTCCAAGTCTCACGTCTCTCAGGACTAATGAACACAGCTAACGCATGTATGACGCCACTACAATTGTACACGCCGATGCGTGCCACTGTGTTAGGCCATCATATTATAGTGGCATTACTGTGGATGTTGCCTTTGAGGTCCAGCTCCGAGCACAGCAAACTAACGAAAAAAGAGCCACCCGGCGCCCCCTCACTACCCTTTAGGAAGAGCGTTATGGTCACCAGATGCGAGTGCTATTGGGTTAGGTGCCTTAATTCGCTATCCAGTTTACTTACTGGATGAATTGCTTGACACTGACGCATTGAGCCAGAGTCAGATTAAGTAATAGCTCTCTACTACAGGTGTATTGGTTTTGGAGTCCGTTACAGTACGCGCGCGAGTTAAATGCCAAGCTTAGGAATGTGCTAGTAGGGGACGGCACTATACGTAACGAGGAACGGCGTGGTGCCCTTCATCTCAGGCCCTGACTGCATTCAACTCGCGCGCGGACTGTAGTTTGTGTTTTACCGCCGAAGACATTCTTGAATGTTAACAGTTCACGCTTACATAACATCCAATGAGGAAACGCAAACTTGAAATTTTCCAAATCACTTGTGTCAAGAAACTGCCGGAAGATATAAGCTAGTCGTTCAATAAAAAAAATGGTACAGGATACGGATAGCGGCAGCTTCGGTCGCGAGTCCGACTCCAATTCCACGACGACGCCGAAGACCGTGGTGTCGCGGCCGCGCGCCGCTGACTCCAGCGCCAGCGACAGCGAGCGCGCGCTCACTCCCTCGCACCAGCACGCGCCGCATGTCAAGGTGACAATTCGCTGATATTGATGTAACATTCATACCGATAAGAACTATTTCGAAAACTCAATAGGTCTCGAAAAATCCCCACATTTAACAGAAAGTCATCATTGAACGCGTTCTTTTTACCTAATTAATTGACAGTAATAACAGATCACAAAAGTGAAGGTTGATTGTTTGAGCGTCAGATTGGTATATTTGGTGCTCCGTCGCTTATTTTACATGTAAATCTAACATACTGATTGGGTTTTTTTTAAATAACTGGGTTTTACTATTAAATTAGTTTTGAATTAAACTAACCCTCCAGAAAAAAGACAGGTGTTTTGTGAGCCTATCATATGGTTCTCCCGTCATCTATGGCCCAAACAAACCCACCAATATCAAAGCGTTTTTATTTGAAAACTTGTATTACGGCGATGGTTCTTTGCCAAGTTTAATGAAAGTTAGTTCGCCCAATCTATCCATAATCCTCCCATGTTTTCCTAATTTATTTACATCGCCATTGGGAAAGCTACCTCTCGATGTGATAAATTTATTAAACGTAATAATGCCACTTCTGTGTCCAGCGTACGAACAGCGGCGTATCCCGGCAAGCATCACAGACCTCTTTACTGGAGCAGTTTGCGGCGCAAGCCAAGGAGCTGGTGCGCGAGACCACGCGCCAGAGCAGCCAGGAAGGGCTCTTGGCGCACATGGACAAGGTACATCATATCACATTCCATTTTACTCCTCAGGGTTGTCAACGCATTTGCAGATTAAGGGTCGTGTTAATAACTGATATTGAGGTTTATTTTGCCTTTGCCATGAAAACCAGATACACACACGTACACAGACACATTAGTTCATTATACATTTTTAAGCAAAGATGAGATGATCGAATTCTGCGATAGATTGTCAAATAACGGAATAATGTAGGGATATTTTTGATACTTACACTTTTTATAAGGTGTATAGTGATACAAGGTGACAAGCACGTAATACACCATTTTCTTTTTGACAATCTTGTTTCTATATCGTTATCATATTGTTGACTTCATAGTAGCCCGTAACGTCAAGTAGATATAATAAGAACAATGATAACGTTAACGGTATGTTGAAGTGGAACAGAGGCCCGGATTAACTATACCGACTGTACCGCCTTCATAAAATAATACTAAGAATATGTTTGCAATCCCCGAGAGCGTACCGTGCTACTAGTTAAAATGAATGTAAGTACGTTAAATTGAGTAGTAGTGAAGCGCGACTATTTGGATATCGAATCTTTCCTACACGGATATCGAACGATAGTTTTTTGTTTGTAAAACATTAATTAATCTACTTACACAAATTTTACTTATCAACACATTTAATTTTCATAATTTAACACAAATATAATTTTATTTATACCGAAATACGAAGAAAGGAAAAGCGGCAGATGGCGAAGAAAGGAAATTGTTTTCGCCTTTCGGACAGGTATCTTCACTGAGTGAGCTTGGAAACATCTAGAAATCGACCTAGCACATCGCGCCACCACTTTAACGTAGATTAGTTTACTTCTAACATCAGCCTTAGTCTTAAAATCACAAATACAAAATAATGAAAATAAGGATATATTAACAAGGTACTCGCTTTTAACAAAGTTTGGCTGATTTTTTTACTTAATCATTATCTGCTTATCGCACTTATTATTTCCAAATAAACATATTTGTATGCCATATTTCATACCCATATTCCATAAAACACGCGAGAAAGTAGAAGAAATTTACAATTTTAATGAATAGCGATTAGATAGAGACCGTAGAGTACATTTTAGCAAATTTTCCGACACTAACAAATCTATTTCTCCTTGCACGCTTGCCTCCCTGCCATTCTGAAATATAACTGGATGTATTGTTTGTACCTATAGCTAACGCTACACGCTAAAAAGGCAGCTGAGGAAGCTTCTAAGAGTATGCACGAGGCCTCTAAGTCGGCTTTAGAGGCTAGTAAGACGGCCACGGCCGTGAGCAAAAACACGTTTGACGATCTCACCTACGTGGGAAAGTCTACCTTCGGGGACCTGACGAAGAGCGCTAAGGAAGCAGCAGCGAAGAAAGGATTACTTACAAAGGTGGGTGATCCTTACAAAATAATATACATATCAAGTCAAGAAGCCA
This sequence comes from Acleris sparsana, assembly GCA_923062465.1. NCBI lineage: Eukaryota > Metazoa > Arthropoda > Insecta > Lepidoptera > Tortricidae > Acleris > Acleris sparsana. The sequence goes on from OV281289.1 coordinate 9,986,881, forward strand.
GTGAATACCTGTAAATAAAGAAATAAATACATTAATTTTATAGCGGCTGAACTTTGAAATAAATCCTAGAGACGTTGAAAAGCGCGTTATGAAGTATGTAAAGCAGCTCAGTGGTTTTGTGACGATTTATGTACCTTAAAAAATAGATTTACGCCATTTTGCACAAATTTATCACGTCGATAAGGTCAAAAAGTTACCCCGGCAGTGATTTAATTTTACAGATTATGACAAAAATTCTGTATTTTCGGGTGCTGTCTCCTGTCCTCGTTACTCTTAGTACGTTATTTTTCTATTAAACCATCAGGGCAAGCATAGTCTCACTGTTCACACGTATGATTAAACGTTGATGAGTGCCACCGGGAGGTCGTGTGCTTGTTAACCGAAATCATGTAATGAAAATAAACTTGCATTTGATTGTTGTTGCTAGGGTGAGAGTCTTGACTCCGGTAGTGGATCGCCCGCGCCGGGCCCCGGCACCTCGCGGCGAGATTCAACAGCTCTTCAGACTACCAACATGCTCGCGGCAACGCATAGAGACTTCTTCTCCAACATCAGCTCTGACCTTAACGGTCTGGCTGCTTCCACTACCAGCATGTTCAGCGATTTCTTTGGATCTAAAGGTATATTTGAGTTTCAGGTTGATGGCGTTAATCTTATCACGGTAGCATCTTTGAGTAACTTTAATATACTTTACCATCCGGCAAGTTGCGTCAGCGCTCGAATTGCGGGCCACCCAGTGTTAGTTGGCTAAAACGACTAGCCCAGATAGACAGGTGACAGGCAACATTTCAGTTTATATGGCGCAGCCTATATGAATACCGAATGGTCAACTGGCGTTGTCAGGATGGTGAATGGGGAGCCGGCGACTGGAAACATGAAAATTCGAAACTAGAATGATTTAAATGTCCGTACCTGTGCTCAGTTTTTTTTTTTTTTTATTCTTTATTTTACAAAAATAAGTACAGATGGTGAACTTAATGCCCAATGGCATTCACTGCCGGTCAATAATAACTTGCGTTATCGTTTAGGCGTGACGTGACGTAACGTGGCGCATATTAACATAATGTATCGACGTAAAAATAGAGAAACTAAATAAGACTTACACTTAACTGATACGACGGATCGGGAATATCATATCCTGTGTTCCGAAGTTTTTTTAAAATAATTTTGTTAGCACACTCATTCTTGCGTATTCGGGTAATGCAGTCGTACGCTTAAAATAGTCGTTTAATGTCGATTGTTAATATGACAGGAAAGCAGCCAAAGCCTGCAGATTCCCCTCGAAGCGGGAGCGCCTGTTCGGGCTCCGTGGGCGCGGGCGGCGCGCTGGCGGCCCCGTTCGGGCCGTTCTCGCAGGGCGCGCGCGGGCTCGTGGCGCGCTCGCCGCTCGTGCGCCACGCCGCGCCGCCGCCGCCCGCGCCGCCCGCTGCGCCCCGGGGCTCGCCCAACACCGAGAACCAGGCCTTCCTCAACGACGTACGTCTGCATGCCGCAACACCACGTATGCCGTCACGCGCACACATCTATCGAAATTAATTACTTTGTTGTTGCGTGCGCTTTGGGCTCTGCTTGCAGCGTCAATATCAAATTATTTTGTTGTGGTCGAGTTTGAACCTTCCTTATTTGCCTTTACATGTACTTTTCATACATGATCCTTAGTTTTATTGGTAATTTCCTTATTCCTCTTATCGTCCTATCTGATACTGCAAGAGCTTTCTTGATGTTTAATCTGTGATCCGCCCACCAATTCCGTGAAGCGGATTATCGACTGCAGTAACAGCTCCTTTGATTTCCGATCCGACATTTATAAATAGTTATAAAAAAAAAGCTGCGATTTATCGTATCATTGATGTTTCGGATAGAAATGCGCGAAATTGACAAAAAGTATAACCATCTTACAAATACTACACCGCTTCAAAAGATACTTGGTCTAAGTATCTAGAATAAACTCTAAGAAAGAAAACCACATGACTCATTAGTTCATTACGCTAACCAAACAAGACACCACACACATATACATACGAGTAAATGTTTTATAATAAAGGTTTTATTAAAACCTGTGTTCTGTTTTGATTGGCTAGCATAATAATTCGGGTGTTTTTTTTAATCTACCTACTTAAATACGGACTCATTGTCAAACAAAGTATAACCATGTCATTTCGTACAGTTGGTACAACATGTTCTGGACGGCGAGGGCGTAGGCTGGCTGAAGCTGAACCGGCTGAAGAAGCTAATGGAGGATGAGTCCTACCGCAACATGCTGCTGAGCAAGCTCAACCGGAACCTCAACCGGAAAACCACGCCTAACGACAAAGTCTACGATGTGGCAAGTTTACACTTTAATGCTTGTGCTTTAATACTTAAATGGTTGTGCTGCCGTCATAATCACTTTAGCAAACTAAGGGCGGTCTCCATACAACATAGCTTCAAAACATTGCATTACCCTGTTTAAGTTTAACAATAGTTGATGCGTCATAATTATATCAACGTGATGTTTAAAGGTTTGCTCTTATAGTTAACTGATTGAATATTTTTATAGTATTCCAGCCGTGTCCGGCATGCGTTGCATGCTACGCCTCTTATCTCGAACACTTTCGTGTCTCCTTTTACCTTCATTGGATTAATACAATCTGCATTGAAATGCGTTCTTTTCTTGGTAATATAGGGACCAATCAACAATTGATTTTTAACTTATATAGGTATAATCTAATTAATATTGTGTTGTCTATAAACAGTTCGTGAGCAAGCCGGTGTGGAAGGGCTTGCTACGAGTTCTCCAAGCCGTAGTGCACGGTCTCGAGCACACGTACTCCAACTTCGGCCTCGGCGGGATGGCGTCCGTGTTCCAACTGGCCGAGATGGCGCATACCCACTACTGGAGTAAGGAGCTGGCCGACCACGTCCCGATACAGGGCAGCACGCTGTCAGACAACTACCTGGATACCCCGTCGTCGCCGTCGTCGAGAAAGAGCTCACAGTCAGGTTAGTCAGTACAGTGTTTTCAATCTCCGCGAACTCCAACCGCACTACTTTTTTTTAACGTATGTACATTGACAAAACCTCGGGGTAGTCCTTACTTATTCCATAGAACTACTGATTTTGCATTCTCAATACATGAAGACTGTTTCAAAAACACATACGCCATCTTGAAATCAAAAATCGCCATCATTTTCGTCATTGACCTCCCCAAACATCAGAATCGCTTAAACTCCTTGTCATGCTTTAAAAAAACAGGGTAAAATTTTGCCGCTTTGTGTTTAGTATTAAGTACAGTTATAGTTAAATTATTTCGTAGTTGAAAGAAAACATTTTATATGCCATGCATCTCGCAGCGCTCCGCGTCGGTCTTAGGAATAATAATCAGTCGGTTTTCAAAAACAGTTGGCAGTTTAATTTAAGACTTCTGTATTAAGTATGAAATTAGGCGCGTTTATGTGGATTGGACCCATAACGGAATTAAAATGTTTTTACCTCAGCATATAGATAGTAGATAGTAATGTAGGAATATTTTTCATGTATACTTTTTTTATGTGTGCATATCCATGGATTATCTCCTCTCCATCCGATCGTTTGGCCGTTGATGCGTGATTTAGTCAGAAACATCGCCATAAACTGTTACTTAAATAATTTCAATAGGATTATGATTTAAGGATGGTTTCTGAACAAATTATATTTCCAAACAGATGTGCCAATTCTTAACTACCCAGAGATGGACTCGTCCGAAGCTCAGAGCACCACCGAAATGTTCAAAGACATGCTGAATCAGAAGAGGAACCTTCTTTTTAACAAACTGACTTCCTTTGAATCAGACGTAAGTATGGTATTATTCTGATGAACCGTGGAAAGGGTAATTGTCGTAATGCTATTGCATGGGATCGCATTGATTGTATCATCAGTACCTAAGTGTGTTGATTTCAAGTACTATAAATAACCCGTATTTAAGGGCCTTATATTATAATTTAATGTGTTACTGCTACTTTCTTGAGCATGACACCAAGTATTTTATTTACCTATTTTATGATACATAAGAATATTAAAAAGTAATTTGTGCATTCAATGTTTATATCGAACTTTATTTCAAAGTAAAACGATGCGTCCTTATTTTGTGTAATGTATTTTGAACATCCCTGTATTTATTTTATTCTGCCATGGCTGAGCACTCACTATGTAGCGCCACGTATTGATTGCATCGCATTGAAAGCCGTGGAAGGTTTGGTGTACCGCAAACGAGCAAAGAGACCAGCCAGCAAAATTTTGTTGATCTAGAACCTTACCGTTCTATAATTGTAACCTTTTGATTGGCGTGCGTTGTTTCGGTGGTGTCTATGGTTTTTTGCGGCGGCTACAGCGGTTGTTTGTGGGCAGGCGGCGCCGTCGTCAGATTGCTCGGTCGACGAGAGCGGCTCGATCACCACCAACCGAGCTAATCTCTACGACCACCGCGCCTCCTTTAAGTCCAACCTCTCTGATACAGAAGTCATGTTCCTCAATGTAAGTCCTAGTCGCTGTCGTGTAGCCGCTTAGCGTCGCCGTTTGAAACGCGTTATACCTACAGTAGTTGGCATGGTAACGATATACAGTCATCCCATTACATATTATGACTACATTATTTATCAGTATCACACATGTGACCATTTTATGGTGACCAGGATTCTTTCGCATTTTTATCATGACAGGAAGATCAATCCATCACCACTACAGCGTCTTTTGTGTATGCTTCACTGTAAGACTATTTTACTGTTATAGTCAGGTCTCTATTTCACTTTGATTTTGCCCACTTTTATATCGTCATCAAATTGTTCACTTAACAATAAATAATAGCTCTTTTTTACTTAACGCTAAAAATTACTATCACGTAAAGAACAATATGATATCTATAGTAAAAAATAGGCTTAAGAATCTGAATAGAGTCGATTCTGAGTCGATGATACGATTGGTATCGAGTTTTACTCTCATATTATAGCTAAAACGATACTAAAACTCATGAAAATATCGTTCACATGTAGCTTATAATAAAACACACAGGTCTCGCATTGCAATCAAGGCAAGGTAAAGTTAATTTTATTCATCAGTAGGATTATTAAAATTACACTGAATTAAAATAAAGCACAGTTTAGAAGGCTTAATAATATTGAACCCATTGGGAGTCGAGTGTAGTCAATAGTTGAGTGATGAAGGTTAATTGCTGGTGTAGATGGGCCGCGGCGGCGGGGGCAAGCCGCGGGCGGCGAGCGTGTTCTCGTCCAAGTCCTCGCTGAGCGGGTACCGGCCGCCCTCGGGCGTGCCCGCCACCTCGCCCATCACCTCCCCCGACACCACCAGGACCTACCTGTTCCAAGGACTCATTGGTAACTTTTTACATATGGTTGTCTTTTAGCAAGAAACAGGAAAGATCTTTTGGGATCAGAAGCGAAAACACGTGCAAAAGTTGTAGTTTATGTAACGTTACAAAATACAGACTTATGCTTTGAGAGTCAAAGTTAGAACACGAGGTGTAGCTGAGTTATATAGGCACGAACATGCTACAGGTGTTATAAATGCTTACGTTGAATGTTTTTGCGTCAATACATTTAAGTATTGCTATCTACCTAAAATTTACCAATCCAAACGACACTTAAGTTTAGGTAATACGGACATCACATCTCTGCTTATTCATGAATAACTATGTAGGCAAATAAGAGTTCTTTTAATTTTGACCCGACTTCCTATTAAATGTCGCTACAGTAGCCCCTACGAATTGACAGACGCATTTTACTGTATTATTTTTTGAATTAATAATGGAATTCAGAGTTGCAAACCACATGGTTGGCCAACTGTACACTACCAGTCTGATTTTTGGTACGTACCCTGTTAAAATGTCATACCGTCAATTTGTTTTAAGGCAAGGAGAGATCAAACTTATGGGACCAAATGCAATTCTGGGAAGATGCGTTTTTAGACGCTGTGAGTCAAGAGCGTGATATGATTGGCATGGACCAAGGCGCCAACGAAATGATGGAGCGGTACAAATGTCTGAGTGACACGGAGCGGAAACGCCTCGAGCATGAAGAGGACAGACTGTTATCTACCGCTTTGTACAACTTGACAGCGGCGTTAGTGCTGTTTGATGTTCAGCCTGATACTATACGTAATAAAGTGCGGAGGTTGCTTGCCAAAAGTCATATCGGGCTCGTGTATAGTCAAGAAGTCAATCATTTACTTGATGAAGTCCATACACTGGTAAGTTTTATTTTGAAATCTTTGTAAACATTAACCATGACCAAGTTCGACTTCTGGATGTATATTTATTTCGGTAAAAACTAATTTTATTTAAAAAGAAAGCTCATAAATCTTGCTTTATTGCACCGGGTCTTTACTCTTCAAACGAGATAATGCAATATGATAATTTTCCCTTCCTCCTTTTATTGAATCTAAATGATGTTTTAATCGGTGGCGTGAAGATCCTTCCTGCATCTGCAATTTTAAAGCTCGTAAAGTAGCATTTTGCCTTTCGCGTAATATAGGCCGTTGACGTTGCCATAGTCAAACCATCCTATGGACTTGGGTCGCAGTGTGAATGGACATGACCGTGATCGTAAAGTCCACTCTACGACCTATTCACGATAGAATTTGCCTTATAGTACGGCCTTTAATGCGGTGTTTCGGCCAATGAAACTTGGGTGTTTAGTAAGTAAAGACCAACCGTGTGTGTTGCAGCACGGGAACGATATCGACCTGAAGCCGCTGGGCTCGCGGCTGCTGCGGCGCGCGTCGTTCACGGTGCATGAGGGGGACGCCGCCGGCGAGCTGCGCTTCATGGAGGTGCGCGACGACGGGCTCGTGCTGCGCTCCACGCAAGGTACATGCGCTGAGCTGGCCGGCCGTTTACACAACACAGTACAGCTACAAAACGTACTAAAGTAGGATTTTATTTAATACAGTTGCTCAAGAATTCGTACTTTTTGTATCTGTTTATCATTTTACATTTTTTTACCGTATCAGTGTTAGTTCACTACATCTGTATCTTATGATTAGTTACATATTTTCTTTTTATGTCGTCTTTACAATTAGTATTATGATTGTTAATAAAATAACGAAATAAATATTTTTTTTCAGGAACTATCGTGGAAAGGTGGTGGTACGAAAGACTAGTGAATATGACATACAGCCCGAAAATACGAGTATTGTGCCTTTGGAGAAAAAATGGTGGACAGACGCAGTTACATAAATACTATACTAAAAAGGTACGGAACAATTTGTTATAGAAAAAAAATGCTTTCTTGTTTGTGTATTATAGGTACTTAATAATAATTCTTGGGTTTTTAGTGCAAAGCGCTTTACTATTGCATCAAGGAGGCAATGGAGAAGAGTGGGCGGAAGCAGGACGCGGCCGAGCTGGGTGGCGAGTTCCCCATACAGGACTGCGCCTCGGGAGAGGGCGGGCTCATACAGGTACCAACTATTCTGAAGTATTAACAAAGTGATAATTTTTGTGTGCGGACCGAAAATAGTTTTTTTTAATTTAAAAACGTCTCTAAAAATATTTCGAAGGCAATGCAACACTAAAATAATAAGCTTGAGAGAAATAAAAAATGTAGTGTGAGTTCAAGATTTAACGTGTTAGTACTTGAGTTATATGTATATCTATTACCGTTTGAATTACTGGTAATGATGTGTCAAATAAATACAAAAAAATATTACTCAGTGACAAGTGTCAGCTTCCGATTTAAATACATAAAAAGTCACATTTTAAATATGATTTTTACTTTTTGTCAAGGCTTTAGGCCTAATTGCTCCAAACATTAAAAAATATTTCCCCAAGATATTAATAATGAAAGAAAAAACCACTCTCTATGTTTATTAATCATTCGAAGCAACCTTCCCCTACGCCGCCTCGATGGGTGCTGAAGCTAATTGTGAAAGCAAGATCAATCCGAAACTTATTACTACTTATTACACTACATAATTTATGCCCGGTTCCTATATTTAAGAAACGAATCGTTTTCATTACGCCTCATTAAAATAATATATGTCAAATTTTGTACGTAGCAAATATTATAACGCTACGGCCCGTAAGGAAAGGGAGCCTGCCGTTTCGTCAAAATATCTTTGGTCAAATGTATCATTTCCCAAAAAAATCATTTGCCAAACCAATGTTATATAATGTTTTCAGAATTTATTTCGGTACCATGGTGTAGAACCCTACAGGTTAGGTTAGGTTAGTTTTTATAAAATCCTGAAATATTTACGGTTACAGAAAACAAAGCAGTTTGGCAAATGAAAATTTGGGAAATGATACATTTGACCAAAAATATTTTGACGAAACAAAGGTAACCCGTAAGGAAAATGATTCGTTTCTTGCATATAGAAACCGGGCATTAGTACATACTATGGTATTGCTTAGGTGCTAGATAAACATTTAATGGTCTAAAGTGGTCTGGAACAATTTACTTAAAGTATGCTCAACGTAAATGGTGTATGTTTAACCTTGTCCTGCACAATGCCGTGCAGTTCGATGGTTCAAACAGTCTTTAATTACCTCATCTTATGCCCGGTTCCAATATTCATGAAGCGAATCGCGTTCCTTACGCGCCGTAGTGTTATGACATTTGCTACGTACTACGTAAATTTTAACGAGGCTTAAGGAAAACGATTCGTTTCTAGAATATTGGAACCGGGCATTAGTCAACATACTATTTTAATTGATTATTATCATACCTGCTGAATGTTCCACCGTCATACATAAGTTACAATTAAAAGTTCACTTAAAAGAGATGCCCACCTGAATACAATACTGACAAGTTTAACATTCCAAAGGTGTGCATGGAAGGCGTCGGTCTCCTCTTCCACCACAGCAAGGTATGTGTTTTCTCTATTATACGTGTCTGTAACTTTTTGTCAGCTTATTTATTTGTTGTTGTAATGAATTTACCAAAACCGTTGATCTTGTAAGAGGGCAATAATATGTCTGTGGTTTTGGTACGGTCATTATGATGAATTCGATCAGGTAAGGTATATGTCAGTGTAACGCTTCATACGGAGCTCGTCTCGATAAGATACGGCGAAGGCGCTTCTGTCTGTATTGTGTCGCGGCGCCGCGGAGCCGGCCCGTCGGCGCGAACCGCAGCTCGCAGCCTCGGTCCACTAGACCGATGTCGAACATCGGCACCGCCGCGATATAAGAAACATTATTATATTCAACCAGCTGAATGGCAAATTATAAATTTAAACTTGCTTGCCCCTCAGATCCTAGCAATATTTAATCCGGATCAAGGACCACTCAAACTTTCCTATCTTAACTTCTTCTTCATCATACATGTAACTATTTATTTTGAATACATCTATTTTCACTAATATGTTAACTATCTTGATACTTTTTCCAATTAATTATGTATAAGTACATAGAAAATTTAATTCAGAAATGACTCTAATCACAGAACGAATCCAGCTTATATTGAATAAAATCACAATTTTTGCCCGTTCAAATTATCTTTCTCTATTACTAAATCGGTGTAATAGTTAGAAGTTTTTACATTCTAAGGTTGAATGTTGTCCATCTGATTTTCGTATACCTACTCCGTACAATACTTTGTGCATGTGCTATTGTCTGCCACTCCCCGGGCGCGCCGGGCGCCGAGCGCGGGCGGCGCAGGCGCGGGAACTTTTGAGATGGTCCTTGACGCGCGCTCGCCGCCCCAACTAATCTCTTATTTTTGTCTGTTCTACTCTTCCCGGACACGCCGAACCCGCGCCGCTGCGCTCAAGGATTTCGAGGTACTCAGTGGTTCATACACTAGTAATGGCTGGCTCTTACGATGATCGACACGACCTTATGATTTCTGTCACGGTTACTTTAACATGTGCAATTAGTGATGATCGTTCGAGGTCGTAGGGCTTTACTTGTAGTTTTGAGGCTTACAGATTGTTTTTAGCCGTTGTTAGCGTTGTTTTAGTTCTCCCGAGTGCGGCGGGCGCCACGCGCGTCGTGCATGCACTAGACGCCCTTTGTTTTATTTGTTTATATCGCACCCGATAGCTTGCATTCGTACCGTCGGTCGTCCGGCCAGCGGTCTTGTTCCCTTTCGCTCCCGCACGAAGCGGCGAGGTTAGTTCGTTGGTCCCCCGTATGTGTCCCGGAACCCTAGCGGCTCCCCTGCCGAGCCTACCGGGCGTCACGAGGTCAGTCGTAGAGCATTGCCATCTCACAAGTTCTGTGCGGCCCGGGCCGGCCGCCGCCCGCACGCACCGCACGCACCCGCCCGCACCCGCCCGCACCCGCCGCCTCGCCTCGCGCTCCCCGCCCTGTTCAATGCTATATTAATTCAACAAACATAAACTTGACTTGCAGAAGCTCCTCAAGCCGGCTCCTGGATACCAGTTTTTGTTGTTGAATTTAGAACTGCGTCCCTGAGATAAACTAATGTTTCGCTCCCGGCAGCCGCCTTATTCTTTGGTAAATTATTAACAGAATTACCTTTAACACTAAAAATATTACCGCAGTCGTGAGTAGACATTAGTGTATCTCCTCGATATGCAGTTCTCGCGGTGCGCTGCTCGTATCGCATGAATGCATGATCGAAGATTTTATCAGTATTGTGCTAGACGATCCGATTTGAACTTTATTACTTTGTCTTGAATATCGAGTTCAGCTCGGATCAAATATCTAGTTTGCTTTTTATTTAGGTAATGTTTCTATACCAGACTTTTATTTCATACCACTGAGGATGCAGGTTGTATAAAATACTTTTTATTTTTTTAATCTAAGTAATTAAGTTTCATTTAGCAGCTATTTTAAAAAAAAAGGTTACGTCTGTAAATATAATCATGGCCGGTGACTTAGTAAAATCGTCATAATACTAAAACCGATCACATAAAGTCGATGAGACACTTTTCTTTGAATAGTATCTTGATTAGTTTTTTGTTGAGTGTGTGTTTCTGTGTAGTATTATTTATTACTAAGTATAACTGGTCTAGTACTTGTATTAGGTAAGCTGTTGATTTTGATGCATGCTATGCAATGTATACTTGGTGTTCCAATCTAAGAATGTTTAAAAAACACCTTGAAGACCCCTTGCTAGTAAGTATTCTAAATCGATCTAGAGCGTTTAAAAGTCCGCCTAGAACCTAGGTAAAAATATTTTAATTCGATATATCGCTAAAGTTTAGTTAAGTACTCAGTCACCTGCACCAATCTCGAATATATATTCAAATAATCACACACACACACACAGACCTGATTTTGGATATAACAATATTTTAGAAATATGTTTAAATTATATACCTATGTAGGGAAAATGTGTGTTGCACAAATGTTCATCCCGTCGCGTTGTCCCCTGTAACATTATCAAATAAATTAATTTAATGAACGTTACTGCAACTGGGCATTAGAGTTAACCTTAATATCTATACCTAAATGTTTTTTTTAAATAATGTTTTGCCAATTTTGTTGTTTGTTTTGCGTTACAGTTCTTTGTGAGGCTTGACCACATTCGGAAGTGCTTTACGCAGAATGGCGGTATCTTCGTTTTAGAAGAATTCAGTAAGTTATCTTACCTTAAATTAAAATGTATAAATACCGACAAAGGAACTTAAATAACCTAATTGGGGATTGGGAAAAGCCCCTGTCAAGTACGCTATTTTTGTTTGACTCAGGAATCGGCTATTCTCCAACTATGGATGGAATTTGATATCACAATGGGAAAATAGGGTATTGCTCGTTCTAACCGTGGTAAAGTCTATCAAGAAACTCCTATTCAATCTTTGGACCTTGTAATCCTGCAAATAGAGTCGAAAAACTGCAAAGGAGTTTCTTCATCGACTAGACCTTCCAAGTCTTCTTCTTCTTGATTTTTGATATAGCTATAAAATTATTCATAGGTATTTATTTATTTAGTAGTTAATTTTGCTCGTGACATCTTCCGCGTTATTAAAATAGGTTTTTCCTGCCTGACTGTATTTTTCGAGAATTCCGAGATAAAAAATCAGGCCTTTAAAATAACTTTTGCTGTCGTCAAACAGTTTCAATTAAAAGAAGGGCAAAATGAATATACTTATAACCAGGGCTCGAACAATTCTTGTGGATAACGTCAAACATCATCATTATTATCATTTATCGATTAATTAAACGATACGCCCACGTCACTTGAAATGAGCCGAGTACCTACCTACATAACGTATTTGACTGACATTGTCATTCAGATGAACAATAAACTAACTTCGTAAATGTTTAGCTGTTGTACCTTCACAATTATATGTAGCTAGGGCTTTTTTTTTACTAATGAAAGTATAAAAAACTCTATAAAATGTTAGTATGCGTGCAAAGGGGAAATATATGTATGAAAAACAAAAAATAGTCTTACGGAAAAATAAGGAACACAGACAATGCAAAAACATGCTGACTTAAATGACAAAAGCAATTCGCGTCAGAAAAAAGGATGCAACCATAGAAAAAATTAACTTTTCAATAAGCCCCTCACATCGGTAGAGGTTGAAAGGTCTTTTTCGATTTTGAAATGAAACCGAACCTTAAATATCGTGGTATTAGAGAGATATTAGATGTTTTATGTCATCCGCATGAGTTGTTCGAGCCTTGCTTATAACCAATTTCTAAATTTTATTTCCAGATCCAAAGACGAGGCAAATTATACAGAGGAAGTACAAATCTATTATGGCAAGTATTTTTTATGCGTAATGTAAACGTATTTTTAAAAGTCAATGTACTTATTGAAAAGGGTCTTATATGTCGAATGTTTCCTTTGTTGTTTGGCTATTTTTGTGATGATGAAAAATTAAGACCTTTTTCTTTTGATTATGTGAATTGTCCTGTTTTTTTAATTTATTTTTCGTTTGTTTTATTTTCATTGAATATTGTTTTTATGTTGTAGGCAGAGAAAGTAGTGCTTGACCTGCATCGTTTCTTCTCCATATGGCTTTCTCGGTACTATATCGAGACCACTAGAAGTGAAATGAATTATGCACCTTTCGTTTCATAGCTCGTACCGATGTATGTACCTACACGAAGAGTCTGATTTTATTTTTGCATGACATTTTTACTCTTTTGCTTTAGCTTTAAGTAATTATAATTTATATTTTATCCATATTGTCTTTCATCATTTATATCTTGCATCAGTAAACCGGGAGAAAACTCCGTCCGAGAAATAACTTTTAGATACGTACAGTCACGAGATTTAATTTGGTACCCACCTTAGGTCAAAAGTCAATCTGACATTCTACAACAATAAGGTTGAGTTTCCTAAAAGTTACAGTCACCACACGGGATTGTTGAGCCTCATAATTTAGCCATGTAATGCAAATCGGGCGTACTCGTGTGACATCGTCGTGAACGACTGATAACGAATGATGACACGTCTATTATTCATTCATAATGCAATAAGGTCGAAACTTCAGTTCGATAGGGTTGAAATGTCAAGTTAAGACATTTAAATGTCTTATCGAATCGACCCTTGAAAATCTTGAAATGATATATATCAACGTGGCGTGGTGGGTCCCAAATTAAAGCCCGTGGCCCTAACCAATCATGATATATTATGATTTTTCCGCAGCTATCGTTACGTTATGTTATAACAATCGTCGCTAGGTTACTGTTTCTAGACCTGTAATTGGTTGGCTTTGGGTGTAATCACTCTATTGTCAGGTTGGCAGGCTTGGTCTTCGGGTTAGCCAACAGTTAAATAGGAAGTCGACAGCCAATAACGTTCACCATGGTGTTGACCAATGAATAGGTTGATTAATTCGTTGATAAATCACCCATAGCAACAGCCAATAACGTTCGTCATGGTGTTGACCAATGAATAGGTTGATTCATTCGTTGCTAATCGGACAAAGTCGGCTATATTCGATTGTGGTAAGAAAAATGCTACTACTGTCTTCGTCATACGTATTCGTGATTAATCGTGTAATCTCGTAAATGCTCGTGAATGCCATTATACTGCAAATTTAAATAACTTCACGATGGCATAACAAATAACTTGACATCTCTAATGACATTGATGACTTCAAGCATATTTTTCTTGAAATGGGTCCCAAATTAAAGCTCGTGACTGTACTTACCGTACACTGATGCGTGGAACGCTTTAGCGTATTTGGACGTAGGTATAAAAATATTATTTAGTATATTTGTTCTGATATCTTTTGGGACATAAGTATGGAATCTAGACTACATATTTAAAACTTATTATAGGTATGTAAGTTTACTAAGATATTTGCTGTAGAAATAGAGCTTATCTATTTGAGTATGTTTTAGTGTAATAAAAGGCTTACAAGGCTTACTTAAGATTTTGCTTATTTTTTAATTAAAAAGATTTAACGGTCAAGCATTTTTAAAATCTCTTTTATACATTCTTAACTATTTTTGCTATTAATAATAAAAAAAAAACACTGCATAATTTATTTCTTTAGTTTGAGTTTCTACAAGTTAAGTACTTAGGTAAGTTACTCATGTAAACATTGCAGAACTTTTTTGCATAATAAGTTATTATATTATACAAAAAAGTAAATGTAATCATACTATATGTACATACGTACGTACGTTTTACTATACGTTTTAACGGCACAAATATTAGTTCTGCGGCTAAATGAAGAACATAAAACACTTCGAATCACAAAAAAAAAACAATTTTGACATTTTTTGCTTAATTTTTTGTAAAAAATTCGTGTACAAGTGTTTCTTGTCATAATACTGCTTAAATTGTATGTGCGGAAGTGATATTTCCGATGTCAAACACCTTGTATTCCGGCAAGTCCTCTAGCCGAACGATATCCTCCTGAGCCCACAGTTGGTCATATCGCTTCTAAACGTATGTATACACGTAGACTTATTTATGTAGACTAACAAAAATCAGCTTCTAGCAATTACTACTAAATAAATTCAGGGGCTCGTTTCTAGAATGTGCCTACAAACTATTCTTTCAGAGTCTAAATTTCATTTTATGTTTGTGAGATACATTCTTCTGAAACGCGTTTCAATTTTACGATACCCCTAAAAATCTTGAGCACTTTAGTACCTTGTCATAACATAGTTTACAAGTGACATGTAGCAAAAGGATTTAAAATGACAGGGTTCTTAGCGTGCTCAACATTATCAATGGTCGTACCAATAGGCTAAGCCGGGCCCAGGATCTGTGCGTCTAAAATGACGAATATTCAATACTTTTTGACTATCTCAAATAAGGCAACAATCTACAATATAATATAATAATTATGAAGCATTATACTTTCTCACCTTGTTTTTCACGCTAATAGCTAAAACCGCGACGTCAGTTTACTTGCATAGTTTCTGGTAGAGTTTCGTACACCCTCAAGTCATATAAAATACTAAGCGTGTACAATTTCAGGCTGACCAGATTTGCTACGCGGTATTGTGTGTATTCTCGTACTTCGCGGCGGGGCAGGAGCAGAGAAAGTCAATTTTGGAGCAGGCGGCGCGCGTGCCGCCCTCGCCGGCCGCGCTCGCGCCGCCGCCCGCGCCGCGGAGCGTGTCCGACCTGGGCCCGGACTCCGTGGCGCTACGGACAACTGCGCAGGTCAGTCCGTCGCAGTTACAACTCTAACTATGGTTTATCTGAGCAGATGTAATTTAATGTACACAAACAAAACCACGTGACTAACAAGTCAAGACCTTAGATAGAGAGGCTTAATTTATGAATAGAGCAATAAATAAAATCTTCAGTATATGTGGCCTGCGGCCATCATTATGGGTCATGGCGAGTCTTTGTTTGGGGAAACCGTTGGCCCTGTGTTGGCCTTTTATTTGCCCATATTTTTTATTTAATTTATTTCTGTTTGAGTTTTGGTTTTTATTTGTTTTATTTTGCTGGTTGTGTGACCTACCGTGATGTCACCAAATGTTTCCTGCGGAAGACCAGCTCTGACCTAAAAACCAGTAACATGCCATTGTGCTCCATCTGGCACTAGTTATTTTTTTGTGTTTATGTAGTGTGTTTAAGAAGTGTTTTTCCCACCTAATCTCTTTTCATTCTTTAAAACCAATACAATTTTACTTCGCTCAAAGATTGACGACGCGTTGGCCTAGTTGGTAGTAACCCTGCCCGGTATGGGCAAATATTTGTGGGATGAGCATTAGTACTTCTTTCTGAGTTTTCTATATATTTAAATATTTATTTCATCTATACGAGTATAAGTATTTGTATCGTTGTCTGGTACCCATAGGACAAGCCTAGAGCTTAGTTTCGGACTAGGTCAATTTGTGTGGAATTGTCCCTTGATATTTATTTATTTAATTATTAAAGATCGTACAATATCTTATGCATATTATAAAGTAAATCGTAAAGTTTACCCTGGCCTCATTAACAAGCAGCTTTCACTTCGTTTTAATTATGAGTAACTAATAAGGTAATATGAGTAACTAATAAGGTAAGTTATCTAAAAATGAAACCTAGCTAAGTCGATTTATCGTCCCCGAAACCCCTTGCATTCATGAAAATCGTTGGAGCCGTTTCAGAGATATCTTTATTTTCAACAGTTACAGGCCGACAGAAGATCACCAGTGAATCGATCGACTGACGCGCGAGGTTTCGCAAAAGTTCCGTCGCCTACGCGGGCGGAGGCGTTGCGTCGCAGCCCCGACGCGGGACCGAGCGTACCCGAAGCCGCACGAAGCGTTCCGAGTCAGCCCGAGTTTTCCCGTAGCGTATCGCAAGCAGAGGGTTCCCGAGGGGGGACGAGTGCGGGTCCGGGGAGGGGCGAGCCGGTGCGGCGAGACAGCGTGCCGCCGCGGCGCCCGCCGCCGCCCGCGCCCGTCGGGCAGAGGCTGGCGCGGACGCAGTCGCAAGCTGCGCCGACGCGGCCGCACGACCCGCCACAAGTGACTAAAATATCTACGAAATACCCTTTTTAGTATTATAAATGCGAAAGTGACTTTGTACTGCTTTCAGGGATAAACAGTTAATTTATATACACACAGTTGCTAAGAATGTAGCCTGTTACATGGAGACGGGCATAACCTTTAGGCACAGTACTTCACAATCCCAACTTTTCACAGATCCAATTCTTCACGACCCCAGTTCTTAACAGTCCCAATTTTTCACAATGCTAACTTTCCAAAAACCCATTTATTCACAATCCTAGTTCTTTACATTCCAAATTCTTAACTGTCCCAATTCTTCACAGTCCCAACTTTTCACAGACCCAATTCTTTACATTCCCAGCTTATTTATCACAGGCAGACACTTAATTTGAGCTCTTTTCTAACCCAATTCTTCACAATCTTACCACTTCCTGATCATAAATGGTATTATTTTTTACCCAACGCCCCCAAAAGGTAGGTATTTTTTATCCCAAAACTTGATATACCTGTACCTGTATACTTATATTTCTTGTTTAAACTGAAAAGGTGGTTTAGTATTTTCTTTTAGTAAATTTTCGAGTTATAGCGGCTACAGAAATAAATGATTTGTGTAAATTTTTACCGTCTATTTCTATTTCTATATCTATAGACAGACTGACAGACGGACAGACGGACAGTGGAGTCTTAGTAATAGGGTTCCGTTTTTACCCTTTGGATACGGAACCCTAAAAACTGAATGTAATGAATGAACATGTTTCTGTTGCTGCCGGCAGATCCCCCCGCGGCCGGGCGCGCGGCCCGCGGGCGCCGGCGCGCCGCCCGCGCTGCCGCCGCGCCAGCTCTCCGCCGCCGCCGACCTCAACACGGTGCCTAGGTAATACCTCACACAGTTGCAACGAAACATACCGGGTGGTAGGTAATATGAACATTTCTTATAAATATAGGTACCTACAGTCAACAGCAATAACATTTTACCCAACATTGAGCTCAAAAATATCTGACACGTCTTTATTACTAGAGACATAACAGTGTGTCAGATATTTTTAAGCGCAATGTTGTATAATATATTATTGCTAGTGACTGTACTTAACCCCAAAAATGTATCACATTATATTGCCTAGGAATATTGCTGAAAAATCACAATTTCCAGAAAAAGCTTAACCTTTTCTAGAAAAAAAAGTATTATGCACATAAAATACATCACATAATCAAGGGCACAATCTCACAAGATTTAGTCCTAAACAAGTCGCTCTACCATACTCCTTAAATGAAATGTATCTGATAAGCCCGACTGTTAAGTCGCCCTCCAAAGATATTGTGTAAAACAGCCGGCGAAATGACTATAGTACACGTCCGATAAGTTTCCGAATTGCGTGTGAAGGAACAGTAATAACAGTATTGTTTTACGGCTGTTAACATTATCAATATCAAGAAACTTTGTGGTTGTGAAATGTGTCAGGATTGACTTCTTATCGGCCCGCCACTATAGCATAGATAGAGGCATTCGATATTCTTGCTTAAAGATGGCAAAGCATTTGCAATTGTGATAATTTTACCCATAGTGCTCAGAGCACACTGACCACCAAGTGACCTATGCTGCCTGTGTGCTTGCCTTTTCCGTAAAATGAAAAAGTAGTCGTCCGATTGCATTAAACGTTTAAATTACTATGAACATTATTCCGCACCCGCACCGTTTCGACACTTGGCAACAAATGGCGCGGGAATCAATAATGGAAAACTAGATAGTTTGTTATTGTTCAGAGAATTAGATAGCCAAAGCACACCCTTCTATATCGATAAAGAAATATATTTTTTACAATTTAGTTCATTTAGTCCGCGATTTTATGTAATGCAATGTTTTATTGCAATATTTATACTAATCTTTTTCAGCAAAACTATTGGCGATCTTAAGCGACCATAGATGGCGCTCAATCGCATTGTGCTAACGGATACAAGGTGAAAAAAACTAGCGGTCATAATAGTACCCGTATTAGTCCTTATTTCATCCATTACCTTTATTTTCGAGAATCGATCGTATATTTCATACTCATACGCACTCCAATACTATTCGTCACGTCATCTCCGCTATTCAATATCTTCAGTTCAAATCCCAATTAAAAAAAATATACACTAGAGCAATACTTCTAAGACTAGAATTAAACCTGGGGCCACTCGAATCTAATTGCTATTGACATGTTATCGGATTATTTTCAACTCGGCCGCTATTACTGTAATATAACAGCTCTTAGGAGAACGGTTTTGAAAAAACCTAGGTACTCAAAAGAACAGAAATATATATTTATTATTTATTTACAATTTTTCAAACTATTATCCTGCTGCTTGTATACATTTTAGCTTTCGATTAAACCAGCTTTCAAATAGTATCCCTCGTGAAGAAACCTTTCGTAGTTTTAGGTGATCGACGAACATTTACAAACTGCTCTTGAATAAATATTCAATTCATTCTGAATCTCTTTATGTGTGATATTCCTTTTTTACAATAAGCCACTCCACTCTGATAACATTCTCGTAAATCACTGCTCTCGGCGGCCTCCTAGATCTAACTTCGTTTGACGGACTCTCTTCATCGACTAAATTCACGAAACCAAAAGGAAACGCAGACTAACGAACCTCTCGCTCGCTCTATAAGTACAAACCCGAAGCACCTAAGTGCTCACAGAATGTCCGATAAATGTCACAAGCAATTACGTTTTACCGAGTAAAATAGAGCCCCTGTAGATCAAAAGACTACGCGTTAGATTTGCTAAAAAAAACCATATCCAGAACATTAATGCTCATTAATCGAAAAATAGTTCTGTTCTCTTAGCCAACCGAAAAAAAGACATGCGTCTTCCCCCATTCGAAATTCTAACATTCGCTTTTCCGATTTGTGATATATAACCGCATGAAATTCAATAATGTGTTTTCACGCAGCTCCGGAAGCCCCCCAACACGGCGCGCGCCGCAGCGCCAGGGCTCCGTCAGCGGCCCCTTTGCACCTTCTAACCCCTTCACCACTCCGCGTCACGCAGAGTTCGTCATACCGCAGCGCAACAATTCTCGCCGACCATCCACCGACTTAAATAAGTAATTAACCCTGTATTTACATAGCAACGCATTCCAAAAACGCAATTGTGTCAGCTTCTGTCCCAAAAAGTATACCAACGTACTCGTAACTTTTTCGAGGTACGATTTTAAGTATCTGGATTTTTATAAGTTATGTTTGGCGATGCCTATTATAAGAGTTGTCTAACTAATCATTGGATTGTGCACCATATTATTATGATAGACAATCAAAGCGTGACTACATAGTGACCTGTTTGATATTTTGATATGCATTAAGCCTAGGCCCCTGTATGAAAATTATCCCCTCCTTTCTATTTAGCAGTTTCCTAGTTCCCTTAGGATGTTTAATCATAATCATACGTAATTGAATCGCCTAATTCGAATACAGTGTGTTGTGTATTGATTTCATTAACTTCGGTATGAAATAAGCGGTTCACTTACTGTTTCAATTTGCATTTAACCTTTTGAATATTTGACATCAGAGTCAAATTCAAAATATAGAAGTATGTACTCGTAGGTCAGTTTTGCGCTCCCAACCGATTCGGAAACATCAGTCATTGGCTTTAAAGGTTAAATCAAGACGCCCCAGGTAGTTGAGCGGAAACAATATATTGGTAATGTGGAAAAATGTCTAACGAATATGTCACGCAAACGGTACTCACTGCGTGCACCTGAACAAACGTAATCAAGGTATGTTGTGTATCAATATAGCTAATTATTTTTTTATTGAATCACTACGACGTGCGAGTTAGCTTTTCATATTCTAAAGATATTCATAATGACGAAGCATAATACGGACAAATAAATAAAAGTAATAAATGCCCTTGTGTGTATTAATTGGTGGTATTAATATGTAAGTAATAGGCTTGTGCCCCTTAGTGACCTGTGATGTTCCTAGCTAGAATGTTGTAATATTTTACACTTTTTTTTGTAGTTAAAGT
Organism: Acleris sparsana; assembly: GCA_923062465.1. Classification (NCBI taxonomy): domain Eukaryota; kingdom Metazoa; phylum Arthropoda; class Insecta; order Lepidoptera; family Tortricidae; genus Acleris; species Acleris sparsana. Next base: position 10,007,692 of record OV281289.1, read on the forward strand.
AGGAATATATTCGTTAACGAATTGTATTGTTTTTTTATTCAATACTTTAGCTATGATGTGAAAATCAACACCATAAGCATTGCTACAGTGCATATGAACTATGATTTGTAAATACAAAGTTAATCAGTTAATGTATTTTGTCAGAACATGATAAAACACTTAGTTTGTAATTGATTATAAAGCAATATCGTTTTAATTGATGTTCGTGTATATAAAATAATAAATAATATTAAATTATACGTACTTCTATTTAAAATATGTGTACCATTTATAATAAATGAAGTATTTCCTTATTTGATTTATTTATTACCCTCCCTATGAATAATACAAAAAAAAACTTTAGAGAAATAAATTAAAATTCTGTATTAGTTAGGAATATACCTACAGGTGTCCCAACACTTGACGTAAGTATTAACACGTTCACTAAACCATACAAAAAAATCGGTCTATGTCACAAGTCCAACTGTGCATTCAGTATGGGGATGTGACCCAATAGTAGAAGCACGACATCCTGAAAAAAAAAGTTGATGTCCCCACATTAGGGGCACCCGGATAGGGAACGTGTTAAGGATAAGAAAGCCCCATCTATACTGGTCCTGATTATAGTTTTAAATTTCTATCGGAGCGTCCTCACAGAGCATTCGCGTGTAACAAGCATTCGGCGCGAACATCAAGTGGTGTGTGACCTTTGTAACGCTCGGCTCAACGTCTACACTCGAATATTCACTCGAATGCTCTCGGTGAGGACGCTCCTTATTGTGTTATTTAGTTTAGGAGTTAAGGTTTATAATATTACTAGTAGAGAACGGTACCTTGCAGTAATAATTTGGGATCCCAATATTTGCTCAATAACATAGCAATGTATTGAATTACTCCCTAACTCTCCATTTATTAATTGATTAATACCAAGTTCCAGGGACACCAGTTTCACAGCCTGTATGTAGGCACTAGAAATGTGCGCTGCGGCGGTTTCACGCCGATTTTACGACACCGCTAACATGTGTAGGCGTAAAATCGGCGTAAAACCGGCGCTGCTCACATGTCACGTAGGTACGAACAGTAAAGTTATGATCTTATGATTTATGATATTTGAAAGGTATCAACCACAAGTGACACGCTCGCTTTATATTTAAGTTAATTTCAAAATTTGAATTTGACGAAATTTCGAACCAAGTATAATGATTATATTTAAATTTAATTAAAATGTAGCTGAAAATTAACTTTAAACATTTCGTAACATATTTTGTTTAATTTCAGTTTCAATCATCAAAACTAACCATTTAAAAATATAAAACGTGCATGGCGCCATTCAAAGTAAAGTGTTATACTTACTTAAAATAAATTTAGTAATTTACTACACATTATTCTCCCAAGTTTTTTTTACTTTTTCTAGATAAGCTTTTTATGCATTTGCACACCATAAAACTTACCTTTTTATAAAATACATATATTTTTACGTAGTTTTTATTGCGACTTGCTTATCATAAAATTACAAGTAAGATAATTAGAAATAAACTTATTATAGTTCACACTATCAACATTATTAAATCAGTCCAAATGTTTGTACATTGAAATCAAGTTAAGCGACCATATTGATTGGCTCTATCACTTCTATATTCATTTAATAGATTACTCGACGGGCTAACTTTATAGAATATGCGATAAATAGACGTCTTCTAGAACTCTAGGTGCAACAAGTCTACTAACAACCCAAAACTTTTCTTCACAGGCGCTTACAATCATCTGTATTGCGGAGATCTCAAATCTGAATCTTAACTAGGAACATTAAAATAACTTTTAAAACATTAATATCACAGTTTCTGACACTATGTCGACTTATGGTTAAAATGGCAATACCAATACATTCTTTACTTTAATTTTATTCTAGTATTGATTAGTTTAGTTTTACCAGCGAAGCCATATGAAAAGAAATAGGGATAGCATATAATATAGAAAAATAGGTAAGTATAAATGTCAATAGCCGTTTGTTCCATAGAACTAACAACTTTGTAATAAGATTGTAACGTCATAGCTCAGCGGGTACAAAAAAAACCACTTACCCATTTAAGTTGTTCCCGCACAGCCCGGTTTAGAGTTTAAAGAGCAATACTTGATGGTCTCGCATTTTTCGAACATGTTCTTAAGATTAATATTACATCAGGTAACCTTATCTACCCATCCGACCAAGTGAAAGAAAACACGGCGCTAATGTACTTATATCAAATAGAAATTAACATTTTCACATGACTGTTTGTAGAGTTACTCATCACTCATCCAGTCTTACATTAAGGTTTTATAAGTCAACAAAGACGAAGAAATGAATTCCCTATAGCATTTATTTTTGTGTCTGTCAGTCTGTATCACAGCCCTATTTCAAGAAATTACAAAATGTTCAACATATTCGAAAAGTTGAAGACGACCGGTTACATTAATTAAATGTTATTAATACTGATGTTATTATGGGGTTATTTTGTTTTGAAGTTTTTAAATCCAATTTGTCAGAATACTTCAGTGCTAATAAAAAGCTGCAAATGGTGAACAATTGATATTTGTCCCAAATAAATCAATTTGACCACGAAAATGAGAGGAAAGCAAACCAATAATAATAATTGCCAATCATGAGCAAAATAAAAATTGGAATAACACCAATGTTTTATATTTGATTGCTTTTTAAATAAAATAATAATATCTTAATATCAATAAATAATATAAATATGATTGAAAACTCCTCTCGCATTAGTATTGATCATCCTCAGTGTTTAAAATTGAACTTTTTATACATGTTTCAACTAATTGTGATTTTATCACATTTTGTAATATACTTTATAATAAAAAAATACTAAATGTAAATATTTTCTTCGGGTTGGATGTGAGGCTATTTATTACATATCATTTTAGGTACATATATTTTACAAATAATGATTCAACCGTATCATATCTGGAGGAGCCAGACTTGGGTATGTTTTGAAAATGATTTTAATTTAAATTTAAAACAAGTGACTGAAATATAATGATAAAATACAAATATTTTTTATAATATATATTTATTATTTTTATTATTATTAGAATTTGCTTACTAAGCCCTTTCATTAGATACTACACACTTTAGGTTTCAAAACAATTTAATTTCCTAGAAAAAGAAGAACTTCTCTCCTTTTTTTATTTTATCTTCCACGTGCTACGGTTCAAATTGATTCGTATGGCCTAAAGATCAGTCTTTCCGATTTTCATGCTTTTAACACGATTTGCAGCTTTTTTTGGCGTGCCGGTAGCACTAAATTATTAATATTTTGCGCTCGCATATGAAACATATAAAAGTAATGTCGCGGAAGTGCTTCAATTACTCGGAAATTGCGCAAAATCTATGATTCGAATAATTATCAATATCGCCTTACGTTTCTAAAGCCACCCCATTTTCCGGCCAAACGCAAAGGCGGGTTTAAGACTTTGTTTAAATGATTACAAAAAGTTACTTACTATCAGTCCAATAATAACAATATAAACGAAAAATATTAAAATAATAACAATAATCAGTGAATGTGCGAATGACACAGATTATTTACAAGTTACATCTAGTACGGCTGCTAGTGACCAGCGATTACAAATGATCAAAATCAAAATATTTCAATTTCCATGTTTAAATACACTTTATCTCAGTTCAGTAGAAAATCTACTGCTTGTTTGACACCATACTCTGTAACCTTGCTGCGATCTGTTCGCGGAGACCGTCCAACGCCTCGGAATGCTCAGAATTATTTGTTAGTTTGCTCCAAAGTGCCTCACTTTCATCTTCCAACAGTTGGCTGGCTGCTTCCAATTTTTTGATACTATCCTTGTGCTGAAAACAATTTAACAGAATCATAAAAACCTGTAAGCGTCATGGTAAACTAAATAGGTAGGAAATGGGTAGAAAGGTACAGTTACAAACGTAAATTAAGAACCCATTTAAAAAAAAAACTTGAAGTCGTAAATGTCATTAGACATGCTAGTGATTTGTAACTTATAGGAAACTCAACCTTATTGCCGTAGAATATCAGATTGACTTTGAATTAGTGTTGTAAAGGACTCGAGTACTGGGAGTCCTTTTTATTACATTTCGTCAACTCAAATGACGAGAATCGACTCAGTACATAGGAATCCCCTTATTGCAGAACCTCCAACCAAGCAAGTCTCGCGAACTAAACGAGTCTCGCATAGGACTCGATTCCTTTTCAACTGACTTCAAAAAAAAGGAGGAGGTTTTCAAGTCAACCTGTATTTTGTTATGTATGATTACGCACAACTTTGTACAGTTGACCGATTAAAAAAGAAAAAAAATGGTTTGATAGCGAGGTTGTCTGATTGTCAGGAATTGAGGGAACTACAGCGATTTTAGTATTTTTAGTAACAAGTCCAGCATTTGCATTCAGAAAGCATCATTTGGTGAAATGGAACTGATGATGAAGAGCACAAATGGCTACCGGAACTCCTCAACGGTACCTATTTCAATGGAAGCGATAAGATATCTCGATTAAGATAGTTGAGCAATTGTAACGAACAACATTTAATTCTTTAAATATGACTATGAATTTCCCGCGGCGTTGCATGCGGCGAGCTTGAAAAGTCTTAAAGTTTAATATCAACTAAAAAGTAGAACTAAATAACAGCTTATTATGATCACTAAAAAGTATAAAATAAATGGTTTAAAAATTAAAAAACCGCGTTTTTATGCGTTTTTGAAGGCGGTTTTTTGTTTTTTAATATTTTTTTCTGCATCCGAGTCCTTTGGTGTAACGAGTCGTACTCGGGCCGTATTATTGTTTGAGCCCACCTCACTTTAACGATGATATTAACAATACAGTTCTTACTAAGGCGGTGTATCTCATACGTAGTTGCTATTATATACCGGGTGGAACAAAACGAGGGACTGAGCTTATAGGATAGTGTTATCTAAACGATCTACAATCGATTTATTATAATTGTAAAGCTGGACTTAAAAGTAAAACAAAATAATCTCTCTCTCAAAGTGGTCATTTGCGAAGCTTTTGACGTGTAAAAGTGCCCGTGCGGCTACTTACTGAATAAACATCTTTTATCTTTTTTATCTTTTTATCTTTTAAAGTGTAACAACAGGCCCCAAGTTTTGTTAGGTTAGCGGTTTAATAACAGGAGCCAACATGCATTACGCTAACTAGCGTTTCTATTCGTTTCATTTTTAAACCAATCGCGTCACTGGTAGATTATGTGACTTTCCGTATTACGTGATCTACCAAGATGGTCGATTTTTGAATATCAGTTTAATTTAAACTGAGTTTTAAATTTTGAAGATCGTTTACAAGATTTGGTACTTTATAAATAGTAGATTGTATAACAAGGGCATAAAACAAAGCATTTTATCCAAGGCTTATAATATCCATCCGAGCCGGTAGGCGAGGTTGGCTAATTAACACGTTCACTGCCGATAGCTCGATACCGGGACGACTTCGTATGGGCCCTAGAGCGTCTGGTAGTGTATGTGTTAAGTCGACGATAAAATGGGTTTTAAGACCGAGTTATACACTCTGCTTTTCACTTCGATTACGAGCAAATAAAACACTGATAATATAAAAAAAACTTGCATGAATGAGAATGTATTGACTTGTTTGCCCCTGCTCCAGAATTTGAAATTATCATGTTTTAAAATAATTCTTCTTGGATTTAGGCGGCAATGTCATGTGTGTTCTTTTGCATTTTTTCTATTAAGTAAAACAACAAGTTTTGCAAAGAAAACAACTACGTAATTAATAGTCCGAAACTATAGACAAACACCTCTTTCCCGCCACTGTATTTCTTTATAATTTTAATTTTTAATTTTTTGTTTGGGATTTTTGGATTAGGTCGAACGCAATACTGCCAAGTCGTACGTTGATTTTGTAATGTTTTTGTTAATAATGCTTAGTAATATTTTAGTAGTTTTAAATTTCTTTTTTGTTACATGCAACATTGAAGGCAAATAAATTAAAGTAAATGCATTCAAATAATAAGTTTATTTAATGCAGTCACCTCATCTGTCTGGTTGTAGCGCTTAATTGTCTTAGTCTAGATGACGACAACCCTTTATGCACTACCTAGTGCTTAAAATGCGATTTTATGCAGCCTATACGCAACATAAAGAAGGACTTTACGAGCATGAGAAGTGAAAAGGTTTTTTTGTGCGTTATTTACCTATTACTAAATCTGGTGAACCATTAACATATGCCATTTATATCCACGACCACGCATATATATATATATATATATATATATATATATATAATTATTTTTTATAGTAGAAGTAATACACACCTTTTCTAAATAATTATCCGATCCTCTGCTGTTACTGTCTTCTAAGTTAGGGTCTTTGGTAGGGGTGTCACTCGTCATTACATATTTACCACTAGCAAGGTCTTGCTTATGACGGATACCTCGTTTAGTCAACACCTGAAAACAACGCCAAAAATAATGCAAAAAACCGTACAGAGTTCCGTTCGACCCAGCTCACACTTGGCCGGTCAGTAATGATTGTTTGTTTTTCGTTAGGGGTTGGTTGCATAATTAAATCACACTCAATTTGAAGCTTGTATGTACCGTTTTGATGATAGAACAATGGGGGTCCCCATAAAAGAAACAAAATGACACACCATACAGTGCGTCCCTGGATAAAGTTGACAAACAAAAAGGGATGATAGAGCAGCTAAAAAGCTATGTATGTAATTCCTATGTATGTTCAGCGATTTTTACTAATATCGGATATATTGATCATTTTAGTCTGAATTTTTGTAATTTTACCTTATATCCATGTCACGAAAAATCATTAATGTCCTGTTTTATTTCATATTTTTTCAGTGGTAAATATCTCACATAATTAGAATCATTCACCTATTTGCTCTTTATTTTCAGTATTTTTTTTAAGTAATTACATAAAGTTTGTCTCCATACTAGGTGTCCCAGTGTTTGATTTTTACTTAGTATGGAAAAAACGAACGTCATGATATTACTTAAAAAAATACTGAAAAAAACCGAGCGAATATGATTAAACACTTCGCTGATTCGTAAAACCTATGAAATAAAACATGAAACAATGTTTTTTCGTGACAAGGACATAAGGTACATACAACTGTTTAACGGTGTTGAGAAGCGATGTGGAGTAAGACTACAAATTATCAGACGCCCAAGATAAGTTGGAGTACTTGCAGTCTGAGTGATGCATGAAGTGGCATTAAAGCGCATCACAAACCTGGAGGAAGAACTTGGCGCAGCGAATGAAGAACTAAATTATTTAAGGAAAGAACGTCAGTGTTATGATAGTTTGACAACACAGAGCCTGTACCAGGAGCTGGTAGGTAATAACGATAAGGACAGTAAGAAATTAATGTTTTAAATAGTAATAATAAATTGAATAAATATGTTAAAATTAATAATTATAATAAGCGTACACAGAAATGTATTAAGTGCCAAAAATGTACAAAGAACTATTCTACAATTAAGTTAGAATTATCAATAATGAAAGATAGGGTGCGGCATTGTAATGAAAAGTTAGATTCCAATAGAATATCATATGATTTAAATATACAGAAGCTCGATGCTGAAATAAGTAAGTTAAAGGACCAGCTTGAAAATACTTTTTTAAAGTATGTAACCACCCAGAAGGAAGTCAAGGTGCATATCCCGGCTTTCACTCAATTGGTAGAAGAAAGTAGATTAAATGAAGAGCGTTTTAACTCTTTGATAAATAGTGGTTATGGTAATTGTCATAGATTACGAACTTCACCAACTGCTGTAATTCAGCCAGATATGGCTGTTGATGCTTCTAAGGAGTCCCTTAGACCAGTTATAAGTGGGAATGAAACTATTGTTTATTTTGACGAGCTTGGATCTGGACTAGGTTTATTGTTAAATAACAAGTTGAAACAAAAGGTTACAAATTAGTAATATTACTGTTACCACAATGCAACTCTTATGCAATGATGTAATTTATTTTTAAAAGGAAGTTTGACAGGTACACCTCTTTAGTAATTTTAATAGGAAATAGTCTTAGTGTGGATAAATCCAGTGTTGATAAATTAATATCAACAACAGTATTGAAGAGAATGGCATAGGTAAAATTATACTGTGTGCGTTACCATACTCACAAAGTATGCCATTTAGTTATAATAATAGAATAACACAAATTAATTCCATAATATATAATATAACGCTATATCCTACAATAATAAATATCGTTTCTTTGGTTTAAACAAATTCTTAAAGCCCATTATCCTAACATCAGGAAAAATGCATGTACCTACCAAGGAAATATATTTTGACCATGGTTGACCAACATATTAAAGGTTTTTCCAGAACAGAACTAGAAATAGGTTGTTCCTAGATAATGAAAATGTACAAAATATGTACATTACGGAACATTGGCTGAGACAAAAGCAATTTATTTTTGATTTTATGAATTAACTTACTAATTTAAAATTAGTTAGTTATTTTGCTAGAAAATCTGCCATTCATGGTGGCTCATTTATAATAGTTAAAAGTACTCTGAAATCCAAGGAAACAAAGGATATTGTTAAGCTATAGATAGAAAGGATTGTAGAAATTCCTTGCGCAGAACTAGAAAGTTATAGAGTAATATGTGTTTACAAATCCCCATTGGCTGATTTTTGCACATTTGAATCTATAATGGAACATGTGTTAAAATTAGCATGTAATAGCCAAAAGCATATTATAGTTTGTGGAGATCTTATTATGAACTTACTCGAAACTTCAAATAATACCACTAGGTTACTAAGTTTATTTAAATCTTTTAATTCTGGTAAACTATTCTTTGAAAACCACACAGATAGGTGTTAGTAGTGCAAACTGCTTAGATAATATTTTTTGTAACTGCGATATTTAATTGTTTAAATTCTGACCATAGTGGTCAGAAGGCACCTTTTGTCAATGATTTTTAGCAAAAACCTCAGACGATAACATACCGACCTATAACTAATAACGTTTGGAAATATTCAAAAATAAAGTTCAGATTTATCTTTCAGTGTTACCTTTCTTACAGAATGAGTGTAATAGTATTTATAAAGACTATTTTAGCGTAATTCTGCATCAATTTTAAAACAATTTTAAAATGAAAACTATTACTAGGTCGAAAACCAAATTTAGTGAATGGGCAGGCATTCTTAAAAGTAAAAATAGGCTTTATGACCTACATAAAGAGAGGGAGAACAATAAGAACGCTGACTTCCTAAATTGTGTTAAGAACTATTCGAGAACCTGCAAGTTTGTTTAACTGCTAAGGCAAATTTTCTTACTCTTAAACTCAAATCATCTAACAATAATGTAAAAACTGTATGGAATATTATAAATAGGGAAACGGGAAAATCAAAAACTCGTGATAATCAAGTCACCCTAAACACAGGTGACAAACAAATCTCGTCAAATAAAGACGTTGCCTTAGCATTTGAAGATTGTTTTTCCAACATAGTCATTAATACTATGAAAGGTATTAAATCATCCGCAGCTGAAGCTCAATCATTCCTGTCCACTAATGTCAGTAAATGTAATACAAACTTTGAATTTGTTGATTCAGATTCAATAGTCAAGGTATTTAAATCGCTTAGATTAAAAAAGACAGGATTTGTAGGGCACATCAGTAAGAGTAGGTACTCTTTCATATCATTGATGTAATTTCACCCCAACTAAACTCAACGCCGTATATAGATTCCAAAAAAGTTACCAAAGATGGCCGAACGTCACTGTCACAAGTGTCATTGTCATTGTGACGTTCCAGATGTGAACAACTCATGCACATTTATAAAAATAGGTAGTCAAATATAATTTTGTTGTTATTTAAGTGTCAAGATTATCCTAAGTTTTTGATGTTTTCTGTATACCTATATACAAAACACTACCCCCAAATAACTTAATTACGTACCCAAATACTAACTTTTGCTAGCGATTTCGTTTGCGTTAATTAGGTTACACACAATATGTCGAGAAATACCAGACTTGTAAATCCTTTGGGAATGACTTTAGGGATAAAAGTATTGTACATACGTATATTTATGAATAGTATAAACGCAAATTATAAGATGTATCCAAATGTTGTTAAACCCTGAAGTGTTACCACTGTAATATGAGCTTTTCTTCTACAAAACAGTTTCAACTAAATATCTGTAGGTGAAATTAATATTTACATTAAATTATTTATTTATGGGGTTGCATTTAATTTTAACTTTACAATTATATATAAATAGATTACATATGTACATTATTTAGAAAAGTTAAAACTTTATCGATGGAAGACTTTTTCATTTTATTGGCAACACATGAGTAGTTATTTTGGAATCTAAATACGGCGTTGAGTATAGGTAGCATTAATTTACAATAATTGCATATCAGCGACATCTGTCCAGGTCTCATGAAATATAGTAAAGTCATACCTTTTCTTAAATCGGGCGAGATGAGTGATTTTACGAACTTCCATCCCGTTTCCATACTACCAGTTCTAAGTAAAGTCTTTGAGAAACTAATGCTAAATATGTTAGGTCACTTCAATAGCAATAAACTATTTAGCAATAACCAGTTCGGTTTTACCAGACGTCGATCAACAATTGATGCGGCATCTGTACTCATTAAATATATATATATAGCAGTTGGGAGAAATCTTGCGATGCAGTAGGAATATATTGTGATCTTTCTTAAGCTTTTGATTGCGTAGATCATACGACCCTTTTTTTTAAAATAGAACATTATGGATTGTCCAATAAAGCTTTAAGTTTTATGTTTTCTTATCTGAGTGATAGAACTCAAACAGTTGTTGTAAGCAAAACGCAATCTGTTGGAGCTACAGTGAAAATAGATGTTCCTCAAGGCTCTATTTTTGTTTTATATAAATGACTTACCACCAATAGTAGATAAATTTTGTGATTTTATACTTTTTGCTGATGATACGAAGAAGATAGAAAATCCGTAGACTACAGTAGGATAAACGCCACACTAGTTAAAGTACTTAATTGGTTTACTAGTTACAATTTGCTCCTAAATGCTAAAAAAACTAAATGTGTTAGGTTCGTTTTGCCCAATGTTAAACCATTAGATTCTAGTATTTTTCTAAATTACGAGTGTTTGCAAATGGTAGATAAGGCAGTTTTCATAGCCATAACAAAAGATAAACATTTGCAATGGGGTCCCCATATGTACTGGCAGGTAAACTAAGTTCGGCAGCTTACGCCGTTAGAAAAATTAGGTAGGTAACGAACTAATGTTGAGACACATAGCTTAGTTTTTTATAGTTATTTCCATAGTGTTATGTCGTATGGTATTCTAGTTTGGGGTAAGGCAGCTGAAATACAAACTATATTTTTGTTACAAAAAAGGGCCATTCGTTCTATTTAAAACTTAAATTCTCGAGACTCCTTAAGAGAACATTAAAAAAAAACTTATCTGTAGCGTCTCAATTTATTTATGAGAATATTATTTTTGTTATTAAGAATTTAGACTCTTTCACCAAAAGTTCTGATAAAAATCATTTAAATACTAGAAATAAAATTAAAATCGCAATTCGAAAATTCCGTGTCCGTAAAGTATATAAATCATTTGTTGGTCAATGCATTCATTTCTATAATAAATACCCTGACGTAGTTTTAAAGTTACCCTCCAGCACATTTACTTGTATGGCCTGCATAAAAATGCATGGCCTAAACTCGAAACTTAGTCAATAATAAATAATAATTTGTTCAAATGCAAAACTTTATCTTGTCTAGGGGACACCGTTGATGTAGGAAAACCTATCTAAATTTTTATTTGGTAGTCTTGCTTCGTCTTATATACACAAGTAGGTGGTTTGTTCCTTTTCTCTCAAGATTTTTGTCATGTTTTCCTGCTGTCTTATTTGATATTATATTTAATTTAATATATGATGATAGCTTTATATGATGCTTAGACTAAGTAGTACCATTGTAATATGAAATGCGTTTTTGAAATGACTGACTGCTGAGTTTCTTGCGGCGTTTTTTCTCAGTAGTGGTCTCCTCTTGGGAAGCGATGGTAGATTCTTGACGTGTAAAAGTGCCCGTGCGGCCTACTTACTGAATATTTTACAATAATAACAAAAATATATTTAGCATCCTCATAACGAGCCCTTTCATGATATTTGACACGGTAATGTTTGTTCTTTTTTCCTAATATGTCCCCCGAAAATGACCAATATTTAAAAAAAAATTACATTTACAGGGTTGGGCAGATTAAGTGTCCTAGTTAAAAAGAGCCATAAAATTAAAACAAGGCAGATTTTTTTAAAATTTGTCACGTTTTTATTTTTAGCGTACTCTATACTTAAAAAAACTAATTCATAAGTTCAAATCGCTCGCCATCAGCTTTAATAACTTGACGCATTCTTCCATAGAATGCATTGCACGCGGCACGCACTACCTCGTCTGGTATTTCATCCCATATCTTGACTAATCGATGCTTGAATGAGTTTAGATTCATGCCCTGTGTGCTCCCAATCTTGCTCAGCATGTAAGCCCATATCGAAAAGTGCAAAGCATTCAAATCCGGCGATGATGCAGGCCATTCTTGCCAAGGTATAAAAACTGTCAAATTTGTTCTACACCAGTCTTAAGTGCGTTTAGCTTTGTGAGATGGGGCACTATCTTGTTGGAAGCAGTAATAGTCGTTTCCATATAATTTTTGAGCATTTTCTAGCAAATGACCCTGTAACACGTTCTGGATGTAATAGTCTTGGTTAATTTTGCACACCTCGATCAATAAACAGCAGCGGTAACTTGCCTCTAGGCGATGTCGCACCCCATACCATGACAGCTGATGCACTCTGGAACCGTTGTACCTACGGCTAATTTGTCCACAGGAATATCATTCAATGAAGCACCATAGACACGATCGTTTTGTTGGTTGTGACTGTCTTGAAACTGGAACATCTTTTCATCGGAAAAAATAATGTCATCGCCGTCATGCCAAGCTAGCAATTCCCTACATTTTTTCACTGATTTGTGAAGATCCCGTTTCTTTGAATCGCTTGACGGTCCGCGATATAAACCTTATATTGATATTTAAATGTTTCAGCGCCTTCAATATCTCACACGGTCGGTATTTTTTCTGGTACAAATCGCACACGAGCTGGCGTTTCGCGTCCATTGTTGAAAACAATATAAAAACAAAATATATCAAGCTGACGTGTAGAAATCATAAAGAAGGTTAAATTGTGAACAAAACCAAAATACGAAGTGAATAAGAAGTTTAGTTATATTTAAGTAAAAAAGCCATACACAACTAGGACACTTAATCTGCCCAACCCTGTATTTACTTTCCACATCTGAACACACAGACAGAGGCACGATTGATCCTAAAAGACTTCAGTTTTTCCTTTCTGGACGGGACCCTAAAAACGTAGGTACTTAACTTTCATTTTACTAAATATTGACTACCTTTGGTGGTTTCATAGTTTTGTGATAAGTATCTCAAATGACCATTATTTAAAAAATATATACATTTATTTACTTTACACATCTGAACACACAGACGGAGGGACGATTGATCCTAAAAGAGTTCAGTTTTTCCTTTCTGGACGGGACCCTAAAAACGTAGGTACTTAACTTTCATTTTACTAAATATTCACTACCTTTGGTGGTTTCATAGTTTTGTGATAAATATCTCTTCTAACTTACCTAAAAACTTTAACTATTTAAATTTTGAAATAATATTATATTATATTATATTATGAACGCGAAAGTTTTTATGTATGGATTTTTGTTACTCTTTTACGTTGAAACGGCTGGACGGATATGGATGAAATTTGGAATGGAGATAGCTTATATACTGGAAAATTTAAAAGTTCCCGGGGGAATAACAATAATTGAAAACTACGCGGATCAAGAAGTCGCGGGCAGAAGCAGAAGAAGAAGAAGAAGAAGAAGAAGAAGTTTGAAATAATTCAGGCATGCATTTAAGGACGATAGAAAAGGTCGTGCAGCTGGAAGAATAGTACGTAGGTGCCTACTTACCAAATCCGAACTCAATTCTTCGGGCTTTAAGATGTGGTTTGTTTTAAGATCTTGCTCGGATTCAACGATTTGCCATTCTAAATTAATATTCCTCGGTACATATATTTTTCTGGATAAAACCCTGAAAAAGTAATAAAGTTATAGTAGTTAAGCGGGCAATTACTTGTCTACCGTTTCCTTTATGTAACAATATAATTGAAAAAGTACAACCGTGCCTAAATAGTTACTTATAGCGAAGAAAATCAATTAACGAAAAGTACGTAAAGCTTTTAGATTATTATACTCACTGGTTAAGTTTAGCGAATGCGTCTTCTTTGTTATAAAATTCAGTGAACTTAAATCCGGGAAATTCAAAGCTCAAACCACCTTCCTTGTTTTTGCGTCCTGGGATCCAACCTAGGCTCTCCACCGTTTTACATTCTAACCACACTTTGTTCCAGCGTTCAATTTTACATTCATTTATCGTATTGTCAAATTCGATATCTTCATCAGAAACAATAAAAATGTCGTCATTAGGAGCAACACATTCTTCGGATGTAGCCAGAAAATTTTCTATATCCATTTCTAATTCCTGGTTAATTTCATCTTCATATGGAGTCGAATTCATTGAACTAGACGGCAGTTGATTCTGCATAAGTCTCTTATTGATTTCTTCAGGTTTTAAAATAAACATACCTTTTTCTTTTTTGTTGAAGCCATCCTTTGATTTTAGTGTGTTTTCCGTATTTGGAGATTTTGTAGTCGCTTTAACATGCGGAGCTATTTCTGCAACAGGTTTTTTGTGAAGTGTAACAAGCGTCGCTGGTATAGACGGAGATCTGCTTACCGAATGAGAGCAGCGAGTCGTAGGAGAGTTCAACAAGGACGCTTTACGTAATTTATTATCATTTAAAACAGGTATATTATTGCTTAAATTCTGCTGAATTGGTTTGAGCGTTCCATTTGGCGCAAGATGAAAAAATTCATTGGATTTCCGAATCTTTATAGGTTTGTAAAGTTTTGTTTTATCTTGCCCTTTAGAAAGTTGGTCGACTTCTTCTATCAATTTGTTTGTGCATCCCAGCAATTCAGCGTATTTATTATCATTTAATTTATCGTCAGTTAACGTCATCATTTCAGAAAATGGGGCATTTTTCGGAGGCATAAATGAAAGTGGATTATCAATAACATTAAAATTTTCGAGTTTTTTGGTAGTAATCCATATTCCTCTGGTCCTTCTTTGTTTCCAAACTTTAGATGAATTGTTTACAGTCTCTATACCAAGTAATTCATCTTTTTCATAAGGTCCGACAAAAACACAAGATTCATTTTCGTTTGGTATCGCGTAAATACCAAATTGCGGCCCGGTGTTATCGACAATTTTTTGTAATGATAACCTTACTGTTTTTCCTGATGCTCGAGCAACATTTATAGCCTTCTTAATACTTTCCAACTTCACAAAGAAACCTTTATTGTAAAATTGAATTTCAGTAAAATCGTTTTCAACGGTCATCACAAACCATTTGGAAAATTCTGATGCGCATTCGTTATCGTCAGTCATATGTTGATGCTCTAGAATGGGTGGATCATGTACATCACTAGATTCTTCAGAATCAATTCTGTACATATCTTCAGGAATAGCGCAACTTTCGTCCTCTGAATTATCTTGACCAGAATCGTTATGTCCCTGTTTCTCACACATCTTTGCAACTGACCCAGCCAATTCCCAACATTGAGGCAAACCATATAAAATACAGAAATTATCTTTTAGGTCTTTAGCATTGGTTAGCAAGTTTCTAACCGTTATTGGATATTGATGTAGCTCAGCAAATCGTATTTCGCTTATGTTAATACAATCTTTGAAAAGAGAATTTTTTGCATCTACTGCCATAAATATTCTATACTGAGGTCCTTTAGATATCAGAAATAAGTTTTTTTTTTCTCGGTATCGACCTAAAATAAACTCCCACGGATAAAGGGCCATTTTTCCAGGTTTAGGAGGGTCTAGTGAAATTTTAAGATTGCCCTGATCAACTCTCTGTTTATGGTACTTGTAATTTGTTTCTAACCAAGCAACAAGTTTGGCTTTATCAGGTTTTTGCTGCGTAAATAATTTTATATTTGAGACTATTGGTTCATTTGATGCGGACACAAACGACGTCGATGGTTCAGGTGCATCTACACAGATAGTTTCCATAACATCTCGGGCTTTTGGTAAGCTTTTATTGGTGGTAATGTTGTCTACACTTATAGATTCATTCGCGTTTTGGTTTTGTAGTGAGCTATTATTAGAACTTATGCTCATGAGGCTTATCATCCTATTGCGTAAAGTTTTATCGTTTTTCTCAAGCTCAATAATTCTTTTGTTTGCATTAAAATAATGATCCTCGGTATAATTTCGCCCTCTATAAGCTTCTGTTCTTGCACTATGATTATCACCAGCATATTCGGCAATATGATATTCCGGTTGTTTCAATTGAACCCCAATGGAATTATGTTTCGTAGATAGTTTTTCTAGAAAATTATTTTTTGAAGCGGATAACATACGTGTTTTCATGCCATTCTTTTCAACACTTTCGATGGATTTGTCCGTAGCAGATGAATTCTGTTGCTGCACAGTCTCGCAAAGATTTGTACTTTCAGGTATAATTTTGGGAACCCAATTATCGGTGAATCTACATTTACAAAAACATTTATACAAACTGTGAATCATGCACCAAGGTTCCACGTTATGTAATTTTAATTTTTCTACGACTACTGCCGCAACTCTTTTCTTTGATTTGTTTTCGCTTTTGAGGCACATACTGCTAAAAAACTCCGGGTATTTTCTAGACGATTTCCAATCCCTTCGTTTAGACTTTAAAAGCACACTGTTTTCTGGAGTTACAATAACAGTTTGATGGAATTTTTGTTCCTCTTTAGCCATTTTTGAAATAATCTCATTGTCTATGCTTATCAAACCAGGTATGAATTCAGAGCAATCACGTTCATACGAGTCTTTGTACTTTGTAAAGTCACATTTACATTCAAACATACATTCTATTCGTCCACAGTGTCTGTTTAGTTTATATGCACATTCTATTGACGAACAGACGCAACCAAGGGCACAGTGTTCATTAGGGCAAACATTTATAGGATTAGCGTTAGGACCTTCGGTCAATCTAATGATGGTCACATCAAGTCTTTCTAGTTCTCCACATTTGCGTTTCAGTCTATCTTTCAATGAAGGATTAATAACAGAATTGGAATCTTCTGATTTCCCAAATCGCAGTTCGTCTTCTCCAGTATACATGTTGTCTTGATCTAAACTGATTTCAACCGAATCTAACATATTATGAAGTATTTTTTCTATTTCTGATGTTACCACTGAGTATTCTGTCATAGTAGTATGTTGATCTACAACATCTTTGGAAAACGGTGACTGATAGTCACTATCTATGTCACGACGCATCAGAATTCGCCGTTGGCCGCTTTGGTAGCTAAGATCAAAAGTTATACAATTGTCATGCTCGATTTGTACAATATTTTCCTCTTTAACTGTAGCCAGAACAGATACTGAAAACTCTGCCCATTTTTCTGATATAGTGCCGTCAGCCTGTCGCATGCTGTGTAAACAATGCGCTATTGTAGGGTCTACGGCTTTTCCAAGCACTGGTTGGATTTCGAGCCCAGGCACAGGTAAATCAAGTAGGTCTATTCTGCCTACATGGTACTTTTGATAGGAATGGTCCAAGAAACTCTTTTTAGTCAATGGCCCAGGTTTAAAATTTATATTTAAAGAATTTCGTAGAAGGCCTTTTCTTTTTATAAATGTTTTACGTTTAAAAACAGAGGGGAGCATTTTTTCCCCTAAATCATGCTTACAAATAAATTTAAGTTTTCCACCTTTACTGCCGTTGACCTGGATACGTTTACCATTCCACATGACAAATTGAGTAGAATATACGCGTTCTTCTGAGTTTAAATTCATTAACATTTGCCAAGCGTACCTCGATATAGGTTTATCGCTTTTCAGCATATTTTTAGCAAGAGCTTTTGTGTTCTCCTTTCTCGAGAACCCTGCCCTAATCTTGCGTAGCAGAACACTCTGTTGCTTATCGAGCTCAAGTGGTAGAGAGTCGTAAACATCTTTTTCAAGCGAATTTCTTATGTCTCTAACAGTCTTAACCTTAAACTTTGTTTTCTTCTTTGGCTCGAAATGTTTATCAGTTCTGGGTTCGAAATCACAAGCAATTTTTATATCACATTCTTTTTGGATAACTGGCTGGGCAGGGGCTATTTTCAGTAGCTCGGTAAGATCGTTCTTTACTTGTCTTGCGCTTCGTATGATATTTGAAGAAAATACTTTAGGATCTCTTTCCATTATGAACTATAAAGTCTGTAACAAATAATTAAAAGCTAAAAACCAGGATACGTTCACACGAATAAGTTTTTTTGTGTAAAATAGACAAAATTTACAAAACAAAATTAGGAATTAACTTGAGCTATAATCACTTTCTAACTTATCAGTCTTAATTTAATAAGTTGTTTCATAATAATATCATTTTTTAGAACGCACTTTATTGCCTACTGTACTTCTAACACTGATGGTAAACTCACTATCAAATGAAAGTCAAATGAGGCCAAATATGATGGATCTATTATGAGCCATTGAGAAGTTTCGCCTCCACCATCATACAAGCTCAATGTTACCATATTATTGTATTGTCATAGAAATTATAGGTTGCTATTAAGCGAGAAAAGCCAGAGGTAAGTTTTCCTAAAAATATTATTAATTAGGTACATATTTCGTTTGCGTGATTTTAAGCATTTTAGTGTTTATTATCATAAGTGGTGTAGGTAGGTAGTATTGATTTAAGAACGATGTGTATGTATGCAGTATTTACCCCACCCACCGTGAAAAACGTAGATTTTTTGCTGAGAATATGGTACTAACAATGACTTCAGCAAGCAGCAACACTCGCAACTAATCAGTAACAGCGATATAATATCACTAGCGATTTAAAGCAAGAGTTTCATAAATCGTCCTCAAGGACTATGATGACAACTTTAAATTCAATCTTAAAAGTCGTAGTTTAACATCATCGTGAACAAAATGGCCGATGCAAAACCAACTTCCCTAAAATGTATGTATTGATTCGTTTGAGGTGCGGAGTTTTCCGAGAACCGAAGCCCGCTGTGCTATTTTGTTCATTAACGGGTTATCCAAACCCATACTAACTGAAAAACACGTTTAGCACAGAAGGTTATCCCATAGTGGGGGACGATTTAGTATTATGTAATTTAGGGACTGTTAGGTTTCATCCCTGTTCCCAGAGGGACGAGGGATGTAGTACAATAAGGGTTTAATTTGTAAAATAGAACTTATTGCACTGTACTTTTTATACCATATGTCGCATTTGCTTTTAAATTTTTAAATGTTTAAAGCAAATAGGTAGCTCTATAGAATGTCATCTTGTTTTTTAGTAGAATTGTTGAGTGTTCGTCGCGCTACAGAGCAAGTCACCCCCATGTATTAGTTATAACTATCATTACGAAATAAAGTATACCAAGTTCGTTCAAAGAAATAGTGTTTATTTCAGAGATAAGACCCCAATCTTGACTTGAATACTATATTTTAATCTATTGGTTTGATTATATTTTGATGCTAATTCTGCATTATCAAACAACCTATACTAAACTAACCTCTAAGCAGATGATAGTATTGATTGATATAGAGTAGAATGGTAGAATAAAAATAGGTCGTGGATTACTTTGTAAAAAAGATACATAACAATTCAAAACATTACATAATAATGTATAACAGCGCTTATTCGAGCAATGGCAGAATTTATTCATCGACAATACTTTCAACAAAATGGCCGAAACGATGGCAATGTAGTCAAGTAGGTACCTACATCAAGTTTCATCTAAACGCATCTCCGAGGAAATGTAACGTTGACGCCAAAATTAAACGGAACAGGACCATCAATAAAATTATGAAAAGGAATATTAATTTATTTTACCAAACTAATACACAAACAAACGGCTTTGTCTTCCTAACCTCCAAAAAAATAATTATACAGACCCGATACCTATTAAGAACGTGTTTGAACTTCACGGTAACATTTAATCTAAAATTCACTTTAAATAAATTAGACAGCACATTCAAATTCCATCTAAAACGAATAAAACAAAGTAACTCGTACGTAAAATACCAACGCCCGCTAAAGTTCCATCCAGTTCTATCAAACACAAAACACAAATTGACGTTTTCAACAAAATGGCGGAGTATTATTTTTAAAATGTAATAAGTATGCCCGTATTTTTAACGCCTCCAATATTTTACCATTTTTGTCATTTCGCCTAAATATTAAACTAAGTAGCCTACCTTATCAATCTCGGTATTTGTTCAATGACTTTTAAGAAGTTGTAATGAAACTCCCTTCCTCAAAATGGCGACCAACAACCTGACATTATACGTGATTCTAAGTTGCACCCGTGTTAATCTCTTGATCCATTAAAGAAATAAACAATGTTATTGATATTTTGTTCCTGCTGCACTAAGTTAATTTCACATCTTAACTGATTTTCAAAATTATTCAACAGAGTACCGCAATATAAAAACGTGTTTATTAGGATTAGGACACGTTTCGATTCGGTACCTATTCCTTTTCCGATCAGTCAATCGCTCTCTTGTGTCCACAGACAAAGTAGATTTCGTTCATTTAGCTATTCGAGGCGTTTACTTAAAAATATGGCGATAGATAGATATTATATCGACTAAGGTTACATTTGACCTAACTGGAATACGGTCTTATGTATAGACTAATCTCGGAGTAGGTATTATTCTGTTTGGTGAAATGAAGCCTTAGGCGTAAATAGAAATGTCTCTGTTGTGTTATCTATTATATATATTTTTTACCTAATAACAAAATTTAAAAAATATCAAGCTGTTTATTTTTACTAATACATTATACATTGTACGCAGAAAAATATTTCTATATGAACAAGAGTTTGACGTGGCGGCAGGTACCTACAAGCATTAATATCCGCTTGATTAAATGCATAAACAAGTTTCGGAACGTGCCAATTATTATCAATAGGTACGTCAGCAGGTGTTCTAGGTAATTCTGACTATTCTGTATTCTTTACACAATTTATAGAATTTCTTCGTTCGATTAAAATAGCACCATGTTATGACTTAACCGGTATGTTTTCAAATTAAATGTGGAACGAGGCAAGCTGAACGAAACCATTGATACCATGGAGGTCTCTTTAAAATAAAACATATTTACCTTTCACCATTTAAAAAGCGAGATCGATGTCAAACTTGCTAAAACTAACCTAAACCGCCATCCTCTGCTTTCCCGAAGTGATTATTTTACTGTCTCGCAAATCATTAATCGATAGGGTAAAGATAATGTACTCTTTTATAGTATAATTAGAGAAAGAGAGCACCAGAGAATGCAAAAAACATGTGCAAGGATAAAATAAATAAACAGTACAAACTATTCTTGAAATGAAACTTGATTGTTCTGGATGGTGACCATAGATTATAAGTAAGGGTATGTCCTGGTGACAGCGGTCACGTGATTGACCCGCGCCATTATCTACTTACCTGTTATTTAGGCCGGCTACATATAGTATGAAATGTAGATTAATTATTATGATGCGTTCTCAATAGCTTTTCAAAAAATATTTTGACGCAGTAGCTAATTATTCTGATGTGACATCAACCATTATACTGCCAATGTTCGGAGTAAGCGTCCTCATTTTTCAGTAATTATTTGGGCGTTTGTTCCGAATTACTTTCGTGGTCACATTTTTGTAGACGTAGCTGCAGATTTCGATTTCGTTTCTGGTCTGGTATCTAAGTTTACCCGACATCTAACAAATAATCAAAAATGGCATAAATTTACGTCAAATTCTTCAAAAACATGTCCACAAAAGTGAGGCGGTTGAAACGCTCGAATAATCATCCTTTTCCAAACCACCATATGTTAAACCACATAGTAAGTGCGTGTTAATAGTAGTTTACGTGACGTTTGCGTAATGACAGGCATTACAACAAGAGTCTGGTTTGTGAAACGAGCCGCATTCATAATAGATCACACGAGTATTGTAATGCCAATTATGCAGAGTCGCGTACAATACTTTATCTAGACACATATTATAAGTACTCTAAGATGGGTTCAGAAGCCGAAAGGCAAATGACCAGCATTACCTGTGGTAGTAGGTGACAGCGATGACAGTAGTAACGTAATGAAATTAGGGTACATTACTATCGAAAATTGTAAAGTAATGAGATCCAAATTTGGAGCATCTTTCACCTACTACCACAGATAATGCTGGTCATTGCCTACGGGTTTTGAACGCATAACATAATAGACGATTTATGATGTGTGTAGATAAAAGTATTAACAGACGATCGAGTACATATGTCCGCTCCAAACCACCATACTGTACGGTGCTCACTAAAGATGCTGCACAAGTGCACACCCAGCCGTCTTGAGTAGGTACCTAGTCGTTTCTATGCTAATGTCGTTACTGGGAGCGTGTGAACGCCCGCGTCATACCTCCGTTTTTATAGTACGAACTAATATCGCGTTGGTGGTCACTACTAAACCCAGTTCAGATTTACTTGTCTTAAGTACCTAGTACACAACGGCCGTTTTCTCGTGGTCCTACTATTTTTGTCCTACTGACTTTCGACGGAGCCCTGCCTTGCGGCAGGGCTCCTATTTCTGGGCGGTTTGCCCTTCGGGCGTTTAAAGATACCTAACGAACCTAACCTACCTACTTTTACAACCACAATTAGTATTTAGTGATCAAATCTAGGTTCACTTTTTGACTAGTAGGACAAATTAGTAGGACCACGAGAAAACGTGTTACACAACTTTCTAACCCCAAAATGCAACTTTTTGTATGAAACAGTTTTAGCCAAAAAAGCTTATTTTGAGGATAGAAAGTTGTTTACCGTTTAAGACAAATAAGTCTGAACAGGGCTTACTTATCGCCACTTAAATAAAATACCCAAGTAATGGTCAATTTTTCATTTTAATAATAAATCGCCGTATGGTTCACTTTCTTACTCGTTGCAATCAAAGACTAGGTAGTTTGTTCTATCTACTCATAGAAAATTAGGGCATTACACAACTCCCGGTTCAGAACTGCCAGGACTAAATGTTCATCACAATTATCTTCTGTTTCTTTATTATATTATACGTACATATACAGGGTGTTCGGCACATGGACCGTCAATTTTTTTTGGGATATTGTTGGGGTTATTTGCTGTCTTTTCGCCCTTGGACCTTGGGTCATAAAGGTCACGGTGTTGAAGATATGAATTTTTAAATGTTTTTTCTCAAATTTTCCGAAATTCCACCTTTAAACGTTTGTAACTTTTTTATTAATGACTGTAAAAAAATAATATTTTGTATTTAATACTTGCTAATACATGCTTGTTCAAATAATAATAGTCTTTTTTCTAATTGATAGTCTCAAAGGGACGTACGAGGATTTTTATGTCACAAAATTACTGTTTATGTGATTAAAATCCAACTTCGAAATTCAATTATTAAAAAACTAAATACAATTTTGAGGTTCTTTTTTTTTTAAAACTTCTCTAACTAATGACCTTTCTAACGATGTGCTACACATTGTTAAAAAATAAATCTGAGTCTAATTACGGGGATATTCCGCCAATAGGGTAGAAATTGTTATGAATTAAGAAGCACTACAACTTTATTTGTAAGTTTTGTAACGCATCGGAACCTTTTCGGAACACCTGGCTGGTTGAATAATAGGCTCCTACAATAATACCTCCTTAATAACACGTCCTTGAATAATACCTCCTTACCTTCGCCAAAGTTTTTTTTTCTAATGGCGAATTACTGTTTTACGGTGCAATTGTGAAGGGAAATTTCATTTATGATTTATTGTAATTATTTTTCCTAAACTATGGCTAACTACACTAACGAAGAATACGTTGATATGATAATGGCGTATGGTATAGCAGGGGGTGTTTCAAGAGCCTTGTATTGGGATCTGTTTCAAAGGCTTGTAATATTCGGTCTTCGATTGCAACATTATACTGCCTCACATTAATACGTGGCTCTTGAAAGTTTACGTTTCCAGTCTCCCGCATACGTCGAAACGTCGTCGAAAATGTGTCGTGGTGGGGCAATCTTCGATTTGGATGCATCTCTTGATAAATCCTTCGGGCTTCACGAGAAACACCCCCTGCTATACCATACGCCATTATCATATCAACGTATTCTTCGTTAGTGTAGTTAGCCATAGTTTAGGAAAAATAATTACAATAAATCATAAATGAACTTTCCCGTCACAATTGCACCGTAAAACAGTAATTCGCCATTAGAAAAAAAAACTTTGGCGAAGGTAAGGAGGTATTATTCAAGGACGTATTATTAAGGAGGTATTATTGTAGGAGCCTATTATTCAACCAGCCAGGTATTCCGAAAAGGTTCCGATGCGTTACAAAACTTACAAATAAAGTTGTAGTGCTTCTTAATTCATAACAATTTCTACCCTATTGGCGGAATATCCCCGTAATTAGACTCAGATTTATTTTTTAACAATGTGTAGCACATCGTTAGAAAGGTCATTAGTTAGAGAAGTTTTTTAAAAAAAAGAACCTCAAAATTGTATTTAGTTTTTTAATAATTGAATTTCGAAGTTGGATTTTAATCACATAAACAGTAATTTTGTGACATAAAAATCCTCGTACGTCCCTTTGAGACTATCAATTAGAAAAAAGACTATTATTATTTGAACAAGCATGTATTAGCAAGTATTAAATACAAAATATTTTTTTTTTACAGTCATTAATAAAAAAGTTACAAACGTTTAAAGGTGGAATTTCGGAAAATTTGAGAAAAAACATTTAAAAATTCATATCTTCAACACCGTGACCTTTATGACCCAAGGTCCAAGGGCGAAAAGACAGCAAATAACCCCAAAAATATCCCAAAAAAAATTGACGGTCCATGTGCCGAACACCCTGTATATACATCCACAGATTATTGGGGTATGTGTACAGGTATGTACAAGCCTTCATTCCCAGTGGAGTAGGCAGTGCTACAGAACACTACAGAATTACCAAACCGAAACCAGAATTGTTTTTTTTGTTTTTTTTCCGGAGCTTGGTCGATAAAGGATCATGCCGCTCCATACGTTCTCTTCAAATTAAGCACTGTTGTGACTTTTTTGCACACACATTTTATATAATCTAACCAGTAATTCTCTTTCGTTTGACTGTGGGTCGGACAACAAAGAATTACAGTATCCAACATTAAACCAGAATTGTTGATAATTATGTAACCACTATATATATATATATATTATTATATTATATTATATTTTATACATCATAGTTAGTAGGTATAAAACAAATTCGCTTTCCGCGTCTATGTGTGCGACCAGTGTGACGAATTCGTCGTTAATGCTATACACACGCTGGATTCCACTCACATACCTATGGATTCGGCTTTACACGCGGGCGTGTTAAAGTAGACCAAGCGACTTGTTAGGTGCTTTGTTTGTAACAAGTTTTGGTTCAAGGTATTGTTCGCCATGTCCCATCTATTACTACTAAGTACATTAAGGTAATGTCTTTGGTTTTACCTATTTCCTGTTTTCCTAACGTTACGCATAATGAAGTATTTGTATGATAAATAAATAGTTATTTAACAAGGGACAATCTCAAACAACTAAATAAATAAATTAGTAGACCATTCTGATACCTACATCTAATTTTAATTACCATTAAGTTGGTAGAAGTCTTACTTTTCGTAAATATGCATCCGATAGCACGAACTTTGTCGATATATGGATAAAAGAAATTTATTCAGTAAGTAGGCCGCACGGGCACTTTTACACGTCAAGAATCTACCAGCGCTTCCCGAGAGGAGACCACTGCTTGGAAGAAACGCCACAAGAAACTCAGCAGTCAGTCATTTTTTAAACATATTTCATATTACAATGGTACTACTTAGTCTAGCATAGCATTATATAAAGTTACAAATATTAAATTAAATATAATATCAAATAACATGCGTAGTTCAGCAGGAAAACATGACAAAAATGTTAAGGGAGGGAAAGAGAGAGAAAAAGGAAAAATATAATCAACTACTTATGTGTATATAAGATGGTGCAAGATGACCACATAAGTTTCGATATGTTTTCCTGCATCAACGGTGTCCCCTAGACCAGAAAAAGCAGGATAAAGCTATTGCATTTGAACAAATTATTATTGACTAAGTTTCGAGTTTAGGCCATGCATTTTAGTCTGTTAGATCGTCCTCGACCCTATAATACGCTTTAGACATTAACGACCTTTTCAAGTATTTTTCAAGTCCTGGAAAGGGTAACTTTAAAACTACGTTAGGTAATTTATTATAGAAATAAATGCATTGACAAACAAATGATTTATATACCTACTTTACGGACATGGAATTTTCGAAAAGCGATTTTATTTTTATTTCTAGTATTTAAATTATGCATATCAGAGTTTTTGGTGAAAGAATCTAAATTCTTAATAACATAAATAATATTCGCGTAAATAAATTGAGACGCTACAATTAATATATTAATTTCTTTAAAAAGTTCTCTTAAGGAGTCACGGGAATTTAAATTGTAAATAGAACGAATGGCCCTTTTTTGTACCACAAATATAGTTTGGATGTCAGCTGCCTTACCCCAAACCAGAATACCGTAAGACATAACACTATGGAAATAACCATAATAAACTAAGCTGTCTCAACATTAGTTAGTTGTCTTATTTTCCTAACGGCGTAAGCTCCCGAACTTAGTGCTGGTAAGTCATTTATGTAAACCAAAAATTAAAAAGGTCCTAAAATGGAGCCTTGAGGCACAACTATTTTCACTGTAGCTCCAACATATTTCGTTTTGCTTACAACAACTGTTTGAGTTCTATCACTAAGATAAGAAGACATAAGGCTTAAAGCTTTATTGAACAATCCATAATGTTCTAATTTTAAAATAAGGGTCACATGTTCCACGCAACCAAAAGCTTTAGAAAGATCACAAAATATTCCTATTTTCCCAACTGTTATATATATATATTTATTGATTACAGATGCCGCATCAATTGTCGTTCTAGTAAAGCCAAACTGGTTATTGCTAGTAGTAGTTTATTTCTGTTAAAGTGACCTAACATATCCTTCAGCATTAACTTCTAAGACTACTTAAAACTGGTAGTATGGAAATGGGACGGAAGTTCTTTATATCACTCATCTCGCCTGATTTAAAAAGAGGTATGACTTTACTATATTTCATGAGATCTGGAAAGATCCCCTCTGATATGCAATTATTGTAAATTAATGCTAGATGGGGTGCAATTACATCTATGATATGAAAGAGCACTTTAACTGTTGTGCCCCACAAATATTCAGTCCTTTTTAAACTAAGCGATTTAAATATCTTGACTATTGAATCTGAATTTATAGGGCTGAATTCAAAGTTTATATTACATTTACTGACATTAGTGCAAAGTAATGATTGAGCTTTAAGCGCGGATGATTTAAGATATTTCGTAGTATTAATGGCTGTTGGAAAAATAATCTTCGAATGCTAAGGCAACTTTATTTGACTTGATTTGATGGTCACCTGTGTTCAGGGCGACTTGATTATCACGAGTTTTTGATTTTCCCGTTTCTCTATTTATAATATTCCATACAGTTTTTACCTTGCTGTCAGATGATTTGAGTTTAAGACTACGAAAATTTGCCTTAGCAGTTAAAAAAACTTGCTTAAAGGTCCTCAAATAATTCTTAACATAATTTAGGAAATCAGCGTTCTTATTGTCCTTCCTCTCTCTATATGGGTAGCTATATACTTAATAACTTACTTGGTGATATACGTTTGGTTCAGCTTGTTTTAACGATTAAGAAATCCCGGCTTTTTTAGGAGGAGGTTCTGTATTTTGTGTGTGTTCTGTGTTCACCGATTTCTCTGTTAATTGCAGACCGAATTTGAAAATTCTTTTCGCTTGATAAGGTATACTTCTGAGGTTCCATTGTCACAAAAATTAATCTGATAAGGGAATCCGTGATGAATTGAGGGCATCTACCTACATTTTAGTATTTTTAGTAACAAGTCTTGCATGTTCATTCAGAAAGTATCATTTGGTGAAGTGGAACTGATGATGAAGACCACAGATGGCCACCGGAACTCCTCAACGGTACCTATTTCAAGGATCATCATCATCATGGATGGATCATGGATTTCAAGGATGGCGATATGATATCTCGATTGAGATAGTTGAGCCACTTTAACGAAGAATATTTAATTGTGTAAGACAATGATTTTCCCGCAGCATTGCTTGCGGCGAGCTTAAAATATCTTAGTTTCATATTAATTGAGAAGTAAATAACGGCTTAAGATCACTAAAAAAAAAATGTTTAAAAAGAGTTAAAATGGCAGATAATTTTGATTTGCTAGCGGTTTTTGCTGTACGAAATATTTAATTATATTATGATTTAAGTAAGCAAGATTTTTTTCTTTCCATTTGTCGCAGTCTTGTGAAACGATTGATATACGATTATCCGATCCCTAACTAATAATACACCTGTACCCTTACCATCAATTACAATTACCGTATTGGCTAGCGAATCGAATGCTCTGTCCAACAATACTGTGAGGGATAGAGCATTCGACTCGCTAGCGAGTACGGTAATGGTAACTCATGGTAAGGGTGCGAAGCCAGGGCTGGTCGCTCTAGTATAAATAAAATATAACGATAAATACTGGTTTTTAATACACACAGTACCAAATTATATAAACTGCAACTATACCAAATCGAGAGGCTCTAGAGCTCATTTTTTTTAATAAAATTAAGAATTTTATCGTAAATCACTTTCTGTGAATTTTCATCAAAAATATACTGGCACGACTCAAGTGCAAGTCTAGCTAACTGCGATTTATCTAGGTTAAAAGTTTCAGCGCATATTTGATATTCTTGGGACAGAGAAGTTGAGAATACACCTTTGTCATCAGTCTGTAAAAAAAAAACCACAGGTTAATTATGTAGGATTTCACATCATGCAATTTATAGTCCGCGATTTGTCACAAAGGCAAGTGGTGGGGGCCAAGTGCTATCGTGCTTACTCATCACGCAGTGCCGCCGCCTTCCAAGCGACGACGCGAATTCGCGTCCGCGGCATTACGTTAACATTTCATGGACGCGAGTTCGCGTCCGCGGCATTAGGCTGTCAAGGACGCAATTTCGCGTTTTCGGCATCGTAAGTGAAAAGTTTGCGTCTAAAAACAGTTTTTGTCGAAAACATATTCAGTATACTTCAGACGTATATAACGTTTTTAGTTAGATTATAATAAAGAAAGTGTTTAAAGCAAGTGTTTAGATAGTGGACAAAAATGATAAGTATTTTGATATTGTTTTATGAAATATTTAGCAGTTCAGTTATTGATAATATATAGATATAGGTATATATTATTAGTAATTATACACTTATTAGAGTAATATCATGTTTTTGCAAATTAGTATCAATATTTAAAAAAAACACTGGTTGTCAACCTTTTCTGTATGTATAGTTATTTATTTATAATACGTGTAGTAGTTTGTATTATTAATTGCCACAATCACTTATAAAGTATATGGCACATGATTAAATTACTATCATTAAATATTTTTCGCGATAATACGTAAATGACAATTACCTATAAACATAATGGACGGGAATCCGCCTCCGCTTCACCCGAAATGAAAATGTTGAGTATTACAAATGTGTTTATTTTAATAACCGGTAACAGTATACAATTTGTCTTTAAAAATTACATCACGGGATAAGTTTTTTAAAATAGTTAAGTGTTTTTCTAGCAAAAACTATTTTTTCTAAATTACAAATGCACTGATTCCAAAAACCGAAGTATAATATTCTCCTTAAATTAAAAAATAATAAATAGTTGTTTTCTAGTAAAAAAACGAGGCCGCGAAATTCTCTTAGGAGACCTTAGTAA
Source organism: Acleris sparsana (assembly GCA_923062465.1). Classification (NCBI taxonomy): domain Eukaryota; kingdom Metazoa; phylum Arthropoda; class Insecta; order Lepidoptera; family Tortricidae; genus Acleris; species Acleris sparsana. The sequence continues at coordinate 10,037,679 of OV281289.1, forward strand.
CTTTTAAATTGATGACGATCAACATTCACAGATTTGTGATTGTCGTCCGCGAGAAAATCACAGATTTGATTTTTTTTTTATGCAAATCGTTCTCATTCCTATAAAGGATTAAAATACTCTTTGACACCAACGACGGCTAGAGTAACTGTTATTTTTAATTAAAATTTGTTGTGTAAAAAGCAATAGAACCCACAGACCCAGCATACAATTTCAGAATTTAACAGTGTAAATATGTACCATAATTTCATTTAAAAGACGAGTTTTTGCACTTAGTAACATCAACTTAGCATTTAGTTTTCTTGCCTTTATCACGAGTCTAACACGGCCAAATTAAGATTACAAATTAGTGTCGACAGTGTGACTCGTACTATACTCAGACGTTATCATCTGAGCTCTAGGGCCATAAACTAATTAGTGAACAAACAAAGAAGTTGCTACAAAGTGCGAGCAAAAGATCTGCTAACCTCCCAAGAGCGAGCAAGATGTGCGAAAAAGGGTTTTATGGCCCCAGAGCGCAGATGATAGCGATCCGAAAATAGCCTGGTACCACCATACGTGTCAAGATTCAAATACTTACACAGATAATAACAGGCACACTAGCCTCACAACATTCCTTAAATTGATGGGCTTCGTAGGAGGGGATTAATTTTGTGTTTACATTACTTGTTAGGCATATTTCTGAAATCATAGGTAGGCACATTTTATGCATCAGTTTTTAACACTTCGTTGCAACAAATAATTAAAATGAGCACAAACCTAATGGTAATTTAAGTCTGCACAATGTATCCCATGTGTCAGTGTTTCCTCCCAGTCGGGGATGTATGAAGGTGCCGTGTCCAATTCTTTCTGGTCTGAAGTTTAGCATTTCCAGCACTTCCTTTGGGTTGCAAATCTCCCCACAGTGTAGTGTTATCTAAAATAACTACAACTGTTTATTTACTCAATATAATATTATTGCATATATTTAACAATATGTCAAGCTGTTTACCAGTGTAAGTGACAGATTGCAAGCCCATCGCCTATTACCAGCCTTTAACATCTTGGCCTAGTTGTGCAAAATGTGGTTACAGAATTATCAACAAGTTTTTAGAGTTGTTGGTAATTCTGTAGCCCTGCCTACCCCACTCTGGGAATAAAGGCGTGAGTTTATGTATGTATGTATATTAATCATTTAATTAATATCCATGTTTATGTATTTTCTAAATAATAGACAGAGACAAAAATGTTTATTGCAAGAACACAGTATTCGGACATCTTTGGCAGGTACACAATATAGAAAATAATATTAGGAATTCACTATTATAAAATTAGGTATTTAAAAAATATATACACCTCAATCACAGTTGCTATGTCATCCTTATGAAGTATAAATACAATCTTATCCTTATTTATTATAAGATAAGTCAAGGTATTAACTATGTTGTTAATTGAAAAAATGATGAACCGCGTAAGAACTTTTGTCAAGAAGCCACCTTGTTATTAATTTATAAATTGATTTGGCGGGCATTCAAGACGACATTTATTTTTAGAGAGAAGAGAAGAAGAAGAGACTTGAGTTAGTATTTCGAGTTCTGTTGATCTTTTAATTATTCTTTTGCCCCGAAAATACTTTTTTTATATCTAGTGAATTGCCCCTATCAGCAACCCTTTAACCATTGGTATTTTGTCCATGTCAGTATTTTCTTGCGTTTTGTTTGTATCTTTGTCACGAATAAATGTATTTTGTTTCTTTCTGTCTTTCTAACTAACAACGAAAATACATTTCCAAGGTAAGCTGTTAGTGCACCGTCTCGAGAGCAGGTACTGATCAATCTTCTCAGCACGAACACAAACTTATGAAGTTTTCCATATATTTCAGAAAAGTAAAATTTCCAACTACAAATTGATCAATAAAAAGCATAGGTACCTAGAGATTTTGTAGTTTGTACTATTTCAACTTACTTGTTTTGATAACCTAGTACAGATACGGCCTTTGTAGGATTTGAATTGCATTAGATAAGTTTTATTAACATTCATTTTAAATTGTTATTATTCAACCAGTCAATTAATTTTGCTAAAGCTCTGTCAATTTCATCACTTTAAGTTATCTATTTTATCAGATTTAAAAATGAATATACTATCCTTGGCAAATATTAGCAATTGTGGCTTAAGTTGTCAGTTAAATCATTTATGTTTAATGAGGGACCGAAAATACCCCCCCGAGGTCCCCGACAGCGGTTATATTTTTACATACTAATTTTGTTTTTCCAGTTCACCATTAATTATATGAATATTTTTGACGATAGGGCAGATAACTATGAATAAAATGCCCCTGATACCATCGCTCTAATTTATGCAATAGTGTCAAGTGATCGACAAAATCAAGCGCTTTGCTAAAGTCTAACCATCTTATTCACAAACGCGCGCTATTTTAATTAAAGTATAGTATATAGTATAAGTAGTAGAAAGTAGTCGTACATTTGAATTTTGCAGAAAGTGACAGAGCATAATTTAACCAAAACAGGTTTATTGTTCGATTATGAATAAGGGGTAGTGTTGTTAGAAGACTAGGCTTGAAGACTTTCGAACCTTAAAGACCCGCAAATCTTGAAGGTTCAAGCTTTGAAGACGAGAGCATTGAGAGCACGAAGGACTCAAAACAGTTCAGAACCTTAAGGACAAGCTTTTTATGAGCTCTCAAGAATAAATCTTTAGACTCGAGCTTTAATAACTCGGGCCTATTGAAAGATCAAGCCCCCGAACCTCAAAGGCCAGTGTCAAGCATTAAGAGCTCACACAATGAGCACTCTAGTCAATATATAATCATTACTATTAAATTAAAATAAAATGTTACAGAAATAAATAAAATAAAGTTGTACGCAACTATATTTTTACACTTGAATGTACTTAAAATTACATGTACATTTAAAAAAATCATAGTGACACTATATGACAAGATTTGATTTGTACTATAAATAGTATCTGCAAAGTAATGTCTCTATATATATATATATATATATCAAATATTTCGTAGATTGATCTGATTTGTAAAAACCGTTAATTCTTAAAACTTTTAAATTCTCCAAACTTTATACCCTTACAACTTCAAAACTTAGGAGGCTTAAAGCTTGAGGCCTAAAGACTCGTGGTTTCTGTGCTCGTAAGCAGCATCACCAACTTTTTAATTTGAGGCTTCTATGGTCGAGGCGTCTAGACTCAGCAGTCGCAACTCGAGTCTTGTAGTTTAAAACGCTAATAAAGGGGTAACAAAATTACTGTTACAGGTATGTTTTTGTTCATGTAGGTAATCTTTTCTGATTTAATAAGATTGAAACAGGAGGAAATAGTCAAGCTACTCTTTCCGAAGCCATATTATTGACTAGCCTCTGCCCGCGACTTCGGCCGCGTAGATTTCGAATATCGTTATTCCCTCGGCAACTTTTAAATTTTCCGGGATGAAATGTAGCCTGTGTTAATCCAGGGTATAAGCTATCTCCATTTCAAATTTCATCCAAATCCGTCCAGCCGTTGCAGCGTGAAAGAGTAACAAACATCCATCCATACAAACATTCGCGTTTATAATATTAGTAAGGATTGCATAATAGTATAATTTTTTAACCAATGTTATAAATAATTACATTGTTGAAAGGGTCCACACATTTGACCCAAGTATGTTTGACAAACTATATCAAAGAAAGAAGAAAAGAAGAAAGAAAGAAAGAAAGAAAGAAAGAAAGAAGAAAGAAAGAAAGAAAGATCATTTTACAAACTTTCAATTTGCAAAAACGTGTCTGTGCTTAAACCATTACATATTACATAGATTACATGAGCTTATTAAATAAGTTAGGTTAGGTTAGACTATTGACCACATTTTTCTTTTTTAATATGGCAGGGTGTAACTCTTTGTGAAATGAAAGTTCGTAAAATGATATGGTTTGCGAAATAATGATTTGGTAAAACATTAGTGAACCGTTATTGAACCCTAGATATGGACATACAAATTAAAAAACAACAAGAATGAATACCTTAAGTCCAGCATCTCTAGCTTTGCTTAATAAAGGAACAAAGTCACAAAATACCCCTTCAGCAGGGTTCCCACTAAGCTCCATTCCAACCACAATATCTGGATAGTTTTTATAGAACTCTATAGCCAAATTTGTTGTTTCTTCTGCTGCCTTAAGGGAGCACCTGCGATCTATTGATATTATCAGCCTAGATATTATTGTGAGATTTAAAGATGCCCTCCTGGAATTGTAAATTAAGTTTTTTTATCATTTGTTTGTGTCAGGAGATTTATTATAATTAATTATTTTAGTTTCATATTTTTTCAAGCTTTTGCCCAAAACTCCATTCACATAAGGTTTGTTTATTGTTATTCCTTTCAGGAACTATTTATTATTCTGAGACAAAAAGTATCTTAATATAATTAATTATGGCTTGTATAAAATAGAGAGTGGACATCTGAAATATTTTGATATTGTTTAGTTCAAGTTCAATTCTTTGATATATGCCCGTGTCAAGGTTGGGAGTTACACATGATCGGTGAAAATGTTTTTCCACCGATCATGTGTAACTTCCATACCATATGCTGATTCATCAGTGGGGGAATCTAAAAATAAAATAAACTAAACTATGTACAATAACTACAACTACAAATACCTACTAAATCACAAAATGGCAATTTACAACTAAATATTAAAATAATTAATATAGTTGGCTAAAATATATAGGAATGAAGTATTTACAAAAGTAAGGACATAACTAAGGCTAGCTTGGCGAATGATGTAATCAAAAAGAAAAAAATAAGGGATATTTTTTTTAGCAAGTTTAATGATTTCATGATTTTATGTCGAATGCTTCTACAATTCCATTGAATGGCTGTTTGAGCCTTTATTGGTCATAAGGACAGACGTCAATTGGTTCAGCAGTTCTGAGACATTGTTCGGTATAGCATCAGAGAACTTCAGCGAATTTCAGAGCATGAAGAGAAGAAACAATGGAGGCTGACACCACACCAGCATCCTAGCATCTCTTTTACTACTGTTATCCAAAGCACCAGAGTCAACTGGACCATGTTTGCGTGAACTAACTTCCCCCAATCAACAACAGGGACAGAAATCCCACTGCCCCCATCAGGAGGCTCCTTTTACAACATCAATGAATACTTACGGGAACACAGCTACAAACGCTACAAAAACAAAATTCCAAAACTATATCTACAATAATTACACCAATTCTTAAAGAATCAACTGATATACCAACAAAAAAACACAAAAAGGGGCAAGAGATAATTTTGCATGTGTAAAAACCAAACACCCGAATTTTCAGTTTTTATGATCCAAAATGATGGGGAAATTGACCAGGACATTAGGAACAGGATGACTGCAAGTTGGATGAAATAGCCAAAGGTATTGGGGGTCATATGTGATCCACAAATGCCCCTTCAGCTCAAGGATATAATTTATATACACCATTGTGGGTCCAGTTGTGATGTATGGGGTTGGTCTGAGTGTTGAACTACCAAGGAGAAACATAAAAGGAATATGCATGTGGCAGAGATGCAGTTGTTACAATGGATGTGCAGCATCACTAGAAAGAAATATATAAAAGGAAGATGAAAGTAGTAATGATAATAGAAAAATTGAGGATTAATAGATTGGCATTGTATGGGCATGTATTGCAAGGGATGATCAAACATAACTGGAAGAGTGATGAGTATGAACGAAGATGGATAACCTAGTGTGGGACAAGGGCAGGAGTATAATGTGGGAGGATCAGGGAGCAGACCTTCATGTGGCCCTTGCCTGCTAAAAGATTGCAGACCCCTGTTCGAATCCAAGACTTGCATTATGTTTTGCCTAATGATAAGCCGGTAGATTCTAGTAATTTTCTAAATGACGAGTGTTTGCTAATGGTAGATAAGGCGGTATTCCTAGGCATAACAATAGATAAAAAATTGCAATGGAGTCCCCACATAGCTGTACTGGCAGGTAAACTAAGTTCGACAGCTTACGCCGTTAGGAAAATTAGACTACTAACTAATGTTGAGACAGCTCGCTTAGTTTATTATAGTTATTTTCATAGTGTTATGTCTTACGGTATTCTGGTTTGGGGTAAGGCAGCAAACATACAAACTATATTTGTGTTAAAAAAAAGGGCCATTTGTTCTATTTACAATTTAAATTCCCGTGACTCCTTAAGAGAACTTTTACAGAAATTAATATCTTAACTGTAGTGTCTCAATTTATTTACGAGAATATTATTTATGTTATTAAGAATTTAGATTCTTTCACCAAAAACTCTGATATACATAATTTAAATACTAGTAATAAAAATAGAATCGCTATTCGAAAATTCCGGGTCTCTAATTTATATAAATCATTTGTTGGTCAATGCATTCATTTCTATAATAAATTACCTGACGTAGTTTCAAAGCAACCCTTTCCGACACTTAAAAAATACTTGAAAAGGTCTTTGATGTCTAAAGCATATTATAGGGTCGAGGACTAACTACCAGACAAAAATGCATGGCCTAAACCCAAAACTTAATAATAATAAAGCCTTTTTATTTCCAAATACATGTGTTACAAAGTTATTATAAAGTGTTCAAGTTGTTAGTATTGTTAATTTTATTTTCTTAGTTTAGTTAATTGTGGTTAGTTTTTTATAGATTTGGACCCCTCTCTGGGTGTAGGCCTCCTCCAGCTTTTTCCATGTCTCCCTGTCTCCCGCCTTTTTCAGCCAGTCTTTACCAGCCGTCTCCACTATGTCGTCTGTCCATCTTTTATAGGGTCTGCCGACTTTTCTTTTTCCAATAGGACCCTTCCATTTAGTTGTAAGTATTGTCCACCTTTTGTCCTTATATCGAGCTAAGTGTCCTGCCCATCGCCATTTTAATGTAAAAGTTTGAGTAAGTGCATCTTGTATTTTGGTTTTGTCCCGTATGTCTTCACTTCTGATTTTTTGTTTCCTTTTTATTTTTAGCATGCTTCTTTCCATGGCCCTTTGTGTGGATCTTATCTTTTGTTTGATGTTGTCAGTGAGGGTCCATGTTTGACATCCATAGAGAAGACTCGGTAGGAGGCACGAATCCATCACTACTTTTTTCAGGTTGATGTTGTAGTTCCCTTTAAGTATTTCTTTAAATGACCAAAATTTTTTCCAGGTTAAGTTGATTCGCCTTTCAACTTCTTCCTCATTGTTTGTGTTTTTGAACGATATCTGTTTTCCCAGGTAGATGTAGTGATCTACATAGTCTATAGTTTTACCTTTGATGTTAATTGGGACTTGTTGGCTGTTTGTCATAATCTTTGTTTTGCTGGCGTTCATGTACAACCCAACTCCTACGCTGATTTCATTCAACTGGCTTATCATCACTTCGAGTTCTTTGGCAGATTCTGCTATGATAGCTATATCGTCTGCGAATCTGAGATGGTTGAGGTAATTTCCATCTAGTCTTATGCCCCTTTTTTCCCAATGCAGCTTCAGAAAAATGCATTCCAGAACAGCAATAAAGATCTTCGGCGACAGAGGGTCTCCTTGTCGTACCCCACGTTCTACTCTTATTAGATCCCCTCTTGATTCTAGTTTGATTCTGCTGGTGCTATTTGCATATATATTTTTTATAATGTTAATGTATTTTTGGTCAACGCTGGTCCTCCTGAGTGCATCCCAGATTGCCATGTGGCTTAAGCTATCGAATGCTTTACTGTAGTCGATAAAGCCCACATATATAGTTCTATTGAATTCTTTATATTTTTCAATTATTTGCTCCAGTGTGTGAATGTGATCAGTTGTGCTAAAACCGGCCCGGAAGCCAGCCTGCTCTCTTTGCTGTGATTCGTCAATCGTTCTGGATATTCTTGTTAATATAATTGATGAGAAGAGTTTATACGTACTTGCCAATAAGCTAATTGGCCTGTAATTGCCTATATCCAATGGAGTCCCTTTTTTATACAGCAGGATAATGTCGGATGTACACCATTGGATTGGTACTGTCTCTGAGTCTAGTATCGTATTGAATAGTTGTGTGAGATGGTGGAGTAAAACTGGTGCACCTAGTTTTAGGGCTTCGTTGGTCATGTTGTCTGGGCCTGGGCTTTTTTCTGATTTAAGCTTTCTTATTTGTTCGTATACTTCTTTTTCTTTGATCGGCTCGACTATTTTGTTTGTGTTAGCGTTATCTAGCCTATCTTCATCTGTTTCTCCCACTGTGTCGTCGAAATCGTGTCTTCTGTATAGTTTTTTGTAGAAGTTTGTTGCATGGTTAATGACATCTTGTCTTGATTTCGTTTCTTCTTTGTTATTTTCGAGTTTTTGTATCCATTTTTTATTTAGATTTAGTTCTTTTAAGGCTCTTTTTGTGCTCCTGAATTTCGACAAGTTTCGTGTGATTACCTCCTGTCTGTACATACTGTAGTCTTTTCTTATAGATTTCTTTGTTTGTTTGAATAAATTGCTTAACTTTCTCTTCAGTTCTTTACTTTTATTGTCTGCGAACATTAGATCTGTACGTTGCTTAATTAATTGCATTGTGTTCTCGCTAAAGATTTTATTCCCTTTTTTATGATGGGTCTCGTTAGCATTTTTGAGACTATTTATTATGGACTTCTCTATCTGGTCGTAGTAATCCTGAACACTTGATCGTGATGTTTTTATTTCCAGACTGTTTTTCAAGTGTCTAAGATAGTTTTGTACTTCTTCTTCTGTTTTTGGTATTTTAGGTATTGTTTCGAAGTTCTTTCTGCTTTTGGCAGTATGGTTTAAGTTAAATGTTGCTCTCAGTAGTCTGTGGTCGGACGGGAACATCACATTGTTTAAGACTTCATAGTTTGTTATTTTTTTCGGGTCATTCGTCAGTATAAAGTCAATTTCATTCTTGGTGATTTTGTCTGGAGACATCCATGTCCATTTCCTGTTTGCTCTTTGTTTGAAAAGAGTGTTAGTTATAGATAGTTTGTATTCATGGGCATATTCTATAAGTCGTTCGCCTCTTTTGTTGCGTTGACCATAACCGTACTTTCCCATCACAAGGTTTTCTTCTGTTTTGGGATGACCTATCTTTGCATTGAAGTCACCCATGACGATTACTTTGTTGTCTGCTACGGCATGTGCTTTTTTTAAGTCGTCATAGAATTTTTGAATTTCTTCTTCATTTGATTTTTCGGTGGGTGCATATGCCTGAATTATTGAGAGATCTTGGTTGTCTATATTAAGTTGCAGCAGTGCTACCCTTTCCGATATTCCTGTGAATTTAGTAATTCTATTTTTCCACTTCTTTTTTATCAGAAATCCTACTCCATGTAGGCCTTTTGTTTCACCGATGTAGCATAGGATGTAGTCTCTGTATTCCTCTATGTCACAGCCCATCTTCCTAACTTCGCTTAGTCCTACGATGTCGTGGTTTATGTTTTGCAAAGCATTTGTTAGTTCTAAATATCTTTCCGAAGATGCTAAAGATCTCACGTTGTAACAGCAAATTTTGAGAGAATTGCTTTGTTTCGGGTTCTGTTGTCGATTTCTTTTTTCCTCTTTTTGTTTTTGGCATTCATTTAAACATTTTTGTTTATCTTTTGATTGTTGTTGTTCTTGTCTGGGTTTTAGTAGTGGTTTCGCGCGACGAGGTATTTTTCTTTTTTCCAGTGGTGTTGTCGCTGGAGGGTGGCGGTCGTACTTCCCCACGGTGACCGCTTGCCGGCTTGGGGAATGGTTATTTTTATTTGTTGCTGAGTTGTTTGTTTTGCTGGTTCTCCGGAGGCCATTCTTTAGTTGCTAATCCTTACTTGTGCTGGGTAGAGAGTTAGTTCTGGGACGGATCATGAATTTATATGCATCCGTTTTATTGATTTTGTTTGGAGCCTTCCTTGTTGTTTCATGGTTGGGATGATCCTGAGTGGGTGATTTAGATGGTGAGCGTTTTCTTTTCTCAGTTGCGTTGTTGGGATCAGGTTTTCTTTTGATAATAATAAGTCGGTCGTAGCGTATCTTTGCTGAGTTTCCCTTATTAACCTCCTCCCTCAATTTTATTTTTAGTTCTTCCCTGGTTTTAAGGACGTCCTTTGGGTAATCTTCTGTTACATATGATCCAGTAGGAAAGTAGAAAAGGAGGAAAACCCAAAACTTAGTCAATAATAATTTGTTCAAATGCAAAAGCTTTATCCTGCTTTTTCTTGTCTAGGGGACACCGTTGATGCAGGAATCCATATCGAAACTTTTATGTGGTCATCTAGCACCATATCATATACACATAAGTAGTTGATTCTATTTTTTCTTTTTTCTTTTCACTCTCTATCTCTCTCGTAAGATTTTTGACATGATTTCCTGCTGAACTACACATGTTATTTGATATTATATTTAATTTAATATTTGTAGCTTTATATAATGCTAAACTAAGTAGTATCATTGTAATATGAAATATGAAATATGTTTAAAAAATGACTGACTGCTGAGTTTCTTGCGTCGTTTCTTCTCAGCAGTGGTCTCCTCTTGGGAAGCGCTGGTAGATTTTTGACATGTAAAAGTGCCCGAGCAGCCTACTTACTGAGTAAATTTCTTTTATTTTTATCCTTTATCTTTAACTTTTAGCGATTTATTTGATTTATAGACAATGTATTAGCAGGATATACAAAACATACAAGAAGACTTGGACGTAGATTAGCAAAAACGTTTCAATCCACAACTTGGTCAAAAATGATTTATCTATACCAATGAGATCAGTTAACATGGTATTTTCATATAGCAAAAACGTTCCAAGCTACCTTGTGTGTGTGATTAGATATGACCATAGTGGTCCAACCCACACATATGGCAGGTGTGAATAAAAAAAACACAGAAACGTTCTAACATGTCTGAAATATTTTTGTTATATTGTATGGTTCGATGCTTGTTAATGTTATACCATTACGAAAAGGATAAGCGGCCTGGAATGTTTTTGAGAAATATGTATTAGGATATTCAAGATTAAAAGTTACTCCCAAGACCGTTCTTGCTTATGATTAACACCAACATAAAGTAATAATAATGATCCATCACTGAACATTACTGTTAAACTTAAACAAAATCTGTAAACTAAGGTTAAATGGGTTGGAACGTTTTTGCTAATCTATGTCCACTTTTGATAAGCATTTGAACACAATTTTACCTGATTATTTGTGGCAAGTTGAAGATGAAGTATTAAGCATTTTACCTTAAAGCTTGTACAATAGTTTCAATGTACTGTTCTTTATTCATGTGTGGAGTCACACGTGGTGTACTTCTCAGTTCTATGTAACAGCATCCATCTTGTTGAAATTCCATAAGAGTCAGAGCTGTTGCCAGTGCCAATGCTTTAGGAGTACTTGTAAGGGAATGTGCAATACCAAATACTTGGAAACAACTGCAAATACAAAATAGACAGATTTTTTGTTTAAATCTATTTATTTATTTCAATAACAGACTTACTTACTCAGATAAGCTCCTTGAATCTCCTGCAGCTATTTGGAACTCATCAAAAAAAGCATTGGTTTGATCTGCTATGCCAGAGTCTGCATATAACCTTTTCAGTTCAAGCAAAGTAGCTCGGCTTAACGAGCCACTCAGGTGAGCATGCAGCTCCTACAATTACAATGAAATCTAAATGTAGAGTAAATATCCTACCTCAGTATGTTCACGGTTAACTTAAAATGTATTAAGTTTACTGATTTAGATATGGTATAGGTTGATTATTAAGAATTGTTTCATTATGTAGCTTCCGTGGAAAAAAGCAAAATGCTCCTAAGATCGTAAGTTATAAAAAAATATTGCAACACGCAAGGTGATTAGTAGTAATAAAAATCAAAGATACGATACACTTACAAGTTTGGGAAGCACCCGGCAGAATAGATCCATTATTTATCCAATAAAGCAATTGTTTATAATACCTACAAAACTTCTTCGTCTTCGTCGTCTTATCTTAGGAGTCATAAATAATAGGTAAGGTATCCGGGTATCGTAAATCCAAAAAGTACAAAACAACCGAAGAAAACGAAGAAATGTGTCACTTGTGTCAGTCAAGTCCACAGATTTGACAGATTATAAGGATCACAGATTATTAAGGTATGTCATAAGGGTATATCTCGTGAACAGAGTCTAGAGAACTCAATATAACATTCGCGGTATTGAACGCCAAACGACGAAAAAGATAAAAGATGTTTATTCAATAAGTAGGCCGCACGGGCACTTTTACACGTCAAAATCTACCAGCGCTTCGCAAGAGACCACTGCTGAGAAGAAACGCCGCAAGAAACTCAACAGTCAGTCGTTTTTTTTAAATGCTACTTATGATATTATACAATTATAAAGCTTAACCTAGCATGATATAAAACAATGAATTTAACATAAAATAAAAATAAAAATAAAAAACATTCAAGCGTATCTTGAGCAGGAAAATGTGTCAAAACTAAGAATTTTCATAGGGTACCTAGTAATAAGTAGTAGTAATAAAAAAATATATATAAAATATATATATTTAAAAAAAAAAACTTTCCTATGACAGTGCAAGACAACCACCACATACAAAGTTTCGATACATTCTCCTAATACAGATACCGTGTCCCCTAGACAATATACAATATTTACATATTTTTTATGCCTATTTTATTAGTCAGTTATTTAGGTGTTTAGTTAAGTTTAGGCCAAGCATTTTTATCTGTTAGATAGTCCTCGACCCTATAGTAAGCTTTAGACAACGACGACTTTTTCAAGTAACTTTTAAGTACTGGAAATGGTAACTTTGAAACTGAGTCAGACAATTTATTATAGAAAAGAATGCATTGACCTACAAATGATTTATAAACCTTACGGACACGAAATTTTTTAATGGCAATTTTATTTTTATTTCTTGTATTCATATTATGTATATCACAATTCTTAACAAAAGAGTCTTGATTTTTAATGACATAAATAATATTCTCATAAATAAATTGTGGCGCTACTGTCCTGACTGACATTCGTTATCATAGAGTACATTGACATATTATATGCACAGACTACTAAAGGATAATTGACATTGTTCGTTATCACTATCACACTTAATAATGGTTATCTCTGAAGAAGACAGTCAGTAAAAATAGAGTGAAATTCAAAACGTAATGGTGATCAAAATATCAATGAAGTTTATTTGAACTTTAAATTTTAATGCGTGCCTCTAATTAGTGCCGGTAGTATATTAAAATGAAAAAAGCGTTATTATTTCTGCTATTACCATGTTTTCAATACGTACAATGCGACACGAACATTCCTATAGTTATTACAACTTGGAACTTTATCAATTCTACTAAAAAAGGTTTTTATCTATGTTTTACTAGATTTTGAAAAAGTACATCTTAGATGATATTGTGTTTATATTATTATTCAGACATTTATTTAATTTTCTTTACATTAAGTTTTTTATAGTAAATATACAAATTTAAAAGTAAAGTACTAATAAAAAAATAATCATAATGAAAACCTAACCTACGAGTGCCGTCGGCAGCGGGGCAAGTCTCTAGCTATATTATTAAAAGTTAAACATAAAAGTCATTTATTCAGTAAGTAGGCCACACGGGCGCTTTTACACGTCAATAATTTATCGGCGCTTCCTAAGAGGAGACCCCTGCTGAGAAGAAATGCCGCAAGAAACTCAGCAGTCAGTCAATTTTTAACATGATGATTTACAGTGGTACTACTCAGTCTAAGCATTATATAAAGCTATAAATATTAAATTAAATATAATATCAAATAAAATGAATAGTTCAGCAGGAAAACATGCCAAAAATCTTGGGAGAGATAGAGGGAGAAAAGGAAAAAAAAAACCTACTTGTGTATACCACGTGTCCCAAAACTCAACGATAAGCCGGCACCAGAGGATGGAGCTGCTTATGATTAGTCGAGAAAAAATAAGGAAAAAAATATATCTTTTCCTTATTTTTTCTCGACTACTCATAAGCAGCTCCATCCTCTGGTGCCGGCTTATCGTTGAGTTTTGGGACACGTTGTATAAGACGGTGCGAGACAACTAAATAAAAGTTTTGATATGTTTTCCTTCATCAATGGTGTCCCCTAGACAAGTAAAGTATTTTTTTTATTTAAAACTACGTTAGGTAATTTATCAACAAAAAAGAAAGCATTGACCAACAAATGATTTATATACTTTACGGACACGGGAGTTTTCGAATAGCAATTTTATTTTTATTTCTAGTATTTAAATTATATTATTACATATCAGAGTTTTTAGTTAAACAATCTAAATTCTTAATACCATAAATAATATTTTCGTAAATAAATTTAGATGCCACAGTTAAGATATTAATTTCTTTAAAAAGTACTCTTAAAGAGTCACGGGAATTTAAATTGTAAATAGAATTAATGGCCCTTTTTTGTAATACAAATCTAGTTTGTATGTCAGCTGCCTTACCCCAAACCAGAATACCGAAAGACATAACACTATGGAAATAACTATAATAAACTAAGCGAGCTGTCTCAACATTAGTTAGTTGTCTAATTTTCCTAACGGTGTAAGCTGCAGAACTTAGTTTACCTGCCAGTACTTATTATTAATATTAGCTAGGGGGCTTACATACATACTTTTGTTGCAGCATGGGATGTGCTACGCCCTGGAGGAACTGCACTGGATGCTGTGGAACAAGGAGCATCAGTATGCGAGGAGCAGCAATGCGATGGAACAGTGGGCTATGGAGGCAGTCCTGATGAAAATGGGGAGACAACACTGGATGCCTTAATCATGGATGGGTAATATAACACTATATGAGTTTTTTATCAGTATATTTATTATCTGCCAGTTATAGGTACTAAAGACATAACTACATTAAAGTTCAACATATTTTCCATTTATTTGAAGTGGCATTCTTGTGCATTTTCAGGAAATCCATGAATGTTGGAGCAGTGGGTGCACTAAGGCGTGTCAAAAGCGTAATATCAGTAGCAAGGCATGTCTTAGAGCACTCTTATCACTCATTCCTGGTGGGGGATCAGGCAACTCAGTTTGCCGAACAGATGGGTTTCAAAGAGGAATCCCTCACTACCCCTACTACTAAGAATTTATGGAAGAAGTGGCATAATGAAGATAGCTGCCAACCAAATTTTTGGATGGTAGTTTTTTCATGGAATTTGTCGTTCACTTCATTTCTTAAGTTGTCCTATATTGAAGATCCATTGTAAAATATACATCACAAAGCCATTACAGGCCATATAGCTTAAGGAATTTTGATTCTCTAGTCTTTATTTGATTTACTGCCGATACTGCTCATGATAATAATTCAATATGAACCACTTGAGGTATAAAGTGATAACCTAATATTTATTAAGTGTGGTAATGCTTGTTTGTATGTTTTACTGTTCTTGAAATCCTACAATCTAATTAGTTTTTACATTTTGATTATTAGGTGTTAGAATGTTTGTGACTCAATTACAAATGAAATTTGATAAAATTTAGTGCAGACATGATGATAATTTAAATAAATGCCCTCTACATAGATGAAGTTGCATGTAAAATTAATTATGCATAAAATATTAGTTTTACTCTTAGATATTTATTTAATTTTCTGTAAATTAGGTTTTTTATAATAAACATTCAAAAGTTTTACTTATTATTATTGTTTTTTTAGTATGTACATCCAGATCCCAGGATGCACTGCGGCCCGTACTCAAAACTAGAGTTAAGAAGACATCAGAATTCGGCCAGTAATGTGAAAGTGGACAGATACAATCATGATACTATTGGGATGGTAGCTATTGATGCGAGAGGAGACATAGCCGCTGGAACTTCCACCAATGGAGCTAAATTTAAGATGCCAGGGTAATAAAGTTTCAAAAGAATGGTAACTTTTTCACTTTAATGAGTGTCATAATTAAATATCTTTTTAATGTCATGTCAGTGATTCAATACTAAAATAATTACATACTGAACACAACAAATTACACCTACTATGTGTGCATGCAAGAATAATGAATGGTTCAATTTTGTTATCTTGACTAGAATAGAATTTAAAAAACTCCTTCCATTTCGTTTAAAATGAACTTAACTAGTTTTAAATGTTTTAAAGGAAAAGCAAACGTCGTTTTTAAAATCTGATAGATTGATAGAATTCAGTCTTTCATCGACAGACTTAACTTCGCTGCTATAATCAATAATCTCAATTGTGATATCATTTTAGAATCTACATTACACGGGCATTTTTTAAGGAAAGCAGCACTACAGGTCATAGTACTTTTTTTAAAACAATGTTATGTTAAACTCGCCGCAATAAAAATTCAGATTTCTAAACTTTAAATAATTTGATTTGTTTTTTTTTAATGCTAACATTTTATTAATTTCGTTGATACGGTCTTAAAGCAAATTAATTAGCTATCTTTCACGGCAAACGAAACTGATAAATTATAATAAATATGGCCGTGGCATCGACCTTGTGCAGGGTCCGTCCGGATCGCTACCACCGTCTTATCCATTAACCTACCGCCAAACAGCAGTGTTCGCATTGTTGTGTTTCGGTTTGGGGATAAGACAGCCGGTGTAATGACTAGCATAGAGGCATTCGATCTTAGTCCTCAGGGTAGGCAACGCATTTGCAGTCTTAGGCCTGCAGTCTTGTGAATGCGAATGTCTATGGGTCACAGTTTCCACTAACCATCAGGTGGCCTGTGTACTCGTTTGCCTTCTCTGTGCCATAAAAAAAAAAAAAAAAATAAAAAAAAAATGGTGAACCAGGGACGCATTTCACAAAATTTTGAATCAACTTTTTTGGTGCGACTTTAACTAAACATGATTTATCATAATTTGGCCACTCCTGAGCTGAGCTATCCAGCCCTATAAGATTGGCCACTATCTCTCGGACACCCTGTATATAAATCAAAGTTTTGATACAGGTTTATGCAAAAACCCACTAATTTTTTTTTTACTTGTAATAAGTTTCAGTTACAGGACTTATCACCTATAAAACCATTTCTTTTAGGAGGGTCGGCGACTCGCCGATCCCTGGCGCGGGCGCCTACGCCGACAACGTCGTCGGCGGCGCGGCGGCCACTGGTGATGGTGATGTCATGTTAAGATTTCTACCAAGGTATTTCCTGGGTTCTAACGTGTTTTAGCTACATGGTTATGATACAAAGACGATATGTTTTTTACGGCCTGGTATAGAGGTCCTGTAAACTTAACGTTACCGTCTGATTGAAGTCATAGTAAGTATCCTTATTTGTTGACTTTTGTATAAACGAGACGGGTTGGCTAAAGATAAAAAAAGATAAAAGAAATTTATTCAGTAAGTAGGCCGCTCGGGCACTTTAACACGTCAAGAATCTACCAGCGCTTCCCAAGAGGAGACCACTGCTGAGAAGAAACGCCTTATGTGTATATGAGATGGTGCAAGATGACCACATAAAAGTTTCGATATGTTTTCCTGCACTAATGTTTTGTAAAGTGAGTTTAATAAGGATAAGGCTATTAAAGTATTAATAAATAGTGTCACCTAAAATATGAGGAACCTGGCTTGATCGACTTGAGTCTTGAATGGAATTATATAATTTAATTTTAGAATTATCTCGAACATTCATTTGTTAATAAACTGCCATTTTGCTTTTCAGCAGTTTTTGTTGTACTGTGCGTTCATACATAACTTAAGAACGCTCTAGTTGTTACGGCACTCTTGTTTATTTCTCGCTAGGTTCTGGACATCTTAACCTTAACTTTCTCCTGCATATGCAAAGTATTGCATTTTCAATCCAGGAAGGCGTGTCCCGTCACTTAAACGTTGATCAAATGATCAACGTACGTAAAATTAAGTAGGGCAGGAGTTCGTGCATAATAAACTATACATAACTTCTTCTGGGTCTTAAACGCTTGGTACAGTTTTATATCTGGGGTATACTTTGTTACGGTCTATTAAACGTTTTATGCCATAGTTTCCTAGCTGTTGAAGAAATGCGTCGCGGAGCTTCACCGACTGATGCAGCGGAGACGGCCATTGCGAGGATCGTAGTTCATTACCCTTCGTTCATGGGCGCTGTGATTGCCCTGGCTAGGGACGGCCGGTACGGCGCAGCTTGCCACGGCATACACCAGTTCCCCTTCGTCGTACACGATCAAACTCATGAGGAGTGCAGAACCGAACATGTCTTATGCTAATGCTCCTGATTTATAGCATAAAGGCATTCCGTCTTAGTCATATTATATTGACTTAATAATAAAAGCCGTTTTATTATCACCTTATCGTGCAGGGAGACCGAAGTAATGTATGTTGTATAATCATCATCATAACATCCTAAGGACGCCCACTGCTGGTCCCCTTCCCAAGGATCCAATTCCAAAAGGTTCCGTACCTCAAAAGGAAAAAAACGGTCAAGTGCGAGGACTCACGCACAGAGGGTTCCGTACTTAAGATAATATGGTTGGTAACCGCCAAAGAAAATACTTATTTTTATGCAATAAGGTCCATTTTGAGTAGCCTACATTTTTATACAGATTTTCAAAGTTTTTTTGTTAATTCGTTTTTCTCAAAAACTAAACATTTCATTTTATTTTTCCCATAAAATATACGTCAGGATTTTTTTAGATTTTTTTATTAATAAACTTCGGAGATAAGAGGTGGGCACGGTAATTTTTTGTACGTTATTGGCTAGCCTATAAATCAAAAGGTACTTACATAAGTACCAGTTTTTGTTACTAGTTTTGAAATGTTAAGCCCTTTCATTATATTATGACACCCCATTTGCTATAATCAAACCACCTTCAATTATTTAACCCCCAAATCTAGACCCCTTTTCAATTATTTACAATAAATTTTTTTTTACTAAATACCGATGCGGGCATAGGTATTAGTTATACAACTACATATGACAAAATTCATGTTTATAGCATTTGTAGTTGCTGAGAAAACCTGCTGTGACAGACAGACAACGAACGCTCACCATAAGGGTTCCTTTTTTTACCCTTGTGGTACGGAACCCTAAAAATACACACATTTAGCTTAGCTTCGCTGGCTCGGTGGCCTTCATTGGCCCCAATATGCATCGTAATACCTAATCGACGCAGTTGGAACAATCAGTGTTGATTTTGAATCTCGTGTAATAGAAGGATCCTATAATTGAATCACGAACGTAGCGACTGGTTATAGGTCAGAATCCAAAGACACGAGATCATCGCACAAAGAAGGTCCCGTTTTTTTGTTTTTACAAGCTTTTATTTAACTTACAATGTATGTATGTACGGGTAAAATCTTTCAAGTTAAATTTGACCCATTTCCCGTTAAGGGATTGGTCTGAATTTTGGACTACATAATTATGTAAACCCGATGACAATGCAATATTAAGGTATCTAATAGGTTATCTGATGATAAGAGTCGGTGGCGATCGGATTTCCGCTGCTCGTTACTCGTTAGACCGACTGCGTTAGGACAATAGTTTGGTCTTGATAAGCAAATAAAGTTTAAAAAAAAAGTACAGTCGGCAACAAGAGTTTGCCCCAAAAATTAAATTCTATTATAAATAATCTTGAAATCGATGAGTCATAGGAAATTTTGTTGTATTGCATTATTACTATTGTCTATATACTAAAGATTACTATTGTATACTCTGATACGAGCTCCAAAAACGGTCAATTTCCAAAAATGCATTTTTGACCTCACATTTTTTGTGTTATGCGCGCTCTACATTCACACACACACAGTTCGCGCCGCAAATTCCCGCGCAATGTTGCGCGAATGTGAACTCTCCATGACTCCACATTCACAGTGTTCACAGTATTCTTCGCGCGCTCGACGATGTATACAGGGTGTTTGGCAGAGGGTTGGACAAAAAAAAACAGCAGAGAGGTGGGGCCATATGATACTTACTTAGCCCTATAAATCTGATCTAGGCCCCAAGGTTAAGGAAAAAATTTTTTTTTATTAAACTTTCATAAAAATGCTGAAATGCATCACTTAAAGTCAAATAACTTATAAAAATGCGGATGTAAGTATCATTTTTTTTTATTATTCTTATCTTGAGTGTTGTTATGTTGAGTTAAAATGGATATTTGGTGTAAATTACTGTGAAAAAAAAAACTGCTGCCCTTTAAAGTTTGTGCAAGATGTAAAAAAATCCCTAATGCTCAACTTTGAATTGTATTAAAAAAAAAACTAAAAGACATCGAGCAGTTCTAATTTCAGGAAAACATCCTCAGTTTGTGCCCTTTCCAACGATATGTTACATGCATACATTTTTATTCAATAACGAGATTTATTGCCATCTCTAGCTGAACACTCGCAAAAAATGTACATACGCACTACTTAAAGTAACACGGTTTATCTTCCGTAAACCCAAAGTAGGTAAAATTGCTGTCTCACTCTTACGAACTTAAAACGTCTAACATTCTCTTTCACTCGTGTACCTGCTAGGCAGGCATGGTATCTCTCCTGATCCCTTTGTAGTCGAGACTTAACTGCCTCTGCGATCTTACGTGTCCGTTACGCTACCGTTTGCTTCCGTTCGTTCTGTTTTATTTTCTGTTTATTGTTTTTCCATTAAGTTTGTTTCTTCGTTAAGTTTGTTAATACTGGTTATTGTTGTTATGGCTGCATTTACCAACGAAGAGTACGCCGATGTATTACTGGCCTATGGACGCGCTAACTCCAACGGGCGTGAGGCGCAAAGGATCTATCGAGAGCTGTATCCAAATAGACGTTTACCTACCCACCAAACGTTTGGAAATACTTACCGGCGTTTGCGAGAGACCGGTAATTTTAATTTACGCGAGCCTCGTGTAAATGGCATACAAAATAATGTTGCTATTGATGTAGAGATTCTTCAAATGTTTGAAGAGGATCCTACCAGGAGTATTAGAGATGTGGCTGCGATACTTGGATTAAGCATCTGGAAGGTGTGGTCAGTTCTCCGGGCAGATGGAAAGCATGCTTTTCACTACACCCCAGTTCAAGGTAATTTTTTTGTACCATTTTGTTTTATCATCTTTTACTCCTTCTGTTCTTATTACAACAGAGCCATCAACTTATGATTCCAATTTTCCAATTGATGCCATTTTAAATGTCACTAAGAATGAATGATATGAGCCAACTGCATTCGATTGCAGCGCATTTATCAGTCGCATTTCACTACTAATTTACCGCTCTCACATTTTGCAAATTACCGGTATGGCCTTTTGTTTGTTCCAGGTCTAGAGGAAACGGATTATGGGAACCGTATCCAATTTTGCCGCTTACTACTACACACCGATGTAGAAGATGGCAATTTTTTGCGGAGTATTCTGTGGACGGACGAGTCCAAATTCGACAGAGAAGGGATCGTGAACTATAACAATGCACACCACTGGGCGCCGAAAGAGCAAAATCCGCACCAAAAAAGACCACGAGCTTTTCAGCGAAGGTTTAGTGCGAATGTTTGGGCAGGAGTTATAGGAAATAGGTTAATCGGACCGCACTTCTTACCCGATAACCTCAACGGGGACAATTACTTGGCATTCCTCCAAGATGATTTGCCGGAATTGTTAGCTGAGGTGTTTGACGAAGACAGACCCATTGTTTTTCAACAAGACGGTTGCCCTGCACATTGGCGATTAACTGTCAGGGACTATTTAAATAATGCTTTCCCAAACTCATGGATTGGTCGGGGTGGCCCCATTCCGTGGCCCCCACGATCCCCCGACCTTACACCGCTCGACTTTTACGTCTGGGGACGGGCCAAGGAGTTAGTGTACGCCGTGGAAATTCCTAATAGGGAAGTTTTAGTGGAGCGCATCAATACGGCTTTCTCCACAATGAGAGAGGAGATGCTGCTGAGCACTACGACAGTGGAGATACGAAAACGATGCCGGGCATGCATACGGGCTGGTGGGCAGCAGTTCGAACATCTTTAATAAAATGAATGAATTAATTAGCTCTTTTCATTTTTACCATCTTTGCACCTGTTAATTTTACAAAATTAAGTTTTTGACAAAAGTCTCCGGATAGACAAAATTAGCAAATAAATCTCGTTATTGAATAAAAATGTATGCATGTAGCATGTCGTTGGAAAGGGCACAAACTGAGGATGTTTTCCTGAAATTAGAACTGCTCGATGTCTTTTAGTTTTTTTTTTTAATACAATTCAAAGTTGAGCATTAAGGATTTTTTTACATCTTGCACAAACTTTAAAGGGCTGCAGTTTTTTTTTCACCGTAATTTACACCACATATTTAATTTTAACTCAACATAACAACACTCAAGATAAGAATAATAATAAAAAATGATACTTACATCCGCATTTTTATAAGTTATTTGACATTAAGTGATGCATTTCAGCATTTTTATGAAAGTTTAATAAAAAAATTTTTTTTTCCTTAACCTTGAGGCCTAGGCCAGATTTATAAGGCTAAGTGAGTAGCATATGGCCCCACCTCTCTGCTGTTTTTTTTTGTTCAACCCTCTGCCAAACACCCTGTATAACTAGGTCTACATTAAAAATAAAAAAATGAATGAAACGAAGATGGTGGATGACGAGTATTCATCGTAATATGATCGTAGTTTTTATACATGTTTGTAGTTTTTGTACAGTATTAGTGATATTGGGCTAATATTTTATAAAAGTTGCTCGTGAATGTGGGGCCTTGTTGGGTTCGCGGCGCGGGCCAAAATACCGACACAAAGTGGTTAACAAGGCGCGAACCATACGCGAACCCGCGAACGCCCTCCACATTCACACTTTCGCGCTCTCGCGTATTGCGTTGCGTTCGCGCGTGAATGTAGAGCGCATTACATTTTTCTTGCTATATTATAAAATTTGAAAAACAGCCCCTACATAGCAATAATTGCCCATCAACAATAGCTGTCTTGGTAAAATAGGATGAGACGTCTGTACTGTTGATGGACAATATTGTTACTCAAAAACCTTAGGCATTAAACCAGCGCGTAATTCAAGACCGTATTTAGCATTGCTTTAGTTGTGATTTAAATTTGGTAGCATTGCAATAAAAATAATGTTATTATTACAACAAACATATATACATAAATATATCTTAAACAAAATAAAAACACTCGCTGTCGCTTCATTCCAACACGAAAAACGACAGAAGAAACAATCGCCTTTTCGCCTTCAAACCGCGTTGTCGATCTGCGAGCCATAGACAAGAAAGATTATCGATAGGGCGCTTAACTTACTTTTTTTGTGCCTGTCCAACGAAACTAACCAACCAAACCAATCTCTATCGGCCATTTTCTACTTTACCGTCTCTTTGCGCTCACGTATCAACGTAAGTATTCTTTCGCTTTATTTCCGTTCCATATTAGTGTGCATGGAAAAAAATACATAAATTAGTGTAATAACGTGTGGTGTACGTTATAGTTTTATGTTTTGTGGTATATATAATATTGCAAAGACATTGGTTTTCTAACCTAGTTTCCACGTGGTAACTTTTATGATGAGACCTAAAATTCATTTCATTCGTGGTATCCTCCATAGTGTTTACACGATGATGGCCTTAACGCGTCTGATTTTTGTTTTATTCGATACTTATATCATGGTTTGAGCATAGTTTTTGACACAACACTCCTTTGTTTTACAGAATGGCGGACGCTGCTCCAGCCGGTGGTCGTGGCGGTTTCCGCGGCGGATTTGGATCCCGAGGAGGTGATAGGGGTCGTGGTGGCCCACGAGGCCGTGGACGTGGTCGCGGCCGTGGACGTGGACGCGGAAAGGAAGACCAGAAAGAGTGGGTGCCGGTCACCAAGCTCGGTCGTTTAGTCCGCGAGGGAAAAATCGACAAACTCGAAAGCATCTATTTGTTCTCTCTCCCAATCAAAGAGTTCGAGATCATCGATTTCTTCCTTGGATCTTCTCTCAACGATGAAGTCCTCAAGATCATGCCTGTGCAGAAACAGACCCGTGCCGGTCAGCGCACGCGTTTCAAGGCTTTCGTGGCCATCGGAGACAACAACGGACACATTGGTCTGGGTGTGAAGTGCAGCAAGGAAGTAGCAACAGCTATCCGTGGCGCTATCATCCTGGCTAAGCTTTCTGTTCTGCCGGTCCGCAGAGGTTACTGGGGCAACAAGATCGGAAAGCCTCATACTGTGCCTTGCAAGGTGAATATTATTATCTAAATTATTTGTCTCGACTGCAGCCAGCAGCAGGTGTATTAATAAGTAATGATGCGTGATTATGAATGATTACATTAAATAATCAAAGATTCCCAACATAAATAATTGTATAAGAAATTAGTAACTAATGTCAGTAATGGTGGTTGGATTATCTTTTCGTTTTGACTCTGGGTTAATTGTGCAGCTATATTTGATTGGAGAGGCATATTAGCTGTTAGCGGTTTTCGACACCCTCAATTCTCAGAATTAGTAACATGACAGATGATTGAATGATTTGTGAAGTAAATCAAATAATGTAAACAATTGACTAATCAATTTAGTATCAGTCTCGCATCATTTTAATAAATAAGTTCTATATGATGAGAAATATATTTTTTCATTCGTGGTATCCACTTGAGGTTTATCCTGTGAAGCTTTTATGCGTCTGATTTATTTAAAAGTACATATTAAGATTTTACCATTATTTTTAACATGTCTCTAATCACACTCTTTCTCATTACAGGTCACTGGCAAGTGCGGTTCTGTCACTGTGCGTCTGATTCCGGCACCCCGTGGTACTGGCATTGTGTCAGCCCCAGTCCCTAAGAAGCTGCTCCAGATGGCTGGAGTCCAGGACTGCTACACGTCTGCCCGTGGATCCACTGGCACATTAGGCAACTTTGCTAAGGCAACCTATGCTGCCATTGCGAAGACCTATGCATACCTCACCCCTGACTTATGGAGGGATATTCCCCTGACAAAGTCTCCCTACTCGGAGTTCAAAGTTTAACTTTAAAAATGAAATATTAAACACCTGAAACTTATTTTTTGTTTCTATTATTTTGACTTCCTAAAAATGCTTGTATATAGGGGTTTGGCACGTATGAGTATAACGGATCGTGGGCGGAATCGATTTTTATTACTATTTAAATATTTAATAAGAATCTACTTGGAAAAACCCCAGCGATTATTCCCTGAGGTTTCGTCATATAATAACTACTTCCAATGTCTGAAAGACCACTTCCCATAAACAATGGCCATTCTTTTAAAGACCATTTGGCACTGGTCCCACCGCCGGCGAGTGAGATATGAACTATCACGTCTATCCCACTAGTCCCATTGAGTTGTCCCATCATGGGACAACTGAGACGATTACGTCCCAGTACCATGGGACAAATGGAACTAATATTTTTATCATATTGTTGTCCCAAAAGTCCACTTACTTAAATACTAATTATGGTTGTAGGTAAAGTAGGTAGGTTAGGTTCGTTAGGTATCTTCAGATGCCCGAAGGACAAAACCACCTAGAAGTAGGAGCCCCGCTCTGGGCGGGGCTCCGTCGAAACTCAGTAGGACACAAAAATAGTAGGACCACGAGGAAACGGCCATTTAAATTATACTTCGTTTGATTAATTTGGAGGATCCAACTGCACCTTAAAGCGTCTTAGAATCCATTATTTGGAACTGACTGGTACGATGGATTCAGGTGGAGGAAAAAGTGTACATGCATCCATCAATGGAGCCATGCAATGAATCCAAGTGGACGGATTTACGGTGATGACGGTAATAGGACTTTTGGGACAACAATATGATAAAAACATTAGTTCCATTTGTCCCATGGGACTACTGGGACGTAATCGTCTCAGTTGTCCCATGATGGGACAACTCAATGGGACTAGTGGGATAGACGGTCAATATAGAAGTAGTCTTTTTAGGTAATGGCCCTTCTGGGAAGTGGTCAATTTGGGAACCAGTCAATAGGAATGGTCATTATGGGAAGTGGTCTTCCAGTCATATGGTCGTTTTGGGAAGTAGTCAATGCATGTTGATGTTATTCTAAGTAGTCAATATGGAAGTAGGCGTTTTTATGGGAAGTGGTCTTTCAGACTTATGGTCATTTTGGAGTGGCTATTACGTGACGAAACTGTTCCCGACTCGCCGGAATTACTTAGATTATAAATGGGAGATTGAACTCTTGCGACGTCCAATTCAATTCAATGCTTGTTTAGTGACGGGTTGTCTTATTTTAACTTAATCAAGCATTCAATTTAATTGACGTCTCTGAGTGCGGCAGTTAATTGTTCGTTAAGAAGAATTCGGTGAACTAGTCCTGCCCTAAACATGATAAGTTTACTACAACTGAATTTAATAAACTTTTTTGTGGCTAATAAAGTTAATCTTACTAAACCTATTATGAATGCAAAAGTTTGGATGGTCATTAATTACACAATTTCTGGATAAAATTTGGCACAGATAGAGATTATAGTCTGGAACCAGTCATAGGCTACCTTAAAACCCAAAATAAATTACTGTTCCTGTGGGATGGCAAAATTATGAATTCTATGCGGAGTCATGGGCAGAAGCTAGTGGAGAAATAAAACAACAATAGTTAACTTTTACAGTACTCTTTTACTTCACTGTTAAATAGAGTTATTGTATGATCACAAACTTTTTCTAAATCTTTGAGTCCTCTTTTCAGTATCTCTAAGGCGGGAGTCTCATGTGCCTGTATCCTAAAATGCATCTTTGCTTCAGCTGGGTGAGGAACAGTGTAACCACAAAATTGTACATCATCACTGAAACAAATAATAATAATCAGTACATATATAGAAAACTGGATGATTTTTTATGAGGACCTTTTAGACCTTTTAGACAGATATGTTACCCATGAAAAGCCAGCATGAATTGTTGGTTGATGATAAAACAATAACTTTTATGTATAAAATCAAAAGGTAAGTTTTCGAAGGTGTTCACTAATACAAGCCCCCATCATCTCAAATGTATGGAAAGTAGCAAAATAATAGGACACATTGATAAAAAACTGCCACGCCTCAACTGAGTCAAACCTTATTGTTCTACAGTTAAGTTAAATGCCATATTTACCGCCAGGGTTACTCTGGGGCACTTGCACTCTGGCTCTGAGTTATTAAAACTTTGTTTTCTACATGGGCGCTGGCACGAGGGTTCACTTAATACTGCACATTCCCTGTCATAAAACAAAATCCATAGATCTTCGTTTGGTTAAGGCACTGTTTGAATAAAAGCTGGAGGCTGGCAGTTGCACCTCCTTGAAAATAATCTTGCCGGCACCTTTTTTTTCTCTATCACCAGTGGTTCCTCTCCAGAAGCGCCAGAAGAGCCAAATGTGAGAAAGGTCTTTAATCAATTTACACACCATGTACCAACATTGCTCACAAAAGTGTATTAAGGTCAATAAGGTATACACATCCATCATAATAATATAGTTAGAAATACTCACTATCTGCTTATAATACATTTAAGAGCGTTTCCTAACGTGTGACTTTCATCTTGGAAGACGTAAGTTCGACAAGTGAGGCCGGTTTCATCGTCACCAGGTAGCTGAAATCAAATAAAATAATACCCAGTCAGTACTTACCGTGAAACTACCACAACACAACCTAAAAAGGATAATAATGTTATATTACACATTATTAAAATAATACCTCAGAGATTTTCATGTTGTGAACTTAAAAATGGTTGATTATATCCACTAATATTAAAATTTACTTTTGTCGTCAGATAATTTTAAGTCCTTCGTTGTGTAAATGAAATGAATCAAATCACAGATTAAATCAAATGTTTCATGGCCCTTAGTATCCCTTAGTAGTCTGTGGTAGTCTGTGTCACAGATTATTAAGGTATGTCTAAAGATCTGTGTCCTTGGTGTCGTGTTCATGACTGACAAGTGATATCTATCAAATTGTTTTTTTTTCTTGTCCCAGAGGGAAAGGCAAAGTATATTGATCCATACAACCTAGTCATAGTTTTGATACTTTAAGATACAATTTTAAGTAAGGCCGAAACCAAGTCTGTAGATTTTTAGGAATATCCTGGATTTTGAGGCCGAAGCCAAGTCTACAAAAGCGGTCTCTCTTCGTGATATGTAGGACAGAGGTCAAGATAGTTTTAACCTCTGTACTACCGCGAGTCCGAAACGGGAAGTAAGATGCCAGATACACAAAATTAGTCCAAGTCTTTTATTACTGTGTAACACCTTTGTGTTGCACAGTGATAAGGACAAAAAGGACAAATCACTAACAAAAAATAACTTTAAACACCTAACTACAAAAACAAAACAAATTACAAATCCGCCATATTTTAACGCTGCAAATGTCCACAAATTATTAAGGTATGTCTACATGTAAATGTCTAAATGTGCAATCTAATGTCCTCTCAAATTGGAATTGTCATAGCACAGTAGCGTTTTGGCTTGGCTTTGTCTAAGTCCAAACTAAGTCAGTTTAGTGTTTTTCAGCTACGATGAGTTCTGTGACAGCCGTATTTCGTAATTTCAATCACTTAAGTATTATAGTCACAAGCGAGGTATTTAAAAAAGGCGATTAATTATTTAAGTTTCTGAACGGCGTCGCCAGGTGTGTACCAGTGTACTTTTTATGTAAAGTTAAAGAAATAAGTGTAATACGTTTTTATATCAGCTGTCACAGAACTCATCGTAGCTGAGAAACACTGTAGTTTACCAAGCATTACTTCAAATTTCAGAGATACTTATACTATATATAGTAAATATTCAAATTATAAAATATTGTCGTATAACTTTGTTTTTGTCTTGCTAATATGGACGAAATGAAATCGCTCTTCAAAGTGAAATTGGCAACTTTATCCGTTATTTTTTATTAGCTGCACACTGTAGGGGAAGAGAAGTGCCACGTGCAAAAGTGAGGAAACGCGCCAGAATTTAAAACAAAATTTAGATTAAGATAAGGGAAGGGAAACTCAATGAATTAGCGTGGTTGCCATCTGAGAATATAGTACTGTTGAAAAAAAGTTACGAGTCAAAACACTAATATATTACACTAATATGCTTTGAGAAATGGGCGCCAGGGGCACGTTTTATAAAGTTACAAGTAACAATTTTCCAGGTCTAAACTGGCAACATTGCTCAAATGGCTAGTCGTCATTGGTCGAGGTTGTGTCAAATAGAAACTTGTATCCTGTATATTGTAATTTGTAATTTTATAAAACAGGCCCCAGAGGTCTACGAATTTTTGACCACTTGACTTTGTTTTTCGGTTTTGGGTTCCTTCCTTCTTATAACGTAAAACTAAGCAAACTATCTTCGGGGTTTTTTACATAGATAACTTTGAAGGTTTAGCCGGCTAAAAAATGATACGGGCTACAATTAAAGTATAGCACGGAAAAATATTTTTACACAAATAAAATCTTACAATGAAAATTGAAACATAATTTGTATAGATAGATAAACTTTGAATATGGATTATTTCATTATGGAAAGCCAAAATAAAAATCACGACCTGCTTCAACTATCGTGGACCTCCATTTTCATCTCATGGACCCCTTGCAGGTCGTCGTCGACCCCTTTGGGGTTCACTGCTAGATGACTGAATCTCATATAAAGCTCTAATGGATACATTTACCTGCGTTTTTAGCACACATAGTTAGCACACAACACGTCATGATGACGCGTACAGGGGGCTCAATTCTACACGGGCAAACCTTAAGGCTTTTGACATATTATCGTTTTGTAAGTATATGCTGTTCAAACAGTCATATGGCATCAGTTATCAACTTCGATTGCTGAGCTACCATAGGAACCCCGTCATAATGACACCGCCACGCCACGAAAAATAAAAAACGTCAAAAATAATCAAGCTTCTTTCTGCACAAGGGTTCTATCGTATCGTCGCTCAACTATTAAAGTTATTCACTGTACTTATGAAATAATTATGTGGTAGCTACCATTGTATAGTACCTACAGTCAAGAAAATGAATCTGGAACTCACCTTAGGTCCAAAGCCAATCTGACATTCTACAACATTAGGTTAAGTTCAAAATTCAAAATCATTTATTGCGTGTCACATTATTTTACAACAGGTGAAACTACAACTACAAGTAACAAATAATTTGGGATCTCTAATGACGTTGACGAATACAAAACTTTTTTTTTTAAATGGGTCGTTAACGTTCGTGACCGTACCTATATACCTGATTTCAAATAAATATTACACCTTGATATCACCTTATAAGTAATAATAATGACTTATAAGTAGGTATTTATTTTGGAAAATGTTGTCCATATTTATGTCTAATTTATAAGTTGGTAGTAAGGTAGATTCGCTCGGCAATTATTTCCCTCTGTCCCAATCGGCGTTTATACGCACCTCACAAAAAAGACAATTAAAGATGAATGTCAACTCGTCCCCTTGCTGTACAGTGTACACTGACAAATGGCTCACCCTGTGCCTTTTAATAATGGTAGGAAATGTACGTAACCGAGCTGTCAACCGCACCGTACCATTCCTAGGTTTAATGAAGTACTAACGGTACGCGGAGTAATTTCCCTTTGTCTTCGCGCTGAGGAATGCGTTATTCAGCGTTCACGTCTCGAGTGATCTTTCTTCGCATAAATTAAGCTGAGGGCCAAGGAAACCATAATGCGGGCTCGAGCTGTGAGAAATTTGGAACAAGCCCGTGATATTTGTCTGTGGCACAATGTGTAATTTATAAAGATAGGGATCAGCTTTAATACTGTAGGTAGTCATGAAGAGAATTAGTAAGTACTTAGTTTTAGATTACTTCACTTAGGTTCTTGCATTTAAGTATACGTATAAAACTAAATTATTTATGAATACAAAAAATCCGACTGCAATAAAAATATGAAATTAAAAGCGAAAAACAAGTTAACAATTTTATCTACGAACATATCATAAGCCCTCTATTATGCGTTCAGAAACAGAAACCGTAGGAAATGACTAGCATTATTACAACTAATTTTACTATGAAACCTTTCTTGTCTGCGCTAGTGGGTAAAATCTGTACCTACTGTAATGTTATTACAGTATCAAAAATAATAATTTATTACAGTATCAATTTTTGTAACGTTATGAGTTTAAATTTGGAACAGCTGTAAAACTCAAGAGGGTCTCTATTCTAGTATCCATAGATATTAAAACAGTTGTCGATACAACACGTCTATTCAATATGTTTTTTTAATATAACCCGTACATTTAATCTTGACTGACATGAGAATAGGGACTTCACTCGTTGGTCTATGATTTTAAAAAGACCCTTCATATTCGTGACACTTACACAGCACAAATTGGTTTTGCTGCCATTTTTGTCGTCAAGTCATCGGCTTCTGAACCCATCTTTAGAGTACTTATAATATGTGTGTAGGTAAAGTACCGTATGCAAATAAAAAAACTCGTGTAATCCTATTATGAAACTCGCTGACTCTCGTTTCATAAAACCTCACTCGTGTTTTAAGGCCTCTTATTTTGCATCAGTTGCATAAACTACTATTGCACCATAAAATTTACTCGATTGGACTTGCTCCGCATCCCTGCTCAAGCTGGTTACAGAAGAGCTCTTATCTTTGGAACAGGGTCTCTATTCAACACGGTAAAACAATATTGCTTTTGACGTGTTATGGTATTGTTTTTTACTCGGCCGCCATTAATGTCAAGTAAATAAGAGCTATCGTAACGTTGACGATAGGTTATAGGTTATAGGTTGTGGCGGGCTCTTTTCCGCAACTCGACGACTTAAAACTGCGCCTATTTTGCGTGAGGGGTTGGTGGTATTACTCCTGCCAACCCAGTTCTACCAGGAAGCCTAGCAGACCCTTGACGTTGCCGACGGCGTCTGGTAGCGATCTCGGTGTTCCGAGATGACGTGCCCGGTATGTTGCCACCCCCGGGCATTCCATGATGACGTGGGCTGCGGTTTCCTCCGCCGCCATGCAT
The DNA here is from genome assembly GCA_923062465.1 of Acleris sparsana. NCBI lineage: Eukaryota > Metazoa > Arthropoda > Insecta > Lepidoptera > Tortricidae > Acleris > Acleris sparsana. The sequence continues at coordinate 10,069,456 of OV281289.1, forward strand.
GCTCTGCACAAGGGGCTGTCTGTAACACCTAAGTTGAACAAGTGTTTGTTAAATAAGGCATGGCCGGTTATGGCTCCAGTTAGCAGTCGGAGTTGGGCCCTTTTGAGCAGTCGTAACTTACGCGACAACGTTGACCGTTGTCTCACCGTGTTGAATATTCTACTTTATAAAATATTGCTTTAGACGTGTTATTGTATTGTTGTTAACTCGGCCGCTATTGAGAGGATTGTGAACCAAAACCGATGATGCTTTAATCGCGTAGCTGTCATTTTTTTCTGTACAAATTTAGCTCCGGGTAATAACATTTCTTAACATTAAACCTAATCCGACTTTTAAGATTTTTGAATATGTTGTATCTACCGACTTGTTAAGATTTCATAATATCTACAACATATTCAAAAATCGTTAAAATCGGACTAGATTTAAGGGAAGAGAAACGTTATCGCATATTGTATGTAAATTGTTAGTTTCACAATCCTCTTAGTTACTGCCAAATTAATAAGACCTATCAAAACGTTGACAATACGATAACAGCACTATTGTTTTAACGTCGTAGAATAGAGGCCCTATATCTACAACTTATTTCTCTCAAACATACATAAAAATTACCTAAATTGCAAATGAAAATATTTTAACAGCAAAGAAAATCCTGACTTCAATTTCATTTATGTCTGTAAGATTTTCCTAATATAATGGAAGCAGCTGCTGTAATTTCAGTCGCATAACAGCGTCAAACACACTAACTTTACAATTTAATAAAAAGTAGCGGTCCCCGGAGTTCCCAAGCTGAGGTTTTGACTTGTAACTTTGTTCCTGTTTACTTTGCGATATTGATTTTGAAATTTCTTTGTACGGAGTTAGATAATTACTTGTAAATCGAACGTTGACGTTATTGTTTTTTGCTTTATCTTCGGTAGATTTACTATCTGTCTCTAAGGCAATAAAAAACGTGACTGCTGACTTGCTAAACCAACAAGCAGCAGCTCTTAAGGGCTCCACAGACTAACAGACACTAACAGATTACCAGATTGAATAATCGGGTAATTTGTTAGTCTGTGGTGTGTGGTACTTGGGGCTACCTATGATTTAGGTATACTTGCTGGCAATATTCGTAATGGGTACCTAAATTGAAGAAGTTCTTGCTTGACTCTATCTCCTAAATATCAACTGTCCTCTAGGTAGATAAAATGTTGTTTTTTTAAGTTTATGTATGTATATTAAATAAGTATTATTATATATATCTGTGTCTATTTATGTAGGTATTTGATGGATTGTTTTATTTATATTGGCTTTATTGGTTAGTTAATGATATATGTTCGTCTAAATATTTTCTTGTACTTACACTTGCTTACGCGATGCACAACCTTTCACTTTTCCCAATATCTCAAGGGTTAGCTGGAAAAGATCCCTTACAGATCCCATATTTTTATATTTTTATATTAAATTAATTTTATTGTATTTATTAATTTTCTTTTGTACAATAAAGTGTTTATCATTTTTAAAACGACAGTTCGAGATTGATCGGCCGCAAAAATGTACAGCGGATTATGTCTGAAGCGTCAGGCTGAAGCGTGAGATCGCCGCACGCTCACACTATCAGTTCGAAATCATCAGGCTCATATCGGCCGGCAGACTGTTGTTCTTAATAAACTTCTGTACTGTAGTAAGTGCAACCTTATTACGAGCGTGATAGTTTCTCGAATCTGCATTGGTTATTCAATTAGAAACCACCTTTTGGCTGAGGAGAGCACTGCACCCCGATGCAAGAAATGTAACAATATATTTTTATATATTTTATGGTATCATCAAAATCTATCGTTTGGAAGAAGACAGTAGAAGAATTACTCATACAAGGCGCTGTATATGTATATTTTTTTCTTTCATAAGTAACAACAACATAAAAATATACCTAATATTTTGATCGAAAAATAACAAAGAATATAAAAAAAAAGTGATCCAGTTTGTAGGAACTTGTGCAGCGTCGTCCGTCCGGATTATATTAGATATTAGTACCACCAGCTTACACGCTTTTTTTTTGTTAAGCAGCTGCGTCCGCGCCTTCTTGTGTTTTGTATTCTAGTCTTGTATCTGTGTAGAAATCACTAATCTGTAATCGGGTTATCGGGGGATTGGAAAATATCCACGGGCCTCAGAGCTCACCAAGTGCGAGTTTTTTAATAATTTAACACTTGGACATTACTTTCATACTCAATCAAAGGTTAAATTAAATTAATCCTATTCCTTTTATAAAAACTTAATGAAAACTCAAGGTTGTGTGTCAAACGGTACAAATTTGTTTACATCTTTGCTCATTTCAATTGTCACCGACCTCACTGAGTATAGTCAGTAACAGTATAAATGTATATCTACTGCCTCTTTTTCAAGACCCAAACTGTCACGGTTGCGCTCATTTCCCGCAAGTCAGTAATTACATTGCATTTCTTTCGAAGCGGCTGACGGTTTTAATTCGGCACTTTTGTGACATAAAGAAAGCAGAATTTCCGCGTTTTCTTTTAATCTTTTGCTCGCGATGGGCTCTCGGGATTAGCTTTTAGCGCTTTAAAGCGACGCGTCATTACGTAATATCTGGTGACGGATGAGAGCAGACGTTTTCAGAACTTTTAGCGCTTTTATCAGACGGGAAGTACATAAAGAGATGTTTAGAGCACTTTTTTGGCTGTGTTTTCATGGTGTCTTTTAGAGCTGATCTAAAGATGAAGGGGTCTCCAGGAGTGTGGGACTTCTACGGATTGATTCGTCCCTAACACCAATTTTTATCTCTGCAGAAAAAAATGTATGCAGTCGAAATCAATTTAATCGTGTTTATCCAACAGAAGAACAACATGTTTAGAAGCTTTGGTTTTTCAGTCAAACAGTGCAACTGCTGAGTTAATTCTGTTACTTATAGGAATATATAGTTCAAAGTTGGCAAAAGATCAAATGCCCTTAAACATGGTTCTGCTTTACTCCTTAGATATTCCGAAAACTCAGTGCAATAGAAAAAAAACACTGGATGGACGACTTGTAAAGTACGCACTCGCAAATATTATTATCCTTACAATGTATATATATTGTTCATTCACCAGTTGCTAAATAAGAATTGCGTTTGTTGAATGGCCTTTCTTTAACAAAACACATTCTTTTTTATGGCTCAATTTGAATGAAAATTATGCTATTTCTTGTGCGCGATAAATTTACCTAAATAACGCTTAGTGCCTTCCTACAAACCCAACTTTGACGTTATAAAAGCGGCTGTCGAACCCGTTCGTTCATTACCCGGTTATTTTATTTTTAAAGAAATATATTATTAAGTAGGTAATGCTGTAGGTAATGCAGAAGTTAGGTTGTAAGTTTTTCTGTTTTTTTTTCTTCTTTTGGCACCAACACTTTGGTATTGTGGTGGTGGTATGGCACTTAGGTTCGGATCTTAATTCGGATACGCCATACTTTTGCTATGTTCGGTCTGCCGTGTGCGATTAGATAACACAGGACCGGTCATAGTAAATATTTTCAGGTGGGCCTGTGACCAGCAATTAACGTGTTTTCACCAATTCATTTAACGTCATTCAAAAAACATTATTACTTAGAATATTTGTTAACTCTGTTTTCCTAAAGGTTCTTTTTTTTGAGATCTATAACTTTCCGACATTAAGACAAGTGAATTTTGCGAAAAAAAATCAGCTAAGAAATTATAAATGAAGTTTTTTAAATACGCCATGGATTTTCTGAAATGGTAAAGTAACATCAAGTCTAAAGAACTAAGGTATATCAAAACTTTATCAACGCGTGGCACTTAGGTGCTATTTTTAGATCAACACTAACAGTACCCTTGTTCAGCATCGATACCACCAGCCGCTTACCTTCCGACAAGACGGTGAAAGACCAGCACAAAGGCATTCCATCTTAGTGCTCAGGGATGACAACATGTTTATTATTTAGATATTGCAACATTTGTAAAGGTCCATGGCCCTCAGAACTCGCCTTTTGAGGGCCCTGCTAAGATGCACTACGCTAGCTAGCGTTTCTATCAGTTTCGTTTTTAAACTAATCATGTCACTGGTAGATAACGTGATATGAAAAGTAACGTGATTTACCAGTGAATAGAAACGCTAGTTAGCGTAGTGCATCTTGGCAAAGCCCTCAGGTGACCTGAGTGCGCGCTTTCGTACTAAGTATACTTATATGATTTAAAAATCTACGTGACTTTACCTAGCAAAAAGAGAGATCTATGAATATTGTGATAGATCATCCAAGTTTTAAATATATTTATGCTATGAGGTTGGATAGTGTGGGCGGCTGAGAGCGCGACACGTCGCGATCCAATCAAAGTTAGCCCGACCCTCGTCAATTTGCGTGACGCCTTTCAAAAACTCCTTTCTCTGGCTGCCCTTTGGAGTTCCTACATCTGCTCCCACTATATTTAGAAAAGACCGCTGGTCGTTGCATCGACTTCTTTACCGTAGCCATTGTTCTTTGAGGTACAAACAAATAAAAGATATCTTCATAGTTAAAATTTACTCGTTTTTATTCAGTCGTCATGTTAAGTTGTAATGTGAATATTAAAAAACATCATATGTTTAATATCTTATAATAACCGAGGATTCAAAGTTATGATGCAAAATGTTTAGTTTTACGAGAACTAACTTTTTTGTTCGGGATCTGTGTTTAACAATATATGAAAATTTCAAAACTATTTCGAGGACTTGGCTTTTCGGATCAATCTCTCTATCTGTTTGTTACTGCTAAACCACTGTACCGATTCGATGAAATTTGGTAGGTATGAAGGTAGCTTGAGATCTGGGGAAGGAGAGAGATAAACGACTAGCAGTAAACGACTTCCCCGCGTACGGAGTCGCGGGCAAAAGCTAGTTTGCCTGCTAATCACCAGTCATACGCTTTTAGTTCAAGCTGTCTCCATACCAAAGTTTACTAAAATTGTTTCAGCGGTTTAGCTGTACAAACTTAACACAAAAAAAGGTCAAGTGTATATACTCGCGCACCGAGGGTTCCGTGCGAACGCACAGTAGGTATTATTATACTCCGATCTGGAATCGAATCAGCGCGAACCTAACTTAAGCCGCGTCGCTGCGCTGTGTTTTCGATGTTTTAAACATCTTACATGCTTTTTGGACAGAAAAGGGTCAAAATAATTTTTGTTTAAAAACACAGAAACATATTTTCCGTTACGGATGGAAAACATTCCCCGCGTTCGTCTGTGGGGGAGGGGAAACTTTCAACAGTCATGATTTGACTGTTGAAAGTTTTGAGTATGAGTGAAGAACTATCAAATAGGGCATTAATTATTTAATTCATAACTATTTGCATTGGAGTGGAATAAAGAAAAGACGCTGTATTTTATGTAATTGGTAAAGGAACGGACCATAATTTGAGAAATTGTACTGGGATGACAGCTGTCAAAAGAAAAGGGAAATGTTATGACAAAACACAAAACACATTGTTCACCCAAAGTCGCAATGGACGTGCAGTTGTACCTAAAAATGTTTTGTAACGTATTTTGTTAGTTTTTTGGCGCAGCGGACACGCCTTCACAGTTGACCATTGTGTAGTATTTGTTGTTTTTTTCAGGGCTTGTACTATAATTATACCGTCGCTACAGTTTACCGTTTCAACGAAAAAAAAAAACGTTTCTTTTATTATTTCACTTTCTTTAATTATTTTTATTTGTTATTAAATTCGCCGTAATAAAACGTACACTGAAAAAAATATCTCTAAATAACTTTTCAAAAAATGCAGCTCGTTTATTTAAAGTTAGGACGGACGGACGGACAGTATGCATATCAATAGGGTCCCGTTTGGCTCCCTTCGGGTAAGGAACATTAAAAACGTTCTTGTACACGTCGGTAATATAAAGTGAATCTACCAGCGCCAACTTCTTTGAGGAGAAGAAGCGCCGCAAAAAACTTCAGCAGAAGGTCATTTTTTTCAATCATAAAGTAAGTTACATTATGTAATAATCTATATACATAAAATGATAAACTGATTGTTGATATATCAACGCACAGCCCAAACCGCTGGACCTAGAGACTTGAAATTTTACACTTAGATACCTTATACAGTGTAGAGATCCACTATAGAAGGATTTTTGAAAATACCACCTAAAAAAAAATAGGGGATGACAATTTGTATGAAATTTCGTCAGTTTTGAAGTTAGAGTCTTTAAATTTTGTGGTTAGGTTAGGTTAGATGTTAATGATTGAAAATTAATTTATACGTGTCTCAGTCTTTTGAATAATTTCATTCCCGAAGGGATGGAAAGGGGTAAAACTGACTGACGATCGATGAACGCACAGCCTAAACCGCTGCACCTAGAGACTTGAAATTTGAAGGGAATATTCTTTGGGTACCCTACATAGATGCACTAAGAAGGGATTTTTGGAAATTCATCCCCTAAAGGCTTAAAATAGGGGGTGGAAGTATGTATGGAACTACGGTCATTTTATTAGTTGGAACCATGGTAATTGGTAATTAAGCTACTGTTTACAAATATATATAAAAATAAAACTTTCAGTGATTTTGTAAACACTGCCCCTAATGCGATAAAAGGGGGGGGGGGGAGTTGAACTTTTTACGGGAGATAATTTATTTTTGAAGTAATCAACTTGGAAATTAGTATTTAGGCTACTAGGGGGGTAAAAGGGAGATTTAGTTTGTTACTCCTTCACGCTGCAACGGCTGGACAGATTTGGATGAAATTTAGAATGGAGATAGTTTATACCCTGGAGTAACACATGGGATAATCTTATTATCTTAATTTAACTTTTAATTTAAAATGATGTCAATTTTGGAGGCCATGATGTTTTTTGAAAAAGTGGACATTGGCGTCATTTTCTTAGATTTTGGGGACGCAGATTTCGAAAATATTACCAAATTATAGGTAGAAATTCAACACCATGGCCGCCATGGTCATTTATATTGTTGGATACATCAAAATTGGTATTAAGACTCATAATATAATATAATATTGAACTATAATGGACATTAAGAGCAACCAAACTATCATCGGAGGGATGGTGCTTTTAGATGGCGAAATTAGACAGATTCTCATCTACCGGTAATAACTAGGAGCACACCGGCGGATAAAATAAATGCATGTCGGTATCTACAATATGGGTATATGTTAAAAAAATTACCTGACTTCTAATATGCCAGCACTGCAACTACACAATTTTACACAGTCGCGGCAAATATGCGGCCGATAAACGGAATTGTTGGGGGGAAAACTGAAAAAATATGTCTCACGTAGAAGGCGATGTTGTGGAGTATCTCTCAGTAGACAATGTCATAGACACAGAGCAATTTGTGTCCCGGTACTCCTGATGCGTAATATTGATTTCACTTCTCATGCTCTTAAAATGCTACTTAAATCTCTGCGAATCGGGACTAAAGCTCCTTATTAATCTCTAGAGATTAAAGTATATGTTTTTAAATTTACTTTGGAAACCCCTAAACAACCCATCACGGTGTTTGTGAATGGAGGATTATCGCCATTTTCAGTGATTGTGTATGGACCATATTTTTGGGTGTCAAAATAACCTCAAAATGACAACTGTGCAAATATATAAAAAAAAGGATTTAATTTCGTGAAACACGATTAATTATTACGAATATGAATCTGTTTAATCATATTAAGGCCGAACTCTTTTATTATGCGGGGTCCAATTACTTTTAAAATGGTTTCCAAGTTTGAATCTGTTGGCTAAATATGCAAGCATTTAAAACATCACTTTACAAAAAAACCGCAGAACTTTTTTTTCCTATTTGTATTTTGAATAGATGTTCATAAGTTGTATTGAGCGTATGTTGTTAAGAGATAAGATAATTGTTAGTTTTAATTGTTAGAAACTTTTTTATAATAAATGTTGTAATTTTGTTTAGAACGTCGTTTTTTTCCTCGCATTCAAAGTGAAAAGTAGTGTTTAACGTGAGACTAAACAACCATAATGACACTCGAACTACAGCCACCCTCGCTCGCAAGCTCGCTCGCGTGGCTAAACATCTCGTATCATTATGGCTTGTTTTAGTCCCTTGTTGAACAATCTACTATTATGTAACGGCACACGTTTGCAAATTACGCACCAACCTAGGTTAGAATATCGTAAAAAATAATTATCTCTGGTATTGCGAAAGGAGAAAATGTTTTAATTCCCCTCATTCCTATGATTCCGACAGATTTACCGTTATAACTTTAAAAAAGAGCTATTACCTCTAAAAACATATTTTGCCATGACCATAAACAAAGCGCAAAGGACGAACACTGAAAGTAGCTGGTGTACTATCAGCCCCATGGAATCCTGACCCACCGTGGAATGGTGTCCCAGGGACACTTGTTACGACTTGAATCATAACGTCACTATGGCACAGTTCAATGGTGGATCAGGGTTTAATTGGGCTGACAGTACATTTAGAAGCAAACTGTTTTTTCCACGAAATGTTCATGTTTTAGCTAAAGATGGCGAATCAAAAAATATTGTATACTTACTAAAATGTATTGACCCAGATGACGTTATCCACTTCAAGAAACTTCGTTTTAAATGTCTCGACATCAATATAACATGTGTTTATAAGATCATTCTCGCCAGGAAGGACGTCAAACTATAAAATTACTTAAAACTATTAATTTTCTTAACTGCGATAAACCACTTTTACCAAAAGCTAGTAAGGTAATAAAGTAATAAATAATAAATGCTTAAACCTAGCAAAAATTTAATTATTACACACTGTGAGAACAACACGACGAGGTCTCTGAAGACATGATATTATACGTGGTAAACATTTGTAACAAGGGCTGACGGCGCGGATGTCGCCTGGGGGCGCAAGCAGACAATTCTAACACTTCGATTGGGTTTCGGAAACGGAAACTAGGCATTACTCCGAACGTCCCTGAGAGTTCACGACAGTTTGATTAAACTTGTTTGGTTATTGTTTGTTTGTTTCCGTTCACGGTGTTTGTGGGAAAATGTAAATAAACAAATAAAAGTGCAAGGTAGCCGCTTTGAGACAATTGTGTGTGATTTGCTTATCGCTCCACGCTTCTGTTCGATTAAAGGTGGGATTAAAATACATAGATTTTAATTTGTAATGTGCTCCACAATATACCAAACTAGGTTAAGTGTTATTTGATTTAATTAGTTTTTTGCTACTTCTGCTTCTACTGACTTGTTTGTAACTAGATCCTTGAGCAGACTTTAAAATATATTGTCTATGTGTGTGTGCTCCGGTTGGGAAAAGGCTGCCCCTTTCTTCGTTACTGGGGTAATGTTAGCATTAATTTTATTCAAGCTTGCCACAAGCAGCATACATAAAAATAAGTACATTAACAAATAACAAGCCAATTACTTTATTATTTATAGACAAAACGTTGATCACGTTGAATCATTTTTTGATGATGACTTTTCATCGAGGATAGGAATGGATAGTGATTGAATAAAAATTGGAAATAAAAATATTGAAAATATCATTACGATAAGGGCAAAGTTTTAGTGTCACAAAACGTAGCCATATTGTTATTTTCATAAGTTAATTTGGGTAATGGGGCTCGCAATCGATGGGCGCAGTCCTAACGATAGTTTGATTAGGGCTGTAATCAACTCCGTCCGTAATCACTGGGTAAACATAAAACTGGTCTGTTCCGGAGCAAGATTGATATCTCTCTACCTCAAATTAGATTTTGATGTTTTGTTTGTTTTTAACAGTGACATCTGCCTAGCAAAAAGCCTTGGTTTCTTTGGGATGTTTTGTATCTATGCCTCAAATAACCAGCTTAGCACATTTGAAACTTTGAGTGTAACATGAATACGTTTACGGCAATTTAGGTAAAAGTCCTTATACTTGTAGCTATATAGTTGCCGGCCGGCTCAAGATAGCTATGAAAAACTGCTCACATAGATCACTCTTACACTAAGCGCTTCAGAGACATAAAGGTTTTTAATGTTAAACGATTTCACCAGCCTTTTTAACACGTGCTAAAGCACACCTAGTATAATACTGGTCTTTAAAATGATAACCAAAGATCGGAAATTCGGTATGATATTTATCTAAAATTGGAAAAAAACCCGGCAAAAGTTAGGCAAATATTGAAGCGGCTTCTTAAATAAATTATTTTATTAATTATTATATGTTCTGGGATCTTAAACGATACGATAAGGTAACACATACACAAATATGTTTTGATTGTGTCTATTTATTACTATTTATGTAAGTACATAACATAAGTGAGCTGTTAATGTTGTTATACAGATGTAAAATGTATGTATGTCTCAGAGTGAATTGAGGAAGTAATTTAAGTAGTTCTCGATACTTACAATTAGTACTTACATTATTGTTAAGTTCAAGGTCTTTATTTTTAAATAAGCATTGCGGAGGATTAGTTTCAAAATGTTAAATTTAGAAATTCTGGGAATTTTATTAGAAGAATTATATTTGATCCGTCTCCAATTCTCCATACCGTCCACGCCGCCCGACTTTAGGTAAATATCGTACAAACAGAATTTCCGATCCCTGATGATAACACAAAGAAGCATTGTCGTCTAGCTACAGCCATTACCACACTACTTTGTCCGCCAATCTCTGTCATTTTTTCCTCCGTATTTTTCACGAGTCGGTTCATTATTCAAAGCAGTTGCTGAAATAATTAGCGCTCGCTGCTGCCTGCCAGGCTTCACTGTGCCGCCGCAATCCCATCAAGATAAAGACTCGGAAATTAATTAAAAACTGCCTAGAAACATGCCAAAGGAAGTCAAGAAGAAATACTTCGTTGACAGGTCTTATGGTGAGACATTCCTTTAGATAGATGTATTAAATATACGCACACCAGGATTTTACAAAAATACGTTTCATATTTTGTAGTATTTATCAGGTTAGCTATCAGCAGCTATTTATCATACATTTGATTACGTATTACAAAAACCAGATTGAATACGTACACACTTGTTAGCTAATTTAACAAATAACTTTCTCTGTAATCAGTTGAAGACGTTTGCTTCAGTAATGCCGTTAAAAACATGGTCAATGAAATCTACATTGTGTTCTGTTTTCTATAGTTGCATATTCTTTCCACAAAAATAATCACGCTAGAGTGAGCTATCGCAAAAAAAACATCAAACACAATCCGTCTCGTCGATCTGTCTTTACTTTCTTGTTTGCGCTCCGGTCGCTGTTTGTTCTCGTATTATTGACATAGGTCCGTCGAGGAATAATTCTGTTTGCTGTGCCCCAGTATTGCGCTCGTAAAGACTCCAGTTTGTTACCCATTCGTATAATCTATACGAAACTGCGAGGATTTTGCCGAAACGAGTCCAACCGTAGTTAAACGAAAAGTTAGAGCTAGATTCGATTTTATCGTTTGCATATTTTGTTTGTGCCCCACAGTTTGTTACGAATACTGCCGACCAAAAACAAAAGTAGGAAATCGAAAAGCCCCTTTTTGAATGGATGGACTTTCTAGTTTGTTACAGTGGAATCAAAATTGGCGGATCACAAGCTCAATACCTATTGCAAAGCCGGTGCAATATAAAATAGTTGTAGATGATAGCACATCCTTGCGTTTGTGGAGGCAATACTTAGGGGAAGCCTACGTCTCTTGGATTTTAATTGTAATAATGATGAGTAATTCAGGTCCTAAGAATTCCAGCTCCCAACCTAACCCTTAAATGCCGTAGGATGCATCCTACGTAACACAAACTCGTAAATGTTTACCCTTAATCAGTGCACTATTATGTGTAAATGGAACTTATAAGAGACTATTAAAATGAAATCATGCATTTAAGGGTTCAAATAACTACACTCATATATTTTAAATATGAACATACTTAGCAATAATAACATAAATTAAATAAAGAGAGCTAGTCAAGTGCAAGTCGGACTCGAATACCGAGGGTTCCGCGCCTACCTAATTAAGTCCGGTCTTCATCTTTTAGAAGCCTCACCATACGGGAAATGTCTACGCTCCTTAAAATAACAGAAGCCGTAACTTGAATTATGTATTTTTTTGACAGACTACAAGCAACTAACCTTAATACAAAGTTGGCACTTAACAGATTTTACAAAATTAAAAATTATATGGCAATTCTTTTATTTTTCCTGTAATGTTTAGAGTTTCTTCTTGTTAATTAATGTAATTATTCAAGACGGTTATCTTTAGTAGTTTATAAAATAAGGGCTTTAATAAAGTTTGAGAGTTAAAGTGTTATTTTATCATTATTTTACTGAATAAATGACTGATTATTTATACTAAAACAAACTCCTCTAAAAAAGGATGTATCACATGATATGCTAACACTTTTTTTTGGTGACTGGTTTTTATTCGATGCTCTTAAATAATTTCTAATGATAGGCTTTCTTTGGACAGGTAAAAAAAACACATATTCCTAATTACGGATCCATAACTTTAGCGGTTTCAGGGGAAACAGGACTGGACAGACGGTCAAATGGACAGAGCTTTGTGTTCCAATTTTCAGTATTTGGTACGGTATCCTAAAAATAAGTAATTAAAACAAAGGTAGTAAAATGGTTTTGAATAGCTATTTGACCACTTGACTCACTTTATTACATTTATTTTATACCTATTACCTTTCTGTGTTGTTATTGCATGTGGTGTTCAAAGCAGAGTATTAGTATTGTATTGTTACCTACGTTAGACCGACCCTCACACTTCGTCCGGGTGGTGTGACATACCGCGACAAAAATCAATGTTCAGCTGGCCTAGTATGTGTGCGTTTATCGCGTGATAAAATGTGGATAAAGCATCCGTCACTCTCGTACTTATGTACAGTCACCCAATAAAAATACCTACTTAGAACCTTGTCATTGTGAAGGTCACTGTGAAGTGTACTATGACAACGCACTAAACGCACTAAATTGCTTAACATTTTCGTCACGTACGTGTCAAAAAGTGACGGATGTTTTATCCACATTTGGTCACGCGATAAACGCAGCCATATTGGCGCCCACAAGTCTCTTGGTTTACAATATAGCTAACCAACCCACTAAAAAAATCATGTAAACAATACACCTAAAACAGTGCGCTACAGCTACAACCATTGATAAAGTAAAATTAAATATAAGTTAAATAAAAATAGACGACACCAATACCCCGAGGATAAGCAGAGCCGGTGAAAATGAATCCAGTTGGAAGTTATTACGGTTCAGTCGGATTTAATTAAACAGACGCTAAACACTAAAATAGCTGGAGCGGTCTTACCTGAATTTGTAATGCCACCTCAATGTTAAGATTGATTGATTATAATTTAAAAAATCCTTAAATTAAAAATACATAATTTAATGAGTTGCGAAACATGGCTTGATTGAAATTGCTTTTGAGGTATTTTCTGATCATACATACATATATACATAAAATCACGCCTGTTTCCCAGAGGGGTAGGCAGAGACGACTTCTTTCCACCTGCTACGATCCTGACAAATTAATTTTTGTTGATCAAATTGTTGTTAAAAAATAAACACTACAAATACTTTTTTAAATTAATAAATAGGGTAGGGTTTAGCTACAGTCCCCCAGATGGTGAGTAATGACAAGATAAGTTGTGAAAAATGCAGAAGCGCTTACACAGAAAAAGTCCTAATTAATAAATGCCTAAATTTTACTCATTTCTAGTTTAAGTGTTGAGGCATTTCACAAATTACACGTAGGTAGAACATTCCTGCGATGATGCATTGATAAGAGGTTCACAGCGACAATTTGGTTTCACTTTATGCTTTAGGTTCTTATTTACAATAAAAGTCAATCAATGAGAAGTCAGTGGTAAACCACAAATCAATCAAATTAAAGAACACATTTTAGTTAAGGTGTATCTAAAGTTGTTGGTCAAAATATAAATCTTTCGTTATTAAAATTAATTAAATTAAAATCATTAGGTATATCTTATAATCATTTCTTAATTTGTTTAGATTTGAGTTTCGATATTTTAAGCTAATTTTAAAAGTCATGCCATAGTCACGGCTCGACTGACAACTGACTGTTAAAAACGGTTTTATTAATTTAACAATAGTAAAAAAAAACATTGCCTTCAGATTTAACAATTTGTTGACTTTATAATATTTAAACTGTTATTGTTATTTATTAAAGTGAGACTCTGCCTACTTTTTAGCGTTTAAAATATTTTTCTAATAGCTGCTCAAAACAAGTCTCAAAAAATAACTATCACGTATTTAAATTGTACCTACGATTACGAATAGTTGTCATGAAAACGGGTTAAGGTTAGGGATACCATACAAACTTTATCAAATAGGGCCCAACCAATATTTGTAATATTTTGATCGTCATCTGTTTCATCGATGTTATTCACAATTTGTGGACACGAATGTGGATGGTTTCATTAGTGGAGATATGGAAATGTTCCAAAATAGTTTTCATATCTGAATCCTGAAAATGTAATCTCACCGAGCCCGCAAACTCGGGCCGGAGTAGTAATTAAATCCCATGAAGCCAGAGTCAACGGTTATCAAAATTTTGTCCAGTGTAGCGCAAAGAGAAACTGTTGATTACAAACATTGACAACGACTATATCTGAGTTTCCCTAAAAGGCTAGCAACGAACCGACCACACTTCTTTGAGTTGCCGATGTTCATCAGCGATGGTGATTAAAATTCTTGTGGTTGAATGAACATATAAAGCTGAAAGTTCAACACATGTAACAAAAACATAAAAGGGGTGGTTTCAAATAAAAATATAAACAATCTACAATACTTTGTACAATGTTTTTAACGGCCGAAATAGTTCAATCCTGTTACACAATGTATTTCGGTTATTATTGCACAAAGATTTAAAGCACACTAGTGTGTTTTTGGAAAATAAAAATAATCGGAAACGGATAACTGGACACGACATGTGTCTGGCGTCCTCAATTCACGCACGGTCCGTCAAAAGACTCTTGCATCTGCAATGAAAATGCTTCAGTTGCCCAAACTCATGTCACATAGGCATCATAGGATTTCGTAAAACAACTTTCATACAAATACATTCAGCCCAATATCGAAGATAACTCGTTATCGACGTACGAGTTTGACAAAGTATACAATGACCTTGGATTGTTTCGTTTTGAAGAACCAGCGTAGTAGCCAGGAAAGTTGATTTAGTGGAAAAATCGCGAACACTCAACGAACAGAGATGTTTTTGTAGCAAATAAACGTTTTGTTATTGCAGTTGCTTCTCTATTTGGCAGCAATGATGTCAATTCAAGTACAATATAATTAAGTGAACGATGAGGTTGTTGAGATGAGCTAGCTAATCAATAATTGGTCGTAGACACGACCAACCATCCAACCATGTTGCATAGACATGCAATTTGATCTTGCACATGTCACATGTCATATTATCGCGACTAGCAATGTGCTCATATGTATGGGTAGGTACGTAAAGACAAAGTATGCACAAGTTCGCAGAAGTCAAAGCAAGTGCCATTTTCAGCGCACCGTTTCCATGCACTTATGCATTGCTTTGCGCCCAAAGTAAGGAGTGTAGTTGCACGCCGCCGGGTAGTTCGGTATCTGAAGTTCGAGTCCTTCCGTATATTACTTGAGAACTTAGTGGCGGCGTTAGTTAAGTTCTATAAACTTTAACGTAATGTATGCGACGCAGTCATGTGCATGAGAACTGTTAGGACCAGATATGGCTTAACACATGGTAGTGTATTATACCCTGTGATAAGCCATGTCTGAATCAGCTATCCTATTATTTAATGTTGTCTTTTAATACGAAATTAATGTTGTTAATAGTAAACTAGTATGTTAAAAGGTATCAAATATTATGTAAAGCTTTTTTAAACTATTATTTGTTTTGGAAGACAGATGTATATCTTATGATTTATGCATGTTGCACTGTTGTTCTGTTCAACTTAGGTACTTAATCCTAATTACCTACCTTTTCTGTCCGTAAACCGGCTGGCTAGGCCCCAAGATTCAGGCTCAGCTTAGTTTGGGGTCCATGGGATATTTTCTCGTATGTTCTTGTTCCCGAAACTTATCTATGTATTATCTTTAAAACCGTGATTATTACGAGTATAAGAACTAAATATTTTTAATGAAATGACACGTGTAAAATAGGTTGAAAGTAACATTTCCTCTCTATGTTCGTGGAAAATCTGACTCTATTCCAATTTGTTCAAGACGGAATAAAGTTTATGGAAAGGAATAATTCACGTACTTAGTTTCTTCTTAAAAATATACTGACTTCATTGCAAAAAAAGGCCCACATATGTACAATTTTTTAAAAACATCTCGAAAACGAGAATGTATTTCTCAAATGTGCACTAAAAGCGTTTAGCAGTGTTGTTGACAGCTTTTATACGACAAAAGCCCTCACAAGCTCACCTCGACCCACCTGGACTCGCTAAAACAAACCGAACGGACGGCGCGAGAAGTACTTGTCTCCTTGTAGTAGTATTTTCAACGTGCTACGTGCAATACGTGCAGCGAGACAAGGGGAACTATGTAGAGAAAACTGCGAAACATCTGCTTCCGTGAACACCACAATAGAGAAGTACTAACTATTGTTCAATAGAAATTTCCATGTCAAACTGTGGCTAGTAGTTGTAAAACAAAATACGAGCGGCTCTTTGAACGTTCGATATTTGGAATATTACTCGTTGTTTCGAGTGTGCTACACGCCAACACACACCGTCGAGAATAATGCCATCCTTCACGTCGACCAACACTTAAAGATCCCAAACAAACATTTATTTCTCGAAACATAACCCGCTTAGAGCAAAATTAAATCATCGGTAACGTTGAAACCCCAGCTGCAAGTTCAGAACTTCGTTAAGCTTGAGACACTATTTGCATCAACGGTTCGAGCTAGCTATTAGAAATTAAACTCAAATTAATGCACGTAATCTTATATCTAGACTGGGACTGATGGTACGGGAGCTAACGAAATTATCTCGACGACATGATTTCAAACTTCAAAATTCACGTAACTACCTAACTTATTTGAATAATAAGAAACAAAGTTATTCCCAGAGTAAGTTGGGTTTCTGCGTAGTTAGCTTTATTTAAACTGCAGTCGCGTAATAGGAAGGATGACAGCGTATTATAGCATTGTATTTTACGGAAAAAAACTTTATAATACACTCAGGAGCAAAAATACCGGGTCAGAGTGCGTTTTTCATACTAAAGAGGCTATTTCGAAGCCTTGGTTCCTCGCCAGGGAATGCTTTTAGTGAAATCTGACGCTGAATACCCCGAGCTTCGATACAGGACTTCCAGACTGCCTAGGATACCCAACTGAATGAATCTGCAGTTAACGCCGGAATAGTGCCTGTTCAGAAAAACATCTAAAATGGCAATAAAATGTAAGGAAATCCAAATGTTGACCCAAACTCTCCCGCTGTGGTGTAAACTGATTGTGCGATCAGTTACGTATCTTAAGAACTTTTGACCTCCTCTATTACCTTGGACTATCCACCATTAAACCTCACTCAAATCAACCTCTGGTGAGGAAGCAAGGCTTCGAATTAGTCTCGTTTGTAAGAAAAACGCACTCTGACCCGGTATTTTTGCTCCTGTGTGTAGAATGATTATTAATAATGACAGTAGACTTTAATATAACCTAGCTTGTAAGAAATACAAAAATTAAATAAGCTAATAAGTGCAGATAGCGGCATTCCACCACAGTGCAAATATTTTACGTATATAGCGGAGAGCAGTTCGTCTACTAGCGCTGCTGGCATACGCCCGACGGATTTAACATTTAACTAAAAATTAAATATTTTCCTTTAAGCACGAATCACTCTTTAAAACCAAGATTTACAAAATGTTTAAAAAAAAGAATTGCCCTGTCAAATACCTCAGTTTAAAAGATTTAGCGTCTGCAAAAATATTTGAAAACACTTGCGGGGAGCGTCATACCGAATATAATATAAAACCGAACTTTGCAACCGCACTTTTTTCCGACACTGTTAACCTTACCTTACTGTTGTAAAACAGGCCACGAAGTTCTGCGTTCCAGGCCAACGCAAAATAAAAAAGTTAAGAAACCATGCTTGGACTATAACTAATTTCAAACAGCCAAACTGTCGTTAGCATCTTTAATACGCGAAGTATTAAAGGTGCGCAGGTCTGTCCGTAATGACTTAGAGACTTGTCTGTTAAGCCCCCTGTACTTCTGCATGTCCACTGAAGACTGCAGCCGCATTTCATTCCGTTCGTCCATGATCTTAAGAGTGTGGTCTGAGAGTTTTTGGGTTCTTTTCTGGCTGCGGGTCTTAAAGAACTTCGACCCAGCAGCTTGGACTGCTATCGAGCGAAACAAGGGCTCTAAGGTGTTCGCTAGGGATTTGTCTGTTGGGCAGACCCAGTTGATGAAACTGAAGACCGAAAATGGCACCGTAATTTCGTCCAAGGCCGAGATTTTGAGTGAGGTTGAGAAGTTCTACGGACAGCTGTACAAATCAACTCGACCCGTTGAAAGTTTGGCTACAGATCCCAGAGCCAAACTCACCCGACATTACACCGAAGACATCCCGGACGTCAGCCTGTACGAGATCAGAATGGCCCTGAAGCAACTGAAGAACAATAAGGCGCCAGGGGACGACGGAGTTACGGCTGAGATCCTGAGAGCGGGTGGAATGCCGATACTTAAAGTCCTCCAGAAGCTCTTTAACTCTGTTATTCTCGAAGGCGGTGTTCCAGAGGCGTGGACCAGAAGTGTGGTGGTCTTGTTCTTTAAGAAAGGCGATAAAACCTTGTTGAAGAACTAGAGACCCATCTCACTTCTGAGCCACGCTTATAAGTTGTTTTCAAGGGTCATTACAAATCGACTCTCACGCAGGTTCGACGACTTCCAGCCTCCTGAATAAGCCGGTTTCCGGAAAGGCTTTAGTACCATAGACCACATTCACACGCTGCGCCAGATTATACAGAAGACTGAAGAGTATAATCGGCCCTTATGTCTAGCGTTCGTGGACTATGAGAAGGCCTTCGATTCGGTCGAGACATGGGCGGTGCTCGAGTCACTACAGCGGTGCCACATCGACTATCGATATATCGAAGTGCTGAAGTGTTTGTACAAAAATGCCACTATGTCAGTCCGACTCCAGAACCAGAGCACGAAACCGATTCAGTTGCAGAAAGGTGTGAGACAGGGAGATGTCATATCTCCGAAACTGTTCACCGCTGCACTGGAAGATGTCTTCAAGCTTCTGGACTGGGAAGGACTTGGCATCAACATCAACGGCGAGTACATCACTCACCTTCGATTCGCGGACGACATCGTAGTCATGGCAGAATCGCTAGAAGACTTGAGTAAGATGCTCGGAGACCTCGATAGAGTTTCCCAACGGGTGGGCCTGAAAATGAACTTGGACAAGACGAAAGTCATGTCCAATGTTCGCGTTTTGCCAATACCGGTTCACGTGGGGAATTCTCAACTTGAAGTTGTTGATCAGTACGTATACCTGGGACAAACTGTCCAACTAGGTAAATCCAACTTCAAGAAAGAGGTCGATCGTAAAATCCAACTCGGATAGGCAGCGTTCAGAAAGTTAAAGCGGATCTTCTCGTCCAAAATACCGCAGAGCCTTAAGTCGAAAGTCTTCGACCAGTGTGTGTTGCCAGTGATGACTTATGGATCAGAGACTTGGCCGCTGAATGTGGGCCTCATAAATAAGCTCAGGGTCACTCAGCGTGCAATGGAAAGAGCTATGCTCGGAGTTTCTTTGCGCGATATGATCCGTAATACGGTAATACGCCAGAGAACCAAGGTCACCGACATAGTTCAGAGAGTTAGCATGCTGAAGTGGCAATGGGCAGGCCACATAGCTCGGAGAACTGATAACCGTTGGGGAAGAAAAGTTCTCGAGTGGCGGCCCCGCACCGGTGGACGGTGTGTTGGACGGCCTCCCACCCGGTGGTCTGACGACCTGGTTAGGATCACGGGGAGCCGCTGGATGCAAGCAGCTCAAGACCGTGACTTGTGGCGCTCTTTGGGGGAGGCCTTTGTCCAGCAGTGGACGCCCCCGGGCTGATGATGAAACTGTCGTTCATTTAAAGTTCTACCGTGATTCTTTTATTTTTTCTCAAACATGCAATGGAATGTTGACGTTATGTGCCTTATAATAGGCTGCGAAGTATGACGTTTCAGGTGCGGCTAGGACAAGAGGTCGATAATAGAATTTCATACAATCTTGCAGGCCTAGGCCTGCAAAGTCCTCTTTTTTAATTTCTATTCCACATAAATTTGTGGCACAGGCATCATGACATTCTGCCACTATGCGTATTAAAAAAATCAATAAACGATTTGGTATGTACTTAGTGCAGTTTTATTTATATAATAAATCCACATGAACATAAGAATGTACTATTGTTTTAATTTTAATCTAAACATGGCGGCTGTTTTTATGAACAGTCTAATAGCTTTTTTTTTAAAATATAGTAAGCCGCGTATACAACTTAAGCGTTTGCATGTTTATTTAAAGTACCAGGAGACCAGAGGTAATTAGGGGTACGTAGCGCAACTTAGATCGCAGGCGATGTAACTCGGTGTGGCGCAGCGGCGGCGGCGGCGCACCCGACACAGCGCGGATGACTGAGCACTGTAGGTTACTTTTAATGTTTATGCACTCCTAGTATGTGACTTTGTAATTTTTGTTTTAATTTTTTAATGTGTTTGAGAAAAGCACTATACATACCTCGCCGTGAAAAGGAGTTGCCAGCCTCGTAACTATCCTATCTAACTAGTAACTAGTCTATATGAACTCGGCCGGCAACCACCTACTTCCCGGCCTCTGTAGTAATGTACTATGTATTAAATGCGTCATAGACTAATGAGGTTAACGTTAATGCACGTTGTTTATAGCGCATTAAAAAGTGTACCTATGAAAAGGTATCTAATAGTTTTACTTTTTTTTAAATATTGTGTTCATAAATAGTATAAATTGCCGAATTAACACCGCGCAGGTAGTAAAAGTTATATTTTAACCCTAAGTCATTTATTCAAGTTAGATTATTAGAATTTAGCTTTGTTATTTAATTTAATGGTATGTTTGAGTTTTATACTATGTTGTACCTATTTCGATTTTGAATGGCATTATGTGGGATGTCGAATGTCGATGATGATGGCGTCATTATTTTCTTTTATAATGTAGTTTCGGTGTGTTGCGGTGCTTAAAGTATAAATAGGTAACCGATTTTGTTATATTATCTCTAATTGTTGGAAAAAAGCACTATATAAGCCTCGGTCGGGAAGGGCGGTGGCTGAGACTCGTATAGCGCGGCCTTCACTGCGTTTCGGTCGCGCTAACTCATACTTGTCCCGCATCGGCCTTTTTCCCGGTCTCTGCAGTAATGTACACTATCGGTTTTTAAACGAATCTATATTTCTGCAAATCACTGAGGCGTGTTATTTGTGTTGTTGACGACGCGCTGGCCTAGTTGGTAGTGACCCTGCCTACGAAGCTAGCGGTCCTGGGTTCAAATCCCGGTAAGGGCAGATATTTGTGTGATGAGCAAGAATATTTGTTTCTGAGTCATGGATGTTTTCTATGTATTTAAGTATATATTTCTCTATATAAGTATTTATATCGTTGTCTAGTACCCATAGTACAAGCCTAGAGCTTAGTTTGGGACTAGGTCAATTGGTGTGACATTGTCCCCTGATATTTATTTTATTTTTTATTTATTTATTTCATTATTCTGTATTCTGTATCATTGATGACAAGTGACACGGTTGTTGAACGAACGAGCTTAGGCTGACGAGGGTACGTTACTCATCGCGTTATTCCGGTGTCCATGTCTAAAAGGAACCATGCGAGTACAGACTTTGAGCAAAAAATACTGTATTTTAATTGTGAATGATTTATACCTACTGCCTGATTGTTCTCGCTGTCGTTTGAACAAAACACCATTTTGTTGTGAAGTTATTTAAAAAAAATGTTTTTCTAAATATGGAAACATTGTGAACAAGTTTCCTACACTTGTTTACAAGTTGAAAAAGTAGAAATAACAAAACCTGAGACTCGAATTTCATAATGCTCACCAGTTTAATAAAATGAACATCACTCATCATTTTGATCTAAGTAAGACGAGTCACATTTAGTCTTTGTTAGGTACTTACGTTTAAGACAGAAGTTTGCAGATGGGCCAGCTTAAAAAATAAAAAAAGGAACTGTACTTAAACCGCACTCCGTTTTCATACCGTTTCAAAAGTATATTCTGTTAATTAAACTATAATTTCGTCTTTAAGTAAAACTTAACGCTTTCTTTGAGCGCAAGTCCATTTTATCTCAACCTAATTGATTCGTTGTTCAGATCAAGTCACGCAGGCAGGAGCATAATTGGCTCTGCTTTTTGTCTAAAACAAAATGACCAAATTTTCCAATACCTATTAATTATTGCAAATAGATTCCACAGATTAGTGCTGAAGCCTTTGGCACGCTGCCAGAAACTGAACTCTGAAATTCTAAATTCAAAGTGAAGCTAGCTCTTTCTTTTTCTATTGATTAGGAGACAGCTGTAGAGGGAATAGGAAAGTACATACCTATTAGCTGCGACATTTTAAACTGATATTACAATAATTTCCAGATAATTAAATTGCGAGCGATTGTGATTTTGTCCTTGCTATTAGGGGTTTACAAAACAACAGAGGCAGACCTCAAATGAACGCATGAAATTGAATTAAGTCTTGAGACTTCCGTTTATCATAATACTGCACTACTTACCTTTATCTTATCTTATATTAGATATGGGCCTGTCTCGGATATACTTGGATCCTTTAGGAATTACCCTCTTACACATTCAGCAGTTTGAATGTGAAGGTTTTCTCCATCACGATATTTTTCCTTCAACGTAAAAGCATTGGAAAATGTACTTAAGTTAGAAAAACTCGTAACTCAATAAGGAGTATATTCCCTAACAAATTCAAATGTTATGGCCTGCTCTACGCATAACTTCAATATGTTTTTTTTGCATAATTCCTGTGTCAAAAAAGTGATTTACTTAAACCAAACCCCAATTCGAAAGTAGCTAAGTAAGCATTTCGTAATAAAGCCTTGGCACGCGTTAATTATGTTTGCTCTCCCGTCCCTAAACAAATAAATTAACGTTTTCTGTTATTATTTTCCCCAAACCACACATGACAAAAGCTGAAAAAAATGAGGATACGTTTCACGGAAAACTAAATCGTGTTACATGTTTTTGATTATAAAATAAATATACTTTTAACTGATAATAAAGTTTTTAAGCTGCAAAGCAAAGGCTATTGGAGTCGAGTGCTCAATGAAAATCCGCCGAGAAGCACCTCTAATGGTTTTTACAGGTACTTTAACAATCTTCAAAACATAACGTGGCTCCAATGCGAAAATAAATACCAAATAAATTGCTTGGTATTGCAAAATGTTTTTCTTTTAGGGCTTAACCTTTAACTTTATACTTACTTAAAGACTGTAACGACATGATACACGAGTGAGGGGAGGGCATTGATCCAAAGCTTTTTGATCTTTAGGACTTCTGTAACGAATAACGACTTTATTTTTTATATTTCTTCACAAAGACGTATGCAAATTAAATTCTCTTCGCATTTCAATAAAGCGTATGCTTACAACGAATTTATTCAACTTTGATCGTTTGAACCAGAGATCACAGCTAAACTATCTCATACAATGAAAATAAATAAGTAAAATGTAGCGGAAGTTACAACCGAAACTACGACACATCGGCATAGACAGAAAACATTTTATTGCCGCATAAAAATGGCAAAGGCGACATAAAGATAAACACCTCCGTTATATCCGTTGGAAGTGCGACGCAATCAAGTTTTGAGAATAACCTTTTTTACGAGCAAGTTAAAAGATCGAGGCGTCGCAAAGTCGAAATTACGAGGAACATGATGTCAGGATAGACTCCCTTGCGAGTGCGTAAAGTCCTAGGAATGTGGAATGCGCGAGTGCGTCTCTTTATGGCTGGTTGACGCGATCAGTTCGGAGTAAACGTATTGCGCAGGTATTGATTGCGTACGTAACGTGTTCTTTTTGCGATCGGAACGAAGCCACGACGCTTATTAAACCATAAATCTGAGAGCGCTCCGCCTAACGTTAGTAGTGATGGGATCTTTTACAATGTATTTAACGCCTACTTTAACCTAATATTCTCAATAGCTTTCTTGTACGTCTTTTTGCAACGATATCGCAACTTTGGACAAAGTGTTACAAGGTAGGGTAGGGTGTATGTATGTAGGTAGGTAGGTAGGTTATATGGTTGTGAATATGCCGTCTACTTCAACTTATGCGATAGCGATAGCTTATACTACAGTGGCGAGAACTATATTTCATTTAACAAAACTAAAATATATATTTAGGAACCTGGTTTTGATGTATAACAATAGTGAAGGTAACGGGAACCTAGAGGGAGCGGTGGGTGCAGGTGGGTGCAGGAGGATCGGTTCGGTGATATGCGCAGCTGGACGTTTTTCGACCGACACCCATCTGGGAATTCTTTCTGGAAACCTATTCTTTGTAAATTAGTAAGCAAAATTTGCTATGAAAATTTAGAAGACCACATTTTGCGAAAAGCCCCTTTAAACCAAAGTTCCTGAAATAAATTACAAAGCGCCATAAGACGGGCTCTTTTTACTGCAATGCTCCAAAACTCATTTAAATGGAGCGCTGTCTTCGTCAGCCTAAACTGCGGAATGGTTTGTGGTGCCCAGAAGTTCGGACCTTAATAAAATTCATACGACGCTCTCGCTTCTGGAATATCGAATTTTCCCGGAACGTCATAACAAATGTTACTTCAAACTTTTGGGAGGGTTTATGAATGAACATTCTGCCGCACCATAGAGTGTGATAACCTGATAACACTGGCTCACTTGACTGAATAGATACTGGGAACCGGGTCATATTTATTTATCTTATTATTGATCTTTTATGTGACTTTTGTTTAGTTTTTTTTTTTTTAATAATAATATTATATTGACGACACGTTATCCTAGTTGGTAGTAACCCTGCCTGCGAAGCTAGCGGTCCTGGTTTCGATTCCCGGGAAGGGCAGATATTTGTGTGATTAGTGCGAGTATGTTTTTAGCTGCAAACTACGTGCTGTACGCGTCGTGGGAATTCTCAAATTGGGTCGCTAACTGACGCAAACTGTAAGCCTAATGTGATTGTTCCCTAAATTAGATATCTTCATTACAAAAGCTTACACATGATTTAAAGTGCGAGTAATCACACTGGCTTATAGTTACGTAGTTGCTTATTGCTCAGGTACTAGTTTATCTCATTTACGTAGGTGGTCATTGAGAAGTTCCTGTCCCTCCACATAAACAAGTAGTGAGCATTCTCCGCAATATATCCGGACCCTCGCGAACTGGACTAAAATTAGTTGGGCAACTGTCATTGTTTGACGAGGGCCGATCCGACGGCGCCGCCCGACATGTCGCCCGATATTAGCAATTACCGCCAACCCTAATAACTTCTGATATTTTCTGTTTAATAAGGGTCTAATTAGTTTTGTTTCCAACTTCATCACTAATCCGCACCACAACGACTCGGAATTTAATTCCACAGAACCTTAGTTTATTTGTGTTTTCGGTTCACAAAGCAGTTCAGTTCATAAAGACTATCTCAAGCTCTCATAACACTTGAGAGTTATCGCAGAAATCTATACTGTATTATATTTTGGGTGAAACTTGGCCGGGTATTACCATAACAATGCAAGGGCGCGTTTTGTTCGAGCGGTATGACAATGGGTTAACTTCGGGACATTGCCTTTCGAGCAAACGATCTAAAGTAACTGTGTGGAACAACGGACACTTCGCACCCAGTGATTTAGCTTCACAATTACTTGAAAGTAAACTTGGTCCTAGATACCTACAGGTTGAAAAGGGAGTATCGCATAGATGATAACTTACTTTAAATATTGAACATTGATTTTCATCGACAAAAAAAAACTCTTTTGAGTACCTACGGAACGTGGGCGAATAATAGAATAAACTTTGTTCTGAGAAAAAACACAGGTTTCAAACTTAGTGGTCCTTATATAAAAGGCAGAATACTGACAGAATATCTTTAACTGAAGTTACATAAGTAGATGGTATCCCCCTATGTTTACGGTCTTGTGAAACCATGGATTATTGAGAGCTGTAGTGATTATATTAGCTTAGAGCTAGCTGTTATAAGTCTTTGGGTTAGCTTCGTTTGGGACTAGGTCGA
This sequence comes from Acleris sparsana, assembly GCA_923062465.1. NCBI lineage: Eukaryota > Metazoa > Arthropoda > Insecta > Lepidoptera > Tortricidae > Acleris > Acleris sparsana. The sequence goes on from OV281289.1 coordinate 10,095,630, forward strand.
TTTGTGTGAGATTGTTTATATTAATTATTTATTTATCATTACTATCCAGATTGTGAACACTTCCGAGTGCGATACTGCGAATAGGCGTCACTGCTCCAGAAAGGGTTGACTAGAAACCTCATGGAATAGAATTTACAGTAGAATCGGTGTAAAGTCAGCATTTTCAACTAAGTAAATTAACAATTTTTGTATTCATACAATCAATTACGAAGAAAAAAACGTTGAAAAAAGCTGTCATTGGCATGGGAATAATTGACAATCAATCTGGATGAACGTAGTTCACCATCTAACGCGGCATATTTTATCGTTTAACTATTTAAGTTTCTGTTACAAGTAGACCAAGAGTAACAATTCTAACAAAAAGCAAGAGAGCTTTTATAACCCAACTGCTGTTTGGATTATGTCGTCATTGTAATGTTAGGTACCATGTTTATATTTTTTATTTCGCCAATTTCCCATTAGCCGAGACGCTAAGACGAATCTAAGGACACCTCGTTGGTCGTAATTGGGACACCCGTTCAGCCTTTACAAACGAACAAAGAACCATACATACATACATTCCTACATGCATACAGGTCTAAAAAAGTTTAGCGCATTCATAGCCGACAGCGCATATAAGCGATTTTCTGTTCTGACTTTCACCTATTGCCTTCAACGTTTATGTGCGTTTCAATAGTATGCAAGCTTCGTATAAATCAAAGGAAAAAACCTAGGCAAAGGGGTGGCAGCAGATGTGTATGGGATAAACCTGGCAGGACTAAAACTGACTGTACAGAATGTTAGTACTTGACCCGGTATTTTTTAAGCAACATTAGTTAACCTAAGCCAGATGTCATATTTGAAGGTGTTTAGCATTCTTCAGCAGAGTTCATAAGGATGTTTATATTTATTAGACGTATAACCTCACGTGATGCTGGCAGATGTTTATGATTATGACGGCACGTCCGACCGCGTGGCAGGTTTAATAAGACGGTTCATAGCTGCTTTATGGAGCTGTTACGAGCATGCTGGCCTTTTATTAAGGAACTTAGGGTTAATATACCGGCCTCGTATCCTGACGAGGGTGCTTTAGCCTGCCGCGGAAACTTAATACGTGACTATAAGTTAACCCTACCTCATCTGTAACCATGATGCGATGACGTGAGAGGGACTGTAACGTTAAATAAAATGTTGTGTCTACCTTGGGCTCTGTTCTACTCGGTAAAACCATATTGCTTTTGACATGTTATCGTATTGTTAACGTTACTAATAGCTCTTATTTACTTGACAGTGATGGCAGCCGGGATAAACACAATACGATAGCATGTCATAAGCAATAATGGTTTTACTAAAGAACCATTGAGCGTAAAATGGCAGGTTATAATTCATACCAACTTCATAGAGAAAATTTAAAATAAAAGAAAGGGGAAGATTATATCTATGCATATTTGTTGCATCTAAAGGAGTCCTCACTGAGTGCATTTACGTGTAATGAGCATTCGGCGCGAATATCGAGTGGAGTGTAAGCATTGTAATGCTCAGCTCAAAGTCCACACCACTCGAATATTCACGCGAATGCTTTCAGTGAGGACGCTCCTATAGCCATAGTCATTATTACGAGTGGAACCCAGAAAACCGAGATCGGCGATCTAATTACATTCGAGAGTTAAAACAAAAACGAGTTCATGTTTTACCATTCCGAATTAAAACATGAGCGTTTTTGAAGCAAACGACCTCGTTAGGCGTTTTAAGAACTCGCTTATTTTACAAAACCCGAATTTCTGGCATGTGCCGTGGAAATAGAGTTTTTAATGACGTAGGTAATAGGTGTGTTGTTTTTATTTTAACGGCGAGGACCTAGGAATGCGCCGGCTGGAACCGTGTCGCTCTTAATAAAGCCGTACCTTCCATTACCGCGTTTATGTGTGACCCGTTAAGTTTTACGATGTTGCCTTCTGGATTCCGTCACGCGCCACTGGGACTTGACTGCCTACTCGTGTCGCTCGGGGTCTTCGTTTATGATCAAAGAGTAGTATGTTTTCACAAAGATCAAACTAAGTATATAGGTAAATGTTGTTTTGGGAGATATAAGATCCGATGTTTGTGTGCAATCTACCCAAATTGTGGTACTTATATGCTAAGGTGCTTTTGTGGTTTACCAAAACAAATCAATTGGGTTGACGTACGTAGAACAAATAAATAAAAGCTATGTTCCCTGTCTTTCGTTTGTTAGGCCTTTACCTCAAAAGCATAAATTCCTTGTAGCGGTTCACCGAACGCGTTGTGTCTTGATCGTTTACTGTTTTAGTCGTTATAAGTTTTAGTCGCATTTCACCTTGATCATGCATTTAACTATAGCGTTGTGCCTCAATCGTCATATTTTTGTCGATACATAAGTTTTTGTCGCATTTCACCTCGATCGTGTGATACATTTTCGCTTTGTATCCCAATCGTCTAATTCAGTATTAGACCATATCTTTAGTCGCAATGTACTTTTTTCATTTTTTTAGCCAGGTTCAAGCTCCGTATTTTCTCACAAATATTGAATTATATAATTACAATACTAATTATTGTATCCTACTTTAATGTCACTGTACTTCAATTTCGCAATGAAAGAATATCATCTAATATTTATTAGTCACAAAGATAATATTTCAATGACTTTGATAACATTTAAGACATTAAACTACAGGTATAAAACGCGTTTTAAAAAAATGTTACAGAATTTTAGTGCGAACATCAATTAACGCGGCACATTAAATAGAGTCCCAAACAAACATCGATCGCGACGAAATGCGTCTAGGGTAAAATACTACAAGAAAAATTAAATGCTACATATTAATTATATTAATGTAAAAAGCCACACGAAAAATTGCTCCAAGTAAAAGATTCTATTGAAATTTTGTTCATTCGAGGTGAAATGCGATTCTGTGAATTGCTACAAGGAATTTATGGTTTTGAGGTAAAGTACTAACAAACGCTGTCTTTAACACTGTCATTGATTATAACATTTATTTATTTTATGTTTATTGCACACAAGTAAGCACTTAATATACACTTAAGTTTTGGGTAAAGCATAGATGGTGGTGGCGACGTAATATCATAAGCAACTTGTCGGGCGCTAGAAGAAAAAGGTTCAAGTAATTAGAAACATAGTGTCCTCGGTGTTATGGTGAACATCGCAGATTATTCGCACAACAGTTGCTATAGGCAGTAAAAGTTTACGATGCTCTATCGGTTTCCCTCTCCGTAATGAGGTTAGGAAACGGCATCGCAGCGTGTATCAGATCTCTGGCACGCGACTGTTATAACTTAAGTGCTCTATTATTGCGGCGCTGGAGCAATTAACTTAGAATTACTATTTTGATATGAGAAGGATGCGCAGTTGGTTAATGTTTTTTTTTACGTCGTAATTAGGTCCAGGTATGTGGATTCTCAGGTTATTCGATAATAATATCATGCTTTCTGAAATATGGAAAGGAAAGGGAACCAAACAATTTTTCATAAACTATTAAAAATAAAGTTTATTTTAATTTTACGATATTATCTCTTATTTTATGATAATAGATCGCGTAGGGGAGATACAAACGCTGTTAACCTTTCGGTTTTCTATCGACTCGACATGGATAGACTTGAGATGGGCGGTTGAGCGATCTGTCATTACGTCAATCCTATAAATTTAGTAAATTTTCGAACTTAGCGTTATGCATCTTGACTTGCTCCCCTGACTGACTTAAGTGTTATGAATCTAGTAACAGAATATAAAAAGGACACAGACATACGTAACAAGTAAATAATATATTTTTCACCGCAGCACTCTAAAAAAGTTTTGCTGTTTAAAGACAGTGCGCAAAATTCGATTTTGCTGCGAGCGAGGGCATGAGACAAAGTAAGTTTTAAATTATTTACAATATAAATGGGTGGTGGTAGTGGTTGTGGGGGGCTGGCAGTGAGGCAAATATAGAGGTTAATTTTTACCTTTCTCGCTGCTGAGGTGAAAAGTTGTGTGTCACACGAGACCAAAGTTATTTGCATATTATTATCCTGTCTTTGAATTCATCGCTGCACTTAGGATTCTTCAATCTAGAATCACTCGCAAAGCTCGTGATTACATTAAAGAATCCTGCGAATACTCAGGATTCAAAATCACCAATTGCAGCAAATACCAACTTTGCTCTCTTGTTGCACAAATAACTATTGTTGTTTACTTTTAATTTTATTGTGTTCCGTCAAATCAAATCAGACTAGCTAACATAGCAAAAAACTATAAAAATACCTCAATACGTATGAATATACCCATAAAAGAAAATATGTATGTAAGTGACACGGGATCCCCTTGGATCGCATAATGTGTTTTAGACTAATATTGTTTCGCATAATTGTTTTCGCATAATTTGTATTGGCATAATAGTACTGACGCATAATAATACTTTAGCATACTCCTTTTTTAGCATATTACGCTATTAGAATAATTTTAGTTAGACTAATTTGTATTTGACAAATACACATTATGCATATTATTGTTTGGGCTAATAATTATTTGTCATATCTTTAACCATAATATTAGTTTTCTAAATGAATAAAACACAGTTTTTTTGTTACTATGCATTTGTATTTCATTTGAAATGATTTTATAAATTAGGTCACGTTAGGTACATTAGGTTAGGTTAGGTTAGTATGATATCTAGGCGCGAAGCGCTCAAGCAACGCAGAATAGGAGGTCCGCGAAGCGGACGTCCGTCGACCTCGTTTTAGTTCCTACATATTTTTTTAGGACAATACTTTTATGCATTTTGTAATAATGCCAATTCATTATTATGACTTTTTTGCAATTATGCTATTTGACGTTAGTCTTGATGACAATTATGCTTACTGTATTTATGCTTTTTAATATTATGCGTAATAATATATGCGTAAAGACGATTATGCACATCATTATTTCGGCTAAAAGTAATTATGCGTAACACTATTATTACAAATAATTTTATGCCATCCAATAGAGAACCAAGTGACACACATAATAAACAAGATAAATATGCTTCTATTATTGGTCTATTTGTGGGTAATCGAGGATAATCAAATGCAAAACTCAACCAGCTTTTCTTCCGCACTAAAACAAGATACAATATTTGGTATCCTTGCTGAATTGTGTTACGAGTTAATTATGACGTTGGTAATGAACTCTGAGCCCCCGCAGGCGTGCCGCCGGCGCGAGGCCGCAGCTAAGACTCTCCGAACTCGCCTAGTATATTAGCAAGTGCATTAAGGAAGTCTACCGGGAACTTGCAGCTATCCAAGATTTTCTTCCGTTTTAATTTGAATTTAAAATGGTCTTTATGTGTGTTCCTTTTTTTCGCACTTACTGACGTATAATTAGTTTACATATTTAACTAATACTACGTCTTGTTGTTTTTCTTTTGTTACAAAACAAAAGTAGTAAGTGGCAGGTAGTTTCACATTGATCAGTTTTCATTCAAAGAGAAAAAAACTTGGTCGCTCCTTACGAGATTGTGATTGTGGTGAATAAGCGTCTTGTTTCCATACGATATATTAACTAAGATGTAAGTTGAATTACTAAAGAACTTGCGGTTGTTACTATCTGCTTTGATTGATATACCTAAGACTAATAACCTTTTTTTTGTCAACTAAGAGAATAGTTATTTTCATAATCGTGTTATAATAGAGAGCTTTTTAGTCGAGTACCGTGTTTAGGCCACGAAACTTGCTGAGTGGCCTAAGTAAGGTACGAGATTAAAAAGCTTGATTATGACACTATTGTGAACAATACTTTTTGTACGAGTTCATTAAAATTAATAATTTAAGTCATTAATACAATCACCACCACACATCGACATTAAATTTGTATCAAACCACGGCGTCCGTAATTGTTGCAGTACTGTGCTGTTCTGTTGGCTAAAAACTAGCCAATCACAAACCGTAGTTTTTTTATTTTTTTTATGCCCTGGATACAGAAGCACGTTTAAATAGATTTTTGACAGATGACGCGACGCTGCTACGTTCCGAAACGCCATAGATTGGCAATTTTGTATCGGATCGAGTCTCCTTAAACAAGGACACATATTATTGAAATACGAAGTTCTATTTTCAAAATTTTTTCAGTTGTCTTGAGCGTATCGAAATGGTTATTTCGGCTGTTTCGGAACTGTCAACGATGAAGAGTGACGTTGCAGTATTCTCTATGAAATCTTAATACACAGATTTTAATCGACGAGTACAAAAAACGTTATTAAGTATGAGTTGGTGATAATAAATCGTTAGAAAAAATAACTTGTAAGTAGGTACCTAAATATAAACAGATCTCGGTCGCTGCGTTTATTTATTTTTTAACAAATTAGGTTACTTAGTTATTTCGTTTTGACAAATTACATTATACAATTTAAGTGGTCTGTCTCAGCCGAAAACCAGTTTAGGACAAATGATAATTTTAGCATGTGTGGTACTTAAACTTAATCAATAATATTTACTCTTACATAAGCAAGCGGCATGATTCGTTTGCGTCAACTTTCTCTTTTCGCCTTTGCGTTTGGTTCACTACTACACTCATCCACTGCACCCTTCAAGTGATTTACCTATATTCTTATATCTCATATTAAAAACTCAGCGAGTTCGCATCCAAATTAAATAGGGGGATAATCTGGGATCGACGTCGAAGATAAAACCAGATTGCTATTATCAAAATTGGGGATTACGTCCGGAGGCGGCGTTTAATTTCAATTGTTCGGATAAAGCATCAATAAAATTTGCATTTTATAACTAAGAGTAGAATTAATTATATCCACACTGAAAACAATTATTAGTTCAGGTGGCATTAGATAAGATAAGGTACTGGCTCAAAGGCGTTGGCCACAGTGTGGTTTTTAGGGTTCCGTAGTCAAACAAGGGACATTTATAGTTCCGCCATGTCCGTCTGTCGGCGGTCTAACTCAGATACTCTTGGCAAATTTATTTTTTTGGGGACCGCTGGTAATTGTATGGCAAAGGTTTTTTTTTACGTTATGACATTGAGTAATGTATTATTGGATGGCTTTTAAAATCATTATGTACATATTATACTCCGTTTTTTTGATTTGGAACCGTTTAAGAAATATTGTACTTGAAAAGTCTAATTTTTACTACCGTTCCGCGTCCCCCTCCTCCGTCTATAGCCAAAACTGAAGATGATAAAAATCTGAAAAAAGACGAATGAAAGCACATATAACGAACGTAAAACTATCACGACAAAGTATACTTCATTGGTTCCTGAGATGGCGGCTCAATTGTTTATACCTATTAGAAATCATTCATGTTGTTTTTTGCAATAGTTTTTTTTGTTTATAGTAAAGGCTTCGGCACCCTAGACTGATCATGGTTTGACATTCTCTTAATCAGTTTTTAATTTTTTACCGCCTCAAAGGCCAGTCAAACGACGGATGGCTGACTATGCTATCTTTTCACACGAGTTTACACGCAGACTATCCACCTTTAGTGTCCTCCCTTACTTTAAAGGCTTCTACTTTCAAACTTAAATCTTTTCTCGTTCCGTGACTTTCAACCTTGACAATATATCACCTACCTTCCATTTTTCTCTCACTATCGCCACTTTTAAACGTTCACTTGGGTCCATACTAGTTCTTACTTGTTGGATTATTTCTAACAAATTTAACAAAGAAGTTATTAAAACCTTAACTGATCTTTATAACTTAACTGATCTTTATAGTTAATGATGGGAAAGGTTTTAGATGAAATTGTTACTTCAATAATTAATCACCAATCACATTTAAACTTAGAAATTCGGAAAGGCAGAATATGATTAATTTTCTTGTTATTAGTTTTCTTTAGTCTCATTGTTATGAAAAGGAAATAATTATTAATTTCCGTTTGTATTTCATTTCTTGTGTTCATAACATGAAAAAGATAGTATTCCCTACGATCAAGACATGTCGAATTGTATTGTTGACTTGTGTTCTATAAAAAAATGGATTGATGTGAGTTTGTGTGTTTGTTTGTTATTCCTTCGAGTTTCAACGACTAGACGAATTTGGATAAAATTTGAAAAAGAGATAGCTTATATCCTGGATTAACACATAGCCATAGGCAACTTTTCACCCCGAAAAACTTTAAAAGTTCCCGAGGGAATAACGATAATCGAAATCTACGCGGACAAAGTCGGGGGCAGAACCTATTATATTATTGTTACTCTATTATTATAGTTCGCGCTTTGTGAATATATTTTTCAAATTAGTTTTCACATTATTTATCCCTAGCACCGTTTTATCCCTGGATATGCCGCGAATTTCATTTCAATTTAAATAAATGGCTTCACGCATGAGTCCGGACGCGACACGCATGTGTGTGGATGTCATTTGCATTTAATTATCCATATGTGTCGCGTCATATCTGGCGGCCATCGTCGGCATAATGTCACTATGATTACGTAAAACCTCAACTAGCAATTATTTATCATTACAAATTGGACTGTTAATGTAATGCATTACGGATTAATTTTGCGTGAAACAACTCTGAGTTAGAACTGTTTTACTGGAGGGTGGCATTAGGATAGGCTGGCGCAAAGCGCGAAATATAATTGTAATTGTCAAGAATCTGAAAACGCTGACGTTTGTGTTTATAACTTTTTATTATAAATTACTCATTATAATGTTCACGTAGGAATCACAACGGGCTGAAACTGAGGAATATTTTATGAAGTATCAAATATTTTTTCGGGTATTTATTATTATCTACTACTTGGACGGTGAGATAACACAAATAATAGTTTGACGATCATAGTTATCCCCTTCAGGCTAGACTGGCTGTGGTAATTTAGAAGATCAGTTGGGCTAGACAAGTTGCCATCGAATATAAACGCTAGCGCTTGGTGATCACCTATCGCTTTGCGTTGTCAACAATGAAAAAGCTCGCCAAGTTGCTCTTAGATTGTGTTGAATTCAACCTGTCAAAATAGTACCGCGTAACGACGCACATGACGTGAAAACTATCACTATTCGATTAGCGCGAGTTATATTGATCACATTACAGCGTGTAGTTGTAACGAGTGATATATCACGTGACTTAGGTCAATTCCATACATTTTTGTGAGTTACAGGTGATCTCCAAACGCTAGCGTTCGTATTCGATGGCAACTTGTCAAGCCCCGCGGACTACTTAAATTCCTATTGCATTTATAGCAGGCAAAAAGGGCCATATGGATCTTATGGACTAACATAAACATACTAATGTTAAACATACATACGTCGTATTCTCAATGACTGTCATGTCTATTTCGTTCTTGTTCGTATCGTTTCTAACCCTTTTAGTGCCAGCAATGCTACAATGTAGCAATTTTCCCATGCGCTAACGGTGTAGGTACTTTATTTGCCATGCTCGCACGTCGCCCTTTTAAAATATTTCCTATTTAAGAAATAGCTCAAGTAAAGAATAGAAGTACTGGCGAAGGTTATATTCAGTATCATCGCCGACGAGATAATTTGATGCCGTCAAGCAAGAAAATCTCCGCCATTATGACAGCCGTATCATTACTCTGGTCTATCTGAAATAATTCGAGACGCCGTTAAACCGCCGCGTAACGCATTAAAGATATTTGAAACCCGAAGATCCGGATAAAGGACTGGGCGATTAGGCCTCGATTGCCGAGGAATCCAGCCAATATCCTGAATAGGCCCTCAGGAATAACTCCCATAATCAAACGCACCACTCTTATTTATTTTAATACCTTCATTCAATCCAAGCAACACCTGCGAAGGGAATTCAAGTTTAAATTACTTCTGAACTTTTCTTTAATTTGCCTGAGCATTTGCATAACGTGAAGTCTGAAAATACGGAAACTGAACTTTGATTAAGACAAAGGGAATGCTTCAAAGAAAAGATCGGGGTCGCGTCTATTAAGAGGTCTTTATTTAATTAAAATCTAAGTAGTCATTTTTTAACGAAATTTGGTTAGGATCTACTTTAAACTGCGTAACGTCCAAGGGTTAGTCAGGTAAGTTTAGAGGAAATATTAGTAGTGACAAAAGTAATTAAAAGCGTTATTGTTTTATTACTCTTATATCTTGCTTGATTCAACATTACTCACAGATGAATACTCAAAATTTAAAATGCGAAGGTTTGTACAACCCTTTTTTTCCTTCAAATGGAAATGATTTACACATTTAAAACATAAACTCAACTAGCGACTTGTATCCTTATACATTTTATATGTTTATCCTACGACACCCCCAGTTTAGGGCGAATCATTTGAAAGCACATTTATTAAAATTGGTTCGAGAGTTCAGGAGCTAGAGTGGAACATTCCATTTCTGATCACACTTATATAAATAGAACGATACAATCATTTAATTTACCCTACTTTTAGCTGTGGCACAGCCTAGTGAAAACAAATAATCGTCGCTTTTGCACCTGGTATTAAACAATATAATTATTATATTCATGTGTCACTTCACATCAGTTCACCCGCAAGCTCGTCTGCAAGATCTAGCATTAAAAAAAATGTAACAAGCTTTTATATTTCATAAAATAAGGATGTAAGTAAGACCAAAAAAGGGAATAAAGTTCAAGAATACGCGTGCAGATTGCTAAATCGTTTGTCCCAACGCCTCGAACCGTGAGCTTGTTAGATCACCCGTGTTTCTCGCTCGTTAAAAACTTTCCCGGCTGAAACTTTTAACTTCTTCCTACACCTAACTAACGCCCGTACATGAAGCTGAAAAATGTAACAAGATTAAAGTGTTAAGAAATGTGAAGCGTGAAAAGTATTGCTGAGATATTACTGAGAATTCGCTGCATCGCGCTTCGTTGACTTTGCAGTTCTAAAGTTTTTTTCAAGGGTAACGTTTGTTTGTTGTAAAACTTTAAATATAAATTGGCAGTTGACATAAAAACAACCGGTGTTAAATCTTTATGGTGGTGAATTCACTTATTAAGATTTTTGATCGGGTACACTTCAATACACCCTGGGTGGTCCCAAACGAGATACAACGCCGAGCATTGGGCGGCCGGCAAAAAAGCCCGACACCCTCTCCTAGAGGCGGTACCACGAGCCGAGAGGATGGAAAAACTTTAATCCGAGCTTGAGCGTATGAAGTGGGACGTAATGGGGATATGCGAAGTGCGACGAAAATGCGACTTAAATCTGGTGACCAGTTTTACCATAGGGGAGAGGAGAGCAACTTGTACGGTGGAGTGGGCTTTATTTAACAAAAAGGCCTCATAGCAAACATCCAGGAGTTGGCTAGCATATCTCCACGAGTGGCATATGTAGTTCTTCGAATTAATAAAAGATACTCCCCAAGGATTATTCAAGTGTATGCGCCAACTAGCTCTCACGGCCATGATGAGGTAGAAGCTTTCTACGAAGATGTCTCCCCGGCCATGAGCAAAGCCTAGGTGATCTCAATGCTACAATAGGTACCAATCGCGAGCGCGAAGCCTATATAGGATCACATGGTATCAAGGACCGGAATACCCGAGGCTAAATGCTTGTAAAGTGCCTGGAAGCAAACAACTTGTACGCGATGAACTCGTTCTTCAAAATGAAGCCAAAACGCAAATGGGCCAGCCCAGATGGAAAAACGAAGAATGAGATAGACTACGTTATCTCCAATAATAAAAACATACCTTTTTACGAGACAGGAAAGAGAGAAACTTTTGAAAAAAGCGCTTGGAAAGCTTCATATACCAGAAGGGGTTAACGAACGATTCGAAAACTCACTGAGAGAATTGCTACAGCGCTCAGCGATCGATCACTTCGAAGAAAATCTTGAAACTAAGTAAAATCGGTTTAACAACACAGTGAAGGAATCGACGGTTGATCATTTTCCGAAAATGGCCAATACCAAGTCGCGTGTTTCAGATGAAGATGCAAGAGCGCAGGGAGGCAGCGACTAGAGACTTCAACAGTAGTATTCAACGGCATTTGAAACACAAATGAATAAAACTTCAAAACGAGACATACGCTAGAAGAACACAAAGAAAATTCAGGGACTCATAGAGAGAAATAAGGGGTTTAAAGTTTTTCAGCGTACCAATGGTGGAAACCAGGTAAACACCTTGACCAATTCAAACGGTATAGTAACCAGTAATATCCAAGAGATCACGAAAATTCCCGAGGATTTCTACACAAAACTATATCCATCAAGTGTGCCTGAGCCCTTCTGTGTTGAGCCATGTGATAAGCGTGCACCTCTAACAAAGCACTACACAGGACATCCCTGAGTTCAGCACCTACGAAGTTAAACAAGCCCTAAAGTAGCCTAAAAAGAACAAAGCACCGGGAGAAGACGAAATCTCTGTAAAATTGCTAAAGGTCGGCGGGAATGCTGTTGGAAAAGAACTGCGCCTGTTGTTCAGTGAGGTTTTATTTACAGGAGAAGTGCCAGAAGATTGAGCAAAAAGATTAGTGGTTCTCTTTTATAAAAAAGGCGATAAAAACCAGCTTATAAACTACCGACCGATATCGTTGCTGAGCCAGGTATATAATTGTCCTGTCCATCCATGTCCTGACGACACGGCTTATACACGACGAACACCAACCACAGCAAGCTGGTTTCAACCACCGATCATGTATTTACACTCCGGCAAATTATACAAAAGGCGGAAGAATACAAAAGGCCTTTGTATCTAGATTTTGTAGATTATGAGAAGGCGTTCGACTCCGTAGAACACTGGGCCGTAACTCAATCCCTGCGGCGATGCCATATAGATGAACGCTACATAAATATTCTCCGCAGTTTATACAAGGCAGCCACCATCACAGTACAGCTACAGGAAAACTCGAACCACATACCAATAAAGAGAGGTGTAACCCAGGGAGATGTAATCTCGCCAAAATTATTTTCGAATGCCCTTGAGGACGTATTCAAAATGTTAAACTGGTATGGGAGGGGCATGAATGTTGACGGTGCATATCTTAATCATCTACGCTACGCGGACGACATCGTCATCATTGCAGAGAACTCGCAGGACTTGCAACTAATGCTGGAAGAAATGCACCACTCATCTCTAAAGATTGGGTTGAAAATGAAGATGGAGAAAACAAAGGTGATGGCCACAGCCGATTTATCCTAAAACTCTATCGCACTGGATACGCAATCTCTAGGGCAAGTGACTGAATATGTGTACTTGGGGCAGAAGATCAGGCTAGGACGCTACTCACTGATGTCGGAGATTCAGAGAAGAATCCGACTAGGATGGGCTGCTTTTGGCAAGCTGTGGAATGTGTTCCAATCCAAGATAACCCAGTCGCTGAAGACTAAAGTATATAACCAGTGCGTGCTACCTACCATGACATATGCGTGCGAAATATGACCACTCACGGTGCAGATGGTAAACAAGCTCAAGATCGCACAAAGGGCCATGGTGTGCATCATGTTTTATCTCTTCGAGACAAATTCCGAAACGAGACCATTCGCCAACGCCCCAGAGTGGTAAATTTAGGCCATCGCGTTGCCAAATTGAAATGAGCCTGGGCAGGTCGTATGTGTCGCCGAAACGATGGGAGATGGGCAGGCCCCCAGCAAGATGGTCGGATGACATCAGCTCGACCGCAGGCCCAATCGGGGGGATATCCACCGCAAATTGGGCCCAGTGGAGGAAAATTGGAGAGGCGTATGCCCAACGGTGGGCGCATATGCACTGAAGAAGAGGAAGAAGAAGAGACATATTATAAATGGTTCCAAAAAAAAAAACAAAATGACTTCCTTGATACTGATTAACTTTAAAAATGCAACGCTCTAAAATATTTTAAAGTATTATAATTTTTATATACAATTATATAAGTATATTCACAAGAAATCTACTTCGCTAAAAAAAATACCAGGCTTTTCGCGAAAATACGACGAATTATGCAGAAGCAACAAATATTAATCAGAACTGAACTAAGCACCTATGTTTACCAGGTATGAATAGTTTATACCTGGCAAAGTTCAACCGAATGTATATATTGATTTATTTCAAAATATATTTACACATCATTAATAATAATAAAACATGAGGCAATTACAACTTGAATTAGAAATAGATACATAATGAAAAAGTACTCGACTATCCATCTATCCACCGCATCGCAAAACCTCAAGCACTAACACCTAACACTCCGCCTGCTACCGTAGTCATCATAACTAACGCAACGCGCGCAAGTTTACCATCATTTAGGTACTTAATTGAACTCATTACAGTATATAAACGCGAAAAACCTGTATTCAGTCCGAACGTCCGCGGAAAGTAATCCGATTTTTATTGAAAATATTGCTTTAACCGTGAGAAAATTGTTTATTCAACCATCCACCTAGTATTTTTGCCTTTAAAATCCTACTCAAATAAACATCAAACAAGTAAACCAAACAACCTTTTTGCATAAAAAATCACTCATCAACTGTCCTCTTATTTTCAGCAGCTAAAAGCGCTGGCACGGTTCGTTTAAAGCGTGTTAAACGCGGTGGGGTCCCTAATCCCCTTTCAGTTAGGGGGCATTTTGTTTGGAAGCTTTTATCGCGGGCCCAATTGAAAACTAGACCCCGAGTTCATTGTTTTACGCAAGCCGGATCAGCACCCTGCGCCGCGGCGATACGCGACCAATACGTTACGTAACGTAAATATATTCTAGTACAACTTGACGGGTTATCGAGCTGGCCACCGAATTCAAATCAAATATTAACCTTTCATCTACCACAACAGCAGCAAATAAACAATAAGAAACTTTAATTAGTTACGAATTACAATCGAAATAAACCCCGATTGTTGGCGGATTCAATTTATGTGCTATTTGTTCACCACCACCCCGGGATCATAAACAATTAACAAATAAAGTCGGTTTTAATTAGCGAGTTCTGTCTTCTTTCAACAATTGCCTACTTAATTTCGCCTTCAACTAATGAACGCTTTCAGCCCGATCCCGCTGGCGAGCGTTGCAATGTTTTTGAGGTACTCGTATATTTTATTCCTCATCCGTCTTTAACGGCTCTTCATCAGATGCTGCTCCATCTCTTTAAATTAGGTTACTTCAAACTAGAGGAGTTTATTACTCTGGCTTTCTTTTATCCCAACTAATGTACTGCTGAATTTAAGACAACGTAAAATGATTTCAAAGCGATCTGGGAAAAAAACGCACACAGCTGTCAGCCATCTTAGTTAAAGATAGAAATATATTTGATAACATGTAGGTACTGATGTCCTATATCAATTTTGTTGATTTTCAAGTAAGTAGAATTTTCACATACATTTATCGATCTTCTCACAGATGAGTTTATGTTATCCCGGATCAGATTTACGTTGTGCTTGTTCAAGGCTTTCAAATTTCATGATTAACGATTTATGAAACCAATTTATTTCGGCAATTAAATTTTATCCCACCGGATATTATGAAAGTAAATCCCATGCCCACAAATGGACCCCTCATTGACTTTACGTCGGTTGATATAATTGAAAATAAACGCCCAGGGAATTATTTAAAGCAAGTAAGTACTACTAAGCGTGTTAGGAATGAAAGGTTCTGTGTTATATAGTCAAGAGCAATGAAAACGAGTCACTTTGTATAGAGTTTTCAAAGAAAGTGACCCGTGTTAATTGCTCCTAAGTATATTATGTACTAGCATCTGCCCGCGACTACATCCGCGTGGATTTCGACTATCATTATTCCCTCAGGAACATTTAAATTTTCTGGGATGAAAAGTAGCCTATGTGTTAATCCAGGGCTGAAACTATCTTCATCCAAATCATTATAGCCGTTGCAGCGCGAAAGGGTAACAAACAAACACCAAAACTTTCGCGTTTACAATAATAGTAGGATGGACATTACCTTAACTTCCACCTTTTAACTCTATGAGGCTATTAGAGAAAATTATAAAATATAAATAATTATTTATTTATTATTTATTTATTTATTAAACCAACAACAAAACTTAAAAATAAATCAAAAGCCCTGCAAAACTGTTTTAGGACAGTTTGACTGCAGGAAGACTTGAAACGAACAAGAACAGTACTATAATCTTAATGTTATACAATGTTTAGTTTGACATACCAAATAAGTATATGATTCTAAGGCAGTGTATCTAATAGATGTTTCTTTAGCTTTCTCTTAAATATACTTTTATTTTGCTCAAGACGGATGTCCCCAGGTAAACTGTTGAGAATATATGGCAGGCGCTTTTTCAAAGTTCTGTCTCCGTAATAGTTGTTAACTCTAGGCACATCAAATTTACCTGCGGACACCAATCTCGTTCCATGATTGTGATCAATTCTACACAAGTCATGCTGCCAACTGTCATGGTTATTAATAGCCAAAAGGTATTTGTGCTTTAAAGTGACGGGAAGTATCTTACATATTTTGAACAATTTTCGATAGTCACTTTTACAGGTATTTTTAATCTTTTGAGAGACAAGAAATTTTAAGAAACGCAGCTGCAAGGATTCCAGCTTATCTAAGTAAGTTTTAAAAGTGAGACCATAACAATTGAGAGCATACCCCAGTACAGAATCTACCAACGCATAATATAAACATTTTAAAGTACCAACAGGAACCCTGTAACTAAGATGGTAGAATTTTGTCAAACACTTTATTTTAAAATGTTTGTGAAGTCTCTAACAATACATGTAGGATTTCCCTAGAGTTGTTGTTAAGCTCTCAGCACCATTATTTAGATTAGTCGTTCGAATAAAACTCCGGATAATAATGAAAGGTGGTTTTGTTATGTTATGTGGTTGTGTTGACGATGCGTTGTCCTAGTTGTTATTGACCCTGCTTACGAGGCTAGTGGTCCCGGGTTCGAATCCCGGCAAGGGTATATGTGTGACGAGCGTGAATATTTGTTCCCGAGTCATGGATGTTTTCTATGAATTTAAGTATATATATGTATATAAGTATTTATATCGCTGTCTAGTACCCATAGTACAAGCCTAGAGCTTAGTTTGGGACTAGGTCAATTGGTGTGACATTGTATGTATGTATATAAACTCTTTTTAGTATTAAAACACATAAATTCAAATACAATATTTACAGAATTGTCTTAAGTAAGTACCCTTTTACATTTATTGCGTTGTATGTATGAGCCGTTCATATCTCGACGTTTCTAGTCACGTTAAGGTAATTCGCGCGAGCGGCCCGCGTCGGCCGCCCTAGGGATTATTCTCTTGAGAAGCACATCGCCGACGAGTCTACCTTGACCCATGACCTTGTATGTAAACTATGTGCGTCTACGTGTGTTGGTCACGAACTCACGGTTCAAGTTATAATTGCCTTCAAGTTGATGGGCGAACGAACGATTAAGATAATAACACCGCCGTATCTTAGTGAATCTCGGCTGATTAGTATTCATGGCCGTACCATGTCGGGAATATAGACAACTCCCATCAAGCACCTAATTCACTGCATAAAAACTCAATTTTAACTTTGTTCTCTCCAAATGGTATAATAAATTGTTTCCGTTTTATATAGAACAGGAGTTCTTCTTATAGTTGAAGTAAGTAAATTTAATTACAATGAGATGTAGCTACTTTGATTGTATGTACGTTTAACTAATAAGAAGAAAGAAGAAAGAAGAAGTAAGAAGTCAAGTAAGAAGGTGTTTTACAATTATATAAATAAGCTGACATGCAGTATAAAATTTATGAATTAAATATGATTATAATTATGGTTATGAATGCTTTTCATTTATATAGTCAGTGCCCATCACCCATATAATGCTGTGCCTGGGAAGGTGTATAATGATAGCCGTAAGCTAATATAATTTCATATAACATTATGAAATGGCAATTACCTAGGAAGTATCGTGGAAGCCATAAAAATGGACGGATAATTTAAATATCGAAGCATGTTTCTTAGTGCCTTACATTAAACGAGATAGCGATAATTATCGCCAACGGAAACACGTTAATCCACGTAAAATGCGAGCAATCGACACGATAAACCTTTAAATTACGACTGCAAATTAACAGCCGTACGTTTTATCGGGTCCTACGTCAACGTAAGAGTTCAATTTGGCTCCAGTGGCACGTTTTAAAAACGTGTTAGCTGCTGCGCTGTTTTATTCGTTTTGTCGACCAGGTTAAGGTGCAATTTGAATTGTAAATGGACACCAGTGGAGAAGCTGCATCGTCGACAAACAACCTTTGTGCCGGGCGACATTTGCATCGAGCGCGCGACTACTGCGACTTTCTTCCTAGACCACGCCGAAGAGATCTTTCTTTTCAAAATGTTTAATGGAAACCGAAGGAAGACCCGTGTTGAGCCAGTTATTAGGACGCGCACAAGGAAATAAATTTGGCTTCACGCTGGAACATTACATACCTAATGGCTTTTTAAGATAATAGTTGAATAACTATTCTGGGTACCGGATGCCCGGATGGCACTACTCAAACACGCTTCCCTTCTCACTATTATTTCGTACTTTGTTTCTCTTTCGTTTCAAGCACAGTTAGGAAAGCGGAAGTTTGATAACTTTTGCTTGTTTTACATTTACACACATAGTAAAAAACTTAGGTACATAGGATAATTGAATAAAACTTATTTTTAAATAAAATTTGGTTTCCCTTTTTCTGCCTTTTTAAAAGCCCCTAGCTGGTGTATGTTACATACATATTTAAAGTGGCAATTAGCTAAGAAGTTTAAATCTCCACAAGTCTAGACAGCTGCTAGTCAGTAGCTGTTTATAACGTCTTGAGTAATGGCCGAAAGCAATATTCATACCGCGGATAAATAGGCTTACTTTGGAATAAAATGTGACACATTTTGTAAGGGCAAATGTCAAATTTTCACCCGAAGTAAGCCTTATCTATCCGCGGTTTGAATATAGGGTTCGGCTGTACAGAGTTAAATAGTTACTGGAGCTAGCTTGCACTGACCCTATAGTTAACATTTCATTGGTTGATTAAAATGACACTTTTTTTTTTATGGCATAGGGAAGGCTGACGAGCACACAGGCCACCTGATGGTATGTGGAAACTGTGACCCATAGCGTCGGCTTAGTGCAAGAAGTCATTAACTAACAAAAAGTCAAGTCGGAGAAAAACGGGCTCAAAGTTTTGACACAGTCAAATGACCATAATTGTAATAGGTTCGGTTCTAGATTTAAAAATTAAACATCAATGGTTAGCTAATTGTATTTACTATTAAATCCAATTAAAAACTTTGTACAATAAAGTCAAATAACTTTTTTAAAAGCCTAAATATGTAGTTAGTGACTTTTGGTCTTTCTCGCTCTTAAGGGAACTTACATTTAGTTATTTTTTATTTTCATTACAAATAAATCGAAAAACATAGTTTTCTATAACAAAATTGGTTTAATCAGTCGTAATTATTAACTTAGAAGCATTATAAATATTACTTATTAATCAACAACGATTAAACAGATTTATTTAATTCTACTTCACAGATTATAAAGTCTGCAAGACCACAAAAATAACACAAAATTCTCGTAATGACGTTATTTTTAACTTCAAACTAAAATAATAATGAAATATTCATTGTTGATAGACGAACTTAATATTATAATAATTCCAGACACCAGCAAGCACTATTAGTATAGGTAAAACGTGAAAACTTCTAAAAATTTAAATAAAGACATCAGCTTTTGATTGAACTAATACAGTAGTAGGTACGAAAAAGAGTAAAAAAAAACCCTTGACGTCCATCTTTTTTACTCTACGTCTTCTGAGTTAGAAGACATTTCTTCAGGGACATAATCACGACACTCTTTGGCTGGCAAGTTCCGGTACCAGTGGTGAAGTTCTGCGGGTATTATTTTTTCATTGCACATTTTTAGCAAACCGTAAACTGTTCTACTTCCTTAATATTCGTAAGAAGGACTGGCGGCGTATCTTTCTGTGCTTGAATGTGTCTAGGTGACTCTAAGCCATTTTTAATATCCGACAAAGACTGTAGTTTCAAATCAGCATTCTGATTGTCACCCATTAAGATCAAAAGTAAAATACATTTTATACAGGTGGCCGGTGGCAGATTTTTTATATTTTCAAAAAGTCATTTTTATAATTAAAAAAAATGGGTTTTGACACTTGGCGGGATTACACGGTTCAATATTGCGAATTTTATTTTCATCTTGTTTCAATGGTCAGAACGCCGTCATTCTTATGCAATTGAAGCGTTTGCACGCTATATAATTTCGTTAAGAGACGGGCCGAGTGTAAAATTTATTCGGTCATGGGTGCAAAGGTTCCGAGAAACTTCTTCGGCACATAATATACCGAGATCAGGCCCCAGCACACACGGACGCCGGAACACATATTGAGTGTGCAACGGAGTTTACAGGAAAATCCACGACTTTCAGTGCGGAAGAGAGCAGCTCTCTTTAAGACTCCTAAAGTTCTCAGTGCATGAAATATTGAAAAAATAATTGAAGTTTCATCTCTATAGGATTCAACTGGTTCAAGAAATTAATGAAAGTGATTTAACCAAACACAAAGTTTTTTGTGACACAATGTTGCACAGATTTCGTACCATAAATTGCATTTTTTGTAGTGACAAGGCCCATTTTCACATGAGTACTCATGTCAACAAGCATGTAGTAAAGCAAAATTGTCGCTACTGGGGCCCGCGATCGTCTAATCCACGGTTAAAACACCAAAGACCTTTGCATTGTCTAACAGTTACTGTTTGGTCTACCTCATCCTTGAATAGAATTAATGGGGGTTATTTTTTTGAAAATGCCTAGCAGTAAAATGTAAATAGGTAGTGAAAACTATAGGAAAATGATAGCTGATAAATTTTTGCCTAAATTGCTTGTACATCCGTCCTATTCATCACACGCCTGGCTTCAGCAGGATGGTGCTACACCACACCACACATAGCCACAGTGCCCACAGTGTCGATGAACGTGCTTCGCGAACATTTCCCTCGAAAATTGATAAACCGCTTTGGAGAAATCCGTGGCCGCTGAGATTGCCCGATTTGACCCCTATGGATTTGTTTCGATGGGGGTATCTCAAAACCAGAGCTTTTAATAACAACCC
This sequence comes from Acleris sparsana, assembly GCA_923062465.1. Taxonomy (NCBI): domain Eukaryota; kingdom Metazoa; phylum Arthropoda; class Insecta; order Lepidoptera; family Tortricidae; genus Acleris; species Acleris sparsana. The sequence continues at coordinate 10,116,582 of OV281289.1, forward strand.
ACGGTCTAAATATAGGTGATTTCCAAAAAATATTGCTATCGAAATAACTACATTACGCAGAATATGCTGCGAGTGGTACAAAACGCGAGGCTCCGTTTTGATGAATGTGCACGTGTAGGGTATTTTTTAAGTAATTAAAATATCCGCATTTGTGATCTTTATTATGAGATATAAATAAACACTATTTATTCGCCTCAGGTGATGGTCAAAACAAAACCTAGGTACCTATACAAAATCTCGCCCATCGTGTAAAATCAGTCTTTTGCAAATGAAATACTTAACTAAGTACTTACTTACCTACACTATAACTTAACAGCATAAGCAAATTGAACGTTTCTTATTATAATTTAATGACAATATGTACAAACGCTCTTCATTCGCTTTATTTAGAATCTTTTCTAGCATCAAAGATCCTCGTCCTGCCTTAATGTTAATATTATTACGCTTCATTTTGTAAGAAGTCACTACCTTCTCGCATAACGTCCATCCCTGGTCGCAGCTGCAACGGTATGACTTCGATCGCGATGACCGAACGAGTGGCGGGTTACCGCGAGAGCAAGACGTACTCGTAGGTAGGCATAAAAGAGTTGAAATATGAACTTATCAGAGCAAGAATAATTTCACTAAAGGTGTTCAAATTGAAACAACTTATTTGTCAAAAGTCACTAACCATAATTTAATCACTTGAATTACGTATCTTTGGACACAACTAAAATCGATAACTATCATTGATTACTTTAAAAAATCATTCTGGTTGCCATTAATGCTGTTTCCTATTTTTTTTAAACTGTATAATGTACTTTAGTTATTTTATACTTAAGTAAAAGTAGTAATATGCATCCAATGCTTATTTTGTTAAAAATCATTAAAGCGTTATAATAACATTTTTTTTCGTTTTACTGTTTGCTAAAAGTAACTATATGCATATAATGAATTCTAGCTCAAATACTTTCAGAGCGATATTCATATTATTTTATTTTTTAAAGTTAATAAGTAACATTAGTGAATATTCAAACGTAATAAAATGTGTAAAAATAAAAAAAGATGTTTTGATTAAAGTAACTAATGGTCATAAACCATTTCCGTCAAATCAATAAAGCAAAAATTGAAATTAATGACTTAATGTCATTGCTGTAACATCGAAATTACTTAACGTAAAAAGAAATAGGTCAGTGCGTTAGAAAGAGTAAGTCGTGGCGAATCCGCCTGTGTTTGTACCTGTACTTAGTAACTTTATGCCTTTAATGACTTCTTGCACTAAGCCGACGAGATATTCGCATTCACAAGACTGCAAGCCTAAGACTGCAAATGCGCTGCCAACCCTGAGGACTAAGATGGAATGCCTCTATGCTAGTCATTACACCGGCTGTCTTATCCCCAAACCGGAACACAACAATGCAAATACTGCTGTTACTAGGTTAATTCCATGGAAGCAGGCATTTATATAAAAAAATACATTTATATCATTTTATATTCCGTATGACTGTCTAAAGTAAAAAAGATAAAGTGTGAAATAACCATAAATTGTATGTTTTTTTACATCAATTGTATGTATTTCTAAATGAACCTAGATAATAAGTATTTCTTCTATTAAACCAAGTATTCGTATCTATATGTCATGTAAACACAAAACAGTACCTTTTCTATTTCTATAATTGGTTCTCATCGTATAAAAGCGGGCTCAATGGGCACGAATGAGGCTTTCCGATAAAAGCAGAGGTCAAATTAACACCCCAAGGAGTCACTAATAAAATCCCTTTCAAGGGCCGCAGATGGTATAATCTATCAAAGCCGAATGCTGACTGTAATTATATCCATAAGTCACTTGTGTGGGAATCGCTAAAAATAATGATAGACTAAGGAGGGTGCTAAATAAATGTTATAAATGGATTCAACGAATATACCTAGTTGTGATTTTGAGGTATAACACAACACTTTATTGAACACCAACAGATCGTAGCTTGTGTATTGAATTATTGATTAGTTATTTGATTATCGTGAGAGATTCTTTTTAATCATAATGATTCACGATCATCTTGGAGTTTTATATTCGAAGTAAACACTTTAGCCACGTTTTTGATTTTAATATCATTAACCAATTTTATTTTTGTTATATTATGGTATTTGTTGATGTTCCATTAAACACGATCAACGTAAGATTTTGAGTAAAGGAGGAAAACAAAAACCGATACAAATATATTGAGTCAGCGATAATTTGATGGAAAGTTAAAACCATGACTAGATAGAGTTGCTCACTAAATACAGCGGCCTTTGATATCGTCTTCTAAACAGATACAAGTACAGAACACGATATTAGTTAGTTTCTTTAAAACGACTTAGCTATAACTATTTACAAAACAATAATATGAATATTTGTAATTGTAAAAACTTATTACTTATGTGTATGTATTTCTTCGTTAACAAATCGTTTACTTTCAAAATCATTATAAAATAGAACCTTAAAACTCAGAGGCTCTGACAAGGTCGACGCTGACAAAAACTTCGCTTTATTTTCATCACTATTCATTATCATTTCAGGTCGAAGTAATCCCGAACTTTACTGTTTTTATCTGCCTAAAAATACTTCGCTTAATCCTCCAGGTATTGTTCACCTGAAGTATTTGCGAAGTTCCAACTGCAAATAACTTTGTATCTCGTGATGAGACTCAATATGGATTTGAAAGTTTTTGTCTGAGTGAATCCATCGCTGCGAACCGTCCCGGCGGGCGCCGAGTCATTTCTCTCTGCCAATCACTCGTTTGCGGTAATTTATAGGGCCGAACCGATGTGTTGTAAGCATTTCTCTTGCCAACAATGTGGTGAGAGGGACGGACGCTAAGCATTTTAGATTGAACTGAGTATATAAATCACTATTGGAGATTCTAACGTAAAAACGTGATTTATTATTTTTGAGTATATCTATAGTGTGGAGTGTTTAAAGTAAAACTAAGGATAGGATGTCGATTATGTTGATCATATTGTAAAAAAAATGGCAAGGAGAAGGCAAGGACGTGCGCAGGCCAGCTGATGGTAAATGGGATTTTTGACCCATAGACATTTGCCCACAAGACTACAATCTTAAGACAACAATCCTAAGAGCGCTAATGCGTTGCCAACCATAAGTACTGAGATGGCATGCCTCGATGTTAGTAATTTCACCGGTTGTCTTATCCCTACACCGGAACATAAAAACAACAACCTACTTACTTATTACTTACTTTTATATGTATATTTTTTTATAATACCTATAAAATAAAGGAATCGTGGTTAGTATTTACTATTTTCTTACAAAGTTCTCATAATGGTCTGTACTTGACAGCCTCCTGCCAGACTGCTGTTAGGGTCTCCCCAGACCTATTGACGCGGAATCAGCTTGAGCCGGTATGAGAAAGTTTTATGTCCGTGCAGTAGGGGTGAAAAAAAAGTCGCTCAGCTCGGCTCGCCTCGATTCGGCGTTGCAAACGGAATGACATCGTTTTCGCTCTTATTGCGTGGACATAAAACTTTTTCTTACCGGCTCAAGCCGATTCCGCGTCGGTAGGTCTGGGGAGACCCTTAGATCTCATGGAACATTCTTGTTCCTATTCTGAATGTCAACCCCTAGAGGAAATATGAAGTACCTTCACAAGTGCTGCAATCACTAAGACTTTTGTCATCACAGTTGCAGCAAAGTATACTTACATTGAAATGTAAATAGTTCACTTTATACTATGTAGAGATAAAGATAAGTTAGTAATATAACTTATAGAATGAAATGTAGAAAAAAATAGGACTGCTCCCTGATGTGACGGCAGCATTCCACTATTAGTATCTACGAAATAACATTGAAACCAATTTCAAAACGCCATCCGAACGTGTAAAGCTTTAGGCCGATAGGTTTTTAAAAATGCTGCCGCAAGATAAAACCTTATACCGCCGCCGACACGCCTCGTTTGTTTTATTTGCGTAGCCAAGCTGTGCGATGCGATAGTAAGCACGTAGCAGAAATGAGTGAAAATCGGCTGAGGGCAGTAGAGTCATCTGTGGGGTAATATTATGACGTATCTGTGCAATTCATTTTACGCAGAGAGGAAGGACCGAGTTATGTAAATGCTTAAGCTCCGTCCTTAAAAATAAAATGAATTCCATAGCCATGTCATAATAAACCCGATGGCGAATACTTTGTGGCTCCAAACAAGATGCATTTGGCAAACATTGTGTAATCAATTTTAGAAAAATTTCAAAATGCATGATATGATATGTAAGCGCTGAAAGAGACTGTCCGGCCACGTACGTCAATCCTATAGATTATCTATAAGTCTATAACGATAACAATTGCCGAACTAAATTGTATAATGTAATATTATTACCAATTCATACTTAATAATGTTTCTTCTGAATTTATCATAACTAAATAACACAATAACCACAATAAGCACCTATCATATATATATGTTTTTCCACAAATAAAAAGCCATGCATGGTAGGGATATACGTTTAGTATAATTACTACTGAGCCCATCCGTCGTCTGCTGTAACAAAACGCTACGCAGGACCGCTAGCACAGGTATAAATAAATAAATAAATAAATAAATATCAGGGGACAATGTTACACCAATTGATCTGGTCCCAAACTAAGCTCTAGGCTTGTACTATGGGTACTAGACAACGATATAAATACTTATATAGAGAAATGTATACTTAAATACATAGAAAACATCCATGACTCAGGAACAAATATCCGCGCTCATCACACAAATATCTGCCCTTACCGGGATTTGAACCCAGGACCGCTAGCTTCGTAGGCAGGGTCACTACCAACTAGGCCAGCGCGTCGTCGTATATCTTTACTTAAAAGGATCTATGCATGGTAATGTAATGAAACAAAACATTTTTTTTATAAATAATGAAAGAAAGAAAATACGTTCATAGGATGATACTTGCCCTCAATATTCTTGTAGGCACCTTGAAATATTAATCTATGCATTAAATTAATAATAAGGTAACGATTTTAGCACAAATTTAACTCATCTCAGCAACCTGCTTAAATAAAATGACCGAAATCAATAATTCACAATAAATGTACAATTAGTAAGTAAGTACTTAGTTTAGTAATTGATAGCAAGTAGCTAGCTTGAAAAAAATGTTTTTAAAAATTCTACGAGAAATAAAAAGTGTAGGTACTTTTGTCGCTGTGATATTTATTTCATTTTGCAAGTAGATGCAACAGTTTGTCTCATTACCTACTTATTGGCTATTTTTTAGTTCAGGTAATCAAAGTTGGTAAATCAAAGTTTCTTACAACACTCAAAACAATGTGAGCCAACCGAAAGAGATTTTCACTTAGTTGACAAAAAAAAATTATGTTATCAGGTAATTCAATCAAAGCTGATAGTAACAACAGCAAGTTCTTTAGTAATCAACTAACATCGTAGTTTACTACTATGTTATTTAATACTTTCCCTTTACATGACGATTACTATAAAGTTCACATCATAACTAACAAAGCCAAAATTTAAATAAAAGAACCAATTCTTGAACAAAATTGATAGTATCCAAACATTAATATTTAAAATTTGATAACAATTTAGGTTTTTGTGTACCAAATAAATGTATTTTATTACAATTTATAATGTATTGCGATGATTGCCACAGAGCGTGCGGAGGGTGTAGAACGATCGGTTTCGGACTCGTGCGGCTAAATAAACCAGGGAATCTAATATCCGGGGAATGTCACCCGACGCGTCCGGCTTCCCCGACCGGCTCTAAGGCCTTTTTCCTTTGTATAGAAACTAATCATCAATACGTGAAATGAAATAAAGGCTATTGATTTATGACAGATCTAGACGAAATTATTCGTCCATGGCTGCCTCTTAATTTTAAGTACCTAGTAATAGTACATAGTAGGTAGTGGGTGCGATTTAGTGGATTTTATATACTATGGACTTGTAGTTCGGTATATTTACTGTAATGCATCCGTTCGCTCCCACTAAAAATCGTCGCAAGTCGCAACAACAGGCCTTACGCGCATCCAGCTGAGGGCTCTGACAAGATGCACTTTTAAACCAATCCCGTGATATAAAAAGTCACGTGATCTACCAGCAGCGTCGCGATTGGTTAAAAACGAAACGAATCGAAATGCTAGTTAGCGTAGTATATCTTAGCAGGGCCCTCAGTAGGACAATATAAAGAGAAAAGTAGTTATCTCCGGCCTTTTAGGAGTTTCTGTTACGTATTGCCATTCGGGCGCTAGGGCTGCGGGTAAGTACTATTTGTTATTTGGGAAAGACGTTATTACGGCTCGACAGCTTTTGAGACCATTGCTATATAATTAAATTACAAAAAAACCTTTTGGCACAAAAAGAGAGCGCTCCTGTAAAAATCACAAAGTTTCGATTATTCCGAAGGTTATAATTATAGTAGTAGTTGTTAAAAAGTTAGCGACGCTGCTACGAAAGTTGATGAAATCGGAGTAAAGTGCTACGAAGCGTAGCATGTGCTACAAACTTTTGGATGCTTATATTATGATTAACCAAAGTCGTATGGCGTAACGTAAACATGCAAACGGCATCGTGAATTTTTATTCAAAATAAATGACGGATTCGGTTTTCTCAAATCCCTTGGGTATACTTTAATAATCTACCAAAGCGCTTCTCTAAAAAACACGGTACATTTTCGTATTGTTGTCGGAGAGAATCCTTGTTACTCTGCTAAAGTGACGGACGACGATCTGCGAAAGCCGTCCGAGGCACTAGAAAATTGTTCGAGCAAGATAGTTGCGCAATGTTCCACAGATGCAATTGTGCACCTTATTGCACAAACGGCCCCAGAGACGATTTGCTGACACAATGTCGTGTAAGATTGTCTTTTATCTTTAAGACAAAGTCAACGAATTGAAAATTTAATAAATGTTTCTCATAACTCTGGTTATAGGATCTTAAACTTACTGGATAAGAAGAAAACGTGGTGAGAACAATGTGGTACTTGTACTTGCAAACCAGTCGTACATTCGTTTGATTATTTTTCTGTTATTATTATTTGCAAAAACCTAGCCATTGTTAAGCTGTGATGCTTTTAGGCGTGTAACGACTTTTTGCGCTAAATTAAACTTTTTGAAAAACCGTTTTGACAAATTTATATGGGAATGAGATGCCTGTGCATACTTAAATAAAATAATATAATTTGTTTGATCGACTGTTTCTTTTACCTCTGCAATAGTTGACGTCAAACGACTTACTACAGGGAGTTAATATTATTAAAATGTTCCAAACACATTATGTCTTGACCTATATTTAGTCGCACTAGCAGCGGGCCTATTATGGTCATGTTTATCGATGTGAATCGTGGATAAAATATCTACAGATAAAATAAATATCTTTTTGAACAGGGTACCTAGCCAAGATGCGCAAACGCTACGAACGTTTTTCTTTTCTATATTTATCTATTCTATACATTCTCGTGCGTTTCGATTAAACACGTGGTCAACTGTCATCCAATACATTTTGAGCGATAGAAAAGAGAAACGTTAATAGCGATTGCATCTTGGCTAGGGCCCCACTCGACTCCAGGACGTAAGTGCAAGAGTGGAGGTTACTTTCTCCATATTCATCCACCGTAACCTTAGTAACCTTTTAGCATTATACTGAATCAATTCTCATATTGCCCTACAACCCAACGAACGTAGCTATTTTTAGTCGTCCAATTTACAAATAAGTCGGACATTTGCGTGTCGAGCCACGTAATATTGGCGGGCTTGACATTGGCGATTGTCGCGGAGTCAAGGGCGCGCCGCGGACGCACACGCGAGCCTCCATTACGAATATTGAAAGTTTAGTCGCTGCCCTGGCGCGGCACACTGGCTATTGTGTATACAGCGAAACATCAAGTGCTAACCATGTTTTTGTGCGGCATCTGATTTGGGTCTAACGTTAAAGTAGGATCTAAGAATTTTCTCACCGCTATTTAGGAGTGCACGCTTTCTAATATTCTTCGCTAAAAAAAAACACTTTTTACGTTTATTTAATTAAGACTTTTTTAACCCCGAAGGCATCGTAGCGTAGCTCTAAACGGGTGAACCGATTCCAATGTAGTTTAAAAAAAGTTCATTTTATCGGAGTAGTGCTTCTTAGCAGGGTTGGGAATCGTTTGGGTGATTCTACAAATTGCATTTCAATTATTTGCGACATTATGATCCATATTAATGCGTGAAATTTGACTTAAAATGGCCTTGACAAGTAATTCATTTAAAAGCTTAAACTTAACTGTGTGTAGAAAAGTGTTGTACTGTTAGCCAACGCGTGCACTGCGGCCGAGACCTCTGCCGCGGGCTTTTAGCGTTATTAACACTCTGTTTACCCTGCTCACTGCTCAGGCTAACAGCTCCGGTTTTCACAGCTATACAACAGTTGTTTCAACGCTCCTCGATATCTATTGAACTTCTGTTGTTCTCGAAGTTTGCGATTTCATTTTTTTATTTTCCGCAGTTTTTGGCGAGATTAAATGACATTTGGATATGTTGTATTATGGTGTTCATGTCCGATTTACTAATATATTCCAGATTTATTTCGTCATATTATTACATTGCATAGTTTTACTGGGCGAAATATATTATGGCAAAATTACCTTTTGCATAGTTTCCTTCAGTATACAATCACTTCACATACTTTTTTAATTCAGAATCTCACTTTGGCATCATAATAAGAACCTATAATCGAATATTGATGTATCTGATAAATATTTTGTATAAAATTTTAACCTAACCTAACCTACTTTTCTAGCTAGCAGAAAAAACATTATGCCATTTAGGGGCTAATTCGGATCAGCGATCTCTAATTTTAAATGTCGGTAAACCCAATTTTTTAAATGCCAAGCTCTATTCTCGTTAGGCCAGATTATTTTACACAGAATTAATTCTTTGCACCAATTTCAAATTAAAAACCGCACTGTAACGAAAACAACGTCGCTGGAAGTAAACGGTGTAAATAAGGTGAATCCACCCCGGTTTTCGAGTAATTTCCCGATGAAAATTATGGGCACGTTGCGGATAAACACGCTGGAAGAGTGGCGGCGCGGCGAGCGCGGGCGCATAAATCATAATCACACTCGCATTAGCAGCCCGCATAGAGGGCGCTACCAGTAGACACAGCACTCGCGAAATATTATAGATTGCTTGAGAAAATAATCGACACTATGCTGTGACCGTGTTTTTCTTGGTTTGTAGGATAAGTAAGATATTTTTAATGCGTTAGAGAACTGTTAATACTCGTATGGCATGTACGAGTATATGCACATACTCGTAACACCGTTTAAAAAGAGTTAATTAAGTTTTGAATTGGAAAACCAACCTTTAAATTCCTGTAAAGAGATAAGTTCGCCTTTGTACTGGTTTTTTTGGTGTATTGCATGTGTTTTGTATTTTTGTTATTCTTGTACAATAAAGTGTTAACCTTTAAGATAATAAACAATAAGTAATAGAGTAACCGTTTATTAAAAAAAGACACAATATTACTTTTAGGCTTACCGAGTCCCCGAAACGTCTATGCTAACTCATCTATCGATATTTTGTCGATTAAGTCATTCATCATAAATTATATTTCATCTGTCTAACTTATTTGTTGTAAGTATCTTTAAATGGACTTTTGTGTCATATTAAGACTACAATAATTGATCCGTATAATGAATATTTATTGAAAACCGACAAAAAATAATACAATAAAAATAATACAATAATTGGAAATTAAAACGAATATTAAATATGACTAAATATAAGACTAAAGATAGATAAGAAAAATAGTCTAAAACATTAAATCTAAGAATGGCTCCTGCGGCATTGTACTTAAGATGCTGGCAGCATTGCCTCGTTGAATGGCTAAACTTATTCGTTGAGCGAGGAAACTGCCAGCTTTATAATAATTATATGGATATACTAACCAATCTACAGCGCATTGTGTCTAAACCTCAAAGACCACCAATAACAACTTCATGCATAAAAAGTGGATGCCTACAAATTAAACAGGAAGCAACTTTGAAGCGGCCGCCATAAATCTCGGTTATTGTGTGAATTTTGCCCTTCCTTCTCGTGCGGTTTATAATCTAAAAATATTCAGCGCCATCATTCTTAACTTTTGTACTAAGGGGGACCTGATCTTGTGTCCTTGGCACTGAATGGTTTAGGCCAATAATATCAGTTTTGTTGTACATCGAAGCGTAACTAAGATTTTGCATTATAAGTCACTGTACGATCTCTTTATTGTATTACTTAATGTCATGTAACTCGCCTTTTGACATATAGGTCTAGTATAGGTTGGTCTAGTGGGTACTAGATCAACCGCGCCGTCAACTATAATAATATTTGTGAACAAGTGATAAGGTGTAAGGAGGAGGAGGATGCAGGCGAGATATTGAAACAAGTCAATGATCGAGTATACACTGATTCATTAAGACCTGAAGCCCATAAGGGACATAATTATAATATACTATTAAATTTTATGGATGTGGCTTTCTCATGCGATTTATGCACATTTTGAAAGCCCTGTATTTGTTCATGCACATGCATGTGATTTACCGAGCACGGCAAAAGCTATTTAACTGTATTACATTAGCTAATCTCCACACGCGGATTATCTCGAAACGCGTGCATCAATCATTGCGGAATACATCGCGCCCCGTCACGGGTACGCTGGATGAAAGGATCCCATTTTCTCGGGCCGCTTACCTGGTGAAATCTGATGGATGTTGGTAAATCCAATGGAGTTTCGTCAAGAGTATTAGTAGATATTATCGAAATTTCAATGAGAATTTTACGACGTCTTGAAATATTATTTTTTAATATTTTGTCGTTGTAGGTACGAAAGACTGCTACAAGGTATACTTATTACAATGAGTATTTAATCATTATTAATGCACTCGTATAGTTATTGTACCTACCTACGCATGTTTTGATAAACTTGACTACGCTATTAGTATATTAGTAGGTATATTACCCCACTATTCACGTGCTTGACATCTTACTATCATTAGATACTAATGTAGGAACCTATGTATCTGTTAGCTTTAATGTAAATTAAAAGTCATACGCAATAACACCGCCCTGAATCATAAATGCAATGCACTATAAACCTATCTTAGTTAACACGTTCCCTGTCCTGGTGCCCCCAGTGTGGGGTCAAATTCCCATACTGAATTCACAGTTGGACTTGTGACATTGGCCGATTGTTTTGTATGGGGACAGTGAACGTGATAAAATATACACTGTCCATTTCTGTCTAATTCAAATGTCATAAATACAGTGCTTTTTTCAAGTACACTTTAGCTGTGGCGCGTTTATTAAGAGGAATGTGAACAGACGCTTAAATCGAGTAGCTGTCAAAAAAAATCCATACTAATTTAGGTAGTTCTGGGCCATAATGTTTGTCACCACCTAAATCAAGTCCATTTTCACCATAATGTTAATATGTTGTACCTATTATAAAAAACTAGGTCGTAGGTTTTTTTTTTATTCCTTTTTTCCAACATATATTTTCTTGGGAAGGAAAACGTACAGATCTAGTTTTCCACAATATGTAAAAGATATTCCAAAATCGAAAAAATTCAAAAAGAGAATTTTGTTTGGAAGTTGTAAGCTTCACATTCACTTTTATAGGTAATAATTGTGTTTGAGTGGTCAAACATATTGCTAAGCCTGAATTCCAAACGAACAGACGTGAATTACATATATATAAGCAGCTGCATTTTACTACAAAACAACAATATATTAATTAAAATATGTTTTCCAATAAGTCTGCAAATAATGTAAGGTAGCTTACGTCAAATTGCGATAATTGATGCCACCGCATTATTGATACAACTGGCCTGTTTTGCATACACAAATATAGGCGAGGAGGAATAATAGGTATTAATCATCATCGTATTGGCAACGACAGTGCTAGATTACAGCTCGTAGCAATTTGTATTTAAATCGGTAACCTAGTCTAGCCTAATGGACACCGGCTTAGGGGCATTTATGGATCAACGTTACGGACAAACGCAACCGTCTCACTATAAATTAGCGGGGCCCCGGCGAATTATCTGCACGCCGGTTACCGCCAGAGGATTACTCCGTCGTTAACTTAAGGCGGTATGATCCCCATACACCTAATTCACAAGTGTAATGCTCTGAATTATTTAATAAAGTAAATTATTCATTCGCAAACGCTATTTGTCCTTATGTAGGCGGATATTAAACACGCGCGAGCATTGTTGACGTCCCGCGCGCCGCCTCATCCTCCGGCAATTATAGGATTGAATATTCATTCCGCTTTCACTCACTTTCTATTCCGCACTTGATCTTTAAACTCGGCATTTAATACGTTGATTTTGTTAAGGTAAATTAGCAAATTAGCAACGCAGATGTGGGTAATGCGAAGTAAATGCTCCAGCGGTCTTTGTACCGGCAGCAATTTACTGAAGTCATCTAATAGCAGAACTAAGAGTCGGTTAATGATGATTCAGTAAAGTTGTTCCTTAGTAACGATTTTAAATAATAATACAAGTTTGAAAAAGGAATAAATTATTGGATTCTAAAATAATGAGTATGGCGTTTTAGTCAGTTTTGCTTTGTATTGTTCCTAATTTAATTTGTAATACTTGTATATCGTTTTTATTTTTTCAGTTATACCTAAAAGACGTAATACGATGTGTTTTCAAGCTACAATGTGACGCCCTATAAATATTAGAACCTAACACCCAAAAAAAAGGTATTCGGTTGGGATTAACCCCGGTCCGCTCAATATCAGTAGCGGCCAGCTGAAGAATATGTAGATAGTCTTGCATAAGCAATAGGGTTGACATGAATAAGTGGGAACAGAGCCTTTTTCCCTTCGCGCGAGAATATACCCGTAATACCCCATTAAGGTGGTACCAGAATACAGTCGGCCGTTCCGAGGAGCTTCATTATAGACGTTTTTTTTTTAAATGCACTTGATCATACACATAGCACACACAAAGAGATTTTAAGACAATCGCCGTGTGAGTAATGTGTTTGTTCAGCTTCATTTTAATTAAACTATTTTTAATACTAATAATTAGTATTATTTTTAGATATCTTTACAAATTGTAATATTAAAATGTCTGTTTGTTTTGAACAAATTGCAACTTAAGCAAGTGTAACGTGAGGGACCGCTCAACAGGGTTCTCTGAACTATCCGCCGAGTTTGACAGATCCCCGATACTTTGTAGTTACTTATTAGCAAAAGTAATACCGTAATGAACTTATTCAAGAGTATTAGGTCATTGCCAGAACCACAAGCCGCAACTGTTTCTACAACCATGGTAGGTAAGTAGGCGGGAACGGCGGCAGGTTTGGAATTTCATTATTTTTACGCCTCATTAACTTCAAGAGGACTAAACAGAAGTTCGCTCTTTGCAAGCGTAAACGTTTACACAATGTAATTAAGTACGCTAAACTAGGACCTAAATCAAACACTTTGAGGTTTCAATACATCTTTTGTTACTAGATGCTTCTATTTCTAAGAGCGAGTAATTTGGTAAACATTAACAATAGTTTGTTTAGTTTAAAAAAACATTAGGATAACGAGTCTTAAAAATGTTATGAAAGAAATAAAACTTTTTATAGCTCAATCATTACTTTACAAAACAGACATTACAAGCGTCTAGACCTCATCAACTCGCAAGTATACTTTATGAGCTGCCAGCTAATAAAAAGGAAAGCTGAAAATGAACCGTTTTTAATAGCACTAGTAAAGAATTTATCGGCCCTTTTGGCAACGGCTGTGGGTTAATGCAGAAGCTTTCTCTATTCCCTTGAAATGAACGTGACTTAAATGAGTGCATTTAAGTCACGTACAATAAAAGTTTATAAAAGAAGTTTGGTCGCGGGGATACGTCCTTTGGCTCGTACCTAAGACTTCTTTTACGGCTTACGGTAACTCTTTGTCTTTTTCTCATCAAGATATGTTAATAAAGAAAAAAGAAAGGAGAAAGACGATAACTGAACAGACTGTTTTGTTCAAACCCATAACAAACTATAAGGTATGTTTAAATAGCACCAATAATGTCATCTGAGCACAGAACAGAATTCCTGAAAGAGCGCGTGACGCAGTTTTCTTTCGATTGCTTAAGGGGAAATTTGACATTTAAGATACTTCAATCGATCAATCGAACAATCAATCGTTTATTTCAGCAATTTACATGAGTAGCCTATTTTACATTACTGTATCACTAAGATTGAAGAAGAAGAACTATCAGCCATTCAGGAGAGCCGGTGCCAGGAGAGTATCCAACCTTTGCAATTAAATTGACATAACGATAAGATGGTAAAAGAAACTTAGCAAGAAAACGACACAAACAGACACTTTAACATTTGTAATTTTTCTGTGTTGTGGAAGTATCTCCAATCCAGGGTTTGTATGAACAATCCAATTAACTGTACTTCGCTTCCCAGTCGAATGCAATCAACGTTTGGTTTAGAGTGAGGTTTTCGATCTCATTTAAAAGTAATTACGAGAAAACCGCGTGATGTGCTTGTGCTCGGCTGTTGTAGTTTCAAGGACCACTATTGCCGCTTTGTTAAACACTTTTCAAAAAAAGGAGAATTGTATAATATCTGTATATAAAATCCTTTATTAATACGAGTACTATCGCGATTATCCCAAAAGTCCGCGACAATTTCCAAAATAATCAATAATATATAACACAAACTTTGTCCGTAGTCAAAGTGTGGTGTGGCCACTTGATGTGACTTTGGATCGGTTGAGGAGATTCAAACATGCCGTAAGACAAGTTCATTATATTTATACCAAAGCCATCTCAAAATATGAGGATTATTCTATGTCTACTAGATCCTTATTATTCCCATTCATCTGATAAGTCGTCCGATTGCCCATAAATCTGATGGCCAATGTCGTTCGTGCACCTAGGTACCTAGAAAAAGGATTTATAAATATAGTGTGACTAAGGATAAATCTAAATGTAAATATTTAGTCACAGCGTAGAACGAATTAAGTCTTCACAGTCACGTAGACGTAATTCGTAGTTGGAAGCTCTGTACCGGTAGCATAAATAAAGTATACGCATGGATAGCTAGATGATACGTGGGTTCCGGAATCCGCTTCACTCCGCTCCAAAAAAAGGACGGTCTTGAGTACCAATATCGTGACGCACAGGCTCTAAAAATTTCGTTAGCCGTTTAATTGCCCGTGTTATTTTTTCACTAAGTTTAAACAAGAAAGGTTTAGGCTGTTAAGTAAAACGTATTCTAAAAAAAGTTACTAAGCAAATCTAGCGACACCCGACAGGAAGTGAACTGTAATTATATTGTATTAACATTCGATGTTCAAAAACAACAAAAAGAGGTGGTTATCATTAAAACGGACGTATAAATATTATAAATGTATGTAATCTAGCAAACAACCCAAAAAACACTAGACACATATTACAAGAAGAAATAATAAATATAATGTTCTAAGATCCGAATAGGACACGACCTTCACCGGGCTGTTTATTCGATAAAAAGTAGTTTATATCAAATTTAATATTATTAAGTAATACATGGCGAATAGGTAGGCAAAAAATCAGTCCAGTATATAATTATTTAATAAAAAATAAAAAAATGCTGTAAAAAAAATGCAATTGCTTGTTTAATAGACAAATTACATGCCAATCAAAAGTATGAAGCCTAAATTTGGTGCAAATTATTAGTAACGACTTACCGGCTTTATGCAAAAAATAGTCAACCTAACGTTTGCATTAGGCTTTATGTTTTCGATTGGTAGGTATGTAATTTCTCTATTTAACAAGCAGTTGCATTTTATTTTATTGTTCATTTTTTGTTAGTAAGTATTATAATAATACTGGATTGAATTTTTTCAGCCTTCCTTTTCGACATAATTTTATTACAAAATAAAATTATCGAATAAACAGCATGGTGAAGGTTGTCTCTTATTCGGATCCTCTACTATAACATACATTATAATTAAATACCTTACTTTATTAATCGATGAAGCTAGATGACTATACAAAAGACAACGTTCATGCCAACGTGATACGAACAATTTATTAAGTACAGAACAGACATACAAGTACACAGACTTTTAGTACAGAGTCTAATATTATGGGAGCCCCCGACACTAAACCTAGTACGATAAGACTACCGGATGATATAAATATATATATATATACATATATATTTAGTCTCGTCATTTATGGGGGAACACGAAATAGCAATGCTGCCGATATACCGATACTGTATTTCAAGCATCGGTATATCGGGTAGCGGCATTTTGTACTTTCGGTATTTTGATTTTCGATGTGTCAATCGTCGGTATTTTAAATGTAGGTATTATGAAGTTTCGGGATTATAACAAGTACCCAAATGCGGCAGTATATATAATGCGGCAGCATAAACGATACTAAAGTACGAGGAGTCGCTTATGATGCTGCTGCTACAGATTAGGCCAATCGGGGGGCTTGCAGCACTGCATTGTCGTATATTCTTAACCCTCCCGTATGCCGAAGAATAAACGAAACTTGGGAGTCTTATTATCATACTAGACATCGGAGTTACAACTTAATAAAATATAGTTTAGCCAGGTTTTTTTAATTGCAGCATCACCATTTCGTGGTCCCCCATCAATGACGAGACTAAATATATATATGATCCAGTAGTCTTATTTTACTAGGTTTAGTGTCGTGGGTTCTTAGAATATAAAGGAAGGCCTCAGCAACTGTAACTTTGTAAACTGGCTAAGTGTTTTTGTTATTTACATACATACCGTCACGCCTTCATTCCCAGAGCTACAGAATTATCAACAACTCTAAAAACGAGTAGGTAATTACTAAGTAAAATATGTGTGGTGCTGATTAACTACAATCAGGATTTTAAAAAAAACTCGATTATGTTAGGTAGAAGAAAAAGTTCGTGTTCGAGGTGTACACTCAAAGAAGTACAGAACTACACATAAACAATTGACAAACAGCTTCATACCGGGTCGATTTCCAAAAGTAAAAAGTATAGGTCGATCATCAAACATTTTGAACAAATTTGATAGTGGCAGGATTAGTCACCAAAGGTATAATAGTAATAATAGTTACTTAATAAAAATATTTTGCAATGCATTTAATTCAGAAGCTGAAGATAATTACCTCGACGAATGGGTCAAACCACAATTTAGTACTATTCGACTCTTGGTCGACTATAATTACGATGCACACTGCACACACACACTGTAAGATATATTAAACGTCTTTGAAAACAAAGTTAAAGGGTCCGGTGACGTAGTTTAGGGACTGAGCGGTGACGTTGAGGGGGCCACCCGTCCACTCTATTTGGAAATTCTCCACGACCTTAGCTACGAACGTGTCAATTTCCAGCTCAGCGATGCGGCGTGCTGGAACAACATCAATGACGATCATAACCAAAACAAAATGGCATCACAGGTTCAATTATCAAGTTACCATAGAAAAAAATAGTAAAGTCTTTGACAACAGTTTGCTGATTTGATGTTATTTTATACTCATAACGTTCAATGGTGGTTCAAGACAGGATTAATCGGTTTATAATACATACAAATAAGAATATCGTAGTCTGTTGTTTTTTTTTATTACATGGGAGCATACGAAGTAGACCCTACATCTTATATTAAAAAAAATCTTGCGTTTTAACTTGATTTTAAACTTCTAGTTTCGACATGTAAGGCAAATATATATTGTGTTTTTTTATGATGGAATAAAAAAAACTTTTATCAGTTAAAAAAATAACTAGGTGAATAAGAGTACCTATGTTCCCGGGGCTTTACATAAATAAATGTATCGATTGTACTCTTCAAATGCTACTTCTGTTGTATAACGACTTTAAAAATAACTTAATTTTCAGTAAGTTAAATAAAAGAAGAAAGTCTCCTTGGTGTCAAATTAGCTATTGACATTATTTAAGATGCCGTTAATTTTTTCCACCCTGTAAATATTTATAAAATTGCTGGGTCCCTTACCTACGCACATTCTGACGCCGAATCCGAACGGGTTGCTGGCAAAAGGATGGGCATTGCCATAGTAAAGCGGGTCATCTTTTTCGGCGATCCACCGTTCAGGGATGTACTGGTCGGGGTTGGGGTACTGCTCCTTCATATTTGACATTAAAATATGGCCAAATATTACAAGCATCTAAAAATATACATTACAGCGTTATACTTACGCTAGTCGCTATTTTTCATATAAACCTAATTGATTATGGAAAATGTGACGCCACATTTCGGTAAACATTCTATATATATGGTTAAAAACCAGTGATTTGTAATGTTAGTCGTGCATTTAATTAGTCATTTTTAATTTAAGGTCAATGGTTCTGATAACGCCAATGAATGACATTTTTTTTTCGAAAGTTTGACGTCTCATAACCTTAAAACTTTGTTATTATAATTGCAAGTTTTTCTATCCTAGATTATAATAGTAAAGTTTAATATGAGTTAACATTACTGTTATTAAAAGTAAAACAAATCATAACTTAAAATTTTATTCTTTAATAATAGTTAAAAATAACATAAAATCCAAAGAAAGGAAAGATATTGTCAGGCTATCTATAGAGAGGCTTGTAGAAATCTCTTGCATAGAACTAGTAAATTACATAATCATTTGCGTTTACAGACCACCATCAGCTGATTTCAGCATGTTTGAATCTACAATGGAAAATGTGTTAAAATTAGCATGTAAAACTCAAAAGCATGTTATTGTCTGTGGAGACTTTAATGTTAACTTACTGGAACCGTCAAATAATACTATTAAGATCTTAAGTGTATTTAAATCTTTTAATTTAGATAATTTATTCCTTGAACCTACACGGATAGGTGTTTCAAGTGCTACTTGTTTAGACAATATTTTTTGTAATTGCGAATGGTTGGATAAGGAAATATTTAACTGCTTTAATTCTGACCACAGTGGTCAAAAGGCTTCTTTTTTAAATGATTTTCATCAAGAACCACAGACAATAACATACAGGCCCATAACTAGCAATCGTTTGGATTTATTCAAAAATGAAGTTCAGAGTAACCTTTGTGGGTTATCCTTTTCACATAATGATTCTAATAGTATTTATAATGATTTGTTTGGTGTAATTCTTCATCAATTTAATAATAATTTTAAGATGAAAACTATTTCTGGGTCAAAAACTAAGTTTAGTGAATGGGCTACTGTAGGCATTCATAGAAGTAGAAATAGGCTATATGAACTATATAAAGAGAGGGAGGAGAACAAGAATGCTGACTTCTTAGTTTATGTTAAGAATTACTCTAGGACCTTTAAGCAAGTTTGCTTGACTGCTAAGTCAAATTTTTTAGGTCTTAAGCTCAAAGCTTCTGACAATAAAGTAAAAACTGTGTGGAAAATAATAAATAGAGAAACGGGTAAATCAAAAACTCGCGATAATCAAATCACCATAAACAAGGGTGACAAACAAATCATATCAAACAAAGACGTGGCCTTAGCGTTCGAAGATTATTTCTCCACCATAGCCATTAATACCACGAAATGTCTTCAATCATCTGCGATTGGAGCTCAAAAATTACTTTGTGGTAAGGTTACTAAATGTAATTTAAGTTTTGATTTTAGCCATGTAGACTCATTTTCAGTCGTAAAGGTATTTAAATCACTCAGTTTAAAAAAAACCGAGGATTTATGGGGAACGTCAGTTAAAGTCATCCATCATATCATAGATATAATTGCACCACACTTAGCTTTAATCTACAATAATTGCATTTCAGAGGGGGTCTTTCCAAATCTTATGAAATATAGTAAAGTCATACCACTTTTTAAATCGGGCGAGATGAGTGATTTAACGAATTTCCGTCCCATTTCTATTCTACCTGTTTTAAGTAAAGTTTTTGAAAAGTTAATGTTAAAAGATATGTTAGGTCACTTCAATAGAAATAAACTGCTTAACAGTAATCAGTTCGGCTTCACCAGAGGACGATCCACAACTGACGCAGCATCTGTACTCATTAAATATATATATAATATTTGGGAGAAATCTTGTGATGCAATAGGAATTTTTTGTGACCTTTCCAAAGCTTTCGATTGCGTAGATCATGAGACTCTTATATTAAAATTAGAACATTATGGTCTGTCAATTAATTCTCTAAATCTTATGTCTTCATATCTTAGTGATAGAACACAAACGGTTGTGGTAAACAAAACACAGTCCATGGGAGCAGCTATTAAACTAGGTGTGCCTCAGGGCTCTATATTAGGTCCTTTCTTATTTTTGGTTTATATTAATGACTTACCACGCACGGTAGATAACCTTTGTGATATTGTGCTATTTGCTGATGATACATCATTAATTTTCAAGGTAGAACGAAAATCCGTCGATTACAGTAGGATAAATGCCACGCTAGGTAAAGTACTTAATTGGTTTACTAGTAACAATTTGCTACTCAATGCTAAAAAAACTAAATGTGTTAGGTTCGCTTTGCCTAATGTTAGACCAGTAGAATCCAGTTTATTTCTAAATGATGAGTGTTTGGAAATGGTAGATAAGGCGCTTTTCTTAGGGATAACTATAGATAAAAACTTACAATGGAGTCCCCATATAGCAGTACTAGCAGGCAAATTAAGTTCGGCAGCTTATGCTGTTAGAAAAATCAGGCAACTTACCAATGTTGAGACAGCTCGCTTAGTTTATTATAGTTATTTTCATAGTGTTATGTCGTACGGTATTCTGGTTTGGGGAAAAGCTGCTGACATACAGACTATATTCGTGTTACAAAAAAGAGCCATTCGTTCTATATATAACCTTAACTCCCGTGATTCCTTAAGATTAGTATTTAAAGAAATTTGTATCTTAACAGTAGCGTCACAATTTATTTATGAGAATATAATTTATGTCATTAAAAATCAAGACTCTTTTGTTAAGAATTGTGATATACATAATTTGAATACAAGAAATAAAAATAAAATTGCTATTAAAAAATTTCGTGTCCGTAAGGTTTATAAATCATTTGTAGGTCAATGCATTATTTTCTATAATAAATTACCTGACTCAGTTTTAAAGTTACCATTTCCAGTACTTAAAAGTTACTTGAAAAAGTCGTTGATGTCTAAGGCTTACTATAGGGTCGAGGACTATCTAACAGATAAAAATGCTTGGCCTAAACTTAACTAAACACCTAAATAACTGATTAATGAAATAGGCATAAAAATATGTAAATATTGTATATTGTCTAGGGGACACGGTTTCTGTAGGAGAATGTATCGAAACTTTGTATGTGGTGGTTGTCTTGCACTGTCATAGGAAAGTATATATATATTTTTTAATATATATACATATTTTATATAAATATATGTTGGTGTACTAAGGTTGAATTTTGTATGACGGGGTTTTAACTTTATTTAAAATTAAATTTCACGTGCGATCTGTAGTACGTTTATTAAGCGACTGATTTGACATATGTCACACAACATACCGCCCCCCAAAGGACTATTAAAGGGCCTTTTCAAAGTTACATTTACTCAAGCATGCATAATAGAATTTACATCATAAACAAATCAATAATGAAACTAATTATTACACGCTTCTTCATTAGTATCAACAGGTAAAGAGCATAATTTAGTCACTGATCTTTTTACAACATGATCACCACTCTTTACACTGTATACCCTAGTAAAACCGTCAGGTCCTGGATGTTTCTGCAAGATGCGTCCCAAGGACCATTTTCCTGGAGGTAAGTTATCAGTTTTTATTAGTACAATATCTCCGATATTAAACTCGTCTTCTCTTTTCAACCATTTCGGACGTTGTTGAAGTCTTGACAGATACTCATCCTGCCATTGCCGCCAAAAATCACTTAACAATTTTTGCAGATGCTGCCAGCGAGACAAGGTATGTATTCTGACATTTTTATACTCGGTTGTTGGGACTACAATTGGTGCTTCTCCTATTAAAAAATGACCAGGAGTTAAAGCATTTATGTTTTCAGCGTCCGTGTCTTCGAGCGGGCATAACGGTCGAGAGTTTAAACAAGCTTCTACTTGGCATAGTATAGTCATCATCTCCTCGAAGGTAAGGTTAGCAGTAAGAATTCTTTTAAGGTGATACTTAATCGATTTAACGCCTGCCTCCCATAACCCTCCAAAATTGGGGCTGTAGGCAGGGATAAAGTGCCATTGTGTGCCATCATCTACAAGTATTTTCTTTATTTTCCCATCAAATTGTAATTGTGCTTCATTCCAGGTATCAAAGAGCTCTTTATTGGCGCCTACGAAATTTCTCCCCTGGTCGCTCCAGAGATCACTACATCTTCCACGTCGAGCAACAAAACGTCGAAACGCCCCGATGAATGCTTCTGTCGTAAGATCGCCAACTAATTCGATATGAATCGCTTTGGTAGCCATACAAATAAATATCGCGATGTATGCCTTCACTGTCTTTGCTCCTCTGCCTCGAGTTACTAAGAGAGAATAGGGTCCTGCAAAGTCCACACCACTATGCAAAAACGGTCTTGATGGAGTGACCCGTGCTTCAGGCAAGTCTCCCATTATTTGTTGTTTAGCAGTAGCATTTAGCTTCGCACAGATGAGACATTTATGAAGATATCTGTTGACCCTTGATTTAACCTTGAGGATCCAATATTTTGATCGTATATAATTTAACATGAGTGATCTACCGCCATGTAGCGTTCTGTCATGGGCCTCTGAAATAATAAGAGGCACTAGTTGGTTGTTATTCCCTAAGATGATAGGATGTTTTCTGTCATGATCTAACTGTGAATGTCTGAGGCGTCCACCTACTCTGAGGATATTCTCATCATCTAGGTAAGGGTTAAGTGATCTCAATATACTCCTTTTCTTGACTTGTTTCTTTACCCGTAGTCTTTGTAGATCTTCATTAAAGTCATTTGCTTGTATCAATTTAATACAAATATGTAAAGAATCTTCCAGTTCTCTAGTAGTCATATCAGTATGTATCATTTCAGGTTTTTGTTTGCAATTTAAAAATCGTCGGCAGTATGAAATAGATTTCTTCAAATCGAGTAAGGAATCAAACATTTCAAATTTCGTAGTTAATCCAATTTCTTGTTCTTCTGTGACTTCTGTGTTTGTGTTAAGGTAAGTATATATTTCTTTCTTTGTTTTTCTTTCCAGGTCGATTTCTACTATTTCTGTGTTACTAAATTTTATTTCTTTTTCAGCCAACCAGCTCGGCCCGTCCCACCATAAATTAGACGTCTTCAGTTCTGATAATGAAGTTCCTCGGGAAGCCAGATCTGCGGGGTTTTCGGGTGACTGCACGTGGTACCACCGTTTGTTATTGAGGTTTTCTACAATTTCGACTACTCGATTTGCCACGAATGTCTTCCACCTGTTGGGTTCGCCACATAGCCATGCTATTACTATAGACGAATCAGTCCATGCAAACATATGCGAAGTTGGTATACGCATTGCTTCTCCTACTTGCTTCATCAATCTCGAAAGCAACAAGGCCCCACAAAGCTCTAAGCGAGGAACTGACACGGTTTTCAGTGGTGCTACTCGTGTTCTAGCAGCAATAAGCTTTGTAATTATCTTGTCGTCTCTGATAATTCGAATATACACGACGGCAGCGTACGCTTGCATCGACGCATCACTAAATCCATGCAACTGTATATTGTCAAAATCTGCATTTGTTGTACCAATCCATCTTCCTATCTGAATATCCTTGACATTTGTGAAGTCTGAACTTATTTGTTTCCATTCTTCTTTTAAAGATGGCGTTATTTCTTCATCCCAACTTAGTTTTTCTAGCCATAGCTTCTGTATAAAGATTTTTGCAGTGATTGTTGCCGGAGAAATCCAACCCAAAGGGTCAAATAGCCTTTGGATATCAGATAAGATGTTTCTTTTAGTGATACTTTGAGTTGGTGGTGGTAAAGATAAGTTGTATATGAATTGGTCTGTACCCAAGTTCCATATTATACCAAGTGCTTTTATTGTTCCATCTAGATTCAATTTGACGTGAGCGTTAGCTGATCTTTTCTTTTCGTCTATAGATTCCATAAATTCCATACTATTTGATGACCATTTAGTAAGTTGAAATCCAGCTTTGCTCAATATGTCAGTGATTTCTTTAGCTAATAAAATAGCATCTTTTGCTGTATCTGCACCAGATAGCACATCATCCATGTAGAAGTCTTCTAAAATAGTTTTTGTAGCTCGGGCGTGATCATGACCTTCATCCTTGGCAACCTGATGAAGTGTTTTGACTGCCAAGTATGGTGCAGGTGCAGTACCAAAGGTGACTCGAAGTAAACGGTATTCTTTTAAGTTTTCAGATTCATCTTGTCGCCACACAATACGCTGGAAATCTTTGTCTTCGTTAGTGACTAATATTTGGCGATACATTTGTGTGATATCAGCTGCGAAGCAGACATTTTTCATCCGCCATCTCATCAAAATGTTTCTCAGGTCTTCTTGTAACTGTGGACCAACAAGCAGTTCATCATTCAGGGATACTTGGTTGGTCCCCTTACATGAGGCATCATAAACAACACGTGTTTGGCTGGTCTCCTTGTCTTCCCGAACTACAGGGTGGTGCGGTAAGTAAACTGATGTTTTAATATCTTTTTCCCTTTCAGGTACCTCTTCAACATGCTGCTGTTCTATGTAATCGTTAATAACCTTTGTGTATTCTGTTTTCAGATTGGCGTATTTTTTGAACTTCTTCTCCAGCTGTAGGAATCTGCGTGTGGCTATCTCCTTCGTATTACCTGCGGGTGATTGTGGACTGTATGTTTTAAAGGGCAGTTTGACTCTGTATCGTCCTTCTTCGTTTCTTGTTACTGTTTTCTCGTATATATTTTCACATAACTGCTCTTCTTTGGTTAATTGTCTTTTTATATCTGAATCTATTTCCCACATGGTCTTCAGCATATCTCCTACATCCACTTGATGGTGCATCACCATGTAGGTATCTTCTTGTGTTTTGTTTGATATATCTCCAAAAAGAATCCACCCAAGGTTGGTCTTCTGTGCACATGGTGTACCTGGGGGACCCTTGATTACTTCATTCTGCAGTATAAGTGCGTATTCCTTGACCCCTAGCAGTAAGTCTATAGAACCTGGTGCCCAAAAGTTGCTGTCAGCTAAGTTGAGTCCTTCTAAGTGAGGCCACGGTTATACTTCTATTTGTTTGGCAGGTATCATCGTGGTCAGTTGTTTTGACATAACATAGGCTTTCAATCGCAGTAGAAAAGTGGAATCCCACTGCGATTTTAAGTGTAGCTGAACCACGTGCTTTATCTCTGTTCTTGTAGAACCTACCCCTACGACGCTGCCTTTTGCAGGTTGACGCTGCAGTTTGAGTAATTGAGCCGCCTTTTGGCTAATAAACGATGCTTGGGAACCTTGGTCTATTAGCGCTCGAAGTGGAATTGTTTGTCCTTGCTCATTTGTTGCTTCCACCACTGCAGTCGCTAACAGTGCTACTCCCTGTCTAGCTGTGAGGTGAGACGCGATCACTGTATTTGTATGAACATCTTCTTGCTCTTCTGCAACATGTTGGTTGGAAGCCAGCGGTTGTGAAGTGCTCGGTAAAGCCGCAGGCTCTGCTTGCCTTTGTTGGTGCAGTAGAGAATGATGGCGTCGGTGACATATACGACAGGACATTGATAATCTACATTTCATTGCTGAATGCCCTGGTACTAGACAGTTGAAACATAAATTTTTGCTTTTAACATAATCGCTTCTTTCGTGAGGTTCCAATTTAATAAACTCCTTACAGTGGCACAGTGTATGGCTTTGATCGCACATGATACATGATTTACTGGCTGGTTGCGTGGCTGTGGCAACATGGAATGAACGCTCTTTAACTGGTTTTATTTCTCTTATATTTGATGCAATTAATTCCAATGTACGGAATTTCGATTCTAAAAACTTCTTAAATTCTGTCCATTTAGGTAACGTATCTGAGTTTTCTTTGTAGGCATACTCCTCCCAGTTTTTATGTGTCTCCGGGTCCAACTTCTGCACCAGAAGGAATATTATTATAGGATCCCAGGAGCTTGTAGTTAATTTCAAGTTTTCGAAG
This sequence comes from Acleris sparsana, assembly GCA_923062465.1. NCBI lineage: Eukaryota > Metazoa > Arthropoda > Insecta > Lepidoptera > Tortricidae > Acleris > Acleris sparsana. Next base: position 10,142,608 of record OV281289.1, read on the forward strand.
GTATGTAGGCACTCAGTAGTGACGTCTAATAAACCTTTTAATTGAACAGCTGATTGCGAAGTCATTTTCTTTTGATTAAATAACCTCTTCATAGTATTATTTAAAACCAAGCGTTTATTGCCATATCTATTTTTCAAAATCTCCCATGCTGGCAAATAATTATCGGACGTTATTTGTATATGCTTTAGTAAAGACTCGGCTTCATCCGTGACACTACTTTTTAAATAGTGTAATTTTTGCACGTTACTAAGCGATGTGTTCTGGTGCACCAATGAAATAAACAAATCTTGAAAAGGAATCCATTCTTCATAAATACCTCTAAAAGTAGGTAATTGGATCCTCGGCAAACGCACTAGATTATTTTGCGCACTAGCTAGGTTAACACTCGTGTTTACACTTGATGTCTCCATCGATGAACCAAGTAACAATGTCGACAGCATGTCTCTTAAATCGCCATGTAACACATTATATAAGTCTTCATATAAGTAATATTCTTCGTTAAGAAAGTACGGTAAAACACCCCTTTGTTCACTAGGCGTGATTTTCGATAAATCTTTATGTGCATTCTTAAACGTCGTCCAATAATCATCTATGATATTAATACGCGCTTCTATGTAACCTCTCGTTAATCTTGTTTTCGGACACTTTTTTAAATTACTTTGTGTTTTCCGGAGCAGAGCAGCGGTATCTTCCAACACTGTGATTAATTGTTCTTGTGGAGTAGCCATACTTCGCTTTTAATAACACTTCTTTGTATCTCAAGTCAGTAAATATTACGATGTTATAACGTTCGGCCATAAAAGTTTTACATTCTTCGTTAAAACAAACAAGGTCAAGCGCAATGAATAGATGCGCCCGGCTTCTTATCAGTAGTCTTTTGTTCTCGGCGCTCGGCCGGCGAATTCCCCGATGCACTGATGATCCGGTTCGATTGCGACCATATGTTGGTGTACTAAGGTTGAATTTTGTATGACGGGGTTTTAACTTTATTTAAAATTAAATTTCACGTGCGATCTGTAGTACGTTTATTAAGCGACTGATTTGACATATGTCACACAACAATATATATTTTTTTTATTACTACTTCTTATTACTCCCTATGAAAATTCTTAGTTTTGACACATTTTCTTGCACAAGCTACGCTTGAATGTTTTTTATTTTTATTTTTATTTTATGTTAAATTCATTGTTTTATATCATGCTAGGTTAAGCTTTATAATTGTATAATATCATAAGTTTTAAAAAACGACTGACTGTTGAGTTTCTTGCGGCGTTTCTTCTCAGCAGTGGTCTCTTGCGAAGCGCTGGTAGATTTTGACGTGTAAAAGTGCCCGTGCGGCCTAATTACTGAATAAACATCTTTTATCTTTTTTTTTTTTTTTAAATAATTATGGCACAATATATACCCCTAAAATAACCATTCTGAAAGTTCCCTTACATCTTTCGGTATCTTGTACCCATTCAAGTTGTAGTCCTTGGTGGCAGCTCGCAAGTTAGCATTGGCCACTGGCATCATTCTCATAGACTCTTTGATGCAGGCCCTAAGGTAAGGTCTCTGCTTTTTTTTAATCTCTATTCTTAGTTTTTCTTGTTTTTCGGGATTTTTGGCGAGCAGATAGAATGTAGCCAATATTGTGTTTGCCACCTGAAAGGTTTATTAATGACCCTTTGTTAATAATACAACAAAAAAGAAACATCAGCTAAATCAGGTTCAATGGGGAACCAAAAAAAGCTGCGCTATTTTACTTACAGTATCTACTCCTGCTGTCAGCAAATCACTCGCCATAATGAGTGCCACATTCACGTCAATTTCTAGCAACTTTTGCAAAACAGGCTTCTCAGAGTCAGAATTGTTACTGTATTTTTTCTTGGATTCCATATCTTTCATCGCGTTGTCTATAAATATTTTTGTTAACCTATAAAAAATATAGTTTATTTATTTTGTTTGTAAAATGAGCGCTGTTTAAATACGTCAACAGGATTCCTACCTTTCTTGTTCTTTATAAATTTTCATGACTCTCCTGAAGTTTGGTGTTGAAAAATATCTCCAAAGGCTGGTTCCATAATCTACTTTTTCTGAGAAGATGAATAAATCGTGGATGTTTTGTATAAGTTGTCTAACAGCTGAATCTTCGGGTAGATTAGGATTGAAGCAATTAAGGCGTGTCCCGAACGCGACCACACCGATTGACTCCAACGCCCATAAGTTCATTTCCACGTCTAACCTATTCTTAATCATATTGTTTCCATCGCGGTTGGTCTTCATACTGTTGAAGAAAATATAATGTTAATGTTATCTTGGCAACCCACGAATATCTCGTTGTTTTATCAATACTTATACCTTCTGAATAAAAAAAAGAGATAGTACGTTGGTAGCCCTAAAAAACCCTAACGGACACAGATAGATAGATATAACCGAGAATAGTAAAATATTTTATAGGTGACAACAGAAAGTTACGGTAAAATGGGTCATAAGTAATATAATTGTTCACTCAACCGCACAACCATGTCGTCTGCTACTTCTGCAAGAACATCATGGTACAGTTTAATGGTTTTTGGCTGGAGCAGGATGTGGTTCACTTTTGCTCGAAACTCTTTCCACTTTTCGCCGTGCCTGAAATAATGGTACTATTTAAGTAACTATTATTATCTAAAACCTACAAGCAAAGTACAGTACTTACTCAGTTAGAAGTCCTGTTTGTTCTTGAGGATCAAAGGATTTGTTATGATGCTTCCGATAATAATCCAAGGAAAAAAAACCTGGACGTATTGGCAATGTATTCTCGCTTCGGAGTACCTGAAATATGTTACGTTATAAAGTTATTTTCCAACAGTTATTTATTTAAATACTTTTTTAAATTAGGTATGTTAGTCATAAATTACTTATACTTATACGTCTGTGACATGTTAGTATGGATACTTACATCTTCCACTGTATTTGGATCAAATAAAAATACCATATTCGGTGATCCAATGGTACCTTCCAGTCTCACGATTGGCCCGTATTTCTTGAAAAGCTGCTCATATAGTTGTAACCCTTTGTATCCATATAATTCGCCTAAAAGTAAATTATGATGGTTGAAATAGGTGTATTATTAAATTATATATGATGATGATGATGATGATGATGAGTGGGGACGCCGCCGAGGCAGGCGGGCGGTCGAGTGGCTCTCCATTCATTCCGCCCAGTTCCCCTTGATCCAGCCTCAGGTTACTGGCTCTGCGGCGCTCCCATCCAGCTCTGATCCCATCTTCTTGTTTTCCTACAGAACATTAGTGCGTCCTGAAGGTTAATGCTTTTAAGTGTCTCTACCGATAGCACGTCCTCCCCGAATGTGCGATGTCTCAGTGACGAGTACATTACACACTCGGCCAGAACGTGCTGACTAGTCTCCTCTTTGCCGCAATGTGGGCATCGAGGATCCTGTTTGACTCCTATAACCGTCAGGTGTCTGTTAAGTGGACAGTGTCCAGTCAAGATCCCTGTCAGTATGCTTAGGTTGTACTTACCAAGATTTAGTAGATACCTTGTTCTATTTCTATTTACCCTTCCTATCATGAGTTTGGATTGTCTGCACCCTTGTGTTGTTATCCACGCCTCATTTGTCTTTGTCTCTATTATTCTGGCGATGACTCCTTTCGTTACCGTTGCAGATATCGGGAGTGCTGGTTCCGGGCCTAGGTATTGTTGGTCCGCCCCTGCTCTGGCCAGCTCATCAGCCTTCTCATTTCCTATTGCTCCGCTGTGTCCTGGTACCCATGCCAGTGTTACTTTGGATGCTGTGCCTAGGTTATAGAGTGAGTATGTGAGTAGATAATAACGTGGTGCCCCGCTATATCGCTTCTTTCCTTGAGGCTCTGTGCACACTTCATGATGGCATATACTTCTGCCTGGAACACACTAGTGAGGCCTCCTAGTGGTATCGCTGTACACTCATTTGCCTCCAGGTAATATATGCCTGCCCCCGCTCTTTTTGTTGAGGACTTCCATGACCCATCCGTGAAACATGTCATTCTGGGTTCTGGTATCTCCGTCTCCCAACTGTCTCTCTCTCCTATATGGATTCTGTATTTCTTGTCGAAGATCTTCCTTTTCTTTATAAGGTCGTTGTTAATCATGAGCATGTTCATGCTCACCATTGACTCCCTTTGTATGCTTGCGTGTCTCTTGTCCATCTCGGACCCGATCCACTCTCTGCTCATTTTTATCCTGTACCACTGTTCTGTGGCTCTCTTTTCCACTTCAAGGTGTACAGGGTTCAGTCCTAGCATTATCTCCAGGGCTTGTGTAGGTGCTGTCCTCATAGCCCCAGTTGTCATTAGACATGCTAGTCTCTGAACCTTCGTCAGCTCCTTTTCTACGTCCTTTATTTTCGCTCTATGCCACCACACTATGGCTCCATACAGCAGTCTGGGTAGGACCACTGCTTTGTAGATCCATTGTGTTATCAGTGGTCTTAGTCCCCATCTTCTACCTATTGCTTTCCTGCATTGCCATATGGCTGTTATTGCCTTTCTGCATTGCTCTTTTACATGTGTCTTGTATAGCAGTTTGCTGTCTAGTACTACACCCAGGTATTTTATTTCCTTAAGTGTTTCTATCTCCTCACCTTTGATTTTGATGGGTGTCAGAGTCGGCAACTTCCTTTTATTGGTGAAGAGTACTATTTTCGTCTTGGTCGGGTTCAGGTCTAGTCCTCTGCTCTGACACCAGTCTAGTACCTGCTTTATTCCTCTAATCATGACTTCTCTCATTACGCTGAGGGTTTTACCCCTTACTAGGAGTACCCCGTCATCTGAGTACGCTTGCATATGTATGCCTCCTCTGTTTGTTTCTCTAATGAGCGAGTCTAGTACGAGACACCACAGGAGTGGTGACAGGCAGCCCCCTTGCGGGAAGCCCCTGCTCGTCTTTATCTTTATCGAGTCTCCCCCTAGTTGTGCCGTGATCGCTCTACCTGTTAACATGGCCATGATCCATTTTCTAACTGCTGGGTCTATATCGTCCCTTAATAATTAAATTATATATAGCCCTCCTCATCTATTTTGATGTGGCGCCAACACTGACTTTATTTACTACCATGAGCTCTAATGTGGCTTGCTTGACCGAACTTAGTCTTAAGCCCGATTTACATCGGTCAAGTACAGTGCCAAGGACAGTGGAGTGGAAAAATAGAAAGCGATTATATTCTGATCCATTAGCAAGGCAATTTGCCTCGCCACTGTCGAATCGGTTTACACTACTGACCAATGTAAATCGGGCTTTAAATATGCTATCCAAGAAGGGCTTGGGTCTAGTTTGACTATGGCGTTTTAAGTCAAGCGTGGTAGTTCTACTCGTATACGAGTAAAAGCTGTTTCAGAGATGATGATTATGCTGTATTTTTAGAAAGTGGATTTGGTACTCTTTTTTACTTCGAATCGTCTCGTTTAGGCTTACGCAGTTAGGTATGTGGTTCGATAAAAATACAAATATTCATAATTCTTAATTAATGTGGCTTACCCCTGGGTAAATAATTGAGCAAAGTTCCTATGATGGGCAAGCTTTTGGGGCCGGGTAATTCTTTCCATGATTTAAGATTCTGAATAGTTTCATTGTTGACTGGAGAAGTGTTAACTACGATAGCTCGGCAGCTTAAAAATAAAGAAAAAACATTTGAACAGAAAAACAAAACATAGAAAATAAATTTATTGACACAAAAACGATATGGTATACAAAGTTAACAATAAACAACGAATTAAAGCAGATAAAATAATGTCTGGGCCGTACGTTGCGTCAATAAGGGACCCACTCAGGACGGCGCTGAGTTTCAGTGGGGCCCTTTACCACGGACGTTAGAGCAATTGATAAGGAAAAATTAAAAACGTAACAGCAACAAAAACCAGAAGATAAAATAAGATAATGTGAAATAACTGGAAGACGCCCGCGACTTCGAACGCGTAGAATTAGTTTCCCGCTACTCCCCCTTCTTCTTCCCGTTGGTAGTAAATTTTCGGGAAATCCTTTCTTACTGCACCCCTAGACCTTATAAGGAACCTAAGTACCAATTTTGGAATCTTTACACTCATCGGTTTGATTTGTATTGCACCAAGCTTTTATGTGAGTTAGTGTTTTTTGAATAAAAAGTTATTGAGTTTTTAAACATGTGTCAAGATAAAATGTAATATAAATCAAAAGCACTAAGGAGTGTTGATATCAACTTCGAAGCAAATCACTCCCAAAATAACTTTCTACCCCTTATGGGTGATCCCTTAGGGGATGAATTTCAATAAAATACGAAACACGTCTTCCATCAATTTTGTTAAAGAATGTTTATGCAAAATTTGAAGTAGATTGGACCACGGAATCACGTTGTCCCATACAAACTTTGCCCCCTTTTTCATCCCCTTAAAGGGCAGCATTTCTAAAAATCCTTTTTTATCGGATGCCTACGTCATACAAAGAACACACCCTCCAATCATCCATCAGCGGTTTAGGGTGTGCGTTGATCCGTCAGTCAGTCATTCAGGACAAAGCATTTTATATGTATAGATGACATTGATAGGAACAGAGACTATTCCGCTCGGGGTAACCCTAATTGTTTTTGACATGTAATCGTTAAGTCAATATTCTATTCTATTCTATTTTTTTGTTCTTGGCAACCGGTTAGTCAATATTATGATAACGTGTATTTACTAGACATTAATTTCAGCCTATTAAACAAATACTTTAATAGTACGTGACAGACAAAAGTAATGAAGGACGCATTTATTCACCCTTTTTTGACAATTAATCCAAATTTCTACATGGTCATGATTGTAACTCTGTTTGCAGATAGTTATTTACTACATATTAATATTTTTAATACATGATGTGCACGCTTATGATGTGTGCTTGATGTGTAAGCTTAGTATGAAAACTGAAAAAAAAAGATGCGTCGAGTTGAAAAATAATACGCTTAATAACTTTACTTGGGCTTTGAAATTGAAATACAGGTTTATTTTATTCCGCCTGTTTACAGCTATAATGCGTCACATAGAATATCACAATATTCATTTCAATAGGTATACGATTATTGTTCCACGTGTGAACATGTGTTATTCAGGTTAATAATTAGCCATGACTAATTGTAAGTAAATAAATGATTACACGTCAGTAACAGAACACTGACTGTTAAGTAATTACATTTTACTGTCGATGAAATGATTTCAACGTTGGTTCCATACTGGCCTCGCACCACCAGTTACCACCATGGTGTAATCATTTAAATGTAATGAAGGTTACTAGAATAATTAAATAACGTATCATATTTGTGTAGACTGGAGGCGGAGGGATTTTACCTTGATTTTGTATCGTTTCTGTCAGAAAACCATTTTTGGGGTTCCGTACCCGAAGGGCACCCACGGGACCCCATTAGTAAGCCTACGCTTCCATCCATCTGTTCGGCGTCCTATCTTTAAAGAGGTCTTTTGTACTGTAATACCTAATTAGCGGGTTCGATTTGAAATTGTATTCAAATAATTCCTACTATGCGGCGGTACGGAACCCTCGGTGCGCGAGTCCGAGATACTTTTTTTTAGAACAAAATTCAACATTCCATCGTTTAAATAGTCTTGGGTTAGATAGTAAAAAAAAACAATATATTTTCTCGACACGTTAGCCTGGTCGGTAGTGGTAGTGGCCGGACTAAGGTTCGAAACCCGATAGGGGCCGATATTTGTGTGATGAGCGCGAGTATTTGTTCCTGAGTCTTGGAGGTTTTCTATGTATTTATGTACATAAGTATGTTTATTGTTGCCTAGTACCCATAGTACAAAGCTAGAGCTTAGTTTGCACTAGGTCAATTTATGTGAGATTGTCCCATAATATTTATTCATTTACTTAATTTATTTTGAAAGATTAAAGTTCTTTATGTAATAAGAAAAAACACCAAACTTATTTAAAAACGAAACTAATCAAGTTCACTTACCGCACTTGGTATTTGTTAACCGCTGTTAAATTAATACCGCTTCGAAACCGCAACGTTTGCATCTTGATAACTCTATTGGTTGTTATGTTATATTTATTCGTCGACTTAACGCAACATAAAAGGTGCCAACAGAATTGCTAATGAACAATACTCACAGCACTGACGAGTTTTAACTTTAACGTTATAACTACGTACTATGTCAACGACGAGCTGGTTATAAATGTTCATGTACTGCTTTCGATCAGTGAATATGCAGTCAACATATACGTATAGGTACTATGATATAGGTGATAAGAACAGATGTTATTTTTATTTTAAGGACATTGAACATCTGTGCTGTATGACACGATAGTAAAGAAAATAGCAAAAAAAAAATTGTTTTGATGTAAAATCTTGAATACAGTTTATAAAAACTGCCTCCAAAAATGCAAAATTTACTTCTTTTAAAATGGCACTAGGTAAAGGTCAGTCAAACTGTAGTGGGCTTTTGGTTAAAAATATTGTGAGTCGCCGACTTCAGTTTGACTGACCTATTGTACCTAGTGCCATTTTAAAAGAAGTTAATTTTGCGTTTTTGAAGAGGGTTTTTTGTTTTTTAAAACATTTATTTTATTTTATACCTTTAGTTATAGTAATAAGCTGTTATCTAGTCCCACTTCTTAGCTGATATGAAACTTTAAGACATTTCAAGCTCGTCGCAAGCAACGCCGTGGGAAAATAAAAGTCATTTTTAAACTATTAAATGTTCTTCGTTGTAGTGTCTCAACTATCTTAATCAAGATATCTTATCGCCACTTTTGAAATCGGTACCGTTGAGGAGTTCCGGTGGCCATTTGTGGTCTTTATCATCAGTTCCGCTTCAGCAAATGATACTTTCTGAATGCAAATGCTGAAGTTCTCATTAAAAATACTAAAATTGTTATATGTTTGCCTACAAGATTTGAGGAGTTTCCTCAATGCCTCACTGATTCCCACATCTGATCCTGGTTTCTTTATTATGGTACCACACTCGGGATATTTTCTTTCCAGCAAAAAAAAGATCATCAAAATCGGTTCATCAACGACAAAGTTATCTGCGAACAAACATACACGGTACGTATAAAAAATATACGGTCGAATTGAGAAACTTCTCCTTTTTTGAAGTTGTTTAAAAACTCATTAAACCATAACACAGCGGACTGATTTGATAGACATTCATTAAATCTAATTTTAAAGAGGAAAAGTCGACGCTTTAGAAGGTTGCCTTTCATATATTACTAGAGGATCGGACGCCCGCGACTTAATTCGTACCTACGCGTACAATTAGTTTCCATCTACTTCCCCTATTTTCACCCCTTAGGGGATGAATTTCCAAAAATCCCTCATTATTCCACTCCTAGGATATCCAAGGAATATTCAGATCCAACCTTCATATTACAAATCCCTATGTCTAGCGGTTTTGGCTGTGCGTGGATAGATCAGTCAGTCAGTGTCTTCTATTATATATTAAAAAAAATATTGTTGTTTCGTTTTTACTATATGCCTATTTTTTTATATAAAATACGCATATTTGTGTAAGGGACCGGTAAATATATTTAATACCTTAACACATAAACTTTATTGATACCGATACGACGTGGGTTATTCCCGTCTCTCAGTTTGTTCTCAGCCTAGAATGACGCAAGTAGGCTGAGGCCGCTATTAATACTAATAATAGGTAAGTATAGACCTTAACGAAACCACGAACCCTAGTCGAGTCCATTTTGTAAGGATAATGAAGAACCTCATTCTGACTTTGTACAATAAATAATAATGAAACCCGAGTCTACTATTTTATGACTGGCCACTCCTTCGGCCAAATTAGGTAAAGTAAACGGCATGTTGACTCAAGTTAATTAATTACACGATCGCAGCGCCTGCCGTGTTATTCTCCAGCCACAGGGTTAAGGTCCGGTCTATTTTAATTTTAGGCAGTCTTACTGGTTAAATAACAGACGAGTATTTTTACCGCGTACTTTTAATTATTACATTACGTATTATTTTCAGAGGCTTATTATCACGAGTCTCTTGATCAGGAAAAAAATACCCTTTGCTAGAGTTTTTTTGCGGGTCGCTTCTCTGAATAGCTTTATTACAGGTGAAAGAACTTTTAAACTGACGGACGTGAAAAAAGTATCTACTGTGGCTAGTTTATTACTGAACAAATATTAATTTGATGTTGGATTTTTTTTCTCTTTTCAACGCTATTGCTTTAGTAGTGCGCTTTGGTGGTGGAAGCCCTTATGGAGGGTCCGTCCGGATCACTTCCACCGTCTGATACTTAAACCTTCCGCCAAGCAGCGTGTTGCATTGTTTGGTTTCTTTGTAGGGCGTAGTACTCGTATAATCTGCAGATCGGTCTGTGTGCTCGTTTGCAATTTTAATAAAAAATATTGATGTTTCAAATACTAGCGTATTTAAAATTATATTATTAAAAACTAAATTAAAATTAAAACTATTTGACGTATTTCAAGACAAAAATTGGAATTTGTGTACCCACCATTTTCCGCCAAAACGGAAAATTAGAAGAAATCTGGGTTACTTACTTAATATTACGATCATTAGAAATTCAGCCTGGTTTTACCTACTTAGAGACGCAACTACATCATAATCATATTTTTAAAAACCATGGGGAACGTCTGTGAATATTTACATCACTGGAATTTATTGTGCCTAACTTTATTGTATCTACTTATGTTTAATTCTACAAATATTAAAGATGATTTCAAAACGTATTCCTTTTAAAACCCCTTAAGGATTACTCTCTTGATTTTCTCATTCTACCGTTTCCTTATTAGTATAGAATTTAGATACACTCTATCAAAGAACGGGTATGTACTCCTCTCTCACTCGCTCTTAATAACAGTACAGCTCTTAATAACACCTAAGCACCGTCTAAGAGCTATCGAATCGTAACTATGAACTAAAATAATATTCCATTGTTAAAGAATACCGAATATAAATACCAAAAGATTTGTAGTAACAACAAAGAGCTGATGAAAATAAGCCTATAAAGAAACACCGGGCAATTTCGTTTCAGTATTTTGCTTGTTTTTTCGTAATACTTACTGCCGAAAAACATGTACGTGGGAAGTTGGCTGCTCAAATCTTAAATTGATGCGGCCTTCTGCCACGGCTTGTAATAAAACGACCGAATGTGAGACTAAACCCTCTCACCAGGGAACACTAACTTGACCTGATTCTTCTTTGTTTTAGCCTAGTAAATAAATAAATACCAGGGGACAATGTCACACCAATTGACCTAGTCACATACTATGCTTAGGCTTGTACTATGGGTACTAGATAAAGATATAAATACTTATCCCTAGATCAAATATTGGGAAACTAATTCCCACTAAATTTGTATTTTCCACAATAAATAAAAAAATGACGCGTTTGATTAAGGGTTAGAAGAAGGGCTGAAGAAATAAATACTTAAATACGTAGAAAACATCCAAGACTCAGGAAAAAAACTCGCGCGCATCATAGAAATATCTGCCCTTATCGGGATTTGAGTCCAGGATCGCTAGCTTTGTAGGCAGAGCACTACCAACTAGGCCAATGCTTCATCAATGTTCCATCTATATCATAGTCATATTGTTGACGATAGGCTGTTTGTCCACCGCCGCCGTCAACGGCATGACAGCGATAACGTGAGACGGCGCCGAAGTAGCAACACAGCTCTAGTTTACTTGATAGCACAAGTACCTAACAATAAGGTAACAATGTGATAACCTACCGAATACAATGGTATTGGTCAAAGGAATGCCTTTGACCTGTTATCGTATTATTTCTAACTCTGCCGCCATTACGATCAAGTGAATAGGAGCTATTGTGACGGTGATAATACGATGACATGTCAAAGGCAATGTGCTGTTCCCTTAGTATAGGTAGAAACACAGGCAAGATTGTGTAGACTGTAGAGCAAATTGGAGTTTAGAGCCCCGTTGGAGCCCATTGTTGGTAGTTTTCGGTTAATATAATAAATGAATATCAGGCGACAATGTCACACCAATTGACCTAGTGCCAAACTAAGCTCTAGGCTTGTACTATAGGTAGTAGACAACGATGTAAATACTTAATATAGACAAATAAATACCTTAATACATAAAACACCCATTACTCTGAAACAAATACAGGCGCTCATTACATAATTATCTGCCCATACCGGGATGGGACACTGCCAACTAGGCCAACACGTCGTCAAGTCGTCGTAGTGTTTAAGTATGTGTGATAATATGATGTAAAAGCTTTTGATACTTGTTAGTATTCGCTAACATAAATAATACATTGGCTCGTATAAAACTAGTTTGCTTCAACGTCTGGACCATCCGGCGCATGACCTAGGATATTTTCTTGCACTCTCACGTGCTAGAAAACGAATAATAGGCACTTATCGTCCTTAGCGTAGTCGCTTGCCTCACTTTTCAAGGGTTCACATATCAATTTATAATCACCTTAAGAATATTAGGTAAGCGCTTATGCTAAGTATATTAGTAGTGTTCGTTTTCTGGTATTCAATCGGTATAATATAATATATACGCGAATATTGCTTTGGAAGTTAAGGCAGTCAAGTCCAACTTCAACTTCTTGGCAGGTTATATTATTATGCAAGCGACCCACTTCGCTCCGGTTCGAACAAAATAAAAAATAGCCTGTATTAGTCAATGATAATGTAGCTTTATATTATCCCCTACATATACACAAATAAACACATGTTTTTACCTCTTCATAATATTGGTATAGTTATAGACAGATTTATTTGAATAGTTCTTGTAAGTCTCGGGGAACATTGTGCAAGAACCACCCTTTGAAAATTGAATAGAGAATGATGGCCGCCGTTTTGTCAACCCGGTAACCCAAATATTTTACCCACGTCAAGAGTCTAGGCTCTACTCGATAAAACAATGTTGCTTTGGTCCTGTTATTGTTGTCAACGTTACGAGTCTTATTTATCGAGTTAATCGAGTAGAATGAAGTAAGTATAAGAACTTTTATTTCTGGCAACAAGGCCCATAATTACAAAAACTTTACAGACCATATTAAACTTGAAACAACACAAAATAGTGGTACCGTTTTGCCAAAGTTGGCATCGTGGCTGGTAGGCTGTCCCGAAACCACCGCCACCTTTCGGCCAGAAATCAAGACTCTCGAAGGTCCGCAGTATAAACCACGCCAAGCGCACTACAAACCAAATAAAGTTCACGTAGCTGGTCATGCTAGGGTGGCAAGAATAGTGTTACTAACCTACCGAGCAAAACAAGTAGGGGAGGGGGGGGGCATAGCGGGGTAGCGGGGCATAGCGGGTTAGCGGTACTTTTTGGCGAAGGACGAACGGCATGGCAATTTGAATAAGGCTCCGTGATTGGTGTTTAGTCAGCGCGTGACCTCCGCGAGCTTCGCAGGCAGCCGATTGACGCCGGTAAGAAATATTTAAAATATTTGCAAAACCTGTGTAATCCTTAAAAATATTGTTGATATTTGATTCACGTTCATTCTTTACCTTTATACTGTAGTCGTTAAGGTTTTTTTTGTGATTTGCGGCGGATCTGAAGGATTTTATTAAATATACAACAACTAAGCAACACAACTAAGTCTGCCTATAAACAAGGCAAGATGGCGGTCGTTAATGTTTCGATGTGACAACACGTAGGGGCAAAGTGGGGTTAAAGTGATGGGGCATAGTGGGAACAAGCTTAATAGGTACCCCACTTTGCCCCCTAATTTTGCTTGATTTACCTTATGTGTTATTAATTGGTGCCTACCGTCGTTTGTTTCAGCTAAAACGGTTCGAACATATAAAAAGACGACGAATCAACACTCGTGGTCTTTAGAATCAATAAAAAGATGATAAAGCCAATCTCTGTGCAATGTATGTTAATGATTCGTTGGGATTTAACGTTAAATTTAACTAATGATCTCCACAGTTACTGTTAGAACTGATATTCTTTGATAATAAAGATTTAATTCGTTCATAATAGTTGTTATAATTCATTACGCCACTAAACCCCTTCTCAAGCCCCACATTGCCCCTTTTCATACCCCACACTGCCCCATTTAGTACCCCACAATGCCCCTTATGCTGCCCCACTTTACCCCAATATACGGGGCATAGCGGGACAAAACCCACTTTTGATAAAATTGATCATGTACCTAAATTTAATTATATTCGAGCAAAAAATAACATGCAGTATTATACCTTAGATACCAATAGTTAATTTAAGTTGGATTGCGTGTAAGTTATACAGATGAATCCGAATCTAACTCACTCTGTTCCTTAGCTTCCCCGCTTTGCCCCCCCCTCCCCTACAGTTCTGCCAGTTTTTTAAAGCAATCGGAAAACGAGTGACCAATATACTGTCAGTTACCGGTGTGTAATAGAAATAGAAAGCCGACTATACAAGTACTTATCCGTAACAGAGTTTGGGATATTTGAACTGCGGAAACCATTTCTGTACCCATACATGTCATGGTGGGCACAATAAATAAACAAATTAATACTACATTTACGGATGGAAATTCGTCTGTCTTACCGAGAATCGAACGAATACACTGATTTTCATAAGCACCACTTTTGTGATAGGTATAATGTTATTAAGAGGTAAATAGAAATAAAATACATATTTCACCGGTCCCATTCCCTATTAAGAAATACGAATCGCAAAAAAAATACATTAGTGCAGTTTTTTTTTTCCCAAAAATTAAAAGCAAGTCTCCTTTGTGTATAATTTGCCATTACCAATATCTAACGCAGTTCCTTCCTTGTAACATTCGTTTTTTCCACCCTGTATAAGTACGAGTAAAAGGACAGTTCGAGTGAGAGTAGTTAGGTTCAAAATTCAAAATATTTATTCAGTAAATTGGCCGAATACAGGTTATTTTACCCGTCGGTAATATTGAGGGTCTCTACTAGCGCTTCGGACAAGATCATTGCGGAGAAGAAGCGCCGCAAGAAACTCCTGCAGAAAATTCAGTTCAATATGCGATAGCGTTTAAGTGTGTGTGGCTGGTTAGAGCCCTCGCGACAGGTTTCACCGTGGCCGGTTCGGGGCCGTTATCTCGATCTCGTCTACACAAAGTTCTCTGACGCAGAAGCTATCGAACTAAAAGGATTGCACTTAGCCACCAGATGATAAGTGCAAGCCCCGACCGTTCTGTTATCGCTATGCGAATAAGGGCGAGACGAAGACAAATAAATTATGCAATTTTTTAATGAAAACTTGGAAAAAGTATTTTAATTTTACTTGTGGGACTGCATATTGTTTGACCTGATTTAGAACTGTATGGTATTTATTGCAAGAGAACTCACTCTGACCAATGGTGACAACAAAGTTCGATAGCTTAGTATCATTTATTTATTGTGATGCCTTATAAAACGTTCCCATTTTTTTGTGGTGGGGAACCCTAATGTATGGATACCCAAATAAGGCCTGTGTTATGCCTAAAACACTAGTCCTCGGCCAAAAAGGTACGAGGATCGGCTGTCGTTAAAAGACCTTCGTAGGGTTGAGATTGATTGCGCACTTAACCCACCAAATGCTCCGGATTCACCCAACAAATTATACTGTATTTTCGGGTTAATCTCGAGAAAGCTAGTCTTAGATCCCTTTTAATTAATCGATAAGTCAGTGCGCAACAAAAGGCAGTTAATACTGGGAAAGGCAAGAGATAAGTGTCCCGGGGTTTTTGAGAGGTAACCGATAAGTAAACGCGGATTTTCGAAATAAGCTCGGTTTGAAGTATAAAAATGCGTACACGCTATAAAAAACATTTTTATTTCCTATCAGTCAAATAGTTGGGTAGTCACCATCTATTGCAGCAAACACAGGAGTTCATAAATATCCGAACTCGACTATATTGCTAAGGAAAGTGTTTATTGATTTATTGCCAACGTGCCCTGATATATTTAATGACGGCTGTACCAGACAGGTTACTTAAAGTTATTCTATTATGTTTTGCACTAAGTTAACCGCTTTACGATAATTATTTATTTTGTCAGTTCCGAACAGTAACATTAGTGTTATGGCCTAGTCTAATATTCAGAACTATCACAATATTTTTCATAAATTCCTTTTGTGTAAGTCGATCATTGAACATTTCCAACCAAACAATGATGGACGGATTAATATTGTGGTAAAAATAGTTATTTCGTTTCTTGTTTTACTATTCGGTATAGAAAGACATTTATTACATTAAAGATACATATTTACATTGTATGGAAAAATAAAAATTAATAATGGAAAATACACCTCATTCATCGATTTTTAATAAACATCCTAAGATTTACTCGAAGACGCAATACGCAGTTCTTGGTTACAAATTATACAGTAATGCCTGGTTTTGCTTTGCTGGCATCCAGCGTTGGTATTCCCAAGACTTTGCAAATCATCACTGATATATTAATCCATTTTTTTTTCGATAGTAACGTAGCCTTATAATTATTAATCTTAATTTCTTTACAAAAGTAGCTTGAATGAAACAAACCAACAATCTGACCAAATAAATCCATAACTACTTTTCGACTCCTGGTTGATATTCACCTATTGACTAAGTACTAAGAAAAATTGTAAAAATACACCGTGTACAATATATCAAACATCTTTGAAGACGAAGTTGAAGGGCCCCGTGATGTAGTGCAGGGAGGGCTGATGTTGAGGGGACAACCCGTCCACCCTATTTTGAAGTTCTCCACAACCTTAGCTATGAACGTCTTCATTTCCAGCTCAGCAATGCGGCGTCCTGGAACAACAGAGATTCTGAAATAAGAAGCCAAAACAAAATAAGTACCGACCATGAACTCTGTCGCAGAAAGTCCTTGACAGCATTTTGCTCTAGATGATTGACATAAGTTTATCAAATTGATAAAGATTAATTTAATTGTATATTGATATTTATGTACTTATAAGTAATCGATTGGTAATAATAAATATTTGTTTTTTCCGCGATAACTTGAATAATATTGGTCCGATCTTTATAAAAGTTGGTAGAAGAGTAGTTGAGCCAAATTCATATTTAATTTAAATTTAAATCGATCAAAGGTAAATAGGAAAGTATCCATTATAAACGATGCTTGGCTAGACCTTTACCTATACACATCCTAACTCCGTATCCAAATGGGTTGCTGGTAAAGGGATGGGCATTCCCATAATAAAGCGGATCGTCTTTTTCAGCGATCCACCGCTCAGGAATGTAATCGCCGGGGTTAGGGTAGTGCTCTTCCGTATTTGACATTAACTGATGGGCAAATATTACAAAAATCTGTAAACATTCATCACAGTTTACGAGTTGTACCTATTGTTAAACTTATAAAATAAAATAAAATTGATGGACAAATCAATGAGCATACATAAAAAAGTAATATACATACAGCCGAACAAAGAACGTCCACCTTTTTTAAAAGGTAAAATTACAAGTAAGTATTTTTTTCGCTATTGCCTTCGACTATTGCTCATAAATAAATCAAGAGTCTTTCCTGTGTACTCTGTGACAAGGCACGTAGAAAATACGATAAAACTTTTACATATTTCGGTATCTTGTATCCATTGACATTGTATTCCTCGGTGGAAGTCCGCACGTTACCGTTGACCACTGGAAGCATTCTCATAGACTCTTTGACGCAGGCCCTTTGCTTTTTAATAACTTATTCTCTTAGTTTGTTTTTGTTTTTCTGGATCTCAGCAGGTAGAATGTTGCCAATGCTGTGTTTGCCGCCTAAAACGTTTAAAAATGATTTTGTGTCAAAAATGAGCACCAACGTGAAGCCAAGCCAAAGGTTAACATACTCGTACGTGATTACAACCGGGAAAAGCTATATACTTACAGTATCCACTCCGGCTATCATCATATCACTCGCCATTATCAGTGCCACTTCTACGTCAATTTCTAGCAACTTTTGCAAAATTGGCTTTTCAGAGTCTAAATTGTTACTGTATTTTTTTTTAGATTCCATATCTGCCAAAGCATTGTCTATAAATGTTTTTGCTAAGCTAAAAAAAAGGTAGTATGTATTTTTATCTTATTACTTTAATTACCTACCGCCAATTGACACGTATTACTACGCTTCCTACCTTTCTTGGTCTTTATAAATTTCCATGGCCTTCTTGAAGTTTCGTGTTGAAAAATATCTCCAAGGGCTTGATCCAAAATCAACTTTTTCTGCTATAATGATAAAATCGTGGACATTTTGTATAACTTTTCTAGCAACTCAATCTTCGGGTAGATTAGGATCGAATCAATTTAGACGTGTACCTAACGCAATCACACCGATTGACTCCAATGCCCATAAATTCATTTCCACGTCTAACTTTTTCTTAATCATATTGTTTTCATCGCGGTTGGTCTTCATACTGTCGAAGAAAATTTAATGTTCAGGTGGACGAATCTAGGCAACCTACAAATAGTTTTGTAGTTATTTTTTCATTCAACTACCCTCTAAAGAGATTATACTTTGGTAATATTAACAATTTTTCAGTTTAAACAAGTTGGAGTTGATAACATGACTCGCATCGCAATACAAACAAACAGATAGACATACAAAGCCATAACCATGAGCGAAAGAAGGCTCTTGTCTTAAAAAAACTCAAGAATGGCTAATAAATACAATCTAATATAAATATAAATACGATCAGTTTACCGCACAACCATGTCATCTGCGACTTCTGCAAGAACATTTTGGGACAATTTGATTGTTTTCGGCTGGAGCATTATGTGATTCACTTTTGACGGAAACTCTTTCCACTTTTCACCGTGCCTGAAAAAAATTACAATTTTTAGTATTAGATCTAGACCCACAAAATAGTCGGTAAGTACTAGCCGATCACAGTTACTGTGGAAAGAAGGATCCTAGGCGGAACCTGGCAGGTTATGAGGAACCTACCAGCATTGAACTTTTTCCATTCGTTTTAGCTATAGAATAATTATAACCAGGAAAACTTGGTCTACCGCGCTATACGAGTATTTCGTCCATTCTCACGATTGGGTGTTCTCCGCCTAATTACCGGAGCCATTTTTTTTTCTTATTTAATTGACTTAATAATATAAGAATATGGACAACAGGAAGCTTAATAATCAATAAATTGTGATTAATAAATAAATAAATATTTAAAAAAAATATATGTCGAAATGGCATCAGAATATACAAATAATTTTCCGAGTTATAGAGATTCAAATATTTCATGAGAACGTTGATTAGATTTTTTGTTTGAGATGAATATGGTTATTAGAAAATACATTTGACTAAAGATAGTAATAGCTAATCATTTATAAATTCACAACTAAAAACATGAATTTTGAATTTTTATTTCTAAATGATCGACGTCGACAAATTTTTAATAATATTTATGAACGAACATATAATTAAAATAACTTTTATCGTCGAAAATGAGTAACGCCCAACGATAAACATACTGATATAGCTAAATAAATACTTAAATACGTCGAAAACATCTAAGACTCAAGAATAAATAAAATAAATAAATAAATAAGTTTTAAATATCGAGAGACAAACAAATATTCGCGCTCATCGAAACCAGGATCGCTAGCTTCATAGGCAGGGTCACTTAGCAATTCGGCAAAATATAAACCTTTTGCACCCATCCAAGGCAGATTAGGTTTTATGAACCTGTGTTGTTAGAAAGATATGTTACATTATTATTGACGTGTGGTTTTACTAGTTACGGGTTTACGAGATAAATAATGAGAGTTCCGCCCGTTTCTCAAAAAATATTAGTCTGATAATATTACTGTTTTGTCTCATTTTTTAGTTTTATTTACGAGACAAGACACCAATATTATTAGACATACGCTTTGAGAAATGGGCCCCTGAACCTTTAAAAGGAGTACATGGAGCCAAAGTCGACACGCAGAGGCTCTTTAGGCAACTTTTATTAACTAAAGTGATGGCAAGAGTTAGGGTACATTTATTAAGAGGAGAATGGGTATAAACAAAGTAATAGAGTATGGAGCTGAAATGATATGTTTTTTTATGCCATTAAGATATATACATAAACCATTATGATATATCTATGGACACTATGGCATCAGCCATGCCGATGCTAATAATTTTGGTTGAAAAGGTATACGGTGACTCGCCGCTAACTACATAACTCCAATAATCTGATGGTCAAATGCAATAATGCACACATTTGAATGTGTTTTGTTTGCAGACAACCCGCAATTTAAAGGGCTTGATTTTTTTCGTGATTTATTGTCACAAAAATTGATGAAATAATAAAAATAATGTGAAAATCTCGTTTGGTGCTTTTTAGGCACAATATTTTGCAACATTGATTGTATTATTGCCAGTTCTTCAATATTTTCATACTACGGTGATTAGAACTACGGTATTTAAAATAATTCACATTTCAAAAACATTTTTAATTCATAGTTTGAGTACCGAGGCACACTTTCACTTTGCTTCTAATTTCAATTACCGTTCCTAATTGAAATTAGAAGCAAATTTGAAAACCAAGGTAGCGTGCGGACTGGCTACGGTAATTGGAGAATAAGGTTTTGAAAAATAAATTAAGTTTGTATGATAATAAAATAACAAAGCTAATATATTTCGAAACCATAATCTATATAAGAAAAACGTATGCAGTTATTTCTGACCACGTATGGGGATAAATATTGGGCCAGACATGCAAAAATTCGCTATTCTGAGAATGGCCCATTAATTGATTTTAGTATTTCATTTCATATCTCGTCGAGGACCAGCGATACCAGCATCAAATTTACGTACGCATACGTTCTACAAGTTATATATTTAGTACCAAGAAGACCGAGATTTTTGTTTTATTTCTGACCCAGTCCAGCCCATGTTTGTACAACTTTTGAATTTATCGTAATAATGCAGGGTGTCCCAAAACTTGACGTAAATCTTACGGTATAAAAAAAGGTCCAGAATATAGATATAAGCTCCAAAACCAATATGTAGGTAAATAAATTTAGGAGTTATTCATGTTTTAATTATATTGGTAAAGAACGCTACAATGCTAATGAATATATAATTTTTGATATCAAATCTTGATATCAACTTAATCTTCAATAACGAAACCATGTAACTATTCCATGGGAATGGAGCAATGGACTCCTTGTAAATGGTCCAATGCTTAATTATAGTGCAGGCAGATATCTAAACTAGTTGTAGGAGGCTCTTGCGATTGTCCCTCACTCGACGCTTAAAAGAAGCTGCTCATTTGATTAATATCGCACAAAAGCCGACCGTACGATACGACCCTCCGGCCCTCCGCGAATATTCCAGATGCACTGCAGAAGCGTGGCAGTAGCATCAGCAACCTAAAACCATTGTTAAACTGAATACGCAGGGCATTAATCGTATCCTTAAGTAGTAAATTAGTCCACCGACAGCAGGGACAGATGATCTAAAGAAGAGTAGTTTGACAGGCCGATTACAATGCGCGAACCTACGACCCAACATGTTGCAACGTACACGTTCCTACGTTCCCTCTCCATATCCTGATCATGCTAGGTCTTCGGTGACCCACTGGTCGAGATGTTTAAACGTTAGGTATTACGTTCAGAGTCTTCTTTCTGGGTTTAAATATGAAAAGCTTGCTCTTTGTCACGTTGTATCTGAGGCCATGGGTCACCCGCATACTCCTCACATGTCATATTCTGAGGAGTTTCATAAGAGTGCAGATGGCTGGGAACAGTAGCAGCATATCATCCACGTAACTGATACTCTTGACAGTTACGCTACGAGAAGCTAGTACTGCCCGACTGTTGTAAAATTGTTTCCGTTGGCGTTTTTGTAAAAAATTGTTAGTATGGATACTTACATGTTCCACTGCATTTGCATCAAATAACATTACCATATTCGGTGAACCTAAACTGCCATCTAGAGTCACGATTGGCCCGTATTTTTTAAACAATACCTCAGAAAGTTTTATTCCTTTCAATCCGTCAAATTCACCTGAGGGCTAAAACGGAACTCCTTTGTGCATTGAGTTACCACGCTCAGACTTACGTAATAGGTATACAATAAATTTAATAACATTTGTTGAAACTAGTACTCGAGATATTTTTTTATTGATGCGTCCCCTTTGGTAAAAAATTAAGCAAAGACCCTATGATAGGGAAGCTTTTAGGACCAGGAATTTCTTTCCATGATTTAAGATCCTGAGTCGTTTCATTGTTGACCGGGGAAGCCTTAACTGCGACAGTCCTAATAATAAATAAAAGAAATATTTGAACGTTTTACTGTGGAAAACCTTGGGGAAGGTGTTTGTCCAGCAGTGGACGTCTCGTGGCTGATGATGATGATGATGATGAACGTTTTATTCTATACTAGCGACACACCAGCGCTTCGCTTCAGTTTCCTTTCGTGATAAATATCTAAATGATGGTGACAATCGCATGAAAATTCATTAAATAGTTTTTGAGATCATCGCGAGCATAAACACAGACACTACTGTGTGTATGCAGTATACAGACGCGGCAGGGACATTGTTTTAAAATATAAGAGGTATATTTATATACCTAGTAATTATTTTTACACCCACTTATTTGTTTCGAATTGCTTTTAACTCGGTCGCCTTTATTGTCAAGTAAATAAGACACTTTCAGGATTCACTACAGAACATATAAAAACCTGACATTGGCGAAATCATAGTGGCAACACAAATGACATAATGCCACAAAACAATAATACATAATAAACAAGTCAACAACCACACCATAATTATCATAATATTGAACTAGGCTCCCATTTTCACATTATTTGTTTTTGGTGGGATACCATTACTTTTTGTTCATAAATTTTGCTCTTACAATTTTGCAAGGCGCTTAGTATTACCCAACAAAATGGATGGATTGAAAAAAAAAAACAAATCTCAAAAACTTGGCTAGATAGTTTGACATAAATAAATAAAAGAGCCACGCCATATCGCATTCTTTAATTGTAGACATGAATCAACAATTGAATTAAGGCTGACGATGTTAACATTCGTTGAATATTGTCCGCTTATTTGTGAAATTGAAGTTATTGGTATTCAATTGAACAATACATTTTTAAGCTGTCGAATCGAATCCTCTGTGACCGTTATCATCGTCTCTTAGTTATAAGAACAAGCGTTTCAAAGTAATTGTATAATGAATAACACACCAACCTTACCTATTACAAAAACAAAACCTATTGGTTTCCTTTAAATTGACGCACCTCACAACGTTTTTGTTTACCGTTGTCAAACTAAAACTGCTTCGAAACCGCAACGTTTGCATTTTGATGATAACTCTCAAGTTGTTGTTATGTTATATTTATCCGCCGACCCTAATACGCAACACATAGAGGCTAAATTAAATCACACATGAATGAACAACACATAATATAACAGTGATTATATTTTCTAAATTGTATCACTAAACGACGAGTTTTTTATGAATGCATTTAGACTAACCTTGATGCATAATAGATGTAATCAGTGATAAGTAGACGTATTACTTTTATTTACAGGATATTAACGTTCTTGCAATAAATAGCACTGAGAGTTTAGAATCGGTTACAGCCTGTTCACCCATTCTGAACTCTGAGTGCTATCGCACGCCGGTAACCCGAGGGTGCGGTAGGCAGAGCTACGGAATTACCTACAACTCTAAAAATTTGTTGCTAATTCTCTAACCACATTTTGCATAATTAGGCTAAGATGTTTACCAGTGTAGTACAGACGGGATCCCTTTGACTGCCATACATTTATAGTTTCTATTATTAAAAGTCAGACATTTGTACCCATATTGTTTATGTTCATAACTATCGGAAGTCATAACAATTTTTCGTCATAACGCTTTATAATTCGAACGTTAACTATCCATAATGTTAAAATTGTATATACAAAAGCCATAACCTAAAACCCTATAACATAAAAAGGCATGTTAAAAATGAGTCAGAAATATTTTAGGACATACTTTCATACTATCAATTATTTTAATTCATACGGTTTTTCTACCAAACACTAATTAGTACAACTTTTTTATATAACGAAAATATTAAACACTATAATTTAAAGAAATAATAATAATTATTGTTTGACAAATCTGCAACTCAACATACCTCTTGCTTTTAATATTCTTATATCTACAATTATGGAAATCATTAAAAGGCAACACTTAGTGGTAACGGAGGCGGTTGCCTAACCAAAATACCCGTACTATAGACGAGAAATCCTGATCAATAGGTTAGGTTAGGTTAGTATTGCGTCAAGGCTGAAGGCCTTAACTATCCAGAAATAGGAGCTCCGTCGACCCCGTCACATCATACATGTCTATATTTTGTTTGAACATGGACTTTGTACGAATGTTTTTTATTGGTAAATAGCTGTCATTACGACACGTGTGAATAAAAAAAACAACACATATAATTATATTATAATATTCTCAAATAATGTAACTAAAAAACAATTCTGCTTTGATTAATAAACGATGTTATACGCAATTATTGTATATCTTCGAGTAATTAATTACAAAAAAATAAATAAATCTGTAATTATCGCCTTTAAAAAAGTGAGTTACTTCAAATTGTATTTGTTGTACTGTTATGACCTACAACTTTTGACCTAAAAACATTTATAACAAGTACAATTATTACCTTTGGCATTATGAACTTAAATTATTATGACATAAATTGGCATGACTATGAATTGTATGATTTCCAACAGAAATACCCGCAATTTTACATTCCGATGTATAATCATCAAAATTATGACTAAAAACATTATGACTATTTAATACGTATAATGTAAAACGACTTGGCCAACAATAATCGAAACTTTAACTTTATGGCAGTCAATAGAGACCCATTATAGACAGGTTGTAAACCCATCGCCCAATAATACTACAAACCTTTATTTCCATAGTCGCCTCTTATGACATCCACGGGAAGACATGTACTCAACCAGAACACAACGGGTGAAATATAGTTTTGAAAACGTTTAGTGAGAAATAAATTCGTTAATTTTTTTCTTTATTTCGTCAAGCATTTCCTGACTATCCTTACTTACCGGGTTTACTTCCAGTAAGTAAAAGTATTAGTAAATTCTCTGTTTTAATATATTGCTCTGCAACAGTGAACAGTTCGTCTACCGGTTGCGCGAAAGTTTGCAACGGCAGTTTATCTTGTAAACCCGTTGTTGTAAAATGCATAACATGATCCAGTAAAAGTTTTACCATGGCTTTAGACCGTTTTTTGTTTGTCGTCAATACATTTCTTACAATTCATTAATATATTTTCAAAGTATCTATTTGATTGAAGCACGAGTACCTAGTTAATCAAATTTCATTGAAAAAAAATACATATTTTTTTAAATTATATGTTGGCTGCAGTTGATACGAGTATACAACTTGGACACTGTTGGGAAGTCAGACTGCCAGAGGAATCAAAGAAAATATTTTTTAATTTACAATTACAATTATTGCCTGACCAAATTATAATAACACATGTAAGTGTACATTAAAATATAAAGTACAAGCTCTGTGAGATTGTTTTACAAAATACCCTTTTACAATAATTAAAAAAATAATACACCCTGAAAACAATACATTAAACGTCTTTGAAGACGAATTTGAAGGGTTCCGTGATGTAGTTCAGGGAGTTAGGGCTGACGTTGAGGGGGCCACCCGTCCACCCTATTTCGAAGTTCTCCACGACCTTAGCTATGAACGTTTCCATTTCCAGCTCAGCAATGCGGCGTCCTGGAACAACAGATATTCTGAAATAAGGTGCTAAAACAAAATAGATGCCATCACAAAAATATTATATTATATTATTATATGTGACGGTGTAAAGATAGGAGTAGGACCTTCATCCTCGTCGTCAGGGTTCGATGGTACGGTGTCCATGGCGTAGGTACTCAAGTTGAGGATTTCAATAAAGAATAACCTTTTAGTATTTGGTTGTTTATTTTACAATCACACACTCAGTAAATCACAATTATTATTTAATTAGAATTAATCGAATATTGCAATAACTAAGTCGGTGGACGAACCGACAGAATCGTTGGGAAAGGCGCTCTCAACTTAACGGTCAGAAATAGAATGATGCTCCCGCCAACGAGCCTGTCCTCGTGCAGCGCAACCGGTAGTTACGTCACACGGCGTTCGCCGCCAACTGGAATTAACTTAGTACTACGGTAGTCAATACAACATCTTCTATCGCTAAACTATCGTTATCCACGACATATGAAATACAACTTAACGTGTTCCTTATAAAAGATACGCTTTCTTTGGTGAAGATAGTTTGTTACAACTAATGGGGAAATGAAAATTCGAAAAATATACACCTTATATACCATACAATAATAATTACAATAATTAACGTGGGTACGATAAAGCCCTCCAATGATAATTGGATTAAGGATGATAATGATTGCAATCTCCCTCTAACGCACAACGTTTAACGAATTTTGCTGTAGGTATTTAGTCAGAACCACCCTTATCCGAGAAGAAACGATTTATATTGTTACGTATTTTATTTTCTTGATTTTGCCGATCTTGATTTACGATTATGAAATACAAATAGTTTTGAATTGTAAGGAAAATTCATATTGTATTTTTTGGTATAGGAAATAAATTGAAATCGATCAAAGATAAATAAAAAAGTACCTATCCATATAAACAATGCTTTGGTAGACCTTTACCTATACACATCCTGACTCCGTATCCAAATGGATTGCTGGCAAAGGGATGGGCATTCCCATGGTAAAGCGAGTCGTTTTTTTCGGCGATCCACCGCTCAGGGATGTAATCGTCGGGGTTAGGGTAGTGCTCCTCCATATTTGCCATTAACTGATGGGCGAATATTACATACATCTGGAAACATTCACCACAGCTTATCAGTTGTATTCTCAAACTATGTTAAAAAAAAGAATAATTAATAGTAAAATTCAGAAAATATGGGCTAATTAAGAAAGTAAAACAGAATCAACAGTTAAATAATTAGTATTGGTAAAATTATACTACAGATTTCTTTTTATTGCACAAGAATAGATCAAGATTATTTCTCGTGTACCTACTCTGTGACAATGCACATAGATAATCCGATGAAACTTAATCCTTACATCTTTCGGTATCTGATACCCATTCACGTTGTAGTCCTTGGTGGCAGTCCGCAAGTTCCCGGTTACCACTGGCAGCATTCTCATCGACTCTTTGATGCAGGCCCTGAGGTAAGGTCTTTGCTTTTTAATAACTTCTTCTCTTAGTTTTTTTTGTTTTTCTGGATTTTTGGCGAGCAGATAGAACGTTGCTAAAGCTGTGTTTGCCGCCTGAAACGTTAAAAATGATTTTGTATTATTATTAGCTGATTCGGGATAATAAGCGTGTTGAAAACTAAGTTTTGACTTACAGTATCCACTCCTGCAATCAACAGATCACTCGCCATTATGAGAGCAACTTCTACGTCAATTTCTAGCAACTTTTGCAAAATTGGCTTCTCAGAGTCAGAATTACTACCGTCTTTTTTCGTAGATTCTATATCTGCTATCGCTTTGTCTATGAAATATTTTGCTAAGCTAAAAAAAAACGTTTTCTTTTTATTTTATTAATTTAAATAAGTGCAGTTTAAAAATACGGTTGGATTTTGTACCTTTCTTGTTCTTTGTAAATTTCCATGGCTTTCCTGAAGTTTGGCGTTGAAAAATATCTCCAAGGGCTTGGTCCAAAATCAACTTTTTCTGATATGGAGAAAAAATCATGGACGTTTTGTATAAGTTTTCTAGCTGGTGAATCTTCAGGTAGATTAGGATCGAAGCAATTAAGACGTGAACCAAACGCAACCACACCAACTGACTCCAATGCCCATAAGTTCATTTCCACGTCTAAGTTTTTCTTAATCATATTGTTTTCATCGCGATTTGACTTCATACTGTAGAAGAAAATTCAATATTGAAGATTAACCTCGACAACCTACAAGTAAATTTTATTAATTCACCTTTTGAATAACTCAAACGAGAGAATACTTTGGTAACCCCAAGAACATTTAAGTTAAGCTTGACTTGAGGTCACAATTTACCCAGACAGATATAGCAGCCTTCTTTTCAGGAGTAGCTGAAAAGAAGGCTCTTGCCCAACAGAAAAGACACAAGAAATTATCAAAAATATAGTTATATGGTAACATTACCGCACAACCATGTCGTCTGCGACTTCTGCAAGAACATTTTGGTACAATTTGATTGTTTTTGGCTGGAGCATTATGTGGTTCACTTTTGACCGAAAATCTTTCCACTTTTCGCCGTGCCTGAAATAATTGAACGTTATTAGTATTATTTCTAGACCCAGAGTCCAGAGGGCTCCGTCGGTACCCAACTTGATCGAGTACCAGCATATCATAGTTACTGCGGGAAAATGAACCTAGGCGGAGCCTAGCATGTGGTTAGTCATTAAAAGATATATCTAGTTATGTATAAATAATGCACTCTTTTCATGCTTTGATAGTACTGTCATTTGCATGATTGTTAGGTTTATTTCCTACAGTAACCGTACGCTGATATACTCAATACGGTGGTTCCCTCTGGGTCTATTTTAAAATGCGGTTATTTGACTGCAATTATTAAAATGGAGTACAGCACTAACTCAGATAAAAGTCCTGTTTGTCGTTGAGGATCAAAGGTCTTGTTATGACGCTTTCGATAATATTCCAAGGAATGAAAACCTGGACGTATTGGCCACGTGTTCTCACTTCGTAGTATCTAAAATAAATCATGGCTTTTAAGATTTTTTTATGACATGTCCAAACAAGTACTAATGCTTGCAAAATAATTTCGCTTTTGCGTTTGTTACATTTTTTTTAGATTGGATAGGGATACTTACATGTTCTGCTGCATTTGCATCAAATAACATTACCATATTCGGCGAACCTAAAGTGCCCTCTAGTCTCACGATTGGCCCGTATTTTTTAAACATTATTTCATATAGTTTTATTCCTTTATATCCATAAAATTGGCCTAAAATAAAATAATTTGGTTGTATTTCTATATAGGTATAGTGATCTAGTAAAGCAGCGTGGGGAGATTTTCTTTTTGGAAGCGTACAATTCTGTGCATCGAGTTATCTCGTTCAGGCTTACGTAGGCGGTTGTAAGGCTCGTATTACTTAATAAACTGATCTGAACTGATCTAATGCTCGTCTCGAGATGCGTCAAATTGACAGTTTTCTATGGTTTGGCGTTGACTTTGACGTATCTTGTGACGGGCCTCATAGTCAAGATGAGTTTATTCATACGGCCCTAAGTTTTGTAAAGTGTGTTTGTATTCGAGATTCTTTTTAAGAGTATTGTGAACCGATGCTTCAATCGCCTAGCTATCAAAAAAACAACCATTTTAATTTAGCTCGGGGCCATAACGTTTCGCCAACCCCTAAATTAAGTCGGATTTTCTCGATGTTGAATATGTTGTAGATTTTATGAACAACTAGGTCAGTAGGTTATTTTGTTTTGGTTAGAAAAACGTAGTACATTTAAGAAAAGTATTCAAAGCTCGTAAAATCGGACTAAGGTTTAGATGAGAGAAACGTTATCGAATTTTGTATGCATGTTTTTAGCTTTTCAACCCTCTTAATGTTGCTTACCCCTTGGTAAAAAATTAAGCAAAGGCCCTATGATTGGCAGGCTTTTGGGACCAGGGATTTCTTTCCATGATTTAAGATTCTGAGTCGTTTCATTGTCGACCGGTGAAGCGTTAACTGCGACAGCCCTAAAAAGAAATGAAAAAAATTTGAACATTTTATTCTAATGCTAGTGACACACCGTGCTTCGCCTCTGTTAATGTAAGTTTTCTGTAACACCCTTAGTCTTATAAATTATTTTTTTATACTTAAATAAAAACCTTCCGTAAAAATTACCCAGCTAATGGAGAAAACCGAATGAAAATTGGTCCAGTAGTTTTTATTATCATCGCGCAAACATACATACTGACAGACAGACGCGGCGGGGGACTAAGTTTTGTAATAGGTATTGTTTAATAATTGTTAAAATGTGGTTACAGAATTATCAACAAGTTTTAAGGGTTGTTGGAAATTCTGTAGCTCTGCCTACCCTACTCTGGGAATGAAGGCGTGAGTTTATGTATGTATGTATGTAATAATTGTTTTTACATCTATTTGGTATCGTCTTGTTTTCAACCTGGCCGCAGTGTCAAATTTCAGGATGGTCCAGAACGTGGCACCCATCTCAAGTCTTTTGTCGGTGAAGTCGACAGCCATACCATAATAATTATCATAATATTGAACTTAGCTCCCATTTTCACATTTTTGGTTTTGGTGGGATATCATTAGTATCATTACTTTTTGTAAAGAAATTTTGCTCTTATAATTTTGCAAGGCGTTTAGTTTTATCTAATAAAAAATATTCACTGTTTTCGGTATTTTTCCTTTTCATACACACTATTGACACAATACATTTTTAAACTGTCGAATCTAACACTCTTTGGCCATTATCAGAGTCTCTTAACCACAAGAACAAGCCTTTTAAAGAGGTTTTTAAAATGAATTACACTCCAACCTTATAACAAAAATAAAGCCCTTTAGATTGACTCACCTCACAATGTTTTTGTTTACCGCTGTCAAACTTAAACTGCTTCGAAACCGCAACGTTTGCATCTTGATAACTCGTAATGGTTGTTGTTATGTTATATTTACAAGTCGACTCTACTTACCACAATGGGGGTAAACTAAATCGCAACTGAACAACACAATATACAACAAAGAAATTTATCAAAACGCTATCTCTAAACCGCGTACCACGTCGACGACGAGTTTGTTATGAACGTTTTTAGACTAACCTTGATGCGTAATCGACGTAATCGGTGATTCGTTGAGGTACTATTTTGATTCAAGGGATATTAACGTTTATGCAATACGGGTTAGAGTTCAGAACCGGTTACAGCCTGTTCACTCATTCTTAACTTTAAGCGCTATCGCATAGATGTTAATATCCCGTAGGTAAGTATATGAAAATAACATCTTAATAACCAAAATGGCCTATGTAAATCAAGGTCATATATTCGACAATGTCAAGGAGATGTTGTGAACGTCAGGTTTCTACAACGTGCTTTTGCCACTTTTTCGGCAAAAATCTATTTAGACTGTGATTTTCCAGGAAAGAAATAGACAACACAAAGCATAACAGAATACACTCGTTGTGGACATTGTTTTGAAAATGTTGTTGTGAAATCAATTCGTCAATCTTTTTTTCAGTACTACTTCGAGTAAGTACGAGTTCATTCCCCGTTTTAATATCAATAATTCACCCGACAACATCTGAATTGACTTTTAGTCTTCCTTATGTAACATTTTATTTTCCACTAGATATTATTGATAATAAATCTCGGTAAGGTGCGCTTGTCGACTGATTTATAGCCAAGC
The DNA here is from genome assembly GCA_923062465.1 of Acleris sparsana. Lineage (NCBI taxonomy): Eukaryota > Metazoa > Arthropoda > Insecta > Lepidoptera > Tortricidae > Acleris > Acleris sparsana. The sequence continues at coordinate 10,173,941 of OV281289.1, forward strand.
AGTTATTCGAAAAGGTGAACCTTCATAAATTACAACCAGGGTGAGGCGTTCTTCCTCTAGGAGTTACAATAAGTATTCTGCTTCACCTAAAGGGTCATAGCAAAAGGACTGCTCGTAGCCTTATGGTCGTTTTTGTACACTTATTTTATTAATGGTAAACAAGTGGGGTAGGTACTCGTATGGTCAGAAACTACTCGTAAATTTTAAATAGAATAAACTATTGTTGTGAATATCTATTATATTTTCCAGGGATTTTAGTGCGTAAGTATGAATTAACTTAACCTTAGCTGAGATTGAAGTCTCAAGAAAAATCAAAGTAAATGTCAAGTTAAGGAAACTGATATTTCTCCTTAGATGAGCATCTTCGTCAAGTTCCGTTTATTATTACTGCACTTTAGACTGTTACCTACCTACGCTTACTTCTATCTTGGTAGTCAAACCAGTTTAATTTATTGAAATGTAAACTCGATGAAAATTTGTCATTTTTATGGAATAGGGAAGGCAAACGAGCACACATGCCACCTGATGTTACGTGGTTTAATCTTGCGATGACAATCCTAAGATTGCTAAGTCTCTGGCTCGTCTCATCGGTGGTCTTACTCCCACAACATCACAATGCGAACACTGCTGTTTGGCGGCAAAGTAGACGGTAATTCGGTAGTAACGATCCGGACGCCGGACCCAGCCTGCTCAAAGTCCTTCCTCCACTAAAATGGTATTGAAGAGCTGACCTGATGCTGCGGACGAAAGGTGGTATCAAGATCTCCACTGTACTTGACCACCGAGTTTAGTCTCTTTAGTTTGGTGACGAGAAGCAGATGAGCGTGTTAACATCATAGACTATCTTGAAAATGTATTTATTGATAGAAACTCATATATCTAGATGTTTTCATTAAACGTTTCATAGCACATGTAGGTATATGTTTTCAGTAAAAAATTCATAGCAGCAGATTGGTGCCTGTTTATAGTCGTACAGCAATTGTAGGTTTCATAGTGATTGTATGGTACTAGACTTATAACAGTGCCAAGCCGAGTTCGATTAATCTAGTAAAGTTAACGTATAGTTATCGCGAAAATGACGTGTATAGCCCTTGGCTAAAGTGCCCCGTGGCCGTATGACTTTTATTTATATTGCGATATAAAATCGAAAACAAAATATTTTATTGTTTAACCGTGTCAAGTATTTAGTAAAGGTAAATAATGTATAAAAACGTAAGCCTGTTTCACGGGTTCGATAGGTTTCAATCACGGTTTCGAAAAGTAATAGCGATTCGAAAAACGTGACGTAAGTATATTAAAATATGCTTGCTCGAGCTGCTGAATCATTATTACTTGCAATTTATCCAATTATTAGAATTGGATGCATTCCCGAAAAAATCACGGATTCTATAATATACCCAAATGGCAATATTATTGTTTAATGAGATACCGATTGCCAGAATTTAAATTTGTAACCAAATACAGGGTAAGACACCCTGTATTTGGTTACAAATTTAAATTTAGAGGTCCAAGATCAACTTTTTGTATATAATATGTATTTCGTTAAAAATATTCCAAGTAACACTTAAAATAAATATTCTTTATGTTCAGAAGTTAAAGTACTTATTTCACATACGACATACAATTTCAAAACCATTCGATATAAAGAGGCGGTCACGTGGTACAGAGTGTGATAATTCTCCCCTGCTATGTGGCGTCACGTTCCTACCCCAGCCTTGTGATAATATTGGACATGCCGACCAGTACTCGCGGACACCCAGCAATGTCCTCTGAGCTGGGCTAAGGTCTTTTAGTTTGTTTTAATAGACTGATTTTTTTACCCGACTGACCCAGAAGGAGGGTAATGTTTGATGAGGGCAAGAACGATTTTGAAGAGTGAGGCGTAGTTAGATTCGCCTGGGTTGTGGGAGTGACATAGGCCATAATGTTATAATCAAAGAAATGAGGATAAAAGTAATAATTACATAAACAAAATACCATTATGCTGACGACAATATTCAAAAATATACCCGGATTTTTTAAAGCTTGCCTTCCATTACTTAATAACATCAGTCCATCTTTTTTAAATATCAAGTCGCATTTCGGGTCATTTTCGTCTGTCTGTATATCCGCTCACTCCTCCTACACCTCGCGTTGTTATGTACAATGCATTTTGGTTGATATACGTGTGTTACAGAAAAGTGACCTAAACCGAAGCGACTTTTCAATGCAATAATAAAAAGGACTTTTAGCTCTGTTTAATTTGGATTGTTAGAATAATTAAGGCACTGGATAGCTGAAATAATCTGAAATGGATTTTAAAAATATATATACTCGGTAGAAACCAATAAAAACAACAACATAGATAGTGCAAACAGATTGCTACGAGAAACAAACAAAGAAATTAACATTTGTTCAGCTTCGAAGGATTACACGTATTTGATTTGGCTTGGTTAAACAGAACAGAAATCAGAAAGCATCGTGCGGTGACGTGAAACGTTCTTAAGGGTGTTTACAGTGGCGTAATTGAAGCTCCCGTGAGTTGTTCGAGTAATGATTATCCATGTGTATTACACGAACGTGATATAGTCTCGCACGTCGCACATGTGTTACGTTGTAAACAAAATTAATTGTTAGGTGCGGCAGTTGGGCCTGTTATTAATTGCATGTTTCCCCGTGTCTGTTAACTATACTAATATTACAGAGATAAAGCAGTGGCTCCATTAATTTATTGGTTTAATTAACCTTTCGGGTTTCAAGGTAGGTTGGAACCTTAATTCAATTTCCATCTTATAATAACTTAAGATAACATTGCAAGTAGAGGTCTCTGTTCATTTCAAGTGGGTATAAATTAATTTAACGCCGGAATCAAAATTAAGCAATACGAAGTTCCTGACAAAAATAATTGATGACAGAGTAAAATATGAGCAGCTTCTTTATGTACCTTTTCATTATTTTATAGTTTATACCTACTTTTTATATAATTGTGTGGAACGTGGAATATCTTCCGACATATCCGCAATCACATATGAGATCGCGGTCCAAAACGCCGCGCAGTCGATTATATCTGTCATATTAAGAATATTCAGCGTGTCGCCCTCGCTGTGATGAAACCAATAATAACGTTCATTGTCATTCAGTAGAGAGGCGCCGGGCACGCCCTTATTCACTATTAATACTATATCTGACCCCGGGGAGTCGGTGTCTTCAAGTCGGTCGATAGGTGAGAACAGTTTTAACACTTCTGTTACCAAACAACGTGCTTCCTTAGTCCCAGCCACCGTCAATCCTCGCGGCTTAAATGTTCCCTCATCGGACTCCATTATGAAATTTATATTCTTAAGCTCGCTTTCATGTTTATTCAAGTATGCTTGCGCTCCAATCAAGCCAGGCTCTTCAGCCGTCCATAAGATTGCTCGAAGCGTTCGTCTCGGTTTCAAATTCAAGTGGTTTAAAGCTACTGGTGCCAGCCAACTGATTATCATGCCGCCACCGTCATCCATGGCGCCTTGTCCTACGTCCCAACTATCTATGTGACCGGAAACAATTACCATTTTCTCAGGGTTTTCTTTTCCTTTTACGTCTATAATGGTATTTCGTGACTTTTTCATGTCAAAAGTGCTAAACATTTCGATTTTTAAGATTATCTTTTCTCCTTGATTTTGTAACCTGTGCATCAAATCGGCATCTTCGTGTGTGATTGCTGCTGTAGGTATTTTGGTTACATTATTATCGTAGTATTGGGCCCCGGTGTGTAGAGAATAAATAGAGAAAGGACTAATTGATCGCACTAACGATGCAACAGCGCCTTTCTTAGCAGCTCTTGAAGCGCCTTGAGATCTGTAAGGCACGGTGTCCCCATAGCTTACAAACGGCACATCGTACACGACAATTTTGCCTCTGACAAACGCATCTTTTTTTTGATCAAGGTCTTGGAAACTGTTGACAACAATTGCTTCTGCTGTGATTCCTTCTTTTGGAGTGCTCACGCTGGTACCAAGTCCAATAACCGCTATATTCTTGGATCGTGGTTGAATCATAGATACGGACTCGTGGCCACGTTCCCAATGTGGTGCCTGAAATATATTCAAGATCAGATAAAGTACTTATTTGTAATCAACAATATGAACAAAATATATGGTTAGAAGAGTGATTATCTTCAAACTATGAATATTTACGTCAACTTCCTCGGTAGTGATATCTGTGACTCCACTCGATCTTGTTAGATTTATCATATAGTCAATAGCGCGTTCCAAATTATCAGTTCCTGACGGACGAGCACCAAATTTATCCAAAAATCCTGAAAATCTGAAATAATAAAATGTTTATAAAGGTTGACGATCGCCTTTATCTTTGTAATCATTGAAATTTATACACATAAAGTAGACGAATATTAAAAATGACAACATACTTGTGCATTGACGAATTTCGATTGATTTCTATGCATATGGACTCCAAAGGTTCCTGGTCGTATACGTAAACATCAAATCTCTTTGAAAAAGTTATCGTATTGTTTAATTATAATAAGTAGGAATATATAAAATGTGAAGAAATTAATACTTGTTATACTAATTGACTTACTGTTCAAAAGTTCTTTTCCCCAACCCATTATTTTTTATCTCATTCATTATCATTTGAGTAACATTCTTATATGAGGCGATATTTTTTACCACTTCAGGATCCAAGTTACATTCACTTTCATCATATCTATTTACAATAACACTCGCTTCAGTATAAATAATGTTCAAACAGAGAGGAATTATAAGCGATATAAAATTCATTTCGGTCAACGATTGGCCACAGTTAGGCCAGAACTAGATGTAGCACAGATCGGCTTCATTATCGCCGTTCGACGAACCGATCCAGAGGTCAAACTAAATGGAGATTAGAGAGTAATTACGCTTTTAACTGTTATCGACTCCACGGTTTTATTTATTACACTTTTAATAACATTTCGTCCAAATAAATAAGATGGTACGTATAAACGTTTGAAATTATGGTACTTTTTGAAAATCATTGTTCTTATATAACATTTGATACATTTGAAGATTTAAATGACCCACTATGAAAGATATCCCGTTAATTGTTGATGTACCAAATTATGTTAACCATGCCTGTACGAATTGTAACATGCAAACAATCCTAATTATCAAAGTTCGAGCGAAACGGGAGTTAATTAGGTACACCGGTATTAAATTGGATATCGACAGTGTTTGCTATTGTATATTTTTAAATATAAATCGTTCCTCGGGTATGAAGATTTATTAAATGCCTTGCGAACCCGAGAATTAAGCGATAAATCATCTGCAGTGTCTCTCATATGCATAAATAATGTATAATATGGAAAACATAGCCTTGTATTCTTCGTTCATAAGTATTAGAATTTAGATCGCGGTCCACGCGTGCGGCTCACTCCTCCAAGTACCTACTATCGGAGTCGAAATCAAAGAAATCCCGTAGAATAAAGGGAACACGTGTGCTCCACACATACATTACTTGGTGCCTGCACGATTCCAATTCGGGTCACGTTCTATCAAATTTTCGTCACACCGTTCAGTATGGGGACGTGACGACATTACAAAAATCAGTATCAAATTGAATATTTACTTAGTATTTTGTTCAATTTACTATTTCTATTCAGGGGCAAAGGTTAGTTTCGAGACTCAATTCGACGTGCCGCGGCGGTAGTTTAATAAAATTTAGAGGCGTTATTTGCCTTATAAATTTATAGGGTCCACGATTCTACTTTGAATAGACTAGAATAGAATAGTACATTCGTCAATTATTTAACGAATATATTAATGATTTATAGAACCATGAGATACCGCAGAAGGCATGCCAATTTACAGATAATATTTATGTTTTTTTTCTTAATTATGATCGCCGTCAGTTTTTGTTTCAGGGTTCCAAAAACAATTGATAATAGTGGTCTTCATAATAAAACCCAAATCAAGCCTTCTATAGAATATAATAAGCATCGTATTTTGGATTCTAATGAAGTTACTAAACTATAGGAAATGGCCGGTTCTGAGGGTTAAACAATATTTTTATGGTCATAACTAATAGGTAAGTATTATATTCCGAGGACTTCGAGACCTACAAATCAATAATAAACGTTCGCTAGCTGAAGCACATCGCGGATTTAATTTATACGTAATACATGTTAAAACCAGAAATTTAAAAAAAACAATGGTTCTCTAGGAAAACGGTTATATTATTTTCAGTATGAATGCACATTTTTGTCACCGTAACTAAAATCCATTAGAGTGTATTGGTACTACTGGTTTGTGATAGACGTTTTATCCAGTTTTCGGTGTTGATCAAACATTCTTCAACATTATTTTAACCATCAAAGATCCTTCATTGTTTTTTTGGTACAGTAAAGTATTTACATAGCTATACACATAAATACTCCCAATGCAAATGCATCTCTGTTATATACCTTGTGTGTTAGGTAGATTTATACCCCTACACATCTCGTTATCAGGTTAAAAAGTGTATTAGGTATATCAATTTGAAATTAAAACACATTTTTCATTGGAGTAAAGAATTCATACTTTTTTTAATGCCATTTAATACAAATTACAAAATACTATCTCGCAAGTTTTTGAAATACGAAATACAAAATATCTTTAAGTAATGTATTTGAAATATAAAAAAGAAAATACTGTATTTTAGTTATTTTATTTTATTTTATGTGAGTATAAGAAGAGTAATCAATAAAACCAGAGTCACAGATTAAATAAGAGTTACCTACTACGTTTCTTGTCATGATCGCTACATTTTGAAACGTGCTGTCAGCTGTGTTGCCAACTCTAAAGATTGGTATATTTAGCGGTCGAAATTTTGCTTGCAAAAGCTATCGAGCGCTATTCTTTTCAGAATGCACCTATTAATAAGATAGCTAAATAAAGGATAAACGTATTTATGTTAAAAGTATTTGAAATACTAACTGCAAAATACCTGGGCGTCAGGTATTTGAAATACGAATAACAAATTTCATTTTAAACTAGTAATTGAAATACAAATAAAAAATACGTGTTTGTATTTCAATTACGTATACACGTAGTAAAAATAATTAAATTTGATTAAAACATGTAATAGAAACGCGGTGAAGGAGAAAACATACTGCGACGATTTTAGATAAAAGGCATAAAATACAGGGCAACAATTTAGTTATTTTTATAAAAATTGGTGTTGTTACGATTGTGGTGTTCTACGGAACCTCAATTATGCGAAACCGACTCGCTCGTGAGCAGCAACTCTTTATATAGCTAATACAAAAATAACCCTAACTTTTAAGAGGTTATAAATTAAGGCATAATTTACAAACTCGTAGCACTACCTGAGGCCCGTTTCACGAAGCTACAAGTTACGAATTACAAGCGGAAGTCCCTTTCTAAGTTATTTTGCTAGAAAGAGACTGCCGCTTGTAATATGTAACTTGTAGCTTTGTGAAACGGTCCTCTGCAGGTAGTTCGTACTACGAGTATGTAAATCACCAGGATCAACGCCCGATTTAAATGGTCAGAAAATACGAATGATTTTAAATAATAATGAATGTTTAGGCTGTTTTTTATAAAGGTCCGTTAGATCAAACGGTCACGAAGTTCAAACGTGAAGTTACTAAAATTTCATCTGCCATATTTACTAATGCGCCTTTATAAAACCGGGCCACAATATATTTATTAAGTCTTTATACCATGAAAAGAAAAGTTCTCGAGTGGCGGCCCCGCACCGGTGGACGGAGTGTTGGACGGCCTCCCACCCGGTGGTCTGACGACCTGGTTAGGATCGCGGGGAGCCGCTGGATGCAAGCGGCTCAAGACCGTGACTTGTGGCGCTCTTTGGGGGAGGCCTTTGTCCAGCAGTGGACGCCCCCGGGCTGATGATGATGATGATGATGATATACCATGCTAAGAAAAACCCGGTATGGTATTTAAATAAATAAGGCATGAAACCTGTCAGTATTATTAATCATACTAGGACAAGGATAATGTGATTAGGAAGCGTCGAAAAGTGTGAAAACGACATGAAGTCAGTCGGAAGTGTCATTTGATTAAATACCCGATCGGTCTTCAACCCGTCCCTTACTGGTTGAATGCGTCGCTTGGAGCTTGGAGCGTCAAATACCTACGCCAAGAGAATTGATGCGTTTATTGATATTCATGGCACTTATTTTCGTCTCATTTTAGCATTGGGTGCTTTCTCTTGTGTTCCTCGACTTTTTAAAGCCCGAGTCAATTGAAATTGCCAAAGATGTAAACAAATTTGCACTGCTTGACATGTAACCTCAAATATTAATTTAGCGCGCGTGTTTTTATTTAAATTAATATATTAATAATAATTAATATATTATTAATTAATTAATATATTATTAATATATTATTATTAATTGTTATTTAATCTAACACTGAATGTGAAAGTAAAGATTAAGTGTATAAATTATTGCTAAGACCTCACTTGATCTTTAAAAGCACCTGATTATCAAGTAATAATGGTAAATTGGTTTGTTTGGTTGTGTTTACATCTTTGTCAATTTCAATTGGCATATACTATACAGAAACTAATGCGATGTCATCGGACGATTGTCATTTATCATCCGCGCATTGGGTGCTTTCTCTTGTGTTCCTCGACTTTTTAAAGCCCGAGTCAATTGAAATTGCCAAAGATGTAAACAAATTTGCACTGCTTGACATGTAACCTCAAATATTAATTTAGCGCGCGTGTTTTTATTTAAATTAATATATTAATAATAATTAATATATTATTAATTAATTAATATATTATTAATATATTATTATTAATTGTTATTTAATCTAACACTGAATGTGAAAGTAAAGATTAAGTGTATAAATTATTGCTAAGACCTCACTTGATCTTTAAAAGCACCTGATTATCAAGTAATAATGGTAAATTGGTTTGTTTGGTTGTGTTTACATCTTTGTCAATTTCAATTGGCATATACTATACAGAAACTAATGCGATGTCATCGGACGATTGTCATTTATCATCCGCAGCCTATCATGTTATATGCAGCAACGGCAAGCACGCCTGATTCGTAGAGTCTTGCTCAACGAAGCATATGCTTAAGCAGTCTCAGATGAACTAAGGGCGTAAAAACACGGAGTGAGCATGGTACTATAGACAAGCGAGTGCAAATCACAAAAAAAAATGCGCTTGATAACCCGGCGGCACATTCTTGCGTTAGTGGATAATGAACTATGGAATGCGATTCAGTGTCAATGACTGTGATCCATTGAGTTGTCAAATCTTCAAACGAGCAATAGTGACAAGTTACTGATTGGTGACATAGAACTTCCAGTTAGGTGCTTAAGTCAATAAGTGTCTCACATTACTACTTACAACTTTTCCAAAGATGTTCAAAAAATCCCGCTTGAAATGTAATTCATATCTGTATACACCAACATCCTTGACATTGGTTGTCTGACAAATTTATTCCTTAATTGTATTACTTAGGATAGTGTTAATAATCTCAAGTGGAAAAGTTTTCAAGGTAGGAAACGTAGCGCGAAGTAATTATACCGTTAATTGGACTTACAGGTAAATTATATAGCTATTCACTTATCAACTTAAATTTATTGAAGCAATATCAAGCACCCTTGGAGATGTCCCTTATTAATTCAATTACTTGGATGACAAACTCGCTTAACCAAACAATTTTACGGGCCGTTACACTCAAACAATATTACTAGGTAATATACAACACTCGTTTTGCTAAACTACCGTGGACCAGTGATATTAAAAATAAGCAAACTAATTCGTAAATAAATATCTGACTTGACGATATTTTTTCTTGCACCGCTCTGGCGCAAAGCCATGTAAACCCTTTAAAATGGTTATTTAAATGCCAGTCAAAATACTTTTCGTTGACATTCAAGTTAATATGATAAAAGCATACTTGTTTGTAATGAAAACATAAAACGCCATTATTCCCTGTTAACACGAGTGTGTACACTTGACCTGTTTATCGTAATGCAAGTATTAGTGCTTAATGTAAAAGGTCCCGAAACCTGACGTACCTAAGTACTCATACCTATTACAACTTACGAAATCCCTCTTTATACCGGTCTACAAATTTATCTTTGGATTTTAATGTTTTAGTTTCTTTAAGAGATGATAGGATTTAAAATATTCCTACTCGTAAATTACATTACCTTGCAATATTACACCTTACGCCTTTGGCTCCCTTGACTGAAATTAGCTTTGATTTGTGATTTCATATCTTATTATATCATAATAACATTTACATCATTCGTATACTATAACTGCAAAAACCAACACACAACACATTTTTCAAGAAATCCAGTTAAAAATAAACCATTACTTGTTTTAATATCGTCCATTTTGACTCCTGGTATTAATAATAGTGCATTAGCCCACTATGGCATATTTGCTTAAAAGTTGGTGCACTTAAACAAGATTTTAATATGGTGCAAGCAAGAGTTATGCTGCTCAATTTACGCTGCTTAAGTTATTGTAATAATAAAATAAATAAATATCAGAGTACAATATCACACATATTGACCAAATCCCAAACAACAGTAAACAAAAACACTTGGTAGCTTCTAATAAGATTGTTTTCATCACACTTGCTCGTAAATGGTGTTATTCCATGCCTGTATACAGAAGGACAATGGCCTAAATTGTCCCCGCGGGAATTATGACTTTCTTTTTAAAATTTGCAACTCTTTCGTACATCATTTCTGACTAAGGAGGTTTAATTTTCAGCCAAAAATTAAATCGGTTTCTAATTACATCTTTAAAAATTAGCTATAGACTAACTTACATTACACAAAACCTATACGCTTCATTAAACTTCATTATTTTTATACCTATTTCAAGTTTATATAACATTTATCATTAATTTTAGTAATTATACATTTTTATCAAATTGGCTCGAATCCAGGTCGAAACTAAACGCAGTTATTATCTGTGGTAGAGGTCACAAAAAAAATATCGTTACCATTTACGTTCCTGTTCGTCAAAAGTTATTTCTTTATATTTTGCAGAGTTAAAGTGTTTTTCCTCGCAAATGTGATGAAAACCATTGTGTGTATCACAGGCAGTAAGGGGATTACTAACTCGAGTCATTAAATGCCCTCCGCCTTCGGCGTCGGGCTTCTAACACTCTCGTTAGTAATTCCCTTCATACTACCCTTGATGCACAATGTACTATAGTACGCATACAAAACGCGTTTGTGACGTCACCTCGCGACGGTTGAGGAAGATTCAAATTGCCAGTTGGTCGGAGTCAACGAAGAGTCTTTATCTTACCATCAAGGAACGAACACAGATAGATCTCATTTGCCTGTATGCTGCTATAAATAATAAGGCATTTTGATTTAGTACTTATATTAAAATAATTCACTGAAGACAGAATCCATTACAGTCTATGGCCGTAACAATTGCGATTATTGTGAATGAGCATCTTGATTCCAAACGAGCCTTAAAGACGTTAGATAGATACGATGCTAGGTAAGATGCTAGTTAAATGACTAAAGAACTCGCTGTTATTACTACCAGCTTTGGCTGATAACACTCATACATATATCATAAACATTAAATTTAAAAAAAATCCTTAGTTTTCAGAGGGACCCTGACTTAAAAACTAACTTAAATATCCAAAAACAATAACAAATAGGGATGACGACACTAACATCAGCAACAATCGATAGTGAGTGGTCATCCTTACTTGTAACAGAGGTTTAATTTGTTTGTGTGGCAACCCTAGAACAACATAACCGTTTCCTGTTGCGTCGTTACTAGCGTAGGCCATCGGGTATTGTTCTTAGCCGGTTAATGATAGCACCGGTTAAAAAAACAACATTAGTAGGTAGCCGGTAAATAGGAAGAACGAACTTGAAGAACTGCTATAAACTTGTATTAATCGGTTAAGCTCAGACTCACGCCGTCACGCCTCACCGACCTTGACCTCCGAGTGACGTAACTTAACTTAAAATCACTAAAATCGGAGAGTGTGTTAAAGAGATAGCATACATCGCTCTTGATACATACATTTATTTCATTATACATACCGCAGTGTCAAGTTCGGTAAACTTAACCCGAACTTTAATAGATTTAAGTTAAGGGTCATTCATCGTTACCGGTTTAAATATTAACCGGTTTTCGAGCCCTTTAAAGGTAAAGTTTTAAAGTCTAACAACTTGTTCTAAGCGCGGTTTGTGTGGCACTTCAACATCACGCGAGCGCGGGGACAGATTGCGCGGCGCCGCCGGATGTGCACTATTCCTCGCCATTCCACGCTATTCACACCTATTCACATATTCACTCGTTGCCTTTGAATGTTCCAATCAACTTTAAATACGACTATTGTGTAGCACGTCAAATACACATAAAGGCAGCTTACCATGAAATGCTTTTCTGTTTGGTTGTTTCGTTTTCCACGCCAGTCAATTGTGTTGTTGGATTTGTTTTTCACTTCTATCATGGGTAACAACACTGTTATCAAATCTCGTTAACCACATTACATAAAGGTCTGGTTATGGAGTTTTTTTTATATTAAAACGTTATTAGAAATTATGATTTCGGATGAAAGACGTCTACTGCTCCATATCCATAGGCCTGAGGGGCTATCGCCTAATGCAATCGCAATCGCAATCGTTTTAATTTCGAGAATCGAAGGCTAGTCTGCTTCCAAATTAAAACAATTGTTCCACTTTGAAGCCGTGATTTGTGATTGCGAGCGCAGGTTGCATCCGTCGGTTTTCCGCAGCCTTAGTCAAGTCTTCGGTTCACCTTGTTGAAGGTCTACCCATGCTGCCTCTTCTGGTACGTGGACGCCACTCAACTCATCTTCGACCCAAACAAATGGCTGATCTGCTCCTACCCATCTCAAGTTACACCAATTTAAATAATTAGGGACTTAAAATCAATGAGTACCTACTTCATCTTTCTATAATATTTAGGTAACTATATTTGGGTTCGTATCATAAGATAAAAAGTTCAAAATACATAACGGGTCAAAATACATAATGGTTCATAACATATAATCGCGTGTTTTTTTTGAAACCGTAAACTTTTCGGGATTGTTATAATATAAACCTAACAAAACCTAATGGGTTCTATTTAATTACCTTTTAAAGAACCCTGAAAAGTTTACAGCGTCAGAAATAAAACCATTATATAATTATGAACCATTACGTACTGTGACCAATTATGTATTTTGAACTTTAACTATGATACGTTCCCACTATATTTTACTTTAGTCCACAGAGAACTTAATCATATCATAAATTAGAATAATGTTGACACTTCGTCGTTTAATTACATTCCTAACAAAACCTAATAAAACTTAATACCTTTCAAATAACAATCGGAAATAAAATAAGCAGTTTTATTTGCGTGGTCGTAGTAAATGTTTGAATAAATAGTCGCTTAAGAATCGTAATGTGCCATGTGTCAATTTACCGGTGGTAATGTATGCACGATGGGCCTTGTCTCGGCCGCAGTCCTACATCTAGCATCACTCGGAGTCCGGCTCGGCCCTCAACCGCACGCGCAATGAGCAGATAAGCCAACAATAATGTTTGCAGTACTAACAAAGTGTTTACTAATAGCGCTTATCGCTCAAGTGAACAGTGCTTCTAGAAAAAAGAAAAGCTATGTCGAACTGAAATCGTGTGACAACGCCGCCATCGCCGAAGAAATTGCTTCGTACGAGACTGTTGTCCAGGACATCGTCGACTACGTAACCACGGGCCCGTTCAAAGGGAAGACCTACGACGAGTGAGTATTGTTAACAGCAAATCGAATAAGTTAAACGGCTTCCTATTCCGATATCAAATAGCCGTAGCGCTCTGATTTGATACAATATACAATTTCTTTGATTAGAAATATTTCTGGCTTCGGAATAATTGGTTATCAAACGCGCCCTACAGTAAGAGTAGGTATATAATCTCTATAAAATAATACAAAATAAAAAGGTTATAATTATAACTTATAATTGGGAAATAGGGTAAACAACAACCGGTCTTATCAATTCAAAACTACTACAACTATTACCTAAAGATAATATTATGTGTGCGACATTATTCTTAAACAAGCTAGGAATTTATTCGTCATAATATAATAAAAGTAATGAAAATTAGAATCTTTCGGGACGAGAAAAAGGAACTGTCGACTAGAAAAGTTGCTTAACGCTATCTTTCTTTTTAAACTTGCAAAATGTAGTTAATTGACGTAGGCTCTCGACACGACCATCTGACAGCTTACGTCTATCCTATAATATTTCTAATAACGATAACGATCGCCGAATGCATCTTGACAAGGGCCTCTCTGTTTTGTTTACATGACTTAACTTATCGTCTAACGTTGTTTTAAAATAAGTATTAGCTATGCTTACTGTTTGTAGTTTATATGGCTGATCAGCGGCCGAGTTCCAATGGCAAGTTGGCGAAGGTACAGTCAGACTTACTTGTTAATGCACCCTGTCCTATAGTAGGTATCTAATGTGTGGCTCGGAAGTCGATCAACAGAAGATGGTAAACCTGGATAACCCTAAGCAGTAGCAAAGATTCCTGAGTTGACCAGTCCATACATTCGTGCGCCTATTGTAATCGAGACCACAATGTGAACAGCAAGCAGTCATGTACTGTGGAGCAAGAATTTTACCATTCTACTCCTTTATAACGCCTAGAGTTTCAAAACCAGCACTGATGTTGGGCTCAAAGCATTATCACACTGGCGAATTGCGAGCGTGTTTTAAGCGAGGTGATTGGTTAACGCACCCGCCGCGTGTGCGTAGCGAGATCGCCGCGTGAGTGCAACGTATTCGTCTCGCGTGCTTAACTTATTCCAGCGATCAATCCGTATGGATTCACGAGTGTACAATATGGCGTCCGCGTCACAGTGTCGCTGCGAGATGCTACCGATTCTATAATTGCGTGTAGGACATGCAATTATAGAATTGGTTAGTTGGTTGAAACGGTTCCGGTATTGTAAATCATAAACCAATCCCGAGATTGCATGCTGAGCTCGGTGCAAGCACATTCTCTATTCTCCTTACTCGTAACACGTCCACAAATTCCTAGTATAATATTACAGTTATAAGGCCAAAAGATGGCATCCTAAAATAAATAGTTAAAGCAGCAACGGTTTGCTCCCGTTACAATTAAATTTATGCTTCAATATACTACTGTTTCGTGACGCCATTTGGCCTAGCAAGGTATCATTCGACTCGAAAATCGCCTTAAGCAATTTGTATCTGGTATCTTTTGAGTGGCTGACGATCGCGGGGAGATGCAGATGAAGATGACAGCTGCTGATTCCTTTGCGTTGCGATAAGATTATGGTGCTCTACAAAAGGGCTTTCGCTTATCGAAACATCTCAATACTGCAAACGCGTTTACGAAATGGGTTTCTATACTCCGGTATTGCTAACCCTTCTCATTATTATCACAAACGAAGCAAAAGTTTTGCCAAAAGAAAATGTTTGCGAGTCATTATTAGGCGAGGAATTAATAAAAGAAATTGCTTCGTATGAAAATGTTAGAGATGAAATATTCAATTATGTGGTTCGCGGTGACTTCAAGGGAAAAACTTACGACGAGTAAGTAGATAATTAATTGGGTCTTAAATTTTGTGTTTGTCGCTACACATAATATAGACTCTTATTTTAATAAACGACGCAATCACTTTATTTTTTATATATGGAGTATTTGGTAGGATTATGGATAAATCTAAAAGGTAAATCTTGTTCAATGAACACTTGAAAACCTTCCTTTTTTGTTTCAGACTTTCAAAATTTGTGGACACCTTCGGAGCTCGACCATCCGGGACAGAAGTTCTAGAAAAATCCATTGACTACATGATACAGCTAACTCGAGAAGAAAACTTGAATGATATCGTAACGGAGGAATTGGAGGTAAAACGGCAAAGAATAAACTTAAAATAATTCCCCTATGGAATGCCTAATCATCATTAAAACATTTGTGCTTATGCATCGTTTGTCCGAATTTTCATTTATCCTAAAGCCATCCGACTGAAATTAAGAAATGTTAGTGTTGTTAATAATACAACCCTAACCTAACCTAACCGCAGATATTTTGAAGAACTTAAAAAGTTGTCTCACTCAGCTAAAACCAATTTAGGACAAATGATAATTCAGACAAACAATGCGTTAGGACAAAAGTTATTCGGGATTCCGAGGGACACCCAATTAAAATAATAATTAAAATATATATAAACGATGAACCGACTCCGAAAAGAGGTATAAAATAAATGTATAACGTTTAACTTTTACAACATGATTTTTAACGAGTTTTATGTGTATATTTTGATGTGGTAACACATCTTAAACAACAAGCACATCGCACAAAAGTCCTAGCGTAAAAAATTCGAAAACCGCTTAATTTCAGTAAAAAATAAACAATGTACTAAGTAGTTTCTGATATAATTACGAACACATGGTGATAAAATCATACAGCCATTTTATTACTTATATGTAAGTCAAACACAGCACCTCTTTTCTATGATGCAATGAAAAAATCGCCTAAGACAACCTGTTTTTTGACCTATAATTTTTCAGATATTTATTAAATTTTCTAGGTTTTTTACAATAAATATTTAAATATAAGTAAAATAACAATACTAATACAAAAAATAAACATTATAAAAAACCTAACCTACGAGTGCCGCCGGCAGCGGAGCAGGCCTCAAGAGAGAGGAAACTCTTCACAATGCTTGCCGTGTCGAGGAGTAGTGCCTTCTGTATCTGGCCCTTGACCCAGCCATCTAGCGAGAGTCTCTTGAGGTGTTGGTCGAGACTCTTCGCTATAAGACCGTTTGCCGAAACTACTATCGGGACAATGTTCGTCGAGTCAACATCCCACATGGCGCTCACTTCGTGAGCCAAGTCAAGGAACTTGCTGAGCTTGTCCTTCTCGACCTTCACGAGGTTCTCGTCAAGCGGGATGGTGACGTCGACGAGCACTGCCCGGCGTTGAGATCGATCTGTCAACACGATATCATGACCCATTATTATTATTACATTGAAAGCTTTGTGAAATAACGGACACCTGTGATATTTCCAGGTGCCACATTGGACTCGAGGAGAGGAAAATATAACTATGTTAGAACCGAGAGTAAAGAACATCGCTTTGCTGGGCTTGGGACGTAGTGTGAGCACTCCGCCAGAGGGCATTACCGCCGAGGTTATTGTGTTCAATGACTTCGAAGAGTTCGACAATGCCACAGAAGAAGAAGTAAGCGGCAAAATTGTTTTATTTGATCCAGAGTTCACTACGTATGGGGAAACAGTCGTGTACAGATCACAAAGCGCTTCCAAATCTGCCTCCAAAGGAGCTGTAGCATCGCTTGTACGTTCTATTACGCCCTTTTCAATTAATACTCCTCACACTGGATCACAGACTTACGCGGATGGTGTGAGGAAAATTCCAACAGCGGCAATTTCTCTTGAAGATGCTGATTTAATCAGAAGACTTGTGGATCGAGATGTAAAGGTAAAACTGAATATTAAAATGTCATCCACATTTGATACTAAAACTTCTAGAAACACGATTATAGACCTCAAGGGAACCAGCATTCCTGAAAAATTGGTTATAGTATCTGGACATATTGATAGCTGGGATGTTGGCCAGGGTGCCATGGATGACGGCGGTGGTTTATTTATCAGCTGGGCTGCTCCTGTGATTCTTAAACGGCTAAAATTGAGAGCGAAGAGAACTATTAGGTCAATTTTCTGGACCGCTGAAGAACTAGGGCTTGTTGGGGCCAACGCGTATGAAGAAAGGCACAGGAATGAAAGTGACAACATTAATTTTATCATGGAGTCCGACGAAGGCACATTCTCTCCTCTAGGTTTGGCAGTGGCTGGTAGCCAAAAAGCAAGGTGTATTATAGGAGAAATTCTGAAACTATTTCAATCTATCGGCGCTTCAGAATTAGTTGAAGATGACAGTCCCGGTTCAGATATTGCCGTTATCGTTAAAAATGGTATTCCAGGGGCCGGTCTCCATAATGCAAACAAAAAATATTTTTGGTTTCACCACACTGAAGGAGACACTATGAACGTGGAGAATCCAGAGGAGTTGGATTTATGTGCTGCTTTCTGGACTGCAGTTGCGTACATTATAGCCGATATATCTGTAGATATCCCCCGATAAATTCATCATGTTAATATCAAATCGTTACATAACTTTTGTGAGTTATTGTAAAGTCATCAGTTATTAAAGTATTGAATACTAAGTATGAGAGGAGAAGAATACATTCCTCTCGAATTCTACTTTAATTACTATTTGTAAGATAATCATCCTATTACCCTTCTCACATTGATTACTGACTAAACTCCATATTTAGAAAGGTTTGATCCTCAAGGGTCGGATCTACATCTATCCTAGTAAGTGGGATAAAAATATTCCGTGACATCCGATAAATGCTATTTTTTCTCTACTGAAGCGATCACCTTCCGATAAGGCCCTAAATTATGTTATCGGTTACTGCTTATACGATAAGAAAAAGAAAATATCTAACGAGATATAATAACCATTTATTTATTTTTTACTGCTTACCGAAATACTGGAATTTTCGTAGTATTCTTAGAATGAGTAGGTATCTTTTGGATAATAGATTTAATTTAATTTTAAAAGTGTAAACAAATTAAATAGTCGATATTATAAAAAAGTCATTTGATTAAATTATGAAAGTCAATATTATTAGAACTTCGATTATACGATTATATTATGTTTTCAGAACAATTGATTCTATAAGCGACACAAAGCCATACAAATAATAAATTTACCAAATTGAAGATTAAAAATGTTTTGTTTACTTTGATTATTAAATAAGTGTAAGAAATGGTTGTTGTAATTGTTTTGCACCGTTTTTAGTTTTCTGAGGTTGTCCGGACGAAGCCACCAATCAGCTCATCAGCTATAATTATGTATGCTTTAGCAATAATTATTAAAATTTAAGTATATTCGTTCGTTTTTTGTTACGTGTGATGTTGAGAATACATTATAGTATCGAATGAGTAATTATTACTTTGAATTGCACCAAGTGAAAAGATACTGTAAAAGTATTCTTATAAACTACAAATTGAAATATTTTTTGACACTTGACTATTCATTGGAATCTCAGGTTTAATATTGATTTTTGCAAATAGTAAAGATTTAGTCCTTTTGCACTCTCAACGAATGGTGATGGTCTAAGATCCGAATTGGAGACGACCTTCACCCAGCTGTTTATTCGATAAAAGTATTTTATATCAAATTTAGTATAGTACCGAGAATCGAGAAGCTCAGAACAGAAGTGTCCGATCTTCTATTCTTAGTAGAGGATCCGAATAGGAGACGGCCGTCACTAATTTCAGTTCTATCTTACATAAAATAAATGCAAATGCTTGTTTAATAGACAAATTACATACCAATCGAAAGTATGAAACCTATAGAATAGTCAACCTAACGTTTGCATTATCTATCGGCAAAATAAATTCGATTGGTTTGTAATTTGTCTATTAAACAAGCAGTTGCAATTTGAAAAAAAAACCCTTTTTAGGGTTCCGTAGCCAAATGGCAAAAAACGGAACCCTTATAGATTCGTCATGTCTGTCCGTCCGTATGTCACAGCCACTTTATTCCGTAACTATAAGAGCTATACTATTGAAACTTTGCAAGTAGATGTATTCGGTGAACCGCATTAAGATTTTCATACAAAAATAAAAAATAAACAATAAATTTTTGGGGCTCCCCATACTTAGAACTGAAACTCAATTATTATTTTTCATCAAACTCATACGTGTGGGGTATCTATGGATAGGTCTTCAAAAATGATATTGAGGTTTCTAATATATATTTTTTCTAAACTGAATAGTTTGCGCGAGAGACGCTTCCAAAGTGGAAAAATGTGTGCCCCCCCCCCCCGTAACTTCTAAAATAAGGGAATGATAAATGTAAAAATAATATATGATGTACATTACTATTCAAACTTCCACCGAAAATTGGTTTGAACGAGATCTAATAATTCGTTTTTTTTAATACGTTATAAATCGTAAACCGCATTTTACCTTTCATTCAATCAACTCCAATATAATAAAGAATAAAGAAAAAACATTTATTTAGATGTATAGTGGTACGGAACCCTACGTGCGCGAGTCCGACTCGCACTTGGCCGCTTTTTAATGTTTAATTAAGTGATTATATACTGGACTGAAATTTTTCAGCCCAGCCTATTCGCCATGTATTACTTAAAATATTTTTGACATTAAATACTTTTTATCTAATTAACATCCCGGTGACGGCCGTCTCCTATTCGGATCCCCTACTAAGAATAATAGATCGGGCACTTCTCCTGTTCTGACCTTCTCGATCTTAAGTATCAGGTCCCAAAACTCAATGTTAACCCACCTAGGGCTGGTAGAGCAGCTAAAAAGATATCAATTTAACCCCTATGTGTATGTTCAGCGTATTTTTACATAGTTAGAATTATTACGAATCGGTGAAGTTTTGAAACCTATTTGGCCGTTTTTTTCAGTATTTTTAAAGTAATCTCATTAATATATTTTTAAAAGGACCTACTGTGACGGTAATGTTCGGTTTCATAGTTGTGTTTTTTAATAGGTACTACTTTGTTTAATGTATCTTTCTAATCTTTCTAATCTAATAATCTAAACTTGGCGATGCGTGGTGACGAACATAATTTATGGATTAATCGCAAAGTGTTACTTCCTCGTCAAACCAACAAGAGGATTTCTCATTTCATAAAAATGAAATTCTGCCAGACAACTCTTGTGTTTAATACGCTTTTGAAATGTTTCAGAAAATCTTGTACAATTTTAAAAGAAACTCTCGGTCTGCAGAAAACTACATTATAAAATTCAGTTATCTAATTCACATCAGTCGCTCATTGGACCGTTTTCCGCATCAGCTTGCGCTTGTTTTTTATTTTTTTTCCTGTTTCTGCGTGAAAGATAAAGGGAGGGACGGAACGGCTCTTTTGCGCTCCCAAATAAAATATAACGAGGCGCTATCGGGACTCATCTATGCGGTTCATCGGAGCAGACCTGCTTTAAAAAAAAGGCGCATACGTCATTAAGTACAATATATAAAATTTGCAATCATAAGTAGGGTATGGACTGTTACATTTAATTTGGCTCATAAATTGCTGATACGAACTTTTAGTAGGAGGACAGCGGATGGGTCGTCAACGGGACGGTCGACCTTATGCCGGTTAGTTAAATCGCTATAAAAATATAAAATTCCTTAGAAACGTCGTATTTTGTATTTTCCCTTAATTAATTGAAGGGGGAAGTGCTAAAAGCGTTGGAATCCATCAAGAGTCCCTGTACAATATCGGATGACATCACGCATTACCTACAGGTAAAAAAATATAATAAACAGCAGAGGCTTTGAGTTAGAAACGGAAAAGAATGAAATATGATACACGTGAATATTTATCATGATGACATTTAAGGATTTATTTTGCACTAGTAAATGACAACATGGTGGTTATTATGAAATAGCTATTAAGTTCAAATTACGCTGAGAGAAAAGGACGGAACAAATACCACTGCTATAGCTCCGTCCTTTACGCTCATCGTAAAACGGAACTGCATAGCTTTGGCATAATACATGCCAGAAAGTTTTTTTAAAGTGTTCTAAAAAATAAATGTTTATAGAGTTAGTCTCTAAAACAGACTTTTTTATTTTTTTATTTTTAATAACACCTAAAAAAAGCTGCTAGTACTAGCACTAGCTGTGACCATGTGGCATTTAAGCTCTTTGGCCATTAGCTGAAATTTGTTTTTTTATTTTTTCAGTAAATAATGTCTAAAAAAAATGGTATGCTCTCGAGACCAACCTCGAGACATAAAGTTCGAGAACCGTCTCCAGGGAGTTGAATGAAAAGGTTGAAGTCGTCTCCAGGCTTTAAGGAACGAAATTAAAAGCTAGAAATTAAAGTGGTCAACTGTGGTTCCGGATCTGAGTCGTCGGCCCCGGTAACTGGAAGATTCAAAGTCCCACCATTTGATGGAACTTCATCATGGACGGCCCATAAATTCCAATTTGAGTCTGGTTCTCAGGCGAATGGGTGAAAAAAGATCAGGCAAAGCCGGCCTTAACCTTGGCGCTAAGAGATGAAGCCCTCACCATTCTTGAAGCGCTGGGACAATACAAAACATACGATATCCTTCTTGAATCTTTGGAGGCAAGCTATAGTGACAGCCATCTCGAGCACGTCTTTAGAGCTCAGCTAAAAGAAAGAACCCAGAGACGTAACGAGTCATTACAACAGTGGGCTCTGGAGATAGAAAAGTTGGTCAGAAGGGAGTATCAAAGTGCATCAGGCTCATTAGTGGACAGCATGCTAGTGCAGACCTTCATTGTCGGAATCCGTCATTTGGAAGTCAGAGCTGCTGTGTGACTAGGACATCATAGTAGCCTGAAGCGGAGATCATCTAGTCCGACCCAAGCATCTTCAGCTGCAAACGGCTACCGGGCAGTATATTTCCGTCCTGAGGAAGCAAGAAGTGGAGGTGCAAATTGAGAAAAAGAGCTACTGGCACAATATCGCTGCTAACATCGTCGACGATTGCATTATTAGATTGGATTTTATGAGAAAACATGGCCGCAAAATCGACTTGAAAGGCAAAGTCCTGAAATTCGGAGTTGATGAAGTGCCCATTGCAGGTGGCGTAAGGGGACAAGTTTACTGTGCTAAGAGAACTATTCTTCAACCAAGACCAGAAGCCCTAGTTCCTGTGAAATTACCACACAATGCAGGACGAGGATTTCATCGCTGTATAAGTAGAATAGATTGAGGGTAATCAACCATGGATAACAGCTCGCACGGTAGTAACAACGTCATCTGCAGCGTTTATAAGGGTCCTAAATCTAAGTGACAATAAATACACCCTCGGTAAAGGAAGGCTTATTAAGGCTTGCGAGGAAATTTCTTGGATACGAAGTTGCCCGAGATCAAATAGAAGCGGACAACCTGCAAGTACAGGAGTTGACACTACAGGATTATTGGATGATTGAAACAACAATCTAACCAAGGAAGAACCCCTAAAAGCGCGTAATTTACTGCTGCGTTACAGCAATATTTTCTCTGCGCACGACGGTGATATTGGAAGAACTGGAGTTGTACAACATGAGCTCAACACTGGCCGAACCATGCCTATCCGACAACGTCCTCGGCGAGTTCCGGTAGCTCGCGAAAATGAAGTGGAAGAAATGATTGAGGAGATGAAGAGGAACAAGGTTATTTAGCCACTAACAAGTCCTTGGTGTTCACCGGAAGTTTTGGTAAAGAAGAAGGACGGCACCATGAGCTTTTATGTTGACTATCGCCGACTTAACGATGTAATCAAAAAGAATTGTTGTCTACTGCCACGAATCCGACGACACGTTAGACACCTTAAATGGAATGAAATGGGTTCCACGTTGGATTTAACAAGCGGCTACTGGCAAGTGGAAATCAAGGACCACGATAAGGAGAAAACGGCCTCCTCGACCGGAAATCGACCGGAATCCTAGTATTGGGATACCCAGAGCCTGAGAATGGTTTTAATGTTGACACAGACGCAAGTGATACTGGTGTTGGAGGAGTTGTATCACAAAAAGGAGATCAGGTAATCGCCTACTTCAGTAAGTCACTATCGAAGCCAGAGAAAAGTTATTGCGTCACTCGAAGAGAATTGCTGGCAGTTTTCAAGATGTTGGGTGCAAATTTCGTATCAGAACTGACCATGCTGCTTTAAAATGGTTATTGGAATTTAACAATCCTGAGGGTCAAGTAGCGCGCTGGATTGAACAACTACAGCAATATGACTTCGTCATTGAACATCGCAGTGGAAAATTACACGGCAATGCGGATGCCCTTTTCCGAAGACCATTGCCATTGTTTAAGGCAAGAGGGCAATGATTGTTCGAGAAAGTTGTGTGCTGATATTGTAAGAGAAGTATGGAGCAATGTTATCATGCAACTAGCGCAGCAAGAAGACAAGGACATTAAACCCATTTTCGATTGGATCATAGTAGGCAATCCCAAACCGAAATGGTGTGAAGTAGCTCCGACGAGTACGGAATCAAAGAGCTACTGGGCCCAATGGGAAAGTTTAGTTATGCATAACGGCGCGTACTGTGCAGGAAGTGTCTGCAAATGTAAAGGATGCTCACCTACAGGTGGTTGTTCCAAGAAAAAGAGTGAGGGATGTTTTGAGATCCCTCCATGATGGAATTTTCGGTGGGCACCTTGAAGTGAAGAGGACCTTAATGAAAATTTGGCAACGCTTCTACTGGATTCACTGTCGAGAAGATGTGGAAGATTGGTGCAGGAAGTGTATAAACTGCCCTTCAGACAAAGGGCCGTAAACACGCAGTAGAGGAAGTCAAGTTGTACAATGTTGGCGCTCCTTGGGAAAGAATTGATTTAGACGTCGCAGGCCCGTTTCCGACATCCAATTCGGGAAACAAGTACATCCTCGTTATAATGGATTACTTCACCAAATGGCATGACGCATTTGCCATCCTTAACCAAGAAGCAGTCGCGGAGAAATTAGTGATGGAAGTGTGACTCGATTTGGAGTGCCTCTCGAAATTCACAGTGAACATGGCCGAAACTTTCAGTCCCAGGTGTTCCAGGAGACTTGTCGAATCATGGGAATTCATAAAACCAAAACTACGCCGAATCACCCACAATCGGACGGAATGGTCGAGAGATTAAACCAGACGCTGGAAAGACATTTGGCGAAGCTTGTTGAAAGTCACCAAAAGGATTAGGATAGGCTCTCTTCCTGATGTCATATAGATCAGCTACTGACGAAACTACGGCTGTTACTGCAGCTTACGTGAACTTCGGAAGAGAACTTCTTTTACCTGCAGACCTTTTAACCGGACGTCCACCAGATTCGCCGCGTTTCATTTTCCACTATAAGAGCGATAAAAATAACACGATTGGGCATGAGACAGCAATGCGCAGGACATTCCAGACTCGTGTGCCAAGGACGCTGCCATTGTGAACGGAGCGAGCAGATAGCAAGGCGTAGAACATTGCAGAAACGAATGGTCTCGGTCGTCCTCGGCGGAGCAAACTACATCGATCGTTCCGGAAGATCCGGTGGATGGAAGGCGTTCTAGAATAACATGGGAACTATAAAAAGCGGACCACGGTTATGGGTTCATTCAGTTTTTACTTGGAAAGCGAACAGTGCGATCAAAAGCGACCCGAGCGATCTGTCTAAGTCTTCGAAGTTTTTGTGCGATCATTGTTTTGTTACGGTTCAAGTAAATGCGTTATTAAAGTCTACTTTTGACTATCGGTGCATTCGTGAATTTCTATAAGTTACCGATCCCCACGTTTGTAACAATATGTTGTGTTAACGTAAACGTTTTCTAATATTTTTAACCGATCTTATTCAACTAAAAATATTTGTTGTTTTATTCAATTGATTGTGAGTTAGGGTAATTTAAATTTTAAATTGTTTCTCATTATGGACCTAACTATTTTAAAGTACTTAGTGACCTAACTCGTTATGGTCATTAAAAGAAAATTTGGCGATAAACTATTCTAAGATAATTAGTTTCATATGTGAGAAAGAGAGCCTTCGTATTGTTTTTAACTCTGCCGTCTTAAGCTTCCTAAAAGAGCTGCAACGTTTTAACCTTGACAGTACGATAAAAATAGGCTTAGAGACAATGTAGAAGAAGAAGGCCCTGTCCTTGACAAAAAAGGCGTTGTACTTAGTTTGCTATTGATTGACATCTAGTTACCCTCTGGCGTGGGCATCATTTCGCTGTATACCAAGCCATTGGGCCGAAAACGAATATAACCGACAGCTTCTCGGGCGTCAAGAGAATAAAGTGGGAATTGTTCGGGCAATGTATTATGCTCGGTCAATAAATTACCCAGTAATTGATTGGTTTCTTTCCGATAAATATTAGTGCAGACGGCCTTAAAAGTAGTAGCACACTTTAGTATCACTTAACGCCTTTAACAGATTATAACAGCAGTTCAAATGTGATGTTACAGTGACATAGTACTGCGCAGTTACTTATAGTGCCGAATGTAACTACTCCTACATATACACTAATACACTCAGGAGCAAAAATACCTTGTCAGAGTGCGTTTTTCATACAAACGAGACTATTTCGAAGCCTTGGTTCCTCGCCAGGAAACGCTTCTAGTGAAATCTGATGATGAACACCCCGAGCATCGATACAGGACTTCCAGAGTGCCTAGGATACCCAACTGAATGAATCTGCGGTTAACGGAATTGTGCATGTTCAGAAAAACATCTAAAATGGCAATAAAATGTAAGGAAATCCAGTGCTGACCCAAACTCTCCCCCTGTGGTGTTAACTGATTATGCGAGCAGTTAGGTATCTTAAGAACTTTTGACCTCCTCTATTGCACCTCAAAGTATCCACCATTAAACCTCACTCAAAACAACCAAGGCTTCGAAATGGTCTCGTTTGTATGAAAAACGCATTCTAACCCGGTATTTTTGCTCCAGAGATTTGTTGGTTTGAATTGAATAGGCTCCGAAACTACTGGACCGATTTGGAAAATTCTTTCACCATTAGAATTCTACATTATTCCTGATGAACATAGGCTATGTTTTATTTCTCTGCGCAGACGGAGTCGCGGGAAAAAGCAGTTGTGACAAAAAAAAGCTACACCAGAAACCCGGAGTGTATAAAATATTCCCTCATCTAATTGAAATATGTATTTTCAATTATTGAAACGTGTGAATCAATTTAGTATAAAAAATATATGTAAATATTTATATATATATATATATATATATATATTATATCTCAGTTCAAAAGTGGAAAAAAACTGTGGCCTAGATGCATTCTGAACCTATTATGGCTATCGAGAATATATTGGATTGAAGTAGATACTTAAGCTGTGAGCACTAATGCCAATTCCTCACTCTTTGTCAGTTCTCGAAACCGTATTTGTTATCGTCAAGCATTTTGTCTATGTCCACAGTGGTCCAATTGAAATACAATTCAGAATGAAAACCCATTATTAATACATACATACACAAGTACATAAACTCACGCCTCAATTCCCAGAGGGGGGTATTCATTTCCAGAATTACCAACAAAAACTTGAAACTTGTTGACAATCAGGCTAAGATGTTTTTTTTAATGTGATAAAGGAGGCAGCCAAGCAAGCGAGACAACTAATGGTGAGTGATCATCGCGACCCATAAACATATTAGTGAATTAGTGACAGGTTGCAAACCCAACTCCACATTATTAATACGAAATAAAAACTCGCGATTTCACAATGCAATTATTAAAGCTAAAAATTTCAAAATTTCGAAGAGTCATTGTTTCGAACGCAATGTTTTGATAGAAGACTTTATTTTTTGATGTCGCTTATCAATCAAACCTAACCTAATACGTACCTACCTGTAGCAATGAAATTCTGCATTGAATGTCAAAACATCTCTAGGATGACATAACATTCGAAGAAATTAAAATTCGGATAAATGGATACTCGAAAAAAAACAAAGTTTTAAAGTTTTCCGATATTTTAACCCTCGTTTCCTATTTATGAAAATTAAAGTATTCTGCTATAGAAACTACTGCTAATTATTTATCTCCACATTAAACGATCGTATGTTAAAGGAGTTCTATTTTCCATTTCTTGCAATTCTTGTAAACTGCTCAGGACCGCATATAATGCCATAATTCAATTTTTCAACGATTTTATTACGAAGAAGACAAAAATAAAATGGAGTTTCAAATTGCTGTAGCGGGGCTACAGCGTAATTATTGTCATTATTTGTTGCCAGAATGTAGAAATTCAATTCCGCAGTATAAAGTCTTCGTTAAGAGCAAATATTATTTATTACCTACATTAAACTATACTTACGTCGTGTGTACAAATAATGAACACCATTTTGAAACAATTCGTTAGGTTTGATATGAAAAAAAAAATAAGCTAAAGAAAATGATAACATGTTCCAGGGTTGTTTGTATAAGTAACTAAGCCAAGTAGATTAGTCTACGTGCGGATATTTGCCGACAGCGGAAAGTGCGCAGACTCAATTAAAACATCCGGAAAAAACTGGTCTATTATATAACGACTAGTATGAATTCAATTTAATAGTACAGTTATAAATTTAACAAGATTTTCCAGCAATGATGTTCTTAACAATTTCTTTGTTCCATTTTCTTTCTGCAAGTTCCAGAGTCCAACGAGGTCCTAGGATGCCCGTTAACGGACGCTCTACTCTCATTTTATGGAAGGAAACACGGTTTTTATTCAATTTGCGACGATAATATTATGAAACAGCGGCCATGGAGTGGAAATGTTCAGCCTCAGGCGCGGTTGACAGATGACTTGATTGACACCACAATTTACTTTCTGCAAAGGAATCTGGGACTTTTCTTTGTCGTGAAAAGAGTTCGGGTGTAGTTAACGAGGTATTTGTGCCTCCTCCAGTACGGCTGGTAATAGGTTTTGTTTTGAACGTACTCATTTTAAACGGAATTAGTTGTAACCTTGTAAGATAAGTCTCTTTACCTTTATATCGTGGGCCCTTTGGTGATATTTTTTTAAATTTTGTTAATAGATTTATGTTGTTAACCGCTAATAATACCTTTTGAGGCTTACGTGATCATAACAAAATCACAAAAAAAAACAATTTTTATACGAACTCATTATAATTCAAACATGCAATTAAATCCTTGGATTTCATGTCCAGAGTTGTTATAGTCAATAAAATTAAAAATGAATTACCATTTTAAAGTTATAAGATTGGAGTAAAAACAGTCTGAATGAAGGTTACCTTTTTCATGCACCCGCGGAAACTTGATTTTCTCCTGAAGTTCTTTAGGAACCTGCGGAAGACGAGACCGGATGACGCCGAAATTATTATAAACTTTGCGTGAATTTGTCCTGCTTGAAAGTTTTGTGCTAACATTAAGAAGAACAACATACTTCATGAACTTGTTATCATAAGTAGAATGTAAATGAGGTCTTCCCTTGTTCCGAGAAAGAATCGTCCTTTAGGGTTGGCTATTTACCTCGAATCTACTAAATCCCCGAGGGTGGAAATGACCTTTACTAAAACAAAAGTAATGGGATTCAACGCTAGCCGCAGACTTCGCAGAAGGATAAACTGAGTTAAGGCCTAAGGGTAAGTTGGGTCATTCATTTTGAATGAGGAAATGGTGTTTTGCCGTTTCAAGTTAAAATAAGATATAGTGTGGTGGTAGGACCTTGTGCAGGGTCCGTTCGGTCGCTACCACCATCTTATCCATTAACCCACCGCCAAGCAGCAGTGTTCGTATTGCTGTGTTTCGGTGTGAGTATAAGACAACCTGTGAAATTACTAGCACAGAGGCATTCCATCTTAGTCCTCAGGATTGGCAACGCATTTGAGGTGAAAGGGCCGACTGATCTCAAGTCTAATACTCAGCTCGAGATGCGTCAAAAATGACAGTGTTCTATGGTTTGGCGTTTACTTTGATGTATCTTGTGACGGGCCTCACAGTCAAGATGAGTTTATTAATACGACCCTTAGGATTGCAGTCTTGAGAATCTAGTCTTGAGATTTCAAAAGTCTATGGGTCTCAGATCCCACTTACCATCAGGTGGCCTGAGTGCTCGCGTGCCTGATCATTGTCATAAAAAAAAGATGAGTGCGAAAAACTTTTCAAATCTAGAAAGAAAAGGTATTTGGCGCGAGTTTTTCGGCGCGATTAAAAAGGTTAAAATTAAATGGCAATTCTAATCGGATTAATAAATTTCACTCCTAATTTTAGACAGGAGGGTCCAATTTCCGATAGCGCTCGCCTGGGAGCGCTTCTTTTGTTCGGGTGATAGGGAGCTCGCCGGGTGCTGCGCTCTGATAATGCACTGTGTAGGTATTCTGTAAGGGAACATCGTCGCTCACTTTGCCCCTGATTTCGTATGACCATTATAACTTGACTCGACCTTTTAGGCGTTAAATTCACTGATAGGCCAAGTAAGGCTGGCTAATAGATGTTTATCGACGAAGCGGATGCACCACACATGCTCTTTTCTTTTAATTATTTTGAGCTGTGAATCGCTAACAATACAGGAGAACCAACGAATATTATAATTCAAAGGGGTAAAGGTGGGACTGAGTGAGTGATATGCTATTTAATGTTTTTGCTAAATGTAATTATTTCCTAATAAAAATGTTTATTTATTAATCTCAAGAACCCTTTTTTTTATGGCGTAGAGAAGGCAAACGAACACACAGGCCACCTGATGGTAAGAGACCCATAGACATTTGCATTCACAAGACTGCAAGCCTATGACTGCAAATGCGTTGCCAACCTTGAGGACTAAGATGGAATGCCTCTGTGCTAGTCATTACACCGGCTGTCTTATCTCCAAACCGGGACACAACAATGCGAACACTGTTGCGTGGCGGTAGGTTAATGGATAAGATGGTGGTAGCGATCCGGACGGACCCTGCACGAGGTCCTACCACCTGCAAATACTTGCTTGGTTAATGTTAGTTGGAATCCGCATAATGTGTATGTTTAAATACATTTTCAACTTGCGTGTCTGGGAGCAATGGTCTCGGATACCCTTATATTTATGGATGTTAGGACCATTTGGACCCTTTAGACCATTTATTATACTTTGATCAGCTTCTATCCTTTTACACCCAAACCCACGCAATAAGTTAAATATAAAGCCAGATAGTACCGTCTACAAAATGTAGGTACATATAGGAAAAAAGTAACCCAAATCTAACGTCACGTCACCAAAAACATTAAAATCCATCAAGCCTTTTAGGCTGCAGGATAGGAGAGCGTGCCACAGATATATACATACTCGTACATAAATACATGCATACACTTAAAAAATATAACTCTCTCTTTCTAACGCAGAAAATATTGTTAGGTATAAATTTGTCACGAGCTAGTTGGACCCTTGGATTAAGAGGCCACATGTGTGTGGTCTCTTAAGTAGTGCATTGTGTGACTATAGCCTCATCCCTATTATTACCGTGAGAAAGTATATCCAAAGGCTCCCACAGACCACCAGTCGGCTGATGGTCCTTTCTCATTCTAATAAATATCTGCTTGGTCAGTAGGAGTTATAACCACTCGCTTCACCCGCTGGCTCACGACGTGGTCCGTCGCTTCAACCTAAGTATTACAGTACCCAACACTATTTAGCCCTCGCTTCACCTTGGACACTATAGCTTCCTAGGGTGCGTGCGTAGTCGGAGCTCTTAAATTTATATTTATTCCACTCGTACGTATAAATAAAACGGCTACTAAACGTTTCTATTTTTTCCTTAAAAAAAAACCATCTTTTCCTAATGGTGGCACCTTTGTACGTTTTATTGTTTTCAAAGAAACTTTAAACAAAGTTCGTCGTTCAAGGTAGGTACGCGGTTCTTGCGCAATACTCCACACATAAACAAATCCCTAAAATTACATTATGTATTGTGATTTTAAGTTTTAACTACTTATTTTATAAATATTCATATCTTAAAGAAAATTCTGGGACTCAATATTTTTTTAAAGATGCGTCAGAACTATATTTTCCAATAATGCTGACCGCCTGATTTCAACCGCTAGAAGGCGCGGTCAATCAATGGTATTTTGTGCATTAGCACGGGTGAAGCGACGGGTTATTGAGGTTGGCTACTATCATACCCAGTATGAACCGAGTTGTTAGAGGTTTTCTTAAGACCCTGCGGGTAAGACAGATAGTATTCTATAATGTTTAGATGATAACCTCGCCTATCGGGTTCATCCTCATCAGTTACTCGAGTGTGTTTCATCAATAAACATCTGTAAGACGCCAATTAATAATACATGAGTTGTGGTCCAAACTAGGTCAGCACATTATTCCGGACATTAGTCCTAGCTCTCCCGACCGCGGCATGCATTGTCATGCAGTCAGTGTAATGGCTTTGCATTATTCAGCTATCAAGGATAACTACGAGTAGCTGAATAAAGTTGCTCGACAATATGCTTGGATTAAAATTAGCTTTTAATGGGTATTGCGATCTGATTGCGATTGCGATGAAATCTGATTATTTTATGTTCAAAACTTTCAAATGGTAATAATATTCTAAATTTTAAATAGAAGGAAGAAAAACGGTGACTCAATTATTTACTCTATAACAAAGGGCATTGAGTAAGTTTGTATTAACATAATTGTCTTTTTTTGTCCGTGGCCACTCACGATTTAGCTATAATGGTTTAGAGATCATCTAAATAAATACTCCTAAATACAACCTAAGGCGTTTATTAACATTGGAGTCGAGATATGAATGATTTAAGTTTCCAATTTCGGGTGCTAAAAATAGGCAATAGGTATCAATATTAAATACGAATACGAACACGTTTGTAATATCTCGGCTCCGATGCACTTGAGAGTATTTATTATAAGTAACAAAATAATGTTAATTGTGAATAGAAACTATCATATAATTAAGACCACTTTTACAAATAAATGGCTACAAGCCTAATAAAATACAAGTTTTTTTTTTTTTACCTTGTGCTAATTAATGCTTGTCAGACTATATTTATACTTTATACGGTGAAATGGTTTGTATTTTAGTGGCACATCTAGAGAAACACAATCAATCGGAAGAAAATATTTGATGCTATTTTATTGGTATGAGAGGTACGGTTACGAGTACACAGCACGGGTAGCACATGTTGCCCGTGACTGGTTTGTCGCTCGGATCTCCCTTTCTTTCTGCTCTGTGACGATAGAGACGCAATGCGAGCGAGACAATACAACTTGTGCTACCCGTGCAGATAGAGGAAATGTATCTTCTTCTTTAAATACTATAAGACAAAGTTGTTTTCCATGTTTGTCTGTCTTTCTGTCTTTCTGTATATCCGCTAACTCTTCCTAAACCACACTTTGATTTAGATGCGGTTTTCTCCATTATTTACATATTTTTTACGGAAAGTTTTTATGTAAGTTCCTATAATAAATTCTGGTATTCTGGAAAACTCACTTAAACCGAAGCGAAGCGAGGGCGCGAGTTACTTATATTTTTAGTATAATCATAAATAATTATTATGACAACCAAATTAAGACAAAGGCTTTCAGCCAAGTATACATAAGGCTAACTTAACGCTGATAGGCGAAAAGGTCATTGTATTATTAAAAATAATAAATAATAAATATAAATAAAAAACACTACAGAGATTAAGGACTTACGCTTTTCGACTATTTCTCCAGAATAATAGTGACCTTACAAATTAGTACAGTACAGTTAGATCACTTTGTGCCTTGCATTTGCATTATTACGCCTGAGATACAGGAGCATCCTGCATCCTAGTTCAGGCATGTCATTTATAAGTCTCTTTTGTTTCTGTTTAGTACATAGTTATACATTGTAAAAAAGAGCTTTGAATAAAGATTTTATTATTATTATTTGTATGTCTTTACCAATCACGGGACTATGGGAGTCCCGGACCTTTGGAAGGCGTACATGGAGCCGAAGCCAACACGCAGAGGCCCTTTAGACAAGTTTAATTTAGTAAAGTTATGGGACACCAATCGGCGATTGTCCCTGAGTTCAAACTAAAGAAGTATGCTCCCACGGACAACCACCGGTCAGTGTAAAGACTATTTAAGAAGGATGGGAATACTAATAATAGGTTCTATGAGTGAACTGATATGGATTGGTGATAACTAGGCTATTGATGAAACTACGGCGCCTGCCTGGCCAATGCTAATTACTTTGGTTTAAATGGCAGGCGGTGACTCGCCAACTCAATGGAATGGACCTCCCAAAATAGCCACATATATATAGCAGCAGGGAGGCAACAGTTCCAGAGGGGCTAAGGGTGGAGAGGTGCTTCTGGACTTTAAACGACCATAAGGTGCCCACTCACCACTTATGCAACACATCCACCCTTCGAGCATATAGCTCTTGCGACTCCACTCTGACCGGCCAATAAAGGCAAGCCAGAGGTGAGGGTCTGTTCCTCGTCATTGCACACCGCAGCCGGCCGGTGAAGGCAAGCGTGAGGTGAGGAACAGAACCTACCCTCGGGAGCACTCAGGTCCGTGGTGTCGCCACTCACCACAGCTCGCCACTAGCATTATTTATTATGTGCGTAAGCATGTATACGTATGTAGATGACAATTAAATCTTACACTAGAACCGTGGCAGTGTTTGCGTGTTGGCTTTACCACTCTAAGTACAAATACCGCATCCCTTGAGTGATTCCTTATACGCATTAGTTTCTAATGTCGATATGTGACTGACTCTAAGTTATTTCTGCCAAATGAAAATGTTTTAATCTTGTTATAGTTACAATTATGATACCATTTTGGCAGCAATGTTATTCACACTATGTAAAAATATGTAAAAATAAGCGAAAAACTACATTTTAAGTAAGTGATTTTCTTTTAGATTCTAGAATTATAAAAAAACCGTTTTGTGAAATCTCAGTCAGGAGAAAATTGATGAAATTATTAAGAGAGATTGAAACGGTTAATTCAAACCACGACAACGACGTTGATTTTATCCCAAATAAGTGACTTCTGATTTCCGTCTTAATATAAGAGATTCAGTTAAAACTAACTTAAACTCTGAATTTAAAATCAAGGGGAATAATGTTAACGTTCGTGGAATGCGTCTAGGGCCACAGTATAGTTAACTTAAACGATAATAGTACAAATTGACGGTTATTAAAGCTAGTCCAGATAAATGCCCTTATTACTTTCTGACTCCTGCGTTCTCATTTGACACCTTATCGGTTACACTAACAATTAAAAATACTAGTTATAAAAATACAAACAATGCCCTTAGTACTAAAATACCTGGATATTTTAGAAAGACACAATTTCTTCGATCTTTTTAGTAGGAGATCAACTTTCTTGACTTAGCTATGTGGTTTCATATTAGAAGCAACGTAAGCGTGGCTTTCATCAAATAGGTAAATGTTTACCGTTCCACTTAGCAATTTATAAGTTTTCTCTAAGAGCAAGATATTGGTGGGTTGTTTACCTAATTCTAATAACGCTAGCTAATTATATTTAGCCTTGCAAACAATGTTTGAATGATGAGACAAAATATTTTCTGACACTAACTGATAATTATTTCCATAGGCGAGTAAATAACTAAATGTCATCAATAAGCAAAGTCTGGTATTTCGGAAGTCTAACTTTTAAAGAGATATTTCTTCTACTCCTTTTATTTTATTTAAGCAACAATCGATTATTAAAAGACGGTAATAATATAGTATTGTATAAAAGAGAA
The DNA here is from genome assembly GCA_923062465.1 of Acleris sparsana. Lineage (NCBI taxonomy): Eukaryota > Metazoa > Arthropoda > Insecta > Lepidoptera > Tortricidae > Acleris > Acleris sparsana. Next base: position 10,209,171 of record OV281289.1, read on the forward strand.
GGCGCTAAGACGTTAAATTATATTGAATTCCTTCATCTGTATAAAGATGTGATCTTAAATATAGTTTTAAAGTAAGTATGATAAAAACGAGTCCACAAATAAAATTGTTCCGAAAACTATTATAGATTATTTTAACTTTTTGACCCTGAAATGTAACTTACTTTTAGTATTAAAAAAAATATTAAATATTTATTCACATATTCAAGAATTCAACAATAAAACAATTAAAAATTAAATTTGAACGTATTACAATGAAAATTAAACTAAGTTATTCAAATATTAAAGATACAAATAATATTCAGCACTATAAAAAGAACACCCCCTCTATCAGGTCAAGTCTGGCGTTATTTTAACTATTTTAGAAATATTTTAAAATCAATTTTTAGCAGCGTAAGAAGCACAGTATGTGTAGTAAAGGACAGTCTTTATAACTCGAGGTACTGTTCCTTCCTAGTGCCTTATCATTGTTGTATCACAGCGCCACTCGTCCACAGGTTATTCATTCATTCCAATTTCCGTTGGTCTCTCTGTGCTCCTCTACGCAGCCGTTAGCGTATAGGTAGCAAACGTTTCTTGTGTTTTTTTTAATGAACTTCTTGCTGAGATATTTCCGCTACCAAAAACGTTTTGCGAAACGAGTGATGCATTAGCAGCGCTCGTTCTAGGTACCTGTGGAGGTAGACCGTAAGCTTGCTTACCATATTTCGTAAAAATATATATATCACATACTTTAGTAGCAACTAAACAAAGATATGTAGATGGTTTAAAGGAAACATAAAATACGCCTGTCGCTTCTAGACTCTCCAATAAATGGGCTCCAATAAATTGTGCATAAGCTCAAAACGGATAACAGAGTGAAATTGTAATTTCCTCGAGTGCAGACGCCCCAATACATCCATAACCATAAATTAAAACGTGAGCTCCCACGTTTTAGGATTTCTATTTCCATTTATCTTGATTTTCTTCTCGGATTGCTAAGTTCTTAGATTCATTCTAGAATTCTTCACCAACACCTACATAAATAAGTTTGGAACAGAGTAATTAAGTTGTAAACTTAAAACAGCTACATACTCTATTTTCGGAAGTTTTCTATATTGCTAGCATACGACCTTCTCCGCGGAGTTAAAGAATTTTCTTTAAGTAGCCAGAGCGAGATTTCAAGTTTAAAGTTTTAGTAGATCCCTAGTTCCGTAGTGTTTATATTGAGTTATCAGATGCTTGTTACTTATATTTCACTTTCTTAATATTACTAAGCTTTTGCGGGACTCAGTCCGCGTAGAAATTGTTTATCGCGATTCCCTCGGGAACTGTCCAAATTTTCGGGATAAAAAGTAGCCTATGTGCTATTCCAGACTATAATCCATCTCTGTGCCATTTCCTCCAAATCTGTTCATTCGTTCTGGCGTGTTTGAGTAACAAACATCCAAACTTTCGCATTTTTATTAGTATGGAGGTACTTTAGTGTATTACAAAAATATCTTTACTTTAATAATAATAGTCATTGTAAAACTTAACAAGGTGTCGACAGACCAGGGGTGTTATTCTCTTAAACGGCGTTCGGTATGTCAAACGGGTGAACAAGTGCATGCGGTGCAGCTTATATAGACCGGCGTTTTTAAGTACTCCTATCAGAGGGTATAAAACACATTTTAGCTCGTGCATTCTCAATTAGGCAGCAGGGCTGCTGTCAGCTGCACCGCGTGCACTCTTTCACTCGTTCGACATACCGAACGCCGTTTTTAAGAGAATAAAACCTCAGCGCGCACCGGGCAGCTTGTAACCACCTGTGCCCGGAGCCCAAAAATGTTAATAATTGTTGTTGATTGATTGTTTTATTTGTAATATGTTTTAATAAATAGGTTTCCTTAAGAAAACATTGTCAAATATGGCTTAACTTGCCAGTGTTATAATTACAAAGGAAGAAAAAGAAAAATATACTATGACCCACTGCTAAAAGTCTGGTATTTCGGAAGTCTAACTTTTAAAGAGATATTTCTTCTACTCCTTTTATTTTATTTAAGCAACAATCGATTAATAATATACTATTGTATAAAAGAGAAGGAGCTAAGACGTTAAATTATATTGAATTCCTTCATCTGTGTCAAGATGTGATCTTAAATATAGTTTTAAAGTAAGTATGATAAAAAAGAGTCTACAAATAAAATTGTTCCGAAAAATATTATAGATTATTTTAACTTTTTGACCCTGAAATGTAACTTACTTTTAGTATAAAAAAAATATTACATATTTATTCACATATTCAAGAATTCAACAATAAAACAATTAAAAAATAAATTTGAACGTATTACAATTAAAATTAAACTAAGTTATTCAAACATTGAAGATACAAATAATATTCAGCACTATAAAAAGAACACCCCCTCTATCAGGTCAAGTCTGGTGTTATTTTAACTATTTTCGAAATATTTTTAAAATCAATTTTTAGCAGCGTAAGAAACACAATATGTGTAAAACCTACCTAGCGAGTAACACGTAGCGATTTGAAAAACGTTTTCGTGGGTACAAAAGCGCACTGAATTGATGGCATCTTAAAAAAGCGCGTAGGAAAGTGTTTTTGAAACGTTGAACTGCAAAGAACCTGGGTGAAAATTTTTCATTTCTTTATCGCGATGCAATTGTTTAATATTTTAATTGTGCGAATATTTTTGTTTTCAAAATTTGCCCATGCAAAGCGTACATGTCTTTGACGTATCCGTATCTTTGACGATTAGATCCAAGGTTGTAATGAGAGGAATTAAGCTAAAATGCTAAAAATACATGCCCGAAAATGTATCATTTCTACAAATAACAAAAAGTTTGTATTAATGATATCATTATCTAATCTTTCTTTTCTGTTTCGCCGCCTCTTTAGTTTTCACAAGATTTATTCGCGCAGAAAAGGAAAGAGTAAGTTTTGTTACACTAACGGGGGGAGACGTGTTGAGTGAAATTCATTTGCGGCGGTGTCCTTGTATTCTATTGCGAATACATTGTTTTAACCTTTTGATACCTATCTTTCAAAATAATTATTTTGAACTAGAGCACGCCCACGACTTCGTACGCGTAGAATTAGTTTCCCACGACATCCCCTATTTTAACCCCTTAGGGGAAGATTTACCAAAAATCCCTTCTTAATGCACCCGTAAGATATCTAAGGAATATTCCCTCCAAATTTAAAGTCCCTAGGTATAGTGGTTTGGGCTGGTTATGCGTTGATATGTTTCTTCTTTTATATATTAATAGAAGATAGATAGACTTCGCTAAACATCTGTAGGAGTATTTGCATTAATCTTTCATTCCAGAAAACGTTGAAAGTCTTCAGATGCGAAGAGAGAAGAGGGATGTGACGTTTCTATTTAAATTATTAAACAATATGATTGACTCTCAAAATCTCTTGAGTAAAGTATCATTTAGATGTTCTAACTTCCGTACTCGGTCCACAGAGTTGTTCTCTACATCGTTCAGCCATAAAAAATATGTAAAGAATGGATACCTCGTGAGAGCATGCAATACTTATAATAAGAAATATTCTCATATTGACCTATTCGGACTTAAGTATCATCAATTTGTTTCTGCAATTAAGAAGGTAAATAATTAAATAATTGAATAATTTGTAAACTTTAAAGTATATTGGTACTGTTTGTTTCTTTCACTATTGGATTACTAATTTACTTTCCTAATTTATATCTCAAAATTCAAAATTTAGTTTTAAGTTGTAGTTTTAGTTTATGTTTTCTACTTAATTATATTTACTCATTATAATAATGTTAACTCTTTGAGCAAAATTAATGTATTAACTATAGGTGGAAACTATTTTGGCTAATGAATTAAGGACATTTGTTAATTTAGTTGTATTATATCTGCTGTATGTTTCCCTTTACAATAAATAAAAAAATAATAATAATTAATAAACAAGTTAACAGAAATCTTTAAAACCCGGATCGTAAGAGTATTTGATAATAATTTCCATTTGAAGCCTTTACCTAATCCAGAGAAAAAGACGGGCTTATAAGTTGCATCTGTCCGTTAAAGGTAATTGTAAAAAAAACATCAAAGTATTAATACATTGTAATTTGTAGACTATTCTCAAAATATTCCAATATCTTTTGCCGACTCCGGAATGTAGTCCAATTTATCGTAATTGGATACACAAATTGCCTTTAACAACTCTCGAAAAAATGTGGGATGAAAAGCATCAAATAAACGAATACACTTTAAAAAGAAAAATCTTCCGATGTTCCGAACGATACTTAAATTAATTCACTTTTATTTCTAAAAACGTTTTAACACGTTCACTGCGGGTTGAGGCAAAACCGCCTCAAGCTCGACGATACGTCGGTGCGGGGCAAAAAGTTGTGATATCTCTCTCGTGCGGGAGCTGTCGCCTTTTACTTACAAGGCGTATGATAAAGACAAATATACATTTCTGTATGTTTCTCAAACGCTGACTCTTTTATACAGAAAAAAGGTTGGAGGTCTAAATAAGCCTCGAACGCACTGGGTATATATTTTTTTCACACAGTGCGGGTTGAGGTTAATTTAGCCTCAAGAAAGTTGACCTCAAGGCCGCACGGAGCGGGGCGCGGGCGACGCGGGAGTCGACCGCTTGAGGTCAGTGCGGTGATAGTTATCGATGTTATATAATATAATGTTATAAATGAATGGGTTTTATTTACATAAACCAAAATTTATTTTCTTCCTGTTAGAGCATTTATACAAACCTACCTCTAAACTAAGCAAAGCTTGTACTATTGCTACTTAACGGCAATTAACAAACGTATGTATAGATAAATAAATATTTAAATAGATAAGCAACCATGACCCAGGAACACATATTTGCGATAACACACAATTAAACGCCTTTAAAGATGCTCGATAAGATGATCATTCTTTCATCGATAATTTAGCTATAAGTGCCATTCCCTGGTCTAGTCTCAGATAAAATTTAGTGCGTTTTGAGAGCTAAAAGACCTCAAAAATTCTTTAGGTATTTTTTCTTAAGCCAGAGGTCAGAACCAAGGGCGAAGCTAAGTGTAAGTGTAAAACATTTACTGAGCAATGACTACAACACAAAAAAAACTCCATGTCCTATTCTTGGCAAAGTTATGAAGTATTTAAGTAACTCCTGAAATTTGAGAGCGATTCGGCCTCACCCGCACTGTAAAAGAGTTCCGGTTTGGGCTAATTCGATCTCAACCGCACCAGCCAAAAGTCCTTCAAGTTGAGACCCGCAGCGAACGTGTTAAAGGATCATTGATTTAAATCTTTAAGATTAGTTATGCTGTGACGCAATAATCATAATCTTCCTTATCGTATTGTCAACTTAACGATAGTTCTGGTTTACTTGACCGCAATAAAAATACGATATCATGTCAAAGGCATTTCGGTTTTACCCAGAAGTAGGGTTTGCAATATCCGCCCAGTTTTTTAATATTCGGATAATTGAATACTTCAATATTTATTATCCGAATATTCGGATATTTGAATAATTTTGGATAATTTTGGTATTTTATAAAATAAAACAAAATTAGCGTATTTAAAGGTGTGTAATGCATAAAATCAACAAGTCAAGTAAGAAAAAACCTGAAAATTAAAAATACAAGATGCTTTTATAATCATTATAATGAGTTGTCATTATCGCACCACGTAGGTAATTTGTAATTTTTATAATAAAATAAAATTGCAAATCACATTTTTTTAAATACCACGCGTGACGCGACGCGAAACAATAACAGACAACTTACCTACCTTCTATAGATACAGACTGACTGACTGACTGAGCGAATGGGTTCGTTGTTCGGTCGGTTCAGAGTAGGTAGGTAATAAGTACCAATAATTATTTTAGTGACAGGTAGAAAATCCGCTTTATCTGCAAGTGTTTTTGTTGCTCATTTAAATACCTAATAATAGTAACATTAGTAATAATTCGTGTCTGCTAGATTAAATCAATATATTATGTAATTTATGTAAGTTGGTATTCAGATACTTATTTAATAAAATATAATACTTAATATGGAACATTTGTCTAAACACCTTATTTGGGCAATACAGATGGACATAAAACGTCATTAGTCATTAGTGTTTTTTCTCGTACTTTTTTTTTGATTTTTTCTTGCTTATAAATGATTTTATTAGTGTTTTCAAAATATCCGTTTATTCGGATAATTCGCGGTTTAGTATTCGGATAATTTTGAATATTATTTTCGGCGGATATTCGGATAATTGAATATTCGGATTATTCGGATTGCAAACCCTACCCAGAAGGAAGGCCCTGTTTAGTATTATTTATTGGATGCTTTTGTATTTTTAATCGGGCTATTGGTTTTGATTTCAAAAAGCAACAAAAGCCTGTTGATAAGTGTTAAAGGTAAAGCAAACAAAGGAAGATAATCAATTATTCAATAAGGAAAGCATTTCTAGAGTGCCGTTGGAACATAATTAATTGTGCCAGGGAGATGTGTACTTCAAACGGTAGAACTAAGGTTGGGTTTAGCGCTAGCAAATGATTATCCGCGTCTGAAGTCAAACTAAAGTACCTTGCTTTTCGATAATGCATAAGGCGCTGAAGTGTTTTTGTTTTAAATACACCGGGGAATTTGAGACGATCGATATGTACGAGTATGAAGAGATAAAGCTGAAGTTTACCCGTTCAGTGAGTTCGACTTCTTTTCAAAACAAATGATTTAATTAAACGTCACACCCTATATCCGATATTGCATTAAATATTGTTTCCATTCGTTTCCTATGTCGTGCATCAAAAAGAAAGGTGACGTTGTTAAAAAAAACTGATTATGGTTTTATTACATAAATGGGCTAGAAACTAACCAAATTATATGGTGTAAAGTGGCGCTTTGCAGTTTCTTGCCTATCATGGTAGATATAGCTCAAGTCGCTTTTTTACTACGCGGGTTCCCTCCAACTTTTTTGTGGAAGGGTGTCCCATTCGCTTTTGCTCGTACGTATGACGGTGTATGTACGTTTATGTAAAAAAGTTACATATTTTGCAATAACCTACATATTATATGAGAAAACCGTATTTATATGAATTGAAAAATGGCATGTACAAAAATACGTCACTGTTGTTGAAAAGTCAACCTAGCGGCGTATAACAATATTCTAAAATCACACTTTTTGATTTGGGGCTAGAATGTTGCTGTAGTATTTGGTTCGAAAGTGTCACTTATCGGATATAGTCATTTTACTCTATTGTGCGGGTAACATTTTATTTAAAATACTTGAAATAGTGCACATTACATTAATTGAAAATAAAACCGTGTAAAAAATATTTTAAATAAAACCGCGGAAGAAAATATTTGTCCCGCTGACGTAAGCAGGGTTGCTAGCTGTGATTGGAGGGAAAAAGCTGTATATCGACCTAAACTGTAATTCTATGGAACTTGCTAACTATGTAAACAAGCCGCCATACTAAAATTGACATTAGATGTCAATTTCAATATATTGTTTGTTTACATAGTTAGCAAGTTCTATAGAATTACAGTTTAAGTGGCGCGCAATAGGAAATGAACTTTTGGGTGATATCGTTAGTGATAGTGCACCTTTACTATTCCATAGGGAGTAACATCCCCATTAAGTACATTTTCAATTTTTTTATCAATAATAAAACACATTTTACCTCATGCCAGTGTGGTGTAGGCAGAGCTACAGAATTACCAACAACGTATATTAGTGACAGGTGGCAAGCTCATCGCCTAACAATATTACAAGCCTTTAATCTCTTAGTCGTCTCTTACGACTTCCACAGGAGGGCATGGAATTCGATTTTTATTTTGAAATAAATCAGTGGTATAAATTTAGAAATCACGAAAGTCACGTTAAACATCTAAAAACAAACATAATACTTTTATAAAAATAGTGTTATTGTACTTATTAATCATGATCGATTAATAATTACAACACATGTACTAATCTACTGTTATTAGAAATGTTGTATGTATTTAAGTTCTGTTAGTCTATGATATAACTCAGCCTTTTTACACACAGTATACATGTTTGATTATGTCTTGAATGTCCCTAAACTAATAGTATTTTAAGAGTTATAACATAAATATTGATTTGCCAACGGCAAAAGTATATTATTATTATAAACTGCAAAACATTGTCTTGGGGCCAAATCAAGTAAAAGAGAATTCGTTTGTATAGAAATACGATATGCGGGTAACGGCGCAAATCATTTTTTGTTAGCGTAGGTATATACTTATTTTGATATTATTACTTTTATAGATGGGTAGTTTAGAGGTAAATTTTGGCCAGTGTAAAAAAATATTTTTTTCCTTAGATGCAATCAATACCTTTTAACTTCAAAACAAAGCATGTATTAATTAATAAATTATTATTTTTTTCACGATAAAATACGCACATTTTTACATGTATAAATAAGCTAGGATTTAAAGATACTACCGTATTCGGAGACAAATGTCTCCGAATACGGTAGAAACAATTAACTCGTTCCTTTTTCATACTTGTGTATGAAAAATCGTCACAAAAGACTGCTCGCCGTTAACTGACCATGAGTGCGGCCAGTACTTTTTTATAATTTAAACAATAGACCACAGAAGCTAGTTCGGTCTGCAATTTGAAAATCGAACTGAATTTCAGTTACGTGTTGTGGCATATCGGTTCGCACGCTAGTCGCGGCTGTAGCGCGCTGCCCATTACCCAACTCAGTCACCGCGTGTCCTCGTCGGTGCACAGACGTCGCTCGCCGCTCGCCGTAGCCCTAGAACTACGCATATGTGATAGTCAAAACTAAACCGAAACTTTTTCGACTAGCATGCCATGTGACTCGAGGATTTTTGAGGACTTTTCACAAAGGGCCAAAGGTACCCAAACTTTACTGTTTTGTTGTTGTAAGTTCGAATTGTACTAGGTTCGCGCAAAGTAATGGTAATTTAAAATTACTATAAACGTGGTAAATTGAGTGTTTTGCACATGATTTTAATATGAAATTGTAGGCTTATAATAAGTGCAGAGAACATTACGTAAGACAGGTATTGTAAATGTCATATTTATACTGATAATCATAAACGACTACAACTACTAGTCCATATTAATCTGATTTTAATTATGAAAACAGAACCTTTATTCCATATCACAAATTAACGATTCAACCACAAAGCACGAGTGATTTGTACGCCGCCTGAAAACTCACTCAAACATTATTTATTGAACGATGATTTTCATTTGCTGTGGCAGTTATACTGGGAAAATATAATCCCTTTATTGTTTTAATTATCCCTCTCTGCAGCTTGACCATTTATTGAAATCTTTACAAAAACATATTTATTTAAAACAAACTATCAAAGAGAGATTAAAAAATATTATCATCAAAAATTGAGCCTAGACTTTTTTCAATTTTTTGATGTACTGTATCATCTGGTTGTCAGGATGAATCTTGGTGGGCCCACTTTAAAAGTACAGAGGCAAATTATATGTTTCAAATTTCACTCCATTTCAATGAAACAAACTCGTTAAAGGGTAGGTATCATTGTACTGAATTTAAGTAAGAGCTAGTAAACCAATACAATTTATTTATTTAATTATTTTTTTTCATTTGTCAAGGATTTACACTAACACCATTTAAATATACTCTTTAAATAAACGCCATTACTGTTTAGGTTCTTAAAATAAATGTAACTATACATAACTTTAAAGCATATACATTTAGTTAATGATGTATATTTTTCAAATATTACAAAGTCAGATTACTTATAGAAGTAAAGGTGATTAAATAATGTACGAGTACGTAGAATGTCGCGAAACAAATTTCAGCGTATTAATTAAGAACTTTTTCGTTGAAAATGATTGAAACTTTTTGTTTCTAGGTGGTCTTGTTTGACGCGCACGTTAGAATTTTAATTTTTAGTTGAAAGAGAAAGCGCGCTCAGAGAAAATCTTTAACATTATTGTTAAAATATAAACAACATTAACAGCTTATTTACAGACATTTGACAGTTATAGAGTTAAACATTTATATGTACTCATATTAATTTAAAAATAAATAGTTTATTGCACAATACCAAACTGCGGACTAAATTTTCAAGCATAATTTCGTATTTTCTACCAATAGTCTTCAGAACTTATCAATGGTCTAATCTGTTTGATAGACACAAACATATTTAGGTATAACTATTACCTTCTCTGAACTTATCACACGGCTGCAATTATAGTTTTATTTTAAATTCAGGTAGTCATGTTTTATGTAGTAGGTATGGTGTACCTGAGTAACTGGCGCGTTCGTTTAAATAATATTAACCTTACAGCTTAGCGAATATGTTTTTTTTTATTTCTCCTCTCAACAAAACCGCATTAAACGAAATTCATGAAATGTAACTAAAACTTAATGTATGTTCATAAATATTAAATGATTCATCGCAATGTTGCCACCATTCAACGTTTTTACGGAAGCGATTGAAGAAAAGTTGTTACGGTGTAGTAAATTTAGCCGAACCAAAAAAAGAGTTCTTAATCAGAGGCTGTTTAACGATGCTATCGGACAACTTTATAGCACTTGAGGTTTTATTGGGGTCCAACGAGGCTATTATTATGCAAAATCACCGCAGATGGTTTTATTAGAAATTTGCCCTTGTACCAGCGGCCGGCGCTTAAGTTATCTTTTCGCCGCCTTAATAAATAATCCCACATAAGTCTCTAGGTTAAGCGATAATATTGAGAAACATGTAGACCAGAGTTGGCTATGGGTTAGTGTGGGTAAAACTACTAACATTCCAAAGTAAATAAAGTGTTGTCATTTGTAAAAGTCATACATTTCTAAGGTGAGCGGCAATTCGTAAAAGTAGAAAGTTATATAGATCTTTTCAAAATTTACATATTTTGTTCTGTAATGTAATACTCATAAGTGCATCGAAACCGAGATACCTGGGTCTATTTTAAATACACCTATCTCACCTACTAAAAAGTTAATACTTAATTCTTTGGTATCTCCGCTCCAATATTATTTAACGCATTGAGGTCATCTAAATCATAATAAGAAAATCATCCTTGGCCGCTGAAAAAAAAGAAAACAATGTGCTTACAAAGTTACCCAATTTCCATTAAGTTTTTTATTTAGCTAGGCCTAGTCTGGAGTCTGAGGGACTCTCTTACGTAAATAAACGATTTGCATTTGCAATTATAGCACAACTTTTATTAAGAGAATAATTATGTCTACCAAATATGAATTCATGTGAAGGTTTCTGATTTAAAAGATTGATAAAAAAACCAGGCATGTCGGACTATGCTTAGTTTAGAGTTCCGTCGTTGATAAGTATGAGCAAATTTTCTATTGAAAATTACTTGTGAGTTAGGTATTTGGTATAAAAAGTGGCCTCCTGTAAATAAAACAGCAATGAAGTATTATTATATTAGCCGTGGTAGTTTTCCTTTGAAATTCGTTATGAGCTTTTATTAAAGATATTTACCATATTTTAAATACTTTTAGTTTTGTGTCCCCGAAATGAGAGGTCCTCGTGTTTTTTAAGAGCTACATAACCATAATATAATATCTAACACGATGTAGGTAAGTTAAGAATGAAACGGTAAAAAGGAGGGGGAGTTTTTTGTTTTTTTTTTACTTATTACCTCATCGATTATATAATCAAATAAAAATGTAGAAAAGTAAAACCTGAGATGTTATTTATAGGGACGTCATTTATCTCTTTGTGGCAAAGTATTTTTTGTATTCTCGATTTTAATACAATATCTTGTTAACGTCTAGTATCTTACATTTTCTTGACAAATTTCCGTCACAACGTTCCAATAGAATACTTTAATGGCTGTAACGTATGGACAGATGGACATGACGAAGTTATAAGGGTTCTGTATTTGCCATTGAGTTACGGACGGTTCCGGAAAAAGGAAGCCTGGGTTGTTTTTACAAGTGCGAAAAGGAAAATTGTACAAGCATCTTATTAAAACCTTGAACATTGTATTGAGTACTAGCTCCAATTATCGTTTTTCCCCCAGATAGTTTTTAATTCTCCAGGATGAAAAGTGTAAGTTATTTCCGTTTTAAATTTCAGCAGCAGTTGCAACGTAAAGGAGTACCAAATTAACACACAAATTTTCTCATTTATAATATTAGTAAAACTACTTAAAAAAATGTTTCAACCCCGTGTGGGCCGGTCCCTTAACGCGTGTTTTGACATTTTAACGAATGTGTAGCAGACTTAAAGAGCAAACGCGGCATCAAAGAGGCCAGTTTGGTCGTGTCGCTAATTAGAAGCTCTTGGCAAGATGTAAATACTTAAATGCATACCGTAACCCATCTATGTTCGAAGTTCCACTTCATTTAACTAAAAATGGTTATTTATTTTACAATTGAGAAATTTTGTTTCACTTAATTTACTTCGCCTCAAAATGTTAACATAATATAATTTGCTTTGCTACTTGTTTTGTCACCAAAGTAACAATGTGCAATATTCACGTTTGACAACCTTTTTTTATTTATTTCGCCTACTGATTGATTGATAGAGATTATACCACCGGACATCAATACGCCATTTAATTTTGTACTTTACCGCTCATAGTACAGTCAACGTCATATAGTTGGTAGCATCCAAAGTAGCCAAATAGTACGTTACACGTCATTATTACCGTAGTAACAAGGGCGTGTAACGAACTATTTGGCTACTTTGGATGCTACAAACTATATGACGCTGACTGTACAATAAAGTATAAACCAAAAGTTCAATTCCATTATATTACAGAAAGTTAAAGCAACTTCCATAATTTCAAATATGTATGTGTATATGTTTAAAAAGTTAAATGCGACGACGTGTTTAGTGAGTTGGAGTGGTAGGTTGGATGGCGGCACTGCGGTGGTACACTTTTAATCAAAAATAAAACTTAACATGTTCTGAAATGCGGGATAATGATAGCGGAACTCTATTGGATGCTGAAGGAAAAAATGCTAAAGTTCTCATATAATTTCAAAGAGAGGAAATTTATAAAATTGAGAATTTATTAAATTTGATTTTTAAAATATCTGGAAACTAAAAGTGTGGCATACGATTCTTCGGACTTTTGGACGAACTATAAAGGAAAACATAACAGTAGATTTTTGATTTTTGGTTCACTTTTTTACATTTTTGATCTACGTTACTGTGTAGCTACCTACATTTGAAATAGTGGTGACTCCTCCTTCTGTACTGAACTATTTATAGGACACAAGCGCAAAGTGCTAGTTCATAATTCCCGTTGGATAAATTCCTTCTCTTCCTTCTCTTCCCTTTTGACCTCGCACTACCCACATCATGTTATTCATATGCGGCGACGCGTTTACAAAAGCAATAAATAGGCTTCACGTAATTAAAAGTTTATCAATTTAATTTCCGGTTTAGAAACTTATGTTAGAAGTGATTCCAAGTTTAAATAGCAAATCTTTCTAGACTGATCTTAAAAGAAAATCTTTTTGTTTCATCTGAAGCTGAAAAGTAAAGGAGCGATGTGTATATTAACAAAGTTTGATTATTCAAACGAATTACTCGTAAAGGTGGGTATGTTTCTCTCTTTTATTTCATTACATTATAGAGAGCTTAAAACTCCTGTGATATAAGTTCGTAAAAGGATAAACTTTGCAAACATGTGAAGGGTTTCGAGGAAAATTACCCACTGAGAAGTATTTCAATATTTTACGAACAAAATGCGAGAAAGGGCGCCGGAGATAGAAAGCCTTTATAAAATCTTTTCCATGAGTGGATGCTTAGAAGGGACAGTCACTTGAGAAAACGATTTATTCTCGGGAATTCTTTTAAGAAAGACAATTTTAAGAAGCTAAAATAAGTACGCGACAGATGTACTTATAATTTGAACTCGCACTCCAGAAGAATATAAGCTTTAAGAGGCTTATTTACAAAATGATAAGAAATGTTATATTGTAAGTTTCTAACAAGTTTGTGCATTAATGATGGCTGGAGGAATCGTCCAAACTCGTCAACGATCAAAGATTTATCCGTGACATGTGATGCTGTATATGCCAAATGAAACAATTGCTGTATATGCCAAATGAAAAAAAACAGTACTTGATAAACAACCAATAAATGTTTAACGAATGTCCATTAAACATTTAGTTCATTATTACACAGTTACCATCACTAAAAAACATAAACCTATTGTTAAACATCAAAATATCGTTAAAATACTTTATCGAATTTTACGGCAAACTTCTACGGTGACTTAGCCATTATAGTCAAAATAATATTTTTTCAAGACAAATCCGACTTCCATTGACATGCCTTTATTTGTAGCGTTTCTGTTACTTACACACTACGAATCAGAACCATATAATTATGTATACAGAACGAAACGTATCAAAACTGACAATTAAATTATAGTCAATATTGAATCGTAAACTAGTGTGGGGTGTTAGTTTGCCTGCTTTGATCTTTATGTTGAAGATCGTACCATCCCATTAGACTGATTTGCTCTTCCTTCAGTATATGAATCAATCAACTGGAGAAATAGACATATATTTTGATTTACCTCACGACGCTCGGTATAGGATGTTTAGATGATTATTCAAAACGCGGTGACTTTAGCATGAATAAGTGTTAATAGTTTAATTCGACCGATTTTATCTGTATATAGGTAGGTTTTGCCATCCGTAAGAACAGTAAAAATATATATGCGAATTAAGTAAATGTACAGTGTGTTCAGTACAGTCGATTTCAAAGATTACATGTTAAATGTAATAAGATAAATAAACTCAAACATATTATTGGCATTGACAATTCATTGACCCTGAAAAAATTACACTCGATGTCAAAATTAACCATGGGCTTCTTGAACAGTACTTAGAGCTAAATATTTGAGATTAAGATACGCATAATTGTTATTCAGTTCAGATTACAAACTTTAGAAATAAGTAATAGTTGACTTGTAAAGATAAAGATTGATTAACGTATGACGATACACGGTTCGTTTAACACCGTCCATGGAGTCAGATTTCATAACCTGGGCAGTCTGGCACTGGACTAAACCTTCAGCGCTCGGAGATAAAGGAAGCGACGCCAAATTAAAGAACAACATTGCACCGCTCTTCAAGTTGAATTGTTTTTGCAGATGACTTTCAGTTACCATGATAATGAGTTTCGTATTTGTCTTTGACTTGTGGTAAATTAGTTTCTCGTATTCCCTCTCCAATTTGTATTAAACTGGTGCAGCAAATTTTGACGCACGTGATTAATTAATTAACCTTCTAATTGCATGTCATATGCAATAAATAAGTGACAATTTGATTTGGCTCGTTTCTTAAAAAGTATTGTGGGGGCAAAATAATTGAACTAATTCGATTCGATCATCGTTTAATAACAAGGGCTTTAGCTATCGTTTAAAAAAAAAAAAAGGTTGGTTGTTATACAACCAAATACCCTTGTTTTTCAACACATTGGTCGTTTCCTTCCTAGTTTTGATTTTAAGCAGCATTTCCTATTTTCGACCTGATGCATTTTTTGTAATCGTCGTGATCAATTCATGTAAGTAATAAGTATAAATGAATAGATAAAAACCCAGACACGTAATGACCGCTACTTTTACAACTGTTTTTGCAGCTTTTATTTTTTCTTAAAGAAAGTATCCTTACTTGGTAATTATTATCGGTGAGAACTTATAGGGATTAGCTTTTAGTGTCTAGTTTTAAGTTATTGTTTCGTTTCGTAGTGGTTGGTTATCCAGGTAAAAAAATAAAATCATTTCAACTGGTTCAACCGTTTTTCGTTGATCCTAGACAATACGGTACATCCGTTTGGGATTCACGAAATAACAGACAGGTGTCGTGAAAAGATTCACGAAATCAAGACACAGAAACACACGTTAAATTATCAACACTCCCCCGCGTCGGGTGAGGTTAAAAACCGAATTCACCGAGTCAATAATTTACCGAATACCAAAAGTTTAACATCTTACGATGACCCTTGCTAAGACTGCGCAAAAGAAAAAACCCAAAAAAGAAACCAAGATAAAATTCAGTTGAAATAATTATCGGAAAAATATCTCGATGATCTTTTGAATGATGCCTTATTTTATTCGTATTAGAACACCGGTCACAGACGATTGGGAGCAATTTGAAGGGATTTATACGCGGTGCCTTCGGGAGTCTTTGCCCGCCAGCCAATCGACCCTCAAGTCCGGTGTGGATTTACATTTGTTCGTTTGACAACGACCCAGTTCAAACAGAGTTATTAAAAAGCCAGCCTTGATGAATTTGGGGTTTCGTTTAATATCACGGGTCAGAGTTCTAAAGTTAAGATTCAAACAAACTCTGAATGAAAGTCGGCATATATTTTAATCCACTTTTTAGAACCTTTGACTTTGTTCTTTTTTATTATTCACGGCAAATGCATCCTTCGTAAACAGGTTTTGCGGTTCTTATCAATTTCGTTTATTCAGATATCCCTCCTTATCCCTTCTTACATTTATTACCATAATCTTTAGTCACAGATGTAACGTAACGCATCTATAGCTCATGCAATTTATGATGGCGAGTGGGCTTTACTTGTGGTAAACACATATCTGTATACGTGTCAAAGTGTGCGTGACAGCGAGAGCGGGTATAGTAAGCATAAAAAATAAAGAGAAGTATTGGACACATGATACTTATTATACTGTTGCAAACCCTCTAGCAAATAATGATAAGAAATAATGCAATTAAGTATTTTAAACCGACTTCAAAAAAGGAGGTTCTCAGTTTGACCGATTTGATTTCTCCATCAATTATGGTCCGATTTCAAAAATTCTTTTTTTGTTTTGTTTGACTGAGTTTACTTCCGAGGTGATATAACGCTTATATTTTCTGTCTTAAAATTACGTACAATTTTATGTTACTTAAAATTAAAACCTATCCGTAGGTTTGTCTTTATTTTAGAGGGCTTATTATTGCCGTGTTTCTTGGGTGACTAAACGTGGATCAAACATCCGTCACTCTCACACTTATATGTATGTACTTGTCAGAAAGTGTCGAATGTTTTATTACCGTTTTGTCAAGCGATAAAGACGGATAGGCCCACAGTTCTAAATAAATTTACTGTTTTTATTTTAGGATACTTCAAAATAAAAATACGTTATACCTCGCTATGAATAACTTTGCGTTTTTTCCGGATATTGGACATGCTGACGGTAGTTTGTGGCAGTAAGCGTCGTGGAAACAATATGCACAAGTAACTCGAGCGACGGCGCGGTCGCGACTGATCGCTCCGTCAGACACGCACACTACCGCAATGTGCATGTACACCTTCAACCACTAATAAAGCCCACTCGCCATCGTGAATTGCATGAGCTATAATAACAATTATAATTTGGCACATAGAGGTACATTTTGTTAAAGTAGCAAAGCAAAATTACAGACAGGCAAACACTTTATTTGCCTCCCACTTTTCCTTCCTCCTTTTGCTTTGTTAGTAACTTTGACCACGCTTATCTATTGTGGCAACCTAAATAGATTCATTGCCTACCCGTTACGTTCAGAGTTTTCGGTTGCTTATATACCTACTTAGGATCCTGATCGCTACCATCATCTTAACCACTAACCTCCCACAAAGCAGTAGTGCTCATATTGTTCTATTCCGGACTCACGGTAAGAAAGCCTGTAAAACGGTAGCATAGAGATATTCTATCTTTGTCATTAGGTCGCCTTAAAACACATTTTTCATTAGGTGGCCTGCTCGGTGCTTTCTACTTGCCATAAACGTTTCTGCATTCCTGTTTCGTCCATCCCTTGGCAGAACTTGCACATAGCGTCCCCCACACAGACACTTGGTCAACTTTCAATGGTTCCATGCTCCATTATTATGGAATAGGACTGATAAACGATAGTGTATAATGACATGGTTTGGTGCAACTGATACCTGACTAACCTTTAGTAGGATATTGCAGAAGTATTTAAGTTAATTTAAGTAAGTAAATATTCATGCTGTCTTTTTTTTTAGATGAAGTCGTGGACTGCGAGCGAGCAGGATACGACGTTGCCCTGCTGCCGCACGCTACACGTCAAGCATGCGGCTTACGCAAGTGCCCTATACACTTTGGTGAGTCTATACACTTTGGTACTCTACAGAACTTTGTCTTCACATATGCACAAATCAAAATGTTCACCAAATTGTTTTAATCTGGGAAGCTTTATACTATTAACATTTTAAAATTTGACTAGTTTAAAGCTGAGAAAACGGATTTTAGCCAAGTGCTAATAAAATTATAAAGGGATTTAATGTAAGTTTGCCTCTCAGACTTGGGTAACTTTTTATAGAATGTTCCGGTCGTTTACAATCCAATCGCCTAATCCTCAAGAAGGGTTCAATCGGCTTATGCAAATATACTTGACCAAGTATCGTGCTTGTTCAGCTCTTACACATTTTGCTATTGTGTGCAGGATTTCTTATTTTATTACAATATTGGAAACCCACTGGCTACTTACGGGATACTGGATTGAAAGAGTCCAGCATTTTTTTTGAATATTTGGGGTTCCGTATCCGTGACCCTTGAAGTTCTCCTGGAAGTGTAAGTAATAATATCCCGATGAAGAATTATAGGCCTGTCTCACTTTTGAGTCATAACTACCTACATTTTGGTGTTGAGTCGTTACGAATTTAATAAGGTTAACTTTTTAAATCATGATGATGATGATGTTTTTGGCATCATTGAGTTATTTCAGAGCTGATATACTTCTTGAACGGCCCGACCATCCATCAAACTTAATTTAAAAACTATAAATTAAGGACATAGACATACGCCACGATAACTCCATTATCCTGGTCAGGAGTTAAAAGTTCATTTTGGCCTGTGTACTCATGATATCTATACACAGTTAACGGTTTGGCGTGAAAATAACTGACTCTCAAAATCTCTTGAGTAAAGTATCATTTAGATGTTCTAACTTCCGTACTCGGTCCACAGAGTTGTTCTCTACATCGTTCAGCCATAAAAAATATGTAAAGAATGGATACCTCGTGAGAGCATGCAATACTTATAATAAGAAATATTCTCATATTGACCTATTCGGACTTAAGTATCATCAATTTGTTTCTGCAATTAAGAAGGTAAATAATTAAATAATTGAATAATTTGTAAACTTTAAAGTATATTGGTACTGTTTGTTTCTTTCACTATTGGATTACTAATTTACTTTCCAAATTCAAAATTTAGTTTTAAGTTGTAGTTTTAGTTTATGTTTTCTACTTAATTATATTTACTCATTATAATAATGTTAACTCTTTGAGCAAAATTAATGTATTAACTATAGGTGGAAACTATTTTGGCTAATGAATTAAGGACATTTGTTAATTTAGTTGTATTATATCTGCTGTATGTTTCCCTTTACAATAAATAAAAAAAAAAAAAAAAAAAATAACCCTAAATAACTTATTTAGATTAAGAGGATCCACGCTTAAATCATGTAGCTGTCAAAAAAATCATATACGATATAAAACATAATTATACAAATTCCAGTCCGATTTCGTGGTTTTTTTAACATATTGTAGTTGCTATGATTAACTATATTTTTAAGTTCCCGTTTTTTTTTGTTTTTTTCTTTCTAAGAAATATTTTCTTGGAAAGGAAAATATACAGACCTAGTTATTCATGATACCTACAAGATATTAAAAAGTAGTATAAAATAATTGCTATAAAGAACAAAAACCACTTGCAAAAACGAAAAAAATAAAGTCTTTTAAAATGGTCGGTATCAATCCAACGGAAGTCGCCTTAATATTTGTAACAGACGATCTAATAATAACTCTCGTTCAGTAACACTCTGCGGCTTATTGATATTTAGCGCATTGAAATCCAACCACAGCGTTCAGTCCTTTGTGTTTATCAAATCCATTCCTTATCCGGTTTGAGAACTGTTCAAGTTCGAAGTAAGCCACTAAGTTGAACGAAGCGTTATTATCTTATTCATCAACCAACTTCAAACAGTTTCAATTCCCTTAATTTTTAAGATCAGAATTTTGGAAGATACTGGGGCCCATTCTTTTTTTGTAAATATCTGAAAACCTACATTTTCAAACTATTCTTATAAACTAACATTGCAAATTGTCTGAATTATGTATTAATATATTTCTTATGGAGTCCCCTTGTTTCACCGACATTCATTTCATGGAATCACGATGAATTGTGTTGCTATTCAAAATTAAATTAAGTTTACTAAGTAAGTAGTTCTTTACTTTATATTATAGTAGGTTTACTATGTATTTTTATTAAAGTGACTTTCTATTTTCGTTTGACGTATTAAATTTATATGATTTCGTCGAAATCCACCTACGAGTTACAAGTATCATCCAAGCTCGACCTTAAAGTGGCTCCCTCAAGCAGTCAACCGCAGCTTTGCCACACTGGTTTGTATGATTTTCTATAAAATAATAATCGAGCGACGCAGTCGTCACATTCGAGAGTTATTTCGGGAGGAATCCATACAAACTTGGGCCTCTATTTAACTTTGATTGAAACCATGTTGTTGTTTTATTTAAGTAGTGTTGCTGCGGGCACCTGCTTGCTAACTTGGATTGAGGTAGAGCGTGAAATGATACTTTATAACTGAGGAGTTGGCCGGCGCCTGGCAGAAAAGTACCTAATTATGGCTATTACCTCAAATACTATTTGAGATGACTTGCCAGTGGAAGGGCTATCAGACGATCAAACGTTTAACAGAAAATGATTTACCGTTTTTTATTTTCTTCAATTGTTTCGTAAAATCAGACGTCACGGTTTCATAACCACGAAGTCAAGAAGATACGTATGTGAGTTATTGTGGATATTTGATGGGATACCATGCAATGAGCTGAGTGGTTTTTTATTTTATTTTATAATATTATTTCATAGACTGTTCGAGTTAAAGTAGGTACTTCTTCAGTAAATTGGGCAATAAAGATCGGGTATTATTAACACGTCGGTTATATTTATTGAATCTACTTATAGCGCTTCAGCCTAGACCATCATCGCCAAAAAGAAGTTAAACCTGATTCTTAAAACACAATCAGGCGTCACATTTTTACAACCGTTAAACCTTTAATTGTGCTTTTAATTTGATGATTTCACATTTGATTATATCTACGGGAATTGAAACTTAATTTTGATTTATGACACATGTCAATACCGTAACATTGATTGCAAAAACAACTTGATGTACAGACAGAGTTAACTTCCATCATCAATGGTCGCGAAAGTTACCGCCTCGACTGCCTACCGCTAACTAGTGTGAAGCTATTGAAGTCACCCATGCGTGTATTCCAATTGCTCCTGTGTGAAATTACTTCGCTGTATGTTCGCTTTGATAAAATCTATGTACATATTACTCATCGGCGCGGAGGTGGCGCGCTCGAGCTCAAAATTTGAAATTTCCGGAGCATTTACCCGTGCGACATTGGAACTCGATAGGAATTTACCTTCAAATTCGGTGTTGAACATATTTTTTTCTCCAGAAAAGGGTTGAATATTGAAATAGCTCGCAATGTACTTCTCATGTTGATAAAAGGTTATTTGACGGAACCCTCAACAAACATAATTTTTCGTTTAAATATAATCGTTACTTTAATAACTGTAAAATAAAAGCAAATTTAAATCCTTTTTTAGCTATTTGATTTGATTATGTCACAAGCGACCTTTAAAATGCTTAATCTGCTGTTCTTTGGTGCAGCATGACGTTTTCTTGAAAATAAATAAATTCACTAACTACTGAATTGAAAGTTAAAGATCCATTGTTAATTGAGTTGTTTGAGCCGCTCTATCCTTGGCCTGACCGCCGACGGCTTATAAGCCTACCGAGCGTCCCGCTGCAACCAAGACCGAGACTTTAGGTAATTTAGGAATTCCCTCGTTAACCAATTCCAGGAACGTGGATAACAAATGGCCTTAGATACGACAGTTGAACGTCGACGATAGCCCCCGCGGCTCGCTTGATTGCACTGCCTTAATTAATATATCTCCGTAACATTAAACCTTTATCGAAGGTCTATGTAGTCTGATATTAATCTTAGTGTTATATTCCAATACATAGCACCAAAATATTTGACGATGAAGCTTTTTGCGGAAAATGTCATTGTTTATGTACTTGATGAAACCTGGGAACTTGATGAAACAGTAGACGTAATTTGTATTTCTCTCTGATTTTTCTTTCCACTGATGGTAAGATCTACCGGTCAGATATTAGTCTTATATATTTATCATAGCGACAGAAAAGAGGAACCGACATTTAATAATATATAAATAGTAATATTAGTAATACTAATATATAAATAGTAGTAATATTAATTTCCCAGTAGGTACAATGTTTTACGAAGTGCTTAAAACAAAATAAGAAAAACCCAAAATATTTTTTACTTGAAAGTATTGTTGTTTTTAAACGAAGAAATGTACAGAATTCTAGAGCAAAGCTCTACTATGCTTTTGTAGCATTAAAGTTTCCGAACACCATACTTCAGTGCAAAGTATTTCTACAAACTTTTCGCGTTTCACGCGAGCATCGAAGTTTTTCTTTTCCGCTTTATTTTTTGATACTTCACTTAGTATTTAAAATGCTAACATTAGTTGAATTTTAATTTTGTGATAAGTACAACACGGTTTTACTTCAAGGATTTAGATATGTAAACTCGTGTTAGGTATAAGTAATTATTTATTTTTTACATGAGTCTAGCTTATAAACCGGCAATATTCTGTAGATTGAACTTAGTTTTATTTTTCTATTTTGCTGATATAAGGTACCTACTAAGTTAAGTGGTTCTAGATCATTCGAAAAGACACATTCATTTTTAATTCTGTACCACGTATATATAAATGCTTATGACATTTCACTGTACGGCAGCGACTGAGGGCGTAAAATACATTTCGGTCCGGCTTTCACTTTTAATTTACGTGACAAGAGACCGTTTTTTTTATGTTTGTCACAAATCTTAATGAGAAAGTACATTGTCAAAGACGAATCAAGAACACTTGTAAAAAACAGAGCTTTCTTTCGTTGATTAGATCTTTAAGAATTCTCCACCGCTCTGATGTAACAATGAAGTGGTCATGTCGGCTCCTTGAAATTATTTACACTTTAAATTAAGAGCTTTTACCACGACTGACGTTAACTAGCTACTTATGAACGTTTGAAATAATAAATACAATAGTTTTATTTGAGAACATCTGAATTTAATATTAAGTATTTTTAAAATCATTTAAGAGTAAATCCTGAGGTCAGTAGAATCATTTCCATCTCATGCTGCAATTAGTTTTACTTCCTTATTATAGGTATTTTCTGTTTGTAGTTTTTGGTATTTTGTTGATAGGTAATTTTTATTCGTTTACATTTGTATAAATATATCTAGTTCTTCCTTTTTTTTTAAATATTACTCAAAGAGTATTTATTGTAAATTAACAGTCCAAATTCTGTTGTGCGATAAGTAATATCTTGGTCGTTGGTATCTAGCAAGAACCTAACTTCAACGTTAGCATTGACTTGGTAGAAAATTCCATACTTCCAATCATGAATTTATACAATTAATGTTGAGGCCGTCGTTTTGAACCTCTTGAAAAACCTCACCACACAAATTATTAACAGTCACCTCATAACTCAAAACAGAAGTGGTCTCATTAACATATAAATTTCATAACAATTATAGTGAATTTGTAAACAAATAATTTTGAGATGACAACAGCTGTTTTCGAACGTAGGTGTTAGCTAGATGTATAAATTGTATTATAAAATAAATATTGGAGAGGTTTTATAATGCTTTATGTATAACTATATATTTATTTATTTGTTGTATGTATATTTATTTATACTATATTGTAGACTCTTTCAATTCTTCTAAATTTAATTAAGTAAAGGGAAAGTATTGTCTTTTTATTGCACCTACCTACTTTTTTGATTTCTGTTTCACCTTAAGGTTGACTGGTAGAGAATGCTTGTAGCATTAAGTTCGCCTTTTGTACACTATTTTATTTTTGTGCAATAAAGTATTTAAATAATAAATAAATAAATAACTAAAAAGGAGGTTGATATAGCGCAATTCCGATCGCATTTAGGTCCAATTAATTAATTGTGACATCCTTTTTGTAATCTAACTACAGGGATCGATTTCAAAAGCCTATAACTCAAACAGGTTTAAAAAAAATCATACGTTATCAAACATTGCTGTATCCCAATTGATGCAGGCGAATCGAATTTGTAGAATTGTTAACACGAAGCAATAGCAGGTATAAAAATGTTTAAAGCTCTGTGCATCGATTGTACTTTATAGTGTAATTCAGTTAAGATACATTTTTTTAGCATGGAAATCAATAAGAAACACATATTAAAACCGTCGCAACTCAAAACCGTAAATTACAGATTATAATCTAAAT
Organism: Acleris sparsana; assembly: GCA_923062465.1. Taxonomy (NCBI): domain Eukaryota; kingdom Metazoa; phylum Arthropoda; class Insecta; order Lepidoptera; family Tortricidae; genus Acleris; species Acleris sparsana. The sequence continues at coordinate 10,233,498 of OV281289.1, forward strand.
TGGGCAGTAAAGCCTCCATAATGAAATTTTGGAACAGATAAGTATCTCATTACTCAAAGTGGACCGCTTAATAAGCCTTATGAAAATCGTCAGCCTACATTTTTGCTGGTGTCCTCTCTCGACATTCCAAATATGTTATCAGTTTAACCCCAGCCCTTTCCGGTTTATCCTTCTAATTATTTTAATTTAATAATCATAACGAATTGCTGTTCTCTTACCGTCTCCACGTTATAATAACAACTCATAATTATTGCGGTATCTTTTTAATTTATTCAGTTAAAAAGATAATCACAGCACAGATTTTAATTATTATGCTAATAAAAAGTTGGCTTAGTTATTATTTAGCCTTCATTGTAAATTAGTAAAATTTGTGGCGTAATAAATTCGAAATTTCCATGTGATTGAATAATAATTGAGTTCGAGCTGTTTTCATGCATTAATTTGCGTGTCAACTAGGGATTTTCAGTTTGACTGCGGTATAGTTAAGTCTGCTACTAAAAAGTAGTTAGTTGGATTGGAGCGGAAACTCGGTGTGTTCATTCGTAAGTCAATATTCATATCATTTAAATTGGTTGAAAGCCATCGGTAGTTACATCATCAACATAATTGGTGAATTAGATTCTTTACTGTCAGCATATTATTGATAATTGTAGGTAGGGAATATAAGAATGAAAGAAACATTATGTCCCTATTACATCAGTGTATCCAGGTGTGGTAACATACCGTGTACGGCACCTCGGACCACCGAGGTCGCTACCAGACGCCATCGGCAACATCAAGGGTCTGCTAGGCTTTCTGGTGGAACTGCGTTGGCAGGAGTAATACCACCAACCCCCCAAGCAAAATAGGCGCATATCTAACTCGTCGAGTTGCGGAAAAGAGCCCGCCACAACCTATTACCTATACATCAGTATATCAGTAGACTCCTCCGCTACTGTCACCGACACATTTTGGTTTCAGCCAACTACTTAATATCAGTGGAATTGATAACAACTTGTAGCGGCTTTAATCTAGTGCATCGGTTGGCCTGCGCATTCGGGTCAACCAGCCATTTGACACATACAATCAACCAAACATAAAATATTTCGACTGGCATAAGTGGACTCATATTTATTTGATGTTGTACAAGCGTTCGTTTAGATTTACTAATTGAAATGCCGTGTGTTACTTCATCAATTACTTGTATCGTTAAAAGATGAAAATGAGTTATTAAGTATACCGAAAGAATAGAAACAGCTACCCCACTTAAAAAAATCCAAATTCTGAGTCCCGTTAGCTATGTTCTTTTCTACAAAATTAGCCACGAATAAGGAGCGAGAGGGATAGTTTCGAAGTCCTAAATTTAGTAACCCATCTGACCACAGTCGTTGTGCACCATCTCCCGCAGCGTCCGCTCGTTCGGCTCGTGTACTTGTTCCTGAGTTTGTTTCAAACAAGTTCCCTCTGCAAGTCTTGGATCGGGATCAAAGATTCTCATGAATGCTTGGCTTTGCCCCGCCTTTTTCGTGTCAGTTTAATGACTATATTAGGATTAAGACATAAAACTGGCCAATGCGCCCCATTTTACGAGGTATTTATTGCTAAAACGAGGCTCTGATCCATTTTATTATGCTATGGATAGGGTTGTTTTTTTTAAATGTAGCGGGTTTTTTATGCTCCTGCCATTTTAATACTGCTGATGTTTTAAGCAAGGAGAGCTTAATTAATTCTAATTTCACCAAGATTTTAATATAGCGTTTTAGATACACAAATACTATATTAGATTAGAACACTACTCAAAGATAGGTTGTTTGTGTAATTTAATACAAAGGTATTATCTTAGTAAGGCTCTACCAACTTGACGTATAAAAAGGCCCTGATGTAACCTATTTACAGAAGAAGTGATCTGAATTTTGTCCTGGATTGTAGTTTATATTTTTCTAGATTTAGCGTATTTTTCCCTAAATTCCTGACTTTCATTAACATTCCACATGTACATTACAACCAATTACACCACATTTTGATTCCCGCGCCACAGGTTTGGTGCCATATTATTTGGAGAACTGTAATCTTATAAGTCACTGAATTAAAGCCTTGTCAGCGGCCTACTTGCAGGTGAATTTATTCCACACGCATAACCTTTGCTCATTCTCGTCCTAGCACAGGTGAACTGGTAAGAAAGAGATGGCTTTAATGAAGTCCTCTGTTAATTTAGAACCTTCTTTAGTTGAAAAAGTAAACACAACTCCAACTTGAGAGGTTTCCACTTTGAAATCTACTTTAGTCCCTAGATACTATAGAATCGATGACACAAGCAACGCATCAAAAATATATAATATTACACTGTATTTTCATCTACTGCGTTGTAATAAATTGTAAGATATCAAAATAACGTACGGATATTTTTATCCCTGTACTCTTTTGTTGTGTGTACCTCTTATAGCCTTCAGAGGCTAATTTTCAGGATCATAATCTTGATAACCACATTAGACGAGCTAGACGTGAGCCGAATAATGTTAGGTGTAAGGTACTGGTTGAAGGGTGGTATTAATCTAATTACTTGTTGTATGAAGGTCAACTTACGACGTTAAGAGTGTGTGAATTACCTACCCATAATCAACTTGAAAGGGTTGCGAAATGTGGTTGAAGGTAGTCCGAGCTTGTTTGAAGTTGAACCTTTCTCTAGCTGAGAAATACAAATAGTTGTACAACATTAAGTATTTTGAATTATTTTAAACTGATGTGAACAAAATGAAAGCCTTCACTTACTTAGTTTTAATCGTTTTTGCTTGGGACAAAAATACTTTATTACATTCGATATTATTTTTAACGATATGAAGCTCAGTTCGGTTCGGGTTCGGACCCGGTATGGGGAAATCTTTCTGAGATGTGAATGAATTAATATTGGTTTCTTGTGCGAATGCTTAAAAAGAGGTCGTCGTAGATTATTTAAAAAAAGGTATTAGATCTTTTAGTTAAATCTGATTTTACTACGCATAAGCTTAAAAATTAAAACAAACAGAAATACTTAATATTTTTCAAGTAATTCATCAAGTATTTATTCATAACCGTTGCTACATTTACGAATGTTTCTTAAAAAAGTAAGGAGTATGGCCTACCCTGCTAAGCACCACTTGACTAGTCAACGCCTGGCTGATCTAATAAAGTTGTTTCTAAACTTAATTATTAACAAACCGTGTATGCTTCACTTGCATTTACGAGTAATCATACCTACTTACCTAATATTTTATTAGTAAGTTCCGAGTGCAGGAACGAAACCCGATTACTGTGAGCTCAAGTTTTGCATAAGTTCATCTGATTTCACAGTACTATCAAGAAAAGTAGAAACACCAAATACTTTTTGTTTTCTTAGAGATTTCTCAGACTTTGATTTGATTACACAAATTTAACATCCTGATGTCTACAGGTTTAAAACCTGGCCGTAGTTTTTATAAGAATTCAAATCTTGCCAGTTAGTCAATCAGGTACGAAAACCATGTTAGGTTATCAGTCTAAAGTGGATATATTTGTTGCAGAATATATCAATACTGGTGGTGCTGTTGTATAGCTGGAGGATCGGAGTCAACGCCAAGCGATACAAGGAATTGGACGATGTTTATTATGGCAAGTACAACTATAGTGGTTATAGTAAACTGACACTGTCATGTACTCCTAATATAGAATACAAGACTATTATGAGCTATTTAATACCTCGATACAGATACACTGACTCATATTTTCAAAAATCTATTTAATCTCAATATAGTCAATGTAGGTTGATTTGTTTTTGATCAATTATCTACATGAAAATCAAAATGTCCTTTTTTACGAAGCTTAACTTTAAGCTAACTTGGTTATAATTATGATGATTTCTTTTAATACTTTTAAGTTCTTCAACACTAATGTATTTAAGAGGACGACGCATTTTTCACTGAGACAGAACATTCTGTCTTTGTCTGGCTAATGAGAAACGCCATAATTAGCAAATTAATGAGGAAGAAGCTTAATGAATTATGTCGGTAACAATGACCATCCATTCGTATTATTGGCCGTTCCTGTCCGTACCAGTCATTTAATTGTATTGATTGGATGATAAAGTATCGCTATTAACTACCTTATACGTGATAAAATATGAAATTTCATCACAAGAACGTTACGTAATACACGTAATATATTTACGTAATGTTATTATGATCAAATTTGATGTGATATGATACGTCTATAGAGACCCGTATTTAGTTGATTAGTTAATAGACAAATAACTTTTGAAACTGTTATTAAATGAACGTCGAGGACACTAAGGCAGTTTGGTTTATTTAATAAAAAAGTTTTTGCGAATTCCAACAGGACCTGTCACGTAAAAGCCCTTTGCCTTTTTCAAGTCGACGTCGCTGTAGATTTGTGGGGAGCCTTTAAAATAAAAAAGGTATTTGTGACAGCACAATTTGTGTATTTTCCCAGCTCTTGCGATTACCAGTCGCATTGATCGATGGCCGACAAAAGAACTCAATTGGCCGGCTGCTGAAATATTTCCACCAACCTTTAATCAAGGGAGAAGTGATTAATTCGCCGTTTTGTTTACATTTGACGTAGGACCGATGGCTGATATAAATCTCGAATGTTCTGCGAGTCATTGTTATTATTTATGCGTGGATTTAAAAACAAAAAAGCGCTTTTTTAAGCTATTATCTTAATTTGAGTAATCATAATAATTTAGTAGTATTTACCTTTATATTTTATCTTGCAATTCCGTTCAATTCTTCGTTGCTATTTAATAAACGATTGGTTTAAAAACCAGTCAAGTGGAAGTCAGACTTGCGCACCGAGAATTCCCTACCGTCACAAAATAAAAATATTATAGTTTAGGGAGCCAATCCACACTTCCATACTAATATTTATTATAAATGTGAAAGTGCGTTTGTCGGTTTGTTACCTTTTCACGGCTAAACCGCTATATCGATTTGGATTGAACTACGAGGAAGGACATAGGCCCGTACTTTTTTCTCGCAAGTAGCGTAAACGACATTAACGCGGACGGAGTCACGGGTAATATCTAGTTTCACATAAATACAAGAGGAAATTAATATGATAGTTACCGTAGCATAACATGGCTCGTGATAATGTTAAGCAAGCACAAGACGAGCCCAATACAGGATGGGTGATCGTCTCATCTCATATCTGCAAGAGGGAATGGAGTATAATTTACTTTTTAAATTGCAGGTATATACAATTTAAAAAGGCCGAATGTATTATGAACATAATAACGGATGTTCTCGAATTACGTTCTTCCTTGCGTTCATGAAACATGTTTTAATTATTGCGTTAATTTTAGGGGACCCTGTACCAAAAATATATACTGTCTCTATCCGAACTAAGCAAGAATTCGATTGAATAAAACTTTGTAGCATTTGTTCCGCGGCCGCCAATAGACAGGTGCTTTCTTTATACAGCGAGAAACAATTTCTCTCGTGTAAAAAATGAGCAGGTATTAAGCAAGGGAAAGGGCGATTACGGAGTAATGAATTCTGTATAAAGGCCTCGCTTTGCGCTGTTTAGCTCATTATCGGGCTTATTTCTCTTTTATTTTCGTTCGAAGCGTATCACGATTTCTTAGGTTATATTCATACCATTTTTTCAACGGCTATTTTCCAGAAGGTATCAGCTTGTTAGTATAATTTGTTGAATCTTCACGCATTTTACGCTCGGTTGTGATTTTGAAACAAAGCCTTTTTATATAATTTTTAATGAGTCTTCTAGTTATTCATTGTAATTATAAAATATCATATTTTTTTTCATGTTTCATACTGTAACATTGTCTTTGTTAAATATTTAACTAGTATGAATACTTTGCTATTTTATGTTATTTAGCAAAGTTAAATACATTATACATATTACATTTTACGTTGGATCACGAGTTTTTTTTTTACTTTAGTTTAAAATGATGAATCATACGAACACAAATAAGAGCTCGCTTTTCAATGTTTCACATTGAGCTTAGGCGATATGTGCCGAGTAGTACGTTGTAGTGTGAGCTAACTATTAAACCCGAAATTACTATCAAATGATTGTAAAAATTCGCCGTTACTTCACCTGTTTGTTCTAACAGAAATCAGAGGACTTCTCTGTTAATGTATATGGCAAATAAATATGTTATCTCTCCTTCTTTCATTTAAATTATTTATTAAAGTTTGGTTATTGTTCATCAGAACTTATAATTTAACAGCAACACGTTATCATTGTGTCTAAACGGGCCTGAATGAGCGAAATTGCCGCCTAAATAACTGAGCTGAGAGAGATTGGGAATTTTCTGATTAATCTCCATTCAGAAATCCCCGCGGGCACGGCTGGAATTGTTTAATAAATAGGCTCTTCGGATAAATAGAGGCGTTATAGTAAAATTAATAGATTGTTTTAGATAAAACCTATGATTATAATCACGATTAGTGAACATTTAAGTGATGCGTTATGAAGTATCCAATAAAAAATGTACTCAAAGCTTTTGTTCTCGACGGTATGCTCGGCGCTACCTTAACACTAAACCTATGAATAATAAGTAAAAACAAATACTTTTAATTACACACTTTATTGCAAACTATATTATTGTCAATCGAACTCACTATCAAAATACCTGTCTCACTTGACACTATAAGTAGGAGATCCTATGGCAACCTTCCGTCTCCATCACCATAAAAACATGATGGTACCAATTTATTCTGTGTGTCATAAGAATTGCATAAGTGCCTAATTATGCAAATTTTTAAGTCAATCCCACCATCCAGAAGTAGGTTATAATTGTGTTCAAAGTTTTTTTTTTCTAGTTATTCGATTGGTGAAGCTAATAATAAGAGTGTTCAAAATAAGGAAATTCAGTTTAAGGTGAGAAATATAGATAGAGCCGAGTAACTGACTGCTGAATGATTTGATAACTTAAAATTACCTTCTTACATTTAAAACGGAAAGTGAAGGTTCACTTTCCGTTTTCTGTTTTCCATACGAGATCGATCCGATATCAGTTACCATTCAAAATTTTACCTACACAAAACACAGCTAATCATTTTTAAATTTCTTCCTAATGCCAAACGGTTAAATTTTGTCTATTTAAAATTGACAAAATTGCTGCAGCCGCTGGATCACTAAGGCTATTATGATTATTATGCCTAAAGTTCGTTCTAGCGGCACTCGGCAGTAAGTGCGACTGAAACCGCTATTTATGAGGTAAAACTTGAACCACATTTTGTGTTGTTTTAGACACCGAGAAGCTGATAAATGTGTTTATACAACATGAATAATGATGTATGAAAATACCGAGCAGGTTGATCGTTGAAAGATTAATAATGAATATTAAGTAACATATTGCTTTTATATTCATTCAGCACCGTAGGAGAACACGCTTACTTGAGTGATATACAATCTTTCCTTGCAACCGGATAAAAAATGAGGTCACGTCTAGAATGCCGTGTAATATTATTCGATCATCAAAAAATTCATGAAGGGACCTTTACCACTTTACCGTGGTAGGAAACTAATGGACTCCTGAATCCTACCTATGCTTATGTGGTGCTCTTGTTCTATCATGAGTCTCGAAATAGATAAGTTTTTCGAATTTACGAAAGAGCGCAGCGTTCTTTGTTATGGATTAGAAAACAATTAAGCACAATACAACAACGTTGTCCGACATGTCGGACGACGAGGAATTTTGATTCCTTGCTGTTAGACATATAAGACTATCAGGATTTTTTTATTCCAGTTAGTTCGACCATCGGACCAAGAGTATTTTTTAAATTCCACTTGGTTCACTTCCACTCCACTGTTGTTAGTCTTAACCTCATTATTTCGAAACACGTGAATTTATTTGTTCTGTTCGTTCGAGGGGAAGTAGCTATAAAACGATTGTCTTAAATTCAAATTCAATTCAAATTTAATCATTTATTCAGTAATAAGGCCACGCCAGGGCACTAACTTACTTAGTATCGAGCAAATAATATACAAACTGATTAGTTGTTCAAAGGTTATCTAAACTTTCTTATTAGCATCTTCGGAATACTGGCATACTGATAATGTATTATTGGTATGACACTTGTTTATTGATTGTCATCCATTCTATCGTCAAAATGGCGGAAGAAGTGGCAAACGTAGCTAATTCAAATTGCAATAATATATTTTTTCTGCCACGCAAAGGTGGTGTGTTCCTTTTATATAATGGATATCAATTCTACTGCAATAAGAAATTCCTGCGACAAAAAAAAGAAAAATGCTCTAGGAACTATTCATTTAAAAGTAAGTTATATGAATAGTTACTTTTATCCGGAAGTATATTGTTAAGTTGTTTTTTTAACACAATTATGATATCGATTAATATTATTCAGATTATGAATAACATTAATCGATATCACGACCCTATAAAAATAATACATAACATTTATCAATTGATACTTGTTTCATAGAATTCACAGATCATGAAGTCAAATAATCATACGTGTAAACAAAACAAAGATAAAAATTATATTGATATACAATTGTATGAAATGAAAAAAGATGCATGTGAAGACACTTAAAAACCTATGAAGTTGATTTATGAGCAACATGTGATACCTACCCTTAAAGAACGGTTTAGATTTAATTACGAATATAGGTACCAAAATTTACATCCTTGAAAACTGGACTTTAAAACATCAAAAAAAAGCGGCTCAAGTATTAAAATTAGTTTATCAAGTACCAAGTGAGGTAGAAATTTAAATTGTTTGAATATTATTTCGAAGATACATGTATTATTGCATTCTGTTCAGAAGAAGCCAGACAACAGACTCAGGAAATTAATACTTTTTTCGCAGATGGCACATTCCATAGCTGTCCTGCACCATTCCAGCAGCTATTTACACTTCACGGTGACGTTGGATCGACTTCTGATTGTTTGAATGTATTTGCTTAAAAATTGCTTATCAATATTCAACCCTTGTCAAATTATGACCAATTTTGAAACTGCACTTATGACGGCTTTAGAAAAAGCATTTCCAGGAATAATATTAAAAGGCTGGTTTTTATCATTACGCCAAAGCGGTTTTCAAGAATGCCAAGAAGTGTGGGAATATCACCAAAGAACAAAATGAAAAAAGAATAGTTGCTCTAGCAACAGCACTGCCATTTCTACCAGCACAATTGATTCGTTCCGGATGGGAGTATATTTTGGATGACTTGAATGACTCTGATAATAAGGGAATGTTTAATTTAAAACAGTAGGTACATGGAAAAACAATGGCTGACTAGCGATGACTTCATAAAAAAGTGGTCGGTGTATGGTGAAATGCTTCGAACAAATAACTGCCTTGAAGGATGGCATACTAAACTAAATGAGCTCATAGGCAGGAGAAAGAAACCAAACTTATCGAAATTATTGGCTATACTGAAAAGAGTAAATAATTTTAATGTAATTAAAAATTAAAGGAGGAGTATTAGCGAAACGCAAAAAGAAGACGATTGTTCGCGACGAATTTGACGTAGGATTCTCTCTCGAGCGAATGTCCTGGAAAGGGTTGATGTTCAAATAAAATAAAAATAGACACGTAGAGATTTTTTAAGTTGCAATAAAGAGGACATATTTGGTTTTTATTATATTTTCTGTCTTTAAATTTGAATATAGCAATCCTCGTAGATTGATGGTCGAACCAAGTGGAATTCAATGATCCTCGTAGTTCGAGGGTCGAACCAAGTGGAATTTTAAAAATCCTCTTGGTCCGATAGTCGAACTAACAGCAATACAAAAATCCTGATAGTCCGACATGTCGGACAGCAAGGAATCAAAATTCCTCGTCGTCCGACATGTCGGACAACGTTGTCGAACCACGTGGCCGGAGGGTATGGTAAAATTAAACCTTTAACTGATGAGCTGAACTAGCGTTAGATGTATTTTGGACTTTCCATTTAGTGGAACCTTAACTATAGACGAAGACGAAGCGCAATATGGATATAAAAGTTAATATATATAATTTTAAATCGTGTGGTTATAGCGGATAATGAAAAGCTCGCTAGGAGTTTCTCAAACGAGAGTGGTAAAGGTGCTGTTTTCATAGCTTTGTAGATGAGTAAGTAAATGGTAGGTACATCACAGAGTCTATTTATTTTATTTGCAAATATGGTAAAATCGGCTTTACCTGAAAACAGCGCTAATTAGTCAAAATACGGCCTTAATTTCACATAATTTTTGGTTATCTCGCTTTTGTAGGTACCTATTATAATCGTAATATTGAAGTTAGAGTAGGTAGTTAGTTCTCTTAATGTCAATTGAATAGGAGCTACCGTTACCTCAACAAAACGATTATAAAATAGAAGCAAGATGACCTATTACTATAAAATCAAGAATGCTTTTGCGAATAACAGTCACCAGGTAACAAACGACTTCCTTCCACCTACGCTCCTTGTTCCGCATCAAGAATAAATAAAGTTCTTAGTTATTCAAAACCTCTTACACAAGCTGTTTTAACTTTCAAGACGTGGTTAGGATCGAAGTACGCTTACCCGACGTTATATGTGCATCAGCTAACTTCATAGCAACTCTTACTTCAAAGTATACTTTAAATATACTTTAAAATGTCTTTGTTCCACCAAAGGCACGCACACTGCAGGCTGTAATAAAAACAGGATTATGGATGAAATACGGACGTCGTTATGAATGACGAATAACTTTACCGCAGGAATTTATCGTTAAGCTACTCGAAAACGCATATTTTTGGCTTAAGATTGTTATTGTTGTATAATTGAAATGGGGGCCATAATTTAGGGAGATTTTTCTTGAAGTTTTGTTAACGTCGTGCCTCACCCGAGGCGTCTCATATATCACAGGCTTATGAAAATGAGACGAGAAGGTGATGTATTGGAATGAATTTAAGGCTTCGTAAAATTAATTTGCGGCGAACGAGCCAAGTCGAAGGATAATTGGTTCTAATCTTAGGTCTACAATCTTGGATTAATAAGCCAAGCGTTGTAAAATACAAACAATGGGAATTGCTTTAGTGTAAAGTAACGACATTATAATATTAATGTAAAAAAGAAGATGCATATTCTTATATGCTTTGAATAAAATCAGCCCGTTAGGATAACAGCAACATATACGAGTAAGACGTAAAAACTAAAATCGTAAGTAATTATTTACATCTCAACTTAAAAATTGGTATTTAGGTGCGTATGTATGTATGAATGTGGACATGGGAATACGTGTGACCCTTTCCATTCTGTTCCTTTGTGACCTCTTGGGCTACATTTTGATATTACTGTTACTGTTACTGTACAATTGAAAGCGCGGGATGTAAGAGTCCGTTATATATTTTTTTGTATTGGAGATACAGTTCTAGCTCCTCAGTCCTGATGCTACATAGGCATTTAACGAAAACAGTCTGGTTTCTACAATTTGCTTTTTGCTAAATTTGTTTTATTTTATGCTTTATATTCGAAACATTTTAAGCAAGGAAAGAGCAGATATTAGACGTGGATTGGTCCGCAACATGATCAGCCAGACAGAGTTTGATAACATTTCAAAATAAAGCCACTTAAAATTTCTGGCTCTTTTATGACGGATATTCTGTTTTCTGTCCGCGAATTTAATAAAAAAATCACTTGATGTTATTATTATGTAGATGAAGCTGCTATAGTAGGTTATTAATACGCAATAACCACCTTGAATGTTGGTTTTTAAAACTACAGACAACGCATAACCCTTCAACTTGCCTAAAAAGAAATGCATTTTTTACTCGTAATTGTGTCACGTTAAAACAGCTAAATGGTTTTGTAGAGAATTTGGCGAAAAATCCATATCCTGAATTAGAACCTAGGATACTTTTCCTTTTGGTGATACCCGCAAAGACTATAATATGAGTTCTATACGGAGAGAGTCACGGGTAAGAGCTAGTACTTAATAAAGTATTACCAGACCATTCGTCTCCGCAAGCAATTCCTGCCCGCCCCGACAACGCCTCCCATTATCTCGGAAACTTCGAGATTTACAGCCAGAGCGCCGTGAGCTGCAGCAGCAGTAGCCATATTGCAACTCAAGTGCGGTATTACCCGCTAATAATTTCACAAAGACATATCCTGTTCCCCGCGCTTGTGCAGGTTATGAGTTCAAAATTAATAAACTTTGAGTTTAGAATTAATATTCTTCCCCGTCCAAAATTAATAATGCGAAGTGTTTATTAACGTGCCTTTGGCATGAGCAACGAATAAATTTTCAATTAAAATGTGATTTACAGCCGTCAAGCGTTTAAGTCGTTAACGTAAATTGACAAATACGTTCTCTTACAAGATATCGTTATTAAGAAGTGAAATCCCCAAACAAGTATTATTCGAATTGAATGCAATTCAAAATGATAATTTGTAGGCTTTTGATGTTTTGCTTGAAAGATTTTAAATAAATTCGTTAACTGTTTGAAATCGAGCTACCAAATCGAAAGGCCTTGATGTCCTCTATGGTCCAGGGCCAAGGTCGTTGCCAAGATCGAAACGCTACTAACGTTTTTTATTCTATCGCTCAAAATAAATGGGATGACAGTTGATTACATCATAATGAAAGGGAATGTCATCCCATACATATTGAGCCACAGAAAAGGAAAAGTTTGTTCCACGCCTTTACGACAGTGCATATTTTTGCAATCCAATCAAACTGTATGAAAATTGGTAAACAAATTCGAAATTAATTCACACATCATCACAGGCTCGTCCACAAAGGGATACATTGTTGGATATTATGTAGACGATAGTATAAAACATGCAGTCAGTTGGCCTAGCCAAAATCCAAACGCTCTGCTAACGTTTCTGTTTCATATCTACTCGAAATGTATGTAGTTGACTTAAGAGGTCAACGCGATCAGTCATCCCCTTACGTCAATCCTACACATTTTGACGATTTTAGACTATCGTTAACTTAGTGTTATGCATCTTGACAACTTGACTAACTGGGTTGCGTAGTCAGCAAGGAACCCTTACAGTTTTGCTCACTCTTACTCTTGGTCCTACAAAGCTATAATTTGGCATATTTATACGTTTACACAAAGTAAAACGTTATTTAATAAAAAAATATTTCGGGGGTAACCCATCATTTTATCGAATTTCACTTCATTGAATGTATCATTTCATCGAATTTCATTTCATCTAAGTCTAATCTCTCCTCAAACCAAAATGTTTTCAGGATATCTGAAACATTAATCACGTAAGTTGGATTAGGTTAGAATGGTGACTGCCGAAAAAAAACCTCGTGTGACGATAAATGCCTTTCGATGAAATGAAAATTCTGCGTAATAATAGGTTCGTTGAAAGGTGTTTCGATAAAGTAATAGGTACCCTCTTTCGGGTACCTGCTATCGTCGGCTTAGTGCAAGAAGTCATTAACTAACAAAAAGTCAAGTCGGAGAAAAACGGGCTCAAAGTTTTGACACAGTCAAATGACCATAATTGTAATAGGTTCGGTTCTAGATTTAAAAATTAAACATCAATGGTTAGCTAAGTGTATTTACTATTAAATCCAATTAAAAACTTTGTACAATAAAGTCAAATAACTTTTTTAAAAGCCTAAATATGTAGTTAGTGACTTTTGGTCTTTCTCGCTCTTAAGGGAACTTACAATTAGTTATTTTTTATTTTCATTACAAATAAATCGGGAAACATAGTTTTCTATAACAAAATTGGTTTAATCAGTCGTAATTATTAACTTAGAAGCATTATAAATATTACTTATTAATAAACAACGAATAAACAGATTTATTTAATTCTACTTCACATATTATAAAGTCTGCAAGACCACAAAAATAACACAAAATTCTCGTAATGACGTTATTTTTAACTTCAAACTAAAATAATAATGAAATATTCATTGTTGATAGACGAACTTAATATTATAATAATTCCAGACAACAGCAAGCACTATTAGTATAGGTAAAACGTGAAAACTTCTAAAAATTTAAATAAAGACATCAGCTTTTGATTGAACTAATACAGTAGGTACGAAAAAGAGTAAAAAAACCCTTGACGTCCATCTTTTTTACTCTACGTCTTCTGAGTTAGAAGACATTTCTTCAGGGACATAATCACGACACTCTTTGGCTGGCAAGTTCCGGTACCAGTGGTGAAGTTCCGCGGGTATTATTTTTTCATTGCACATTTTTAGCAAACCGTAAACTGTTCTACTTCCTTAATATTCGTAAGAAGGACTGGCGGCGTATCTTTCTGTGCTTGAATGTGTCTAGGTAGGTGTGTAGGTGATTCTAAGCCATTTTTAATATCCGACAAAGACCGTAGTTTCGAATCATCATTCTGATTGTCACCCATTAAGATCAAAAGTAAAATACATTTTATACAGGGTGGCCGGTGGCAGATTTTTTATATTTTCACAAAGTCATTTTTATAATTAATTTTTTTTATGGGTTTTGACATTTGGCGGGATTACATGGTTCAATATTGCGAATTTTATTTTCATCTTGTTTCAATGGTCAGAACGCCGTCATTCTTATGCAGTTGAAGCGTTTGCACGCTATATAATTTCGTTAAGAGACGGGCGAGTGTAAAATTTATTCGGTCATGGGTGCAAAGGTTCCGAGAAACTTCTTCGGCACATAATATACCGAGATCAGGCCCCAGCACACACGGACGCCGGAACACATATTGAGTGTGCAACGGAGTTAACAGGAAAATCCACGACTTTCAGTGCAGAAGAGAGCAGCTCTCTTTAAGACTCCTAAAGTTCTCACTGCATGAAATATTGAAAAAATAATTGAAGTTTCATCTCTATAGGATTCAACTGGTTCAAGAAATTAATGAAAGTGATTGAACCAAACACAAAGTTTTTTGACACAATGTTGCACAGATTTCGTACCATAAATTGCATTTTTTGTAGTGACAAGGCCCATTTTCACATGAGTACTCATGTCAACAAGCATGTAGTAAAGCAAAATTGTCGGTACTGGGGCCCGCGATCGTCTAATCCACGGTTAAAACACCAAAGACCTTTGCATTGTCTAACAGTTACTGTTTGGTCTACCTCATCCTTGAATAGAATTATTGGGGGTTATTTTTTTTAAAAAAGCCTAGCAGTAAAATGTAAATAGGTAGTGAAAACTATAGGAAAATGATAGCTGATTAATTTTTGCCTAAATTGCTTGTACATCCGTCCTATTCATCACACCCCTGGCTTCAGCAGGATGGTGCTACACCACACATGGCCACAGTGTCGATGAACGTGCTTCGCGAACATTTCCCTCGAAAATTGATAAACCGCTTTGGAGAAATCCGTTGCCGCTGAGATTGCCCGATTTGACCCCTATGGATTTGTTTCGATGGGGGTATCTCAAAACCAGAGCTTTTAATAACAACCCACGGTCTAAATATAGGTGATTTCCAAAAAAATATTGCTATCGAAATCAACAACATTACGCAGAATATGCTGCGAGTGGTACAAAACGCGAGGCTCCGTTTTGATGAATGTGCACGTGTAGGGGGACGACATTTAGAGGACATATTTTTTAAGTAATTAAATCCGCATTTGTGATCTTTATTATGAGATATAAATAAACACTATTCGCCTCAGGTGATGGTCAAAACAAAACCTAGGTACCTACCTATACAAAATCTCGCCCATCGTGTAAAATCAGTCTTTTGCAAATGAAATACTTAACTAAGTACTTACTTACCTACACTATAACTTAACAGCATAAGCAATTTGAACGTATCTTATTATAATTTAATGACAATAGGTACAAACGCGCTTCATTCGCTTTATTTAGAATCTTTTCTAGCATCAAAGATTCTCGTCCTGCCTTAATGTTAATATTATTTCGCTTCATTTTGTATGAAGTCACTACCATCTCGCATAACGTCCATCCCTCGTCGCAGCTGCAACGGTATGACTTCGATCGCGATGACCAAACGAGTGGCGGGTTACCGCGAGAGCAAGACGTACTCATAGGTAGGCATAAAAGAGTTGAAATATGAACTTATCAGAGCAAGAATAATATCACTAAAGGTGTTCAAATTGAAACAACTTATTTGTCAAAAGTCATTAACCATATTTTAATCACTTGAATTACGTATCTTTGGACACAACTAAAATCGATAACTATCATTGATTACTTTAAAAAATCATTCTGGCTGCCATTAATGCTGTTTCCTATTTTTTTTAAACTGTATAATGCACTTTAGTTATTTTATACTTAAGTAAAAGTAGTAATATGCATCCAATGCTTATTTTGTTAAAAATCATTAAAGCGTTATAATAACATTTTTTTTCGTTTTACTGTTTGCTAAAAGTAACTATATGCATATAATTAATTCTAGCTCAAATACTTTCAGAGCGATATTCATACTATTTTATTTTTTAAAGTTAATAAGTAACATTAGTGAATATTCAAACGTAATAAAATGTGTAAAAATAAAAAAAGATGTTTTGATTAAAGTAACTAACGGTCATAAACCATTTCCGTCAAATCAATAAAGCAAAAATTGAAATTAATGACTTAATGTCGTTGCTGTAACATCGAAATTACTTAACGTAAAAAGAAATGGGTCAGTACGTTAGAAAGAGTAAGTCGTGGCGAATCCGCCTGTGTTTGTACCTGTACTTAGTAACTTTATGCCTTTAATGACTTCTTGCACTAAGCCGACGAATTATACATTTAAAGCAAAGTTAATAAAAAAAAAAAACTTTATAATATCCTTATAATCTATCGAGAAATCATTTGATGTCTCTTAAAAACTATTATGTACATGATTCTAACATTTTTCTGATTTGGGGAACCGTTTTAAGATTAAACTCCAAAATGTAATTTTTGCGAATGCAAATAAATATCATCTTCCATTAAATATCGTAGTATCGAGTGAAATGTTGCTGATACAAGAATTAAAAAGTGTACGATTATTATAAGAAGAATGTCTTATTACGCCCGTTTCCAACAAAAAAATACAATTTACCCGACGAGAAGTGACTGGTACTGCAGTACCAGTACCAGTGCAGCAATCGGTCATTGACATAAATTACCAAATGTGTTTATCCCGTGGGCATTCCCATTAGTGTTTACTACTTAGTCTCTTTAAATTAAGTTAGTGGTTTTTAGATGGGAGCTTATACTTGTAGACGTTGGTCAATTCAATGAATTCTACAGTATTCACTACGCACAGTCAAGAGCTGAGTAAGAATTGCATTGGAAACTTATCGAAGTACCGGGTGTCGCGAGTGGGCGGGTACACTAAGAATTCTCATTATTGGCCAGCCTCCCTCGGAATCTGAAGCAATATACTCTCACTGTTTATTTTCAACGACATTGTTTTAGTTTAAAGGAAATACCACGTTCAATTCAACAATTTTGTTACTCGATGCTGCTCGGAATTTCAAATAAAAGATTCTGACACAGTACTAGAATTATGCGGGCTTTTGGTTTGATTGTGTGTTATTGACGAAATAAGTGATTAAGGTTTTTTCTTGTGCAAGTCGTTAATGGGTGATGTGTATTTATAAAATGTATGTTGGTGTAGTCGGAATTAAATATTTATTATATAGATCCCAATAATATAAGTGAGAAAAGGAATCTTTCAACCACACTTATCTTTCAGCCCTTCGCTCGTTAGTAAAACTACTCTACACTAATCGCCAATCCACTTACTTTACGTTTATTAAGAGTTTAAAAAATGATAATTTGTAATTTTCAATTTTGACAAATGTATCGCTATTGGTAAATTGAGGAACCCCAAACCTAGCCCTCACTGTGTCGGGTAGCATCATTATGGCTGGTCTCACGATTGCTCTTATTCTTTATTTTCTTTTTCGGTTTCTTGGGCCTCGTTGCCCGTAATAAAAGGTTTCTATTCTATTCTATTGTAGAATAAAAGTTATTACCCTAGGTACGCTCCAAATCCTGGAGATGATGGATTATCGGTCTAAACCTTAGCAACATGTCTCCGTAAGTGGCCTTTCAGACTTGAAATTAGGGAGCGTACTTCTAAAGACGTCGATCATTTGCTTCACGGATGGGTTGTCATATTCATATCGTCGTCAGAGGCCCAACTTTGTATCTCGAACTTCGAAATTACGTTACCTCCATCCCTGTCACTCGTCATTTGAGACTAAATAGAGAGAAAGAGTTTAATTGAAAACTAGAAATTGGCTTGTTTATTGCCAGTGTGGTGGTGCTGTAGTTGAAGCCTTTCAGAAAAATTGCGTCATAGAACAAGATCATTACTGGGACACTTACCAAATTAATTCAACTACATGTGATGAAGAAACTTACCAAGGTCGGCACTCCCGTATTCATAGAAAGCATGTTTAGGTGATTTTAGGGACCTTGCTTGGGGTGAGACACAGTTGAATTTTTAAGCAAATGGGTGAGCGTGCACACGCTTGTAACTAGGAACTGCATGTACAGTCACTTAATAAAAATGTTGAGAATACTGAGAACCTTGTCATTAAGAATGTGATTTTCATTGTCATGTGTGTCATTTGATGTTCCGTTTGAAGTATATTATGATAATGCACTAAGGTGCTTAACATTTTCGTTGGGGTACTGTACGTCCGCGAACCCTAAAATCAGTAAATCCAGTTTAACAGATGTACCTACAATTATTTATACATAAGTATTGAGTAGTTCGTATTATCTCCTTTAGAAAGTTTTCACATAAATACATAAGAAATAAGGAGAATGACTGTTAAAAATAACAATAACTAAGCGCAGTATTGGAAGAAAGCCGTTCTTAATACGTTTGCACATAGGTAAGTACAAGGATGACTGTAGTCGCAGTAAATACTCTCGGGGCAATCGACGTGATCGACTTTGCCTATATTTGTTCTTCCTCTTCAGAATCGATTTCGTTGCGAGTCAGTAGTTATTCAGACAAATTAAGTTGGAATGGTGTCTTTTTTTATCGTGCTCTAGAATACACAGTTTTTAACCCGTTTTTATAAGCTTCACTTCGAAGGCAATTTCAATCAACGTACGTATCGTGCCGATGACAATACAATTTAATTTTATGATAATGGACATAAAGATGGCCATAGTACCTCTTCAATAGCATAATATTAGGTCCATCGTGTGAAAGACGTGTCAGATTTGAGGTCAATGTAGGTCAATATAAAGTAAGTAAAAGCTTAGATGCACAAAAATAAATAGTTTCATAAAAACACTTAAATGAAAATAAATTATGTACAAAGGTTAGTTGGTCGAAATAGTCGAAAAAGAAATCACAACCAACAGACCATTATGACAGCATTATGGGCGTGTATTGTTACCGTTTTCCTCAAATATTACTAAAACCTCAACGGTTTGCTCAAGCATTTTTTACCTGCTCGTACACTTTTATAGTCGAAAAGGGCATTACTTTAAATATGAAGGGGTACGGTTAATTAATTATTACGAGAGGCCGAGGCTTTACTTGTTGCTTACCTGTAAACAGAAGAAAGTTCACGCACGTATGAATTGCGAATGGGTGGGTCGTATCAAAGGAAATGTCTGTTGAATAATGTAGACGAAATAATGTTTGTCCTTTAATATCATCATGTCAGTTGTTATGTTCCTACCCATGTTATTTTCATACTTCACGCGATAGAATTTGATCATTAGATATTACAAAGTACTTAGTAGTATGTTGAAATTTATCTGTAAATTTATAAATTGTTACATAAATGTAAAGGCAATTATATAAAAATACTTTAATGCTTCACAGGTAATAATTAACAAATTATAAACTTCATGCTTTGTATTTCATTTGTACATCTTTTGAAAGAGAATCTATAACGGAGGACAAAAAATAAAGCGAGGCAATAGATTGAGAGCGGAATCTCGTTCATGTTTTTGTAAATCGCTTATCAATGGAGTGGTCGCTTCTGAAATCTGGAGCACTCTCCATCAGACGGAAGTAACGCCCATGACGTGTTCCAATAAAAAAAGAACGACGAAAAAAATGGCTACTAAAGGTCTGCACACAATACATTCTTAAAATATAAATACAACTGACTCGAGCATCGACTAGAATTTAGTAGGTATAGATTCCATAGTGAATAATATGGAACTTGTAATTGCGCTGTCCCTTTCACTTCATTGAAACAGTGAATGAACAGTGTTAAATGGGCGGGAGCCTCCTCGGACGTGTATAGGATGGAGTGCGGGGTGAGGCAAGGGGGGTTAACCTCACCAAAGCTCTTCAACCTATATATGAACCAACTAATTGGGGAACTCAGCAGAAGCAGAGTCGGCTGTCAAGTGGGTGGTACTTGTGTCAACAATATCAGTTACGCTGACGACATGGTGATGCTGAGTCCCTCTATCGGCGCCCTGCTTAAACTCCTGCGCATTTGTGAGTCGTATGTGGAGGCCCACGGGCTCAGGTACAATGTGGCAAAGAGTGAGATCTTGCAGTTTAAGGCTGGCAGCAAGTTATATAGGATGCCACCCGTCAGTCTCTGTGGGATCCCTCTAAAGAGGGTGAATAAATTTAAGTACCTGGGTCATTGGGTGACGGATACGATGTCTGATGATAAGGATATTGAAAGGGAACGCAGGGCGTTGTGTGTGCGGTGCAATATGCTGGCTCGCAGATTTCGACATTGTAGTGGGGAAGTCAAAATAGCATTATTTAAATCATTTTGCCAGACCTTCTACACTTGCAGTCTGTGGGTTAATTATACGCGGCGGGCATACAGCTCTCTTCGCGTTCAGTATAACGATGCGTTCCGGTTGCTGTTCGGGCTGCCGCGGTGGTGCAGCGCTTCCGCTATGTTCGCCGAGGCGCAGGTTGATAGTTTCCACTCAATTATCAGGAAGCGATGTGCTTCCCTTTTAAATAGGGTTCGCTCCAGCCCGAATAGCGTCCTGAGCACTCTGGCTCAGCGCTGGGACTCGCCGCTGCTGCAGCACTGGGTAAGCCTGCACGTTCCAGTAGCGGCGATGCCCCGTCGCTTTTGATGTGAGGGTTTTTTGTTGTTTTTTGTGTTTTATTTTACCTAACCTTAGAATTAAGTTTTTATTTTTGTATGTGTTGCCTACTAACAAACTATGGAGTATGTCCGAAATAAATGTTTTTGATTATTATTATTTTTTGATTGAGTTTGCCAGCTTGACACTCAATATTGATACCGTACAGAGAATCTTCAAAACACAAGAGATCGGTGAACGTCGCGACAGTTCATTGTTTAAGCGGTTCCACGGTCGTCGGTTACTATACCAATACGTCTTTTGTCACCGAGTTGACAACGACGCATTGTCAAACGATACTATGTGGCCGAATTGTGAAAGGCAGCTCTTTGATGCTGGACAAAGTTGGTGTAAAGTCAATAATAATGTGGTGTGTGATGGCCTTTTTTGCACAGTTTTAATTAGTATTGATTTAGTCTGATTTTTATTTCTGTTCTTGTTGAACCATATGAGGTTAAATCACAGACAACAAACATGTTAAATGTTTTTAGATAAAAGAGTCGCGCCCCGCCTCATTGTTTAACTTCACGTACCTACATTGACGAACCGTGCGTATTTTAAATTAGGGGAAGCGCCTTCGTGAAACGCAGGTTAGCAAATAGTTTGTTTAAACTGACGACATTAGAGGTCAACAACTTCCGAACGGTAAATATACAAAAGTTTACCTTACATTCGCATAACGTAAACGTTGCTACTTCATCCATCACATACGTAAAGCACCCTATAACAGTACGTATAATGAAGATAGAGGCTACGGAAGGCAAATGTACAGGAGTCACTTTATACATCCCACAATTTACAGGACGTAAAATGTATCGACGTTAATAAATGGAATTTATTCTCCACGGTTGGAATTGAGTCGAAATTAGGCGCAGCGGAAGCGTTCCTGTCACTTACAAAATGGAAAATAATTTCGTTTTCATGCCGGTACTCTCTGCTATTGATGTAAAAATTACGGACTGATTGATAAATGTTTAAAGTAGAACGGACAAAAATATCTGTTATTGACACTTTGTTATAGTTATACTTACTGTATCTTAATATCTTTACATATTAAGTGGTTGACTGGTGGAGGATGCCTCAAGGCAATAAGTCCGACATTTGTACTTACATTGTGTATTGTGCCATAAAGTTGAATAAATAAATAAAATAAATAAATATTATAAAACCAAGTCGCTTTTCGCGTCTATCCGCCTGTCCGACGATCTCTATTCCTAAACCACGCAACGGATTTGAAACGATTTTCACCATCAGTTAGATGTTAGTAGCGTTAATAGTAGACTACTAACCCACCCTAACTAGTGTTAGTAGTGTTAATTGTCTATCTTGTATAATGAAACCACCTTAACACAAATGTGTTTACGGACTACGCGGTATTACTAAAATGAACCTATATTTGACCCTTTTTTCCATTGTTACAACACCTATAATTATTATTTTTGTTAACCTATTTTTCCTTTTGTTTCAGGTGTACAGATAGCATATTGTGCAATAATAGGAACCCAAATGTTCATGATCATGCTGAGCATAATTTTATTCTATGGGATTTATAAAGTAAGTACATTTATAACCCAGCTTTATTCTAACATGTATATTGGTATTTAGAATTAAACTTACAAATTCAGTAGGGATACTTACGACCAAGATTACTATTTTGAGTAAATCTTTTTGTTGAGTGGGGCTAGACAAGTTTCCATCGAATACAAACGCTAGCGTTCGGTGATCGCTTTGCGTTGTCAAAAATGAAAACGCTAGCCAAGTTGCCCTTAGATACCGATGTGTACATGGTGATAAAGCTCGTGTTGGATTCAACCTGTCAAAATAGAACCTACTGCGTAGTGACGGACAAGACGTCAAAACTATTACTATTCGATTAGCGCGAGTGATAGTGATTACATTACAGCATGTCAGTTGTAAGGAGTGATATATCACGTGACTTACGTAAATTCCATACTTTTTCTAAGTGACAGGTGATCACCAAACGCCATCTCCATCTCAGTCCTCAGAGTTGCCAATGCATTTGCCGTTTTAGGATTGCAGTTTCAAGATTGTAGTTTTGAGAATGCAAGTCTCTGGGAGTCACATTTGTTAGTAACCATAACGTGGCTTGTGGTGTTATTCTCTTAAAAACGTCCAGTCGGTCGTACGAGTGAATGCTGCGAACCGGCGAGTTTAAGTAGTCCCGTCAAGGCGTACAAAACACATTTTAGCGCGTGCATTCTCAATTAGGCAGCCTTTTTACGTTCAATCGTTCGGAAGAAGCCCAGCTGCCAGATTGAGAATGCACGCGCTAAAATGTGTTTAGTACGATCTGACGGAACTTCAACTTTCCGGTTCGCCGCGTTCACTCGTTCACTCGTTCGTCCGACCGAACGCCGGTTTAAGAGAATAACACCCTCGTGCTCGTTTGCCTTCTCCGTGAAGCTAAATAAAATGTAATAGGTATGATCCAGTTTTTATAATTTATTAACAATAAAACAATAACTGAAAATTAAAAAATATATTAAATAAGATTAAATCTACCCTTATAAAGTTGTTTAAAAGATTAATTACGTGCATTTGACTCAGTTATTTAGATTACTTTATTATCACCCACACAAGAATCCATTGACACTGTTATACAACATATTTGATGTTACTACTGCGGTCTCATAAAACATGAAACAGAACAAAACGCCCGGGTGAATGATTTGCTAACAAGCCAACAAGAGTGGGATTTACGCTTGTCAATCAATTTAAAACAATTTGCTGGTTATTTCGAATAATATTAATGTTATGGTCCAAACACAGTGCTTGGCAGCAAGTTCATTGTGCTTTTATAGACCCGTCTTTAATACGTTAATATCTTTAAGTTTGACTAATTGAAGAATGTGCATATATATTTACTTAATTGCAGGAAAATGTGGCGTTTCTGGTGCCGTGGGTGGTCGGCTGCATGACCTTCATGGCGCTGGAGGCGATGGCCATGGTTTACTCCAACATTCTTAGAGACCACGTCAACAGGGTACGTTAGAAGTTAACGTTTTTTTTCACATTTTGATACTTTTATGACACTAGTACACACTACCCACTTATAATTTATACACACTACCCGCGAATCCGTCCGCTTAAGAATCTGTTTCTAGCGTCTTCCTTTATTTCTCCTCGTTGGGAATCGATTTTTGATATTTATGATCGACTATGTATGACAGACAGTCATTCACGGAAGACTTTTAAATGGGAAGTCCCAAATACTCCGAAATATTTAATTTTGAATATTCATGTGTTCAAAAGTTCATTTTTCCGAAAGCAATGAATGTTATGCTGGGGCTATTTTAGATTAAATGCATAATTCTATTGCTACCCGTTGGTTAGATTAGGTTCGATTAAAAAGCCAAATTTAAAAAAAAACTATTTTGATTCATTGCATTCGGAATTATGACTCTTTGGAGTTATACACTGTATCCCTTTTATATATCTGTGAAATGGCTACCTATTATTCATCAAAACACCTTTCAACAAAAGTATAATAACTAAGAATTTTCATATTATCGATAGTAATTTGTTGCCGCCTAATTAATGTTCAAAATATTATGGAAACATTATTATTTTAGCAGAAAATAGCGTTCAAAGAATCAATGAAATTGGTTAAAATGATAAAGTAAAAAGTAAAGTAAGAAGAAAATCTTTGTTCGGTTGGCCTAGCTCTGCGGCACGGCGCGGTTCACACTTGCCCTTTAATGGATAAAATAGTCTTTGCATTGAAAATTCTTCAAAAAATCTCCATTATTTATCCATAAAAGGTTGAGTCTGCTTTAGTTGTTAAATAGCAATGCGGTGTTATCTACGGTGATCAGACTTGGGCGACATGTAAGCGAGACATGCAATTTTTCGTGGAGTGGTTGAATTTTTGAGGTTTGCGTGTCCTTTTCAAGTTTTGCAAAGTATTGTTAGCCTGGTAAACAGCGCTAAACTTGCAAATGCACTGGGGCTTTATGCAACTCGATAAATACACAATAATTTGACATAAATATCATAAACTGATTCATTTTTATTCCAGTCGCCAGTAATGTCTATCTAGTAAATAAGAAATAAATAAAAATAATGCACTGGGGTTTTATTAAACTCGATAAAATCACATTACATTTGACATAAATAACATAAATTGATTCACTTTTAGTCCGGTCGCCAGTAATGTCTAGTAAAAAAGAAATAAAATAAAATAAAAATAAAAATAATGCACTTCTATGCAACTCGATAAAATCACATTACATTTGACATAAATAATATTGATTCATTTTTAGTCCGGTCGCCAGTAATGTCTAGTAAATAAGAGTTAGACAATAAGATAACATGTGAAGGCAATATGGATTATTGAGTCCGCACATGTTATAGCAAAAGATACTAATCATACTAATTCACAAACGAAGTAAAATTAATAAAAACTCACAGTCCCAGCGGGTCACATGTTTAGGGCATTAACAAGGGTATTATAACTTTAAATTACGAATATCGTGCGAGTGAAATGTGTCGAATGTCGAATGTAAGTATTATTATTTTTAAAATGTTCATGTTTACCACGATAAGCACGTTCAAAATGAAAATTACAGGCACGGCGTAAAAACGAAAAGCTTTTCGGAGTTTCGGCCTATGTTTCCGCTAAAGGGCCCATAACAAAAGCACCGGTGTTCCGACAATACATGCAACAATCTGAACATTGTTGGCAGCAAACCAGGTTACGTCTGTTGTACGGCCTCATTGTGCTGCTGCACTCGCCTGAACAGACGTAATTGATTCAGACTTGAACTTTGCTGTGGGACTCTGGAATGCACGCTTTGCTGATAATTTAATAAAAGTCACGAGAGTCCGATCCGGGATCAAGACTCTGAAACCGTTTGGATGTTTTTGTGCAGGTATTGTCGATTTGAGTGCTTTATTGCACTTACGACTAAATATTTATATTGACAACTTGTCTAAGTGGAAAAGAAACAATACTAATATACGAACGAACTTTCGATCTCATCTTAAATGAGTCTCTGAAAATAATGGAATAGAGGGTTGGTTGGTTTGGGTCCGGTAATCGATCTGAGCTCACATTCACTTTTATTTATTAATAGATGGAGCCATCTGCGTAAATTAATTTTTTTCAGGTAGGTCTAACTGTCATTATTTTATGTACTAAGTGTATGTTTCAAATATACTCAAAGGCACCTCACTATCTAATTAAACGCGTATTGACGCAACCGTTCAGCATTAATTTCAGTTACAGGGCGCGCCTCCGTGGATTCAAAACACTATTAGTAGAGGACCCGAGTAGGAGACGACCTTCACCGGGCTGTTTATTCAATAAAAAGTATTTTATATAACATTTAATATGTTAAGTAATATATGGCGAATAGGTAGGCTGAAAATTTTCAGTCCATATTACTTAATAAAAAATTTAAACATGCACTTTAAAAAATACATTGTTACTGCTTGTTTAATACACAAATTACATACCAATCGAAAGTATAAAGCCTAAATATATATAGAATATGCAAACGTTAGGTCGACTGTATTTTCCCATCATATAACTATTGGGTAGGCAGGTATAAAGCAGGGAAGTCGGACTAATAATACCAAGCTTAGGCTTCATACTATCGATTGGTATTTATGTAATTTGTCTATTAAACAAGCAATTGTTTTATTTTTTAAGAAGTGATTTTTTATAATTTTTATTCGCTGTATATGAACATAAGATTTGATATAAAATACTTTTTTATGGAATAAACAGCCCGGTGAAGGTCGTCTCTTATTTGGATCTTAGACTAAGTGATGAAGAGCGCCACTGACTGTAGAATATAACTTTAATTCAAAGAGTGCATAGAGTAATGGCAGGGATTTCACTTACCGTTTTAAGTTCTTGTTTGCTGTAGTTCATCCTGTTCTTCCCTTTTCTGCTTGGGCTATGGTTTTAATTCAAGCTTTGAAGTATTTATATCACTTTATTGCATGAATTAATTTGAATGCATTCGTTCCTAGACGGGACGGTGAAACAACGTTTCGCAATTAGTAAGCGAGTTATATGAGCGTACCTCACTAGCTATAACTTCTAGTACGGGAGCCCACGACAGTAAACCTAGTTTGATAAGACTTCCAATGATATTATATATAAGACCATCAATTTCTGTGTAAGAAACTCCAATGCTGCATTTTTTTGCATAGCAGCATTGCCATTTCGTGTTCTCCCATTAATTAATATATATATATATATAATGGCAATGCTGGTAGTCTTATCGAACTAGGTTTAGCATCTTGGGCTCTTAGGCCCCATATTAATAAACTGATCTCAAATGTAATGCTCGCCTTTAGATGCGTCAAAATGACAGTGTTCTATGGTTTGGCATTTACTTTGACGTATCTTGTGACGGGCCTCACGGTCAAGATGAGTTTATTAATACGGCCCTTAGACTACTAACTACGTGAAATTTGAACGGGCTTCGGTGTCATCAATTTACCGTCACATGAGGTGGAGCTATTTAAACTTAAAACTTAATAGTCTGGATATGGGATTGCGATTATCTTTTAGCTTTGAGGATTCATACTTTTATATTGTGTCTGCATATAGTATAGTAAAACATAATATTATAGTTTTTTTTAACCTAAATTGTATCATTTCATTGAACACTATTTTTTGGTGAAACCATGTTTTCAGGATATATTTAATATTAATTACTAAGGTTAGGTTAGGTTGTACTTGTGACTACCAAAAAAATCATTATTGCGGTGAAAATTAAAATTTGAATAAAATTAAAATTCTGCGTAATGATACGTTTATTGAAAATAATTTAAAAAATAATAGTTACCCGGTTTCACTAGATGAGTAATTCGATTTGTTAGTTTTTTAAATAAATTTTAAACATGGAATTAAATTACATCTCATGTTATTGTTCGCTCTCAAACCCAACAGCTCAAACCTGTTGTAAACCCATTAGTTACGAGTACACAAACTTTCATAATAAAATTCCCACATGAATAAATTAAAATTACTTTCATTTGTTCATTTTATATGACAAAACTTTGCGTGAAAATTAAATCTTAATGCTTTTGCGGTTTTATAAAATATTCATTTATAGCACTGCACTATTGTTCATGTACATAGGTATCTCTATAACTAAATTAGTAGAAGACGCAAAGCTACCTATGAGTAGTGTAGTATAGTGCCATCGTTAAACCATTAACATCTATATTTTAATACAAATATCACAGTGATTATGAAGTCGCGGTCCAAGCCACTGAGCCGAGCTTATAAACGGCCTTGTAAATAAAGGTTGGCGGGAACAAACTCTTCTGTAGGAGCTCAACACTTAAGCATCCATTGTTTGATGAAAATGAGTAGGTTTGATGTTATAGGGCTGGATAATAACGTCGACGGCGGTGAATTTTTAGAATACCTAAGATTGAGTTAGATTAGGTTAGGTTAGTCGGAAAGTACTCAATTGGTTTCAAGTAAATATACTATGTCATTCACGCAGCGCTACTCACTGTCAGCTTCAAGGTTTACCCTTGAAATATCGACAAACGTTTAATCGAATTTCAGTTCAAAGTCAACGTTTCGCTTATTTTCATTTGATCGAATATTCTTTACATCGAACAATTAAATGATGTATTTTTCAAACACCGATTTTTAATGTTTATAAATATTATTAAATATATACTTTAAGGGACAGATTTTTATTTCATACTTTATTATCCAATATATTATTTAGAAATAAAACAAATCGGTTCTGACGCTCGCCGGCCGCTGCCGCGGCACGCTCGCTTCGCTCGCTCGGCTTCGCTCGCTTGGCTTCGCGCGCTGTTAGGTCGCAGTTCACCTAACACACTCCTCCTCGCTTCGCTCGTCGTCGCACCTATGTGTACTCTGTCGCATAACAATGTGTTGCAATTCAAACTAGTTTTTAGTAATATTGAGTTGTTGTGTCTCTTGAATAGTTTATGAAATATATTTTTAAGCATTTAAAAATCCTTGTACCGTTGTTCTAATAATTGTTTTAATTTATAATGAATAGTCGATGAAGCCAAAATATTACAAGAGATAATATTTATACTAAATATTCTATAAATCGTTTTCGATGAAATAATATTCGATGAAAAGTTTGTCGAGATTTCAAGGGGCACCCATTCTGGTCACAATAGTTACATAAACAAATATATAAGTATGGTATTTTGTTGTCTAGTATCCATAGTACAAGCGAATTTGGTTTGGAACTAGGTCAGAAACACTGTTTTAATCGGCTTAGGAAGCGTTCTCACAGAGAGCATTAAACTTTTTTTGCTTTATATAACAGGTAATATCTACAACCGTCCACACATCCAGTCGTGTGAAATAAGTTTTAATTACAAAAAAGTGCATTGCCCAGTGCGTTGCAAAAGATGGGTATAATAAATCAATGGCATTTTTTTATTTAATATCAAATACATTTTAAATATAAGGAATACCAAGAATTCTGTCAACATTTTGAACGACGGTAATCAAATTAATTGAATAACGAATAACTGATAGTGAAATTCACTTTGCTCCTGTCTCCGGTGAAATAACAGATACTGGAACTCGAAAATGGAATTTAAATAATGAAGGTGGGTGTCATGTAAAGGTCGGCACCTCGATGTGAGACATTGAAATGTGAGCTTTGATTTGTGTTAGTACGATACATTTTTAAAAGTTACAGTGAAAACAAAGCCGGGCGCGGGCCTCTCGCCGTCCACTAACAAAGTATCGTACCTACTAACACAAATCAAAGCTCACTTTTCAATGTCTCACTTTGAGCTGATCCGGTGCCGAGCGGTAATGTCTGCGCCAACCTTTAGTCTTAAATATGTGTATTACACAATGTATTAAAAAAAACCATCATGATCTGGAACGACTAGGATTTATTACATGAACACTATCTTTTAAAAACCGCCGGTCAAGTGCGAGTCGGTCTCGATTTCGAAACGAATCAGTGCTAGCCCAACTTCACACTTTTTCTCAAACATGCTATGTAATGTCGGCGTTATGTTAGTTATTTTAGGCTTCAAAGTGCCATGTTTCCGACGGAACAACTCGAGAGAACTGTAAAGGAATTTCATACGAAATTGCAGGCCTAGGCCGGGAAGTAATTTATTTTTAATTTTAATTTGTCCATGGTAGCTGTGTTTATGAAAAGGCTAAATAGCTGTTTTTTTTTTAATTTACTAAGCCGTGCATCCAACAAAGCGTTTGCATGTTTATTTGAAGTACCAGGAGCGCAGAGGTAATTAGGAGGTTAGCACGATGCGGCGAGCCCCGCGCGCGCCACCAGCGGGCCGGCGGGCGGGCGTACTGAGCACTGTAGGTTACTTTTAATGTTTATGCACTCCTAGTACCTATTTGACATTGTAATTTTTGTTTTAATTATTTTAATGAATTATGTTTGAGAAAAGCACTATACATACTTCGGCGGGAAATACGGGGTTGCCCGCCTCAGACCTATATCCGGCCTTGCTTCGCTCGGCCGTCTTTATAACTTCGGCCGGCAACCCCTTTTGTCCCGGCCTCTGTAGTAATGTACTATTATGTATTTGATGATTTTCTTCAGGGTTTAAGCTATAATCGTACTAAATTTGACGCTTCTATGTTTTATAATTTTCACAATAAAACAAAAATAGAAACACATTTAAAAAAAACGTGTCTTGTTTAGGGGTACATTTATTGTTTGTCTTTTTTTTGTTAGTAAATCTTCTGTAATAACACATTTTCCGAAAAAAAAACTACACACTATCTATTACGGTTCAAATGATGTTGTTGCTGTTGAGCTCCCTTCGGTTACGGAACCCTAAAAATGAAAAAACGCTGCATCTCTCTGCGGGTCTTATCCACTCACGTGCTATGTTTAACAAGAGCTACCAGTGACATCCCTTATTAGCTTATAAATAAGGTCGATCTTTGCACGAGCAATCAAGTGGTTATAAAGCTTTCTTTGGTGCTGAAAATCTACATGAAATTATTATAATATTTAAAAATACAAAAGTTAATTTTAAGCAACGAGGCCCATATTTACAAATTATATGAATAGCTTATGGGGTGATGCCAGAGGGGAGGCTGATGTTATTATGATATGTTAAACGCCCAGGGACAAACAATATTTCCATAAGGATACATACTCTTACGTCTCTTTTTAACTCACTTCGGAGAAAGGGAAGCCTTGAGTGAAAATTTATATAATTTATTCTTGACTCATTGCTAGGCCTACTGAGGAAGGAAACGAGAAGTTTAATTTAACCTATCATCAAGATAAAAAAACAAAAACCCGCCTTTGAAAAATGCAAGAAATAACTTCTTATAAAATGGAAGGTAGGTCAGTCCAACTGTATTCGGCTTTTGGTTTAAAATATTGTGGGACGCCAACTTGCGTTGGACTGACCTACCTACCATTTTATAAGACATTAGTTCTTGCATTGTTTCCGGCGGGTTTTTTTTTTTTAAACTTTTATTTTATTTTATACTTTTTAGTGATCCCATGTATGCTGTTATGTAGTCCCATTTCTCAATTAATGAGAAACTAAGAACATTTCAAGCTCGCCGCAAGCAACGCGGCGGGAAAGTTATAGTCATATTTAAACAATTAAATGTGCTTCGTCATAGTCGCTCAACTACCTTAATCGAGATATCTTATCGCCGCCCTTCAAATAGGTACCGTTAAGGAGTTCCTGTGGTCTTCATGATTAGTTCTACTACACCATATAGTACTTTTCAAAAGCAAATGCATGAGTAACAGTGAAAAATACCGAAAGGGCTATAGGTGTGGCTATAATATTTGAGGAGTTCCCTTGATTTCTCCAAGATTCCATCATCAGATCCTGACGTGTTGATAATGGGACCAACTAAAAATGATATACCCATTCAAACAACGAAAAAAATGTTCAAATAGGTCCAGTTATCTCCGAGTAATCACGAGGGAAGATACATTAAAAAAAAACCCTACGAATTGAGAACCTCGTCCTTTGTCCGAAGTCGGTTAAAAACGTTCTCAAAAGTTACCTCAAGCCATTCTTCTACTGATATTTTGTCATTTTGTTTCAGTGACGTGTTGAGTAAATTCTAGTATTTATTTAAACTAAAAAGTTTTTTTTTCTGAACTTTGTAACAATTACGAATATAGATGCAATAATAAAAGTTTTAAATAACTGAGGTGAAAATAACAAAAATACAAAAAGCAAAGAAAGCTGTTCAGAAAGTTATGCCAGTCATTCAAATGTGATTAAAAGTACTATTGATAGCATATCTAGTGTCCAGTGTGCAACTGTTCATACACACTATTGTTTAGAATAATAGAAAGACGCACTCATCGATTCCCTAAGAGCTAAATATAGAGGGTATCGTTTGATAAGTTCTTAAAGGAATACCTCAAACAGCACAGCGAACATGATTTCTCCGGGGCACAACGGCTCCCTCGAGAGACCATCTACATTATAAATCCAATCCGTTACGTTTCCCGCACCGCATCTGCGAAATTAAATCGACGGATGCACTTGAAACTTTGAATCGAATAATGCTACAAACAGCTGATAGCATGGACATGAATAAATTACATTAGAGTTTGCAGTTTTTATCCACTCTGTACTATGTACAATCAAGACCAATAAAAACGGGTCACGATACGTACACATTTGCACACAAACCTACACATATTTTATTAGTGTCGAGTGTAGCAATGCTACCGTCCTTTCAGCTGTTCCACTTAACAAAAGACAAATTGTCTGCATTTACATAGACATGCCCGTTTGCCCACGCCCACTA
Organism: Acleris sparsana; assembly: GCA_923062465.1. Classification (NCBI taxonomy): domain Eukaryota; kingdom Metazoa; phylum Arthropoda; class Insecta; order Lepidoptera; family Tortricidae; genus Acleris; species Acleris sparsana. The sequence continues at coordinate 10,266,189 of OV281289.1, forward strand.
GAACGTCGGGTTGCTATAAATCTCAAATAAAATAAGGGTAATAAGAATTGAATTCGATGTCTCCGGGCAGCGAATAGATGCCACATCTTGTTCCTGTGTTGAGATAAAAAGAGGAATGGTGGTTTTATATTAAAATGTCTATCAAATATCTTTTAGCGGGTGACAGAAAATGCGTGATTTGATGTTTATAAACTATATTGATATAATTAGGTACAATAAAACCAAAGTTGACACTTAGCTGTCTCTTTCTGTCTCACTCTCTCTTCATAAAAATATACAGATACAGCGACAGATTGCCGATTACTATTAATAGTCTGGTTTTACTATAAGTATGTATGTATGTATGTATGTAAACTCTTTATGGCACATATACAATTACAAAACACTTTATAAGTACAGTGCACTAACTGTTGTAAAGATCTATGGGTTCGTATTTCTCTCACTTTCTCTCGTAAGCTCTAACCCTTGTCCGACCGAAACTACTCGAACCCGAAATACTTTTTAACAGCTAATGCACTGTAAATTACTCGATAAAGGCGATTGCGTGCATTGGTGAATCAATTAATTAGGACAAAAGTGTCACGGTGCTTGCGGATGAAATTGCATTTTCAATTATAATTTATTCAAATTAAGCTCTATGGGCGACTAAAAACATAACTGTGTATTTAGGCTTAATTTCAGCTGTGTCAAAAATTCAGGAAACTTGTGTTCCATTTTTCTTGAAAGTGGGTATAAGTGAATAAAATAGTGGGTAGCATCCATATGGTTCTTTGGTACGAATACGAAGTACAAAAAATGACATTAATAATAAAACAGTTTTGTAATTGTAGTCACTTAAATTTTTTAAATAGGTAAAGTTACTTAGCTTAAAAATTTGGTTTATCTTATAAACGTGTCATTTTTTTAATAACCTCTTATTTTTAAATATTTCGTCAATATTTTTCATACTTTATAACGATGTATATATAGGTACCTAGCACATGGGTAGGTAGTTACTAGTACCGTTTTACCCTTGATACCAAATGTCAACTAGAAAATCGATAACATTTTTTTTTTTGTTGCGATTGAAGTTCATTGATTGTGATTGAAATGACACTCAAAGCGGTAATCGCGCTCTTTGAATGGAGTAGAACTGTTATTACGACCTCACATTGTAGTTCAAGGATAGGTAACCGTAAATCAATACGTGCTCTCAAGGCGGGCGATAATAACATACCACGGGTTCACACGCAGCGTTCACCTCGGACGGCTGTAATTATTGCGTTTGTGTTGTTAAATAATGAAGCAGCTCAGTAACTGTTTCGAGATTTTAACTGAATTTATATTACGTGTAACGTTGCCTTATAAAGTTTAGGGAAAGTAGATGTGTTGTTGCAGCGTTATGCCGTGTAATGCAATAATGCATTAGAACTTAACTTAATTCTGACATAATTCAGGGTAAAGGTACATATAAGATCTATTGTTGTATTGTTGTGTGGGTTCGGTAAACTTCTTCGAATATGGCAAATAATATGAACGGTTTATTAAAAATAGTTAAGAGCATGTTGGGTCAAGATCAATGCAGGGTTTTGTTACCGTTACTATAAACATACAAAAACTATTTAGAAATGCTCAGCTAACATTTTTAGTTGACTAACTCAAAAACCAATACAGTCAAGGTAGTCAAGATAGTTTTCCTTTTAAATTATAAATACCTACCTTATTTACGACGTTCTATTTTTTAAAAATTCGTAGTTTTGGCTAAAACTAGCGAAACTATAATCTAAGGGTTTAAAATGTAGTGTACTTTGTACCTAGTTACATTGTTATTATAGTCTAAAACTTAGAACTAAACCTAACTCTAACATAATAATAATAATAATAATAATTAACTGATTGTGCATGGAATATTCATACTGAATATGAATATTCATACGTAATATTATTACTTGATATTAATAAATAATATTAGTACTTAATGTTAATACCAATCTAAAATAAATATTTTATTTGTCATGTTAATGTTTTGTATGTTGAGCGGACAAGCGAACCCAACTTTCGTATTAGATATCGAGTATCACGTTATCGCTGCGTGGCGCGCAGCTGCGGCTGCGCTGTTGCCATGCGCTCGCGCCAGTACGTATTACGCTTTGCTCCTATGCGCACGCCGCTCGTATGCTCGATAAGACTACGCAAACAGTTTCGGTAACGCTTACGCTTTCGCTATATTTTAAGGCTATTGTGCTTGTGCTTTTCTGACTTTCTTCTTGGTGTTTCTAAACTCTCTGGCAAAAATATAAGCTTTCTCCTTCTAATCGTTGTGCTGTGTTTCGTGCAATAAATCATAGTTGTTTACACTCGGACGTTTAATTTATGTCTACGGAGGAATCCCTATCAGGTGACAACTACATTGGTGACCCCGAGAAAGAACACATCATGCCGGAAAAAGAGTTGGAGTTAAACCGAGTTGGTGTAAGAGTACCGCCATTTTACCCCGATAAACCGGCGCTATGGTTTGTACAGCTTGAGAGCCAGTTTGTGTTGGCCAATATAACAACGGACTCTACGAAATTTCATTATGCTTTGGCTCAGCTGGATTCGGCCTCCGCATCTATCGTAGAGGACGTTATTACTGCTCCAGCGTCGGCAAATAGGTACGAGCAGCTAAAAACCGAGCTCACTAAGCGGTTGTCAGATTCGCGGGAGAAGAGGATAAACCAGCTACTCACTAACGAGGAGTTAGGAGACAGGAAGCCAACACAGTTTTACCGGCATTTAAAAAGCTTGGCTGGTCCCGGGGTACCTGAAGAGTTTTTGCGGTCAATATGGACCAGCAGACTACCAGCAACTACGCAGAGCATCATCGCGTCCCAGGCGAAGCTATCGTTAGACGAGGTAGCCGAGTTAGCTGACCGGATTCATGAGGTTGTTCCTCCACGCCCGCAAGTAGCGGTAGCATCAACATCATCAGCATCAGCGTCAGCATCAGCACCACATTCTTTGAGCCAGGAGGTTGCAGCACTGTCCCGGCAGATGTTGGCTCTGTCGTCGAAGATCGATCAGATGTCACGCCAGCGCAGCCGGTCAAAAACACCTGGAGGACAGCGTGGACGCGGGCGTTCGTCATCAGCACGAAGGACAAGTTCCAACTATCGGAAGTTCCCAACGTGCTGGTATCACCACAAATTCGGCGAGAATGCAAATCGTTGCGTACAACCGTGTGATTTTGCGGGAAACGGCAAGGGCAATCAGTAATGGCGGCCGACGACTGCCCGAGTACCGGTCGCCTTTTCGTAACCGATCAGCGGTCAAAAACACAATTTTTGGTGGACACCGGCAGTGACTTATGTGTATTCCCAAAATCTAGTTTAAAAAAACAGTGTGTAAAAACTGATTTAGTTTTAAGCGCGGCAAACGGCACCGCGATCAACACCTACGGTTTTGTTAATTTTATTTTAAACTTAGGGTTGCGCCGTGACTATGCCTGGCGATTTATTGTTGCAGATGTGACAAGGGCAATAATAGGGGTCGATTTTTTATCCTATTATGGCCTTGTTGTGGACGTGAGGAATCAACGCCTCATCGACGGCACCACTTCGCTCGCCACCCCGGCGTTGCTTGCGCGAAAATCGGAGGACGTCACTTCGGTGAAGGTAATGTCTGGTGATTCTACATATCACACCATACTCGAACACTATCCCGAAATAACACATCCACCAGGAATACATCGCAAACCAACACATAGTACAGTACACCATATACGTACTACATCTGGGCCGCCAGTATCAAGTACACCCCGTCGTCTGGCACCAGACAAGTTAAAAATTGCCAAGGCAGAATTTGACGCAATGTTAAATAGCGGCATCTGCCGGCCGTCGGAATCCCCATGGTCTTCCCCACTCCACCTGGCTCCGAAGAAAAATGACGGATGGCGTCCATGTGGCGATTACCGGATGCTTAACGCCCGGACCATTCCGGATATGTATCCGATACGTCACATTCAGGACTTCGCGCATAGCCTATCCGGCTGTACGATTTTTTCAACTATCGACCTGGTCAAGGCGTATAACCAAATTCCCCTGAATCCTGAGGATGTCGCGAAGACCGCTATCACGACGCCGTTCGGGCTGTTCGAATTCCCTTACATGACGTTCGGGCTTCGTAACGCCGGACAGACGTTTCAGCGCTTCGTCGATGAAATGCTCAGGGGACTAGACTTTGTATACGCCTACCTCGACGATTTTTTGGTTTTTTCGCAGGATCGAGAGTCACATGAACAGCACCTACATCAACTCTTCCGCAGGCTCAAGGACTTCGGCATGGTGGTGAACACATCAAAGTGCATCTTCGGAGTATCTGAGGTTGCTTTCCTCGGGTACCGTATAACTGCCGAAGGAACCACACCACTGCCCTCCAAGGTCGAGGCTATCCAGAGCTTCCCTGCGCCGAAGACAGTCAAAGAGTTGCGTCGCTTCTTGGGTATGCTAAACTTTTACCGCAGGTTTATTCCAGGTGCGGCCAAGGATCAGGCACCCCTAAATGCTCTACTGACTGGCTCTGTAAAGGGCTCCCATCCGGTTCACTTCTCCAGACAAGAGACGAAAGCGTTCCAGGCATGCAAGGACGGTCTTTGCCGAGCAGCTATGCTAGCTCACCCGGACTGTCACGCAAAACTCGCCTTAGTAACAGACGCGTCGGATAAGGCCATCGGCGCAGTGCTCCAGCAAGGGAAGCATGATGAATGGGAGCCGTTGGCTTTCTTTTCGCGGAAACTTACTCCAGCGCAGGTGAAATACTCGCCCTATGACCGCGAACTTCTAGCGATTTACGAGAGTGTGAAGTACTTTCGACACATGGTGGAGGCTCGCGACTTTACGATATACACGGATCACAAGCCACTTACCTTTGCTTTCCACTCTCGTAAAGAAAATTGCTCCCCACGACAGTTCAGACATCTAGACCTGATAGCCCAGTTTACTTCAGACATCAGGCATATCTCAGGTAAAAATAACGTCGTGGCGGATACACTTTCTCGCATCGAGGAGATATCGCAACCTGTCAGCGCCGAGACAATAGCATCCGCTCAACATACTGACCCAGAGCTGGATCAGCTACGAGGAGCGGGCTCGTCACTGCAGCTGGATAAGGTGAGAATCCCTGGTTCTCAGAGTTATCTGTACTGCGACGTCAGTAACAACACTCAGAGGCCGTTCATCCCCAAGGAGCTACGCAAGCCGGTATTTAATAGTCTCCACTCCCTGAGCCACCCTGGCGCCAACGCCACGGCTAAATTAGTCGCAGAGCGTTACGTTTGGCCTGGAGTCAAAAAAGACTGTCGAGCATGGGTACGTACCTGCTTAGCTTGCCAACGCTCCAAAGTTACTCGCCACGTCTCTGCTCCTATAGGTAACTTTAAATTACCCAGGGCGAGGCTGGCATTTGTGCATATAGACCTGATTGGTCCCTTACCATTATGCCAAGGGTTCAGATATTGTCTTACAGCCGTAGATAGGTTCACTCGATGGCCAGAGGCAATACCATTGCCAGACATGACGGCAGAAACAGTGGCACGGGCATTGCTGAGTGGTTGGATATCCCGCTACGGTTGCCCAACGGATATTGTGACGGATAGAGGACGTCAATTTGAGTCGGCCCTATTCCAGCAGTTATCCACCATCGCAGGCTTCCAGCACCGAAGAACGACGGCATATCATCCAGCATGCAATGGACTCGTGGAACGGTTCCATCGGCAACTTAAGGCTGCCATAACCTGCCACGCAAGTAGCAGTTGGGTGGAAGCACTCCCGCTCGTTTTATTAGGGATACGTAGTGCCTTTAAAGAAGACATTCAGGCATCCACGGCTGAGCTTCTGTACGGTCAACCCTTGCGCTTGCCGGGCGATTTTTTCTCCTCCCAAGCCAACGAGGCTACTGACGTGACGGATTTTTTGTCACGGCTACGCAGTCTCGTAAGGGAATTGCATCCATCACCAGCCGCACGGCACAACGGCAAGCGGAATACTTTTATCTTTAAGGACCTGGCTACATCAGCACATGTTTTTCTTCGGGATGACACTATAGGGGGATCTCTTAAACCTGCGTACACAGGACCTTACGAGGTTATTGCGAGGGGTGACAAGGTTTTCAAGATAATGTTAAACGGCAAGCAGGTAACAGTATCAGTGGACCGTATTAAGCCGGCCTTCATACTGCGCGACCCAGACGCCTCACATCATACATCTTCAAACCATAACACTCATACAGATCACACAAGTTCACCCAAAAATCACCAGGCATTGCCAAAGGCCAAGAATGACACAGTCAAAACAACAAGATCGGGGCGTCGTGTCCGATTTCCCGATTATTATCGCCCTTGACGGTCTCTGGGGGGGGGTGATGTAGTGTACTTTGTACCTAGTTACATTGTTATTATAGTCTAAAACTTAGAACTAAACCTAACTCTAACATGTTATCATTATATAATTAATTAACTGATTGTGCATGGAATATTCATACTGAATATGAATATTCATACGTAATATTATTACTTGATATTAATAAATAATATTAGTACTTAATGTTAATACCAATCTAAAATAAATATTTTATTTGTCATGTTAATGTTTTGTATGTTGAGCGGACAAGCGAACCCAACTTTCGTATTAGATATCGAGTATCACGTTATCGCTGCGTGGCGCGCAGCTGCGGCTGCGCTGTTGCCATGCGCTCGCGCCAGTACGTATTACGCTTTGCTCCTATGCGCACGCCGCTCGTATGCTCGATAAGACTACGCAAACAGTTTCGGTAACGCTTACGCTTTCGCTATATTTTAAGGCTATTGTGCTTGTGCTTTTCTGACTTTCTTCTTGGTGTTTCTAAACTCTCTGGCAAAAATATAAGCTTTCTCCTTCTAATCGTTGTGCTGTGTTTCGTGCAATAAATCATAGTTGTTTACACTCGGACGTTTAATTTATGTCTACGGAGGAATCCCTATCAGGTGACAACTACAAAAATATGAATTATAATCGAATAATTCATAACATACCTACAGCAGATTATACTCGTACATGTGTGATTAGAAAGTACTTGTTTTTTTAATCTGTCAAATAATAACTACTATTAGTCCTATAAATCTAAAACGGGACTAAATTGCGTACAATTATTATTCTATTTATTCTATTAATCTATTTATTTATTTGTTTGTACATTTTATTAACAGTATTCATATTCATATTCATATTCATTTATTCTTCTAGTTCCTATTACTCAATTACTTTACCTAAACCTAGGCTCTTATTTGTACAAATGAAACGACCAGCAGCGCTTTCACCTCCTTCTCCACGGCTGGTTGCCCTGAAAATCAGCGTCACGGCATTTACATGTCTGACACTAAGCTGAGTGGCACCCAATTTCGTGCATTATAAAATATTTTTAAGGTTTTATTCTGAATCAATTTCATTTTATTATTATTATTTGTGTGTTGCACCAAATACTCTCATTTATTGATTGATAAAACACCAAAGAAACAAAAACATATTTACGCGATTAAGTCGGTTTTAGGTTTATAATAGTATGTGTGAACTTCGCGAAAGATAAAAACAAACAATAAATACTATAACAATAAATACCGTTTGTCATATTTCGTACGAATATTATATTAAAAAAACACTTTCGTGACCTGATGCTTTACGAGAAATATAAACTGTGGCACATGGAGAAACAGGCAGCTTGACGTGACAAAACTTTAAGGTTTCGCTTATTTTGATAAAATAAGCGAAACGTTTTATACGTTTTATCAAAGGTTTTTGAACCATTAATTTTAAACGTGGTTTTCATATACATTTTTTAATAAAAAGCAAGAGCTAGTTTCTGACTTTTATAGTATTATTAGCAAATTTTAGTTTTTATTATTTCGTATTTTTCTACAACGATTAAAAAAAAAGGAACTTTTAGTGTACTAAGTATCAAACACCTACCTTTGTAAGCTTAGGCCATCTTAGGTGGTCACGTTTCTGAAGATGGCACTTCGCCCTCTGTCGCACGTGTAGCACGCGTAGCTTCGCTACGAGCTACAACGTAGACCGTCTACGAGTGCCATTTGATGGATGTTACCTTGTAAGGCTCCGTGGCTGTAATGTAGCACGTCGGTCGAATTTAGAACTTTGGTTTGATTAAAATTTGGACAAAATTTTAAGAAATTAGTATGTTACGGATTTTAAAATAACAAATAACACCTCATAACACCTCTTAAAAATATTACCGCGCTACCGCGTAGTTATGGAATATTGTAACCGGGCTAGAGTTTTTTCGTTTTATTATATCAAAACTAAAGTAAAATAAATAAGTATCGAGTCAAATCTCACAAAAATTGACCTGGTCCTAAACTAAGGTCTAGGCTAGTACCTATGTGTACTAGGCAAAACGAAACATAATAAAAAAAATACACCAAATACCCAGAAGCATATAATATCTCATCATAAAAATATTTGCTCTGACCAGGAATCAAACACGTGACCGCTAGCATCGTAGACAGGATCCCACCTACTAGGCTAACTGCCTCGTCAAAATATTTAAGCGACAATGGACATTGTTATCATCCTTAACAGTTTATGATCGTAAATTTAGCAATTTAACCTTTTTTTAACCTCTGGTCATTGACTGTTTTGTTTATTATATTACTAATTATAAATGTCAATATACAATAGCTTATCTCAGTAAACCACAATAGTCTGCCGAGTACAAATAACGCAGACGACTACGACGTTCTAGATTATTTTCAATTACCTATCAAAACTATCTTTGCCAACTGCTTCAGGCAACTGATGCTGACATTGGATATTGTTTTGAAGTTGACTTCAAAGGATATAAATATATTTTACTGATAGCATTCTTTGTTGCAGGAATTCGACGCAATGTGCAAGGCGGAGATATCATTTTTAATACCAAGAATACTTTTAAACGTAAGTACAACAGGTTTTAAGCTTACATTTTTATCAGTGTAAGATTGATTAAAAAGATGCTTAGCGGCGCAAAAAGCCTCGCCTTGTTTTTATCCAGTCATGAATAACAATATTTTTTCCGTTTTTGCGGCGAACAAAAGATAAAAGTTTAAAGCAAATAAAAAACTTGTTCATTAGTGAAGGGTGGTTGGTTAGGCAAGTTGAAACGCTAACAAGGATGACCTAAGTTTACTGGGGAGAGTATTAATAGGGCTAATCTAGGCAATTATTTTTCATTTAGAGAGAGACTCTTTTAAGTTCTATTCATTAGAAACCTTTAAAAGTGGCATTTTTCGGAAACCGTTAAGGAGGGAAGATGTCCGATTGAAAATGTACGGCTTTTACTTTTGAATTATTGTATTGACTACTACGTTACTCAACGTTAATTCGTAAGGGAGTTCCGATGGTATGACAGATAAGGATAAAATATTGTATAGCTATACCACTTTTACTGAACGTTTATTAGTAAGGAGGTAACTATACTCTGACTGACTTGACATTAGCGGAATTACTATGAATCTATCATAAATGAAACATATTAATGAAAGTGCCATTTGATCGCATTGAGGATACGTAAGACACTGGATACAGTTCTCTATTCTACGTGGTAAAAACCATATCGTCTTTGACGTGTTATCGAAATGTTTTTAACTCGGCCGCCATTAAATAAAAAAAAATAAAAAAAAATAGCCTTTATTCCCATGCATCTTAAACATAGTATTTAACATATCATTTTTAATTTTAAATAATATAGTATATTAGTTTTATTTTTGTTATCATTTTTTATCGGGGATCTTCCATTTCTGGACGAAGGCCTCCTCCATCTCTTGCCAGGTTTCTCTGTTTTGGGCCTTGCGGGTCCATAGGTTGCCTGCCACCGACACGATGTCGTCCTTCCATTACTGTCAAGTAAATAAGAGCTATCAAAACGTTGACAATACGGTAACAGGGGGGTTATTATGATATACCTATGCACATCATTTTACAATGAGCGTAAAGGACAGAGCTATGGCAGTTATATAACTCTGTCTTTTTCTGACTGCATAACTATCTCATAATAACCGCACTGGTAAAAAAACTATATTGTTTAGCGTCGAAGAATGGGGGCTCTTAACATGGCACAAACACTACTACGGGAGCCCACAAAATACTTTTAATAAAATTTGGTTATTTTTAACGCGGGTTCAATGTTCAGTTTGTAATTTAAATTTGTATTGAATGTGTGTGTGAGTCCCGCAACGCCAGCGACGGTAGTCATAAGACTGCCTATTATGTATCTAGTACCTACCTACCTACTTCTCGTGATCAAATTATTCGAACTGACGTTTCTTCTGCAGTGCGTATGCATCGGCTGCGTGTTGCGGCTGTACCACCTGCTCCGCGCCGGGGTGACCTGGAAGGGCTCGGCCGCCATCGAGCTGTGACTGTTGAAGGGCGACCCGCCCCCGGGCTCCCCCGCTCCGCCCTGCGAGTCGACCCTGCTGCTGGGTGGTGCGGAGAGCGACACTGACGCGAGCTTGCACTCGCTCTGACTTCGACTTCGATTACCGAGTGTGATCACTTCTGACGCCCGACAAGGATAAACAAAACAATTTTTTCGTGAAAAATGAATGAAAATCAGGTGCTCTATTCTACTCGTACTTTGAAAAACCATTGCTGTTGACATGTTAGCGTATTGTTTCTCAACTCAGTGGCCATTACTGTCATGTAATTAAGAGCTAAGGTAACGTTGACTATACGATAACATGTCACTAGTAATATTGTTTTACCGAGCATAATAGAGCCCCAGGTAGTCTGGGTACGATATTCTAAAATCACTATTTTGTTTTGTACTATAATAGGATCGTAATCAGTAATTTTATTGGGTTGGCCTTAGGACTCAAAGATTTACCCGTAGTGAGTTTGTCTTAAGATTCAATTTAATTCAGAGGACAACGGGTTAGTTAAGGTTAGCATTATAAATTATGCTACTCATTAACCTCATCCAAATACGGGTAATTTATTTTCGCTTTTTCCTTATTTATTTAAAAAAAAGGGACTAACTTACTTTGGTCGACCGGTTGAATTAACGAGGAAATAGAATTGCAGTTCTCTTCCTAAAATAGCAAGAGTTTTTTTATCCATGTTAGGCAGTCAAACAAGTAGAAAAAATTGTTCTATAAAATGTTGCGACAAAAAATAGATAAACGTGATTGTCAAAGCAAAACGAAAATCAAAGCTCCCCGTTTTTATAAAAAAAAAGCAAAGAGAGCATCAAAACATACCCGGACGAAGGTTCGCCGCTACACAGGAGTTTCTATTTGTACATATTCTTCGTCTAACTGTAAAAAATGTTTGATGCTAAATTGTATATAAAATAATGTTTGTTATAGAAAAGCTATTATTAAAAGGTAGTCGCTTGCCGCTTGTAAATACAGATGGGTAATTTACGTGGAAATGTTATACTTAGCATTGTTATGTAACGATGTGTAATTGAAAGATGTTATTTCACCGTGTTATAAAATTACAGAAATCAGACAGATAGAGTTTTGTGTAAAGTATTATGAATTAAAAGACATGTAATAAACGTATATAATATTATTATGATGATGTTGTATTTATTATAGTTTTCTATGTTTTAAATACCCTTTTTATTTTTTTAAACAGTCTTTAGCGATGTCAATAAGGAGGTACCGACCTGCTTACAGGAAATCGAGGCCTCTATCCTAATTACTCGGTAATACCTCATTTCCTTTGATGTGTCATCATGACAGGATCCATAAATAGGTTATATATAATAATTACTGCGTTCGGAGCGATAGGGGTAATGATTATAAATAAACTCGAAATTGAATTGTAGTTAATTTTAGTTTAAGAGGTTTATAAGTAATATTAAAGTTTTTACATGGTTAAGTGACGTGTCGGTCGTCCGGAAGGAGAAGGCAAGATGGCGGCCAGAAGTCCCCACCATCTCACGCACAGCTGTCAATTAGACGGACGTAGTGTTGCCAGTGGCAACAACATATTAACTTAATGTCGATTTTCTCCAACCACTTAACAGACGATTAGCGAGTTAACAGATGTGAAAATGAATGAACTAACAGTCGATTAACATTGATAACCGTTTAACATCGTTTAGTGACATTGGTACTAAGTTAGCATGTTAATTGCCAACTCACATTGTAGAATACGATAAACGCATGAATATTTGAGTAATGTATGGTCAACGTTACGATACCTCTTACTTACTTACTTGTCAGTAATGACGGGCGAGGTGAAAACAATACCAAAACACGTCCAAAGAAATATTGTTTTATCAAGTAAAATAGAGGCTCAGGTAAAATATTAAGTAAACCAAACGCAAATCTACTAGCGCACGTTCGAAGCTTTTAGGTTTATACGGAGCACAAAAATCAAAGCTGCGGAAAGCGTCGTCGTCTACACTACCTAAAGCTGCGCCATACGAATTTCACCCGCTACGATTTAGAGAGCACTTGTGCCTCTATTGAAATTGGTTCACGGGATATAAAAGACGGAACTCAAGCGAGATATGCTATATTATGCTAAATATAAACATTTTGCTCATTGTGCGACACAGACGTAGCTAAAAGTATAAGTGGAAAAATATGTATCAGAAGAATCCTCTTAAGAGTGTTACGAATTTCTTTATACACTAGAATAAGGTGCATTCTCCGATATTAATACTCGCATACTTGAATGTACGTAAAATACAATTATATTCATACATGTATGTTATATTCTGTGTTTGTGACGCGCTTTAGTTTGGTTTTAGATCACACACACCACTATTAAACACGGGTCCCGTAAACCTTCAACAGTATCGTTTAGGGTAGTCCGTGGAATTACATCCTGTTTATTGCAGAATAGTAAATTGCCTCAGGGTACTTTAATGGAGAAGTTTTCATTGGAGATCCCGAGCTGGCTCACTAAACGGGCGGCTATTGAAACTGACAAGTAATAACTAACCAATTTAAATTAGGAATCCCAGTGAATCAGTAAACTACTGTATATGTTCATCATTTTGAAGACAGAGAGCTTGGGTTATGTATGCTCAACAATTATCTATTTGTTTACTTATGAGTCGTGCTGCGTCCTTTTTTGGCAGTGAGAGATCAAAAGATAATAAAACTGATATCGAAAATGTTTTGGTCTCATGTCCAAATGTTGGATCCTTTGTATTTGACAATTTCACTCCGAAAAATTCGTCTATTGCAATCCCTTCGGGTATAACTCATATTTGCATTGATAAGCATTGTGATGTGGTAGTACAGGATATGGTATTCTGTATATGAAGAAAAACTTTCAAAAGCCCTCTGCTATCTCTTCAATCTTTCAAACCTATGATTGGAATTGACTAAACACCGTGCTGTACACCGTGCCGTGTGATTGCCGGCTTTGAATAGTGCCACTCCATGCCTTCCTGTGGAAGTCGTAACGTAACGTACATAGAAACAAGGAGGGCTAATACAAAGTGGAATAGAGGCCCCGTCAGCTTGCAATAAGGTACTAGTTTGAAGACTAAAGTACTAGGAGTAATTAATTCACAATAAGAAATCACTAATTGGTGACATTTGGGACAGGTACTAAACGCCTTGCACACAACCACACAACGTCTCCAATAAGCGAGCATCTACACCATCAGGGCAACAGTGTCAAGTGCTAGGAATGATCCCGAGGCGACGAAGACATCGACTCGTAAGTTTTTTAAGACGGCAGGCTGTGTCTTCTATTCAGGAGTTTGTTATAACCACCCTAGCCCTCGGCCTTCTGGCTGGTGGGACGTAAATGTATATTCCCGTTAGAGTGTTGGGTCCTACAGTTAAATTATGTTTAAATAAGGAAAATAGTCATATTGTCTAGGCTACAAGGAAAAGTGCTTTGTGAAAATTTAGGTACTCATTAAATTCTCAAAGGGCGCATACATGTTGAAATGTAACCCAGTTTACTTACAAAAGGCGCAATAAGGATGAGAGAAATCATTCTAATGAAACAAATGTACGTACTATTTAGAATAAATTGTTTATTTAACAAATACAATAAAATAAAAAAACACTTATCTTAATAAGAACATTACAAGGAAACCTTAGTTAATGGTTATATTTTATTTACCCCTTTGATGATTTGGCTACTGTCCTAAAAATATCTGATTCCAACAGAATTATTCATACTTTCAGCGTTAAATCTTAATATTTACAATAATGATTTTCAAACAGCTAGATTAAAATTATTTGAAGAAGACAAAGTCAATTTTATTTGAAAGCTTCCTTCTCAAATTAAACAGAGAGAAAACAAGGTCAAACCTGTTGGCTACAACAAATATTAAGCATAAAAAGACAAAAACAAAATTCTTTTTTTCTCAAAACAATTCCACGAAGGCTTATAAATTTCCAATCGAGCTTCGAATAGGGAAACAAATACTAATCCAGGATTTGCTGTTAATCGCAATATCCAGCTTAAACAAAATTGCGAGCTCTCTAAATCGAAGAGACCGTTATTCCCGTACGATGTTTATTATCTACGGCCCCTGAGTCGCCAATTAAAAAACAGTCCCGTTCATCCCTCTCATACCACAACTGGTTACGAAACTGCATTGCAGATTGCGTTCTTGCCAGACTACCGAAATAATTTGTCTTGTATATGAAGGTTTCAAAATAGTCCCTGTCCCGATTCTTGCGTCACCATTATCATTTTCACTTTCCCGCTCGTTATAACCTCAAAAAATGTGATTTGTATTTCACACGCAGCGGCGACAGGGTATTACAGCGGGATGATTGCAAGGCTTGGAGCTAAATTGCTTTCAAACGTTTTTATTTTGATGGGTGTGATTTTTATAGCGCTTTACCACAGCTGTCTTCAAGCAAATCGGAAAAGTCTGAACTACAAAGTTTGAATTTGAGAGAGGATTTTGCTGAGTAACTTAAATCTTTCATAAGTTGTGCAAGTTGCAGAATATGCCCTCAAGTTTGGAAATCTTCTCAGGAATTTAGTTAAAAAACATCAGAAACTTTTGAGAGCATTGAGAATATTCTCTTAACATTCAAAAAATTCTAATATATTCTTTGTGAGGGTCCCGCACCCGAAGAAAGCCCGACGGGACCCGAATGATATACCTGCGCTGTCCATCCATACATCCGTCAGTCTGTCCGTCCGTCCGTCTTTCTTAACTATAAAGAGCTGTATGTTTTGAACCGTAATAGATAACGGGTTGCTTTTTACTAAAACTTTTATGTTTTGTTGGCAAACAATTATTGAATGTAGTATTGTCTTGTGTTGACGATCCGGTTCATCTAGTTAGTAGTAGTAGTCTTCCTATGAAGCTAGCTATCCCAGGTTCCATCATCCACGGTTAGGGCAAATATTTGATTCCCTAAGTCTCGGATGTTTACTATGTATTTATGTGTTATTTATCCTTTATAAGAATGTTAATCTTTGTCTAGTGCCCATAGTGTAGCTTTGTTTGGGATTAGTTTTATTCTGTTTGATTATCAACCGGTTATTTCAGTGGATTGTAAACCGACTACGGTAAATCGCGCAGCTGTCATGTTTTCTACAATGTGTGGCCCAAAACCGGGGCGAAAAATTAAAACGTAGATTCTACTCCTCAAACTACGCAACGTTCGTTTGACGACTTTGAAAAAAAACTTGCGGTTTGAATTTTATTACATTATAAAGTTAATTCGAACACGCAATGTACTATGAAATTGGTTATGTCTGTAGAGTGACTAGACTGACAGGCGATGTCAATTAGACGGAGTTTTAAGTACATTGATTATACTATTTACTTTGTTTGAAAAATGAACAATCTAAAAACTTTATGATTTTAAAAAGTTGCTAAACAAAAGTTGTCTAGTTTGAGGAGTAGAATCTACGTTTTAATTTTTCGCCCCGGTTTTGGGCCACACATTGTATACAAATTTAGCTCCGGACGATACCTAACGTTTTCGCACGCCTTAAATCAATTCTGATTTGCACGATTTTTGAATATTTTGTAGTTGTAATGAAAAACTAAGTTCGTACGTTTACGTTTTTTATTTGTTTCTTTCCACCTAGTTCTTCAAAACATCTACATCATATTCAAAATTCCTAAAAAATCGGACTAGGTAAGGGAAGCAATACCTTATCGTATTTTGTATCGAAATTGTTAGCTCCACAATCGTCTTAAGTATTTAATTTATTTCGTATCTACGCAACCTTCGAGTATAAAAGTCTTTCTTGTGGCGAAAGTAGGAAGATAGAACAAACTCATTAATTTATTGCGTGGCAGTAGTCTATTGAGATTAATAGAATCAACCTCTCTTGCATTAGAATATGAATCCTAACTGTTGCTAATAACGGCTAGACTCGAGTGGGACTCTTCTCACCACTACAAACTACGAGTACCAGTTGAAATACTGTACGTTTTTTTGCACTTATGTATGTGTTTGTGCCGAATATTTTGTTTTATTATGGTTTATTTGATTAACTATGTTTCCCAGACTGTATTTAACAATATATTTGTAGGTTAGTCAATAAGGTAATCATCATTAATAATAAAGGAAAACAACAAAGCAGCGTTTTGCAAAGTTAAAATATTTCTAAGGATTGCGTAATTTAATTTGGCAGACCAAGACTGACATTGGGTATCGTTGTTTAATTGGAATTGTTGCTCTCATAATCCTAATATACTTGAACAAATTTATATTGGAATCGAAGTGGATTCGGGGAAGATAATAAAATTACTCTCAAAATACATATTTCAAGATATTTTTTCACGAATTTGTGTTGTGGATTGTTATTATTTTGACGGATCGAAATTTTCTAATATAAGTTTTAGAAATGAGTATTGAAAAGTTTAACTTTTATAACAATAACTTTATATGAGGAAGAGAAGGATACGGAGGATATTCGGAAAAAACAATGATTGTCCCCTAAAAAAATTGAGAATTTAACGTATTAGGAAACAACTGGTCAAGGCTAGTCTCGCGCACCAAAGGTTTCTTAACCTTCAAATAGTGCAACTAAAATATACAGTTTTTATTTTTATTAGTAAAGTAAACTAGTACAAGTAGTTTACAGCGTAGCTAAACTAAAATCAAATATTACATATGAAATAAACAATAGACTTAAAAAAAATGATGTTACATCTTATTTTGTATGCAATAAGACATATTTTGACTTTGACTATTGTTTTTTTAATCAGTTAAAGATTGTTTAGACAAAATGTTAGTGTAATATTTACGTTGTGGAATCAATCCTACCGAAGAAGCAACCTCTAGCCCTAAGGCCATAGCCTAAGCGCCAAGCAATAATAAAAATACTTGGTGAAATATGTCTAGAACAGGAAAAAAACATTCTTTACTTTATCGTGATAGTACCTATTTGAATTTTATCCTTACAAATGACAGAGACGTGTGTATCTTTGAACTTTTAAAATTTTGAATGTAGGTATTAATGATGAAGCAGGATGGTGATGAAGTTTCACAGGATTTTGTTTTTACAATAATTAATCACCTAATACGGTGTCTAAGAACTGATCTGATGATGTTGGAATCGGAATAAAATCTCCATTGCACTTAACGCAGCTTCTCGCAGTTTATATTCGCTAGTTTGATTTGATATGTAGATAATGGAGCAAAGAAAAGAACAGTCTACCACAAAAGAATCGTCACTTTAACGTCACGTTTGAACTGCTGCACTAATCTGTCAAAAGCGTTAAAGCGGCAGGCTACACTTATGAGGCCGATTGTACCTCTATCCTCTGTACCAAAGACAAGGAAGTCTGCGTCAGTATTTACTGTCGCTACAAAGTCGAGTCTAATGGTGCAGAGCCTACTCTCTCATTAGAGGCAGTCGCGCAAAAACGTCCCTCCGTTTGTGCCTTTTCATGGATCCTTCCTCTTTTCGATAGCTACGTTAGGATACAATTTTGCAACATTTGCTGATCTTTTATCCCTTTGATACGCTTGATAATAGCAACTGTTTGTTAAGGCCCGAATGTATTTTTCATTGTAAAACGATACAATTGGTTTCTATGTTGCTTTATTTTGTTTTGATCTTTTTTACCTTAAAAAAGTTCGCTTTCTGCATCATTATTCAATGATTTTTTTTTAGCTATGTAACTTATTATTTAAATCTTAACTGCTCCTACTTAGTCTTCTAGTTAGTCGAAAAGGTATGATAACAATATGAAATCTGAATAAAAACACATTTAAAAAGACAGTGCATAAATTATCGACGCGAATAAAGTGGCGGATAATATCTATAACATATTAAGCTCCTGAATATGCCCTTTCAGTTTATAAATGGGTCGAGTGCCCTTGAGCCCTGCCTACTTAGCATACCAATAGACCCCTGGTCCTTCTTCAGGCCGTAATAGTTATAAGAAAATAATATGTAGGTATTTACCTACATGTGAGGTTGGTGATCTTAACGGCTTAATGTGGTAACTCGTGACCGCAAAGTTTTAACGCTCGTGGTCGCCATGTAACAATGAGTTTTTCTAACTCAAGTAATTGTGCTTTTACTGTGTAAGAAAAACATCGTGAGAGAAACTGCAAGTTCGAATAGTGGAGTGTGGACCAGGGTAATTTTATAAAAGATCCTAAATGGTTGAATTGAATCCGAAAGGCATATCTGTATAAGACCAGAGGGGCATCTAACGCACCGCACTCGCAATCACGATCGTTTTCATTGTGAAAATCGAAGGCATGTCTGCATACAAAATGAAAACAATTGTTACACTTCGAAGCCGATTGTCATTGGGAGTGCGTTAGGCAATAGCGACGCAGAGGTTCTCGCTATTGCCTGACGCACTCGCAATCGCGATCGTTTTCGTTTTGAAAATCGAAGACTTGTCTGCATACAAAATGAAAACAATTGTTACACTTTGAAGCCGATTGTCATTGGGAGTGCGTTAGGCAATAGCGACGCAGAGGTTCTCGCTATTGCCTGACGCACTCGCAATCGCGATCGTTTTCGTTTTGAAAATCGAAGACTTGTCTGCATACAAAATGAAAACAATTGTTACACTTTGAAGCCGATTGTCATTGGGAGTGCGTTAGGCAATAGCGACGCAGAGGTTCTCGCTATTGCCTGACGCACTCGCAATCGCGATCGTTTTCGTTTTGAAAATCGAAGACTTGTCTGCATACAAAATGAAAACAATTGTTACACTTTGAAGCCGATTGTCATTGGGAGTGCGTTAGGCAATAGCGACGCAGAGGTTCTCGCTATTGCCTGACGCACTCGCAATCGCGATCGTTTTCGTTTTGAAAATCGAAGACTTGTCTGCATACAAAATGAAAACAATTGTTACACTTTGAAGCCGATTGTCATTGGGAGTGCGTTAGGCAATAGCGACGCAGAGGGGCTTGCTATTGCCTAACGCACTCGCAATCGCGATCGTTTTCGTTTTGAAAATCGAAGACTTGTCTGCATACAAAATGAAAACAATTGTTACACTTTGAAGCCGATTGTCATTGGGAGTGCGTTAGGCAATAGCGACGCAGAGGGGCTTGCTATTGCCTAACGCACTCGCAATCGCGATCGTTTTCGTTTTGAAAATCGAAGACTTGTCTGCATACAAAATGAAAACAATTGTTACACTTTGAAGCCGATTGTCATTGGGAGTGCGTTAGGCAATAGCGACGCAGAGGGGCTTCCTATTGCCTAACGCACTCGCAATCGCGATCGTTTTCGTTTTGAAAATCGAAGACTTGTCTGCATACAAAATTTAAAAAAATGTTCCGCTTAAAATTCGATTGCGATTGCGAGTACGTTAGACAATAGCCCCTCGGATAAAATAGTACATGTCCCTAATAGCGGTATACGTACAAACATAGTTAATCTGCCAAAAGCTGGTTTCGCTATCTTCAGTGAACGTCACCGTTTCTACAAGCAAACAAAAAAATCTTCAAAAGCATAAGTATTCGTTTTTATTTATATTTACTAATGTTGTTCCAGTAAGTACCTATAAATAGTTTATTGTTTTCCTTTTAAATTCGTTATGTGTTTTCATTTATCGTATTTTTGTTGTTCTGGATTTAGAGACACGTAGGAGGATAGTGGGTACGCAGCGTTGGTAAAAACCGACACTTTTGTAGTTAGTTTTAACCTAACTGTTTTTTTAAAGCTGTCTAATCATACCTCGGTTTAAAGTAAAATATCCATTTTATCTAGCTTTTAGAATATTCCATATATGTATACAAATAAAATGTATAGCTTTGTGATTTTAATAGAACCCCTTAATAGTGGTAGGAACTTGTGCAGGATTCGCCCGGACCGCTGCCACCATCTTATCCTCTAATCTAGCGCCAGCAATAGTGTTCGTATTGTTGTATTCCGGTGTAGGGATAAGACAACTGATGAAATGACTATCATATACCACCATTCATTCATCCATCTCAGTCCTCAGGGTTTGCAACGCATTTGCGATCTTTAGATTATAGTCTTGAGAATACGAATGTCTATGGGTCACAGACCCCACTTGCCATCAGGTGGCCTGTGTGCTCTTTTGCATTCTCCATGACATAAAAAAACTCACCTCTATCAATATTTATTTCTTATTTTTCCCCTACTCATTAGTAAAATAAAAATATACCTAAGTATTTTACGTTGCAAAAAGTCGGGTATTAATTGTACAGGATATGCCCTACAGCCTTAATCTAAAACATAAGTTTTCGACCACGGGGTGCTTCGAGTTCTGTGTGTCCATAGAACAACATAAACATGATCGTTTTTCAGTTTTCATACAATGAATGTGGCTTTTTAAAGTAAAGTTATACTCCAGAGGAATTAATATTTCGTTAATGTGAAACGACACTTTACACTAGGAGTACCTAATTGGTTATTAGTAACTCTATATGACTTTAATCCTGCTATTAAAGCTTAACGAGCGGCGTTATCAATTATTTGCAAAGTCATGTTTTGAAAAATATCTGATGGCCACCAACTCAAGTCTCGGCACTTTATCTTGTACTAAAATCATGGATAGGGCTAAAAACGCAGTTAATCCAGTTTTCTCTTCACTGAAAACCACCAGGAAACCAGGTCCAAAATCAATTCTCAAATTAATATCGCGTACATGACGGCGTATTCTTCAAGGTAATGTTAATTTTGAACTCCAACATTTCATTGTCGCTGCTGGCTAAGTCTTAGCAATGTTACTTGGTCAATAAGAGGGTACAAGTGTCCTATAATTCAAGTTCTGCAGTGACGACGTCCCGGGGCAAAGTTACCACGCCGACGGACGCTACTCGTAACAAACTTTCCGGCTTCTGCCGTCTTCTATGACATTAAATGATTTATGTGATTATATTTACTAGCCTTCGCTCAATTTAGCTTTAAATTCAGGAGTTGGAAATTCAGAGATACAGTTATTCAAATTCAAATTCAAATTCAAAACGTTTATTTCGGGTATCTTGACCTATATTGGTTAGTATGCTATACACTGTTATCTTACTATCTAATGTTAGTACTGAGGAACAACTTTAAAACTTAAACTCTAAATTCGACTTAACTAAATTACACATGCTTAAGAGTATAGGACAGTCGAATCTACTTGCAATCATTTCAAGGATCCTATTGGAGCTGCCTCGCATTCTTCTAACAAGTGATGCAACCTTTTTCCTACGAATTGCATGGAAATCATCGGTGCGAGCTTCCGCAAACATAGTCGAAGCGCTACAGTAGCGAGGCAAACCCATCAGAGCCCTGAATCCATTATTAAATTGGACCCGCAGAGCACTGTATGATCTCTGCGAATATTTGACCCATAGGCTGCTCCCGTACATAGATGTACAATAAGATTTAAAAAGTGTTATTGTTACTTAGCAAACCTACGAGCCAACATATTAGCTTTAATTGACAATGCTCTGCGTTCCCTCTCAATATCAGCCTCATCTCTAAGATCTTCGGTAACATAATGTCCCAAGTA
This sequence comes from Acleris sparsana, assembly GCA_923062465.1. Lineage (NCBI taxonomy): Eukaryota > Metazoa > Arthropoda > Insecta > Lepidoptera > Tortricidae > Acleris > Acleris sparsana. Next base: position 10,288,080 of record OV281289.1, read on the forward strand.
CTTGAACTGACAGACATACTGACAGAAGCTGCCTGAGTGCGCCCACAGATGGAGCCAGCAGCACCATGTCATGTTATGTTGACTTCGTTTTGCGTTGTTTTTTGTGATCTTATTGACGTTTGCTTGATGAATACCTACAGTTTAAATAGAACTAAGTATTAAAAATAAGTATGAGGAGAAGATACCAATAACTGTTACTTAAAATTACTGTTCGGAGTGATAGGGTTGCAGGTTATAAATACACCCGAATTTGAAATATCGTTTATTTCAGTTTTAAGGTGATATTCAAGATTTACATGGTTAAAGCAAGTACAGAGTGACGTGTTAGTCATCTGGAGGGCAAAGGCAAGATGGCTGCTGGAAGTTCCAACCACCTCTCGCGCAGCTGTCTATCATAGTAGTTTAGTGTTGCCAGTGGCAATATGCTCCCCCCCTTGAAAGCTTGTCGTTCAAAGAGCTTATGGGATGTTTCTAGAACATAGCTTTCTTGAAACTGATCGCTTGATGATTCCGCCTTTAGTACGCACGTCGACAACCCTGCAGATTCCGTCAGGTCCACGATGTAGATAATGGATGCGCCCCAAGAGCCACTTCTTGGGTGGAAGCTGATCATCCATGATGAGAACAAGGTCGTCGATCTTAATTTTTGGTGTAATAGTCTTCCACTTGACACGCTGCTGTAGAGTTGATAAATAGTCCTTGGTCCAGCGGGACCAAAAGTGTTGCCTTAAGCGTTCATTCAGCTCATATTGGTTGACGCTGACTCGCTCGATGGCCGGCGAAGGTAGTGAGGTCAAAGGTCGACCCACAAGGAAGTGCCCAGGAGTAAGAGGAGCTAGATCAGAAGGATCAGCTGATATTGAAGTTAGAGGATGCGAATTAATGCGAGACAACAGTCTTTTAGTCAGATTTTGAGGTCATCAACATAAAAATGGTGTTTCATAGTATTCGCAACGGCTTCATGTTGACACTCCGCTGCTAGTTGAGCTAGATACCTAGTACTTAAGTAGGGAGGCGGTTTCATGGATCACAGTGTTAAGCTGTAAGAGTTTGAGAGGCTGGCTTTCATCATCTCGCCGGAGAATTAGTTGCAGATGACGCTGAGATTTATCAAGGAGCACCTGTCTGTACATTTTTTCAATGTCACCTGTGACTACATAACCATATTGTCGAAATCTGAGTAAAATTGACATCAAGTCATCTTGGACTACAGGCCCCACCAACGCGTCGAAAACTACTCTAAGGCGAGTAGTCTCGCTGCTGTCACGAATCACAGCGTGGTGGGGTATGTAGTATCCAAAGTCTCATATGTCTTTTATAAAGGAAGTTTATTCATTTATCGTATTAGATTTAGTTAACTTTTTTTTAGATTATACAAGCGCCTTTTGGCGATATTAAAGGAGTCGCTTAAAGCATCCTCCGGGTTCTCGCGAAAGGGAAGTTTGACACTAAAGCGACAATCATCTAGGCGAATAGTATTTTCAACAAAGTGAGTATCACAGTACTCCTCATCTTTATATAATTTAGGTTCACAAGTATCATTAGGAAGGTCTTCAAGTTCCCAGAATTTATTAAGAGATTCTCGAATCTCTCTACAAAAATTACAACGCGTAGTTGAGTTAGTCCTCTGTCCAGTTGGACCAGAAATGAGTCATCCTAATTTGGATTCTTGGAGAGTGGGTTTATTTTTACCCAAACTAATTTGCCTTGCGCCGACAAGGTCCCAGAAAACATCAGCCCCTAATAAAATGTGAAACTCAGAGGGCAGGTAGAAGCTTGGGACCGCTAGCTCAATAGAGACAGGACGGTTAATGTGCGAGGAGTCAACCTCAACACTAGGCAATTGACCAGTGATCTCTGGAATGACTAGGCACGATACGTTAACTTTAAAAGAGTTGACATGTAACCTAACTTAAATATTACAGATTTATTAGTGTCAGTTAGGCAGTTATTTAAACCAGATATAGAGTTAGGACTTGTATGAGAACAAGCAAGGTATATTTTCCTTTGTGTTTTTCCGATATAAAGGAAGACTGACTTCCAACGTCAAGAAGAGCCTTAGCAATAAGAGTTTCATTTGTTTTAAGATTAAACTATTCTACTTCAGCAGTGCAGAGAAGCACCTGATCAGGCATTACCGCTGAGAGAGACACTGGGTAAGAGTGAGTAGTGCTATGACCAGGACCGGTCAATGTAGCTGGTGCTGCTTCAGCAGGCACCACATGAGGCATAGACACCTGAGGAGGAGTTGCCACTTGAAAGGCTGATACTTGAGAAGAACTTGTATGAGAAGTACCCGCAGGTAAATTTGAAATATTAGAGTTATTATATTACTTGTGCAATAGTAAGTATGTTTTTTGTTGCAGAATTTTCAAGGCGTATGCTTGCAGCAAGAAGAATGATGGCCAGGTTGTGTTTTGATACTATACTAAAGACATAGTTTTAAATTTATCACATTTATAAACCAAGTGAATTTGTGAGCACACAACACAATTTTTATTTTCATCAGTATATGAGGCCTTTAAAGCTTGTACATGTTTATTTTCCTTATAGTGCATCTGTGGGTGTTTTTAAGATTTACTTAAATCACTTTTAGTATATTGAACAGTTTCCTGAACTTCAGCACGTAAGAAATGGTAAAATTCCTTAAGAGTCGGAGAAGAATTTAAGTTACTCCTACGTTCCTCCCATTTGCGACTTGGGGCGCCATCTAGTTTAGATGCCATCAAAAAGATAATAAGAGTGTCCCAGTGACACGAAGGATCGTTCACATTATTTAAAGCTCGCAGATTTTTTGAGGTATAGTCAATCATATACCTCAAGGACCGAAAAGATTCTTTGTTAATAGTATCAAAGTTAAATAGTACCATTAAGTGGCTATTTATCAGAATTTTACTGTTATCGTAGCGATTGCAAAGAAGCTAAACTGTAGTTATTTGCAGTAAACTCAACAGATTTTATGACATTTGCTGCACCTACCTCAAGCGATGATCGCAAATTGTGATATTTGTTTATTTCAGTAATACTATCATTTTTATTGATAAGTATGATAAGTGAGTCTAAAGTGTCCCTGAACTCCATAAATGGATGGAGTTTTCATCAAAGGATGGCAGTTGTATGATGGCAGAAATGTGGTTACAAAAGTTATTTTCCATACCTTCATGTTCCTCTATCTGTTTCTCAACATCTGTAGCCAAGATCTCAATTTTAGATTTTAAATCATCAAACTGGTTGAACAATTCTTTAAACCGCAACTATTTCAATTCAAGTTCACAAACTAACAGTTTTGTAAGCACCTTTTTATCATTACATTTTTCCAAGAACTTAAAGAACTTTGTTATTCTTGCTTTCATTGAATTGCTTTCAAATAACGATTTAGTAAACACAACTGAACAGACCGCACAACAAAGTAAATAAAAGATTAAACCGTATAGGCCGTCAGAACTACGACAAAATGGCGCTGGATCAGCTGTCAGGGAGTTCACGGTAGGTTACGCGAGGTCACGTGCAGCCGCGTCGCGCTGCGCAGTTAGGTAACCAATCCAGAGGTTCCAAGTAGAGGTTCCAAGAGGCAAGAATCAACTCCCTCAACCTGGAATCTGCAGTTTAAAATACTAAGCAATGTGCAAAAGCAGCAGTAAAGAGGTGCAAATAAAGAGTTGAATGTTTAGTAATTAAGTTTGAGACCTAGTTAGATAGAATACGTTAACTTTACGTAATAGTAGTAGTAGATACCTAGTTACTCAAATTAAGTCAGTAGTAACATCAAGTTATTTTAGAGTTGCACAAAATTTTAAGCTATAGACAGTAAATAGATTTACCACAAGAAGTTACGAAATTAAATGTACCTAGGTTGCCAATAGTAACAAGTAATAGAGTAGACAACCCAGGGCTTATGAAAACCGAGGATTTTGAACTATTAAGAGTTTGCTTAGTAAATTTTAGTTTATGAATAGCATTAGTTTACGTAAAACAAACGAACGACTCTAAGAAAGTTAGTTAGCTAAGTTAGTACAAACCATGATGCAAAGATTATCTAGACAGGTTTAGGACACAATGCGGCATGCACAAAATAGAACTGTTCACACAAGTGAGCAAACATGAACCTGTTTATTAGGTATGATAATCAATCTGACTTCTTGTTATTTCTCTCCTGGCTCAAATCGATTTCCCATGAGTATCTTCTTAATGATCTTGTGTACACCTGTGAATATGGCGATGCTAGAAGTATATTTACAAATAGGATAAATACTAGTGAAACTATATTGGTACCTTAGTCTCCTAATTACCCTAAAAATAATCTTTACTTGATTAAAAAAAAAGCATGAATCTATAATTCATCCAAGCTATAAATCATCTCCTAATGGCTGAAAGGTAATCTGCGAAAACGTTCAACATAAGCGTCGGAGTGTGGAAAATGGCGTAGCAAATACCTAGTCCACCGGTGCGCTCGGAAAAAATGCAGATGTAGTTAAACTTTTGTCTCCCATTTATTTCATTTGACAGCGCCATTTAAAGTCGCGTAGTAGAGAGAAAATACTTATGTGAAAACTAAAAGTATTCATTTTTGCTATGCTGCCCTGATATGAGAAAGGGCCGCTAAGTCACCTTAACCGCCTTTTCAGTATTACATGTTTTTGAATTGGCTAATGAATTTGGCGCCGACCCATTCGGGAGATTTTTCTCTATCTTCTTTAGTTTCTGAGATAATGTAAGCACTATGGCCGTTAAATACAGTTTTTTTCGTATTGTCAGAAGCAATAAAGCAGTTCAGATAGAATACTTGAACAAAAAAATGTTAAAGTATGTTAAAGGCGATTGACGAATTATCTCCGAAAATATTTTTGTTTTTACACTACAGAACAACGCGGCTAAATAATTTGTGTTCACTCATAAGGCGGTTATGATTGTTTAACTGTTTTATTTAGTAGTTGCTTCAGTTGTAAGATTGCTTAAATCATAAGCATAATAGCGCCTAACCCAAAAAACTACCCAAAAACAACGCAAAAAGCCTTTAATCACTTTTATGCGTAATATTTCGTCATAGTTATTTAATGTTTGTGCTACAGAAAAAGCCCGTGACGGCCTCTTATCGTATGTATCTAATTAAACATTTACTTCAAAATCAAGTTTATAGGCGGTTACCTCGCTATACTTCTTAAAAAGGCCGCTAAAGTGTATCATCGATCGTCTGTATAAATCGATCGGGACCAATCGGGAGATTCCGGCGCGCGGCGGGGGTTTGCGAGGAACTCGCCCGAGCGATATTTTAATTAACGGCTCGCAACCTACAGCACATGAGTAAAGAAACGGAACAGAGACTAAGCTTCTAAAGAGCGCGCAAAATTTATACCTAATATGGTAGGGTTGGCACTGGTGGACAAAAATAAATAAAATGATATCGATCAGTTTTTTATTTATTTAAAACTGCATGTTAAAATGCAAACGCGAGATAATATCGGACAAACATGCAAACATAGCATCTCCTTTTTTAAGTCGGTTAGAAAAAACACGAGCCTACGTATTTGCATGCATAAAAATAACAGGTAGGTGTAAATCCACTACCCAAAGGTTTTCTGAACGAGATCACTCTTTAGCGAGAACACCGCGTTCTATTTACTGGTGAATTCAATGTTTTTATTCTGAAGTTTCTCAAGCAGTATCATTTTGGTAAGCAAAATTAGAAGTAAGTAGGTAAAGAGTCCTTAGGATAGCCAAAATATGAGATGTCATTATTTTTCCTTGTATTGTTCATACACACAGTACCTACAAACCACCATATTTTCACGTGCACAACAAATACATTGAAATCGAACACGACGCGGTGCGCGCCCTGCGCTTGTGACCAAACTGAACTAGTATAAACCAGTTTCTCGTACAAATACGTAAGAAGCTATGAATCTATAGTGCTTTAAATTACTCTGTTATCGGCGCGTGTCGTGGCATAGTGTCAACATCTCACGGATTTTTATTTAAAATGACGGTTTTTTCAATTAATGGTTACCATAATGCTTATTATAAATTAACTAAACCTTGTAAAGTCACATACCACTTGCAAGTATTGTGATTTGACTTGCCTTTTTATCCCCTAAGAAAAAAAGTGGTGTTATAAGTTTATGAGTTTAATGTGTGTGTCTGTGTGTGTGTGTTTGTTTCTGTGTTTCTGCTGCGGCATCGTAGCTCCTAAACAGATTGACTAATTCAGACGCGGTTTTATTTCGGTTTTTTTAAATAAATGTTAAATTTAACCGAGATGGTTTTTAACTTGGTGTCATGGAAATCGGTTCGACTATTTAAAAGATAATAGCTTAGCTACTGAAGAAGGGGATGCAATTTAATCGGAGGTTTTTATCTTTTAAATAGGGATGGTATCCCCTCACACGAATACCATGGCGCAGCGGACCCGGCTTTATTCATAAATTAATACTTACGAGTAAATTGATCAATTTAAAGGTACCGGTTATAATTAATATTAGCATGAGAATGAAATGAAATGGTATGGTATACATAAGGTAATAGGAAGGTGATAATATTAATAATGTATTGTAATTGTCCCCAACCAATCGGCTATATGAAATTACAATTATATGTGTTATTATTCTAAGTTTACCTGATTTAAAATCTTGTTCATTATGTTGGTTGTTTATGGCTTGTTAATACGTGTATTATTAATTCTCTTACGAAGAGACAAACACTTAATTTCTGCTTTATACGTTGGAAAAGTTCAAACTTAATTTAACTTGTAATTTATTTTCAGTAGTTTTTGAGAAAGGTATATATCATTAAACTAATTCCTTTTTTGTCAAGATGTCTGCTATTTTTAAACGACTTCAAAAAGGAGGAGTTTCTCAATTCGACCGTATATACATTAATTATATATTTTTTATATGTGTTCGCGCATAACTTCGTCGTTTAAGAACCAATTTTGATGGTTTTGTTTTGTGGGAATGGACATATCTTGAGGGTGGTACCATGATACTAAAACCAGGAGCTGATGAGGGATTCAGTGAGGAATTCAGGGAACTTTTCAAATATTGTAGGGAAACACATAGCGATTTTAGTATTTTTAGTGACAACTCCAGCATTTGCATTCAGAAAGTATCATTTGCTGAAGCGGAACTGATGATGAAGACCAAAGATGGCCAATGGAACTCCTCAACGGTACCGATTTCAAGGGTGGCGATAAGATATCTCGATTAAGATAGTTGAGCGACTACAACGAACAACATTTAACTGTTTAAAAATGACTACGATTTTCAAACGGCGCGGCGTTGCTTGCAGCGCGATTGAAATATCTTAAAGTTTCATATATCAACCTAAGAAGTGGAACTACATAAGCTTATTATGATCACTAAAAAGTTTAAAATAAAATAAATGTTTTAAAAAAAAACAAGTAACCGCCTTCAAAAACGCAAAAATAACTTCTTTTAAAATGGTAGGTACCTCTATAGGTACCTACCACCTATGACAGTCTATCACCTATGGAATGACTCAAACTGAAATCGACGACTCAAAATATTTTTAACTAAAGCCGACTTCAATAAAAATACTTTTAAATATGATAGAAGTAAGAAGATGGCTAACGAAAAGCCCTAATGGCCAGTTTTAGTTTTGTTTTGTTTGAAATCGTTTGAGTTGTCTTGTAATAATGATCTGTTAGGTAAAGTTATGACATTAAATTAACAGGTTTTAAAAATAAATTATAAAAAATCTTATATTATTTCAGCGAGGATTTTTTAACGTGATTTTTATTTTTTGTTTTAGAGTTTTATGTTATGGAACATAATAGATACATTTTTAATAGTTTTTTTTTTTATATCTGTTTATCGCATTAAGTTGTGATTATTGCTGACTACTGTTTTTTAATTTGTAAGGAACCATTTTGTAATTAATTGCTACTCACTACTACCAACTTAACTAATAAAAAAGGCAGTTTTATATTTAAGGTAAATACTTTAACAACCTTTTTTGTTAGTTTTGCACATAACGTGGGAACTATTCGATACTAATACTAAGTTTAAAAGCGATTAAGTTACTTACCGGCTTTTTTTGTTCAATTAAGTTTATTACGTGTGTGTTATTTCGGACGCATAAAAGTGTTTACGGTATTAAACTGCCATAATTCGTAGCATTGTCTTCAAAATATAAATAGAAATAAATTTACTAAGGAATTCATACGAGAAAAGGGGGTTAACATATACAAAACGGCCCTTGTACCTAGTATTATTTTACCTTGTGAAATTATTATGCTACAATAAAATAGCAATCCCGGTTTATTAAAGAATATATAATATATTTTAATGAAACGTTTCCATAAATAGGTTCTACATAAAACTAGCTTTCAGAATCAATTATCGTATTTACTCTAGTTAGCATACAACTCTAGAAATCATGTTCGAACGGTTTTTGCCATTTATCTCGGAAGTTTCATTTTGCACTTAACGGCCCTTTCTCATATCAGGGCAGTATGTGGATAGATAAGGTGCATTGTGAGCTATTTTAAAAATTGTTACGTAATGTACTTATAAAGCATTTAAATGATTTTTTCTTTAATGATATGTTAACATAATTATGTAGAACTGTGAAAATCAAAGTATACTCTTTTGTCATTCTGTTTTGTATGAATAAAGAGTAATTTCGTGATTTCCGTAGTTCCACATATTATACCTATTATAACTCTGAAAAGTTTACAACATGACATGTGAGATTTTAATTATCCATTAATCCTGAATTATCCATCCTCCAAATGGGTCACTGAGATATTTTTTTTAAGTAGTGTGTGTGTATGAGGATGGGAACGAAACTCTCGTTTCCGATACATTATTAATGGTTGCTAATGAAGTTGCGTGCAGAAGTTGCTTTGATCGGGGAATTAAATGCTTGGAAGAGCTTTTAATATTTAAAGGGCTTTTTATTTACACTTCTTTATCAGTTCCTTTCATCTTCGTATCCGTTCCGTTGTAATTATGAAAACGAAAACAGGAAAAGAAGTTTCTATTAATAGTCTTTGATGAAATTAAATGAAATATGCCTAGACAAGTTGAATTCTGTTAACTTAAAAACTGCAAAACTCATGCTAGATACATTTTTATAGTAAGTAAGTATGATAAGTTCCTAAGTCTTACAACTTGGAATCCCCTTAGAAACAAAGATAAATAGTATAAAGCAAATTATCGAGCACCTCTTTTCACGTGCAACTTCCGAAATTCCCGCAAATGTGTAGGCCATAAATCTGTCTTTCATAGCCAAAACGAGGCATCTACAATTTAGTACGTGAAGAATTATAGATCATGTCTGTGCAACAAAAAGATTTTTATCCAACAGCAGTAAAATACCAGACAAGACCTTTCGTTTAAGAAAAATGCCCTATTAAACCGTTTTAAACAGTGAATTACGGAGTTCTGAGGGGCAATTAAACCACTTACAAAATTGCATCCAAACTACCCGATTACCAAGCCAATTAACTGAGTTCCCTCACAACTAGATCAGGCATATTAAACTTGCTGGTTACGATGGTAACTTTGTTATCTTTTAGTGATTGTTCAAAAGTGAAAGCTAATTCGTTATCATAATTAAAATCAGTGACATCAACTAACAAGTCTAAAAAAAGCAGGTTTAAAAAAACTTAACAGCTGTTAGGATGATGGCCTCCATGTAGTGCTAGTTATCATGCATATATTTTATATTTTTTCTCGATTTCTCACTTTTTTACAATAGTACCCATGCAGCCGACACGAATCTAACGACTCCTCGTTTGTCAGGCCATCCGTTTAGCCTTTTCAAGGGAACACGGAACATACATACATTAATACCTCTTCCATTGAGTAAAAAAAATTATCGTCTTCAACTTCTGCAACTAAATACTGAAACATACCATTACTACATTATTGACGGCAAATTTCTATAGCAACAATAACACAACTAGAATGGATTATGGCAAGTAATTGTAGACTTAACGCAAGATTGTAGAATATAATTTTAAACATATTTGTAAACGTATTCCCGTTTCCCACGCTGAGCAAAGTCAACATAATCGCAACGGAGCTGTTTACGGAATCGAGTACCTCCTAAGCTGAAGCTAATAAGTCCCGTTATTGCCACAATATTGGCAAGAATAACGTCGCGGAGTGGCGTCGGATTACTGCGCACACGATGCGATGCGACAAGGGCCATTAGCGATCTCGCTACTCATGCAGACGCCTAATTGAAACCCTTTTAAGCATTGGATGGATTTCAAACTTTAGTCTCGTATTCGTTTTTTAGATGCTGAGTTAATGGTAGCTGAAAGCAAAAGATGCAGGCAATTATAAAGGTTTACATTAAAAATGGCAGAAAATTTGCACCGAGTATCAATCTCCAAATATAAGTGTAAGCGCATTTAGCGATAGACTAAACTACTATTTTGCTAGACTGTTTTTTTTTGTTTACTTTTTTTCGGGTTAACATACCACACGTAAGTTTTGTAAGTAATAAACTTTACATTAATTTATCTTCTACTTGTAATCATTAAATTCCGCGTTCGCAACGAACATCGAAATCAAATAGTCGGCTTAGCAATGCGCATTCCAGGCCTCTACGTCTCGGCCGTAATGAGGCGCAATCGGGCGTCGGAATACTTTCTCGGGAAATGATTGATTGCTCCTGAATTGTTTCTTCAATACATCCGTGCAGTGACGCGCTGTTTACCTTTTGTTTTTATTGTATCCTGAGGTGTGCTAGAGTAAAAGGACCTAGAGGATTCAATTATAAATAATAATTATGTGAAGTACACACTCTACCAAATTTATTTTTCTAATTCATGTCTAAGTTTATTATCATTAAGAAACTACCGTGATACATTATGTAATTAATGATCGGGTTAAATTCACGATTTTCATCGGGAACGGTCCGTCAAAAATTCTCATTAAACAGTAACGAGTTGCAATAGTGGCTTTGAAGCGTTATTGTGCATAAATAAATACTTAAAAAAAATAAAAACCCGCCTTATAAATGCAAAAAAACTTATTATAAAATGGTAAGTAGGTCACTCCAACTGTATTCGGCTTTTGGTTTGAAATATTGTAGGACACCGACTTCAGTTGGACTGACCATTTCGGCTGACCTACGGAAAAAGAAAGTAATTGACATTTTTTTCAAAATCGATGTTTTTACATTTTTGGCACTTTTAGACAGTAACAGATGTTGCTACATTCTCGGAATCATCAAAATAGCTTTAGTTTTAGAGATACAGTTTCGCTAAAGACAGTAACTGCAGGCACTGGTACAAAATATCTACCGAAAAACAAAGCAAAACACAATTACAAAGCATAAATACAGTAATTGCATGTCGATTACTTTGTTTTTCTGTTGTAAATTGATTCACTTCGTTTTCTGTTTGGTAAAAATGTTTATATTAGGACTGAAATTTAGCTAAAAAGAAATTAAGTAGCATTGCTTGATTTTTGTTTTGTAAAAAAGTATCAAATTTACCGATGTGTCTACGCAAAAACAAAGTAAACAAAATGATAAAGCAAAAACAAAGTAGTTTACTGGCAGTTACTTTCTTATTATATTTTTATTTCAATTAAATTGGTTTTTAACCAACATTTACTTTGTTTATAAATTGTTAAACTCCATTTTAATATTTTCAAAATATAATTTAATGACACTTACTTTTTTTTTTGGCCGAGTAAACTAACAGTTGTTAGTCATACATTTTCATACGTTAATTTTCGTGATGAAAGGATATATTACCGATTCTTAACTTTAGTCCTTTAACTTATGTACCCTTTTTAGGGTTCCGTAGCCAAATGGCAAAAAACGGAACCCTTATAGATTCGTCATGTCTGTCCGTCCGTCTGTCCGTCCGTATGTCACAGCCACTTTATTCCGTAACTATAAGAGCTATACTATGGAAACTTTGTAAGTAGATGTATTCGGTGAACCGCATTAAGATTTTCATACAAAAATAGAAAAAAAACAATAAATTTTTGGGGTTCCCCATACTTAGAACTGAAACTCAATTTTTTTTTTTCATCAAACCCATACGTGTGGGGTATCTATGGATAGGTCTTCAAAAATGATATTGAGGTTTCTAATATATATTTTTTCTAAACTGAATAGTTTGCGCGAGAGACGCTTCCAAAGTGGAAAAATGTGTGTCCCCCCCCCGTAGCTTCTAAAACAGGGTGGCACATTTAGATCAGTAAGTATGGGGAAGTCTGTAACTATAAGTGATACAAAGATCTGTTCTTAGGAACCATGTCATCGATTTTAGTGACAATAAAAACTGCATACATAGATTAAAAAAAAACTTGTACTTTGTTCGGGAATCGAACCCGGTCGTATTGAAAAAGAAAATGCTATATAAAAAATGGGTGTCATTCGAAGACCCATTTTATTAAACTAAAGGATATGAAATTTAATGCATTTTATTCTTTTAGATATCATGTTTCGTACTTAGTAACATTTACTGCTTACGACCTACACAATCGATATCCAAAAATATACAAATAATGTAAGTTTCATTTTTCAATATGACCTGGTTCGATTCTCGAACTGAGTACAAGGTTTTTTTTTAAATCCATGTATGCAGTTTTTCTTGTCACTAAAATCTATGACATGGTTCCTAAGAACAGATCTTTGTATCACTTATAGTTACAGACTTCCCCATACTTACTGATCTAAATGTGCCACCCTGTATACATAATTAAAACGAATTAAAGATGGAAACTTTTAAACTTCTTTTATTCAAATCTTCGTTTCAAAGTTGCTACGTTTTGTCATTGAGCTAAACAGGATCATGTGTCATGACATGTATGCCAGAGGTTACGTATAGTATTTGAGGAGTTTCAAAAAAATAGCACACCTTTTACAAATTCTTCAGATTTGTGAAAAAATCTGCACGGGGGTTGGGATCTTGGGATCATCATTCTAAGTAAGAAAAATAGATTGATGATCGTAACTCACGTGCAGATTTGAAAAAAGCGGCCAAGCGCCAGTCGGACTCGCGCACGTAGGGTTCCGTACCATTATACATCTAAATAAATGTTTTTCTTTATTCTTTATTATATTGGAGTTGATTGAATGAAAGGTAAAATGCTGTTTACGATTTATAACGTATTAAAAAAAAACTAATTATTAGATCTCGTTCAAACCAATTTTCGGTCGAAGTTTGCATAGTAATGTAAATCATATATTATTTTTACATTTATCATTCCCTTATTTTAGAAGTTACGGGGGGGGGGGGGGACACACATTTTTCCACTTTGGAAGCGTCTCTCGCGCAAACTATTCAGTTTAGAAAATATATATATTAGAAACCTCAATATATTTTTTGAAGACCTATCCATAGATACCCCACACGTATGGGTTTGATGAAAAAATAATAATTGAGTTTCAGTTCTAAGTATGGGGAACCCCAAAAATTTACTGTTTTTTTTTCTATTTTTGTATGAAAATCTTAATGCGGTTCACCGAATACATCTATTTACAAAGTTTCCATAGTATAATAGCTCTTATAGTTACGGAATAAAGTGGCTGTGACATACGGACGGACAGACGGACGGACAGACATGACGAATCTATAAGGGTTCCGTTTTTTGCCATTTGGCTACGGAACCCTAAAAATTGTAAAAGGTGTGCTATTTTTATGAAACACCCCATTAAAATTTTATTAAAAATTAAAAGTATGTGATAATTACAAGTAAAAACTGTGCAATATGTAATAAAAAAGTTACAATTTACGCCTATCATTTTTTATTGTAAATTGGTACCTACAGTAACATAATATCCTATTAGTAAGCCACCCGATCCCTCATGATGACAATCTTAAAGTTCTATAAAGTAAACGCCATTACTGTGTTTAGTAAAGAATTTTAATTTTGAAATGGCCTCCTAACACTTCTAAAAACAAGGTAAGTACTATTACTTCATTATTTAAATTTCAACTTGTGTAAGGGATATGCTTATACGCAACTTAAAAAGAAAGTAAATGTACTTTACTGTGTTTTTGATATGACACATTTATTTTTAACAAAATAATTTACTACCGAAAAACAATTTTTGTTAATTTAAAAGATAATTAAAAACAATTTGTCATAAAATTATTACACAGTAGGTAGAGCAAATTATTTTACACATTATTAAATGTTAAAGCTGATGAAACAATGAAAAATACGTTTTAAATAAAGAATGTTTCGTTTTTTCGCTCTCCTGTAAAATTTACTCGACTGTAATTACTTTCTTTTACCGTAGAGCAGCCGATTTTATAATAAGTTTTTTTGCATTTTAAAAGGCGGGTTTTTGTTTTTTTTTTACTTTTCTTTTATTTATACTTTTTAGTGATCCTATTTATGCTGTTATGTAGACCCACTCCGCAATTATTGAGAAACTTAAAACATTTCATGCTCGCCGCGAAAGTCATAGTCATATTATTTAAACAATTAAATGTGCTTCGTCATAGTCGCTCAACTACCTTAATCGAGACATCTTATCGCCACCCTTCAAATAGGTACCGTTATGAAGTTCCGGTGGCCATCTGTGGTCTTCATCATCAGTTCCACTTCACTATATAGTACTTTTCAAAAGCAAATGCACGAGTAATAGTGAAAAATACCGAAATCGCTATAGGTGTGCCTAAAATATTTGAGGAGTTCCCTTAATTTCTCCAAGATTCCATCATGCCCGACTAATTGAGAACCTCCTCCTTTATTTTGAAGTTCGTTTTAAATGAAACCCTTATACACTACACATTACTTACTTACTTACTTAGACATTATTGTCCGTTTGTCCATTGTTTTATTTTGGCACTGACAATGTAGGATATTATGTAAATGACTAATGTGGTTTTCAGACTAAAAAAGGCAGAAGTGGCTCAACCCAGGTACATTTTTCGAGGTCTCTTTCATCGTAGAAAATTGCAATCTATTAATCGTGATAAGAAAATCCTTAGCTGACGAAGTTGCAGGCACAATCTAGTAATCTGTATTTGCATAATCGTTTAAGATGACGAGTCTCTGGGATCCCTTAGAGTACACTTTCTTGGGTATCAGCTATATGATTAACGATACCTTTGTAAATTATTTACTTGAAGAATGATTTTAACGTAAATTTCTTTCGTCGTATTTTTAAACAAGCAAACATGATAAGTTACTTAGTGAGTAAATAGGTTAATGAGGAGTTCTTAACGCGGAGTTCATTAACAGTTAAGAAGGTAGTTCAGCGTAGTTTTTAGAAGTACATAATATTGTGAAAGAGAAATAAAAGCCTGTTAAACATGATGGTAAACAAAAGAGGGCAGATGAGAGGATACTCAATGTGACACGATAGTTCGAGATCCGGCATATTAGACGAGTATTATAGAAAAGAAAATGAAGGCAAAAGAGGTAGAAGGTGACGAAGTTACTTTGCGAAATTAGAAAGGAAAGTAACAGTCATATTGTATCAAGATCTCATGAACCTAGCGAGTAATGAGGAAGAACAGAGGGTAACTCCACCGATAAAATTGTAGCTCTTATCTAAGTTATAAATGTTATGAAGATGATTTTGTTTACGGTGCTTTAAATCAAAAATACAGCTCATGAACTTTGACTTAGACTTCATCCTGACTGGTCGGTGCGGTATCGGTACGTGAGTTATGCTTTATACTGGTTTTGTATGGATTTTATACCGAAAGCCTATATATTAGCCATAGTCATTAGCTCTTTAGCTCCTCCTGAATTACGTGGTATGCAGGGAAGAAAATATCACATACAGGGCCTCTATTGTGCTGGGTAAAAAAGGCTTTTCGCTTGCAGACTTACCGATGTATCAAGAACCATTAAAACGCTTGCCATTTTAAAAGAGGTTTTAAAAGGTGTCAAGCTATTTTAATCTCTGCGCCCAATTCCTATGACATATTATTGCATAACTAAACAATATAAAGGCTAGTGGTAGGTAGGGACACGCGGCGCCGCACGTGATCGCGCCGAACAATAGATATGCCATACACGCAAAATCACCTGAATGTGAGGAAAAGAGACAACAATCAATAGGATTAATCCAACCCTATGGACAACAAACGCAATGGAAGCAGTAATTGTATTACAAAAGGTAGTCATAACGATACGGTAACAATCGGCCAAATCGATAGGGTTATCCGTTCTACGGGTAGTCTTGTGATATAGATAGGCTTTTAAATCGAAAGCGCTAAGTGAGTAAAGGGGTTTTCCGGTTCTCGCAGTAACAGCGGCCGAGTTAAGAACAATATCGTTACAGGTCAAAGACGATATGGTTTTACCTAGTAGAATAGAGACCCTGATACCGCACCGTGTCGAAATCAATTACTGTAGTACTTACTACTTAACAGTACTTACAAAAACCTTTTTAAATTTACTTTGATTTCAAAGTATTTTTCCTAAGTTGCGGTAGTACTTCGTAAATATAGGGGCACCTAAAGTGTTTCAGCAACAAGCGTCCAACCAATTTAAGTAAATCCCTAAATGTCGTTCCATTTGTATATAAATTACAACTCAAAATCTTCAGTCACAGACTTAATTTAAATTTTTATGCATACACCGAATCCCTAGCAAATGGTTTACCCTTGTTTTATATACTCATTTCATAGAACGTATCACTCCGCAGAATTTTCGTTTCACAGAAAATTATTTGAAAAGCGAACTGTATTTTTTTAATTTAAAATAAGAAGAATGTCATTGATTTGACAAGGAAATCTCAAATCTAAGTAACGGTGTGGAGGCATAGTATTACTCGTATGTCCAGGAAGGACATCAGACTTAAAATCGTAATTACGTGCCTCTTTTGATATCTATAATCCAACTATATCTGTTCAGATCTCTTTGAAACTCGTGGCATTTTGCTCCAAATCAAGGATCAAGCTTCAAAGGCCTACGTTAGTAAGTGCCTTTAGACCCTTATAGGTGTTATCAATTTGACCGTGTAAATCCTCGCCTTTGAGCGGCTCTGGTTCCCTATACCCAAAAGCAAAGTTCAAAGTAACATTATCTACGTCTCTTTCTTTCAATTTAGTCACGATCACAGTGCAAGAGGGATGGTAAAAAGGAGTGGATCAGAATCCTGCTACGAGATAAGCTAGTCAGTCGTTTGCTGCAGGCAGGAATTGGACTGTTATTGCAGGCACTATAGGTACGAGTATGTGCTCGGTACGGTAGGCGTCTGGCCAATTATTGGTATCTTGGTCGTTAAGGAAGCACGCTTTGAAGCTAGACTATTTATTTTTACATTATTGTAAGAAAAAAAACGGTATTTACATGTAAATAGTGCGATGTGACGCTTAATATTTTTGATATTGAAGTATGTATATATGTATATACTCGTATCTAAATACTTTATTGTACAAACGGGAAAATAACAAACAACAAAATAAAAAGAAACACAAAACGTATGCACAAAAGGTATGACGTATAAGCCTGAATATTTTTTTTTTATTTACTAACGCCTTTTGCTCCAAAGATGGTCGAAATGAATTCATTTCGCAAAAAATGGTTTTTATACTATATGATATAAACGATTTTTTGCATTTTCATGTTAAAAATCATCATCATTATTTCCGCCGAAAGACGTACACTTGTTGGTAATGAACAATTGTGGATGGAAAGTTGAAAGCAGAAAGTTTCACTTCGGGACTTAACATCTTGAAAACGATGCGTCATAGGAAATTTTGTAGTATTGCATTATTACACCTGACAAAATTTTCTATAACGTTCATGCTATACATTTTTTACCTATTTTCAATCGTTGACTAGATATGAGCTCAAATAAAGTGTCGATATTCAAAAATGTATTTTTGGCCTAACCTTTTTTGTGTTACATTTTTCTCTAACTTGTATGTTTATATATCATCTGAAAAAACAGGCCCTTAATAGCTTGCATGAAGAAAGCAGCTGACAGAGAGGAGTGGCGGTGAGTTGTGAAGCTTGCCACCAGCGCCTGATATGATGACCACGACAACTCTGTCAAGAGTGGGAACGACTAAGAAGAAGACTTATCTGATAGAGAGTTCAATTTTCTTTAAGAATATATATTAATATATCATTTACCGTTGAAAAGTTATACAGCATTTTAAAATTTAAGCAAATTTAAATATTTCACATTAATATAGTTCAAAAGTCATTACAAGCTGCCGTCATTGTTTGCCGCGACTGAGATCAGAATACTTTTGACTATTTTTAAACAAATTCTGCGTGATATCTTAGCAAGGTTAAAGTCACAAAAAAATAAGACTTGACTTATATGATATCTACCTCTTGTTTACAATTGTTATCACGGAAAACAAACGTATAGAAAAACAACCGCCCATAAAATTAGCTTATGCTACGTAAAAAATACAAACGACCAACACTTCATCAAGCTAATCTACCAAAGATCGGAACTCAACCGGATAAGAATGAAATACTCTAATTACAGCTTTACCCGTGGCTGAATAAATATTGCCTAATTTTTCAGACACAATAACCGGCTGTGATATTTTGCGTAACAATGTCTGACAGTTACGAAGTTAACGTAACGCTTATGTTTAATTGTTTGAGCTTACTCCTTATTTTAAGCAAAACTCTTCTGTTTTGTTTTTCTTGAAACGAAAAACGTTCAGATTCAGTTTTTCATAATACCTCGTAAAAACTGGTCTAGGTTTAAGGAGAGAAGCATTTCCGCCTCAGGTTTGGAAAATTTCAGTTTAAAAATCTTCTTAACGGATGAAGTTAAACCGGTATATGGAGATAATGCGTGGCTGGTGTCGCAATAAAATCTCTGGCTGCATTAATTTTCACATTATTTACAGTCAAAAATTCAGATGATAAAGGCACATTTATTAAACCTACTGAAATAACTCATTTCATTCATACCGTATGGATTGCGAGTAATCTGATAGCAGGGTTCAGCCGTCAGCGCATTTGCAAAGTCTCGTATTCAAAGTTAAATATTAAATGGAATGGAACTCTCTCGATTCATCAGGCTATAATCGTAGATGGTAAAGTTTAGCAAAAGCTATTAAGACTGGATTTTTATCAACATCTTTTTAGTACTGCTGCAGGTCAGATAATTTTAATAACGAATACTAAAAGTTATAAATTGTAGGAGTTGAGACCTTAGAAAGTAATCATCTGTGTTAGTAACTTTTAACATACGATTTTTTTGGAAATAATTCGACATCACGCTAAATTTTGGTACTGGTCATTTAGCGTTTATTTATTTTTGAATTAACCTTTATATCATATACAGGGTGTAATCGTTAAGTGTAGCCAGGCGATCATTCCATAAATATGACAGATGTCAGAAAACTTTAAACTGATATCGAAAGTACGTTACCAAATGAGTAAAATCATCAATATATTTTTAAATAAAACCAGAAATAACCCTAATTTTATTTTCAAACCCTCCTATACATTTAGTACGCCGTTCGTTGAGAGACTCAAGAGGCTTTAGTTTAAAAGGCATAGTCGTTTCATCATTATCATTTATACTTATGATAGTGGTGAAATGAATCACGAATGATTTTTTTTTTTAATTACAGTTAACTCGTTTAAATTATGAATCTTAAACAGTTTTATCTCTTACGGTAGGTAAATTACAGCCTCAAGAGACGTCGCACTATACGGGAAAGGGATAGTTTAAACTTCATATTTTGAATATTATTACTTTTATTAATTTTTTTTATTTATTCTAAAAATTAATATGGAGAACAATGGAGATAGGTTGAGACCCGGAGAAGGACACTTTTATCCCGGTTAATTATACAGTTCCCAAGGGAATAGCGATAAACGAGTTGTGCTAACGTAGCTGCGGGAAATTATTGGAGGCAGGACCTTGTGCAGGGTCCGTCCGGCTCGCTACCACCAACTTATCTTTTAGCCAACCGCCAAGCATCAGTGTTCGCATTGTTGTGTTCCAGTTGGGGTTAAGACAACTGGTGATATTATTAGTATAGAGGCCTTTTCATCTTTGTCCTCAGGGCTGGCAACGCATTTTTAGTCTTAGGATTGTAGTCTTGAGAATTCATCAGAGACCCATGGACATGGTGGCCTGTGTGCTCGTGTACCTTTAAGGAGAAGTCACAATAAAACGGCTTAACTCCTATGTATAGCTCTCCGCTTAGGAAGCGTTGGCAGAGTTGACAGAAATAAACATCTTTATCTTTATTCAGACAGAGACACAATCATGGCGCATCATTTGCGTATATTTACGTAATTGATCGCACGTAAGTAATGCCCCGTGCACATAACGAGCGTACGTTGATTACGCGACATGTGTGATAGATGGCTCCCTGAGTACGCAGATTTCGCTCCAAATCTGATACAGAACAGCTGTTGCCGGGCGTTCCATTTATGTAAGTAGGTACAGCAAATTTATTTGACCTTGATATTGTGCCTATACGTGTGTGTTAGCAATTTGCCTATAAACAAATACCGCGGACCGTTACCCCTTTAGTTATCTATAACCTATCCAATGTTATAAAGAGAGTGAGCTGGTTTTGTAAGATTGTGTGTGTAGGTAATTTGGAGGGTCATTTTCGGAACCAATCCACCTATTTGAAAATAAAACTTAATTTGTAAGGTAGACGGATATAGGCTATCTATTATATGTATTATTTAACCCGGGCGAAGTCTGAACGGGTCATTATTTTCTCATAAAGAAGGTTAGGCCATATTTTCTTGGGAGCTAAAATAATTTGTTTTGTTCCGAATATTTTTATTTTGACAACATTTTTGTGTAACGATCGTGTATGTACCTAAATTAATTAAACCTACGTAACCTGGGAATAACTTTGATTAGTATGGTCGGGTTCATTTCGAATGGGCAAAGATGTAACAAACCAATTTAATTACTCCCTAATCACGTACTTTTGAAGATCATGTGTGGTTTTATTAACGATTTATACAGGGTGTCCCTAGAACCAACGCCAAAACTGAGAGGGCTGATAGAGCAGCTTAAAAGCTATCGATTTAACCCATACGAATGTTCAGAAATTTTGACTAGGTTCGGAGATTTTGATGATTTTAGTTTGCTTTTTTATAATTTTCCCTTATGCCCATGTCACGAAAAATCCTTTATTTCATGTTTTATTTCAAAAGGTTTTGGTATCATACATAATTAGAACCATTACATCTTTGGAGATGACACCGAATAATACCGACTGTGGAGACTTACTTACATATGCATTAATTATTTTTGGTAATCAGCCAGAATAAGAAATATTATAAATTCTGCACACATAGTTGGATTAAAATTTGTTTTCCAGGTTTGTGTCTTTAGCGATGTTTTAAGAACGTTATAGCGTTAAGGTAACTGTACTTATTTGTCCCGACGAAAGCAATGTCGGTATCGCATGCGACCGTTTCCGGCTGTTACATTTATGAAAATGGCCGCAACTAATTTGTATAATGCTAATGCAGGGTTTGCGTGAGACACTTTATTTTCGGAGGATATGGATTAGAATATGATGAAACGACGCATTATTTATTTTAAGCTGTATAAAAACAAGTTAAATGCCAAGGGTCTCCTTAATCATAAACGCACATATAAAACCTGTACTTATAACTATGGTTAAAGTCTGCTTTGTCACTTCTTTCAATTTCAATGTCACACTGATAGATAAGGTCACATCATACTTTTAAACATACCTCAGCTATCGTGCATTTAGATAGGTTTTATCGCAACATCGCAACACAACAATGCGAATACAAGTGATTGGCGATAAGGCTTAAGGCCCCTTACAGTACGATTATTTCCACTTAGACAGTCGGGACATCTTTTCGTGTATTCACATAGAGTATATAAAATCCTTGAATTTACTTTCATAAAATATTCAAACCTATTTAGTATAGTTAAAAATAAAACATTAATCTAAGTATGGAAACCCCTTTTCATAGAACGTGGCACAGTTTTCAATTCATAGAAAGCTATTCTCTGCTGAACCTGTGTTGATTTCAGGTTATCTTAAATATGATTCACGTAGGTTAGATTAGGTTAAACTTGTAGCCATCACAAGATAACCTGAAATTAACACGGTTTGAGCAGAAAATAGTTTTCTATGTAACGAAAATTCTGCGGAATGATACTTTCTATGAAATGAGTGTCTATAAATTATGGAAACTTCATTAATATTCTAGATATTCGAATATACTAAATAAACAATAATAATTAAGAATAGAATTAACTTTTTAAGACACATGTGATGGGTTAGCTTTGAAAATCCATGAAATTTTCATTGTGGCAGGTGATCTACATTACTGTTTTAGACTGTTAAGTGCACACTATGACATTTATTATGAATATGCAGCAATGTGTCTCATGCCATTTGCACTTACGATTTCTTCCGATAAATGTCGAGAATTGCTAATTGTCAAAATCCAATTAATCGTACTGTACAGTATTTTAGGTTGAGGCCGTGCCACAGATTAACAACCACCGCGCGTCACTTTTGGTTGGAATTCTAATAAAGATGCATTTTATGTTTCCGGTGTCACGTTTGCGAACCGTGATCTCACTCAAAAATCCCCAATACGACTTGGAATCGAAATGTTTTCACAACACGATTCATGTTACTAGCACGATATTTTTAGTTCGGTTTTAATGTGTGTTTATGTAGGATGGGGAATGAAAAAACAAAAATTGTGTCCTATTCAGACTGACGTTTCAATTTTAAATGATTTATGAGCACTTCGCTGTCAAAACAAAACTTCCGTTCCCGTGACAATTTTAGTTTTAATAAGAGACATGTCATAATGTTTTTCGAATAGGTTTTTTTTTGAAAACGTATATTCAGCAGCAGAAGTGAAAATTATTTGTACTTCTTGTTCTATTTTAATTAATGGTGTTCCACCGGGGTATTTATACCGCAGTGATTTCGTCAATATCAATTTACGAGTAGTAAAGTAAACCAGTGAACAGAATAAATAAAAAATAAAAGCCGGACATCTTTCAATCGGCCATCTTCCCTCCCCGAAGTTTACTTACTTATTTATTGTCTTGACAGTAGAATTGTACATAGATTTTAATAGCTCTTCGACTGTCCGCGTACTTCTGCTGCTGACTGTCCAAAAAAACCTTGTTTTTGTAACGATTATTAAACGCCACATCACCAGGCCTATACTAAGGTGCTTATACTCGTACCTGCTATGTATTATAAAGTAAAGAGGATGAGGCTATACGAGGGGCGTTCAATAAAAAGTGAGAATGAGATGCAAAGTCTTTCAATATTAGGAAATTAATATATTAATACTGGCCGCTAAAGCTAATCTATCTAGCTGATTGCTTTGAAAAAAAATACGGTAATTTCTTTGCAATGCTATTGAGTACGTTACCGAAAATGGAGAAAATTGAACTGCGCGCCGTTATCAGATACTTATTTTCTACGGACCAAGTCAATTTAGATTTGCGGGACACTTTAGGGTCTAATGCTCCTCCGTATTCGACAGTCGCAGTTGGTGCGCCGAATTTAGACGTGGAAAAACATCGACCATGGACGACATTCGCTCCGTACGCCAGCAGTAATTGAAGAAATTGTGAAAAAAGTCGAAAACTTAGTTATGGCGGATCGTCGTGTCACGGTTCGTTTAATTGCTGAAAATATAAAGATTTCAACGGGGAGCGTGCAGAATATTTTACATGAACGCTTGGGTATGAAAAAGGTATCTGCGCGTTGGGTACCAAGAATGCTTACTAACACGCAAAAACAAACTAGAGTCGAGATAAGCTTTCGACTTGTGACAGCAAGCCCGGGTTTTTTTTTCATGGTTTATGGTTTAAGACATTTATTTCTCATAAGATTACATAAATCACTTACTGAGAAAACAATATTTTTACTTAAATATAATTAGAAGAGGGTAGCATGCAAAAGCGGTCGACGACTAAAGTACAAAAGGCGCTTGGCAACAGCAAGCTCTATGCAACAATAATAATGCTGAGCGTAGGGCCAGTTAAACCGAACTACGCGTGTGACCATTGGTTAATTACATATTCGTTATATGATGGGATTTATAATAAATTATGTGTGGATAATATTATCTAATGTAAGGTAAATTGGAAAAGCCTTAAAAGATGTGCATGATTTTGTAACAACCTATTATTATATTATATATGTTATTATGTTGTTATATGTTATTATGTTTATTTATTTATTATTTAATACGTATTGTTTTAGTGTTCTTTTGAAAAGTATCATTGATTTGGCATCTTTGACATCTTTTGGTAGTTTGTTGTACAATTCAGCACCTTCGTATATTATATTCTTTTTTCCATATAGTGTTCTAGGTGGTCGAAGGAGTATGTTATTTGCCTGTCGCGTCAATCTTTTTTGTACTTCTGATCTTTTGGTGAATGTTATATGACTATGTATATTTTTATATATGATTTTTCTTATTAGTATGCACGTATTGTATATATATGTTTGAGATATATTTAGTATTTTTGTTTCCCTATATACCGTGTTTGTTGGTGTGAGACGTTTATAGTTAAATAATAGTTTTATTATTTTATTTTGCGAGGTTTGCAGGGGTTTCAGGTTAGATTTTGAGGCAGATCCCCATATTTCTATTAAATATTCTAGATTAGGCTTAATGAGTGAGTCATAGATGGTGTAACGTACCTTTTTTGGCAGACATCGAATGATACTTCGCAATGCACCCGTTAGTGACGTGATTTTGGAGCGTAGGGAGTCAATATGTGGTTTCCATGATAATGTATTGTCCATAATAAGGCCGAGGTATTTCTCATGTTGTACGGTTTGCAATGTTACACCATTTATCACTAGGGGATCATGATTTTGAATAATTTTATTTTTTGCAGCAAATATTATGTACTTAGTTTTGGACTCATTGATCGTTAATAGGTTACGGAGAAGCCATCTGTGTAGTAGATGTAGATCGTTTTGCGCTTGTTCTATCAGAGTTACTATTTTCGGACCAAAGTAAAACAGGCAGGTATCGTCCGCGTATAAAGTTAGGTGTGCCTTAAGACCAATACTGTGCATGTCATTTACATAAATCAAGAACAATAGTGGTCCCAAAATAGATCCCTGTGGAATCCCGTATCTAATTTTGGCACGATTTATAACAATGGACGAAACATGGCTCCATCATTATGACCCTGAAACGAAACTGCAGTTTATGACATGGAAAAGGCCATCATCTCCAACTCCGAAGAAATTCAAGGTGGGCCCATCTGCCGCTAAGGTCATGGGCTCTGTTTTTTTGATCTGTATGGGTTTGATGAAAAAAAAGTTTCAGTTCTAAGTATGGGGAACCCCAAATATTTATTGTTTTGTTTTCTATTTTTGTATGAAAATCTTAATGCGGTTCACCGAATCTACTTACAAAGTTTCCATAGTATAGCTCTTATAGTTACGGAATAAAGTGGCTGTGACATACGGACGGGCAGACATGACGAATCTATAAGGGTTCCGTTTTTTGCCATTTGGCTACGGAACCCTAAAAACAGCTGTATCTTTAAAATTCGTAAAAGATACTGGACTGTTTTTTTGTTTCAGAATGTTTGTGATTACTGCGGATTAACTACAAATATACAGACTTAAAGAAAAGCTAAAGGGGGTCCAACGGTCATACAAAAAACTTTTTTTTTTGTGTCGTATAAACGGTAAGACATTTATTTATTACGGTCATATAACTGGGTCCTTTCTGCTAACTAGAATGTGGCAGGTTTGAACAGTTTGTTATAAATACAACCCCAGATCCATCTTCGTCAGTAACTTTGCACGTTGAACTAACGTAACATTGAACAAACGTCTACATTGTCATCTTAAATCAGACTGTAAATGCTGAACGATTTTCTCCACGATGAAGGAAAGTACAGTTTTGACTGGCAGAAAAATCTTTATTATCACTAAGTCCCGATCCAATATCGTTACTTTGGCAAACTAGTTTAAACTTCCTCTTACGCCACTGCGGAGTTGACGGGCTTTCTATAAGAAGTTAACTTCAAACTTATAGAATGCAAAGATTCTCATAAACTAGATCTGATTTATGGCATTTATTTATGGCATAATGTGATATAAAAGTTATTAAAGATTTGGTAGGTAACTGCCTAGGTAGAAAACTGAAAATACTTACTTATAATTTATGACATGATTTAGATGATTTAATTTTATAATTTTTAAATAAGTTTTAGTTTTATTTGAGCTTAATTTTAATTATCAGTTATTGTTTTATACATCATGTCGTATTTTATATTGTTTGCCAAATTATGTCATTGGTCCATATACAGTAAAAGAAATGGATCTTGGGTCACTATGGATCTATGTCGAATTTGCGTATTCAATCCAATCCTAAAAAAGTTATAGGACGTGTTGATTTAGTGCGTCACTTTAACGGAGTTCCATAGTTATATAAATTCTTTAGTTTGACTATTACAGGAGTGATTTGTGTATGTAGATTTAGGTAGGGTTAGGTTAAGTGGAGGTTGAACCAACTTTACGACACAAACACAGATGTTTGTAACTGAGTCATGATGTGAATATTTCGGGCAATTTCAGAGCATTTGAATAGCTCTGGCACTTTTATTACAAACGATTTAAGAGCTAGTTCTGAAATAACAGTGACCATCAAGCTACCTAAACTGAATTGCAACGTTAGTGTGGACAATGGAATAAATAATAGAGTCCATTTGTGGACAAAGCTGTGCCCGTGGCAAATGAGGCGTTGCTCTGGAGATTAATAGGGACGCTAACAACACCGTGCTTTGTAACAACTCGGGATTCTGCGGGGACAGAGATATAGTGCGGTAGGTCGGGGTGAGTAATAGCTTAGCAAGTAATAAAGTACTATTATGGTTTACCATTGAATTGCCGACAGACTTTTAATCGAATATTATTTCAAAGACAACGTTTCAAGTATTTTCATTTCATCGACAAGTCATTGCGTCGTGGACTCGACACTAGGTAATTTGAACCGAGGTCTTTTAATTAGTAGTTGACATATTTCAATAAAATTCATGTCATGACTAATCATTTCGGGTCTTTTTAATTTGGTTTTTTTTACTTGTAATAATATTTATTCCGCATAAAATTATTTGAATTGGTAATATTTTGCTTTCAAAACTAAACGCAATCACTCACTCTGCGCGATTATAGTTATGTTCCTAATTTATTATAATATTATGATAATAATAATAAAAGTTATTGTAATAATAGTAATGTGTCATGTTTTTGTGTTCTTGGGGGTCGCAGTTCTAACCTAACCTAACCCACTTCTGTCAACAGTTCGTTTTCTTGGGGGTCGCAGTCCTAACTTAACCTAACCTACTTTGATACACCAATAAATCTTAGTTTTATTATACATATTTGTATGTCACACTACATAATTTGAAAAATGTATTAATGTGCAATTGGACATATAACATTGTATTAAAGTAATACGTCGAAGAAATGAATTGCAATGTTTTGTAGTTGTACCAATTAAGATAATTTGAAACAAATCTGCGATTAAGTAGTATTCGTTGATTAGTATTTCCACGTAGTAAGATAAATTTAAATATTTAGTAGTTGAATTAAGATAACGCCAAACAATATTACTAGTACTAAAGTTTCGATGAATCGTTGTCGATGAAATAATATTCGATGAAAAGGTTGTCGACAAAACAAGGGTACACCACTATTATAAATGATAACTGGACCTAATCGACGACTTTAAAGTATAAAACGGTGTGTGATATTTATCAGTCAACACTAAAAAATAAGGCATGATATTATTATTAACGTATCTGTATTCGTATACGTTAATAATATCGTGCCGTTTTTCGCGGATAATATTTTCTAATCTTGACGTAACATTGAAGAATTGTGTAGGTACATTTTCCTCTTAAATCAGTCGAATATGCAGTGCGCAATCAAAATGAGTCAGTATGGGAAATTCAGAAACTATAAAAATTAGGGTTATCTGTTCTTAAGTCTCCATTCTGGAACCAAAGGCTCCATTTTGGAAAAAGGGAAAATCTGTGTATACTTCATTGCACAATACATGGTACATTTGGTGGTGGATTTACCACATATTTAACATTAATATCGAATTTTTAAATATGGTACTCTATAAGAATAGTACCTTCCGGATTGCTACCACCATTTCACTTGCTAACCTGCGGCAAAAGCAACAGCGTTCGCAAAATTGTTTCTGTGGATTCAAATAGCGATGCAAAAAGGGAGTAAAGAGGTTGTTACAAATAGAGACCAAATCTTGAAAACCTTTCCTAATTAAGTTAGCAACATCAAGAGAAGCTTGAGGTGCCGCATCAAGAAAGTGGCAAATGGGATTGGATTACATCGTAAGTCGGGCGAATTATTAAGGCATAGTCGAAGTTTCTCCAGTTTTAATTTAGCAATTCATAACTAAACTCGTTAAAACGATGTTTGCCATTTAATTAGAAAAGGAAGGCACCGTGTAATTATGATCAAACGGGAATTAAAGTCTGAAATAAATTGCTTGCTATTTCGAGGGAGGAAACTGCGGTTTGCTCGTTATGTAGAAGTTCTGCGAACTTTTAGTTAACTTAGCTATTATTTTAAGTGACTTAAAACTTATTGCTCGATTAACACATGGAGGCTTGTCGATAACTGTTTTTACAAAACTAATTAGGAAGGTATTAAACTGAAATATACTTTATTTACAGGTTTTAACCGACCGACCGAAACATACACAAAATTTTAGTTTGTAAAACGATCATTCATTATGGTCGTCTTTGTCGATGTGGACAAACGTGGATAAAACATCACTCACTTTCTGACTGATACGTAAGTGCGAGAGTCATATGGAAGCTGAATACTTGCGGAAAATGCTCTGCTAGATATTCTCTAGATGATAATAGACGAATAAAAACTCAACGCTTAAGACGTCGTGCGCAGAAGTCGAGCAAAAAACCGTTGTTTTCAAAGAGCATATTTATAGAATGGTTGTTACTGTTACTTTAGATTTATTTTACGACGGAGGAAATGTAACAAAAGAACATGAAGTATTGAAAAGTAGTTTTATTCTAAAACACGATCATCTTAAGAATTGAAACCCGATGATACTCTGATTGGTGGTTTGACTAGATTCTAAAACAAGACATACGGAATACTTTTTGACAACATTTTAAAACCGATAGCAAGCAAAAATAGGTTTTTCTACAGCACTTGAATCTATACCCGCAGAAGGTGAATGTTTTATATTAATCTTCCATAACCAGCTATAAAAATGTACTTCAACGTATTTAGAGCGTATAAACGTACTTAGAAAACCATTCGTTAGAGTTATGACCGCACGGCCCGTCGGCTCATATCTCTTCTGAGTTTTGCTATTAATGGCGTACTAAAACATCGATCGTTAATATTGTATTTTATTTATTTAACAAATCTCAGTGATAGATCAAAACAGTTATAACTCAAAATACAATTGTATTTTAAATTCAACTTTAATACAACTTCTATCAACTTGAAACAAAACTAGCAAGAATTTTGAGTGTATACTGTTTTGATCTAGCAGCGGGAAATATTAAAACAAAATAATATCAAAGCAAATGTCGAGATTTAACAAGCGTGTTAAATAAAAGACAGAAGTTGTATCTTTCAAGGTCAAAGTCGACTATAATGAATCTGCTACAAAAGGTTATCATCGCCAAGTCGAATTTTAGTTACCATCCACGGTCACCATTGGTTTCGTTTGAACGATCGAATTTCATAAATAAATAAAAACTGAAACCGTTAAACTTGTGACATCAATAAAGACCAAACTACTGCAGCGGGACATACCTTTTTTATAACGGTGGAGACCATAATAAAATACATACCGTATTTAAAAAAAAAAAACAGGGGATTCAATTCAATCAATTAAATACTAACCTGGTGAGAATAAATGGACATTTGTTTACACACTAAACGCCCTGCGCTTTTGTTTAGCGAACCGAAATGAAATGTGGCATGCCAGCCGTTAACATACGTTTCAGCGTGCCACATTATAACTGCTAAATTAACATATTTGCACTGTGAAATAGTGAGGAATGATTGTGGTGACGTTTAAATTTAGTTAATTAATGTTTGTATTACTTCTTCTAATTATAACTTCTGTTTATGTGCATAATGTTGTTTTAGAATTAATATAAAATAACCAAACTTCTATCCTTATAAGAGTTAGTTTCAAAATAAACCTGGATGTACCGAGAATGGACAAAATTATAACGTATATATACCGGGTGGTAGCATTTATGTGTAATGCGAGCTTGCCGTGACCTCATAAATGTAAAGGTTGTTTCACAAAAGCCATCACAGATGTAATGGTCGAAACGAATACCACCCGTGTGAGTTCCAACTTTTCCAAACATAAAAGTGATTTATGAGGTTTAAAATTTTGTGAGTCATGTAAGTGGCCGTAGTGTAAATTTTATCTTAATATATAAAGGAAGAAATTGACTGAGTGACTGACATTAACGCACAGACAGCCCAAACCGCTGGGTCCAGAGATTTCTTTGGAACGTTGGCTCCTTATGAGTTTTTTATTTAGTGCTGCACTAAGAAAGGATTTTCCAAAAATACACCCCGACAGGAACAAAAACGGGGAGTAGGGTAGCGGGAAACTAATTATACGCGTACAATCGTAAGCAAACTCTAGTTTAAAAAAAATAGGACATATGGGCGTCGGTTCAAAAGAATGGAATTGAAATTGCCAACTCCAATTTTCGACCAGTTTATTAAGCACCTGGGGCTGTAGCTGTACACTTTCAAAGTAGTCAAATTAAAAATCAAAAAATATGGTGAGTGTTTCTCTTCAATTCCATATTTTTTAAATAGCCATTAATCAAAAAATGGATAGTAACATGTAATTATTATTTTTGAAGAACTATTTATTGATACCTCAATTACAACTTCACAACATTTTTTGTAGGCGTAATTTAACGTAATTTAAATATTTATCCATGCCAAATTACAGCTTTGTAGTACCAAGAATCTCATGACATGGCGAAACTATCAAGGTTGTTGACTTCGGAATCTTAAAAACTAGTATGAATTCCAAACTCATTCGGGTGACTCATTACAGCGGTACTAGCAGCTGTTTGTCAAATATATTTACTGCCAAGAAAATGCCGCCATTATGATCATTTCTAATCTCGTCCATCGCTCACTATTGATTATTTCAGCGGCCATCGAGGCCAGTCAATGCATTGGCCGTGAAACTGATAACTGCACGGTATCACAGCATGCGAACACACAAAACTTACTCTAACTCCTCCCCACAACGTCCAAGTTCCAACATTAATTTACCTACACGCCGGTGAAGCGGTAAATGCTAAGGTCACCATCCTTATGGAAAATGAATGGAAGCGGGTTAAAACTGATATCATAATGCCTGTGCAGGGATGATGAACGGTGCGTCTAATGAAATTTAATTGTGAAAGTGGCTTTAATGCTGGAGATAGAGAAAATGTTAGGATTGGGGAAACATTGAGAATATTGTTTTGTTTTTTAAAGCTGTGTTATTTTAATTCTGACAGTTAAATTGTTGGAATGAAAACCCTTCCTTTATTTAGGATAGGGTACTAAGTATATGAAAGTTAGTTTTATGTACGATTTGGTTGAGATAGTAGAGTTGAAAGTACCTAAATGTCGAATAGTTAAATTGGTTTGTCTCACAAAATATCAGCCGAAATAAACATTTTTTCAGATTTTTTCTAGTTTTGATACTCGCAAGGGTTAGGTTGGTTTGTTAATTAACTAATCGTTCGATTCATGAAGCATTTTTTCGAAGTAGCTTTTAAACGAAAAATATTAATAAATATTGGAATATATGACTGTCCTGCTTAATATTAAATCCTTTGGCCTAAACTGCCAACCCTTAAACAGCACGTAATCACTAGTTCTAATGTATCATTTCTCAAAGCCAACTTGTTCACGTTTCCAATATGAGTCTTATATCTGAAACTTAAGTTTGTCTTTTGTTAATACTGGTAAGTGCTCAGAAATGCAACCGTGTAGCTAACTTAAGTTAGTTATAGCGTACAGTTAGTATCTGAAAAAAATACTTAAGAATAAGAATAATAATTTACGGTTTATTAGATAAGGTAGACATTTTTAGTTGTATTTAGTTTAGTGTTTGTTTTTATATTTGGTATTTTGAAATAGTCATCAATATCCATTAAACATTAAAAAAAGTTTTGAGGTCGTAACTTTCAATGTCAAGATTTCCAAGTAAACTTTCCGGTACCGCAGATTGGTCAGAAAATTGGATAAGCTACGTGATTTGTAAGCAAGTTATGTGAATAATCATGGCCGGTTGTGAAGTTGTAGCGCGCAGCTGCTACGATGTTACGTAGCCGTAGCACGTTTGCAATATTGAAATGTAGCTGCGTAGCCGCGCAGTTACGAGTGTTACAAAGCTGTTTGCTGTTATTTTTTACTTTTTAAAATTGGGGTCTTTCAAATTAAATAGCGAAGCGTGTTTACAAAAAAACGGTATTAAAATTGTAACTCCAGTGACGCCGAGTTCGAGTTATCATATATACCGATGCTATATGATTATAAGACGATCAGAAAATACCCAGTGTTGACTAAAATAATAATATCTTGATCTATTTTGAACTATTAAACTGGTGTCAACCTAAGTTTATATGTACCTGGATGAACAAGTTATGCTCGGTATTTTTTTTTGATAAAACGATGTTTTCTAAAAATGAAAACTAGCTAACCCCCTGCGTACTGAATTTCATAAAAATCGTTGGAGCCGTTTCCGGAATTCAGATTATATTATATACATATATATACAAGAATTGCTCGTATAAAGGTATTAGATTTGAAGGATTATACGAGTGCTACAATGCTATTAGCCGTTAGGTTATGTAAACTGCTAGATGGGTTTTAACATATTATGTGGTATCGTTGATTCGTCTTTGTTGTGGGAGTGACAAAGGAGTATATCATATTTTAATGAAAGTAATGAGAGGGAATTTAAAATATATCGACGACTATATCAAAAAATACAGTTGAGTTTTCAAAACATAATATTTCTTTTACTATTAATATTTGTTGGTGCCTGTTAGATTAAATTGCAAAACGCGTGTACAAAAATCTTATTTCGTAAAAAAATATAAAATATTAAAAATCGTAACTTGAGCGAGACGCGCTTTGTCCCGACTGCCTGAAGGAGGGTTATGTTTCCATTACTAGGTTTTTTTAAAAGGCCTGAGGGTTTATTATGACATGGCTATGCAGTTCATTTTACGCGTAAAGGACATAGCTAAAGCAGTTATATGGCTCTGTCCTTTTCTCTCAGAATAACTGAACTGCAAAGCTAGGTCATAATAACCCCCCTGTAGTTAATTAAAACATTCAAATATCAACCATTCAATGCGTTCAGCGGATTAAATACTTCGCTGCCAACTGATTTACGTATAATAAAGGTCTTAAAATATCGCTGATTCTAGATACATTCAAGGATAATCTTCTCTATAACGTTATATATTCGCATGACGTGTAATGAGAACCCCTTCGAAGGCGGTAAAAGGCCATAAGTCAAATTCCTCGCGTCTTTATCTACGTTCGTGCGGAGCAGCAGCTAGCATGAATTATTACCCGTTCCGGTAGGAGCCCATTAAGACGTTTTACACTGAGAACAGTAGTAAAATAATGCTGTTATTCTTCAAAGACGTCTGTTGAGTTAATACTGACGTAAAACATTATGTTTGAGTCTTTAAAAGGTTTGTTACGAACCTGAGTGAATATTGTTAAACACAGTCGGCTAATCGTAGTTAATACAATGTATTATATGTCATATCAGTTCGCTAGTTATCGAATATTATTATTCATGACACTAAAATTTATAAGACCACCACGGTTTAAATATCGAATGAGTCTTCGATCAACAGGTACAACATTGTCGAAATATCAGGAACTTGCCTTATGAAAGAAAGAACAAGTCTAGTGACTTAGATATTTAGGTTAAATTTAAATTTAAATATGTTGAGTGCGTATGTTTCTTTTTCACTTTAGAAATCCTCTTCACACACACTTTGAAAACGCGATTTTCTATAAGCATGTTAAGTTTAGAAAAGTTTAACGAACGTTTAACAAAATACTAATTAAATTATTTTAATTCATACATAATGCCTTTTAATACACCAAATGACTAAAGAACATAATTACCACAACGGCAGGTTTAATTTCACAGAGTCAATGCCAGGGAATATGATTTTTTTATTGGAAATTGTCGTACGAAGGTCACGTGATATGTCTTGGAGTTTGATTACTACCTACATCGGAGATATCACGTCGACTTATATTAAATTCATCATTTGTGAAGCGGCACAGATTCCTACAGGTATAAAGGAGTATGGTGATATTTTCTCCAAAATCTTCTTTTTTTGGTAGCAATCTTTCCATTCGCAAAATATACCAGTCTTTTTTTTTCACTGGCTTATTTTGTCGAAGATTTTTTTCTCAGCAGTTTGACAGGCATATAACATTACCTGCTAATGGAGAAAAATATGTTATTCAGATATTTGACAACACACATATTCACAGCCATCTAACTTGTTTCAAACTTGAACACGCCACGGGAGCCGCTGGCACGCAATATACAGTCGTGTTGTACGCCTTGCAACCGTACTTTCAAGTTTTTTTTTACTTTATCAGTCACTTTCGCTCACACCTCCGGAATTAGCTAGGTGCGCTTTTGACGGATAGGTACGTCAAGTACATCATCATCATCATCATCATCATCATCATCATCATCATCATCATCATCATCATCATTATCATCATTATTGTCATCCATGTATAAATAAAATATT
The DNA here is from genome assembly GCA_923062465.1 of Acleris sparsana. NCBI lineage: Eukaryota > Metazoa > Arthropoda > Insecta > Lepidoptera > Tortricidae > Acleris > Acleris sparsana. Next base: position 10,322,838 of record OV281289.1, read on the forward strand.
TATGAAATAATGTATTCCTTTAAATAAAACAGAACGTCCCGGAAATTTATAATTACCTTTTACATTGTAACGCAGACCCAACTAAATTGTTATATCGCGGAAACGCTTTATCTTCAGAAGTCGGCTGCCAGCAGGGTGACCCTCTTGGGCCGGCAATTTTTAGTTTAGCTATAAATCCAATCATTCAAAATTTAAAGTCAAAATTTAACGTTTGGTATTTAGATGATGGGACTTTAGGAGGTGATATCGATACCGTTTTGTCCGACCTTTCGTCCATTCAAACTAAATTCCAAACAATAGGTTTGGAACTAAATTTTAGTAAATGCGAACTTTACATTCAAAATTCTTCCTTAAATTGGTCTGTTATAAAACAAAAATTTGAAGATTTAACACCAAACATAAAAATAGTTGACCAAAAATCACTCAGCCTCCTAGGGTCCCCTGTTTTTGAAGACGCAATTCCAACTTTTATTCAAAATACTGTTTTAAAATTTCAAAATTATGTGGATCGTCTTCTTGAAATAAGTCCACATTATGCTCTTTCGGTTCTTAAATTCTGTCTTTTTGTACCTAAATTTATGTACCTGCTTCGCTGCTGCCCTTTTTGGAAATTTCGAAACCTCCTTACGCAAATTGATGACATTATTAAATTAAATTTGGAATCCATCTTGAACATTCAGCTAAGCGAGCAATCCTGGACTCAGGCCTCCCTCCCCATCCGCTTTGGTGGACTAGGGATCCGCAAAATTTCTTGTGTTTCTTTTCCAGCTTTTTTGTCTTCCGTTCATAGCTCGGCTAGTCTAGTAGGTAAAATCCTTAGCGCTTTGCCATCAAACTACACGACTGTCGACTTGGAGGAAGCCAAAAATGCCTGGAATCTTGCCTACCCAAGCAGTAATTATCCAGAAAATTTTAAGTCTCAGAGGAGTTGGGATGATATAACCTGTAATTTAACTTTTAACAACCTTGTAAGTAGCAACTCAGGATCTGAGCGAGCCAGGCTTTTGGCGGTGGGACCCAGAGAGGCTGGTTACTGGCTCCATGCACACCCATCGCCAAATACTGGTACATTCTTAGATCCTGAAACTCTCCGAATTTCTGTTTGTTTACGTCTTGGTGTCCGGGTCTGCACTCCACACATATGCCCCTGTGGCAACGAAGTTGATTTTCTGGGTCACCACGGACTTTCATGCCAAAAAAGCGCAGGCCGCTTCTCTAGACACGCCGCGCTCAATGACATTATCCGCCGGTCTCTTGCCTCCGTCAACGTTCCCGCTTTACTGGAGCCAACCGGTATCGCTAGGGACGACGGCAAGAGACCTGACGGTATGTCTTTAATTCCGTGGAGTATGGGGCGAGTGCTGGTGTGGGACGCTACTTGTGTAGACACCCTAGCCTCGTCACACCTCCGCGGAACAGTAAATAAACCAGGCGCGGCGGCTGAGGCGGCCGAAACAATGAAAAAGAATAAGTACAAGGGTCTCGGCGCAGAATATAACTTTGTTCCTTTTGGCGTCGAGACCCTTGGTCCGTGGGGACCCGGTGCAATTAGCCTTTTTAAAGACATGACAAAAAGGCTAATTGAAACAACCGGTGACCACAGAGCTGGCAGCTTCCTCGGACAGCGTATTAGCATTGCTATACAACGAGGAAATGCTGCCAGCATCTGTGGTACTTTGCCACGGGGGCCCTCACTTTTCTAGTTTTTATTTAGTTTTAATTGATTTGTATTTAGTTTAGTTATAATTTGTTTAGTTTTAGTTTTTAATTGTATTATTGTTGGATTCGTTTCTTAATAAATTTAATACATCTCTTCAAATTTCCATATCACAGAGATAGCCTGCTAAGTGTTAATTCTTTTTAATAAAAGAGAAGGTGTGCATAAAGTTTGTAGAGTGAAAGAGTTTGTAAGTGTTCATGGTGTTATGTAAACAGTTTGAGCTGACGAAGCGGTCGGTATTTCCGTTTTTATTTTCACTTACCGCTGGAATTTGCATATAGCGGCTTACTACGATATGAATACCGTTTTGAATATGAATAAGGTTCTCACAATCAACAATGGCATTTCCTTTATGAGGATTTTCCGGTTATTCTACTACAATGCCTATTTGGCTTTTATTTTGAATTGTTTCATTTTGTTAAATGTAATTGTATATCTCTTTTTATTTTCCAATTACAGGTGTAGTATACCTACATAATATATAGTTACCTACCTAACGGCCGCACTCAGAATCTGTAAATGACGATTAAGTCGTGTTCCTTCCGTGACAATATACGAGTATCTTACACAAGTGAAAAAGGAACGAGTTAATAATTAGACTCTAAAATTTCTCCGAGCGCCGGTACGTGTACGGTAGGTACCTGTGAGGAATTCGAATTAATTTTTATTTACCATCAACATTAGGTATATTGTTTTCTTTTAGATCATTTTTACTGCAGCAATAACTCAGTTTAAATCATAATAAGAACAACATCAAAACAACAATAATATCTCGGCTTCAATGTCGGTGGTGACTTGTAACATCTGTCCGCGCGTCATGTGTGTTGATGTGGGTAATTTATGATTGTATACTCGCGTAATCTATTCTCATACTGTTGCCGATGTCGGCCTTTTCCTCTCTTCACCGAGCAAGAGAAGGACACAACATAACAACACAGAAATCGATCGAAAACGATATGGTTTATGCAGTTCATTATTAGCCCAGTTTTCTAGTCAAGTGCATTTGTGCAAGGCTGTACGTACTAAACATAAATACGTAACCTGGTTTCCTTCTAATTGTAAGTTTAATTTCATCTGAATCCATGACATTCATTCACCATTTAAATTAAATTAAAATCATTCTTTTTTGCGACACTGATCTGATTACGCAGATTTCAATAGATCCTTCCCTCGCGGCGGATTAATAACGTTCTCAATAACTGCTACCCTTTTTATTTCACATTTTATTTTAAAATATCCTCTATATAAAAATTAATTGAATTGTATTTTGTAAGAAAATTATTCACAACGGTAAAATAATACAAATTTGTACGATAAACGTGAGAAGATAATAATATGTTATGAGAAGTAATAGGAATATCGAGTTGAAATAGCTTTGATGACTTTGATCACGGAGGCAGAGAAGATCCAAATACTTACTTTATTATTTGGTTTGCTTTTGAATAAGAATAACTTACATATCCTTAAACGAGTAGGTACGTTACGAAAAAAAAATCTGTTACTTCTATGTACTTAGCTTGCTATATAAAGATATTTATTATCTTTTACTACAATATTGCGAGGTTTTTATATATTACACGTACGTAGGTACGGACCTAACTATAATTAGATGACAATTTATTGTAACTAGTTCACTGTACGGAAAAACTGTAAAAGAAAGAGTATCATCAACTTTTTAAAGTCAGTCAAGCAGACGGGTCGCCTGATGGAAAGCGGTCACCCTCGCCCGTAAACGTCAGCAATGCCATGCCACAATCAAGTCGCTTCTTCTGTAGAGGTATAAAGTCCCTTTTGTAAAGTGGCAATCCAAATTACTGTAAAATGGCAATACCTACATCTAATGGCAATGGCAATTTCGCAAATCAATCCCATTCGAAAGTGCAGTGAAGCGATTTTTGGGGCTCGTGTGCAGCTCACATGAGAATCGAGTTTCGGTCCAATTTTCAAGTTTGACCTATCGCGCTAGGAAGATATTGCCGGGCAAGTTGGATCGCCTCCGGATATTGGTGGTGCGATTGCTCTGTACGAATATTGAGAGATAGTTTGCAATCAACTCCTCGAGCAGTAGCACGTTTGCGTTGGGTGTGTGTATTAGTTGATTGGGATTGTTTCGGGTAGTAGTTAAGATTCGAAAACTAAACTGAAAAGTGATTAAACTATAGGGAGGTACTATTATTATTATTATTTTCTTTGCCCCGCGGCGACTCGAACAGCTACTACCGCGGGAATATGGCGTTTCCACAATGAAATGATTTCGCCAGTGTCAAGGATATATAAGTATAAATCAATATAGCAATAAAACACAATCCAATCTTCTCTAGGAAGATTGGGGGCAACGTTGTACGGTGATATGTGGGACAGAGGCCAAGATAGTTTTAACCTCTGTACCACTGCGACTCCACTTGATCCGAGAAGTAAGATGCCAGGATACACGAAATAAGTCCAAGTCTTCCATCACTGTGCAACACAAAGGCATTAAATTACAAATCACTAACAGAAAAGAACTTTGAACACCTAAATACACAAAAATAAAAACTAAAACAAATTACACATCCGCCATCTTTTGACGTTGCAAATGGCCTCTAGGGAGGTACTAGCAGCCTAATAAAACCCTTACCCATCATGGAACAGTGTCTAAGTGACGTCATGATTTAAGTGTCAAAGAATTGTTTTATAGTGTAATTGTGACACCGTTGCGTTGTATGGTGGGTCAAGCTTCATTAGGCCGATAGTACAATCAGCCTTAGCTGCATACTTTTTTAATTTGTCGCTTTAACGCCTTTGACAACTTATAGCATTTCAAACGAAACGTTAAAGTGACAAAACAGAATAAGGCCGACCGTACGTACGATGGTACTGTTATAAAAGCATTTGTTTAATGTTCATGCGATACATTGCTATAGGTTTTATGGAAGTATAATTACGTTCTCGTTTCACGAAGCAGTTGCCCGGTTTTAGCAGCATCTGAGGAAGCAGCACATCTAGGAAAATTATAAAAGTAAGGCGAGGGCGGAGAAAAGGGCGCGTGGCTCCTTTTGTTCCTTCACCGCACTGCGTAGTCTCCGTCTATTGTTCAATTTAATTACTATTCAGGATGGTGATAGTCTGTGTTATTCAACTTGTATAATTAATTTAATAGATAATTTGGTTTGATAGCTATATACGTATAAACATCGAATCACATTCAAAACCGTATTTATCGATCAATCCTTATATTTCTCATAAAACAGCCAATTAAATTGTTTTACCGAAATTTCTCAGCGTTTTTTCTATATGCCAGCCCAAATACTAATACAAGATTTCTTACACGATGTTAAAAAGATTGAAGGCAGCCGTAAAGTTTTTAGCTTATTTGGACATGTTTGTTCAGATTTGTTCTACCTCAGTAATTGAGATCAATCTGGGTTATGGTCAGTTGGTGGCCAACTGCATGCATATTAAACGAGTTTAAATTACGTTAATTGTGTGGTTTGCGATTGATATTAACACAGCAATAACGTTTTACTCTTGAAATTGTAAATAATTGAAAGTGCTAGATGCAAACTTACCTTGTTTGATTGATAGTTAACTGTCCCGCCGCACGCACAGAAAAGTTAAAGATAGAAAATAGCAGAAATAACATTCAGTGAAAAAATATCAATGAAACGATGTTAAAGGAATTTAAAAAAAAATTGAAGCACTGTGGTTGGTTTATCTTATCGTTTTTATGTTACTTTTTATACAAAAAATCATTTAGAGTTTCATATTTTTTTTACATTTAATAACTATCCTAAGTTTAAGTGGCTTTAATCACTGATTACGTGCTCTTGCTCTCAAGCAAATAAAACTACAATGTTAACCAATCAAGCAATGTAACTACAAGGTCCAACCTAATTGACTCATTTAAGATGTACCTGAGTCCCCAGCGTTTAACACAGCGTTGTCACGCAGCATTACAATTGGGTCGAAAGTTCCACTAACGGACTGAAAGTGAATGCAAATTCGCAAAGCAGATTAAGGGTTAAATTTACCGGGAGCGCTGCGGTGTCTACATTAAAATTATTTTCCGCGACGACCACTCATGCATTATGCATACCCGGAGCGTCGGTAATCTTCACCAGTGTTTTGCCTAACCGCGCTTTGCCCTGGTCCTTTAACTTATGAAAATGCGCACAACTTACTCTAAAGACGTAAATTTGTCAGCGCGTCGTTTGAGTTGGACTTTATAAATTTTGAATAGGCAATTCTCTGCGAGTTTAGAGCGGTAAAGTACGAGTTCATAAATAACAATTGAGGTCTTGTCTTGTTTGTTTCGCCAGAGTCGGTTGACGTATTTTTGTCAGGGTTGCCAAATGGCAATTTATGACAAGTCTTAGCATTTGCCTGTTTCATGTCTCATTTACACGCAATAAATACGCTGGAAACTCATTTAATAATAGAATGTGTAGTAAATATAATAATTGTTTCGATAATGTTGATATTTTTAGCTTGACACTTCCTAAATTTAAGTGATCCCTTAGAGTAAGTAGTGTTGTCTAGTTGCATGTTTAAAATATTGTTTCCTTTTGCTGTTTCCTATAGTTGTACCCACACGCTTCCTTTATTTTTAATACGTCTCTGTAACTTGTAGTAACTTCGCTGGTAAATGTTAAATTCATGTTCTTTTTAACTTTAAGTTATATAGTACCGTTTGTGCCCAAATAAAATATTAAAACATTGTGAAGTGAAGCTACAACAGCTTCCAAAATTAAAGTATTTATCATGAATAATTTGCCACTAAGATTTAACGTATCTAGACATGAATGGCACTGACGAATCTTAAATACATTTACAACAGAACTATAAATTAAAATGTAAGCCCTGAACTGAGGCCCTAACACGACCATTTGGTTCACCTTACGCGATTCTAGATGGATAAAAGCATTAAACATAATTATAAGTGTCGGGTGTTATAAATATAACCAAATATTTATATTATAACTCAAACAAACAAACAATCCCCGTAGGTATAAAGCCTAGAAAGTGTTAACTCGAACAACATGCGAACTAATTTAAATGGCATGCGGCCAAAACGGTGTATCATTACTTGAGTAAACTATGCAAAATTCGGCAAGCAAAAGTTAGGCTGTGGCCGCAACTATTACTATTGGACCTCTGAGTCCTAGGCTGGTTAAAACATGACAGCCGAATTGCGCAGTTGAATATTGAGCAGGTCGGCCGTTAGAGCAGTCCCTTGCTAAATGAATTACGGACCGCAACGTGGCGCTCTTATTAATTATTCATCATATGTTTTGTAACCTTTGCCCGCCGTGAATGAACGAGTTTAAAATGCCCTTTTGACTCCGCCAGACGTTAGCAATGAAAAGTGTTTTCTAATTCTAAGTGTTCGGAGCATAGGGCGCGGCGAGTTCGTAAGCATCTCTTGATGAGATGGCCCTCGTACTAATACGCGTTTCGTTAGTTAATAAGTTGTACAATATACCTAAATGAAGTTTCAATTAAGATTTGTTAAGTCTCTGATCACTTTCAAGAACAACCTCAAAGAGTATCTGATTGATTGGCCTACAATTATCCAATACATAGATAGAAGCTGTAGTGTGTCAGAATTGCACTGTCGCTTTCACATTGTTTTATTTTAGCTATTACCTAAGCTCTCATACACATACATATGAAACGACCAGCAGCTCTTTCTCCTCCTCCTCGTCATGGTATCCCTAAAAATCAGCGTCACGGCATTTACATGTCTGACACTATGGTGAGTGGCACCCAATTTGGTGCATTAAAAATAATTTTAAGTTTTTGTCCTATATTATTTTCTTAACTGTCTCATATTATTATTTTATTATTAATGTTTTGTGTTTTGCACCAAATAAAAGATTTTGATTTGATTTAAGTATCGTCAAAGTGATTAGCCCAGATAAAAGAAAACAAAAAAGAATATGTGCGATTCTCTTTGATTCATTTATTTTCAGGCTGAAGATAAACCTTTAACTTTAATCAGTCACTCGTATTTTTAATGTCTAGTGTTAGAGAATCTTGCGCAACTGTTCCAAACCTGAAATATGGAATTACTTGCTAGCAATAACAGTTAGTAAGAATTTCTAATATTTAGTGTAATGAATGCTTATGCAAACATGAACATGATTATGTAGAATTACGCCAGATTGAATGAAAAGTAAATACACGTAAGCCGTATAATCTAGACCAGAGTGCCATCCCTGGATTGATAATATAGCCGACCGTGTTTGAACGACGAATTGAAATGTGATGTGATGTCAGTTTGGAATAATTGTTTAGCCGTTTGAGGTTTGTATGATGCAATCGTTTTCGAACAGCAGATTTATTGCAAACTGCATTATGAGTATGTACCTACTTAAGTAGGTACATAGTTAGATACTGAGAATAACATTTGATTTGGTTATGTTCTCAATATTTTGTAAATGAGTTGTTAGCTAAAATGGTCAATTTTAGTCTTCTTTTATGAATTAAATCAAAACCATGTATTGTACTATAATCACAAAAATATATTTAAGATCCTTATAACGACCCCTTTCATTTGATATATGACACAGTAAGGTTTGTAAAAAAATAAAATGTACCCCGGATATCACCTTTATTTAAAAAAAAACTTCATTTACTTTGCTCGTCTGTGATTGGATCATCAATTTACATATGTGTACCAAATATCAACTCAATCGTTCCCGTAGTTTCGGAGCAAATTTGCTGTGACACACGGACCGACAGACGGAGGCACGAGTGATCCTATAAGGGATCGGTTTTTTCATTTTTTGTACGGTACCTTAAAAACGTGTGCGTCTTAGGACGCCCGACAGAAGTGATAATTTAAACTAATCTAAGTTGAACTATTTAATATTGAAACTGTATAACTGACTGCAAATTTACACATACTAATGAAGAATGACACACACTAACAAACCTAAATATATGTATATATATGTATAGTGATAGAACTCAAACAGTTGTTGTAAACAAAACGCAATCTGTTGGAGCTACAGTGAAAATAGGTGTGCCTCAAGCCTCTATTTTAGATCCTTTTTTATTTTTGGTTTACATAAATGACTTACCACCAATAGTAGATGAACTTTGCGATATTGTACTTTTTGCTGATGATACTTCACTAATTTTCAAGGTAGATAGAAAAACCGTAGACTACAGTAGGATAAACGCCACTCTAGTTAAAATACATAATTGGTTTATTAGTAACAACTTGCTACTAAATGCCAAGAAAACTAAATGTGTTAGGTTCGCTTTGCCTAATGTTAAACCGGTAGATTCTAGTATTTTTTCTAAATAACGAGTGTTTGCTAATGGTAGATAGGGTAGATAGGGCGGTTTTCCTAGGCATAACAATAGATAAAAATTTGCAATGGAGTCCCCACATAGCTGCACTGGCAGGTAAACTAAGTTCGGCAGCTTACGCCGTTAGGAAAATTAGACAACTAACTAATGTTGAGACAGCTCGCTTAGTTTCTTATAGTTATTTTCATAGTGTTATGTCTTATGGTATTCTGGTTTGGGGTATGGCAGCTGACATACAAACTATATTTGTGTTACAAAAAAGGGCCATTCGTTCTATTTATAATTTAAATTCCCGTGACTCATTAAGAAAACTTTTTAAAGAAATTAATATCTTAACTGTAGCGTCTCAATTTATTTACGAGAATATTATTTATGTTATTAAGAATTTAGATTCGTTCACCAAAAACTCAGATATACATAATTTAAATACTAGAAATAAAAATAAAATAGCTTTTCGAAAATTCCGTGTCCGTAAAGTATATAAATCATTTGTTGGTCAATGCATTCATTTCTATAATAAATTACCTGAAGTAGTTTTAAAGTTACCCTTTCCAGCACTTAAAAAATATTTGAAAAGGTCGTTAATGTCTAAAGCGTATTATAGGGTCGAGGACTATCTAACAGACAAAAATGCATGGCCTACACCCGAAACTTAGTCAATAGTAATTTGTTCAAATGCAAAGGCTTTATCCTGCTTTTTCTTGTCTGGGGGACACCGTTGATGCAGGAAAACATATCGAAACTTTTATGTGGTCATCTTGCACCATCTCATATACACATATATAAGTAGGTAGTTGTAGTTATTTTATTTTATTCTTTTCTATCCTTCTCTCCCGTAAGATTTTTGGCACGTTTTCCTGCTGAACTACTGTTATTTGATATTATATTTAATTTAATACTTGTAGCTTTATATAATGCTAGATTAAGTTGTACATACCATTGTAATATGCAATATGAAATAAGTTTAAAAAATGACTGACTGCTGAGTTTCTTGCGGCGTTTCTTCTCAGCAGTGGTCTCCTCTTGGGAAGCGCTGGTAGTATCTTGACGTGTAAAAGTGCCCGAGCGGCCTACTTACTAAATAAATTTCTTTTATCTTTTTTATCTTTTTTAAAAAGTGGTACACTGTTGAAATAGGTCATATATAGACGACTCTTTTTAACGAAGGGCATTTGTAACAGGTGCGAAGAGTACTATTCTATTACCTGTTTTTATACTCCCTCTATGCTTTCCTACCTCTATGCTGGCGCCGAAACGGTTACATAATGAAGCGGTTTACCTTTCCATAAGAAGTTATGATTGATTCCATTTTCGTCGTATTCCTGATTGGACATATTCTTGTTTCGGCACATTCCGTTTTTGGCATAAATCATTATATAAAACAAATGAAATCAATCCTAGGTATCGTTATTTTTTATTTTTAAGAAGTCATTCTTACCTACGATTGATTTCATTTGTTGTATATAATGATTAATGCCAAAAACGGAATATGCCAAAAACGGAATACGTCCATACAGGAATATGCCGAAACAAGAATATACACAATCCGGAATACGACAAAAAAAAACCAATTGATCACTTCAAAAATTATTCTACTAGGTAGGTACATGAAATGAAGTAAAATTGTGCAGTCATCTAAATATACCGGACAGTTCGGGGTGATTGAGTGTCTGGGTGACAACGCACAGCCTAAACCGCTGGACCTAGGGACTTGACATTTGGAGGGCGTATGCCTTGGGTACCCTAGGGGGTGCACTGAGATAAGATGACCGAAAATCGACCCCAAAAGGTGAGAAATAGGGGGAGTAGTGGGAAACTAATTCTACGCGGACAAAGTCGCGGGCGTCCGCTAGTAGTCCGTAACTACAAGAAAAGGTCTCAACTACAACACATTCAAATTAATAATAAGTTTTATTCTAGCCATAAAAAAAATATACTCGTAACACGCTGACGCCGCAAAATTACGCTATAATAGTTAAAATGCATGAAATCCCACGCGAGGAGTGCAAATGTGAATATTACTGTGGGCGCCATTTGCATGATAAAATTAACAGGTGAAAATTGCTGAAAAGTTTCATTTTCATGCACTGAAACTATTTTCTTTATTCTAAGCCACTGTGGTCAAGAGTGTAGTGCCGGCATTTTTTTATAGAACGTTAATAATATGTTAAGAATAATAAAAAAAATAGAATAATAAGTAATAAAAGGCATTGAAATAAATTAATAAACTTAATTTTTGTGTAATTCTTAATCGTGGCTTTCTTATGCTACTGAAACGTTTGCATTTCTGGGAGTATCCATATTTTTTATCGTATGGTTATGGATATAGTTGTTGCTTTACTTATATTTTATAAACTTTAATGTGGACATACTCGTATTTAGTATGTAACCCTTTAATAGAAAATACTTTGTTTGTCCCTTTCCCAAGGTTTTCTACGCTTCACCCCACTCCGAGTGACGCCAACCGCGAAATGACGGGCAGGGTCATACCGACCCATTGTTTAAGTCTAGAAATAGCATTTTATTACCTTACGTGACACAGGTAACTCATGGTTTTGCTAGTTTTATAATATTTTCACAAAATAGAGTTTGTCTTTACCTGCGTCAGAAAAAAGGTATTATTGGGGGTATAAAACTGATTTCTTATTTTCGCCATTTTCTTATACGTGCTCATATATTCATACTTTCCTTGTAATATTATAACTGCGAAACTTTGTTTGTTTATTTGCTTGCATAAATAAACCACCGAATCGATTTTAAATTTGGTATGGGAATAGCTTGGACTCCGGAAACGAAAAAAAGCTACGGTTTATCCCGAAAATGTGAACAATTTCCGCGGGAATAGTGACAAACAACTTCTAAGCGTATGAAGTCGAGGACAATAGCTCGTATTATAATAGAGCTGATGTGATGATGGAGTCTGATAGTGGCCTTCGATGTAAGGTGTGCAGTCATTATTATAAGATAATAATTGCTTGATATCTATACTTTGTTTTTTAGATGTTTATGCGATTTTGGTTTTTATAAAACTAACTATTAACTATTTTATTTATACCCCAGAAATTGATGAGCGGTTGAATTTTTCCCTGAAGATCTTGTTGTGATTTGTATTATGTGTATGTATTAGTATTATTATTATTTTTCGACAGCAAACAGGCTACTTCAAAATATATTAATCTTAAGTTTTTACAGTGGGTAGGACCTATCTAATATAAACATTACAAAAATCAGGTAAACAGGGTACCTAGGGCTTAATATAAATCTAAATAAAAAAGATAAGTAAGAAAACTTGGAAAAGCAATCATAACCTAAGCATAATTGTCTACGGCAGGCGGAAACTCATCTCGGCTCAGAAACACCGACGTTTTTTAATATCTCGACTCTGACTTGGAATCTTAGTGATACCATTGCAATTCACCCGATAAAAAGTTAACGTCAACTTTAATACCTTTGCCATTGCTCGCTATTGCGATCGTGACTGCGTTTATAGTTTTTCCCTGGGGAGCTATCAAGTTTTCCGTGATTAAGAGTTTTATCACAGAGTATATAATACTTCGTAACAGATACGTCACTCGCCGCTGTTTACTGTTATAATTACCTATCGGCCGATGTATCCTCGGGGATACAAATATCAGTTGAGTGTCAAAATTTGCACGCAACGTTTGCACATCGTAATAACTGTAAATTCTAATTGCTTTATTAATCAACTTAATATTTAGAGTCCCACCCTCACTTAGAAACGAAGTTAATAACATCATGGGATGGACAAATACATTATTATGTACTTTACCCGCGCGTTAGGCACATTTTGGCGAGCAGCACGCCGGTAACAGTGGTGGTGTGGGAAGTAAAGAAGGACGTAAGTTACAAAAACAGCCGAGAAGTAATCTGTTGTATGGAGTAACGGGGCCACTGGGTACATTGTAAGTATGTCATAGTCAAAGACATATTTTTAATATCAGTTTTAGTGATCATGCAGGATTTAGTGAAAATCATTTTGTCACAACACGTAGTTTAGTTGGTGACCCTGCCGAAGCTGGCGGTCCCGGGTTGAAATCTAGGTAAAGGTAGGGGTAGATAATTTTGTGTGACGAGTGTGAGTACCTGTTCCTGATTTTTGGATGTTTTCCATGTATTTAAGTATGAATTTCTCTAAATTAGTAATTTTATTTTTGTTTTACTGCTCAACAACTTTAATTGTTGAGCCCCTATAGAACCTTGTCATAATGACAGCGTCAAGTCTAAATAAATAAATCACCTCAAAATTAACTATTGTCTTTCGGCGAAAGGGTTCTATAGTTTCTCAACCAAATGTGACCGTACAAGCCTAGAGCTTAGTTCAGGATTAGGTCAATCTGTGTGAGATTGTCGCCCGATACTTATTAAATTAATGTATGTATTAAGATCGAGCCCTCTATACATACATCTTAACTAACTATCACACTAAATAAATTAAGCTAATTGCGTTAAAGCGTGGAACTCGTTTAATGTAATGACATATTACCAAAGTAATAAAATAAGGTTTTAGTAGGACAGTAACATAATAAAATGAGATTATTGCTGTAGCCTTATTCAATTACTTCAACTAGCACGTTTCAGGAGTAAGTGGATAAAGATGAGACATAAATAACGTGACCAAGAATTAGATTTCACTCGCAGTAGACGTTAATTCATTCCTAATATTGTATATCCAATGATAGTTTAATATAATATTGGTACATGATAGGACCACCAATCATCACCACCAATTTCTCTCTACCTCCATCTTACTCTAGAACCTGCCTATATAGTAGCAGCGTTTCATATAATGATTAGCATAGTGTCATCGTGGGTACCAGAGTCCACTTAACATCAGGTAGCCAAATTACGTGGTATACAGGGTGTCCCATAAACCGACGTCTAGTGCTGATAGAGCAGCTAAATAGCTATCGATTTAAAACCTATGTATGCTCAGCGATTTTTACTTTAATCTGAATCCTTGTAATTTTCCCTTACGCCCAGGTCACGAAAAATCCTTAATTTCATATATTATTTCAAAACTCTTACGTTGTGAGAATTACGAATATACGATATTTTCCCGGATTTTTTAATTCAACTGTCTTAGTAATAACATGAAGTTGTTCTTTCCATTCAAATTGAAAAAAAATCTTGGGACACCTAGTATGGAGAAACAAATTTTATGACATTACTTAAAAATTGATAAAATAAACGAGCAAATGGGTTTAAAAACTATGCTAATTCGAAATGGTTGTAATTATGTAAGGATATCACTAATAAACTTTGGAAGTAAAATATGAAATATTAAGAATTTTTCGTGACTTTCGTCACTTTCGTGGCCATAAGCAAAAATTACAAAAAATCTGATTAAAATAACATATATTATAGGGGTTAATTCGATAGCTTTTTAGCTGTTCTATCAGCCCTAGGCGGGTTGACGTCGGTTTATAGGTACCCTGTATGTAGGTACATATTCATGTAGGTAGGTCCCATTTTTTATAAATGATGGTATGATGACAAACCAGCACACAGTCCACTTGATGTTAAGTAGGATGTGAAAACTGCAATCAAAAGACTGCAAATGCGTTGCCAACTCAGCGAGTAAGATGTAAGCTTCTATGCTATTAATTTCACCGGTTGTCTTATCCCCACACTGAAACACAACATACATACTCTTTAAATGCTCGTGATGCCATATAAGGCATGTAAGGCTTATAAGGGATATATCCCTCCTCCCTCGTATATTTTCAACTGACACAAAAAAACACCTGTGATACCTTTGGCACTTTGGAAGTTCATTCACTGTGATGATAGCATACTATACCTTGTCCACGTTAAAGAGTTAGCAAAGCGCCATCTCTGTTGCACTCTTGTATGCAAATGAAAGGGACAAGAAATCATCAGTAGGCGTAAACAATCGCACCTCATTGGCGGGGCCGGCTAACATGCCTGGCTCGGGATATTTGTTTATTTCTTTTTTGTTATGGTTTTGGTTCGTAAGTTGATTTGGCAGGCCAGGTTAAACGGGAAACAGTCCAATAAACGAACCAGGTAAAAAGTGATATTAACGATACAAAAAAAGAGCACTATAACGCGTCCGCACCGTACAAGAAACAGATGTCGACTGATTTGGGCCGACATGTAAACCCATCATGTGCGCAAGCGGTGCCCTTATCGCTGGCCAATCACATGCATTTTAAGTTGTCTGGTACTAACTCTTTAACGTGGACAAGGTATAGGTGACCTTATTGTTACCAAATACGGTTTACGGTACGGTTACGGTCTACCTATTCTTAGTTTTGACACATTTTCCTGCTCAAGCTACGCTTGAATATTTTTTGTTTTTTATTTTATGTTAAATTCATTGTTTTACATAATGCTAGGTTAAGCTTTATAGTTAATTGTATAATATCATAAAAGTAGTATTGAAAAAAAACGACTGACTGTTGAGTTTCTTGCGGCGTTTCTTCTCAGCAGTGGTCTCTTGCGAAGCGCTGGTAGATTTTTGACGTGTAAAAGTTCCCGTGCGGCCTACTTACTGAATAAACATCTTTTATCTTTTTTTAAATCTTTTACCCGATATTATCACTTAACCCAATTAACACGATCTTCCTGTTATTTACTTATGTTCTAATACGAGAAATCATTTGTATTAATTTTTGTTTTTATAAAGTAAGTGCTTCCTACTTTTATTGAAAACCATTTTGAAGGTTACCGTTATATTAAATAAGTGAAAATGAATCCCGTTAAAATGGTGACTCCTACCTTCAGGCTGACATCTCTTAAACGGCTTACCCGATTTTGACGAAACTTATATAAGAATCAAACCCATTAAACCGGCTTTCGAATCAATGCTTCTTTTTGCGAGCTACGAATGTTTCACTGGATGCGGTCAAACTTATAACAGCCCTCTATTTACGCCTCTATTTAACCCTCGGGTTAAACCCCGAAGTAACACTGATAACTTACGAATACTTCGACAAAGCTAAACTTTAGTCGGTGGTTTTACTTCAATAAATCGACGCTTAAAGTCGCATTGGCTTTCTCTCTTACTCTCGATCACGGATTAACTTTAGACTTAAAAGGATAGAACTTCAGAGTTCGTGAATTTACTAGAGTATCCAACCATTGGTTTAAAATGTGCGCGCTGTTGCTGTAGCTAAAAGCGTCAACAAAAGGACCGAGAAAATCCTTACACGTGTCAAGCGTTAACACGGACATACTCGTATAGGTACCTTTTTGTTAAAAAACCTGAAACGACGGGGTTGGAACTTTAAATTTCATTTAAACTAGCCCAAATCACATTGGGATCTCGTGCCTCGTGTCGGCATGTGACCTACTATACCTACGTGACCTTATAAATTTCTTTTTTAATGTAAATGATTTCAATCCCAAGGGCTAAAGGATCATAAATAATAATAAAATAAAGTAAAAAACATACTCGCCGGTACATTTTTATAAATTTAAAATTACCTTTTATTAATATTTAGAACAAGTTTTTTCTCGAATAGATTAATTGTGACTGTTATCGTTTGACACCACGTTAGGGAACTTTCTTGCTAGCCACGTGCAGTATTTCGCGAGTCTAATAAGGGCCGTATTAATAAACTCATCTTGACCGTGAGACCCGTCACAAGATACGTCAAAGTAAATGCCAAACCATAGAACACTGTCATTTTTGACGCATCTCGAGACGAGCATTAGAGTTGAGATCAGTTTATTAATACGGGGCTAAGAACCCTTTGTTTCGAAAGAACATTATACGATGCGAGAGGGTACCAGTCATAAATAGAACGTCATTATGAAAAGTGGAGCCCAATCGATCTTCACTCGATGATATTTGCCGAATGAATTCTTCAGTGTAAGTGACGTCTCGGCTGCCTGAAGGATGCTTCGATTCGAAACCGCTTAATTCCATCAGAATGAATCACAGAGCTTAAGTCAATAGAGAGTAGTCTGTTTATCAGGTGTTTATATGTTGGTAGCCTACCTACTTATAAGTAGTTAGAAGTTCTATGAAGAGTGCATTTAGACCTAGAGGCATTCTAATAAGGTTCTACGCCAGGTGTAATTAGCTAGACAAGTGTGAAATAGTTATCGTTGACCTCACGAGGGAAACCGCTAAAAGTAAGTAATTACTTTTTTCTGTGATTGGCGTAACATCACCGAAGTTATTTATTGAACTGCCATAGAAAACTTATATAATAAATATACTTGAAACCATTTCGTCTTCTGTGACAAAGTTTTCTGGTGGGTCCACATGTAAAGTAGGTAAACATTATGACAGTACGAAATGTGGTGATTCGTCCCTAGTTAGGCTTCTTTTCCCATTTGATATCTTAAATAATGTAGTTATTTATAACTATAGTTTGTAGGGTAGGGATCTAAATTCTGTCGCCACTCAGCAGCACCATTATAATTTCCTTAATTCGCCTTACCAACCCTGTCTTTATTGTTTACTTTAATATTCGCCAATCGTTGTCAAAAGGTTCATTTTGTTTTAATTTTTGGGAACAATCTTACGTACATAATTAAGTACGTAGACCCACACTAAGTTGCCTTCAATATATTGACGAAAACAATGATAATTACCAGCAACTTTTGATGTCGAAGTCAACGGACCCGGGGGTAGTATTAATTCCATTTAAAATCATAAGACAATTAAAAAGTTTATCTTGAATAATATGCGAAGACAATAATGACGGCGGTTAAAACGCCGAATAATCACCCTTATGTCTGAATTGATGGATAAATAAGTCCTAAACTACAAAGAAAAGTCCTGAGTCAAATAAACATATTTCCTAGCCCCCATCGGTATCCAGAATTCAAATTTAAATCATCCTCGGAAAACTAAGTACCACATTAATGACAAAATTTCATTTCCCAGTCATTGCTTCAAGCTCAGTTCACTTCGCTGCTTACTGAGTGTGGAAGAAATATCTTCCGACGGGGGTCACGAGGGACCCCTAAATTTCGTGTGAGCTCCACTAGTGAAATAAGTTGTGGGCAGTAAAGGGATCCTAAACAATTAATACCAATTCCCAGGGAAGACTGTTCGCAATGAAATGCTAGTAAATATTCAAATTGAATTCTCCATTATATTACTCGTACGCGGGAAACTGTGTTGTAAATGTTTGATAAAGTTCAAAGGTCTGCTTTTATGTTTTTTTACAAGAGAGATTAAATACCTAAGGTTGTTGTACAAATGCGATTTGTTTTGTTTTTCACAGTAGCCACTTGTTAAAAGAACAGGTAAAAAACTCTATCTTGCTGATCGTATAGTAAATAAACCAATAAATATTCGGGGATATTCTCACACAAATTAACCCAGTCCGAAACTAAGCTCTAGGGTACTAGATAATGATATACATACTTATGTAGAGAAATACATACTTAATATAATACAATAACATAATTAGTGCCATACGACCATTTTAAAAATCTTTAGGGCATTTTCGCACTGCGTCCAATTCTAATAGGAAAAAATAGGGTAAGAGAATTTAGTATGGCGACAACTGTCCAATGTCTTAGGGTAGCTTATCTTTTAGAACAAAAAACCGGCCAAGTGCAAGTCGGACTCTCGCACGTAGGGTTCCGTACCTCTATTTAAATGTTTTTCTTAATTATTTATTATATTTGAGTTGATTGAATGAAAGGTAAAATGCGGTTTACGATTTATAACGTATTAAAAAAAAACTAATTATTAGATCTCGTTCAAACCAATTTTCGGTGGAAGTTTGCATGGTAATGTACATCATATATTATTTTTACATTTATCATTCCCTTATTTTAGAAGTTACGGGGGGGGGGGGGGGGACACACATTTTTCCACTTTGGAAGCGTCTCTCGCGCAAACTATTCAGTTTAGAAAAAAAATGTATTAAAAACCTCAATATCATTTTTGAAGACCCATCCATGGATACCCTACACGTATGGGTTTGATGAATTTTTTTTATTGAGTTTCAGTTCTAAGTATGGGGAACCCCAAAAATTTATTGTTTTTTTTTTATTTTTGTATGAAAATCTTAATGCGGTTCACCGAATACATCTACTTACAAAGTTTCCATAGTATAGCTCTTGTAGTTACGGAATAAAGTGACTGTGACATACGGACGGACAGACGGACGGACGGACAGACATGACGAATCTATAAGGGTTCCGTTTTTTGCCATTTGGCTACGGAACCCTAAAAAGATTAGCTATTCCTTCAGAAGCTGTTAAATTTTCTGGGTAAAGTAAATTAAACTTCTGCAGGTATATATGTATCTTTGTGCTAAGTTAATCAAAAACGTATGTTTATCTCTTTCAAAAATCACGACATACGTCAGCACTTTAAACGCATTTTAACGAGACAAAAGAGCCAATACGAATTTTTAAATAGTTTTATCTACCATTACGATTAAGATATTGGGTAAATAAATAAAGTCACTTTTCCGTCTATTGGTGACACTTAAAATCCCCAAAATGTACGTAAAATTAAGCGCAAATGCAATCAAACTCAACGTCCAGCCCAATGGCCGTCACGGACACGTTCCGCGCGACACTCGAATCGAAAATCCAGACCGCCCTCGGCCTACGCTTTATCCTTCTCGAATTTTCTCGAATTTTCCCGAATTTTCTCGAAACTCGGCCGATTGTGGTTGTTTAGAGGATTGCTTTGTTTGTCAAAGCGGTTACTTTAATTTTCTCCCTGGAGATTTTAGTGCGCTTTCTTTGCCTTGAGGATTAGGGGCTTACGTTGTTTTTAACGAAAATATCCCGGTTGTTCCTGTAAGTAGCGGAATACAACCATGCTGTTTGGGTGCCTTTTTAACCAAATTGCATTTTCAAGCTTCATTAAGAACTCGTACGTATGTCCATAAAGAGGGGTACGGTATTTCAATAGTTTTAGAATTGTGAGAGTGAGAATTTATAATTTAAAAGGTTATTTCACGCACAGTCAACAACTTTTACTGTCGGGCTACTAGAACACTGTCGCGGAGTACCAATTACAAATATCGACGTCAACTATTTCTCCTGACTTTAAAATGGGTTCCATAGTGGTCATTGTCCCGTGTTATAGAAATTATAGAATCTTGTCATAATGGAATCGTCCAGAGAAAGAAATCAGAAATGATTATTCTTTGTGGCTCATTAATTCAAGTCCGTGATTGTATCGTAGCAACTTCCTCAAAAAATCTACCAAAATAATGCCGCGTCTTTCTGGAATAATTGACAAAAAACAGTCTAATCGTTGCTGTAATGTGATCTCTCTTACGCTACCCTTATTCAAGGGATTTTGTTGACTTTCTTTTGTTTACTATGAACGAATCACTCTATAATTATTATGATTTAAGAATTGTAAAGCTGCTACTTAGTTACGCCCAAATTATTTTACACATGTAGATGAAACAAGACACGTATAGACCACAAGGTTAGGCTAGGGGCTATTCCGAGCTGTTGTGGGGGTAAATGCGTCATTTAAAGATTTAAAAGGAATTAATTATTTCATAAAATATTTTTTTAGGTTCTTAATCGAGGCACTATAAAATGGCGCGAGAATATTAGTTTTAAAACGTTGGAAACGTTGGAAAAGAGTGAAATGACGCATTTACCCCTCTGTCGGAACAGCACCTAAAAATAAAAATAAATATAAGTAGGTACATTAAATACAGATAAGTTTGTAGAACCTGCATGAGGTAAGCCATTGTGCTAGGTTGGTCCGAATCGCTATAACCAGCTTATCTTTAATCACCGCGAATCAGCGGTGTTCGCCTGGTTATGTTCGTGGGGTGTGGGGAAACGTTAATCGGGGAAATAACAAGCACAGAGGCATTCCATCTTAGTCCTCAAGGTTAGCAACGCATTTGTGGTATTTGTATTAAGATCTAAAAGGCAGTTACTTATAAATTACCTCTTACCTATTCATTTTTCAAATATATTTTTTTTGATATCTTATTTATGATCTTAATTTTCGATTCTAAGTAATATAGTATTTGCACAGTTTACTTTCACTCAGAATACATGCAAACTTAATTTTCCCAAGCACAATATATCGTAAAAGCTGCTAAGGCCGCAGCCATTTTGCAAAATTTTACTCCACGTTGAACTTAATTTATAGCAAGCTATTTAATGTAGCGAAACATTAACTCTGAGAAAGGTAAGTGTAAAAATACCAGCCATTTGTCGTGTGCACGTGAGTGGGTAGGGCGGTCCTAGACTGTAAACACACAGTGTTAAGAAACGTGTTGGAAATATTTAAAAAACTGGTCAAGAGATAATCGGACTCCCGCACCGAGGGTACTGTACCACCGCGCAGTAGATACTATTATATTCCAATTTGAATACGATTTCGAATCGAATCAGCGGGTGCCCAAATCATAATTGTCCTTTTTTTTAAATATTATCGTACCTAATTTGACGCTGGTATGTTTTACCGTTTTTGCGATTCAAATAAAATAAAAATACTTAGGTTTTTTTATTACTTAGTAAATCCACCGTAATAACACATATTTTGGAAAATAATCTGCTATCTATTACGGTTTAAACGATACAGCTCTTTAAATTAGTATGGACGGACGGACGGGCAGCGGACAGCGGTTCGGGGATATTAATATGGTCCCGATGGGCTCCCTTCCAGATCGGAACCCTAAAAACTATAATTACCATGAAAAACTTCTACGCGAAATTTCATTTAGATCTAAAATATGCTCATAAAATTATTTTTAAGCGGCGTTCTCACATGTGAAAGCAGTTTGCTTACAGAATTTTGTCATAAAAGCTTGTCTTCGCTGCCCTAGCCCATCGGTGGCAAAAATGAGATAGATACTCGTACTGTGCTGAGCCAATTCAATCTTGGTGATCAAATGTGCCTGGCTAAGATTACAAAAAATATATTCTACGCTAAAATGGCAAACACCAGCGCCAGGGTCCCCTAGCTTATTTTCCACGAAACACTATTTCGTTGATAAAGTTAGAAAAAAAATCATTAAAAGTTTTTCCTTTATCTTTATGATTTAATCATTATGAAAGTTTTAATTAAATTCTCTAAACAAAGTTATAAGCAAATGGGTGGGAATTTCACTTTGTGCTTTAGACCGATTAAGGTTTTGGTCTTCGGTCTACGGTACTTAGAAGTTCACGCTTTAAAAGTTCGTTTTGGCTTTGAATTAACCTATAAACGTCAGGTGCAACTTAGTTAATTTACATAATTATTGAATTGACTGAGTTGCACCTGACATTTATATTTGAAGATGACGGGTATTTATTTTAAATAGTTTATCGCAGCTTGCGCATCTACGTAACGTAGGTATCCTGCCAGTAATCAATAAAGTACAGTCAGTATCAGAGAACGCAACCTCTCTCTCTTTCAAAATATGTCCCAATGCACCTTATGCCATTGTAATAAGAACTTCGTTATATATTTATGAGAAGGAAGTCCGATACACATTTATGCACTAGACTGTACGACGATTTAACCAATTTGAGAGATTTAATTTGAAACGGTAGTAAATTTGCTTGTTAATTACTTACAGATAAGAATAATAAATGGCACTCAGGGTAATGGATTTGATACTACTTTCTATCTCAATGTACTTAATTAGTTTCATTACAAGATTACTTGTAATACGGCAGAATGAACCATTTACGTTTGATTGGTGATGGATAACAGTTAATATATTAGTAAATTCTTGTTAGTAAATGCTCATTCTACGATTATTTTATTTCGATTAAAAAATATCAGATCATTTGGTTTTGCTTCAGCTTACAGTTTTTATTTTACCAGATGAAAATTGATGATAATAATTTTATTTAATAGGCTTTATTCTTGGTAAAACCTGATTAGTTTTGACATGTTAACGTATCATTTTAAACTCGGCCGCTAGTCCTGTCAAGTTAATACGAGCTATCGTAACGTTGACGATACGATCACAAGTCAAAGGCAGCATGGTTTCGCCGAGTACACTTGAGCCCCTGATTAATTACTATGAATTAATAATTAGTGGAGTTACCATTCCCAATTCATTATTAAGCTACATGCATGTATACAAACCCGTGAGCCAGTGGAATTATAATTATTAGGTAATACCCTGGCAATACACAAATCGCCCTACATCTTCTTCTTTATTATAAAACAAAGTCCCTTTCCGCGCGTGTCTGTCTTTCCTTCAGTCTCTATATCCGCTAACTGCTCCTAAACCAAGCAATGGATTTTAATGCGGTTTTCACTTTCTCAAACACCATCAGTTAGATAATGTTTCATGAAAGGTTTTATGAATAACTAAAGGACGCCCGCGACCTCGGACGCGTAGAATTAGTTCCCCCCCCCCCCCCCCCCCCCTGTTTTAAGCCCTTCATTCTTAGTGCTCACTTACATCATGAAAGGAACCCCTGGCTGTGCGTTGAAGTCTAAGTCAGTGAGGTTTGCCTTTTATATATATATATATACACATATATAAATAGATAATTAGTTTAACCGAAACGAAGCGAGGCTAAGTTGCTAGTAGTATATAATATGTACTTTTAATGTAAATACCGTTGCAAACTTCACTTGAGCTAAGTTAATGTTCAACTTTGACGTTATACTATGTACTAAAGAATAATTCGTTTAACTCAGTATTCCATATTTCGCCCTCGGCGTAATTTTATCATTTTAACCCATAATACTGAACGATTTGTTAAATAAAAACACTACAATACTGGAAAAGGGCCGAATCTTAAGTACCCGAAACCGACGTGCGTGCATGACTCGATGTACGAATGTGGAAGAAGCGAAAGAGATTTGTCAGGATCGTAGTAGGTGGAAAGAAGTGGTCTCTGGCTACCCCAATGGGAAACAGGCGGGATTTAATGTATGTCTGTGCTTTGAATAAAATCTAAATTGCAAGTGAGGCACCGCTAACCAAACTTCACAACAATCAACCGTATTTAAAGTTAAGGAACTTATACTTCAACAAAACTTCAAAGTATTCCAAATCTTTCCTACCCCTTAGATTCCAACTTTATAACAATTTATCGTATAATTAATTGGCAGAGTTGGGGGTAATTTATCACGGCGTATCTCAGGTCGTGATACGACTGCGTAGATTTACTCGGCGAACATGGTGAAAACCGAATTTAATATCCGTCCTCGAGCCGATATTTACTGGAAATATGACCAGAAGTAACATCGGGCACGCCCTTTCGAATTGGAAGTCGGATTATGGTTGTATTAGTTATATTACAACGTCATCAATATAGGTTCTCCTGAATGAACGAGGTTTAATATAAATTTGTATTAGAGACAGTGTGAAATACAGATGGCGCTAGTGTAGCAACGGTGACGGCCAAACAGCCACTGAATTCTCTGGCGAATATTCTCACGAAGACCGGAGAAAGGAGCGATTGATGTGGATTATCAGGCCGTAACACTTTGGCTTGAGACGTGCCCCGGTGCGGTTGTCAGTAGTTCTGAGGGTCGAATACTATAGATCGGTGAGGTGCTGCATTGTTCGCGATTTTGTTATGTAAAATTTATTTACTAAATTTATTTAAACTAATTTACGCTTGTACGTTTATTTAAAATCAAATATTTTATTTTTGCTAACACTAGTTAATAATTAGCATGACAGCACAAGAAGGTGACAAAACGTAATAAATAATAAGTTTATTTGTTATAACTTGGGTTAGACGCCCTAGACAAGATGCTTAACGCTATCGTAAACGATTTTCGAAAATTGTCAAACTGTATGGAATTGACATAATCGCTTGACACGACCATTTGTACATCAGTCCTACACATTTCCGACAACGATAACGATCTCGGAATACCTATGTACATCTTGTCTAAGGCCACAGGTTTTTAATTTAACGAATTAATGAAGTGTATCACACACAGACCTATGGTTTTAATTTCTCTTCCGCTTCTAACTAGCCTCATAGCAGCAACTTTAGAATTCACCGCTTATTCTCTTTTGGCCAAACTAGAGCAATTTTTCATGCAATTTTTGCTAGGGCCGTTAAACCAGGGCCTCAAGCTGAGATATAAGCTTGAGGCCTTCACTACACAAGACAAACAATAAAACACTTTTTTGCTGTTTTATTTACAGGGTTATGGCCGTAAAGAAGCCGTTACAAGAGCAGAAACAGAAACGACACGGAATAATGCAAGGGATTGTGGGCCGTCCCGAGATGTCCTCAAATAATAAGAAGTGCCATTATCGTTACCCTTCGGGACGTCTGAATGTACGGCGGTGGCTGACTGTCACACTGACAAATTCTGTGGCTTAAATTGTAAATAAGATGTTTTTTTTTTTATAAAGGCAAGTTGCGCAAGTGTACTGTTTCGTTGAATTTAAGAGGATTGTGAAGCTTAAATCTCCATACAAAATGCGAAAAAAATTATCTTCCCTTAAACCGCGTCAGATTTTTACGATTTTTGAATATGTTGGAGATATCATGAAAGATTATGTCTGTCCGTTTTGCTTCCCAACAAAATACTTCTTAAAACAAAACAAATTTAAAAACCTAATTTTTATAATAACTACAAATCGGACTTAATTTAGGGGATGAGAAACATTTTCGGCCAGAGCTAAATTTGTATGGATTGTTTTGACAGCTACTCGATTTTAGCAGTAATTCACAATCCTCTTAATCAACTTTGTTTATTTCTTCTTAAGTTAATTTGTAATGCTTTTTATGGATTAAGGTATTATTATTCAAAGCTAAAAATAAAAACGGGTTAAAAAACAAAACTGGTTATTCACTGTTTATATTTAAACGATATTATATTACTCTGTAAAATATTTATTTAATTTATTTAATATGAAAGTCAAAAGCGTTGTTCGGTTTAAGTTGTATTCCTAAATCGTTGAAGATAGTCACATACCGCGAAACAACTGAACAGCTGAGCAGTAACTAACTGTAAATTTTACATAGTTTTTTTTTTAACGTCTTATTTATGTTTCTGGTTACACTAAATTGTATAAACGAAATTATAAATACAGCTTTCGAGTTTCGCACTGCGTATTTCATTAAGTGGAGGTAACAACAGATCAGAGTCAGACCAACTATTTATTTTAAAAAAGAAAAGTGTGACTTAATTCTCATACAATCGATGTTAATGGATGGATGTAAATAAATAAAAAAACATGGCCATCAAGACCTTAATATTTTTCTGAATATAGTTAGTAGATTCGCGGCGGTGTAACAAATGCCGATCACATTAACGCCGGTCAAGACGTGAGCAGCTTGTGGATACTGTTAAATGTTTTCCGATAACTATGGGCTTCGATTCGAGCCGCTCCCATACAAAGCTACCTTTCTGCAACTTACGGGCAAACTTTCCATAGTATTCTCTAACTAAACGCGTCGCCGAGAGATGTTGTAAAGGCTAGACGAAATGCACAACGCTAACGTAAACGATTTTGAAAACTCGACACAAGCACTCAACGCGAACTACTGGCAGGTTACATAAATCGTATATATTTTGGATATCAATAAAGTTTTATTGAATAAGTACAATTTCAATAAAAAAATAAAATAAACATTGCCCCTTAAACTGCAGTAACAGTTTGACTGTGGGAACGGAAGTCTCTAGGTAAGGTATTCATTGACATTAAACACATTAAATAACAGTATAGCTGTCCATAAAATCAGTTATACTAAACGTACATGATATAATATAAGTAGATCTAGTTAATGATTTTTAATTGTCTCTTGAATTTATTCTTATTTTTTTCACGTCTAATGGCTTCAGGCAAACTATTGAGTAGGTACGGGATACGCTTTTTGAGAGTTCTGTCCACATAGTAATTATTTATACTAGGAACGAATAGTTTACCAGTCGCCATAGCCTTGGTGTTAAAGGTATGATCAATGGCTTTAGATGAAGAATATTCTGAGTTATGTTCCAGACAGCCATGGTTATTAGCAGCAAGTAGATACTTATGTTTCATGCTTACCGATAATTTTCTACAGATTTTAAAGAGTTGTCGATAGTCACCCTTCTTCTCTAGAGCCACAGAATGATTCGACCTCTGGCTCTGAACGCGAAAGTTACTTCTCACAGACAATATCGCAATAGAACCGTTACTACAACGAGAAGACTGTATCCTACAAAGAATTTACCAATTTCCCTCTGTTTGCCATCGCTCCAGTTGAACCACAGTTGCAAATACTCTACGTGTACATTCAAAGATTCACCAGCTTATATAAGAACTTTTCTACGCTGTGTTACAGAATAATACTAGTCTGGAAATCTAAATCGAGTTACTTCTCAACCTACCTTTCGTTAGAAAGATTCGCCATTTAGGCTCCGCGCGTAAATGACGCAGTTTTTGTAGGACGGCGTGTAATAACAAGTGTATACTTGGGAAATAAGCGGTAGGTAAAGCAAAATGGAGGTACTTTAAAGAAAATAACATTAATTTTAAAAATAATAACACTTTCGGTCATTCTTTGGATGGCCGATGGGGTCAGAAGGTTCTGGAGTGGCGTACGCGGACCGGAAGACGAGCTGTAGGTAGGCCTCCAACAAGATGGAGTGACGACCTCGTCAGGATCGCAGGACCGCGGTGGATGCGAAAAACACAAGACCGGTCTGAGTGGAAAGCCTTGGGGGAGGCCTGTGTCCAGCAGTGGACGTCTTTCGGCTGACATGATGAAGGTTGAGTTTCAATTAAGTTACAAATGACTTGGCATTGTTCCTGACATGGAAAACGTAAAGCTTTTTTTTTAAATGGGTCGTTTATTTACGGTCGTGGTCAGGACCACTGTATGGGACTACTACGCGTAGAATTAGTTTCCCGCTACTCCCCCTATTCTAGGGGGACGTCCCGTAGGGGACGAATTTCCAAAATTCCCTTCTTAGTGCATACCAAGACCTAATAAGAAACCTACGTGCCAAATTTGGAATGTCTACATCCAGTGGTTTTGGCTGTGCGTGTATATATCAGTCAGTCAGTCTTATATATTTAGACAAGTCCACAAGCGACGGCAACTGAGGGCAAACGGTAGGAGCCCATTAAGACGTTTTACACCTGTAAGTAAACAGTTGTAAAAGACGTGGGTAGTAACCAGGGTCCCTTAGAACATCAGCGTCACGGTTTGCCGCAGCACAATGCTGAGACCATTTATGGCATATTATTATGCATGTACAGTTTTATGTCGTCTGTTTTTTATT
This sequence comes from Acleris sparsana, assembly GCA_923062465.1. Lineage (NCBI taxonomy): Eukaryota > Metazoa > Arthropoda > Insecta > Lepidoptera > Tortricidae > Acleris > Acleris sparsana. The sequence goes on from OV281289.1 coordinate 10,350,995, forward strand.
TGGTTTTGCTTTCCATCTTTTGGTATGTACCTACTTAAATATGTTAAATAAATGTATCTTTCTTTCATTCTAACCTTGGTTCTGGTCAGGGAAAATATTAGTGTGATAAGTGCGTGTACATGTTTCTCAGTACACTCATGCATAAACACACGCCTTCATTCCCAGAGTGGTAGGCAGAGCTACAGAATAACCAACAACTCTAAAAAGTATTTGATCAATCTGTAACCATATTTTGTACAAACAGGCTAAGATGTTTACCAGTGTTAGTGACGGGTAGCAAGCCCATAGCCTAACAGTACTACAAGCCTTTATTCCCTTAGTCTTACGACATCCACGGGAAGACATGGAATGGCAATTCTAACCCGGCAACCACATGGGGTAGCGGGGTTCGCGGTGTTTTTCAGTCTTGGGTGTTTTCTATGTATACAAGTATTCAGTTCTTTATGTGTATAAATATGGTTATCCATAGTACAAGCCTAGAACTTAGTATGGGATTAGGCCAATCGTGTGTAAACTATAAAACACGAGTACCCGCTATTTTGCAATTTAATTTTTAAATTTCTTCTTTTGCAATTTTATATTTTATATCATCGTAACTAGTACTATAAGTATCGCGTGGGCGTGACGGTGTGGCGTGAGGGGACCAGTGATAAACATTTGTTCTGTCGGTCGAAGTAGAATAATAGTGCTTTCAGCAGCTGATATCTCGTTAAGACATATTGGAATAGTGTCAGTCGTCTCAAGTACGTCTTCAATGAAAAAAGTTGTATAGTGGTATTTTAACCCTCGAGACAAAAGTGAGTGTTTTATGATTATAACATTTATCTGTCTGTTTGTACTGCTAAGATTTCAGCCATAGCCTAGGGTCCGTACGGGTAAATAGATTTAAACACGATTTATAATTAATTCGGGACTCGCGGTTTTTTAAAATAGTATAATAATACTGTTTTAAATATTTTTCACAATAACCTTGCGCAAATTTAAAATATACATCCAAGCTGTAAGACATTCACCTAAGTACCAAAACAAATGACACAAACCTAACGTTTATTAGGTTTACGTAAAACTTCGGGAAAGCCTGCATTATGCATGAAAAGCGCATGCAATTTGCGAGTTGGTGGTAGTTACGTAACACTTGAGCACTGAGATAAGTGGTGGAGTTTATTTAGGATACAGGTAAGCGGAGCACGAGGGTAGCGAGCGGGCTTGAGATTGCATGCGATGCGGTGTAAACACAGCTTTATGCAATTAGGTGGAAGTCGTTTAATTAAAGAAGATCGTATCTGGCTTAGCGTAAAAGACGCTATGCTACCTGATTTAATTGCTTCCTGTTTCATCGTATTCCTGATTCGACATATTTTTATTTGGACATAGTGGCGTAACAAAATTATACTATACAATGCTTTTGACTTTGCTTGCATAATACAAATGAAAAAATATTAGAAGAAAAGTATCGGTGAAATAAATGAAAACAGAAAACCTAAACATTAAACATAGTTTTATTTTTATATTTTATAACTTAAATATACCGGGTGTACAATCCAAATGGGTCAGTATGGAGAAGTCGGAAACTATGAGAGATAGTGAGATCTGTTCTTAGGAACCATGACGTCGATTTTAGATTTAATAATAATTACATTCAAACTTTTTTATTAACTCTCATACTTTAAACAAGATTCCATTAGTGTTGTGCTTCTTGCGAGTTGCAGAATTTAAACACATTGATTTTGACCAGGTTCGATTCCCGGTTATGTATGGGGGTTAATAAAAAAGTTTGAATGTAATTATTATTATATCTAAAATCGACGTCATGGTTCCTAAGAACAGATCTCGCTATCTCTCATAGTTTCCGACTTCACCATACTGACCCATTTGGATTGTACACCCGGTATATTTAAGTTATAAAATATAAAAATAAAACTATGTTTAATGTTTAGGTTTTCTGCTTTCATTTATTTCACCGATACTTTTCTTCTAATATTTTTTCATTTGTATTATGCAAGCAAAGTTTGGATTTGGATTGTACACCCGGTATACTAGTAACAGACTGACCTTATTAAATTTAATCAGTATATAATTATTTATGTCGAAAACGAAATGTGTCCAATCGAGAACATTTCGAAAACGGAAAGCGACGTAGCAAGAATATGTCCAAACAAGAATATGTCGTCAGGCATACGATGAAAAAGGAAGCAATCCCTGATGATTTTAAGCACGCCATTTTAAATATACATAATACGGGCAAGTCATACTCTTACTGTGTTTTTTGAAAAATGATGGCTATCCTGGGAAAGTTAAAGTATTCCACGATAATAGGTTTCTTGTCAAGGGTATGCCGAAAATTTTAATATAAAGTAACTTTCTTTTCTTTCAAAGAATGTTTCAATGTTGCCGAATAAGCAAAGTTTTTTGCAATATTGCCACACGATCAAAGTAAGCATTAGACTCGAAAGACTTTTAATAAGTATGCTAATCTAATTTGCCACCCTTTCACCCTTAACTTTGGATGAATACAAAGTTCCCTAATTTACCTTTCTTTACCGTTGTTGCTGTGTCAGAGTGCATTTATACTTTTCATTATTATGTAGATACCTTAAAGTACTTTTTTATAATACAGGCTTTTTTAAATGACTTTTCTTTCCAAAATTAAGCAAGATGATATAGCTACAAACTTATATTATACATCCTGGTAAGATTACATTCTGAATTCTACGCAGGCGAAGTCGCTCGCAGACGCTACTTGATTATAACTATCTGACCCACGTCTTTGGGAGACGATCTTATGAAAACATGCCTTCCACCGAAATGACCATATTATAACGTTTGTACTAGTCTCGTACATTCAAAAGCACTAATATCTACTTAAAAGGTGATTGTGCCAGATATTATGACAACATAGACCTTATTATCAGTATAATAGGGCGGGCGTATAGAGTTTTTGAAGCCTCGGAAATATATATATTAATGACTTTAACGGTATTTATAAACGCTGGGTTGTGAATTTTGAATCACACATCACACATCATTTTGATTTATTATTCATTTTAAAATTAAGTTACGCGTTGTAAAATTTCGTTGATTTGATTGATCTTGTTTATACGCGTGACAGTTATTATTTAATGGTGATACTTAGGCATCGGATATGATAACATAAATAAAAGCGGCCAAGTGCGAGTCGGACTCGCGCACGTAGGGTTCCGTATCACTATACATCTAAATAAATGTTTTTTCTTTATTCTTTATTATATTGGAGTTGATTGAATGAAAGGTAAAATGCGGTTTACGATTTAAAACGTATTAAAAAAAAACTAATTATTAGATCTCGTTCAAACCAATTTTCGGTGGAAGTTTGCATAGTAATGTACATCATATATTATTTTTACATTTATCATTCCCTTATTTTAGAAGTTACGGGGGGGGACACACATTTTTCCACTTTGGAAGCGTCTCTCGCGCAAACTATTCAGTTTAGAAAACATTTTTATTAGAAACGTCAATATCATTTTTGAAGACCTATCCATAGATACCCCACACGTACGGGTTTGATGAAAAAAAAAAATTGAGTTTCAGTTCTAAGTATGGGGAACCCCAAAAGTTTATTGTTTTTTTTCTATTATTGTATGAAAATCTTAATGGGGTTCACCGAATACATCTACTTACAAAGTTTCCATAGTATAGCTCTTTTAGTTACGGAATAAAGTGGCTGTGACATACGGACGGACAGACGGACGGACAGACATGACGAATCTATAAGGGTTCCGTTTTTTGCCATTTGGCTACGGAACCCTATCAATGACATCATGGTCCAAGACGCATCAGAGCCGAGTCATTGAATAGGTATTTGCATTAAGGTACTTAATTGTTTAGCATTAGCCGTTACCCGCGACTCCATCTGCGTTGAAGTTGGTTACCTCTCTCTCCTCGGGAATTGACCAATTTTCCAGGATAAAAAGTACCCTATGTCCTTTCTCGGGAGCTGTCTTTATACCAATTTGAATCGAAAGTCGGTTAAGCGGTTTGACTGTGAAAGCGTAACAACCAGACGAAGTTTCTTTCTCATTTATATAAGGTACTAACAAATTAGTCACGGATATTTTTACAGCTGATAGTACTCGGTTCTCGGAGTACATTTAAGTATGAAACATCATAGGTTTTCTTATGTTTTTTTGGAGAAAACTATGAAAAAAATTTGCTACGTTAAAACACCCTGTTAATAAGATAATTAAATGAGACCTCTTTAGACATTCTAGAACCTCTTTAAACTATCATTCAAAAGGCCTCTTAAAAGTTGACCTACAGTTTTGCCGCCGAGTCATAATGACATTTACGAAAAACAACTTTGACGTGACATGACAGACAGTGTTTAACATCTTGACAAGTGCATAATAGGGTGATTATTTTAAAGATTAATTATTATTATTTTTTTGTTCGGTAAATTAAAACAATAAAATGATATACAAAGGTTCCTTAATTACAGTTAAAAGTTAATTGATTTAATGTAATCTATTATCTCTTAAAATATCCGTGACTAATTTGTTAGCACCTTATATAATACTAGCTTCTGCCCGCGATTTCGTCCGCGTAAATTTCGATTATCGGTATTCCCTCAGGAACTTATCAATTTTCCGGAATGTAATGTAGACTATGAGCTATCTCCAATTCAAAATTTATCTAAATCCGTCCAGCCGTTGCAGCGTGAAGGAGTAACAAAAAAACTAACACACACACAAACTTTCGCAATTTATACTCATAATATTAGTTGGATTAGTTTGGAACTTTGGATTTACCAAGTTGAATTCCATTCCAAAGTACGACACTATTTTTCTTGATCACCTAACACCCGGCCTGTTTGTTCTTAGACCATTTTAACGAATCCTGTACATTATAACCGTGAGAATTTACTTTAAATAACAATTTAATTTGTAATAAAATCGTCAATCCGAGTTTACTATCACACATAATGTAAATTAATACCCAATCTGATTAGGTATGCCTTTAGGAGACAATAAAGGATTATAATAATTCTAAACACCCGTAGCGACGAGTAATGAGCTGACGATAATTAGACATGAATATTGAATATACGAGCGTCAAATTAAGCGATTCAACGGTTTAATGCAAAAATAATTTATGTATAAGTAAAGTTCCGTTTGGTAAATCTTTTGAGATCACACTTTATTGCTATTATGTGACTACGTATTTCAATGAATGCCGTAGAGTTTTAATGCTTACTAATTTAATACTTTGAACGTCTGCTTATCGCGAGGATATTATTAGGAAGATAGTATTTTTAAGAATCAGGTCTCATTTGAGGCTGAGTTATGATTTCATAACTAATGTCAAATTAGTCGTTAGTTAATTGGTATTAAATACTGACATTTGACAAACAGTCTCAGTCTCAGCTTTATAAGGCCGGCCCTTAAAGGCGATCAGCCTTCTCCAACTTTGGGTTAATTTACACAGCACTTGAACCATCAATTATAATTTTGTAGTCTTGTAAGCAGTTTCTTGATTATTTTGGAAGTTTTCGTTCGCGCGCGCGTGAGTTATTTTTTTAAACTTCTTTGACTAGAAAAAGGTAGTGAGGGGAAGCGGAGAGTCATTTACTTGAATAATTTAATTATTTTTAATTTATCTGATTGTAAATTGCGACTTTTAAGAAACCAAAAAGATACACAATGTCATTTTAAAAAGAAATCATACATATTTACTATAATTACTTACTTCTGAAAATACCACTTTTACTAAATATTCTTTTGGTGACAATATACGCAATCGCAATTGACTTCAAACTGCAACAATTGTTTTAATTTTGAAAACAGACTCGCCTTCGGACTGTCAAGATGAAAACGATTGCGATTGCGAGTGCCTAACGGCAATAATTATAACGCTCTCCGTTGCACCTTCCTACTGCACCGCCATTATTTATAAAGGATGTGATTTCTGGAATAGCCATTTAATCATAACATAGCAATAAGAACAAAACTTAATAATATCCTGAATTAAAATGACATATAATTAGGTAAGGTAAGTAGGTAAGTAAATAATTAATTATCTAGTCCAATGAAAGAAATGAATTCTAGTTATTTACTTATTTATTATATTTATTATACCTTTTACACGTCATAGTTATGCAGCGCTTAAATGCAAACTAAGCACAAAGCAACATATTATTATTAGAAGAACAAACATGCATTATTTTTATTGTGACGATGCGGATTATTAAATGTCTATTTTTACATTATTTAGCAGTGAACACAAAAAACAATGATTAAATTTAAAGAAAGATCATGAATTAGAACTCGTCTTGTATAATTTCAAATGTACTAAGCTTTAGATTGCATCAAGGTCATTAAAACATGTTTTGCTAAACTGTTTTGAGTTTTTTCACAATCTATTATTATTAAAAATTAACTGTAAGGAATACCGTAAAAACTAAACTACGTTATAATAACTAATAGAATTAAAATGCACTTATATGCAACTGCTCACAATTAGGTAGCACAAACGAACAGGTCTCTAAAAAGATCTCCCTTATTCATAAACACACAATATTTTAGCTAAAGTATTCTTTGTCCCTTTATGTCAAATTAAAATGTCATAGTAATGGATAAAGGCTATGTATATTTTAAGCACACCTTAGCTAATGCGCATGTATGAATAAGAGGGAAGGATTTCAAATATCAGTATGAAAATGTATAAACATGGATATCAAGGTGTCTCATGGGTGGGGCACAATAATGCTTTCATTTTTCATTTTTGTGTGACCGATAACAATGATACTTTACTGCGGCATTAAATAACAAAATACCTGGGCGATATAGTGGTGAGTTTCTTTTCTATTATGTCGAACCTAATTAGCTTAGCAGTCGTTATCAGTTTGAGTTATTTTATCAAACTCGTGTTGTAGGAAATTGAAGAAGTCGTTGTAAGTGACTCGTACTTTTTGAAAGTGTGTTGAGTATGTTTCGCAGGCTGGCGACGGCGAAGCTGGTGACGGCGACGCTGGCGACGGCGACGACGGCGCTGCCCGGATTTCCGGCGTAGACATATCCTTATTGCTTCTTTTCCTTTTTTTTGATCGTTTGCTCTTGACCCAAGACGGCTCTGGAATTGGCATGCTCTCAACGACAGGAGCACGCTCTATTTCAGGTTTAAGTTTCGTTTCTGTTACCACGGGCATATTAGCATGGATTCCATTACAAGATCCCGGCATTGACATAACAGCTGTATCACTAATAGGTTCTGCCTTCAATAGGTTTGTGTTTTCGTAGAGTGGAGTGGCCTGCAATATTTGCGTGTTCTTAGCGGTTGGTTCAGGTTGTGTTATGGCTTTAGGCATAAAATGAGCATTAAGTCTGTACATAAATGCTGTTTCCTTTATTTTGTTTTTCTTCCGTCTTCGCGCGGAGATGCGGGGCCACCGCTTCACCGAGGAGGGCGGCGCTTCAACGTTCTGTGTGTTTATCACCTTATTCATTTCTTCCTTCCATAGATATCCTTCTATGTCCATCGGAGCGGGCTCTATTCTTAACGCACTATCGAACCCCGGAGCACCTTCGGTTATAAATTCAGGTGTCGTTTTGGTTTTAGTGGCGGGTTTTTTTGTGGCGGATGCTTCGGCACTGACTCTGTAGATGAATTCTGATGCGGATATTTTGTGTATTTTATTTATCTCTTCTTCGTTCCAATGCTTTTGTTTTGTATCGATCGGCGTGGGATCTAAATGTAAAGTATTTTCGGAAACACAAGCACATTTAGTTGCCGGTTCAGGATTTATTTCGGGTTTAGTGGCGGACATATGAGCAATAAGTCTGTAGATAAATTCTGATTCCAATATTTCGTCTTCCTTCCGTCTCCGCTTCGCCGAAGAGGGTGACTCCTCACCGTTCTGTGTGTTAATCACGATATTCATTTCTTCCTTCGATAGCTGTTCTTCTGTATAAATCGGAGCGGGTCCTATTTTTAACGCCCTTTCGGAACCTGGAGCACCTTCGGTTGTAAATTCAGGTATCGTTTTAGTTTTAGTGGGAGGTTTTTCTGTGGCGGATGTTTGGGCGCTGAGTCTGTAGATGAAATCTGATGCAGATATTTTGTGTATTTTATTTATCTCTTCTTTGTTCCAATGCTTTTGTTTTATATCGATCGGCGTGGGATCTAAATGTAAAGTATTTTCGGAAACACAAGCACATTTACTTGCAGGTTCAGGATTCGTATCGGGTTTAGTAGCGGACATGTGGGCAATAAGTCTGTTGATAAATTCTGATTCCGATATTTTGTCCTTCTTCCGTCTCCGCGCGGAGACGTGGGGCCGCCGCTTCGCCGTGGAGGGTGACGCTTCACCGTTCTGTGTGTTAATCACGTTATTCATCTCTTCCTTCGATAGCATTCCTTCTGTATCCATCTGAGCGAGCTCTATTTTTAACCCGCCGTCGGAAACCGAAGCGCCTTCGGTTGTAAACTCAGGTGTCGTTTTGGTTTTAGTGGCGGGTTTTTCTATGGCGGATGTTTGGGCGTTGAGTCTAGTGATGAATTTTGATGTGGATAATTTTTCTGTTTTATTTATTTCTTCTTCGTTCCAATGCTTTTGTTTTGTATCGATCGGCGTGGGATCTAATTGTAACTTATTTTCGGAAACATAAGCACATTCAGTTGTAGTTTCAGGTTTCGTTTCGGCTTTAGTGGCGGACATATGAGCAATAAATGTGTTGATAAATTCTAATTCCGATATTTTGTCTTTCTTCCGTCTCCGCTTCGCCGCGGAGGGCGACGCTTCACCGTTCTGTGTGTTAATCACGTTAATGTTCAATTCTTCCTTCGATAGTTGTCCTTCTGTATCGATCGAAGCGGGCTCTACTTTTAACGCGCTGTCGGAAACTGAAGCACGTTTAGTTGCATATTCAGGTGTCGTTTTGGTTTTAGTAGCGGGTTTTTCTGTCGCGGATGTTTGGGCGCTGAGCCTGTTGATGAATTTTGATGTGGATAATTTGTGTATTTTATTTATCTCTTCTTCGTTCCAATGCTTTAGTTTGGTATCGATCGGAGTGGGATTTAATTGTAACTTCTTTTTGGAAACATAAGCACATTCAGTTGTAGGTTCAGGTTTCGTTTCGGCTTTAGTGGCGAACATATGAGGCGACGACGACGGCACTGCCCGTATTTCCGGCGTAGACCTATCCTTTTTGCTTCTTTTCCTTTTTTTTGATCGTTTGCTCTTGACCGAAGACGGCTCTGGAATTGGCATGCTCTCAACGACAGGAGCACGCTCTATTTCAGGTTCAAGTTTCGTTTCTGTTGCCGCGGGCATTTTAGCATGGATTCCGTTACAAGATCCCGGTATTGACATAACAGCTATATCACTAATAGGTTTTGCCTTCAATAGGTTTGTGTTTTCGTAGAGTGGAGTGGTCTGTAATATTTGTGTGTACTGGAGAATGGCATTGTTATTAGCGGTTGGTTGTGTATCGACTTTAGGCATAATATGAGCATTAAGTCTGTACATAAATTCTGATTCCAATATTTTGTCTTTCTTCCGTCTCCGCGCGGAGATGCGGGGGCGCCGCTTCTCTGCGGAGGGCGACGCTTCACCGTTCTGTGTGTTAATCACGTTACTCATCTCTTCCTTCGATAGCTTTCCTTCTTTATCGATCGGAGCGGGCTCTATTTTGAACGCGTTGTCGGAAACTGGAGCACCTTCGGATGTAAATTCAGGTGTCGTTTTGGTTTTAGGGGCGGATATTTGGGCGATGAGTCTGTTAGTTAATTTTGATGTGGATATTTGGTCTGTTTCATTTATATCTTCTTCGTTCCAATGCTTCTGTTTTCTATCGATCGGCGTGGGATCTAATTGCAATGTATTTTCGGAAACATAAGCACATTCAGTTGTAGGTTCAGGTTTCGTTTCGGATTCAGTGGCGGACATCTGAGCAATAAGTCTATAGAGGTATTCCGATGCCGTTTTTTTGTTTTCCATATTTGAACACTCGGCATGATGTCTCCGCACGGAATCGCTATGTCGCTGCTTTGGTGCTTTATCCATTTTAATCGCTTTCTTCACCTTTTTCTTCAAAAGCTTACATACTGTGTTGATGAAAGCGGTCTCTATTTTTAGAGCGTTTTCGGAAACAGAAGCGCACTCAGCTGAAGGTTCAGGTTTCGTTGTGTCATTAGTGGCGGGTTTGGCTGTGACGGGCTTAAAAGCTTGAAGACTGTTGATAAATTCCGACACTGAAATTTCGTCTACTTCATTCATCTCCTTCTTCGATGGCTTCCATTTTTTATCAATTGAAGCGAGTTTTGTTTTTTTTGCGTTCTGGAGAACAGAAGCGCATTCGGTAGTGGTTGTAGATTCTGGTATTGTTTTTGTTGAAAGAACAGGTTCAATTGAATTGGGCTTCTCTGCATGGAGTTTAAAAAGAACTTCCGTTATCGATAAGGTGGTGTCCTCTTTTATTGGCAGATTACTATTATTTTTGATCGGAGCTATTTCTATTTTCTTCATGCTTTCGGAAACGGTAACTGGAGTAACTTTTAATACGTGCGCGCTTTCAGTAATGGGTACAGGCTTATCTGAATGTTCATGTTTTGTTTCGGCTATAGAATCGGGTTCAGCTGTAATCGGCTTGATAGCACGTAGTCTGTGAATTGACATGTCCACGTCTTTGTCTATATTTTCGTTTGTTGGCTTCCATTTTTCGTTAAAAGGCGCATGCTCTAGATCTTGCTGCCAAACGGAAACGGAAGCGTGCTTGGTTGTAAGTTCAGGTTTATGCTCGACTGTAAAAGCGGTTTCTGATTCCTGTTCCGGTTCTGTTCCGGCTGCCTTCTGGGCTGAATTTTCAGCATTGGCTAGTGACATTATTAAGCACAGAGCCATCTGCTTCAAAGGTACTAAAGAAGAGGAGGTTGGGATCAGGGCCGGGAAGCTGGTTTTTGTAGTTGTTGCTGCTATATTAGTAGTACAGATAGTGGCAACGGTTTTGGGTACACACTGAAGTTTAGCTGGCGGGTTTTTGCAATCGGATAACAAAAGAGGCGTGGTAGATGCCTCTGCGCTTCTATCATTGTACCGTTGCAACGGCTGTTTCATACTGCCAGGCTGTGAAACTAGCCGATCTCGCTCCGCCCGAGGTTTTTTGCGAAGTGTTGGCAAAATCGGAATAAGGCTAGGATTCTCAAAGATGGCGAGGTCGTCCGGTGTAAGAGCGTCTTCATTCCCCAGATTCCACGATTGAAGACGAACATAAAGCTTCATCCAATTCAGCAGACCGTGTGATAGATGCTGGGTACCGCTAAAGTACGACACCATTATCAAATCTTGATTAAAAACTTCCCGCGTCAGTTCCGGCACCTCAACCCGTCCGGTTGGAGTTGCAGGAAACGGCGCTGGAGACGACGATGAAGGGTCTTGTGATGCTGGGTCTACCAAAGGGAATTGCGGGGTGGGTAGCCGCGAATTATCACTTTTGCAATTACACCTATCCTCATGTTGAGAGTCCATTATAAGTGTTGCTGTTGAAAAGGAACACTGTGAGGGCTATCGAGTTTCTAGGGCTTTTGCTAAGAGGTAGATAATGCAGGTGATCCCCACCAACTGGATGAAGGTCGAGATTGTAGCTGTTTCCGGTTCCTCCTCCTATAAGGAAAGAAATAAATTTTATTGTTTATTATACTTATAATCGTATGATTTATATAATTAGGTATCCTGACTTTTTGCCAAATCATCATTTGACAAACTATATCATTTTACAAACTTTTATTTCGCTAAAACGTGTTTGTGCTTGAACTATCATTTATTACATAGGTTACATGGGCTTATTAAATAAGTAAGGTTAGGTTAGACTAATGACTACAAAAATAAAAGAAAATTGGCGTGAAGTACCTTCACGTGAAAGTTTGTAAATGACTAGCGGACGCCCGCGACTTCGTACGCGTAGAATTAGTTTCCCAGTACTCCCCGTTTTTTTCCCGTTGGTCGTCGATTTTCGGAAAATCCTTTCTTAGTGTTCACTTACATCATGAAAGGAACACCTGTACCAAATTTCAAGTTTCTAGGTACCTACAGTAGTTTCGGCTGTGCGTTGATAGTTATGTCAGTCAGTCAGTCAGTCAGTTTCTCCTTTTATATATTTAGATACTTAGAATAATAACACATAGAAACCTAGTCCGCGCACCAAAACCGTCAGACTTAAACTACACCATTCTGGTGTACTCGGCGATCGCCGCCTGTCAGTCGCAATCACGTCACACAGCGTCAACAGCTCCCGGATTTTTATTGATTATGACGATTTGTATTGTTAATGGGTGCCACAACACTTCAGACCAAGAAAATAAACACTATAAAATAACATTCCACGTGTAAGTAATATGTTTTGACTTGTTGTTTTACGTAAAACATTCACTAAAATGTTAAATTATTTTCTAACGACATTACATGAAAATGTTGCCATTATAACGAAATGTTTCCCCCTTAATTGTTATAGTAAGCACTTGTTCTATTTTGTGATATTCTGTGATACGAATTGAATTACTTGTTTTTCTCGTTCAAGATTTCCTTCTAATCCGATTATTGCCGCACGTTGGATTGAAAAAATTAGGCTTAATCGAAATGAAAGCTGGTGGAAGCCGTCTAGGAGGACAAAAATATGTTCTGTACATTTTAATGACACAGACAAATATCTTACTAAAGGTGGCTTGTGCAGACTACGTCGGGACGTGGTTCCTACTAAGGTGATTGCGAGTATATACTGGGTGTCCCTGGATAAATTGACAAACGAATAGGGATGATAGAGCAGCTAAAAAGCTATCGATTTAACCCCTATGTATGATTAGCGATTTTGACCCTTTTTTGAATTTTTTGATGATTGACCCTTAAACTACATACTTAAAATATGATATTTTATGCGAATTAGAAAGAGACAAAACATTTTCTTATTACATAAGTGTTAATAAACGTTTGTATTATTACTAAGTAACTACAAAAAGTGATCGAATTTAACAAAAATGATTATATGAAAAAATCCCCTAGTTTAGGGGGAAATGTAATCCGCTAGCAACATTATTTGTTTACTTGTGTGCGTGTTGTCGTGTGTTAGTACGCGTTGATTACGCCCACATGAATCCATTTTGTGCGACACTTTTGACGGGTTGGCTGTAGGAAACTATCATTCTATGAGTTATTATTCTAAGTTTAGATATACCTAGTTGGTCAAATGATGATTTGGTAAAATAGTAGTGCACCCTATAATTAGGATTATTTTTTAGTAATTATTATGTTGAGTATTTTTAAGTTGATTATTAATTTAAAAGATTTCAACAAGTCAACCCTAACGAAGAACCTTGTATCCAACCGGTAGGTAGGTACTCAGAGACATTAATTTAGACACAATCAACTCGTTTCTTTTTGAAAGGGTTATGATTCTTCTCTTTTAGCTCCTATAGTCTATCCATCACATTTTGATAAATGAGGTTTCGAATATCGTCGAAAAATGAGAAAAACATTTTCTTCATTACAAATGTATCGAATTCAATTTCAAATGGAAGGTCTTAATGCATAGATCTCGAAATACATGTATAAATAAGAGATGTACATTACTCTGTAACATACATCCACAAATAGCATTAGAGTCGCCGGGATACTTTACCTTGTTCAACTTTTGTGAAAAAACTTAACTAAGGAATGACTTAATCGTCACTAAGCCACTCCCTTGGTTGATATACTTAACAACATTTTGAGTAATTTTCCTTTACGTAATACATAATTAGGTATTCAAACAATTTGGCAATATGAGTATTACATAAACTGAGATTTTGTATAGTAAAAAAAAAATGATAATAATTCAAGTACAATATGAACCGTGATATTATACTATCGAGTATAAAGAGAAGTAAATAGTTATGACTGATTTTAGGCGAAATGAAATTATTCAAATACGAAAATACAAAAAAATAAATACGAAGCATTTTACAACTTCAGTAGGGTGAAAGCACCAGTATTGGACACTTTAAGGTTACAGGCACCAATAATGGACACTTAACCCCTAATTCATACGGTTGTATATTAATTGTTGCAAAAACAAATGAATAACCCTTATCTTATTTTAAATAAGAATTAAGTGTCCATCATTGATCCTTGTCAATTACTGGTCCGCCTAAAGTAAAGGGGGCGCATTAAAAGGACTTAGTTTTTTTTTGACCACAAATGAAAATTTTATAGCAATCATAAAACACTTAGAAAAATTTCATTCTAGACGCTAAAATAAGCATGTTTTGTAGAAAAACTTTTTCTCTAAAATCAAAAATGGCCGAGATTGGCAAATTTCTAAGCACTTGTAAAATGCCAACAATAAAATAATAATCGTTTTTAATGTCAATAGTGACTTTCTGTATCTCCGGCGCTGCGGGAACAGCAGCCCTTTCGCCCTTGCATGACGGCGCACGGTCACTTCGCTCGGCTCCGCAGCTTCGGCTTGTTGGTCGCCTTCGGCGACCAGCCTCAGCCGCTCGCCTCACTCGTTCCCGCGCTTCGTCATGGCGGGCGAGGACTGCTCTCCCTCCGCGCCTCCAGCTCTATAAAAACACTCTAGGGCGCGCTGTGTCGGCACGCGTCCTAACCAGCGAGAGCCCTAGATTCGGACTTTCGCAGGCTAATATCGTATACATAAGATTCCATCATTTATCTCGGTAATTATCAAGTTTAGGGAAAAGTTTTTCAAGTAAAACATGCTTATTTTAGCGTCCTTTATAAGATAAAATCATTTAAATTAGGTGTCATAATGACATCAATCTTCCGAAAATAAAATCGAAGTCCCTGACGCCTTGAAATTAACCAACATTTGAACCCCTATAACTCAACCATTTTTGAATTTAGAGAAAAGTTTTTCAAGTAAAACATGCTTATTTTAGCGTCCTTTATAAGATAAAATCATTTAGATTAGGTGTCATAATGATACCATTTTGCCGAAATTTTTTCAAGTCCTGCGCCCCTTTTGCTTTAGTCCAACCTCATTATTTCATCAAGCTATGGGGTTCAAATAAATAATAAATTGACGGAGGAGGCACGATCTTGAATTGAAGGTGCCTAAATTATTTTTTAAGTAACGCTTCAACGCGGCTAAGTAATTTGAACAATAGAAATGACTTTTTTTGCATAGTTACCTACAGTATTCCCAGCTTCTTAATAGGTTTCGACTGGTTATCGCTATCACGCTTGCACTCGCAACAGTATATTTGTCACTCGGGTGTAAAAGAAAAACAAAGATAGCCGATCGCTATTAAGAAAATGGTAGCCCTGTATATGATTATTTAAAGTATTCTACTCTTACACCATCCCTTTTATTTTATGGAATGATTACAAATAAATAAACAAATAAATAAATAAATAAATGAAACAATGCAATTTAATTAAGAACAAAACGTTTTACAAGAAATGTTTTAAAAGTGGAGCACTTTCATTCGTCTCCTTTTAATGTGATGAATAAAATTTCATTCTCGTCGAAATAGCGGAAACTCAGAAAATACATCAAACCGCAGTTAATCATTACCGAAGTAGAATAAGATAAAACAAATTGGGCAATATATTCCATTTAATTTATGTATCACTACTTAGAACTTTTTAATTTTTAACTAAATAATTAAAAACTAGTAAAGACGTAGATATTAAAAGACTTACCAAACCTTTGAAGGGAAACCATTAATCAAATACACAAACTTCTTAACACAGGATATCCACTAAAACACTAGAGAAACCTTCTGCACAGGACTCAAGCGCAGACTGACCAAGCAATGCTAATCGGTCCATCTCAATACCTCCCCTCCCCAGAATTTTAGGGTTCCGTACCGCTCAGTAAAAAACCCTTTTACCCTACCTACTTACATTTCCACTAGCCTATCGTAATGTCATGTGATAGGCATGCAATAAAAGATTAGAATTTGAACATTACTTTGTTAATCTATTACAGCCGATTTGCTTAAAAATAATTACATGATACTGCACCAATCACAATAAAGTTTCGGGTTACCTTTGTTTCGTCAAAATATTTTTGGTCAAATATATCATTTCCCAAATTTTCATTTGCCGAACCGCTTTGTTTTCTGTAACCGTAAATATTTCAGGATTTTATAAAAACTAACGTAACCTAACCTATAGGGTTCTACACGATGGTTTTAAAATAAATTCAGAAAAATCTATATAACATTGGTTTGACAAATGAAAAATTTGGGAAATGATAGATTTGACCAAAAATATTTTGACGAAACGGTAGGCTCCCTAAAGTTTCAGCAATCAAATAATAAGCTGGCAGTGTATGTCAATTTTATTTATTGAATATAAAACCTCATAAGAAATATTCACTGAACATAACTCAAATAAATTAATGATTAAGTGAGTTAGTAGAAAAGACCAAAAAAAGCAAAAAAAATATTGATACAACTGCGCGTAAAATCCTGATAGATTTTTCAGACATGGATATTTAGCTTAACAGCATCACATACGGAATAAACCT
Organism: Acleris sparsana; assembly: GCA_923062465.1. Taxonomy (NCBI): domain Eukaryota; kingdom Metazoa; phylum Arthropoda; class Insecta; order Lepidoptera; family Tortricidae; genus Acleris; species Acleris sparsana. The sequence continues at coordinate 10,367,497 of OV281289.1, forward strand.
TCTTAACACAATATAATGTGTACGGAACCTTTAAAACGCGACTTTATCACACTTCACTTCTAATAATCACCACGATAGACCAATTTGGCTTAACCTTATCTACTTACACAGGTAATAATTACTATGACCCGACTCGGCGGCGCAAACCCAAAGCCACTATTGTTTAAATTATCTAGGATAGGTAGGTATCTTTTTAGAAGTTTGCATCTAATCTGCGGAGAGATAAGAAAAAGCAATTGAAAGGTATAATTTTACAACATACGGCTGCCTTTTAATAAAATACCACGGAGTATTAACAAAACCCAACAGGAAGATTATTGGAATTCTTTTATTACTCAAAAATAACAATGTATATGATTGTGGAAGTGTTTTCGTTTAGGTAGTATTTTGTTACTATACAGTGTGACTCTCAACAAATATATGTTTTAAGGGGTGAAAGTATAAGCCCTATTGAACATAATTTGATATGTACTTATTTCTTTTGTTAAAAAAACATTACACGTCGGTAACAAGTCAGCCAGTAGTTTAATAAGGCAAACATTCAAATTAAGACAAAACTAAGGGCCGTATTAATAAACTGATCTCAGCACTAACGCTCGTCTCGAGATGCGTCAAAAATGACAGTGTCTTATGGTTTGACGTTTACTTTGACGTATCTAGTGACGGGCCTCACAGTCAAGATTAGTTTATTAATACGGCCCTAAGTGTACTTCTCAAAAGTGACAAATAAAACCTTTAAATAATTGATACGCTGTTTTATCAATAATGTATGTATGGAAGACACATGCTGTGTACTAATTTACCATATAGGTGCTAAAATATAATTTCTCATGATTAGAGATTACGCGAAAATTTTAAGATTCGGCCTTGGTTTTCCTGGCATCATCACCAGTCCCAGGGCACAGTGGTGACTGTATAATAAGAGACCGGTAAATTTAAAAATAGTGCATCATACCTACATTGTAGTTAAACTGACTAGTTATAATAATATGTAATATATTTATTATTCGGTGTTGACTTTGCACTCCAAAATTGATGTGTTAAAATTAAACTGAATTATTATAATAATGCCCTGTCCTATCATGTCCCGGCTCTTTTCTTTAGACGCCTTCGAAGATTCTACAGCTGTGCTTAACTGTCTAAAAAGGCCGTGTTAATAAACTCATCTTGACTGTGAGGCCCGTCACAAGATACGTCAAAGTAAACGCCAAACCATAGAACACTGCCATTTTTGACGCATCTCGAGACGAGCGTTTGAGTTTGAGATCAGTTCATTAATTTGGCCCGTAATGCCAGTCTCAAGATGCATCAAGAATGACAGTTTTATATGGCTTGACATTTACTTTAACGCAAATTGTCGTGTAGCGGTAATTTAATAAAAATAAAAATGAAAAAGAGTATATTTACAGATGATAAAAAAATTGTTAGCATAGGTTTTACAAAAAAGGTACGATGTAAGAGAAGGTGAGCTATGTGATGAAACTGATGAAAGACATGGGACGATATCAGGTAGTAACCTAGTGGAGCTGAAGGTTGAGGAGACGTGATAGAGCAGCAGAGCGTAGAACTGTCACGGAGAAGCGCAGGTACAGGTGCAGCAGTGAAGAGGCGGTATGGCACTCGTTGCCCTCGCGGAGAATCGTAGGTGCAGCAGTAGCAAAGAAGAAGAGGTACGGCACTCGGAACCCTCGAGGAGGAAGTGCGGTACAGCAGGACAAAAGAGTACCCTCGTAGAGGACAGTCCTGGCAGAAATCTGGACATGGTGAGAACAAGTGCACTTATAGTACGAGGAAGCCTAGAATGTTAATGACAATCCAAACGGAGCCGGCGGTTGGCTTGACTTAGACTATAAATTTGCACAGAAGAATGACGGAAAACTCTGTGACTTTTAGTTAGTTCTTCTGTTTCTTTTAGTTAGTTTAGTTGTTCTGGAGTAAGAATGCCCATAAATACCTATGAAGTACCTATGCATTTTTATAGTTTTCAGAACTACGATGCTAATTTTCTTAATTTTTGAATTATAGAAACGTTTTCGAGACAATTTCTTGTGTGCCAAAATATTTTTTAGATCAAACTCTCGAAAGAAAACTTTGTGGCTCGACTCTTAGAAAGAAAACATGACAATGTCGATCTGTCAAAGTTCGTGTCATAAAATACTAAAAGTGAAATAATCATGCAGGAACGAAAATAAAAGTGCTTATAAGTGTTTCATCTAATCGGAAAAAGTAATGCGCACAATTTGAAATGGCGCATAAAATAATCACTTTATATATATATATATATATAATAAACATATAGTGAGTAAAATGCCGTCAAATACCGCTTGGAAAATAGGATCCTCAGGTAAGTCGCTATCGCTTGAGACGGAGAGCCAACGGCCAAGAGGAGAGAGAGAAATACAAAATGCAAAATATTCACGAAATTTGCCACATGAGGGCTCTTTTATATGTCGGTAATAAACGTATATATTGAATCTACTAACTATATATCTTTTGAAAATACAAAGGTCTTTGGGTCCCTGGTTTCCCATTTGCCTTAAAAAAATATCGGGAAAGTGCGAGCCGGACTCTGAGGGTTCCGTACTTATTTAAGATAATATTTATGGTTGGAAAATGTAAAAAATACTCATTTTATTATGATCAGTATTTTTATGCAATAATGTCCATTTTGACTAGCCTAAATTTTAATACAGATTTTTAAATAATTTGCTAGTCTTTCCAAAACTGTAAAATTTGACAACTTCATTTTATTATTTGCGTAAAATAGAAATAATTATCTTAAATTTAGAAATTTTAAGTTTTTTGGTTCATTAACTTTGGAGATCATTCGGACGGTCGTTTTTGTAAATTTTTGGCTATAAATCAAAAAGTACGTGACGAAAAATTATAAAAATAATGTTTTAAAATGTGCAGATTGAGCCCTTTTATATGACACCCCGTTTGCTATAATCAAATAGGATAGAATAGAATATCATATTCCAGAATTTCAAATACATGAAAAACATTTTTTTACTAAAATCAAATGTGGAACAAGCAAGTTATACAACAATGGCAAATAAACGCGAATTCGCGTAGCTCCACGCACTTTACGTTTATATTAATGATCACCACGACAGACCATTTTGCCCAAACCTTATCTACCTACTTACACAGGTAATAATTATTATGACCCGACTCAGCGGCGCAAACCCAAAGCCAGTATTGTTAAGTTAGGTACGAGTATCTAGGATTAACTCTTTTTAGAATTTTGCGTCTAATCTGCGGAGAGATAAGAGGAAGGAATTAGGTACCAGGTATCATTTTACAAAATACGACTGCCTGTTTATAAAACATCACGGAATATTAACAAAACCCAACAGGAAGATTATTGGAATTCTTTTATTACTTTGTAGCCAAGTGTTAATTTTTTTTAATACGGAAGTGAAAGTAATTTTGTTTGGTATTTGTTTTCACGTTGGTTGGTTTTAAGTTTTCTGTTAAACACCCCTCTTTCCCAGTTTTTAAGTAATTTTAATCTTGTGTAACCTTTTTAGTTCACTTTGTTACGCAGTTTAGGTATTTCGTTTTAATATCTACTCGTACTGGAAAATTGTGTTAGGCTCAATTAATTAGGCCAGTTGATGGTGGTTACCCTTTTACGCTCACGTTACCCATCACAGCCTATTATTTGTCACGCGATAAGCTAGGCTGTGGGTATGCTTTACGTACAGTACCGCAAAGAAAATGATGAGCACTTTAGTGCACTGTCATATTAAACTTCAAACTGAACATCGTACAACGTCAGTTACAATGACAAGGCGTAGTATGCTCAAGATTTGTATTGGTTGACTGAACAAAAGCGCAAGACTACGTATTGACGATACATGTGTGCGTTTTCCGTATGAGTCCTTTATTGCCTTTTCTGCGAGTGGGTATTTATTGGGCTTTTTGGTTGCTTCGTTGTAGTATAAACAAGTAAAACTAAAAACAAAGGTCAAAAACTGCATGCTTTGATTTTGTCGTCTATGTGTGTACTTAAATACCGTTTTATTTTTGTAAAGTACCTATTGACACGCGCGACGCGAAGATGAATCTAACAACACCTCGTTGGGCGCAATCGGGCAGCCAGTTCATCTTCTACCAAGGAACAAAGAATCATACATACACTCAACCAATTTGATTCTTACGCTACTTATACTCTGATTTTTGTAAGATGATGATGATGATCACTTACTATACTCACAACTCTCACAAGCGATGTGTTGTAAAGTCATAGAAATAAGTGTAATAAGTATTGTCAATCTTAGTCTTACAAAAATCAGAGTATATTTATGGATACATTATTTTTTTTATAAATAATTATACTTTTTTAATTACTGCTATTTATTAGTCCCTATGAAAATTCTGTGTTTTGACACATTTTCCTGCTAAATCTACGTTTGAATATATTTTATTGTTAGATTCATTGTTTTATATAATGCTAGGTTAAGCTTTATAATTGTATAATAATCATAAGTAGTATTTAACAAATCGAGTGACTGTTGAGTTTCTTGCGGCGTTTTTTCTCAGCAGTGGTCTCTTGCGAAGCGCTGGTAGATTTTTGACGTGTAAAAGTGCCCGTGCGGTCTACTTACTGAATAAACATCTTTTATCTTAAACATCAAAGTGACGTTTTCATTCAATTCTTAAGAAGCCTCTTATGTTTTTAATCGTTACGTCACTTTGACATTTGCATAGTGGCTGAATGATTTTAATTGGTTGACTTAATATAGGCGAAAACCATTTCCCTTCTTCGGCAGTCGAATAAATAAAAGATAGCTTGGCATCCCGGATTTTGGTTTGCTCTAAGAACGTTGCTTGGACCGGTGTAGTAGATCAAGCCGGACATTCGTAACTTGCGTAGTATAACGTACGTACGTACGATGTACTTAGACGAAACCACACTATTTGCGGATGTTCGTACAATTAAAGATAATTAATATGCTAAACGGCTGCAGCAAGCGGTGATGAGGTTACGATAATCATGAATAACGAATGTATGTTCAGAGGATGAAATACAGAGCCTATACACAACAGAGTATAATGCCGATAATGTAAAAAAAAATGTATTCATACAAACTCCTTAGTACTTTTGCTAAGAAAATAGTGAACACAATTCACTGGTACGAATCGTTTCTCTGAATCATTACTAAAGTATGTACTAGGCAGATAAAAGTAAAACTTGACTAAAACACATACAAATACAAATCCCTGGTACGTCCCTTACTGGAGTATGCATTGGAGGTCTGGAATCCCCACTATCCCCACACAGAAGAAATTCTTAAGAGCCCTACATTATGACAAGCTCCTAAAGCGATATTATAACTACGTACCGTCGGGATGCGATGGTTTTGTAAAATGTATCAGCCACTACAATTCCCCAAAACTACTACAATACTTAGGTATATTATCCCGCTCCTACGTAAAGATACTAGATCCCCCCTCCTTTTCGCTGTCCCGGCGAGTAAAACAAAAGCTGGTGTCCGCGCGCCGCTCAGCAGAATGTGCAATGCCTACAACAAGCAGTTGTCATCGGTTGACATGGTTAACTGCGCACAACACAGATATAAACGGTGCGTTATTAAGGTTTTAGATGCTTATGAAAATGTAAATCGCGAAAGTCTGTGTTTTAATTTTTTTTTTAATGTACGATGCCGTTTTGTTTTATTGTAAATGAATGATTATTTGTTTTAGTTGTGTTTACCATCTTTTTTATATGTTTTGCTTTAATTTATTATGTTTTAACTTATTAGACTAGTTATAAGCACAAAAATTGCACCAGTTACCGTCTAATCTAGAATATAACTCTTAGTGGGATTTGTTTCAGGATGTATATACTAAACCTAACTTTAAGAGATTTTTTTTTTTTAATACTTTTTATAATCTGTTTTTTTCCCCGATAAATAAAAATAAAAATTTAATTGCACAACCATGAAGTTTCTGAATTGTTTTACTATTCCCTCACACGCAACAAATAGGTTTTGCTTTGTTTTACTGCTGCATAGGTTCTTCATAGTTGTGCAATGTGTCAGGATTGACTTGTTATCAGCAGGGCACTATAGGTAGTGTTATTTAAACAACATTTTAATTGTATAAAAGTCTTTTTTACCGACTGCCGTAAGAGGAGGGTAATGACTTGTATGTAGGTATGCATGCTTGGTTCTGTCTTCCCTTGTAAAGGCTGAACCGATGGCCCAATTCAGATAAGCGAGGTGTCGGCGTTACCTATAAATTCGTCTTAGTGTCGCAAGTGACACTGGTTAATTTTTTATATGAAATTAGCGAAATAATAAAATATATCTTCATGATAACTGATAACTAACATTATATTGACGACGTCCTCCGAGCAGCAGCTGTGTTTTTTAAACCTAGCTTTTTGTTAGACTTGTTAAGTCGTTGAAGTGTTTTGTCGACTAAGAAGAAATACATTTACAAAGCATTTGAAACACAGTAAAAGAAATTAAGAAATAAAAGAAATGGTATTGTCAATCTCGTCATTCATTTTATTATAGAATAATATTTTCTTACACAAAAACATTGCACTTTATAAATAGACTGGGATCATTTTGTATACGATACAATTACAAAATATTGCTTTACATAAGTTTCATTAAGTATAAGATACAAATGAAACCATCTTAAAACTACATTAACAAACATATTATTAGTTAGAAATATTTTAAAATAACCTTATAAACTTGACTCATGAATACGACGGTTACTCGTATTTACAAATTTAAGATTAAATCAGTCCATTTAAATTAAAGGGTAGTATTGCACAGTCACTAACTCTATCATAGCATGCGTTACGAGCAGATATACTCATCTCATACAATATAAAATATTTGTTGAGATAAATTACAGAGGTGAGATATTTTCTTTAACCCTGCTCAGTGATTTATTTTTATTCTGTTCCAGACTGTTGCGAAGCATTTTGGCTTCGTCTGCACATTTTGTTGTGATGCTGGTCCTGTAACACAATTAAAAAATCTCAGTATTTACATACGGAGTCAATAACGTTGACAGGTCATTAAACGTTCATTAACATTAACGTTTATTAATTAAGTAAACAGGCCATTAAACGTTTTGCTTCTCTAACTTCTATAAAAACTATAACTATATATAACTATAACTATAGTTCACTGCCACCAACTAGATTTTTTATATATTTTGATGACACCGGGCGTGTCGCCGGCGGTCAACGAATATGATTTAAAAAAGTGTTAACACACCTTACTACGCTCTCCGGAACCCCGCAACGCTCGACGACCACCTGCACGATGTCCCGCACTATCTCCGGGTCCAGCCGTTTCTTCGCCGGTTTTCCTGGGAAGGCCGGAGACGGTTTCCCAGTCAAAGAATGCGTAGCCAAGACGCTGAAAATCCAAAAGAAGTATAAAATCAACCGCTTAAATTACTAGAAAAAGTAATTAGATGTCTAGTATGTTAGATAGATTTTTTTTAAATAAATTATAAATACTTCAAATTACCTGCGAGAAAATACTGTTGTCAATAATTTTCTGGTTGCAACAGTGTAAGATGACCAGTTCATATGCTTTATAACCCTTCTTGGCACAGTTGTATTTCCATCTCCAAGAGGAACCTGAGAATTTGTTTATGTTAAATAAATAAAATAAAATAAAAATAGCCTTTATTCCCATGCATCTTAAACATAGTATTTAGCATAACATTTTTAATTTTAAATAATATAGTATATTAGTTTTATTTTTGTTATCATTTTATCTTCCATTTCTGGACGAAGGCCTCCTCCATCTCTTGCCAGGTTTCTCTGTTTTGGGCCTTGCGGGTCCATAGGTTGCCTGCCACCGACACGATGTCGTCCTTCCATCTCTGGACGGGCCGACCTCTCTCTCGTTTGCATTCCGCCAAGTTCCAGTGTATCACGAGTTGGCTCCATCTGTTATCCCTGAGTCGAACCACATGACCAGCCCATTTCCATTTTAGCTTGGAGGTCATAGTTAGCGCATCAACAATTTTTGTTTTATTTCTTATTTCGGTGCTTTTGATCCTATCTTTTAGTTTGATTTGTTTATGTTAGAGCTGTAGAAATAAGAGAATCATAATATGTACCTATGCGATTAAATTATGAAATTAAATTTACCATATCGTTTTTATTTAGTTCGTGCGTGACGCGACAGGGTGGTTTGATAACCCTACGCTTCTTAGGATGCCACTCATCATTTGCTTCTTTCTTAACTGGTGTTTCCGTATCATTCTGAAAATTATAATAATTAACAATAAGATAAGGGTACAGATTAAAGATCATTGGATAGCACAGAAATGAAACCTTTACTAGCATCATTGAGGCAAGTAAAGAAAAAAACATCATGAAAAGAACAACCCACATGACCTGCATTAAGTGCGTGTTTGAAAGTAGTCTTAGTCCGTTTTACATGATATTTACTTGATTAAGGGGATGTGGTTTGATCAGGTCGACATCTGTGTAGACATCTGGATTGAGCTTTATCTCGGGAGCAGGTGCTGGTGCTTCCCCAGGTTTATTAGTCAACTCGTTTCCATCCGTTTGTGTCCCTATTTCATTTGTACTTTTCTTGTCAGATCGGCAGTTTAGGCAGATAGAAAATTGGCTGTACGTCTGCAAAAAAATAAAAAGACACGAGAAAAATTATAGAAAGACAAATAATAGACTATCAGGGAGGTATTAGCGTACGATATTTTGCGCTTATATTTCGTACCTTTGTCTTTGAAGTTGAGGGAGATACCGTGGTAGCGTTTGCGGTCATTGCAGGTCTGCTAGCACCAAACCGAAGCTGCATCAGAGCTTCGGCGGCGAGGAGTTCCGGCAAGGAGATTACAACTGGCATCATGACCTGAAACGAAAATCATGGTCAAATTAATTCACTGCTAAGTCGTAACTGGTAAACAATAATTAATTCGTTACGGATGTCTAATTGTAATCTTAAACCACTGGTACTTTCTACTTTATTTTTGAATAACCTTTGTATGGGCAAAAAAACAATTATATGATCTTATAACAATCTTAGTAGCTGTTTATAGCAAATAACAGTATGATATTCATGTGATTCTCGAATTCAATACTATTGCGCCACATAAGAGGAATCTGGAATTTAAATAAAACTGAAGTCTCTTAAAAACTTCTAACCTGGAACATTATCGGTACAGTGCTCGCTTTGAAAAAATTAATAGTAAACCTAACCAAAAAAAACACTACACAAAATACTTACTAAAATAGGCAAAGGGAATCTGATGAGATTCAAATTATTTAACTTTGTAGCACAAATGTTTACAAAGACACTAAGGCACTAGAGGAACCTTTCGCACAGGACTCAAGTGACGACTGACCAAGCATTGCCAATTGCCTGATCTCAATACCTTCCCTACCCATTGTTTTCTAAAATCGCCACTCCGGACAATTTTCCACCGATCAGCTTATCTACCGACGCAGGTAATATTACCTGATTAAGTGGCGAGTTCCCAAATTATTCTTTTGTTTCAATTTCTTAGGCTTAACATTTTTTTTATCTTACCTGGAATTGTCGGAAAGATTCGTAAAATGCAGGTATGATTTTACAACCGCTCGCTATATGTTTATTTGTTACTTGAACCCAACAGGAAAGTTATTGGAATTATTATTATCAGTTGCAGTGCAAACATAAATAGTGATATAGGGTGTAGGTTCTTGTGTGTAAAAATAATTGTAAGTAAGGGGAGCGCTTTGTTTCGCATAACTATTTTAATCAGTACGAGTATGTATTGTTATTCATAATTATGAACTTTTTTTACTATCCAGCTGGTAAATGAGGTTAGGTGTGGTTTGTTTAAAAAAACTTTTTCAGTAAAAAAAACACTACGAGTTACGAGGATTATTGAATAACAATACAATTGGATTTAAAAAAATGTGAGCCAATATGGACACGATAGTAAGACATGTTTTAATTAGTTTCAGAAATTTATTTACAAATATGTTTTTATCAAGTTATATATACCGGCATTTGGCACTAGTTAAACGTGATTAAATACACAAAATAGTACTTTAGGGTCGGTGATTTTTCTTTGTGGAGTGTTGCATTTATCGTCGCTGTATAATAAGCCATATAAGTTACCTGATGCTTGCTTTTCAGCTTTCAACTTGCACTAAAAAAACTAGAGTCTATCCATGTACACCTGTACGTCTGGCATGGCCATATCCCATTTGCGTACTAAGTAGGTAATAGGCTACCAAGCAATGCTGCCGTGCAGATCCTAAACCACAGTAAGTGCAAAAAGTAAGTTTCGAGAAAAACGCAAAAAACCCTTTCAATACACTTTTTTTCCACTTTTCTTTCGAATATTTACAATTTTTTTAATGTAATAATAAAGTATGGAAGACACAGAATATGATGACGTAAATAAAAATATTTTCAACATGTCCAGAAATAAAATATTTGGATTTTTTCAAATTTGAAGCATTTACTGTACCCTAAGATAGATATAAAATCGTAATAAAAGCAGAATAAAGTACAGTAAAAAAACGGGTTACTGTATACAAGACTCGGACACTCATTAAGACGGTGCTGATTGCATGCTAAACTACAGTATCATAGGCAATTTACTGTTATTTACTTAGTATAGGTCACTATAGATTCTTTGGGTATAAAAGAAATAAAACACGATTAATTAATAAAAAAAACTGTAATTCTAGATCAAAAATAATGTAATTACATTACACATAATAACTTAGTTTAAAGAGGTAACTTGAAGTAACAATGTATCACAAAATCAGACTTTGTAAGGCACTTTTTTATTATTTACGTTAACTACTAAGTACTTACTCTTATTTTTTACTAATGGTAATGGCACATAATTAATGAGATCCTTAGAAAAATATAAAAATGCAGACTTTTTCGTCGCTTACATTACTACTTAATTAAAAAATACTGGTAGGTAAAAAAGTTTATGTAAGGGGCCACTTGCAGGAAAATGTTAAATCAAGATAAAGCTTAAATCTATATTTGAGACTGACAGTTCCATACATTTTGACATAACTAAACTGAACTTTAGCATTAATCTAGATTTAAATTTTTGCTGCAAGTGGCCCTAAGTAAGTTTGAAATTATCAATTATATATCTTCATCACTATTTTCAAACTCAATATCTACTCTTTCATCCGGGCCTGAAGTGACAGGTAATTGTTTCCAGAATCCTATTCTGTTTTTAGGCATCAGTGGTCCCAGCTTTTTAATAAGATTCTGTTTTCTTTTAGCAGCTACACCTTGAGGGACACATCTCACAGGTGCATCAGGGATCTTTTTAGATTTTAGACATGCTCTAATTTTTTTTGTTCTGCTATTCAGTTTCTGAAAACAAAAAAACATACTTATATACAAGGTTTTGTTTCAAATTAATACTTAGATAAATATACAGGTAGGTAGGTAGGTAAAATACGTTTATGTCAAACAAGGGACCCGACCAGTGTTTCACACGAATTACGAAATGTGGTAGGTATTTGGGTCATTCAACTATTCTTTGTTCATTTAGATAACTCTTATTTATTCAACACTATTAAACCAAAGCCCGGTATGAACTATATTTTTTAATCAATAGATTCATTGTCAGTACAAGTGTAAAATAAGCTATCCAAATCAGAATAATATGATTGCCAAAAATACAGGTAACTTAGGGGACAAACCACTATTGTCATACAAAACTGGGGACAACATTTAATTGTTTAATAAAGATATCAACCGGGTAACAGAATTCACTGTTTAGGTATATGTGTAATAAAAACACGCAATATTTTAAAGAAAACCCATTTAGTTTTTGTTTTGACTTAAAAGCCTAACAAAGTTAAAAAAAAAAGTGTAGGATAACAATAGTTGATTGATCCATTTTCATATATCATACAAACAGCAAACACTCTTAACTGTACATCGGTGGACCTTATTACAAAAGGCATAAGGTCTACCGATGTACAGTTAACAGTGTGGGCGATCGTACCTACTTTAAAACAATCGGACTATACGTTATACATTGGCCCGCAAAACTTAGTTTCACACTTTTAGAATAGGTAAATCTCTAACAGAGTGTGATACTTAGTTTTGCGGGCCAGTAGGTATAGGTAACAAAAAATCAATGTTCGGAAATCGGTAATTTGATCAGAATTACTTAATGCCGCACTCAGAGACGTCAATTAAATTTAACGCTTGTTCAGTGACGTGTTGTCTTATTCTTTTGCTATAGCAAAGAAACTGAGAGCAGCAAATATAATCAAGCATTAAATTTAATCGACGTCTCCGAGTGTGGCAGTTAGTAACTTAACTTTAATGAACTAATTGAGAATGAAATAAAGACAAAAACTAATTACATATAAAAGCAAACTAACAATGAATTGATTAGATAATAATGAGCATCTGTAGTTTTTTTTTATATTACTTTTAGGGTGGTATTCCACTTGTCCAAGATCTTCGTCCAATGTGCATTGCGTCTCACATTTTTTCTAAGCAAACACTGTGAGACGCAAATACACATTGGACAAAGATCTTGGACATATTTCAAAAGAAATTGTTTGTAAATTGTTATATAACAAACATTTAGGTACTTACCTCGACAGTCCACGTGCTCCGTGGCGCCGGACGGTCTGCTTCGCACAACGCGGGAACGCGACTGATGACGAAAATCCGATCTAACACACAGTAACTGCTGCCACGAATACCTACAGCAAAGACATACGAAAATAGTCAAATTACTATCTAAAACACAGTAAGTTAGTCAGGTACTGTACTTTAAATTGTATAATGCTCTTGTATTCGAGAAATTTACCACTTAAATAACAGTATAACATATTGTTACTGTCTTTTAGATGGTTTTTTAGAAATGGTTGATAAGGAATTTACAAATTAAAATAAGGGTATGATATTTTTACTGTACTTTAGCTTAGTAAGTTTGGTAAAGAGAACAACAAGATTTACAACACAGTATAATTATTTTAGTACATTTATGTTTTACTGTATTTTAATCTGTTTTTCGCTTAAAAGTTGACAGCTCTTCACTGGCTAATTAAGGTTTAAAATTAGATGTTTACTGTATTTTAATCAGTGAAATGTCAAAACTTTAAGCCGTAGTCGTTTTTACGGCACTTTAGTTAGTATTATCAAAATAATTGGCTGACTTTTTGTCATTTACTGTACGTGGAGGCTTCGGTTTTCAACTGTTCCCATCGTCCAAATCATAAATCGAGTATACACAAATATGCGTCTTGTTGTACTGATTCAGCCTCACAAAAAAACAAATAATCGCAAAAACAGCACTTACTGTGGTTTAGGATCTGCACGGCAGAATGTGTAAATTTAAATACAATCGAGCTGTAATAAGACTAACACTAAAAAAGAATTAGAAAACGGGGAAGGGGGAGGACGTGGAAAGGTACAAAATGGTGGCAAAAATAAGTTTCTAGAGTGAGTAGGCATTCTGCAAAGTCTTGAAAGTTTAGGCGCCCGGAAAATACCAGCCAATTGCGCTCTGATACGATTTATTTATCAAATACGAGAAATAAGTTCAGTGCCTAAGGCAAATTATCGCCTGAACAAATTCGTAATACCCGTCTCACGTATGATAATAATTTGGAGTTGAACAAGTACGAGTATCAACTTTCCTCCGAGCAAACCTCCATCAAGCGAGTAGGTACCTTGCTAATTTATTCAATAATTACTTTTCACGATGTTGGCAATCAAGTAAATAAGTTTCAAAGAACATTTGGAAGTGTCTTTAAAGTCGTGTCGTTATTTGACTTTAAGGCTGTTAAAATTCAGAATGTGATGGCAGCACCAACGTAATTACAATTAAAGAGAGTTGACTTTGAGTCGCTTCCGACAAAGTAAAGTTTACAAGTACTTAAAAACAATTAAGAACTTGATGCTTATTACCCTCTCATATTTCTTATACATATGTTGTTTTGACGTTTGCAAAAGAACGGCTTCGAAAATAAAAAGCAATGAGCATTCTGTGCAAGCAATTTCTTTTAACACATTCACACTATAAGTACTAAATTTAAATACTACAAAAGGTATATAATAAATCGTTGCCTATTTTAAGGATACTGCCTGTTTGCGAGATTGCGAAGTAAAATGAGTTTTTAATCTGTGTACATAAGACGGTCGCTGGTTGTCAAGGTGTGTACGTGTAGCGAAAAGATTGCCCCAGACAAAAGGCTCAGGCATGAGGACTCTTCAGTTTCCAGTCTGTGACTGAAATGCTAACGATAGATGTTTACCTATTTTTGTCATCAACTTTTGCCGTTTAGTTAAGTAACTCAAGTATGAGAAGTTCTGCTGAGTATATTTTTTGTTGCGTTATGTATTACGTCTCGACTGAAATAATTCGCGAAAGTCTATATTGCAAAAGCCATTTTTACACTGTTTGTAGTATAATTACTTTACACATAAACGCACTATAAATCAATTTAATTCAAGTATGCGTTGTCCCTTTCTTTCAAATGGAAATGTCATAATGACAGATAAGGACAAAGCATATTTCAAGCATACTTTAGCTATTTGTGCATTTTATGATTAAAAGGGTAAGTTTGTGGTGAACTTAAACCTTGGCACTTCTTTTGTATATTATTTGTACCTTATTTCATAACGAAGTACGATTATTATTTTTACTTAAATTCTTGTGGCTCGCGCTGAATATGCTAAAAATAATGAACGGTGTAAAAATTCACTGGATGAAGACAGAGCAGCGAGTACTTGTGAAGCGCATGCATAGAAAATAATGAAAATACTTTCCACCTCACGAAGAGGAAAAATGGTACGGTATATGTTTCTGAGTACGTGAGGTAGTAATAACAGAATATTCAACCAGGATTACATAAACAATGAGACGAGATAGTTATAGTTCTAATATCACTTACTAGTCCAACAATCTCCTTTTTACTTTAAAAGTGAATAAATAAATCTAATTATGTGTGTGTGTGTGTGTGTGTGTGTGTGTGTGTGTGTGTATGTGTGTGTTGTGTGTTTCAATTCGACTCCGACGAATACCAATGATGAATACAAGCAGAAAACGTATCGCATTTGGTTATTTTTTCTAGTTAGCTCTTTGGATCAGATGCAATATATTCAGACAGTGTAAATTTATCATAATATAAATACATGAAAACATATTTCATTTAATTCCTCTTTAGAACAAATTCGAAACAGTGCTGGTTTAAATTAAAATTAAACTAAAACAAACATAGGTACACTGTTGAAACCCTTGTTCGCTTTGTAAACTCCCCACAAGAAAAAACTAGCGGAGCAAAGACGCGACGTGCCAACGAACAACGAAGTTAATAAGAACAGTATTATTTCACAGCCCATGTGATTATTTTTTTCTCCCAGAAAAAAAAACTTATTGTAATGGTTTCTCTATCAAGTGCAGGTTATGTTTATGACTTGAGTTTTTTTTTAACGGTGACTTGGCGGTGTCAGATATCTATTGTAATCAAAATCGTTTATATTTGCTTAAGAAGAAAGATAATAACTTGTCTAATCTAAGTCGAAGGTGCCATTAGACTCATTACAAACCATTATGAATCTTGAATGAAATGCCAAACTGGTGCTAATTAACAGAGATTTCATCACAACCGTGCACAAGGAAACCCAATTTTGGAGTACAGAGCCGTTTTGTTGGGCCTATATCCGGTATACCTAGTGGACCACGTGGTTTATCGTAACGCACATGAATGTCATGCCATACATTTTGAGCAATAGAAAAGACATGTTTGCAGCGTTTGCAACTTGGCTCAGGCTAGCCCAAGATAGCGTAGGCAAAATGTTTAACGCTAACGTATCTAACCCTGAAGTATCCAAAACGAAAACGATCGGAAGTAAATGTCAATTGACGACAAGATTTTTTTGAAATAAAAATTATAGTTTTTTTTTCTTTTTATTTTTTATTTTTTATTCCTATTCTGAAATGAAAATTTGGACATTATCAGTGTTTGCTACGCTCGCTTCGGATTCGCTCGGTCGGAATGACATAATTTTGCTTGTAACCGCGTTACGTAGCATTAGCGGTGACGTAGAAAAGAATATGTAGCATTTAAGCTCTTTTCCCAGTAAATAATGAACAACAAAAAATAGGATCATTTTGAGACGAACCTCTAAGCGTCATATTTTCAGAACACTAAAAAAATATCTGTTGTTATTGCCATAACTCGCCGACGCGATAAGGCGTCAATCGCTTACAGCACGATACCTTTTAGAAAGTGCTTCGGGGTTTACTTGTCTCTCACTCGCTCTCATACACTCTTATTAAGAGCGAGTGAGAGAGAAGTGCAAACCCGAAGCATATTTTGAGTGTTCACAGACTGTGTACTTCAATCCTGTACATTTTGTTTGTTTTCAAAAATCAGTTACTTAAAAGTTACGCATCTTTTCTAGGCCCCCTGAACAATGTTACTTCCAATTGTTTTCTATTTAAATATGTCAGGGAAGCTCTTGCTTTGCTGATAAAGTGAAAAATAAGAAAACTCAAAACATCTACTTACTAATTAATCCTTTATACATACATTATATTGTTAAGACAAAGTGATAGGACAAGGTTTCAATTTTTAAACGTCTGTTTTTAAAAAAGGCAGTAGCAGTTAATAATTGCAAGAGTAACATTTACTGTATAACTACTGAAACGGTTTTAGTAATGTGTAAAACCTTACCTCTTCCTTACCTTGAAAATCTTATAAGCTTTCGCTCGATAATGGGTTCCATTCCATACTTCAGAATCCGGTTGTTAGGTGGCTTCGAGAGGAACAAGAGAACAAAGGCTGGCCGGCCCACCGCACCCTGTACACTGAAAAGGGATTGTCGGTAAACAGGCCGGAAACACCCTTTGTGTTCTTTTAATCTGGCTCACTCTCGACCTCATGCTGGTCAGCAGTTTTTTTTAATATATAGTAATTTTATTATTCCGTAAAAATTTAACAATGATTTTCAGATATTATTTTTTACATAAAAGCCTTAGGGAGCTATCGTATTATATTATGAAATATTATGAAGAAGTATTATATATAATATTATGAAAATGTATTACTTACTAGCCTTACAGCATTTAAGGTAATATAAATAATTACTTATGTCATAGTATAAATAGAACGGTAAATAGTTCATCTTCAAACAAAAGTACATCGCGCGGCTTGCGTATGATATGACCGTACGGCGCGAGACACCACAATGAAACTAAATCTCGCTCGGTCTCTGTATGTTCAATCTGGGCCTCTATTCAACACTGTAAAAACCATTAAGTGTTTGATCTGTTATCGTTTTGTCAACATTTTGATAGCTCTTATTTTCTTAACAGTAATGGCGGCTGATTGAGAAACGATTCCGTAACAGGTCAAATACGATATTGTTTTTGCCGTGTTGAATAGAGGCGCGGCCTTTGCGTTCGATTCTTTCTAGGGGTGCTTTTCAAATGATTTACAAAATCCAGAGCTATCATTATTTCAAATACATAACAATATTAAAAATATATTTTGCTGTTATTTATTAAACGACTTCTACAAAACGTTTATGAAACTTACTATCTACCTTCTCCTACCTTACCTTACCTTATTCTACGTAATCGGCGTAATTAAATTTTACCTGCTCTGCCGATGCCGCGCGACGGGTGCTGCCAATACTCAAAGGAAGCCGCGCGGCGGCGCGTGCGTCAATAGTCACAGTAAGCCGCCTTTCAGAAAAGCGGATTGGTCAAAAGATGTCGAAAAGAGATATACATAATTATTATCATTAAGTGTAAACAGTTAACAAGTGTGTATTAAGTAAAAAATAAATCAATTAGGTACCTAACAATATTTATACTTATTTACTGAACGTTAGTGTAATTTCATAAAAATTACAATAATTAGAAATCGTATATAGTATATTTAGATTTAAGTATGGCCAAGTAGGTATACGGTGAATAAAATAAGTTTGTACTTTGGGCAACCCTAAGCGCCCGAGTGGCAATAGGTAACAGAATCTACTAAAGGGCCGGAGACGAACTACTTTTCTATTTATGCTATGCTTGTATGATGAGCGCGAGTAATTGGTCCTGAGTCTTGGGTGTTTTCTCTTCATCGTTGCCTATAGTACCCTACCCACCCATAGTTAGTATGAATCTAGAGCTTAGTTTGGGATTAGATCAACTTATGTGAGATTATCCCCTGATATTGTTTTTTATTTGAAATCGTTAATTGCTTGACTGTGAGTAATTACAGTGGTGTGGTGTTACAATATTGTCAAAAGTCCGTCACAGTCTGCCGTCGTCCGGCATGTAATAGCTATGACGTACACGTACACTACTTACTTATGGTATAATTACATTTTTTTACACAAAATTATTATTTTGCTTTAAATTCGTAGATGAATTATTAACCAGCAAGCCTAAGTTGTCTCGTTAGTCAATACATTTTAAGACTACGCCGAGCGTCCAGTGGCGCCCTCATCGCCATTATTGTGTTTACTAATAAACCAAAGTATTGTCTTAAAATCGACGGATGTATTTTTGTTGTACAAATGAATACACAATTTATAGGGTATATGACTCAACTTAATAACTACTGAACTACGAGTGAGTAACTTAACGGAAAAAAGTGGCCACCTTTTCCCGTTAAGTTGACTACGCGAAGTTTAAAGGTTATTAAACTTTGTGTTGTATGCTATACATTGTGTTTTCATTTGTACAACAAAAATACATCCTTCGATTTCAAGACATTACTTTAGTTTATTAGAAAACAAAATAATGGTCATGAGGGCGCCACTGGACGCTCGGCGTAGTCTTAACATTTAGTATATTTAACGCGTCATTATACGTTTCCGTGTTGCCGCTCACTGCTCTCTGCTGCTGCCGCGGTCAAAAAAAAGTAAATGTCGTGGTCAGGGGTACCTATTATTAATAACAAATTGCGTTTCAATTCGCCGACGAAGTATTAATCAGCAAACTACACGTACGTTCGGTAGAGTTAGGTACCTACAGCTTTCACCGAGCGGGGCTGAGACTCTAGGCAGTAAAACCCACAGGTCTTATTTACTTGACAGCAGTGGCGGCCGAGTTAAAAACAATACCATAACACGTCAACAAAGACAATATGGTTTTTACCGCCTAGAATAGAGGCCCTGGTTAAAAGTTGTCTATACCTAATTCAATTTCAATAGAAATATAATCTCGGGTCTTTGTAGATGTAATGTAAGTACGAGTTTAACCTTTGAAAATTATGCGCTCGAGTACGTCTCAATTTGATCGTTATCCCAACTACACGAGACCATACCCAAGACAATTATCGAGTCTGAAAACCACATACGTACGTGTCTACGCATATTTAAGTAAGCAGTTTTGTGAGTTCGTCTTTGTAAATATTGCATTAATTAATTAATTAATTGTTTATAGAACTAGACATAGTAGGTACTAATTTGTGTTAAATAGGTTCAAATTATTTCTTAATTAGTTAAGGCGTGGGTTGTGTAGGTATTACATTTATTTTTTCCCAAGCGAAATTCAAGCGACACCGCTTAAGACGAAAATGCATTTGTTACTTACATTAGTGACTCTTTATTCTAACTAAGAATAACTAATTAAATGCATCGAAACTAACCAATTTTGGTTTACAACTAGAGTAATGAAAATAAAGAAATTAAACACAAATAAAAATATACCAATATAGCGCATTTCATTGTAACAAATACTTTTTCTAAATTGGTAGAGCGAAATTTTTTTTTTATTACTTTCGTCTCTATGCATCCGTTGTGCAGTGGTCTATAAAAAAGCACCTCAAAGGAATAAAATATTTTTAACGATGACTCTTCATACGAATACTTCAATACTCTTTTAAATATTATCATGAAAAGTCGTTTGATGTGATATTATATTAAATCGCATCGGTATTTCGATAATAACAATACACTGAAGATACACATTTTATTTAGAATTTACATTAAAACATGGCATTTTTTAGGTTTCTATTCTATACCTCAAAAGGAACCCTTATAAGATCACTTCGTTTTTCTCAGGAGTTTTTCTCAGCGTGGAAGTATCAAGTTAAAATTCATAACAAAATATTCAAGTCTGATCCTTTAGACCTGTGAAGATACAGCAGGTTAAGTCGCATATATTGACACTCGCAGAGAATTCAATACCTAAAAGCCTACTTCCCGGTGACCTAGGATCATGAAATTTGGCAACAAACAATGTCTTATAGCACGAGTAGGTAAAAAAATAACCTTTATCGTGAGACTTGTCTATCTGTCTGTCTGTATGTCGTAGCAGTTTTTCTCTGCAACTTCAAAAGCAAAAACTCTAATACTCAAATGTTTATTGCATCCACAATGTGTTGGTAGTTTACAGGCTAACTTAAGCTATTACAGTAATATATATACTTTTAACTTAATTGTGGACCTTGTTGGGCACAGCAACATTAAGAGAGGGCTTTAGCTTAAGTAATTTAGATTTGACTTACTAATTATATTGCACATTACCTGTATAGAACTATTTAATAAACTTGAATATTTATTATAATTGTTTTGAATTACTTAATCCTATTATGTATTATATTTATTTAATTAATCATTTATTCTGTATATTAATATCATATTTGTTGATTTATCTCTAACTTATCTTCCCAATGTACTTAATAAGATATTTATTTACAATATTTATCATTGTCACTGTTTGACATTTATAGTAAGTTTAAGTTTAAATTACAGTTTGTCTTCCAAGTCATAACTTTTTCTTACAGGAAGTTATTTTAATAGTTGCAAACTTGAAATTTGGCTTGGTTGTGTACAATTTGCGTGCTGTAAAACTTGACCGGTTGTTAAAAACGAATTACGTTCTTCAAAGGTAACATTGTTTTAATCGCAGTCTTTTTTGTAATCACCTACATATGTATAATAGTGGTGTTAACGAATAGGCACCTTACATTTAGGTAAATCGTCTCGGATTCTACGATTGTTGCGGGTGGTAGGACCCTGTGCAGGGTCCGTCCGGATCGCTACCACCATCTTATCCATTAACCTACCGCCAAACAGTAGTGTTCGCATTGTTTTGTTCCGGTTTGGGGATAAGATAGCCGGTGTAATGACTAGCATAGAGGCATTCCATCTTAGTCCTCAGGGTCGGCAACGCATTTGCAGTCTCATGCTAATGTCTATGGGTCACAGTTTCCACTTACCATCAGGTGGCCTGTGTGCTCGGTTGCCTTCTCTATGCTATAAAAAAAAAAAAAGATGTATACGTGTAATCCAGGGCCTCTATCCAACATGGTAAATTCATATTGACTTTGGAATGTTATCGTATTATCAACGTTGCGATAGCTCTCATTTACTTGGCGATGGCGGCTGAGTTAACAATACCATAACATTCATATTGTTTCAGTGTAATTGGCAGTCCTCCACACACTCACTCAACTGTTAGTATAGCTAATAAAATATAACTTTTTATTTTTTTCCACTTCGGTGGCACTCTTCCGTTATATTAGTAAAAAAAAAACATAGCAATAAATATTGTTTAGGTACTAAGCGAATAACTCATGAACTCCCGGAACTCCGTATACAAAATGACTTAAAGCAGAAAATCCCCATTTTTTTGGGACATAAAGGTCGATTTATAAGAAAAGTTTTCATTTATTACCTCCCTAAGCTGTTCGAGCTCAAGTTGGCTGTATTTTATATGAAAATCGAATAAATAAACTTGTCAGTAGAATTTGTGTGAGAAACTTATTAGCGGTAAGAAAGTAAAGTTTAATTGCTTACTTTGCGTGACGGCAAGTTAGATTAAACCTCAAAAAAATAGTATGTGTACTCAAAATGAAGGGTTTTTAGGGTTCCGTGCCCGAAGAGAGCCCTACGGGACTCTAATTACTATTAGAGTCCCGTAGCTCATCGACATATTAGCTCTCTCCGCCGTCCGTCTGTCCGTCGTAACTTTAAACAGCTGTATCTTTTGAACCATAATATATAGCGGGTACAACTATAAACAAATTAAGAAAGTGAAATAATAAAGGGGGTCCCCATACAAGAAACGTTTTTCTTTACCAACATTTTTGTTGTCAAAGTTGGTATGATTAAAGTCAAAGTCAAAGTCAAAGTTCTTTATTCTTCAATTTAGGCATAATATAATGCACCTATGAATGTCAAAAAGCATTACCATTGATTGTAGTTCAAACCCTGGAAAAATACAACAAAATATACAAAAAAAATAGTTGGGTCAAGTGCTAGTCGGACTCGCGTACCGAGGGTTCCGTACAGTGGGTATTATAATATTTAAATTTAAATGATATGTCTTTATCAAAATATATTGACGTCTTAGTAGGAGACTGATGACTTGATTAGAGCTTACAAACGTTCGCACGAGCCCAATTTGATCGGTTTTTAAGTTTGTTGTTTTTGTATAAATAATCATACCAAAGTTGACGCTCGTATGTTTTACCGTTTTTCCGACATAACAAAAATAAAAATAGTTGTAAGAAACATTTCTTTCTATTATAATGTTGGTATATAATGGGCTTCCCTTGCTTTATTCAGGGTAGGTGAATCCTTATGGATATTATCGAGCAGTGAGTTTTAAAAAAAAAGTTATTTAACTACCTATATACAGAATATGAATTTCAAAATAATGTTTTCATAAACTTAGAGGCGACAAGCGTATATAACATTAAAATTTTATAAATTTTATGAATGATTAAAAATGACAGGTATTTGCGCAAGTTTATATTTCTATATTCTTCTATTAAAAATATTTTAATTATGCCAAGCCAGTAACTTCATATTTTAGAATTGTGTCAACAAAGTCCTTAGATCTACGTAAATAATAACACTTTGACATTGTTAATGTTAGTTCTCAGTATGAAGAAGGGTACTTACAGCTTAATTATTAATCCCTCGACTAGAGTTCGTATATACCAACATGACCAACAGGCGAAAGGGGAGCTGACGTAGGCAAAAGCAGAAAGTTTCCTCCGGGAGTTAGTATGCCTATTTACTTAGCGCCTCGCAGCTTCGCGGCGTGTTATGGTTAACCACAGCTACAGGGTCGAGATTCAAGACGTAAAAACCATATGGTCTTTGATCTTTTATCCTATTATCAACATTTTGATAGTTCTTATTTACTTAACATTAATGGCGTAGTTAAAAACAATATGATATGGTTTTTACCGCCTAGAATAAAGGCCCGCTACTTGAATTACCTACTAGTTTAAACGAGGTTATAGTTTCGTAAGCGCTCGCCTCGTCCGTCTGAGGGGCCAAAGACAAAAGTCCTTGCTTTTGTTTGCTTAAGAAAAAGGGGCAGAGGTGAAAATCCCTTCCGGAGACCTGGGAATGGAGGGCCCAGGTACTGCCGGGCTCGCACCGGCTAAAAACACCAATGCCCCTATTACCAACTAGAATTTAGACTCCCGCGGATACTACCCCAGCCAGTGCTGAAAGGCCGGAGGAGAAAGTCCTTCCTCCGTTTACTTATCCGCGGGGTTTTTCCAAAAAAAAGGGGGGATAGGAATGGGGGTTGGGATGGGGGGGAGACTTATAGCTATGTGAGTCGCGGAGTGGAAATCCTGACGCATGCATGCTTACAGACTACGGGCTCCTTTCTTTTGCCCGACAATGGAAGGGTTGGGTCGGAGATCTTTTAGGACCACTTGTGTGGCTGTTGATACCATCTTTATGGGTGGGGCTACCCTTTTTGAGGCTTTCTCTTTTGTTTATATATGCCTATATATGCCTTTGTATTGCACAGTGATAGAAGACTTGGACTTATTGCGTGTATCCTGGCATCTTACTTGTCGTTTCAGTGGCCCTGGCCTTTGTCCCGCTCAGTCTTACGCATTTGTTTGCATATTTGAACACATAAAATAGTGTGTATTAAAATACCATTACCCGTGTGAAACAAAATAAAGCCTCTTAAAACAGGCAACCCTACTTTCACCTAATGAGTCTTGTTACTTACTTTCATTTGCTTCTACTTGTTAGTAGTATCGGCAAACGCGGCATGAGAGCAGTTACCCTTCTTAAGCCGAGTTAGTTTCTAACTTCCCTCATAGGTACATTTTTCACGCCGCGCTAATGCGGTAACTTCGCGCCCAACTTTTAACATGGTTGTGTTTTGTGCGAATTACCCAAAAACCTGTGGTTGTATTCTCAAACTTAAGTGTAAAACGTTCAACCTATGAAATTTGCTATAGTGTAAATGAATTTCCTTATGATTTGCAGGTGATGAACGATTACGAGGTAACACAGTACAACACCTACCTACCGCCTAACTTCAAAATAGGTGTGAATAGACCTTCACACCTATACCAAGTGGTCCAGTGTCAAGAAGCTAGTTACAAATGCAGTTGGTCAAAGTAAAATAGAAAATTTGGAGCGATTACCGTGAAATCTGTTTTACTACGTTACGGAATAACACTAATAAACTTAGTTTCGGTGAGCTCAGTTTGTTTTTAGTTGTTTTGTGTAACACGTTTATGGAGGTTTTCATGTGCTTGAATTCGTCATAGATATCTAAACTTTAGTGCATCAAGTGGTGTTCCAAACAATATAGGCAAGCAAATTTTTTATTGAGTTGCCAATTTAAAAGTTGTATATTATTATCTTTCATCAAATATAAAAACACTCTCTCCGTACTTATGTTTCTTAAAACGCATCTACAGCCCGCCAGAGCCACACAGAACAAATTTAACCCTCTTTAGATTACATAATAATTATTATTTCATCGTCAAACCACAATAAATTTAATCTAATTATTTATCAACTTCATAAACTGTTCCCTAATTACCTACAAGGGTGTAATGAGCAGGTACAGAAATCGATACGTTTACAAGTCGTTACGTCAATTAGGGAGTTTGTTGGAGCACCTCGCAAGTCGCATGATTGATACACGCGTAATGAATCGATAACATTTTAAGAGGATTGTGAAGTTAAAAAAATCCATACAAAATGTGATAAAGTTTCTCTCTAGGATAGAAATACTAAACTACACACAAAAAATAACAATCGGTCTTACCCCATCAGTCAACAATTATCTTATAACAACTAGTCAAGCACACAGTATAAACAACTCAAATTCCCAAAACAAACAAATTCCTACATAAACCATCAAGAAGTCTCATGATAGCGCGAGGCCTCCTCCACGACCTCCACCCTAACAGCACGCAAGTCATCTAGTATAAAAGGAAAAAATATACCTAATCTGGCCGGTCAGCATGGGAATAGAAGACCAAATCCTTTCAGATCCAATACAGATAGAAATATCTACCAAACTGAATCTGTAAATAATAATAAAATTATGTACTTAATTTTTTAATATCACATAAAACATACATCTTATAAACTAATAATATAACTAAACTATAACTAAACTAAATACAAATCAATAAAATATTCGTTTTGCATAAGTTAGAAACACCTTTTTAATTATATAACAAATGACAAGTCCTTATTATCCTCAACATTTTCGTAAGCTAATATTATATTTTTAACAACGTACTATCTATTTGCAATTGCAAGATAAAATTCCAGTTAAAACTGCAGTAAATATAAATAAGGTTCAAGCAAATTTCAAATAAGTATTTATTTGAGCATGTTACGCGTTTTACCTGACATCTTTCTCAAATTTCGATAAAATTTTGCATGCTTTATGCTCTACTTTCCGACCCAGTGGAGTATGTAGGTACGGAGAAACGTTCTAAAATTAACATTTATATCATTTCTGAATTCACGTGTTAAGTTTACATTTTTATAGTTCGCATTAACTCCCCAGTGAAAAGAATTCAGTTTATGTGTGCTAGGGGAATAAAATGGGGGAGAGTCCTCGTTATGTTTTAGTAGCGAGAACTGTATTTAAAAACTACTAAAATTAAAAGTGCAGGTGTTTTTTTGAAACAGGTAATAAATAATTTTGTACAGGAGCTATGCGGTTCTCGTTGGCGTAAGCTACTAACTATGATCTTTAAAGTGTTCAAAGCATAGAAGTTCTTGGATGGTAACTGATTTGTTTTTAATTGTTTTATATTTAAACTTTTCTTAAAATTTAAATATGAGAGATCGTGAAGTCAATAAAATAAAGCCATTAAAATACAGCGTTGAGAGTTGTGGCTTTCGACGTCACGACATAATGCTGAGTGGCACCTTAATTTATTTTTTATACATATTGTTAAGTGTAAAATTTAATAGTAGATTATACACCGAGCGGATAAAGCAATGTTTTATGTCACGGGAGCGATATTGAATCCTGAACAAAAGAGGGACTCTAGATTTAACTCCCGTGCGCAGCGAGGGTGTTACGAGTTAATTCCTGAGCAAAGCGAGGAAATTAAAACGGAGTCCTGGGCGCAGCGAGGGATTCAATCTCGCCTAAGACGAGCTTTATCCCAAAGGAGAATAGTCTACTGTTCTCACTTTTTGCGAGACAATAAAAAGCAAGGTTACTTATTAGAATCAACGTCAAATCTCAAATCACTTTCGCTTTTGTCACTCGACATTTTTATTCAAGCTATAATCTTTCAACTTAAACCTCCTGCGAACTAATACTGCATCATTTTGCAACACTCGCAGCTTTTCTTTTATTATCTTTGTTTTGCGTATATGGCTTGTAGTGGCCAGTTTGATTTCCAAATACGTTCCATAGGAACCTACAGCAAAAGTTTCTATGAAACCATTTTTCATACTTATTCAAATCTCATTATTACCCGCTGTTTAGCCGATGGTTATAATGACTTTCTTTGACTGAGGTATGCATGATAATTGGGCAATTTCGAGCATGTGGTGTGAAAACTTTTTTAGATCTTTTCCAATGTGAGTGTTTGTCCGTGCCATCGAAACGGACGCAAATCGGTTGGACCATTGAAAATGGAAGTGCACGAAACCAGCTCACTCGTACCAAATAGATCCAAATAGAAGTGTAATGTGTTATTTTAGCTCACGTGTCGACGCAGCGGTGTGATAATGTTTCATAATTCAATTAAATAGTTCACATTCTATTTTCGAATCCACTCGAGCGTATAATTAATTGAGTCTCAGTTCGGATGCAGCCTTTTGAGAGGTTAAATTTTTATTTAAAAAATTAAAGCTGTACTTTTTTCAGCTTCAAACTACTTTATAACTTTTCGACCTGCTCTCGCTTTGCTTCGGTTATTAATATTAATATATCCAATATTAGTCAGGGATAACGTTTCAGTTTTAACTACGAGTATGTTTATTTCCATGTTTATAACATTACAACTTTTATTTATGCTTCTCATTATTTTATATCGCATTTCACTTCATCGAATGTTATATATGTATGTTACACCCGGAACTGCTCTCCGAGTAAAATCATTGGTCCAACTGAAACTCAGCGCTGTGACTATAAGTCGCAGCATCTTGCTGAGGGTCGCCTTTAAAGTGCTTGCATGTTCTTTTAGTTGATGCTATCTTTAAGTATATCATAATAAGTTTTTGGTCCTTGCACTTAATAAACGTTTCTATTTCTTCTTTCTTTCAACTAGTTCCAGAAACCCCAACACACAAACAAACCTACACATTTTTCCCTGTTTATAATATGAGTAGAGAAGACTGTGGATAAAGTTTAGAGTTAAAGTCTTGTTTAAATGAAACATCTTGTGGCTTGAATACAATAGGTAAGATTTGCAGCATTAAAAAAAAATCGCGCATTCAGTCCTTCTTTAATTTGCCCTCACTTGTTCTCCTAGCACCCTAAAGGCCGCGCTCGTTTATTTTTTCCCCTGTGCCCGGCAAAGGGGTTATTCTTTAAAAGTAAATAACGTCAATGAATTCAACATCAAACTTCAAAGTATTTTCTGAAAGGCAGTGAGGTGTCTGTGTCCCTAGCGTTGCTGGTAATAGGCGACGATGAGGTCAAACGTCTTCTTGTTTGCGTTGAATGGCTTTAAAAAAATCATGATATCACCCGTGAACGCGTATAATAAATACGGCACATTATAAACCCTGAAAACCTGCCAAGATCTAGGCAGCAAATGCAACAAAGCCATAAGTCCAGTAAGACGAGCACAAACCTTTCGGATTTATCGCATTTGCTATTCGAATACGGGTATACTACTTTTACGTTCTCTTTAAATTATTTAACATAAACTTCACCTTTGGTGATGATTACAAAGTCAAATTCAAAATTTGTGCTAGGATTGTTTGTTCCGAATAACATGTTAAATAATAATTTCAAGATAGGTTTACCAAGTAATATTATTTCACATTTAAATTTAAATCTATGTTATGAATAAGCTTAGTTTATGTAACTAGTTAATATAATATGTAGGTACCTATAATCTCTCCAAGGCTGATCACGGGTGAGCTCAAATTCAGCTTAGCTGTGCTCACGCCCTTTTCATTACCGCAATCTATGCAACCATTCTATGGAAAATATCTAAATGTAATTAAATATATGAATTTGATTTGATGTGAATGTTTACGGACATATGGGCGCTGTTCACGTTTATTAAAGAAGGAAAAAGTTTGAGCTCAAGTAACTGATAACTTTTGGTCTTATACTGCCTAGAACTGGATTAGTGACGAGTTTATTATACCGCCTGCAATCGAAAGAGTGATACCCATTTCAGGAGACGTCAAATTTCAAGACAGATAAATAGCTAAGCGATGCTTTATCCTTATCTGTCAAATTTAAGAGCTATGATAAGGGCAAAGCTAACATATATCTACGTATTTTAGCCACTTTCAAACCCTTTACCAAGATTGTACCTAGATACCTGCCATAAAGCTTTCACTACAGGAACACGGGTCAAATTATGATTGCTGCTAAAGTTGATCGTCGAACGAGCGAGTAGGAGGATAACACCACGGCTTTCGTCTCGGCAGTTCATCAGCGTGAACAAAGGTTTACGTCGTGTTCCATATATTCATGAACGACGCGATTTGGGGCACACCTGGTCGCAATTTACGTATACTTGAACTTACAAGCACGACGCTAAATTCCACCTTATCCTGAAGTTATACAACCTATATCAGCATAGCAAAAGCATAGTGCTGTACAGATTGCGGTCCTCGTGTATTTTTCTTGACGCTAAATTAATTGGCGTCTAGATTTTAAAGCAAGTTGGTTGACTTTAAGTTCGTTAAATTAAAAGAAAAACAAGCTTACGTCGCAGTTTATTCTGTGTCGAGGCTCTTTCTTTTCTGTAGCTTTTGTAAAACCAGGTTTAATTACGTGTTTATTAAGCGTGGTCTCGCCGTTGCTGGGCTATATTAATTAGAGTAGCTTCGTCTATATTAAATAATCGCATCGTCGTTTATCTTAACTAATTAAAAAGTGTTCACGCCGTTAGATTTGAATACAAAAGTAAACTGAGCTTATTTTAAAGTAAACGTTTGTAAAACATTTCAATACGATAAAATTAGCAAGAACCGTGAAGGCAAATTGAGTAATAGCATTGCTAACAACAAGCAACAGCATCGCACATTACAGAAAACTGTCAAAACTTCGTATGATAATACTGGTTTCGCGGCATTGTACATTTTAATGGCAGTAAACAAGGCTCGTTTTACAAGCACGTAGTCTTGAAGACAAGACTTTGCGAGCGTTTCCTAATAATTAACCTAGAAGCCTCATTGGAGGCAAGTAATAGCATTCCAGAGCCACATTTCAGTATAATTAATGTAGATGGATTTAATTATTCCTCCCAACAGAGGCTGCTCAAACTGGCCTCAAATTATTATAGTAGTTGAATTGTTTCTTTTGATAAACAATTCTAATAATTTAAATAGACAGTTCAACTCGCGTGGGCCATTGCAGAAGTTAGTTTGTCGAAAATAATTAAAAGAAAGTACTTAATGTTGGTTCGATACAGTATGGAGTAGTCAACTAACAGACGCTGTTTCCTTTGATCAACAATTCCTATTTGTGCCGTGGGGACCAGGGATAGCAGTCAAACTCAAGATGGTCGGTTAAAAACTAGCTTTATTGGAGTAAATACAAAGCTTATATAATTATTAATTACTTAACTAGGTTACACGCGGCATGTGGTCTACACGTGGAAGGTGTCATTAGGCTTATCCTACATTCCATTCTATACTGGTGTTACCCTTATATGGTTGCGTGTCATCTTACTTGTTTATATTATATTCTACATATGGTTGGGTGTTATGTTACTTATAATATGATACCTAACTTATACCTAAACTCCAATTAATTCAAATTAACAGTTTCAACGCGGGCAGCGGGCAACAAGTGGTTTGAGAAGTTAGTCTGTTTGAAGCCAATAATTAAAGGTGCTCATAATGAGAGTGGTTTGTGATATTAACCTTGGGTGTATCCTAGACAACCATCCCCGTAACCGCACACTTCAAGTTAGTTTGGGTTCGAAAAGAATAAAGTAGCTTAAATACTGAGTGTTATACTTACAATACTTATAGTACACGAAACATGTTGATACAGGACGCTAAGATCGATAGATCGATTAACACCTCACTCAGTGATTTTCTACAGTTTTTAAGTTGTTCAAAGTGGTGTGGTTTATCGTAACCTACGAGAATTTCATCAAATACATTTTGCACGATATAAAAGACAAAACATTTGTAGCGTTTGCATCTTGGCTGTAGCATTATAACAAAGCCTTTGTTCTCACTGAAATTATCACATGATCCGTAATAATAAGTTTCATCTAAATCCGTTGAGCCTTCCATGCGTGATCAAAAGGCAAATAACCTCACGTCGTCTTTGAGATTAACTTAGAATATTTAGGGGAAACTACTTAGTAGGATTAGCACACAGGGTAGGCTAAAATAGTACAAATCATTCTTTTAAGGTTTAACGGGAATAATCCCGCCGTCTCCAACTTGGAATAACTTAACTGCTTACAAGGAGAACAAGATAACAGCGATTATGCCAAATTAATCCACCCTAGCTTAGTAACTAAAACAGCTTCGGAGCTTAGTAGTGGCGGATTTGAAATGGAGACTTATGTATGACTAATTTGTTAACGTTGAGAAATTTAAGCTGTGCCGTGTAATAGTCCAGGATATCAAAATTATGTAACTGAGAAAGTTATTTTACGACCTGCGTGAGGTTCTTAAATTCAGATAACAAAACCTTTTTTTTTCGCGCGTTAAATGTACGAGTATAAGAATTTTAATTCGTTTTAGTTATAGTCTATTTTTATCCGACTGAGGCCAAGCTCAAAAGGAGGGATATGTGTTTGACTTGTATATATGTCCGCTCGTAACTACTAAAGGGCTAAACCGATTTTAATAAATTATACGTGGTTAGATTCGTTTTAACCACTAGTGTCTTAGGCTATGTTAAAATTATTTAAATGTAAAATTTGCGAAATATATGATAAGCCGACACTTTTGGGTTTTTTTAAAGCTTACTTTTCTTTAGACTTGTAATATACGGACTCAAATAACAATAATTATAAAATCTAGCATGTTGGATGTAAAATAAACATCCTGGTAATTGAAAGTCCTAAGCGTCGTTTAAATGTCATTTTGGATAAACTGTTTTGAAAATGGCAATTAACAATATCATGCATATTATCGATAGATGCTGTATTTTTCTGAATTTATTAATACACATTACGAGGAAAAACATTTATTCACGCTGAATCCATTATTCATAATTATCGTCATCTCATTTGACTTTGGACGCCGCCGCTAACGTTTAGAAAGTTAATCATCTTTTAGTTTATAAATATGTCAAGTGCAATACCGATACAGTAAATAATGACTAATAATTTAGTATCTTTATGTATGTACGGTCACAGACTTTAATTGTTGAACTACTATAGAACCTTGTCGCAACGTAATTACTATCTCGTCACTTGACGCTGTCATTATCAACATTTAAAGTCCTTGATGGTACAGTGAACAGCATAAATGAGTGATCATTTATGTACCTTGTCACTTTAACGTCGTGTTTGAAATGTCATAACAAATTGTGAAACGATTGAAAGCGACAAGGTACATAATTGATCACTTATTTTGCTGTTGACTGTACCTATGCACGAATGCATCTCTTCCAAAAACTAGAAAAACCCAAGCGTACAACAGTGAAAGGGACTAGAGAGTTCATAATTACGTTAACATAAAAAAATAATGAATATTGGTTTTGTGGTTTTAGTGAAAAAGGGTCAAAGTTTTTTCAGATCAAAGGTGGCCGCTCTTAACGCTAATAATAAACTCGCTAATAACAGAAAACTTAATCGATTGAATAGGCATTGGATGTACTAATTAGCTATTAAGGGGTTCCTATGGCCAATTCCGTACTCCAATCTCCATCATCATACCGGCTCGATGGTATTATGCTTTATTGTTAGTATTGCACTGTCTTGAAAACGTCAATGTTTTGTTGTTAATTCGTTGATTTTAAGTACTAGATTTGTTATCATACGCCAATTATGGCAAAACAGGACCACGTTGTTCTGTCACCTTGGTGTGGTGTTATGGGCCTCGTTTCTCGAAACAAATATTTCCTATTTCTATTATATACGGTTTCCTGGTTTCATTTATTTCAGTACCATCGTGTAGATACCCTATAGGATAGGTTAGTTTTTATAAAATACTAAAATATTACATTACATTATATAGATAGATACATTCGGCCAAAAAGCAGAGAACGTCACATATAAAGTCGGACCCTTAGGATGTATACCTATATTGATGAATATTCACGCCTTCGTGGACTTCATATGCTATAGCTACAAGTTTAGTATAGAAAATAATGCTAATATAAGTGATTAAAAAGGTTTGACTGATCAAAAATCTACAAAATGTATAAGATTGAAGTAGATTGTGTCGACCGCTTATGCCAACTCCATACACTGCGAATCGATAGAAAACAGAAACGTTAGCACTGTTTGCACCTTAGCTAGGTCTATCAGCCCATTGGAACCTTGACCCATCATAGAACTGTGTCACAGTGACTTTATGATTCAAGTCGTAATAAGTGTCAAACGTATTGTTTTATATGGGTCACTGTGACACCGTTCTATGGTGGGTGAGGTTCCATTCAGCTGATAGTTCCTATGTCAACTTAAGTATTAATACCGTTATGCACTACGACTTCAGGTTTATGGTGCAGGGCAAACCAGCGTAGCAAACATCGATCGATCTTGTAAAATGCTTTTATGCATGATGAGTTATCAACGAGAGCAGCCGGAATTCCTACAAAAGAACCCAGAGATTCTTCCTCCTCAGCTTTATTGGCGACGGCCGCAGGGTGTGCTTGCACGTTCGACTACGACCTTCCCAGCGCACGCAAGAGTCAAGTTGAGGCAAATTAATCCAGTCTCACCTACGTACTCCGTTTTGCTGCTAATAACAAAACTTTAGATTAAAACATTCGCTGGAGCACACGCAAGGAGTACAAAAAAAATATCCGTGAAAAGTTGCAATGCGCAAATATTTATAATTTTGCCGTTCAAAAAAGGAAGTATTAGACTATATACATATCCTTATTCATAAACGCGGAATAGCTAAAGTGTGCTTAAAATATGATTTGTCCTTATCTGTTATTGTCACAACTACTACTACTACTACTACTACTTACTACTTACTTAGACTACTTTAACTAAAATAGGTTTTATTATGTACTTTTATGAATAAAAGGAGGAACATAAACAAAGCGACCACAATTTTTTTAAGTACCTACCTCCATTTCTCAAAAATCCTAGATTAACATTAAAACAAACTTGGTTACAACGGAAATCACGTCAATGTATGCATGCATAATATCATACACATTATGAAGTAAAAAAAAACCATTTTATTTTACTGGAAGAAACAGCATAAATAATAAGTATACAAAAAATATGCTTAAATAAGAGTAAAAACATGTCCCTTTATGTTAAACACTAAAATACTTGCAAGTAAAGGTAATATTTCACGTTTCTGCTGTAATATAAAGCGCTGCAGGTGACCGCCGCCGCAGAATTTCGTCCAATAAAATTGGACATAAATTTATTAAGTGCGCTTGAGAGGAAAGCCGTGTTAGTAAATATTGCTTGCATCGACTTGTAATAAAATCTCTAGCCTTGAGCTCTACTATTCTGAGTAACCAAAGTCAGTGAAATTAAGTTTTACAACGAATTTTCATGTAGTTTTGTAAAATGTCGTTAATTCGTAGCGATGTAGTTTTTTTTTATGAAACCAGCTTATCGTTGAAAATCAACAAGATCAGTTCGGCGGGTCTTTATAATACTCGTATTAGGAACGGCTAGGAAAAGATCTTCATGATCGTGGCCCTAGCCAAGACTCTTAACGCTACCGTAAAAATATACATTACAATATACATTTTCGATAGCAGTTACGTTCTTAATAAAAAAATATCAGGGGACAATGTCACACCAATTGACCTAGTCCAAACTAAGCTCTAGGCTTAGGCTTGTACAACAACGATATAAATACTTATATAGAGGAATATATGCCTAAATACAAAGAAAACATCCATGACTCAGGAGCAAATATTCGCACTCGTCACACATATATCTGCGGTTACCAGGATTGAACCCGGGACCACTAGGTTCGTAGGCAGGGTCACTACCAACTAGTCTATAACGTGTCGTCACTAGGCTATCGCGTGTCTTCAAATTCCCACCTCGCCACCCTCTTAAATATCGCATTGTCATTCAACATTATAATATGTGTACTCATACATATGTTAATTACTATGGCAATTTTGCAACTGTACGACATCGAAGTTCGAAATATTCACCGCGGAAAATTAGGTGAAACAAAACATTAACAACTGAAAATGTCCTACCTTAAGGAAGATTAATCCTGATTAATAAATAGAGATCAAGTTATATGTAGCTTTGGAAAGGTAAACACATCAATGAACAGCAATATTTCTGGCGAAAACACATTATGATCTCAAGGATCACTTTGAGATTGCATTGTGTCATCTCTGCCTGTTCTACCTATATATTTCCCTTTCTTATATGATTTTAAGGGCAACATCCAACAAAAGATACGAGGATTTAACCCCTTAAGGGTTCGATTAAGTGTCAATATAATCGAATTTATGTCGAGTGGGAGTATGGAAGCTATGCGATATAAATAGGAGAACCCCTGTCATTTGAAATGTCTCATTGAGAAAACTGTTGTGCCGATGCTTAGGCTTGGCGTTAAAATGAATGTAAACTATGCTGTTGATTTGACATAAAACGAGTCACAGTGTAGGGACAAAGGAATTGTGCTGTCAGCAGTAAGCTCGCCCCGCTCCCTCTCTACGCCCTATTCAGACTTACTTGTCTAAAGTAGAAAACAACATGCAGCTATTTTGTATGTAACAGCTATTTGAAATAAAATGAGGCAATCACGGACGATACATTGCCCAAGTGATGTTCAAAATGTTTCCTCTGTTTACTTTATTTACGATAAAAGAGCTGTTTTAGCCAAAAAAGTTTCATTTTGAGATTAGAAAGTTGTTTAACATATAAGACAAGTAAGTCTGAACAGGCTTTAGGTTAACTTAACATGCGGTTACCGCGCATAGTCATCTCTCTAACGTGTAAACGTGTACTTGTATATACCAGTGTTGATTAACTTTTCAGTATACTTAATATTAACATGTTTTTTTTTAAAAGAAAAGGGCCCTGCTGAGTACTAACTGGAAAAAAGGCGTTATGATCCCAGTTTTATTCGCGTTTAACTTGAGACATCTGTATAAATATAAATTAAATCTAACATCAAACTTCGGAATGAGGCCTAGAAGTTCTGTGTTACAAATTCCCACTTACAATTTTTATGATTCCAGTGAAATAACATCTTAAGTATATTTAAGTTGGCTCAACTTAAATCAAATGAAACCAGTCTTTTTGATCATAGAATAGTCAGGCTGATACTTGATGACCCTCTTAAATATGGACTAAATTTTAAAATAGATAATCTACGTTGTATGGATTTTACGGGTACCTACCTAATAATGAAATGCCTTTTTCATCATAATATTTATTATTATTAAACAAGAACAAAGCACATTCTACGCATCAATATTTTGACGACTATTTATTAACTAGGTAAATAGTTTGTAAATTACCCGACAAAAAAACCATAGAAATAAGACTCAATTACGTGTCAATATTTTTAACGGCGCTTAGCAAAAAGAATCAAGGTGCTTTGCCTAACACGGGGCATGACCCACAAAACTTAAGCCAAGTTACTCTATAAAGAGTTTAAACGGATATTGTCTAAAATTAATATTTCTTAAAGCAATGCCCAATATTAGATCGGTAAGTACTTAATTATTATTATTGGTGGTCATCGGCTGGAAGGGTCCAACCTTACCCCCAGTGAGTCTAAGTAATTAATATAAAAAAAACGTCAAAAAGAAACATTGTAGTCCTACAGCTTTGTCCCTTTGTCTGGAACTTGGCAGTTTATTACACTTTACAATACGGCCTCTGACGTTACCTTCGAAACAGCGTGTTCAGTTTAGATAAACCGTTGAACGCTGATTGCGAACTTAATGAAGCGCGCCCTTGTTGGTTTGACCTTCACGCTGAACTGAAGTAATGAGCTTGAAACTAGACCGCAGGAAACCTGTTTTAGCTGGGTGTAATACCGGGAACAACATGTCTGGTATGATGATATATCTTATGCTTTAGCAACCAGCCCACACTTCGTTTAGGTTTGTGTGATTTTTGTGTAACACCCGTAAATAACTAAACCAAAATTTGTAAGTACGTAAAAACATATGTAAAATAGCATCTTACTTATGGTGGCAACCGCATCAAAATCCGCTTCGTGGTTTAAGAGGAGTTAGAGCACCTTTGTCTTACACTATGTGAAGAAAAATAAAGAAGAAAGTCATGACTTTTTTTCAACTGGATGAACGTGGCCAAGATACATTCCAATAAGCTCTCAATCGTTGATATTGTAGTTTTTAACACACGGACACTCGTGTACTGTAAAACAGACGTTGTAACAAGCTTTAATAAAAAACGTAGTCAAATAAATGTTACTAATGTAATTAAAATAGTAAGAAAAGTATTAAGGAATTACAGAAGCGTCTTTAATTTTCATAGAAAGCATAGTAAAAGTAATTGTATATGTTTTGTGTAAAACAAAACATGACGAAAGAATTCGACTTTAATTTTGTAGCAAGATTCGTGCCTCATCCTATATTAGCAAACTCTAGTCAATTGCTTCAGTTCAACATCCCTACCTCCTTTCAAGATTCCTTTACAAACAGAAGAAGAGTAAAGAAACATTGATATTTATATAATAATGTTATTTCCCGCATACACGGTAGGTATTTCAATTTGTAAATATCGTGGGACCAAAATAAGATTCTTCCTTAAGGTACATAGTAAAAATGTGAATCGCACTCCTTTACCTGGAGAAATTGGATTCCCTGTGACGTCACAAAGTGTGTACAAATGTGAGCCGAGACGCTTTATTTAGGAGTTAAGTGTAAACAAAACCGAATTATTTATATGTGACTTCATAAACAGAATGTGATCAGGAGTACTCGGAGGTAATATATGTTAATGTTGTATTTAATTGGATTCTATGTGGTAAGAAATTAATTCTTGCCAGTAACTAAATTTCAGTACTTACTTATACTAATAGCGTCATTACAAAATATAAACAATAACAAACATAAACTTATCGCAATATATGAATATAATTGTAGGACTAGTTTCGAGCACGACTGCATCGCTATTTCTGGCTATAGCAGACACACAGTTTGTCGTATTTGCAACGCGTGACAGGAGCGATCCAATAAGCCTGATTCCCGCGATCAAGGACAGTAGACACTGGACAAATGACAGTGTATAGTACAGTAGTGTAATCTGATCGGACAGTGGCGAGTTAAGTTGCCATGCCAGTAGATCCGAATAGAATCGCTTTCTATTTTTCAAATCCACTGTCCTCGGCACTGTACTTGCCACTGTCCTTGACCGATGTAAATCGGGCTGTAGAGATGCGATTGAAAAATATACATTTAGTAGTGTTACTGCATTGATGCAATCGTGCGATTTTATTGATTCAGCATCGCTATTAATAGATGACTGTTTCATATGACATCGGGAAAAAAAGACGAGGTGTAGAATAAATTCTTCATTGTGATTCTATCTGCTCTATCGGGGCTGTTATGTTGGATGGCAACAAGCGAGGGTAGACAAGATGCATAATGCTAATGTTAACTATTTCCGAAACCTGTCAAAGAGTATCGTTCGTTCTCCACCCGTTATATCTTCATTGTCGACTGATATATGAGTTGATGATTCGCAGGATGGCCATGAAGCTATGGACTGGCTCAGCCACTGTGGTCCTTTCCACCATAATCATCATCATCATCATGTCAGCCTAAAGACGTCCACTGCTGGACATAGGCCTCCCCCAAGGCTCTTCACTTAGACCAGTCTCGTGCTTTTCGCATACACCGCGCTCTCGCGATCCGAGCTCGTCTCCGGGACCGTGAATGAGAACCTTCTGACCCCATCGGCCATCAGTCCTGCGAGCAATGTGTCCCGCCCACTGCCACTGAAGTTTAGCTATTCTTCGGCCTATGTCGGTAACCTTAGTTCTACTGCGGATATCATCATTTCTGATTCTATCACGCAGAGAAACCCCGAGCATAGCCTTCTCCGTAGCCCTCTGAGTGACTTTGAGCTTCCTTATGAGGCCCATTGTTAGCGCCCACGTCTCAGATCCGTAAGTCATCACTGGCAACACACACTGGTCAAAGACTTTTGACTTCGGACACTGCGGTAATTAGGACAAAAAGGTGCTGCGATGCTTCCCGAACGCTGCCCAGCCGAGTCGGATTCGACGAGTGACCTCTTTTTCAAATTTGGAACTACCTAACTGGACCGTTTGTCCGAGGTAAATATAGTCGTCAACAACTTCGAGCGCAGAGCCTCCGACTATCACGGGAGTTGGCGCGACATGGACTTTGGACATGACTTTCGCCATGTCCATGTTCAGTCTCAAGACAACTCGGTCCGAAGCTCTACTGAGGTCAGCGAGCATTGCACTGAGGTCCTCCATGGTGTCAGCCATGACTACGATCTCACCACGCGATCTTGTCTAGGGCCACAGAATCGTAGGCTACGTGGGCGAAGAAAATACGAGCGAAAGTATCACGGATGCAAAAGTCGCGTGTGGCGACCACCCGTACGTATATATCCGTAAAGTATGCTAGAAAGTATTAATAGCAGATAAATGTTCTAAAACAATTTTGCAACGGGTACCTTGATATTGTTTTATGACGTGGTTTCAATAGCCAATTTATGTGAATTCCGTGATTGTGCATAATTTAGGAATGGGTTTATGACCTTAATTTGTACAAGCTTTAATAGAATAGAGTACAGAATAGAATACGAAACGTTTAATTTGGGCAAGGCCCAAATATTTAAATATTCACAAATATTACAGGTACATATAATAATATAAAACTTAGAACTACGTATTCAGGTGACAACACGGCGTGTGGTTCAGTTTAGTCAAACATGACGTCGTAGGTACTCGCTGCTGGTACTTGCCCCATAACCACCGGAACACGACATCTTTCGGCCAGAAGTCTGGACACTCGACGGTCCCCAGCATAAACCGCAGCTAGAGCACCATCACACTGTATCAAACCTTCCGATGGACACGCTCCACAATGTCGTGTGCCGTAGCAGAGTGGATGGAAGTCAATTGTAATGTACGCCTTCACTTTTTGTTCGGTCTACTTTAAGATCAAGTTTAATGTCAAAACGAGGCCCAAAATTAATTGTGCAAATTTTAAAATTTTCAATATAAATATTCCATGTTACTCAATATTTAACTAGGTAGTTGGTTTGCTTAGCCCAAATTTTAACTTCTTGCCCTTGAAGGACTGAGACTGTCGAGGATAAAATGAGCTCACCCAGAAGATGCCTATTCACCCTAGCTTTAAATAGGTCCAAATAGCATACACTTGGAAATACAGACGCCGGAAGCGCACTCCCTTTTGCAGTACGCATTCTGAAAGGTGATGCAAAGCACTTCGTTTGGCGGAAGGCGGAATCACAACGAGGTTTACGTGAAAAACTTAAGTAAATAACCTCTTGCATGTAATTATAACACATCTGTGTATACACCGTTCGACATTCTATATTTGAACTTTTGACGTAAATTCCATATATTTTTTGTACGGAACTACTTGCAAGAGGTTATTTACTTAAGTTTTTCACATAAACGAATGTGGATATGGACATTTTTTTTCGGGTAAATTAAATTATTATTTTTACTTCAAAATATTGAGGTACGTATTATCGGGTGGCTCGTAATAAATCATTATGTACATAGTATTAACAGTTTTAAGACTTAGGGGACCATTTAATAAATATTGAACTCGGAAAGTGTAATTTTCAATAAAGTTGCGTGGTCTAAAGCCAAAACTACTAGTAATAAAAATGTGAAAAATATGTGAACGTTTATAAATAATAATAACGTGTCAAGAAGTTATGAGGTGTTCAAGTGCACCCCTTGTGTCCCTAATGCACGTTCCCAATAAGTATTGAAGCGGCGGATAGATTACGTTACTTTGGGTTAAACTTAACCATTTCCCGCATATATATTTTTTCAGACTTGAACTTGACATAATCCAATCTATCCGCGGTTTAAATATTAAGAACACAAACAAGTTATTAATTTACTAGAAGTTTTAGGAAGAGCAAATTTTAATTAACTTGGCTGTACCAAAACGCCTCTAAGTTGAGATTAATGATGCAAACTAAATTGGTTGTAGAAAAACAAAACCGATTTTTTTTTGGCTACAAATCTCAGCAAAGTTGGCCACTTCACAACCTTCTTAGTTTCCAAATATTACGGCATCTATATCAACACCTTAAAGCCTTAAAGCGATGCGTAAGCCTAGTTGGTAGTTACCCTGCGGTGGCGGTCCCGGGTTCGATTCCCGGTATGGGCAAATATTTGTGTGCTGACCACGAGTATTTGTTTCCGAGTCTTGGATGTTTTCTGTGTATTTAAGGATGTATTTCTGTGTATTTAAGGATGTATTTCTGTATATACATTGTAAGTTTCTAGTCCCATAGTACAAGCCTAGAGCTTAGTTTGGGACTATGTCAATCTGTATGAGATTGTTCCCTGATATTTATTTTATGTAATTCGTATTTTTGAGTACAATATTACTACATTTTTTGTGTTAAAACACTTTGAGCAGCAAAACTGTCAGTGGTAGTTAACTGATTACTTATAAGATGTATCGTGTTTGTAAGTGAAGTGCACTGGTAAAAGTGGTTAAAGATGCGGGACTAATGCACCCGCCGTCGTCTCTGCAGAATGTATGGCTGAAAGGGCCCTTTTGCGATGAGATGTCCACACAAATATCAGTAAATACAGCTATGGTACTTCAATGTACATTGCAAAGGCTTGAATGTTTATTTAAACTAGAGGACGCCCGCGACTTTGTACGCGTAGGATTTGCATTGGCATTTGCATTGCACCAAGCTTTTATGTTAGTTCAACCTTTTTTTCATAAAATTGGATTGAGTTTTTAAACATGTGTCAAAATAAAATGTTAGGTATGTAAATCAAAAGCACTAAGGAGTATTGATATCAATTTCGAAGCCAATCACCCCTAAAATAACTTTACGAAACACGTCTTCTATCAATTCTTTTAGAAAATGTTGATGCAAAATTTGAAGTAGATTCGACAAAGGAATCACGTCCCATACAAACTTTGCCCCCCTTTTGCTCACACTTAGGGGAAGAATTTTTGAAAATCATTTTTTATCGGATGCTTACGTCATACAAAGAACACCCTCCATGATTCAGGTCTCTACGATCAGCGGTTTATGCTGTGCGTTGATCCGTCAGTCAGTCATTCAGGACAAAGCCTTATACATTAATATGTATACATTCATTTTCCAATGTATTTCATTTTTCTTATTTCATTTTTATTTTGCTACTTTTTTTTTCTGAAGTTATTTTTGAATCTAGGGTTTTGGTCAACCCTTTTTTCTTACTTATACCTAGCATTGTTATCAATTAATCTTCAATTAAACGAGTAGGTATTACTTAACCCCGGCGTTTTTAATTCCCCAGACTTCGAATTCTTAGAACCCGAGTTTCGATCTTAATAATTTTCCATCTGTGTATACTTTACACCACTCTAATATGAACTATGTGGAAGAAAAAAAGCTTGTGAACAACTACTTATTGCCATGTTTTTAACAACGCCATTTCTGTTTGTGACTTTGTTAATCTAATCATCTCATTAGACTGTCTTACTTTACAAACCTACGAGTAGATTATTTTTCCGTTAGACAATGCAGCTTAAGCTCAGTAAAATCAGAAAAGGCTTAAGTAAACTGTGCAAGTAGGTACATGTAAAAGCCAAATAATAATACTATAGAAAATTAGTTGGGTTAAAGCCACACTAACGGAAAAGTGCAGGAAAATGTTGGCTTGGGCATCGCAGAAATTTACTTAAAAACTCAGCAAAACTTTAGAACTACCGGATCTTACGCAAGATAAACTATTATCTAGCTAGGATAAGAGGTGACGTTTTTACCATATACCTACTTACGTCAAATTCCAAACCAATCGCGGTTTCATAACACTTACTTGTAAGCACATATTGATGCCTCAAAAAACTCACTCTTCATTAAATATTGTAGCGATTAGAGAGCAAGAACGAATACGTTTTTCTTTTTCTTATTTTCTTAATCCAGTACCAGTTTCTAAAATTGCTATACGAAGTGAACTCGATACCGGATTCTTACAAAATGCCTTGAGGATGTATGCCTTTGTGACGGGTGAAGTGTTTACAGCTCATTGGGCGGACCGGCTCCCTTGCCTTTGTATCAAAGTATTTGTTCAATGTGGACTAGAAAAATAACACTTACTGTATTAGGTACCTTGGTCAGTTTAGTCTCTAAAAAAACATCAAGGGTATGAATTGCTAATTGTTAACGATTGAACTACTAATTTTTATGATTTAAAAGCTTTATTCTCATAAATAATTTATACATCGCGCACACATTAATACATCGCAACACAACACTATTTATCACAATTTCAAATACCTATAATGCTGAATTACTTATTTACTACGTTTTACACTTGGCAAATATTTATCGATCGAAAATGATTATATTTTAGTTTTCTTGCATACGTTTTTTTTTGCCTTACACCTTAGCCACGAAAACCATTATTATTCGTTTTACAAGTGAAACAAAATTCATACACTATACGTGCACAATAACACCAAAACAATTTCGTTATGTAATGTTTGTTAATGATTTAAAGCAATTTGCAAAAAGTACGAACCATTGTTAGTTTAAACAGTAACTATTACAAACAGTTTTATGAAAGAGACCAATATCTTGTGACATGCACACTAGAATTTAAAATCTTCAAAGGGGAGGCACGCCTCAGGGTGACCCTGCGCGCCTACGTTACATCCAGTTCGTTAAACACTTCACATGTTACTTTGATTTTTTCTTACATTTGTTCCAAATTCAAAGGTACGCCTAAGGCAGTGCAAATGTTTGAGAATCCGTCGTTGGCAATTTAGTTGCTCCGAGTTTTTTGACGTGTTTGGGGAAAATTGGTTTTGCTTGTCGCTAAAAGTTCACCATGATACTTATATTTTGTAAAGGAAACTTTGTTTCTTTGAATCAAAAGGAATATTGCTAATGATGAAAATAAGTAAGTTAGTGTACGCATGACATATATTGAAGTAAACATTTTTAGGTTAAACAAATGTAAATATCTAAGTAAATAAAGTATCTACAAGACAATATAAGCTTTAATATTTTTTTACTGCACAAAAATACTATTGACCTTTTAATTGGAACACTTCACTACCAGAATATAATGTGGCGAATAATTGCGATTATATGTATTACAGTCACGTCTCTCGTACTCGCCCTCTGAAGAGGAGTCAATTTGGGCTTTTATCTTCAGCAAAACTTCAATTTTGTATTTCAAGATTTTACTTTTGAAAATCCACTGATATT
Source organism: Acleris sparsana (assembly GCA_923062465.1). Taxonomy (NCBI): domain Eukaryota; kingdom Metazoa; phylum Arthropoda; class Insecta; order Lepidoptera; family Tortricidae; genus Acleris; species Acleris sparsana. The sequence goes on from OV281289.1 coordinate 10,411,433, forward strand.
GTTTGGCAAAAGTAATATTTTTAAATTGAATTCGCTATTATTGGATAAAGTCGTAGCCCCGCTTCGAAATTTGTACGATTTGAGTTCGTATAAGAGGTGGAAGTTTAGGAGCACTGGTAGGAGGAATTATTTAGCCCGGGAGCTACCACGATAACAAAACATTTAGGCACAGGGGGCCTAGACAAAATGCATATAACGCTAACTTTTACGCTTTTAAAAATTGCCATAAGCGGCTGACGCTATAGATCGTCAGCTTACGTCAACGACATTTTGATAGTGGCTAACGTCATCGCTATGCGTTAAGACGCCAGGGAGTCCTCGAGTAACAGAGACATTATCGTCCTATTATCCCTATGCCAGAAAAAATAATGAATTTTTAATTTTACAAGCAAGAGAGTGAGTATTGGTCGAATACTGTGCGCGCTCATGCTTGCGTAGTATCAAATCCACAGCTGTTTTACAATATAGTACGTTTAAATAATGCCACTCCTGACATTGTGTTCTTGGCGTTACATTTTAAGAAAAAAATGCCACCTGCTTCAACTTTTTTTTTAAATACGTACGTATCATTAGTAGCCGCAGTTTTTGCCGCGCTGCTCCGATTCTAACGTAAAAAGTTTGCAAAACAAACTTGATGCGGCAAGTATTGGCAGTTCTCCGAGCGTCAGAGATATTTCCAAACGTATATACCAAAGTATTTTTTCACTTCTCATGCTCGTAAAGTCCTTCTTTATGCTGGGTATAGGCTGCATAAAATCGCATTTTATGCACTAGTGCATAAAGTAATTTCTTCTTTTAAGACTAGGGCAATCAGGCCTTACAGCCTTCACACAATACACCTTCATTTAACTGATATATTTTTATGAGATTTTGGTTACATCTTAATTTAATTACGACATTTGTATAACTACATCTAAATACAAATTTACGAATAATATCTACGGCGTGCATTTACGGTAAAAAAATACAACGCAAATATTTATAATAACTTGGCATTAAGCATCAGACCATAGTCAAACCTGTCAAACGTCACATAGTCAAAAATTTAAAAAAAAAGTTAAGAAGGTAATCAGGCCTTACAGCCACATACACAATACACCATATTTTAATTCATTTGTTTTTATGAGATTTAGTTTATTTCTTAATTTAATTACGACATATATATAACTATCTAAATACAAATTTACGAATAATACGGGCGTGCATTTAAGTAAAAAAATATAACGCAAATATTTATAATAACTTGGCATTAATGCACAGACCATAGTCAAACGTCACATAGTCAAAAATAAAAAAAAAGTTTAAGAAAAATTGTGAGGCGCGAAGTAAATTTTTCGTTAAACAAAACTAGAAACCAACTAGAAAATTTTGTTGTGTCGCGTTCGAAAATTCAATAAGTAGTTAAACAATGTCCTCGAGTAGTGATATTGACGATCAAATAATGATTTCGCCTGAGACTTTAATGGAAAGAAGTGCGAAAGATTTAATTGAGAAGATATTGCCGCCTAAATCGAAGAAAATCTATCTCAGTAGACGTAGGTTACTCAATCTCCTGTTTTTGCTGATGTAAAATATACCTACCTGCATTTGCTCTGGGATGTTTTATATCATCAAGATAATAACATTAAATTATCTTTATCCGTCCACAGCTAAGAGCTTTTAAAAGCCTAAGAGGATTTATTAAAATTATGTTTGTCAGGGACAAAATCAATGTGCTAAAAGAGTTTACATTTTCCATTGTCGATTATAGACGTATTTAAGGTCGGTTCTTGAATTACTTTGTTTATAGAAATATCCGCTGATATTTAATTGTTCCTGAGTCAGGAACGTTTATATCATGTATCTGTAACAGTACGTTTATTGTTGCCTAGTATAGTTGAACTCAAAAGTAGATACACATTATTACTTTATCCCATAACGTTTAGTCAAACTGATTTGATATTATTTATGTGATTGTAGAGCGACAAGGCACAAATGTGTTTTTTTTTTTTGCGTGAGTATCCTGTAATACATGATATTATTGAGGGTAGTTTATCCCTTTACGTGGATTTATTACAATTTAACATTGCTTATTGAACTTGAAACGATAGCAAATGTCTACAATTTGAAAATAATGTTGGTGAAATTCAAAATGGAAAAGGTTACAATCAGAATTAACTAACAGCAGGTGCGCTTCATTGGGGCCACCGCAAATTGTGAATTACGAGATCCATTTATCATTATTGTAGTCAAACGGCGACCAGCGCTCGTCATAATAAATTCTAGCTCAATTTCGGCCGATAATTTATCTTCATAGGAACCTTAGAATAAATTTAAAAAAAAAAACATTTTGTAAGAAGAATACAAAGCCTTACATAATATTTTTTTATGACTCTTGTTATTTATTAATTATAGTTGCAAAAATACATCTAGATTTTTATACGTTGTATTTAGTATGTATTGTAATAAAGAATACTGCAAATTTAGAAAACTGTTTTGTGACTAATAAATCTTGAGACTTGTACTATTTAATATACGTCGTAACTAATTCCACGCATACGTAGTTTCCGATTGTCAGTTTCTTCATTTGCAATAATTAAAACATAGTTTGACAGTTAAAATATGTGAAACTATTTTTTACATGTAGGTACCTGTATACGAGTAGCACTAATGACATTAGCAAGAGTGAACTGGAGATTTGAATTTGTACTCGCTTATTTTATGAATGCCTCAGATCAGTTTTTTTTTGTAAAATGAAAGGTTTAAATATATACACACATTTAATAAAATTAAAGAACTTATTAGATAGAAAACTTTGTCTCAAGGGATCCCTTATTTTTGCAGAGAGCATTCAAGATTATGTTCAAAATTCAATTTTCATTCATTCAAAATTCAATTTTCATTCATTAGCTTCTTATATTTAGTTGAGCTTTTATATTTTTGATTATTTTACTATCTTGTTATTTTTTTACCTATCCGTTTTGCCGCTGTCCTTTTTTGGAAACTTAGAGGTAATTAATATTTGAATACAATAATATTTGCAATCCGTTCAGTGAACAATCGTTTTTGAAGTACCTAACCTAACGATGTCTAAATTGTCAATACAAATCTAACTTGCCTTATCTATTGTATATTGTTTTTTGTTTGTAATTATTGCTAGTTTTCTTTTTATTCCTGACTGTTTGTTTATCATTAGGGTACTTATCTAACCATTTTTATTATATTATATTGCCTGTGTTTTGTATTTCAATTTATTCTTGTACAATAATAAAGAGTCATGCAGTAATGCATACATACATAAACTAATTGTTTACCTAATTTCTTACAAACCACACACACACGCATAGCCGTTTTATTACCTTATTACCCCGTATTTATCATACAATTACAATCTGACGTCGGAAATAGAGAAGATTTCATTATTTCATCCGGAATTAGGTGAGGAAGGAAATACCTATAAATTATTTTTAGCTTTTATGAAATATTCCCGATTGTTTCCGAACCCGGCGGTATCGGAACATTTACAGCTGAATCGGTTCTTGTGATTTATTATTTATATTACGTGTATAGAGCACACAAACTGCAACCTTATACAACGATAACGAAAATGCGGGATTATTTCTTTAATATCGAGGAGTTTGCTAGTATAAATCAAAGTATCAAATGTGTGTTATTACTTTATTAATACGATAAAGTTTAAACCAGGGGGCCTAATATGGTCGTTTTTCGTTTGACAAGATGTGGATAAAACACCCGTCACTTTCTGACACTCAAGTATCTTCAGTGTTTTAATATTTCAAATTCATTTTGGTATTCAACAATAATACAACTAAAAACTAAAACTAAACAAATTATAACTAACACACACACACTTATATATAAGTACTGGAGTGACGGATGCTTTATCCACATTTTGTCACGCCAGGGCGTTTATTCTACGGGTTAAAACCATGTCGCCTTTGACATGTATTGTTATCGTATTGTTTGTGACTCGGCCACTATTACTAATAATTAAATAAAATCTATCGTTAAGCTGAAAGTACAAAAACATCTCAAAGGCAATATGGTTTTATCCAGTAAAATAAAGACCTAGCGGTTTAGGTAGATTGCGCATTGTTTGTGTGACAATCAGTCATGGAAGTACTTTAAATACTAATGTAATTTAGAGGTATTTAGATGATTAAAGTCATGTCATGTAACAAAGTCTAGTCAAATAAGAGTAAGAATCATTCATAGGCTTAATTAAACATATTTATTGTTCAAATGCGCAAAGCACTCTATAAATCTGATACGCTCTTATGCCCCTAGTAATAAAGACGTTTCACATATACTGAAGTTATTGTGACCACACGTAACAAAAAGTTATACTTTATGCTACGGCGTAGCAGTCGTAGCCATGCTTGGTAGTATATTGTGTCAAAATGATAGAGTAAATATACTCCATACCAACTACACTCTGCAGCAAAAATAACGGGTCAGAGTGCGTTTTTCATACTAAAGAGGCTATTTCGAAGCCTTGGTTCCTCGCCAGGGAATGCTTTTAGTGAAATCTGATGATGAATACACCGAGCATCGATACAGGACTTCCAGAGTGCCTAGGATACCCAACTGAATGAATCTGCGGTTAACGCCGGAATAGTGCATGTTCAGAAAAACAACTAAAATGTAAGGAAATCCAAGTGCCGACCCCAACTCTCCCGCTGTGGTGTTAACTGATTGTGCGATCAAATAGGTATCTTAAGAACTTTTGACCTCCTCTATTGAACCTTGCAGTATCCACCATTAAACCTCACTCAAAACAACCCCTGGCGAGGAACCAAGGCTTCGAAATAGTCTCGTTTGTATGAAAAACGCACTCTGACCCGGTATTTTTGCTCCTGAGTGTAGCTTATCTTATTTAAACACTTTTATAGCCTCAAAGTGCATGGTTTCTGGCTATAACGACCTTTTTTCGGTGAATAAAGGGTATGGTAAACTTCAGAGATGGTAACTTAGTGGTGGTGTCATTGAATAAGACGCAACGCCCGCGCTTTGTCCAGCCAATCAGAGCGCGCCACGTAACTGCCGCACAACACGCGTTTGCCTGAGAACCCAGTTCTGCCGTGCAGTACCCTGAAGTTGTCCATTACCATCACGATTCCTGAAAAAAGCGTGTTGAATGAGATGCGTTATAAAGATTTATAAAAATATCCCTTACATTATTATGGTAATGTACTTTTAATGTAATTTTTGTGATATCTGTTACGTAAATAACAAACAATTTTTATCCCTAGACATTTTTGATATGTGTAGTAAGAGAGAGATAGAGATAGCCTACAATTCGATCTTTAGCGGCGTTGTGTGTAAATTTGATTCCGATGTTTTAAGTCACATTAGATCAGTCTAATGAAATTATATGTTATAAAAATATTCAGAGTATCAATCAGTATATTTAGTTAATTTGGAATTATTAAAAAATAAGTGTTTAATGTTAGTTGTAAGTATAGAGAATAGATATAGATTTATAGTTACAAAATAATATTATGAAGACAAAAAAAACAATTATTTTTTTATGGCATAGAGAATGCAAACGAGCACACAGGCCACCTGATGGTAAGTGGAAACTGTGACCCATAGACATTCGCATTCACAAGACTGCAATCCTAAGACTGCAAATGCGTTGCCAACCCTGAGGACTAAGATGGAATGCCTCTATGCTAATCATTACACCGGTTGTCTTATCCCTGAACCGGAACACAACTATGCGAACTCTGCTGTTTGGCGGTAGGTTAATGGATAAGATGGTGGTAGCGATCCGGACGGACCCTGCACAAGGTCCTACCACCCGCAAACCCGCAAGAAAAGGAAATACCCCATTCATTTTTTTGTACAAGTTTATTACCGAGGTACTATTCTATTAAAGGTAAAAAATTGCTCTGATTGTTCAGTATTATTGGTATAAGTTATTATAGTGGTGTGTGGCCCAAGCCTTTCCTACTAAATGTTCGCTAAAGCTACTCCTGCAAGACCTTAAACTCGCAACAATCCTTTATATTGAAGTTTAATCAACTGAATATCGAATGAAATACTTTGCCTCTCAAAATTGACACAAATAATTTACAAAACTCAAATTAAATACCCAAGTCGTGAATTTCAATATTTTTTAACAAAATAAACTAAAATGAAAACTCCAACATTATCTTCGTCAACAAATTCCGTAGAACCTTTAAAGTTGATTACGCACCGGAGCAATGAAATTAGACGGGCCACTTATAAAATGAATCAGAGACCCTTGATTTATATTGGTGTTGCCGCAAATTTAAATCCAACTGTTAATGTAATCATCCCTTGATTACGCTTTCCCCCTCTGACTTTAATTACTCTGTAGTAAGCAGCCTTGCCTTTTCCAATTTTAATTTAATTAACAATATTTCTAACTAACCAATTACCAAGCAACAGACGCTGTTTGAATACAAAGGGTTTGATACCGTAGTACAGCGAACGTGAAAGATATTTAATTACATTTTTGTACCTTATTTCAATGGAAATAAGTAAAAATGAAACATAACTTTGCTGCCGATCGTAACACGTGCAAAATACCAAACCAACCTTTTTTATATTTATTAGGATCGGTTATATTACACTAATTATGTGAATTTACCGCTTCTATGACCTACATAAACAATTATCACACTTTTCATTTTAGTATAATATGTACCTACATGCGAAAATGTGGGTGTGTCGTTGGTGTTACTCCGTCACGTTGAAATACTTGAAATGGCAGGACGGGCTGTATGAAATTTGGATGAAATACAGCTAATACCCTGAATAAACACATAGGCTACCATTTACGCTGAAAAAATAATATTCTGCGATGGTCAACAAGGACAAAGTCGCGGGCGCAAGTACCTATCAAATAAAAACTTACAAAGTTCTTGTATTTATTTGATACTTGCTTTTGCCCGCTGTCAATACCGACATTCTGATATTAATTGTATAAATACACTTATGTTGGTTTCGTTATTACCTTGTGTAGTTAACTTTACCTGGTGTCAGTTTGAACTGCCACTGATTTTCCGGATTCTGGTAATAACGAGCCAAGTTTCGTATGGACCGGTAGAAGTTCCGACATTCATCACTGTTTGCAAACGCCATCGGGGCACGGTCGTAAACATTAAATCTAAAAAAGATAAACAGCATACTTTGATTTCTAAAATACCTACATGTTCTAAAATACCTACATGTGTCGTTTTTAGGAGCCCGTTGTCTCCCATATTTTTTGGACTTATTTATTGATAGACAAAAAAATTATATCGTTGAAACATTTTCTTTTCAGATGTGTTTACATATGTAACGTGTAGACAAGGCTAGGTTAAGGTAGGTTTGATTTATAAACATCCTGAACAAGTAACAGTTACAACAACAAAAAAACATTATGATAAATGTGACCCAAAACACATTATAACTAAAAATAATTCCGTCAGACGATATAGATCCAATTTTATTTCTAAGCTGCACAGAATATAAACATTCAAATCCAGGCGGCAAAAGAATCAATAATATTAAAGATTAATGGAAAAAAAACCAGTGAACAGGAAAAAAGTAAACGGCAAAGTTTCATAAGCCAACTAAATCCAGAAAGGAAATTCAAATTCTGGAAGAGAAAAAACACTACCTTATTTGCTTTAGATCTTTGGTTTGGCAGTCGATGTTTATAACAGGTGCGGAATATTTGTGGTGGTGGTTTTCTTCTATGTATTCAGCTTCAAGATTATAGGTTGCCAAGAAGTCAAAGTCTTCAGGAAACTGGGTCCTCAGCTGGGTAGCACCAAAGTATCCGTCGACGAGAACTGTTTCTCCGCCTGTCCCGCATGAGTGCTCTATGCAATGCAGTATTTGGAGCCTGAAATAGTTTAAATGAAAGAAATGTAAACATTCAACAAACAAACAACCATGCTTACATTTAAAAAAACAAGTAACGAATTAACAAATGTTTTTTTTGTTTACCAACACAACACATTATAGGTACATAAGCAAAGATTTTATAAAATGAAGACAAATGAGATTGTTATAATAAGATTTTCGTGTATTTTTTGTTAGGGAGCGTTGACAATCACGACCTTACGCCAAGTAAAGTTCTGAGATATTTAAACCTATGTCTTGGATAATTAAGGGATAGCCCGCATGGCGTCATTTAAATTTAGTTTAGATAATGGACTGAGTATAATAATACTCGGTAAACCTGCTTTTTATTTTTTATCGTATTGTTAACGTTTAGAAAGCTCTTATTTAATTGACAGTAATGGCGGCCCGAGTTAAAAATGTAAAAAACAATATAGTTTTACCGAGTAGAATACAGCCACTATATGTTTTCGTTATTGAATTTATATTGAAATCGTTTTAGGTGTAAAAGATTAAAATGTCATAAGATGACTTAGTTAATAACTAAATATTGAATATTATAAAATATTTTAACTCATATTCTTAAAGTAATCATAATCATAATCGGGCTCATTTGATGGCCACATAAATATATTCTTTACCATTTTGTTATGCCAGCTCAGTAGCATATCAAATTGGCTTAAACTCAATGCTCTCAAAATACTGAAAAACAAATAGCGCAGTTTTTATCATATAATGTAAAAAAGAACACTGAGCTCAAATACCGCTGAGGATATAAAGCTTTCCACAACCGAATCAGTGCTGAGTAGGAAACATGATAAATAAAGGTAAGTGTTGACCCTCGGGGCCGAAGATTAGTGGAAGCACTTATAGGGGCGATGTGCACTCTCTTTTACGCACTTCGAGATAGCCATCAGAGCGGAGTTACCTCGCCACTCAATTGAGTTTCCGCAGCGTTTCCAGGAAAATGAAAGGTTGTTTATGTGTCTAAGATAAGACAATTCATACTAAGGCGAAGGCTAGACGTCCAATAAATACTTTGGTCCATCAATCTGATAAAAACTGATGGATTACATTCTATTCACGCAATACATAGGGAAGGTTACACGTTCAATATTTATCACGTCAGTACTGTAACGTGTTTTCGTAGAGTTCAGACTTAAATGGATATGGAGGCAAATATTATACTGAAATATCGCAGTGTATAAACATCGTGTAATTAAGTATATTGACGAATGTCAATATTTATCACAGAGTGCCATTACGGAATCCAGGGCTGGTAGGCGTTAAAAACCATATCGTGTTTGATCTGTTATCTTATTGTCAACGTTTTCATAGCTCTTATTTCCTTGACAATAACGGCGGCTGACGTCAAAACAATACTAGAGGCACTGAAATGTTTGATTGAACTGATTTCCGTTGTAAATACTAATATCTGTCAATACATTAGACAACACGATCAGAAAACACTACGATGTTTTATGATTACCAGTAGAGTATATTGTACATCTAGCCTTCGCCTAAAGAAGTGGTTTGCTTTTATAAACATAACCTCCTATAATAACATTAAATAATTATTCATAAAAACCCCGAAATTACACGCTGGTTTCAGAATGCTGTTTTAATTTTAAATATTCAGCGTTTTTAATTTGCGTCTATCGTATATTTTGGCGATACATATAATAAACTATAACAGGTATGTAGAAATAGAGGTACGGTCCGCTGCAGAAGTAGATGGACAATGGATGAACTCAAATTATCTATACACTATTCTATTGTCAAGAGAATAAGAGCGAGCATAGATAATTTTGAGCTCTTCGGCTGTGCACTTACTTCTGATTTTCTATGAGAACCAACACTTGCCGCGCAATCTCATCCCCTACAGAAATGTTCCAAGTGTAGGCCCTTTTCCCAGAGTGGTGACCCTCTTTGTTCCGAACGGCAAGTGCTGAATGGCAGAGCCGTGAACGAATTGCTAAATAGGATTTGAAAGCAACCAACAAGCAAAAGCTTTTTCCCGCAAGCCCTGAAATAATAATGACGACCGCCACTTGAATCTGCGAGATAAATAAATCAGTTCCCTGAAATTCGCTTCTTCATTATTTAATAAATTTTCAACATGATTTTTTCATGCTTTACTTTTTAATTGGTGAGGTAGACGAAGCCGATGGTTGTCTTTTAAGTACGTAAGTATACCTTTTTAGGTAAAGTTTTCTTATAACTTACTGTCTATTTTTGGGCGTTTATTATTAAAGAAGTTTAACACCAATATTAATATCACAATAAATTATAATAATAATATACACACATATTTAACCGAACGAAAAAAAGGTGTCATTTTTAACCTAACAATTTTATGTGAAAAAAACAACAAAATGTATTTTCCTTACGCAATATGACTGACTTTTCAATGAACAGATTTTTTTGTGTAAGTAAAGAAAATAAATATTGTTGTTTCTATCAAGTTAAATTGTTACGTAAAGAATAACATTCGTCCCTCTATTTTTTTCAGTGAGTGTATATGTATAAGTTTATGTTGCTATAATAATAACTTTTAAATAGATTATAATGAACCCCCGGATATGATGGCAACCCCTTCTATTAAAGCTCCTATCTCTTAAACGGCCTAAACGAATTTCATGAAACATAGCCAAGAACATGAATATAAATAAAAAATACCTCTTCTGAATCGGTACATCTCTTTGGCAGCCTCACAGATAGACGGACACACGTTACATTTGTTACTTATAATGGTTTACCATAATTTTCTAAACAACGTTCAAGAACTGATTCATTTTACAAACGTATTATTTTGCAAACCGCTTTTTTTCCGAAACTTTAAATATTTCAAGATTATCACAATAGTTAACTACCCTAACCCATAGAGTTTTACAAGATCAGAATATTTACAGTTTCGGAAAAAAGCGTTTTGCAAAATGATAATGTTTGTCAAATGTGTCAGTTTGTGAAATGTTGATTAGGAAGTGTTTGGATATCCTTATAACATCTTTAATTGTTAAAAAGTCGTTTATTTTAATTTTATTTACTTATATAATTCGTAATTGACTACGCTCTTGGGTGTAAGATCGACAATAAACCCTTTAAAAGCCGACTGTCAGGTTTACGCAGCAACTTCACCTTAATTCAGTAATAGGTCTATAAATAGGGATTTGTGTTCGTAACTTGAAAATTAATGAAGCTTGAAATAAAACAAGATGGCCACTTATTGAAGATCGTCATTAAAGCTAATGTTGCGTTTATTTCGACACAAGAGCCTCGTTAATTTAACGAGTTTTCCTTGAACTTACGTTAGCGATCAACTTTGGAGTTATTCTGCAACGAAACAATAAACAAGCATGAACTATTTTATGTTGACCCTAAATTCATTTGAAATTTCTTAAAGTAGTAGATCACTATAAACTGGCTGGTATTTAAATGGGTATATTTGATTTTTGCTTGCATAAAGTTGAAACGAGTATGGGAATGAAAATATAACGATGTTTCTTTTAACAACCCGTTAAACTAAACTGTTTTGAATACATATTAATACAAGAGATGAAAAAACTTTGTATTTGTTAACGTTAGAGCGATTCATTAAATCTGAAAGTTTTTGTAATAAGAAGTTGTAAGTTGTTGGGAAAGTTGACAATGTTGATTAATTGTGACTGAGGATCGTTTCTTCGGGAGTTGGGTAAGAGCAGACTTCGCTTCCATTAACGTTATTTTATACACTACAGTTCGTTTTAAACCAGCTGGCGCTAATGGATCGCATAAGTGCACTATAACTGATATAGCAGTCCGTCTGTCACAGGTTATTTTCACACTGGGAGGTTCAGAATCACGAAGGTAATAAAATTCTGTATCTCATATAAACAAATTCTCATTTCTAGGGTTGATAAGTCGAATTAAAATTTAAATACTTATGACAAAATTTACAATAGCATTGTATTGGAAAGGTTCTATTGAAAATTATTTTAAAAGAGGTTTATCTCAACAGCTTTTTTTTTTATTTATCAATGGAAAACAATGATCTGTTGAGATAAACCTCTATTAAAATCATCATATCATTTGACTGATATTTTATAATTTCGTCTGGGTAGTTATTGACCTTCAAATGAGGAGTCTAAACTTTTTTACATCTTTACTTCATAGTTAGTTGACATAGACAGATGCAAATCTCATATCCTGGTACGTTTAACTAATAAATTAAACACGTGCTTCAAGTTGCAAGCAAATACCAAGAAATGAACAAAGCGCTTTGTAGAAAATAAGAACATAGATCTGGTAAAAAGGGATAAATAAATCTAGTTTTCGTGTTACTTCATCAACAGTTTTAATACACAAGAATCGTAATTTCTATCATGATTGATTAGGTACGTTATATTATAGGTTATGTTCCTAATTATTTATTTAAACGTGAGTACGATCACCTGTTTCCTCGTAATTCCTATACTACCTACATTATAGCTTGACAAATGGTTTTTATTAGCTTCGTATGGTGTTTTACATGTGACAAATCGAACTTTCTTTATTATAGAGGCAGTTCTCAAATTTATAAACAGCATTAGAGGCGACAGTGAGACAGGAACTTCATTTTTAGTTGGATTTTAGTTTTTTTTCCTTATTAAACCTATAGCTAAAATGTGTTTCATTGTGAAATGTGTGTTTGACAAAAGCTTTGGAGTTCTGTACCCTCATCCATATACTATACCACTAAACCCCTTTATGTTTACGAGTAACTATTAGGTACCTTTTTATCATCTTACCCAGCGGCTTCAGTGAAGTAAGTGTTGTCATTATGAGCTGCTAGCGGCAAGTTAGTGTAAGCAGTGTCGGCGTGGTCTGCCTTTGTGGTGAACTCCCACATGCCCCCGAAAATTGTGTGCTGAATCCCTCCTAACGCCTCGCAGACTTGCTGAGTGCCTTCGAGAGATGGCGGCACCTTAAATCATCATTTGAACACACGAAATTGCAGCCTTCTTTATTGCCGAATACTGAATGTAGAAAGCCTGTATTTCATTTTGTCTTTAACCGTAAGGTTATCTAACATATTGTCCACGTTAGATTGGTGCCTCTTCACTTGTTAAAGACTACAGTATCGTATCAATAGTTATGTTTTTGAAAACGATGGATTAAAAAACATGAATGCAGACCATTGAGAACAAGGCATCTTTAATTAACATAATTAAAACTAGCACTTTAATTATGTTACAGTTCGTGGTAAATAATTAAAAAAAAACAAATATGAACAGATTTAAGATATATACTGCACGATACCAATTCTTCGACTTCGTTTTCGTTTTCTAATACGGGGACAAACTACAAAAACCCCGGAGAAGAGAGTTATCAGCCTTCAAATATTCACACACACACAACGTTTATTACTACACTAGCTGTGCCCCGCATGCGATGCAAAGCTATTTCCCGTATATCCGATTCACGCTTGACCGATTTTACTATTTACAACAATTACAGCAAATAGTGGGATCAATAAGCCTACATACATACGTTATAATTCTATTGGTGATTGGGCTGGGTTCCATACATAGCACTTGTATGTAACGAAATTAATTAGTATTACATTTGTAATTATTTTTTGTATGAAAACTAGACGCTGATATTAATCAATTTCAGTGGAATGTCTAAAGAGCACATCCTAAATAACGTTCAACCCCCTGATAAAGGCAGGTCATAGATTTCCTAGATCAATGGTTTCGCTTAATCTGTCTAATCCAGAAAGTACTTAAAGCAATATTATTATGTTTATCCAGTATGCGAATGTCAACTCACGCGTTTTTTTAAATTTAATCTATCTTTATTCCTTACAAATACCTGATAAGTGATAATTTATGAGTAGGAGTATCAAATTGTGAAATGCATTGCTCGTTTCACACATGTACTTTTATATTGTTTATGGCTCTATCTTGTTTAAGTGCTTGCTAACTTTGACCTCGGTAAGATATTAAAAGACCGTCACAGGCTTATTTTTAACAGGTACAGTATTTGTTCCAACTAAAAAAAAGAGAGCATGGCAAGCACATACTGTACTTAAAAAAAGAGGTTAAAAACATAATGATTGCTTAAGCCGTAACGGCTACCGTGGTCAAGTGATAAACATTACATATTAATATAAAATAAATGATTACCCCTTTTATCAAAGCAACACCGTAGTCAAGTAGTGATTGGAACACCTTCGAAGCTCCATGCACAGAGTCAAGGAAGTCATCGACATGCACGTATGCAACTTTCTCCGCCACTGAGTTTCCTTTCCAAAGAACAGGGTTCAACCTTTGTCGGTCCTTAAATGTTTTGTATTCAAGTTGTATTAGAAACTCTGCGTCGTATTTTGATTGATGGTTGTCATCCCCTGAAATAATTTACATTACATAGATGTAAGTACATGTTTTTTTTTTTTTAGTATTTTTTCTATATGAACCTGGGTAGATCGATTTATTACCCCCGAAACCCCATGCATACTAAATTTCATGAAAGTCGTTGGGGCCATTTCCGAGATTCAGATGATATATATATATATACAAGAATTGCTCGTTTAAAGGTATTAGATAGATGTGCGTAAGAATTGTCCGCATCACTTAATCGTTTTAATTTTGAAGGTCATCTTACACGCAACATGAACGGCTTCTTGGATCTATTAAAAAGCTAGCTACTAAATCTCTACAAAAATCAATAACTCAGAAAATCTGTTACGAATGCTTTAGTAAATAAATAAACATATAAAAATCAGGACAATATCACATCAATTGACCTAGTCCCAAACTATTTATGCTCTAGGCTTGTACTATGCTGGTGCTTGTGTAGTGTAAACACCCTTTTGTAGGTCATCTCACTAGGTACACATAAAATGTCTAAAGTTCCAGAATAGTTTAGTTAGTTTCTGCGGGACTCTATTAGTGGCTAACATATTTACGCTGCAGGAATCCAAGAGGCATTCCGGGTCAAGCCACGTCTAATCTGTATTTATAGAGTAAATTTATTTTCATTCAGCTGAATAATTAAATTACTACATAGGCACAGTCAAGAGCATAAATAAGTGATCATTTATGTGCTTTGTCGCTTTCAATCGTTTCACAATTTTGAGTGACACTTCTAGCACGACGTTAAAATGACAAGTTACATAAATGATCACTTATTTATGCTGTTGACTGTACGAGTAGTATGCGTTGAGATTGCATTTTCTTTACATCGTGGTAGATATCACGCATGCGAAATCGATGCGATGCGATGCGATTAGATAATCGCATCGCATCGCATCGCATTGATTTCGTAGAGGTATTAAGGGATTAGCATGAATAAAAAAGTGGAATGAAACGTGGTGCTGAATAAAGTAACTGGTTTATGTCCATCCATTACTCGTATAGTATCTATTTTGTATGCTTTAGATATCTAGCTGAAACTTAATTTGATAATTTGATAAGTGGAATCCGTTCTGTTTGTCCGTTCGATTGAGCTTATAATATAAATGTTTATCCATAATCGTTGCAAACTCCGTAACAAATGTCGAACATAAGCTTTGAATTTATGAAATTTAACTAAATCTAATCAGCGTTTTAAATAATATAGGTAAGTCTCCATAATATATATATAAAATATTTCATATCAGTGTTCATTTGTATCATAAACACTAAACTAATAACTTTTTGTGGACTATGTTGTTGGTGTAGTACTTAATCAACAAATCTATTAATCAAAGATAATCTTGAAATAAGATGACAAATTACAGACATACGAAGTTACAATCGCAATTTATATATCGAAATACGATTGCTAACATGTAGTCACCTCTTCGCGTAACTTCACGAAAGTTTATTTTGTCTCTACTTACACGTCACAACAACCTCAGTCTCAGTAAAGCTAACATCAACCACTTTAGACTCCGGTATGTCCAGTATATGCTGAGCCCTCTGGAACGTGTCAGAGTGGTAGCATGAAGGACATCTGAAATCATAATTACGAACATTATTAGGCAGAAGCAGCTAAATATTTCCCGACCATTTGATGCGTGGATTGCTAATGGAAAAAGGTTGAGGTACGAAACTCGGATAATATTTTGATAGGTTTAAAAGGATGCGCCCATCCATGTGCCATGTTTTAAAACATTAACCTGTCATGTTATTATGTTATAAAACAGCGCTAATCACATGAAATCCACACATCTACATTTTGTGTTGTTGCTACAGACTCATAAAAAGCCGTACAATGGCGCAACATAAAAATACGTTGGTTTCCATCAGATCACTATGGCCAGCCAAGTTTAAGACTTCAAATATGTATGATAGATCGATGAATATATCTAGTTTTCAACAGAACCGGTATTTAGAAGAATAACCATAAGCGTAATATAAAAAAAATCTAAAATTGGCCGGGGTACAAGAGCCGGGCGTTTTGGGAAGTAACTTGGTTTGATATAATCCAAACCCTACTGTACCCATTTTATTTGTCTATGTGTTCATCTCAAATCTATCCGAACCAAACAACAAAATTGAATTTGTATTTGTTTTTCATTGGAACTGCGTTCCTATTTGTTACCTTTTGCCCCAGGCAATAAAATATTAAGATTCGAGTAATAGTCAATAGGTACCTTCGTTCTATGTAACACTCAAAAAAGGTCAAATGCGGCATACGTAATGAAACAGACTCAAATAATTTAAGGTACGCCTTTATTTTTAGATCCCCGATTCTAAAATGAAGCAGGAAGTAGAGATAATTCAATAGGGCATTTATGTTAAATCAGTATAATTGGCAATTGCTTAGAAGCTTTATCCTGAGCTAATACAACAGTGTTTGACGAAAAAGAAAACCGTTCGATCAATGTTTTAATCGGTTGAGTTGGTACAACAATTTTGCTATGTAGCATCATTGTACCTTCTATAAAAATATCAGAGTGGTTGTAGATCTAGTCGCTATAATATTATTTGAGAACTGCCATTAAACTGTGTACTTACAGTGATTTTAATAGACAAAATACTCGGTTATTTATCCATGACCATACACGTGACCTTCACTATCAAAAGACCCTTCTTTAATCTCAGTATAAAATTTAACGAATTCGACCCCGGCCATTAAAATTCAAACTAACTACGCTTTGACTAACCATAACGACTACGATTTGGCGAACTTTATTAAACACACTCGGGAAATTTTAATCTAATTAGGAACAAACGTGAACCAAACTATCCTTTTCTGTAACCACAATGTTCGCTTTGCAAACTTTTGAAACTGGCTAGTACCTATATGACTAACTAGCTTTTGCCCGCGACTTCGTCCGCGTGGCGTGTTATAAAAGAGAGATCTTTGTGTGTGTGGGAGAAAGGTTAAAAAATGCTTAATTTTACTATTTTTAAATGAGGTTATAGTATAAGTAGCTCAGTTGAATAATGAATTGTTATTAATTTTTAGATTATTAGTTTATGATAATTTGGTTTGATATAAATTTAGGAAAATACGATCAGTGGAGGCTAACCCTAAAGTACCTATAGGCTATCGTCTGGAATTCAGAGGTGAGAATGTAGATGTCAGTCGGTATGAAAGTAAAAGTTTGACCACATGAAAACTAAAAACCGGCCAAGTGCGAGGCGGACTCGCGCGCGAAGAGTTCCGTACAAAATTAACAAAAAAAACTCGTTTGTTGTATGGGGACCCCCTATTTTTTATTTTATTCTTATTTTCAGTATTGGTTGATATAGCGACAATAGATATACATATTCTGTGAAAATTTCAACTGACAGACAGACAACGAAGTCTGAGTAATAGGGTCCCGTTTTCACCCTTTGGATACGGAACCCTAAAAAGAGTAGCATGGAAGAGTGGTTCGGTTGGTGGGTGGCTGGTGCAACCGGGATATGGGAAATGTATTTAGGAAACATATTATTTATAAAATTTCCTTATAAACAACGTTTCTGGTCTTTCTGGAGGGTGGTGCGAGAATGACCAGACTGGATGGCGAACTTACGCGGGAGCACGCCACATATAACTGACCATGGGAGAAACAGGGCTGTCTTAAATCAACTCCTGCTAGCGCGAGTGTTTGACCCTGCGACTTATTAATGATCATGGCGAAACATACCTTCAATGGAAATTGTAGTCTCCGAAATTCGAACATACAACATTTTTTTCTCGCTAACTTAATTTTTCAAAATTCATCCATAACTAAACTTTATATTTACTAAGGTATGCATGTATGCTAGATTGAAAACATCTATCTTACGTGATTTAGATTTTTACATACAAAAGTTTTTTCCCAATAACTCCCGTTCCCGTGGGAATTTTGCAATATCGCGTTGCAAGTAAGCTTTACGTTCATTAGGGTACCTGCATGCCAAATTTCAATCATCTATCTTACGCGGTTTAGATTTTTCATACAAAAGGATTTTCCCGCTAATTCCCGTTCCCGTGAGAATTTTGCAATATCGCGTTGCAAGTAAGCTTTAGGTTCATTAGGGTACATGCATGCCAAATTTCAATCATCTATCTTACGCGGTTTAGATTTTTACATACAAAAGCTTTTCCCCAATAACTCCCGTTCCCGTGGGAATTTTGCAATATTGCGTTGTAAGTAAGCTTTAGGTTCATTAGGGTACCTGCATGCCAAATTTCAATTATCTATCTTACGCGGTTTAGATTTTTACATACAATAGTTTTTTCCCAATAACTCCCGTTCCCGTGGGAATTTTGCAATATCGCGTTGCAAGTAAGCTTTACGTTTATTAGGGTACCTGCATGCCAAATTTCAATCATCTATCTTACGTGGTTTAGATTTTTCATACAAAAGGATTTTCCCGCTAATTCCCGTTCCCGTGGGAATTTCGGGAATTCCTTTCTTAGTGCACCTCTACGGTACCTAAGCTACGTCTCTTCCAAATTTCAAGTGCCTTCGTTTAGCCGTTTAGGCTGTGCGTTGATATGTCAGTCAGTCAGTCAGTCAGTTTCTCCTTTTATATATTTAGATTAGCGAAACAAATGAATAGTTAACGCTTCGATGTCATAGCTAGGTAATGTCATCAGGCTATAATTAACAATTATAAGTCTCCTATAAATATTTTGCTCCTTTATTGAAGTGTAGTAGTCCTACGGTATTATTTTGTCTCACATATTTATGTAAATTTATGTATTAAAATCATAATATCAAAATTATTTATTTATGTTCATCATTGGACGCTGTTAGATCGCATACTCGTTAGGCAGGTTATGCAAAAGCTTGTTAAAAATAGGTGTAGGAGGATTATTAGTTTCTTATTATATGTCACTACCATCATATACTCGTTAAATAGGTTTTTAGTTATTATTATAAATAACTGTTTACCTTTATCTTATCTATCTCTTACCTGCAATGATCCCGTAGCCAGCATTCTTCAAATTTTATTGCTATTCCGTTTTTAAATTCAATCTCTAGGGCATCATTTAACTGATTCACGGACTTAACAGCTGAAAATAAAATTGGAATTTAGAATTATTTTTGAAATGTTGCAATATATGCTTAAAATAAAAATAGCAATAAATGCTACTCAATAGAATAAAAACAAATTAATCAAATAACCTAATCAAATGATCCATTTAAAATATACACGTCCAAAGAAAAATTTGCAAAAACTTGACTTATTGTATCACTTTGAAAGACCTGTGAACAAATTTTAATTGCTATTGTGAAAATTCCGTTTCGAATGTTTCAATCACAATAGGTATCTGGCTTTACGCGATATAAGATGGATGATAAACGGAAACGAACATAAAAGGTAAAAGCTGAAGTTAAGAAAAAGACGAACCTGAAGTGAATTTATCATTTGAGTGCGATCTAAAGGAACTGAGAACGTATTCTATTAGGTCAAACCTCTGGCATGTTATTGTATTATAAAGGTTTTGATAGGTCTTATTTACGTATCAGTTTGCTGTGTTGGTGCCGGCCGAGAATAGCACCACCCCATCTCTTCCCGTGGGTGTCGTAAGAGGCGACTAAGGGATAAACCGGAGGATGGGCAGCAGCGTCCTCCGCGGACTACATGGTATAACTGCGGTCGCCAACCCGCCTGCCAAGCGTGGCGACTACGGCATTTTTCCCCCCGATGGTATGAGTTTGAGTGGAAAGCCTTGGGGGAGGCCTATGTCCAGCAGTGGACGTCTTTCGGCTGACATGATGACTTATCAGTAATGGTGGCCGTATTAAAAACAATACGACTACACGTCAAAAGCAATATGGTTTTACCGAGTAAAATAGATTATCATTTAACTTAACGCGAAGCAAAATAAAACTAATCCAAACCATCTTGCTTACACAATATGGGTCTGTACACTTATAATAATAGCAATGAAGCCTTTAGCAATGTAGCTGATACCCTAAACGTATTATCCACACTAACATTATAAAAAGACCATTTTTATTTTTCTGCGCAGTCGGAATCCCAGGAAGCGGGTAGTTTTACAAAAATAAAAGACGCCCAACTTGGTACGCGTTGAATTACTTTCCCGCTACTTCCTCTATTTTAACCCCTTAGGGGGTGAATGTTCAAAAATCCTTTCTTAGTGCTCGATTTCATGACGAAAGGAACCCCTGTACCAAATTTCAAGTTTCTAGGTAGTTACGGCTGTGCGTTGATATATAAGTCAGTGAGTCAGGTTTGCCTTTTATATATATAGATTTCGCGTTTCAGTACGCCTCGTGGTCAAAAGGCATAGAATTGACACAAGCGCTTGACGCAACCGTCCGGCAGCTTACGTCAATCCTTAATATTTTCGACGACGATAACGTTCTCGCAATGCACCTTGTCTATGGCCACTGTACACCTCTTTTTAGGGTTCCGTACCTAAAGGGTAAAAACGGGACCCTATTACTAAGACTCCATTGTCCATCCTTCCGTCTGTCTGTCTGTCTATCACCAGGCTGTATCTCATGATATATTTCGGTTGCCGCTATAACAACAATTACTAAAAACAGAATACAGAACCGTTATTTTTTTGCTGTTTTTTCTCGATATTAATAACGGCAACAGGAAGACGCTTGAAATATTCACTGAATAATTAGTTGTATGTTCACTTTAAAAATAAATAATGTAATTAAAATAAAATAATTGATTACATTTAATGAAAATTCAAAATAATTATTTAAGTGCTCTCATACAACAAACGTGATTTTTTAAGGAACCCTTCATGCGCGAGTTGGACTCGCACTTGGCCGATTTTAATTTTTAATTTATTCGTACTTACACATTTTATCGGGTACGAATCACTTCTTAAATAACGTTCACACTCAACGTTCTCTTCAACTACACTAATCAAATATCACACAAAGAGTATAGACCCGTCTAGCGTTTATCAGAGAAGAGGTCAAAATATGTTGTGTATACCTAATGTATCTACGTACATTCTTATCAGTATTTAGTCACCAACGTTTTGTTTCTTTGCACGCCTTTAATATTCGCACTATCTCGTTGGTGGTTGGCAACATTGCATTTGTAAGTTTTGGTGTTGTGTTTGGACAGATTTATTCGCGTGTTATCTAGGAATCTGACAATATATGGCTATCTATGGCTGACCATCATCCTAAATAACGTTTTGCAAACTGATACATTTCACAAACAAATAATTTAACAAAAATATTTTTTTCCGAAACTGTAAATATTTCACGATTTTTATACAACTAACCTAACGACCGCGGGTTGCGGGTGGTAGGACCTTGCGCAGGGTCCGTCCCGATCGTTACCGCCATCTTATCCATTAACCTACCGCCAAACAGCAGTGTTCGTATTGTTGTGTTCCGGTTTGGGGATAAGACAGCCGGCTAGCATAGAGGCATTTCATCTTAGTCATCAGGGTTGGCAACGCATTTGCAGTCTTAGAGTTGCAGTCTTGTGAATGCGAATGTCTATGGGGGGTCTCTATTGACTGCCATAAAGTTAAAGTTTCGATTATTGTTTGCCAAGTCGTTTTACATTATACGTATTAATAGTCATAATGTTTTTAGTCATACTTTTGAAGAGTATAAATTGGAATGTCAATTATTGCGGGTCATATTTGTTGGAAGTCATAAAATTCATAGTCATACCAATTTATGTCATAATAGTTAAACTTCATAATGTCAAAGGTAATAATAGAACTTGTAATAAATGTTATTAGGTCAAAACTTGTTAGTCATAACAGTATTGTGGGTCTCTATTGACTGCCATAAAGTTAAAGTTTCGATTATTGTTAGCCAAAACGTTTTACATTATACTTATTATTAGTAATAATGTTAAAAGTCATAATATTGAAGAGTATAAATCGGAATGTCAATTATTGCGGGTCATACCAATTTATGTCATAATAGTTAAACTTCATAATGTCAAAGGTTATAGAACTTGTAAGAAATGTTATTAGGTCAAAACTTGCTAGTCACAAAAGTACAACTTATACAACTGACAATAGACATGTATGATTAGACAGGGTCGACGGAGCTCCGCATCGCGGAGCTCCTATTTCTGGGTAGTTAAGGCCTTCGGCCTTGACGCAATACTAACCTAACCTAACCTATTGATTTAAATTTATCGTCTAAAGCAAGGATTTTTTGATATACGTTCGAATTATAAAGCGTTATGATCTGAAATTTTTATGACTTCCGATAGTTATGAACATAAATAATATGGGTACAAAAGTCTGACTTTCAATAATCGAAACAATAAATGTATGGCAGTCAAAGGGATCCCCAGTACAACACATACAACTTGAAGTAACTAACGTTTTTAGGGGCGACAATTACAGAGCAACGATTCGTCGTTATGATCAATCTGAATCGATTACGTGACGATTCATATTGCGATTGAAATTTGGATGGGATATTGCCACACACTGCAATCCATCGCTCGATTTCAGTATGAACCGACGGATTGTAACGACGGATCGTACCGTGAATGGGGCCCTTAAACTGTGCCTGCATAGTAATATAATAACTAAGACAAATAAAGCGGGTAGGAAGTATTGCCGCGTAAACGTACCTACATAATTTAATGTTTCGTTCACTGTTTAGTATTTGCAATCATGTCGGGCGAAAGTAACCCAATTAATACTCTTCAAAATTATGACTTTTAACATTATGACTAATAATAAGTATAACGTAAAACGTTTTGGACAACAATAATCGAAACTTTAACTTTATGGCAGTCAATAGAGACCCCTTTAATACTTTCGAAACATAAAAAAAATTTGTAATTAACATTTGGTAGAAAAACGGTATGAATTAAAATAATTGATACTATAAAAAGTATGTCCTAAAATGTGTCTGACTCATTTTAAACATGCCTTTGAATGTTATAGGGTTTTAGGTTATGACTTTTGTATATTATAATATATTACATTATGGATAATTAACGTTCGACTTATAAAGCGTTATGACTTAAAAAAATTATGACTTCCGATAGTTATGAACATAAACAAAATGGGTACAAAAGTCTGACTTTCAATAATCGAAACAATAAATGTATGGCAGTCAAAGGGATCCCGTCTATGGGTCACAGTTTCCACTTACCATCAGGTGGTCTGAGTGCTCGTTTGCCTTCTCTATGCCTGTTCTACAGGTGGTCAAAAAATTAATCCTAAAATATTTACAGTTTCGGAAAACATAGCGTTTTGTAAAATGATATAATATGATATAGTATTGTGAAATGTGGTTTAGCAAATGATTGGACGGCGACGCGATATTATATATAGTTCACATTGTTGAAGATTTATCTCTGTCGTCACAAAATTATTTATTCCACATCTTTCTTTCCACATAGCCCTATCTTGGGCATTTATATACCTTTTTGATATTTATTTTACCTCAGTAAGTTAAATTTTTACTATAAATACTAAGTAAAAAAAAAAATGCACTAATAAAGCACAAATGGCGGATTGAATGCCTAATGCAACTCAACTACTACCAGTAGACCAAATAATCAAACAGAAACTAACATAAACGGTGCAAAAAAAAGAAAGACAGAAAACAAAGCAAAATAATAATACTTTATGCAAAAAATACTAATAAAACAATAAATGTACATAGTAATGCATAATTTGTCGACGCGCTGGCCTAGTTGGTAGTGACCCTGCCTACGAAGCTAGCGGTCCTGGGTTCAAATCCCGGTAAGGGCAGATATTTGTGTGATGAGCGCGGATATTTGTTCCCGAGTCATGGATGTTTTCTATGTATTTAAGTATATATTTCTCTATATAAGTATTTATATCGTTGTCTAGTACCCATAGCACAAGTCTAGAGCTTAGTTTGGGACTAGGTCAATTGGTGTGACATTGTCCCCTGATATTTATTTATTTTATTATTTATTATTTAAATATAAATTTAAGCATATACACAGAAAATAATAGAATAATATATATTGAGCCGCCACACAGCATGTCGTTATGTAGGTAAGTACTCAAAAACATCTTATCACGCTGAAATCTATTAACAATAGAGTCGAGTTCCATCCATTTTGATGGAAATTTCGTTGCAAGATATGGAAATTCATTGGATCTTTTTTTATGGCATGGCAACAGCTGTTTGCACAACAACCCACAATCCTCCACCATGCTCTCTAAAACCAGAAGTCACGTGGTTCTAACAACAATCAATATGTAAATTGTCAATAAGAAAAATTGGACAATACAGAAATTTAATATCAGCAATACATCATGACGAAAACAATATGCGTAAAAGGAAAATATATATGTTATATAAAGAAAATATAATATGCAAGGATAGCAGAAATGTTTCGTAAAAGTAACTCAATACGCCCGACCGCTATTCGGAGTGAAAGGAGAAAGTGGTACGAGAAATGGACCGAGAAAATAATATGTATAGTCGAAAGCGCGATCCCTCTATCATATTTCCGCCCTCCACATAACGAGGAGGATTTCTGGGACTTGAGGGTTGAAGTATCGAGGTTTGTCCTACACTGGTATCAAGCTTGTCAAACGTAGGATAAAGTAGGTAACGTTTTACTAGCAATATTTACTTCAATAAACAAGTTTTGTGTATTTTTGGTAAAGCAGGGTTAGAGAAATATACAAATATTGAACTACGAGTAACGTGACCTTTGACTTTTTTATTGTACCGACGACTTGAATAACTACTACCCCGGGGATATGGCGTTTACACAATGAAGTGATTTCACCAGTGTCAAGTATATATAAGTACTTATAAATCAATATAGCAATACAATTCAACCTTCCCTAGGAAGATTGGGGGCAATGTTGTACGGTTATATAGACAGTAGGACAGAGGTCAAGATAGTTTTAACCTCTTTACCACTGCGAGTTCACTTGAAACGAGAAGTAAGATGTCAGATACACGAAATAAAACCAAGTCTTCTATCACTGTGTATTACAAAAGCTTAAAATGGACAAATCACAACAATACAAAATGAAAACAAATTACATATCCGCCATCTTTTAACGTTGCAAATGGCCCCACCTTTGACGTTGAAGATCGATCAAAACGAGAATGACGTGTTATTTCATAATTACTTATATGGTTTTGTTGGCATGACATGTGGCTAATAAACGGTCTTAATTATCATGTATAGCACAACTTTCAAGACCCCGGTACTGCAAGTAAGTGTTATGTTATGAGTTATGAAGTTGTTTGAGTCTGAAATAATCAAAACGTGTTCTTCATACAACAAAAACACAAAATGTATGTAAACAGTGATACTATCAGAATGTTATCACTAATATTTCAATATTTGTATATTATTAATGACATGTAAATATTATTTGTAAAATAATTTTGAACCATTCCCCATTATCCAAACGAACTGAAGTAGGGACACATAATACCCAGTTCATCAGTCCATCACACTCTGTTGAATTACACGTAAGTTGAATGGCTATGTTTAGATGGTGAAAATATCTTTTACATGTATGAAATGGATGTATTACGAGATTTTTGATAGGTAAGTAATTATATTTAAATTATTTTACCTATTATAGCTGTAGTCATCCTTGACAGAAAAAACCTACCAATGTATTATTTATTCCTGCGGCAGCTGCTAACAGTGTGTAGCACGTGAGAAATATTTGGCACGAAACATCTCCGACCAAACTATTCGTTTACGTTACGGGGCCATGTTTTATTGGTGTGAAATCGACGACACTTGTATTTATTGAGAACGTGACGCGATCAATACGATCCAGGCTAACGTTCACTTAACTTTGTTTACGCTCGTCAACAACATGAGACACAAAATGAACAAAATCGGCGAAAAACACGTTAAGCAACAAAGCAAATGAGCCGTTTTTTAACGCATTTTAACGCATAAAAGGGTGAAAAGGAGGTAGACGCACATTTTTCGGTAGTAAACTACCGTGCTTGATCAGCAATACAATGCAAACTTAACGCAACTTAAAAAAAAACGGATTAAATAATAGTTTCGTTGTTAATGCTAACAGGCAACCCTAATTGAATCGCGTAAAGCGCGGGTTAGAACAGTTCTGCATATTTTTTATTATTTTTTACGCTATACCATGGTAAACATCACAATATATTAGATTTACAAGTAAGCATGTCTGTATAGATAGTGAGGCCTTGTTAATTTTTTATTTAAATAATAGGTGAGCCTGGAACGATAACATGTTAAATATAATACAAAATGAAACTTGAATACCTTCGATTTGTAGCAAAACTGGCGTTCGCCCTATGTAACATCCTCGTCTATTGCATACCTATAATCAAAAACTACCCCAGATAAACTGGCGGACTTGTGCTGTAAGTGACCGAGTACTTTCACTCCATTATATTGTGTAGAACTATGTCAAACTCCGCCGTCTGATGAAATGGCTACTGGCATCTGCATTGTAGATATTATTACCCTACCCGACGAATCGAGTTTGCATTCCTTCCAACGAAGACCCAACTGAATAATTGCTGAGATTAAGTCCCTGCCGTTTAGTATGTGAACCGGGTTTTTACGGTTTATCGGATTAACGTGACCGCGGTCTTATTGGACATTTTTTCGGTCAATTGGTTAAGATAATACCACTATACCTACCTTATGTCCATGAAACATTTGTTTAAAGTTACCATTAGCATAGCATTTTCTTTATTAAAATACCTAATATAATAGTATTTTTCGTGCGTTAAAATTATTGCTAAAGGTATTGATCAGGGCATCTATAAATTACATTATGTCTTTACCCCTTTCATTACTGTATTGTTAAAATGATGACAGCTCTGAGTAATTTTAGAATCAGTAAAGTCATTATAGTACGAAATAATTGGGTCATTAAAATTGTAAGCGAAGCAACGTTAGGTTAGCTGGTATACGGTCGTAGACAACTGATATTTAACACTGAGCATTGAAGAGAGTTTGCAGTTGTTTATTAGTTCTCAATATGTAATTTCAATAGTTACCATTACATAAAACAACAAACTACTAAAGTTGAAAACGTTACCAGATAGATCCCAAATATTTACCTCTTCTATGAACAAGTTTGCACAAACGAACCCGTATGTGGTGACGATATCAACGTAACAATTTGCATTTCAACTTAAATGAGAACTTACAATGATCAAGAGTTGGCTTTATGAAAGACCAGCTGTTGCCCGTAGCTCCGTCCGTGAATAAGTCGTTTATCGTTATTCCCTTGGAAACTGACATTTTTTCCGGATAATACGTATATTAAATCGTTTCGATAGGTTCAATCTATACCTGAACCAAATTTTATTAAAATCAGTTCAGCCTTTTTGCTGTGAAAGCATAACAAACAAACAAACAGAGTTACTTTCACATTTATAATATTAGTATGGAACTATTGATTAAATAAATCATTCGACGCAAGGTTTTACTATGAGTACTCCTTTGAGTAGTGAAAATACAAATATTATTATTATTTACACTATATTTGAAATCATCGGCACATACATACCTGCGTAATTAAATAGGACGGAGGTTATGAAAAGTTTGAAGACCTTTTAGGCATTTTAAACAAAATAAACCATTGCCAACTTCATCCATATCAAATCAAAGTGGTTTGAGAGAGAGAGAGAGAGAGTTCGATTTACCCTGGCGTGTAGTGTTCCGGCTTATCCTATACAGAGTGTGTGTAAATAAACACTGTGTATATTTGCGTTTGATTTACGAGAAACATCGCGGTCTGCAGGAAAGCACGCGTCTCGGAGCTGTATATATTGAATACACGTTGTTATTGAATTACAGTTGTTTGCGTCTCGTATTCGGGGTTATTGTTTATCATGAACCTTTATATTTGACATTGGTCTAAGTGAGTTCTTGGTTGTTTAGATCTTTTGGTTTACTTTGTGCCTGAGCACCAGGGTTACAGTCGTAATTTTATCTGTTGAAGAAACTATTGTGTTTTGGCTTCTTATAGTTATAGACACAATGTAATTATTTGTACACCTTTCCGTGAAAAGGAAATTTTAACTGAGAACGTAATCTTCCATAAAATCTTTTGACAACTCTGTTTTGCGTTCAAGTCGTTGAAAACCAAAAGATGTTATTGGTTCATTTGGCGTCGACACTTAGCAGTTTCTACTCTTATTTCCCGAGGATATACTTAGCCATTTATCCATACTGCACCTCGATAAAACTACCTTCTGATACACTACCATATTTTGTTATGTAACGAAACATCGAAGAAATCCACTGAAACATGTTTAGGAGATAACATGTCGTTGTTGCGCGTTCATGTCGGTTGAATAGAGTGCCGAGAAGGATAAGATTTCCTTTCCAATATTTGATATCATATTTGTGCGCATTCTAAGCCCATTTTCAAGATGGCTTATGGCAAAAGATAAGACTTATCAACGTCTGCCTATATTTAAATGTCAATGTTTTCTCAAAAAAATGTGAGCCAACCAAGAGAGGTTTTGTATTAGTGAACATAAAATGAATACAATAGTTATGATGTTAGTCATATCAACCAAAGCTTATGGTAATGGCAGCAAGTTCTTTAGTGATTCAACTTACATCTTAGTTGATATATCAAACGTCTTGTTAGGCTCGTATGGAATCAAGACGCCTATGCACAATAATGACAATCTTGTTAGAAATTACCTTTATTTTTTAGTGAAAGCTTTTTGTCGAAGAACATTTCTGAAAATATTGAAGTAAGTAATTTACCTTCAATTACTTACATAAATATTTTCAGAAAGGTTCTTTGACAAAAATACTGATATTTAGATTTATTGACTTTATTAAAGTCTTAACTTTGTAACTGAAATATTTTTTAATTATCATTACCTAACCTGACCACCACTACGTTACTAATTAATAGACAGAAGGGTTGCCCGATCTTGGCTTGATTTTAATTGGAAACCGCTTTGGCCGTGCTCCAGAACTTAATTTGAAAGTTTTGTTTAATGATGGAAAACAATAACGTTCATCTTAGTATTATGAATGCAACACTTTGTTAATTCAGTTGACTGAATAAAATTGTAAACCCTATAGATGAAAACTAATCGGAGATTTGCTGCTCAGAAAAACTATGGTCTTAACGTTTTCGCATTGCTTCCTTTTTGGATTCTACTATTGGATTCTAATATAGGGTGCAAAAGTGGTGTATGACTATGAAAGATGACAGTCTGCATTTAAGTCGGTACATACTCATAGTTGAACACAATCACATACAGAAATCAGTTGAGTAAAGCAAGAAAGAAATAGTCTTACATTGAAATATTCCAAAACTCGTAAGTATTGCTTTTCGGAATAAGGTCAAACTGTAGCAGATTGATGTGGAGGTCAAGGGAAATCCAGACCAATTAGGGGGCAAGTTTTTTCATTAGTTAATGGTACCAATTTACGGCAACACGCGACGCTTGTTTACTGCCAGTTATTCTTTTAAATAACTCGCCGTCGAGCTCGTTGACGAATATTCACAGGTGGCGAATCTATAACAGTTCAACATAAAATAAAAACAATAAACAAATTCACGTTCCACACCCTCTTTCTTGCAAAGAAAACTGGTACTTTTATTTTTTTCGAGTAGTTTAGATGTAAGAAAATAACATTATATTATGGTACAGTAACAAAAAAGTGTAATTTTCGAATCAAAATAATAACTAAATATAAACAATATTTTATTATTTAGTAGCATAAAATCTTACTTTCCTTTCACCACTTATATTTAAACGACTCGAAATAATCGTAAATCCCGTTTTCTTTGCAAAGTGATTTATTACTCGATTATTTTTTAGTTATGTCTTATCAATTTAGCTATAACCAAATTAACCAATACCACGCGAATATTCGTCAGCCAATAAAAGCAGAACACTGGTACATTCAAGTTCAATAAAACAGTTATAATTTGCTGTTTAACAGAATCACATGGTTGGTTTTCTTTACATTTATTTGAGAACCTAAACAAATCAAGTACAGTTATTGTTAGCGTGAATTATTTTAGTTTGACTTGCTCTTACTTGGGGGAAAAACGCCTGGATTGCGAACAACCATTTAAGGTACAGTTAACGCATAAATAAGTGATCGTTTATGTACCTTTAACGTCGTATTTGAAATGTCATACAAAATTGTAAAACGATTGAAAGCGACAAGGTACCTAAATTATCATTATATGCTGTTGACTGTACCATCGGAAACCCGAAGTTTGTCAAGCTGAATTTAGAATTAGTCCAGTTGGCTATTTAATGATTTATTAACCGCCAGATAAAGAACCGAAGAAGCATAAGATGTCTGATCTTATGCTTCTTGTATTAAGTATAGCGTGTAAAGAGATTTAGTATCAATTTCACCAAACGATGTTAAATTTAATGTTAATCGACTGTTAGTTCATACATTTTCACCGCTGTTAACGCTCTAATCGTCTGTTAAGTGGTTAAGACCGTTCGGTGAAATTGGTACTTAGCCTACTAAGCTCCATTATATCATTTGTATGCAAAAATAATTTCCACTTCATTAGATGTAAAGTGGCCTTTTGTACCTTGTTTGTTGTGTATTGTAATGTAAATAAACTAAACCCTAAGAAACAACAATAAAAATACACAATATTTCAATTTATGTAACAAGTCTAAATAAATGTTTATCTATTTCTATTTCTAAGTAACGAGCGACTTGTAATGATGCTATAGGTCAGGGGTATACTACTTGGTTTCTACACATTGCGATCGTATTGTTTTATCTCGTCCGCTATTACTGTCAATTAAATAGAAGCTAAGTATATAATACCATTAACATTACGATTACAAAATGTGTAAAGTCAATGTAGAATAAGGTCGCTGTCTACGATTGAACAATGATGAATGGAGTCGTAATAATTTCACAGGTATGTTATTGAGAATACGAATAATATTTTACATTGAACTGGCACGTGACTTAATTACTAGTCGAAGATACATGTAAACAAGATTCCCCGAGACAGTAATGGGATACGTGGGGGGACGCCCCGGTGGAGACGAGAGACACGGTTTTGCTCTATCTATCACGGTCGACAAATCAATTAGTGTGCGGTAGCATGGATCGGTATCCATGCTACCGCACGCGCAGTGGACGTGACTCTGGTCAAAAACCATATCGTTTTTACCGTCTAGAATACAGGCCCTGTACTTTTACTAGTAATTAGTACGAGAGCTAAGTTCTTTGCTTGTTATGCTTATGATAAAGGATAGTGTAATTTTGTGTGAAACCGTTGTTATGCCTTAAGTTGTTTTTCTTTGTAGAGCTTTCTCGCTCCAAAGTCAAAAAGTCAAAGTTCTTTATTCTTCAATTTAGGCATAATATAATGCACCTATGAATGTCAAAAAGCATTACCACCGGTTCGAAAAATAAAACTCTTGCCCCGCGTAAGAAACTCGGCAAGGTATATTTTTTTCAAGAAAAAAGGTTTACATCATTACATAATAATTATAAATAGTTTACAATATCACAGTATTTTGGCACAGTAGGTACCTTTTTTAAGCGTAGGTAAATTTATGCGTAGATTACTCATGCAGGACGGACGACTCACCGCCAAACATCCCTATCCATGATATAATCGTTTACTTTATCCATAGTCTTTAGATTGTAGTCTTAATATTGAATCTCCATTTAGGTAAAGCATACGACATTTCATGATTTGAATTGAAAAAATACGGTGGTTACAGAAGCTGAAACATAAGCCTAATGATTTGAATGGTAGAAACGGAAGCAGAAAAAAGTCTTTTTTTCTTTTATAAGAAGAGTTTCGCTGAAAAAATATTAATCTCTTACCGCTTCGCTACTTCACAGAGCTTATACAGGACACGCAACCTAAAAACAGGTGTCCATTACGTAGCAACGTTATGAAATACGAGACTAACAATGCCCGAAGCCCGGCAGCCATTTTGACCACTAATGAAGGTATTGGATTTTTGGGATGAAATCATTAACGTTATTCTCTTACAAGAAAACGCAAATTTGCTCTATTCGACTGTTCGATGAAGCGCAAAATACACAGAACGCGTGCGCGGGTTGGTCGGAAGTACAGCGTTTCTGTTCGCCTGTCACAATGAAAGAAAAGACGCGGGTGGTAGGACCTTGTGCAGGGTCCGTCCGGATCGCTACCACCATCTTATCCATTAACCTACCGCCAAACAGCAGTGTTCGCAATGTTGTGTTCCGGTTTGGGGATAAGACGGCCGGTGTAATGTAGCATAGAGGTATTCCATCTTAGTCCTCAGGGTTGGCAACGCATTTGCAGTCTTAGGCTTGCAGCCATAAAAAAAAAAAAAAACTCGCAGAATGCGTGCGAGGGCCGGGCGCGGGTTCATACAAGAAACAACCCGACCCGCGCCCGCATTTAGTATGTTTTGCGCTAAATTCCTAAGGAGCGGCAGGGCCGCAGGCCAAGTCATTGTCTGTGGTCTGTGATGTTAGGTACTGGTTTAAACCCGACCTATGATGGGGCAAACCGATGCCTAGGAGAATAAGAAACCATAGAAAATTAAAACTACAAGGATTATTTAGTTAAAGAGGAAGGCGGATTCGATAACAGCTTTGTATTTTAATTCGGCTAAGACTTGTACTATTCAAAACCACTTTACGCGGAAATTGGAACTTAATAATTTGAGGCCAACATTACAAAATGAGATGGGTGATATCTATAACCCACTTTAACATAGTTAAAAACAATACCATACACTGCGACAAGATCAAATACGATTTGAATTTTAACGTCTAGAATAGAAGCGCTACTCAATGAACCTTGATTCTCTGTAAAACTCTGTGATTTTTAAGGCTTGCCACGCGCTACGAGAAAGACTAAACGTAAGCGTTTCTCTATTTCATAACAAATATTAGCTACGAACTTTGATCTTGATAATTATAAAGGCAAAGTCGAAGTCACGTATTGATACAGTTATCGCGTGTGTACGTTATTGAAGGAGAATGGAGATTTGTATGGAACTTGGTCTATGAGCGGCCAAGGATAACTTTAATATCTGACGATGTAGGTCTTGCTGGTACTTGGTGCAAGTTTCATTGCCGTGACTTAATTGTAACCCAAATAAAAGATGATTTTCTTTTAGAATACTTTGCATTGTTTTAATAATTATTGACATATATTGATGATCTAAAGGTCTCAAAGTGAAATATTTAGCAAATGTAAGTATATATTTTTTTCAATTAGGCAATAAGGTACAGATTACAAATATGACTATACAAAACATAATCAACGGTGTATAATTAAACTTAAATCGTGCTGGTAACAGAATATCTTCTGGTTGGTTTCTTGTCCAGCCCAGATTATCACATCGTTTTTTTGGTGGTCAATCACTCGGTATTAATACTAAGTTCTAGATCTGAAATGTCTTCATCGAATGCGGACTTGACTTTAAATTATTCCTTTTTTAAAACCGATACAAAAAAAAGATTTTTCCAAAAAGTATTCCATAATATCAGAGCTTTTATACGACACTAATTTCATCAATGGCCCCTGATAGGCCAAAGGCCACTTCTTCATTACTTGGAGGACCGAGCGTCGCTCGAGTTGAAAACGTTTTTTTCCGAAGATGACCGATCTATTTTAGGAAGAGTCATAAACCTTTTTTTACATAGAAGATATTCTAGATGTTTTGGGAATGTCAGTATATTATTTTCTTTATTATACGTATACTTTAAAAATATTTAAATGTCATATTTTCAATGTACTAAAAATAAGCGTTATCACCACCCATATAAATAAAAAATATCTTCGCACTTTAGAAAAAGAGCTTCCATAAATCCAGAGATCCTACTGATATAAATGGACAAAGCAAGCTTCAGGGTGACCATAAAATAAATTTCGCGGCGGACTTTTAACTCGCGTTTATCTAAATTGTTGCTTATACGGCGACGTTGCGCGATCTAGGGGCTTTACTTGCAGCTTTGTGTCGCCATGTTGATGGTAGATAACATTTATTTAAGAAAATGATTCAAATTGTGAAAAACATCCAATAAAATGTGCGTGCACATATTTTAAAATAATAAGTAATCATTGTAGCATAAAAAGTCGAGGATTTTTTTTTACATTTTTGAAAGTATAGTACATTGTTCAACAAGGGACTAAATCTAGCCATAATGACACGAGATGTTTAGCCACCGAAGCGAAGCGCGGGTGGCTATAGGTCGAGTGTCATATCTCGAAATAAATAATTTTAAAGCTTACTCTACAGAATTCCTTTTCCTCAAATTCACAATACCAACGGCCTAGAGTAAAACTACCTCCTCTTTTCATGGTATTTCTTGTATTTAAGGATATAATTTATCAATGACAAAATATTTACATTAGAGCAATTTATAAAATGTTCTACAATACACACATACTAATTCATCCCTTTTTGTCATTATCCCATAAACGTTTTGATAAAAAATACTTAAATTGAAAGTAATATTATATGAAATAATCGTATTACTATAATTACATGCATTATCGACGAAAAACCATCTTTTCTTGTTCTAAATATATTAAATTATCACGCAAATCTTTGAAAACACTTTCATTCCATAATTACTCACATGTCCGTTTCGTGTAAACATATTAAAATCATAAGTGAGATTTTTATTGCTGTCGAAAATGTAACAATACTCATGTTTTTTTATCAGTGGCGACATCTTACGATAGCAAGGGTGTGAGTTTTGTGGACTCACACGCAGGTCTTTCTTGTTTTGTTCAAAGAGTTATTGAGTAAGACGCTAGATGGCCCTTATCGATACAATTCGATTGTGTTTATATCATTGTAGTAATGTCGCAGGCGTAGTTCATAAAAGTTAACTATAGATGGCGCGATCTTTCGATTCAAAGCTTCTGACACATAGAATTAGTTCATTAATCTGACGTTAGGTGTCAGTATGCGTACAGCTTGAATAATCTCAGCATTCTCAGCTGATGTTTTTTTACTTTCAAATGGGGTAACGGATTTCACTTGCGTACAAGCTATCTTACTCACTGTTTTTAGTTGGTTTCCTTCGTTACTGTGTTCAAGTTGACCAAAACACATCAATCACTGTCGTGTGTAGTCTATTTTATGCTCATAACCACCGTATAGTTCCTTTAAGTCACTTAAATATCGTTTATATAAAAATGTTTCTAGCCCCCGTATTTATAATTGTTTTAGTCGACATCACTTTCCGCGCACAATCATACTGTATTATGAATATTGTTAGGGTTCTCGATTTTAAATACCTATTTGTAAGTATTTTATGCCTATTTTAAACAGGCACTCGATGTAGACAGTGGCAGTGGCGCCATCTCTTCTTGTCGCTTTAAATGCCTGCATATTTAGCCAACAGGTTCAAACTCGAAAACCATTTATTACTAATTGGACCATACATAATAAAATGAATTGATCCTTCTTATAATTAAATAGACTCATATTCGTAATTATTAATCGTGTTTCACAATTATTATTATTTTTTGGTATTTTTAGGTTATTTATTTCCACGACCTAAAAATTTTCTATAGACAATTACTGAAAATGGCGATAATCATCTATTCACAAACACCGTGATTGGCTGTTTAGGGGTTTCCAAAGTATTTTTTTTTAAAAAATCCTAGGGATTAATAAGGAGCTTTACTCCCGATATGCAAAGACTAAAGTAACATTTTCAAGAGCATGAGAAGTGAACAAATTAATAAATGAGATTCAAATAATTAATAAGGTCAATACTTTGGGGTAATTAATAATATCTTGAATTTTCATTTATCCTATATAACTAAGTAACTGCCTGCTTGCACCTTGCCAATTATGTCGTAGGATTGTTTTACAGAGTAGAACAGCGCCCGTTAAATAGCGAAGTGAATTAACCTTAGATAATTATGATACCATCATAAAATTGACATAATAGCTATTTATTTTACTTGATTTCGCCCGCATTAACAAGCTACGTAATTGCATACCATTGATAGCAATAAATTAACACCATTTATAAATAGTTCTTCACACTAACCGATGGTTGTCCATCGGAGCATACTTCTATAGTGTGAACTCAAGGAACGCCGGTCAGTGTCCCATTCCATTACCAAATTAAAGTTGTTTGAAGGGTATCTGTGTGTTGGCTTTGGCTCTATGTTCGCCTTTCTTTTTATCCGGGACTCCCATAGTACTGTGATTAGTAAAAACATACAAACTTATCATAGTATAAAACAAAGTCGCTTCCCGCGTTCTGTCCCTTCGTATTTACGCTTAGATCTTTCAAACTAACGGATTTTAATGGTGTATCCATCAAACGATAGAGCGATTCAAGGGGAGGGGTTTTATGTATAATCAATTCTGGATTACGTACGGGTGTTACAGAAAATTGAAATAAAGGGTCGCCAATAATAACAATAAAAATAGGAACAATCAGCAGAAAAATGTGGACAGTCGAAGAGCTCAAAACTATCGAAACACGATTCTAGTTATTCTCTTCTTTTGGGAATAACTAGAATCGTGTTTAGATAGTTTTGAGCTAAGAGCGTGTGTGGATAATTTTGAGCGCTTCGTTGCCTAAATACACACATCAAAAATACCTAGGGATATTTTTATCCCTAGACAGTTTTGAAAATTTCAATATAGGTATAGGTATATTACTACTGAGTCAAAACATCAAATTTATCTAGGGATACTGAGATTTGATATGTATATAAACAAATAATCAAAGCGTACTCGAAGTCTGCGGGCTAACGAAACTTTAAACAGAGAGGACACGTTTATCTAATCCACGGGTATCAAACAGAGCCACTAATCATGTTTGGCCAAAGGGTCGGCCGACACCTGCTGTCCAATTTGTCAACGTCAGGCTTGTCTGCCGAGCTCGCGCTTCCAATTTCTTGCTCCTGGGTAAACCCGATTGGATAGTGAGGTGCACCTACACAAATACCTATAGATATTTTGCATCTGCTTATATGCATGTTTAGAAACTTTTATCTAAGGGTTAACAGCCAAACATTGGTCATTATAAGAAAACTACTATGACCCTTATGACTTAATACTGTAGTATTATTATCGAAAGTGGTGAATAGGGTTAACTTGCCGTGTTGGTGTGTTTGGGTCAACACTTGCCAATCAAATTTAAACTACTTTCCCGTATCGTAAATAGGCTAAACTTTGGAGTACATATTTTAACCTGATGACAATGCATTATTATGGTATCTAAGAGCTGATCCGATGGAGTCAGAAGGTAGCAACAGAATTTCCTCTCTACTTAACGTAGACCCACCATTCACACCAAGTTGGTACTCGGTAGTTTGGTCTTGATAAGTAGATGATGACTGTGCAAAAGTATAGCCAGCATCAAAAATTGTCTCAAAAATGTTTTTTAACTGGAACTGACTGTAAATTCCATGACGTTAAACGTTCATGTTTATATCGCGTAGCTCTAAGGTTCTGGCGACGCTTTTTTCAGCTACGATATTTTCTCGTCAGAAGCGCTAGTAGACACGCTCTTGGATTTGTTGATTAATGAAAAGCCTGTCTAATGTTTAGTTATAATCAAAATAGGATTTTTTACTCAAGAAAGGAACTATAACCATCGTTTTCTTCCAGTTAACTACTTCATAGAAGTAAAATGTTTTCAGTTGAAGTAATACAAATCGTTCTTCTTGACGTGAAAAAAACTGGATGAGGAAAATTAACCAATATAAGCAACTATTGTTTTCTAAAAAACGGAGAAATACAAGAGTTTTAAAACAGACTTATTGGTATTACGCGACGCGTTAACAAAACAATACGACCGCGGTTTTTAGCTATTGGCATAGTCCTTTCCGATGTCAGAGAGTTTACTGAACTTATGTCAGCGTTATAATTAAGAAAGTTGTTCTTGAGCACATTTGCAGTTCCGGCTTAGAATATAACCTATTATGGTATTGTTTTTAAGTGAATAAGAGCTATCGTAACGTTGTGTTAAAGGCAATATGGTTTTACCGAGTTGAATAGAGGCCCTGCACTAAAAACGAATAATATCGAATTACGAACCCTGTTATGCAGTGGCTATTGTTCTTTTATCTTGTCGTAACACAAAATGTAGTACCATCACAAACGTGTATAATTAAGGCGCTATACAACATAATCCATCTTTATAATAACCGTGCCATGCTTTACTGGAAAAAAGTAGACATTTCACCTGGTTCGAGTCTTGGGGGCTTCCTTCCCTTTCACTCTTAACACTTTACCATACTGTCA
Source organism: Acleris sparsana (assembly GCA_923062465.1). NCBI lineage: Eukaryota > Metazoa > Arthropoda > Insecta > Lepidoptera > Tortricidae > Acleris > Acleris sparsana. The sequence continues at coordinate 10,449,876 of OV281289.1, forward strand.
TACCGCTTGAAAGCAACCACGAGAAAAACACAGCGCTAAGTAAATTCAAACTTTGAGTTAGTAAACAATTTACGAAGTAAACGTAAACCCATTCTCCGTCGTGTAAAGCTAACGGATTACCAGCACCAGCTAGAAATCTGTGAAACGTTCCATTTCACGCTAATTGAACTCTGTATCAACGGTACCTTCGAGGCTTTACAGTGTCATTATGTTCGACAAACCATGGTTCATTCAGTCCTGTGCGACCGCAATTGAAAGAGCTTTTCAGGACGTATTTGATGAATGTGGTTTGACAGGACTACATACTGTTGAAAGCGTTGGTTGAAATGTCCTTACAAGTAACAAATTGTTTAATGTAGTAGGGAAGTGGAAACTGTTTTGATAATGTATTAAACCTCAATCATCATTTACTAAAGAAAACAGTGCGTAATTACTTAGTACCTTTTACGCCATTGTTCGTGAACAATTATAACCATTATTAAACACCTCACTATTTTATTGAACATAAATAAAAATATTTATCGGATGCAAAACCGATCTGTCATACTATTTTTAGCAGAAAAACTAGTTTTTTACTTTCCCAGGCCCCCAGGTGCTGATACATTGTTCTTTAAGTTTCTATTTTTCTATTTTGCTGGAGCTATTTAAAATCAAATGCGTTATATAATTGCTATTCTTAGGTTAGGTTAGGTTTGATGTATAAGCGATATTATTCGATATTATGAAAGTTCTGCGTTTTGATCAATTCGGAATTATATAGCGTACCCCACTTTTACACAACTGAGTCTACCACAATTTCCTAAAATACGACCTTCAAATAACGAAGCGCCACAGGAAAAAATATAAGAGGGATTGATGTAATGATCGCTGTCACACTCTTTCTGACAACTGTCAGTATGTTTGTTATGCCAAAGAGAGGGTGTATAATTGTACTTACTGTCTATATCAAAATTTTCTTGGTGTGTGACAATAAAAGATTTCTTCTGCTTATTCTTATGCTGTCACAAAGTCCGTTACAGAACACTTGACAGTGACTTAACAATTATTAGGGTAATAAATTTTAATTAAACTCTTTGGTAGTGAACAAACAGGCCCAACTGAAATCAGTTTGAATATGAATTTAATAATTTTGTACTTACCACATAGATTCTACTTACTACTTATTTGTATATTGTCATTAACAAAACACGGTTGCTAACGCTGGAAAAATATTCTCCAACGTAGGTAATATTAAAATGTAGAAAATAGATATTTAAAGGAGATGTAGGAAATCAAAGACTATTCACGCAGCCAAGGGGAATCGGGCTAAATTAAATAATCCGTTTAGATACATTTCTGACGGGATGAATTTATCGGCTTCAAATTGATTTAAAATTTATTTCTGAAAGATTTTTGCAAAATATCAGGCGTTTTTTTACTACAAACATTACACAGGTAAATTATTACAAAGTTTAAATACAAGAACACAATGAGCTTCGAAGACGTCAAATGTTAACACGTTGGTTATTAGGCACCAGGCCTATTTTCGATAATTGTTTCCAATCGGTATCTTAATTTTGTTTTACCCAAAATCAGACAAAATATAACAACATCCATTTTGAGTTATACATTGATAATTTTAAATATAGGTTTACACGACAGTTTAGGCCCCCTATTCCACTGTTATTACCTACTACTAGCTAAAAACGATCTCATAAACTGACGCCTATGTCTAATTCTATGTATTTATGTCTATCTAGTTATATGTGGCTTCGATTGATGGACTGACCGATATGAAGCTATTTGAATCGGAATAGTTCTAATGCTGGTTTCACACCGAGGCAGAACAGTAGACAGCAAAGTACTGGGGTGCGGGTGCGTTTCTCTCAAAAACTCGGTCGGTCGGTGAATGTTGCAGCGGCAAGTTTAAGTAGTTCCGTCAGGGCGAACCAAACACATTTTAGCGCGTGTATTTTCAATTTGGCAGCATGGCTTCAGTCGATAAGATTAGACGTATAAGGCAGCATAAGGAAAGGCACTACATGCTTACACGGACCAAAAAAAACGCACGAACGTTGCGCTAAAAAGGTGTGAAGCATGCGAGGTCGGCACTTTCGTTCGTTATACACGACTTACCGCACGCGCACAGATACACTATTTAGATAAGACAACGCGTCGAGGCACATCACTAGTGACAGTTATTTACTTGTTTGCGTGTGCACTCACAAAAGACCAAGATTAGGCGAGATTACGTCAGTTTTTTTAAAGTCCGTGCTTTCTTACATAATTAAGTTCTTAGTATAAGAAGAATTCTTCATAAAGACCTGCACATACCAATGAAGAAAAAGGGAAACGAATAATTCGTAATGCTGACAACTTGTACTTACCGCGGCTGCGTACAAAAACATTTGGATCTAAAAATTATAAAGTATGAAGAGCACGTATATACGTAAATACGTAAACAATTATAGAAGCCATTACCTTGCATAGTTTTACTGCAGCAATCAATTGTATTTTACTTCTACCCGTTTAATTTTGAATTTATGAGCATTATGCTTTATTTACAATCTGTTATGTAACTTAGTTTTAACATAATATTACCATAAGTAATAAAAATGCTCACTGGACAAATGCTGCTATAATTTTAATAAGATCTCAATAAGTGAAATGGCTGTTCTTTGAGACAATAAAATTTCTTTAAACAGATATGGCTATCTTCACAACCAAATTAATAACAGCTACCGTAACGTCAAAAGTATCCAAACTCAAAAGTGATCTACACATCGTCATCTAAAAATATCAGAAGTTATTAAGATCAATACGTAAAATCAACGAAAGCGATAAAAAACGAATTAAACTAACGAATTAAAATTCGATCCTACCGCCTATGTTAAGTGCTTCGTTGAAAAAGTGTTAGTCTGATTGACAAGTCCAATTAGGCGCAATTTAGGGAATCGCGCTAATTCGAGGGGGCGCCGAAAATACGGGTTTAATTTGAGAATAAGGCACGTAACACACTACGGGCACGTAACACACTACGGCAAGTCAATATTCATGGTTTTTTAAATGCCGCTGCACGCCGTTAAATACGTATCCTAGCTTACTATATCTCTTCAGTGGCATTGTACCGCCAACAATGTTATTAAATTGTAAAACTTCCCATTCTCGATTTATATTCCAATAATATTTTTAATATTTAGTACAGTCAGCGTCATATAGTTGGTAGCATCCAAAGTAGCCAAATAGTTCGTTACACGCCCTTGTTACTACGGTAATAATGACGTGTAACGAACTATTTGGCTACTTTGGATGCTACCAACTATATGACGCTGACTGTACCTGTCAATTATTTGGAGTATACTGTAACTTGATTATTGATTACTTCTTTTCTTCCGTTCTTTTTAATGTTTGTTGATTTGTCATTAATAATTTACGTATTGTATAATAATTATACAAACACTTTAAAAAAAGTAAGTCACGGATCTTTGAGAAAGCAAAAGGCTCGTATCTTCAAAGATCTCATCTCCTTGTAACGGTAAATAATTAACCATAAACAAATCTATTATAAATGTAGTAATCTACCTAATATATGTACCTATTGGTTATTATAAGGTGGCTACACCTTAAACAATCAACAATCTTTGGTTGTGAGTTGGTGGCTATATTTTAATTTAAAATATGGCGGCGGGGTAGCTTACTTAGTCGACGTATAAAATGGTTGTTAACATTATTGGCTTCGTCGAGACATCTTATATGTAAGTGCCCATTGTTAGCTTATTTTTGTGCTTACCTCCTTGATTTCCTTTTAATTGGAAAGATAATGGTAAAATATTTATTTATTTTATTTTATCTAGCTTTTCCCGCTACCTTAATTTTATGAGAAATTGTACGTACCATAATTATACCTACCAATAAAAGAAAGATTATTTTTGTGTTTTTGTGAACCAAAAACAATCGAAAGATAAAGATAAAAGATAAAAGATGTTTATTCAGTAAGTAGGCCGCACGGGCACTTTTACACGTCAAAATCTACCAGCGCGAAAAGGAACCTAATTAAATCTTGTTACATCGTTTACCTACTTGTAAAACAAAAATAACACGATTTTACTTTTCTCACTCGTATCTTATTGAAATACAAAGTTTATTTACCAACCCTATTAAGTCAAAGTAAAGTTTAAATTTAAGGCAAACACATTAGTGATATACGAGCCTCGGAAAGTTAGTGCGAAACACCGTCCCAGTAATTCTTGTTCAGCCGCTAATGGACTCTGGGGGGAAATAATCTTTTCACTTATATAGTAACGGTGTTGCCCGAAAGTGAATCAAGAAATATTATCGAAAGCATTTACAGCTGCCTGTGAATTATTTATAACACAAATAAGATATTTTAATGATAATGACCCGGCCTATGAAGTTAGCGGTCCTGGGTTCAAATCCCGGTAAGGGTAGATATTTGTGTGATGAGTGCGAATATTTAATTTTGTTTCTAAGTCATGAATGTTTTATATGTATTTAAGTATATATTTCTCTATATAATGATTTATATCTTTGTCTAGTACTAATAATACAGTCAAATAATAATATTTGTGAGCCACCTTAGTTCCAAAGTCAATCTGACATTCTACAACAGTCATTTGTAATTGACTTGACATCTCTAATGACAATGACATCTTCAAGCAGATTTTCTTTGAAATGGGTAGCAATTTAATGTCCGTGTCGTGTCCGTGACCGTACAAGCCTAGAGCTTAGTTTGGGACTAAGTAGGTACGTCAATTGGTGTGACATTGTCCCATGATAATCTATTATTATTATTTTATAAAATTAATGTATGTATGTATTTTATAAATTCCCAATTAACAATAATTAAAAGGGTCATCGATAAATGGCTTCCTTATTGTTAACAGTGCCCACTTCAATGACTATTCATTTAAACAAAACAAAACGATTTAAATGGTTACTTTCTACATAAAGTTAAAACGTTGTCAAAATGTTTAAAGTATTTAGCCGACCGACGTAACAGTCTTATTATGACTATGCCCGATTTTTAACCTTCGTCTAATAACACAATTGGCTTTTGATATTACTCAGACTGTAACATTATTTTTTATTTCGCATGTGTCAGTGCAGTGTGTATTTTTATGGGTGCGATAAAGGTGGAACATTTTATTTAATTAGATTTCAAAACTGTATAATTTACCTGCCTTGCATGTTTCTTCTTCTATTTAATCTCTATTATGGATATAATTATGCTTTAATAGTATACATAACAACACATTAAATGATGTCCGCACCACAGACCACGGCCGCACCAAGTCCAACCCTACTACTAACCCTACTACTACCTACAAACGTTTGTCATTGGAAACAAAACGCCATTATTATTATGGAAAACTTTGAATGGTCTAAATGTTCATTTCAGATAGATGAAACGATTCTTTTTAAACATAACTTTTTGGTTTGGGTCCACGAGCGTACTGGCAACACTTAAACGGCTGAATGGACATCACGAAAGTAAACAAAATATTAATAAAACAACGACGTATAAAAATGTATTTATTTCAAAAGACGTTTTGTACTTAAGGGTACATTAAATATTTACAGACATGGTATTGCTTATTTAAAAGTCCTCTGAAACTATTAAATACTTATAACGATAAATCTATTAGGTACTTCATTGGAATGACACGCTTCACTATATTTATTCTGTGGATTGGTTTTTTACTATAGTCACTGGATGGATATCCCAGTGCGTTTCATTTGGCAACACTCAAAAAGATAATTTCAACATTATGTACTTAAATAGATATTAAACATATTTACAATGTTGGCTAGAATAAATTTTCATAGGTATACAAAACTATTTTTGATTGTACAATAAATACTGGTTTTTATAGAAGTGAATGTTTATTTACAACTGGTAACTAAAGTATTACGCGAGGTAAACTAAAACGACTAATATACTTTAGTTTTTTACTTAACAATATGTAAAGGTGGTCGCGTAACTTATTTCATTACGAATAATAATACTAATATTTGTTGTCCGATTTCGAGCAGGAAATGCATACCCTGTCAACTTTTGGTAGTATAAATATTTTAAATAATAACAAAACATATAATCAAATCAATAAAAAATCTCATGTACAACTATATCAATCTGTGATAAATAAAAAGTTTTACAACCCAGGTTAGTCAATATCTCGGGTAAAAACATATACTAGTGCAGAGTTACCAACTTTACAAACAAATCCTAAAAGTAAATGCAAATACTCAGCGGTCAAGTGGGTATTAGCGGACTAGAATTTCCCAAATGGCCGAATTAACACTTGATTAAAATTTGGCGAGTACTTAACTGTTTCTTGTGTTTACACTGAGCAATGTTGACTGTTAAAGTCGTTTACAGCATGTTCTCTTGTAGGAACTTTTCTAAGCCGTGGTACAAGTGAGGCCTCACACCGACTAAACCGTGGTCTTCATCCGTGTAGCTCTGTAAAATGAAAAACATATCACTTAATATCTATATATCTATCGCCTCAGATGTTATAGTTACGCCACTGCCACGTGGTATTTGGTCCTGAATTTTTTATGTTTTCTATGTACGTAAGTACCTATTTATTTCTCTATGGGTATGTTTATCGTCGCCTTGTACCCATAGTACAAGCCTAGAGCTTAGTCAGAGACTAGGTCAATTGGTGTGACATTGTCCCCTGACATTTATTTATATATTTATTTGTTTAATTAAAGGGCTAACGAGACGAGACATGTCGTCGATACGATGGTAAACGACAAAGTAACTTTGAGTTAAAAAAAATAGCTACACCCATTTTTATGCACCCTGAGGCGGCGGGCGGGCGTGAAGCCTGTGATAAAAGCAACCGACAGTGTTAACGGAAGGCCTTTTAAAATGTAATAGACCGTCTTAACATAAGATGACCTTACCATTTGAGTGAAGTAGACGTCTTCCCGCTGCAGCAGCCGAGAGATCAGCATAGCGTGCTGATAGTGCACGTTGTCGTCCGCAGTGCCGTGGATCAAGAAGTAGCGCTTGTTTCGATACGCCTCCACCTGGACATCACAAACTCAAGTTTGCTATCGGTAGGTCAAGGGAGCTATATTGATTATCAATACAGCGCGCCATTTATGATCGTGTTTATCGATGTGGATAAACGTGGATGAAACCTCTGTCACTTTCTGACTAATATGTAAGAGTGAGAGTGACGAGTGCTTTATCTACCGCAATAAAGGCGACCATAAAACGGGCCATGTATTCATTGTTTTTCGATGTCGCAGCGGATTTTTTTTTTAATTTATTTATCGTAAGATGCAAACGCTATTTAGAACACATTCGCGATAAGGAGATGTTTTATACAACAAGTAATTTGTCTTTTTCTGCCACTCAAGATATGCACTATAGCATGTTATTTCATAGCCTCATTTTATAACATGATTGTGCTTTCACGACGTGTAGTGTGGAGCAAAAATGATTTTAAAACCTATAAATGTAGGAACATTGTGACTCACCACATCATTAGTCAGCAGAGAAGATGCAGCGTAAGCTGCTGGATTTTGCTGAGGCGTGTCCATGTAGCGTTCAGTGTAGATGGTATCTGGAAGCGTAATGATAATGATTACTTTTCCTCCCTATATTTTTAGCATTTTTGTTTTATGGCATATAGAAGGCAAACGAGCACACAGGTCACCTGGTGGTAAGTGAAACTGTGACCCATAGACATTCGCTTTCACAAGACTGTGAGCCTAAGACTGCAAATGCATTGCCAACCCTGAGGACTACGATGGAATGCATCTATGCTCGTCATTACACCGGCCGTCTTATCCCCAAACCGGAACACAACATTGCGAACACTGCTGTTTGGCGGTAGGTTAATGGAGAAGATGGTGGTAGCGATCCGGACGGACCCTGCACAAGGTCTTACCACCCGCAGCAGATCAGCAACGTGCGAAAGCCTTTTTTTATGATAACAACTAACAAGTTAAAATAAGGGCCTTATTTTCGCAGGCTCCATGAAAATGGTGAATGCTTAATGACGTTGTTTGTGAGCCTTTACTAATGATAAATCAAAGCAGGAAAAACCACAGCATGTGCTGCCAATGACAATATACAATTTAACAACATAAACTGTTGACTTAAAAACCACAAGGTTGGCCGTGACAAGTTACATTACATAAAGAAAAAAACGGCCGTCTAGACGTAAGCAAAATTATAAGTCATCATTCTTCAGAAACTGTTAATTGTATACGTACACTACCAATAAAATCTGAAGCTAAACCCAACCAAATAGTGGTTTCCCTCCACATCACACCAGCTCGCGCCAACGCGCCAACAAACGAGCCCCTACCAGCACGCAGTCGCGGTATCTCAATATCTATACTCAGTATTAAGTAAAATTTAATTTGTACCATAGAACCGCCAATCGACGACAGGTGCGACGGCGGCTGCGCATCGGAACACGTCACCCCCTCGGGCCAAGGCCAGGGAAGCTGCGTATCCTCCGTACGACCAGCCCCAGATGCAGGTGCGGTTGGAGTCCAACCAAGATAAGTTTTCGTGAAGGTATCTACAAACAATAAGGACTTAGATGTACGAATTGACGAAATGACACACCACTTTAAAAATGCTAAGAATTATCTTTTTTTAAATATAATATTAGATAATAAATTGAAAAAACAGTATATGAAGTATCTTTAGTCTTAATAAAAATGGAGGTTTTTGAGGGTACAATAAATGAAGTGAATGAGGCTTCAAACTATAAACTATCATTAAAATTTATCAATTTCTTTCTTAACCTTCTCACTTAATTATGAACAAAGGTACTAAGTTCAGTGCGATAGCTCTTAGAAGGTGCTTCGGGTTTGTACTTGTCTGTTACTCGCTCTCATACCATCTTATTAAAAGCGGGTGATAGATCTCAGATCTCACAAATAATTAAAAGATAAGTAATTGAGGTTTAACCAATGTACCTATACGTAAACGTATTTAGTAGCAGCCGATTAGGATTTAACAGTATGTATTACTTGGTGACATCTAACATTCAATATTTCGCAATCAAAAGCTCGTTAATCGTAACTCTTGTGTGTGTACCTGGTGACAGCGATCTGGTCCTCAATCTCGACGGTGCCCAGCCTGCGGTTGACCGCGAACATGTTGTCGACGCCCCGCAGCCCGGAGCCTCGCCCGTCGATGTGGGCCACGGAGATGTTCCACCGGCTGACCAGGGATGTGCCCCAGTCGATGCTCCACTGTTTTGTGACTAGCGCCGTGTCCGGGCCACCATAACTGAAGAAAGACGGGTGACATTTGATAGTTTTGATCTAACTGCATTTAAATTATTAAGTAAGTTTTTGCTGAAATAATACTCATGACAAACCCCTATTAGTCGTCCTTTTAACTCTTGTAAACAAAAAAATAAAATAAAAGGACATAACTATTTAACACAAATAATGCGCGTATCTTATGGCAATGACATATTGACTTATGATTCATTTTTCTTGTTAATTACGGATGGTAAGATCTTGTGTTATAAGTGCCTCTGGTTTCTAACACCATCTTAGCCACAAACCCTGCAACCGAGTTACATGCAGTATTCGTACCTACTGTTTTGTTTAGAAAAGATAACAGTAGAATGACTAGCATTGGAGCATTTCACCTCAGTTTTCCATGTACTTCATTTAGCACAATACTTACACATAAACCAGCATCGGAATGTTGTTCCTCTCCTGGTAATCATGTGGCAGCAGCAACTGGACATCGGCATCGGGCAGACCCTCGGCAATCGGTACTGATAGCCGAAGAGTGACAGGCAGTTGGCGATCAGTGACCAATTCTTCCGTCGCTGAGTTGTCATCCCAAGTAACTTCTAGAGTGCCGTTCTGGAATTCCAAGAGTTTGCGTTAAATCAGAGATATCCCGCTTGTTTTAACAAAGGTTTAGTCTAATACTGTAACATCAAGGACTTCAAATGTTGATATATAGTAGTTTAGTTTAGTTTAGTTATTTATTCATCAATGTAATGTCACAATATTAATTGCATTGCATGTCAAAAAATATGAAATTACATTGGTATCGTCAACATTAATACAAAAATAATAAAATGGTAATAAAATAAAAATAACACACAAATAATCAAAAACAACATTAATAAGTACATAATCAACTAATAAATAAATGGTCAGTTTCCGAAGTCAATATGCAAGAAGTAAAGGTCAAACAAACAATAATAATTTTACAATATAAGTGTCATAAATTCATCGACGGAGTATAATGGATGATCCAATAAAAGGTTTCTAAGCTGATGTTTAAATGCTTCGTCGGATGTTACATTTTTAAGTTTAGCGGGCAGACGCTCATAGTATGTAGGACCGATGACACGCGGGTTCTTACCCGCAAGTGCCATGCGACGGGGAACTGTTCTCAAACGCCCGGTGTGGCGGAGTTCCTTGCCAGGAATATTGACGCGTGCAAAGGATGAAATATTATTCCTTACGAACATTATTACTTGAAATACGTAAACTGAGTAGTGCGTCAATATGCGGTGCGTAATAAAAAGGCTCCTGCAAGAGTGCCTAGGTTTCACCCCGGCTAACGTGCGTAAGGCACGCTTTTGCATAAGCATACCTTGACATATTGACAGCATCAAGTGATGAGATAGAAATTACATTGAAATGAATCGTTGTTTTTACGCGACAAGGTTCTATAGTGGTTCATCAATAATTAAAGTCCGTGACCGTACCTATGCATCTAGTTAAGTATGTAATTTTGTACTGATACAAGATGACTTGTGTTATTCAGAAATATTTACTCTCGGGTCTGATGTTTTTGATTAACTTTAACGCTGCTATAATACCCAATTAAGGTACCTATCGATATGAGAGTCACAGCTTGATCAAGATCATCATCTTGATTAAAGTGCATGATGGTTATAAGTACATGATTTGAACTGTCTTCTAAAGAGGCGACAGTTTCTCGAGCATTTGAGCCTGTTGTTTGATCAGTAGTTAAACTAATTAATCGTTAAAAGCCGAAAGTAATGGTTAAATCTCAAGTTAATGTGTCAAATTTTCGATTCCTTTTTGAATTATAAAAATTAGTTGAGTTAATTACTTATCAAACAACTGACCCATAAAATAACAGTTTTGTATTGCGCTTTTATATTATTCATACGTTTAACCTAAAAATATATACATCAGATAGTCCAAGGCCAAGCGATAATATTGACAAGTAAGATAAGGTATTTTCTTATATTGCCTTTATCTACTTCAAGCGTGACTTACGCTCTCGACCTTTGATTGTGTATCATATTGATAACGTTTAGTTTCTTGTTTTAGTTATATTATAACCACAGTAACAGTTAACATGATACTTAGTCTATTTAAGTCATTCGGATAAAGAGATCATCTAATCAGTGGGTGAGCTATCTGCGCACATAAACAATTTGCATTCTGCCCCTGCCAAAATCAAAGAAAACGTATCGTACGTTCAGCGTACGATCTCACCGGTCATTTATGTGATTTCCTCACACATCGACATCGTAGGTCAATTTTAATAGATTTCTTAAATTAATTAGTTTCCATTGAATGCAAATTATCTAGGCCAACTGATATGTCCAAACTTTATTATATTCAACCATGCCTTCTGGAATTAGTACTTTTGTTTTTCAAACATAAAAGGGAAGACTTACAATATCATAGATGTAGACTTGCGGTACATCAGGACCAGCGCAGTTGACAGTGATCCTGTTGCCTTCTTCGTTGATGACAGCCTCGTTGTACAGGCACTCTCCGCCATCTTCCTTCTCGATGTCACACGTGAAACAGGACACGGCTCCGGAGGCGTTGACTGAGTAGATGTGCTGTTCAGCGGAGTCGTTCTGGTGGGTTGCCTTGTACCAACTGTAATTAGGTATTTTACTTTGAATTATAAGGAGTGTACCTCTTCCTTTTATAACGTAGGTAGGTAGTATTTATTTCGCTAACTCTGTAACTTAAGACATAATCTAATTACTAGCTCTCTTAATCATCGAAGTCAAATGACTTACCACAAATGACCATTACTGGACAAATACCTCCCCAAAGAGTTGCTACAATGCTCAGTACCCTGTCTCTCGCATCCAGTCTATTCCTGCAACCTTTATCAAGTACCTTGTAAGTGACCTATAAATACTGCGTCAACCGTGTACAGTCGCTATTTGGCACCATTACGCCACGTTTAAGAGTGAAAATAAAAAAAAAGTTACAGAAAACTAGGCCCTTAACTACAAATACCTTACAGACTAACAATAACAACAATAATACCCTTATAACTGAGATAATCATTCAGCGTGGTCCCTGCCGATAAGCTTTCTGAAACCGCCGGCACACGACATCTTTTGGCCAGAAGTCAGGGCACTCGACGGTCCCCAGCATTAATCGCGGCACCCAAATTACAAATGAACTGAAGTGCACGTAGCAAAGCGACCACTGCTGGAAACCGTCAGACTATCCAAATACAGTCTCCTTGCAGTTTAGTATGCCCAGCCTTGACACTTAAATGTCTAGCAATTCTCAGGACTGCCTTAGTTCTCTCTTCATAAAAACACAAAATGAGTACATATAATATAATTCACTCACATGATATCATCGTCAGTCCACTTGAGGATCTCGGCGACGGTGTGCGGAGTGTTGGAGCGGCTCTGCAGCGTCCACACGTTGCCGACGCCCGGCTGAGACACCTGCACCACTTGCTTGTACAGCGTGCCGTCTACTGCCTGAAACATCAAATTAAACACTATATTCATGTAGGATTCGTTGAGGGAACGCCTTATTAAAAAAATTGGAGGACGCCTGCGACTTTGAACGCGTAGAATTCGTTTACCGTTATTTCCCATTTTCTTCACCTTGGGGGCTGATTTAAAAATAATTCTTTCTTACTGCGCCCTTAGGATACCTAAGGAGTATTTCCTCCAAATCTCAAGTCCCTTTGTCCAGCGTTTTAAGCTATGAGTTGTAAGTTTTTTGTACGTATAGAAAATGGATAGTCCTTACATTTAGCAGAATAAAACTAATAAAAAACTTGTAGATATTCGAGAAGTAGCAACGAAACATCCAGTTTCTAAACTGCTCTCTTAGAAATTATCGCTATGACCCAAAAATTTGCCTTTTCAACTGACAAGATACTACAACAATCCTAAAAGAGGCTCGTACTTACTTGAGGCAGAATAGTAATGAAAGAGTTTCCTTGCTCGTTGAATATGAGTGGGATGTTATCTATCCACCCATTTGTTTCTGTGTACCCGTAGACCTGAAAATTATATTGATATCTTTTGAAACAGTTGCTTAATAACCATTGTTAAATATTGTTTAAATTTGTTGGAGCTACGAATATGGATAAATTGATCTACCTTATCAAATGAAGTACCGTAAAAGTAAAGTTTGAACATTTTCATTAATATTGATGATAAAAATGTATTTCCAGTCATCATTTAGGTAATTATCAAAGCCATTGCACAGATCTCATTTAGTAAAACCAAAACATTGACCTTCCAGCTGTGGTGTCATCGGCGCCTAAACGTTAATCTTTGCTTTTCATTTCGATCGACAACACCCAGCCAGCAGATCATCGGTAAGGAGGGACGGACAAAGATATTCAGTGAGTTGGATGTCGTGCTGTCACTGTTCGAGTAGGGTCATCTAGATTACACACCGAACTAACCAAAAGGTTTTATTGTTGATTGGCCCAAATTTTGAACAAAAGAGTGGACCAAGCTGACACGTGTTGTCCTCCGGTCGCTTGCCAAGCAACTCGGACCGGTACAAATTTTGACAAGTAAAAATACCTGAGTACAAGTGGTTTGTCCGAGGGTACAGGTGACCACTCTAAGCGTAGTCTGGACGCGGTTCGTCCACATTAGCGCAATCGTGTTGCTGTTCATGAAGCGCACAGTTTTCAGAATAGGCCTGGAATGAGAAGGGTAAATTATTATTATTTGTTGAAGTTATAAACATTTCATAGTAACTACAATCAAAAGCATCATCGTCGGTAATTTAGCAATCACAAAAGATCGTAACACCGATCCTGATCCAGTGTGTACTCTTGCCTTTCCCACAAATTAAGATAAATTATATTTTAATGTTCTGATTTTTAGGCCAAAGGGTTTATTTTTGTACAACGTTCACCTCAATTCAGGCATATTGCCCATTCAGATGGTAAGGGAGATGGTAAAGTGACTAAGCCTATAAACCTTCTTAGCAGTACTTTCTTACCACTCGCGCGTCGATGAGTGGTAGGAGATTGGAAGGATGGTGGAGAGGTTATACCTAATATTTAGATATAGAGAATGAAGTATAAAGATGGTTGAAGAAAGAAAACAAAATATGAGATTTTTATTGAAATTAAAAGACATCGATGCTCAGTTTACTCGTACTTTGCCCTTGGTAAAGCCAGTCAAGATTAGTTTTCGTAGAGGAATCAGGGATACTAGGGCTTCATTTTTGTCTGGGCTTGTTGGTTCCTTGTGCCTTTCCTTTGTCATTGCTAACTATATATCTCTTGGGTTCGTGTTCAATATTAGCAACATTATAATTTTTTTTACAAAATCAGTTTCGCTCAATTTGGTACCTACTGACACTAAAAAAACATTTTATTCGAATGTATTTTTACCACGTAAAAGTAATTGAGGTCCATTCCATAATTATTTCCTTAGCTCTTTATTAGTCCGTGGAGCGACCCGTAATGTTTTTTTAAACGATGTGTACATAGTTCGATGTAAATCGTTATATGCACCATGTGCACATAGGGCGCTCGACGGGTGAGAAGCTAATTATATGTATAATATTTCCTCCTTAACTTTTTCCTTATAATAATAAGTAATGCTCACTCGTTCATGTCGGCGGGCGCAGAGTAGACGTTGTTGGCGGCGGTGTTGAGGTTGCGAAGGGTGACCGTCACCGTCGGGTTCGTAGTGCCAGGCTGAAATGATACGAGGAATTTATGTTACTTTGATTTCGGTATCTACGTATCATTTAGTTTTAAATTAAATAATTTTAACTTTTAAACTACTCAAAATTGAGCGTCGCATTAGTATTTAAGCAGGGTGCAGAGAACATTCATTTTCTTTCAAATACAGTGCATATCTCTCAGATCAGCCTTCAGGGTTGTACTTCTTCCTCACCTTGCTCGCATACGTTTTTATGCTAGTCTAACTAACTTGCCCAAACCATGGTATGTATCGAAAAGTAGTTCGTCTCCGGCCCTTTAAGAGCTTCTGCACGGGTAGCACAAGTTGTATTTTCTCGCTTGTCGCTCAGTGCGTCTCTATTGTTACGGAACTAGATAGAAAGGGAGATTCGAGTGACAAACAAGTCGTAGACAACATGTGCTAGCCTATTGCGAACCAAACGCGGTAACGGCGCGGTCTCGTTTAAACCGACCTGCCGTGACCTTGTTGAGTTTGCTTATGGTGGCTTGCGGCGCGTACACTAGAGGCACGCACACATGTAAATCACGCAATATACCTCAGTATGGACACAAACTAGGTACTGTTTATACTAAGAGAGAAGAGTGTAATAGTTTTTAAGATCTCTTTCACATAAATAAAAATGTTAAACTCAAATCATAAATATAATTTAATTATTTTGAACCCTACCCTACCCTGAGACAACGTAAGTCAAATAGAGGCTCCTTAAAATTGAAAACAACTTTCAGTTACGACACTTGGTCAATGGAATTAATCTCATTCCATCAGTAACCTGTAACTATCGTATTTGCAGTAAACCGGTGAAGTATACGTTGATGTTGGACCCATCTGCGATTCCACTCAGCCCTAACCTGTCACGTCCAACTCAATCGCCGACGCATCGACGGCACTGACATTATGTAAGTTAGGCAGAGCCACTAAAACAGCTGTGGTTCTAGACGAGATGCATTGTACGAACGTTATCGTTAACAGAAATTTATAGAATTTACGTAAGCTGCCGGACGGTCGCGTCAAGAGCTTGACATAATGCATTTTGTTTGCATGACCTATGAAACTAGCGGTCCCGAAACCGTGATCCCGGTTTTTGTTACTTTCTTTTGTTTTTTCCCTTGAGGATTACAAAGATATCATGTTGCAATATGCGACTTTAGATACTTATAACTGTTTACTTAATTCTAATCTTGATAATGCCCGATTCCTATACTCAAGAAACAAATCGTTGTCCTTACGGGCCGTAGCGTTATGACATTTGCTACGTCCAAAATGTGTCATATTTTAACGAAGCGTAAGGAAAACGATTCGGTTTTTGAATATAGGAACCGGGCATGAGCCAATAAAAAGGTATAAATATGAAAAAGAAATGCAAAATAGGTAGATCGATCTTAAGACCAAGTCCCAAACTAACCTCTAAGCCTATACTATGGGTACTAGACATCGATAAAATACACTTTATAAAGATAAATTAAAACTGATTTGTAACCATCAAGTCTTGAGACAGGAACAAACATTACATAAATATTTTCCCTTACATAATCGAATTGATAGTCAGGGTAATTTTACGTACGTAGACGATACCATTCCACTTCGATTTAAAAAAAACTGCGTAGGTATTGGTGAAGTTTTACTGTTGTTCTTTACAGTGACCCATTATTTTTGATTGCTACAGTCAACATTTTATTTATTTAAAATGTTGCTTCAACAATAACAATTGAGATACATTCCTCTCTATTCCTATGGCCCCCAAATCAGCGCATGCCTCACGCCGCGGGCGCCGCGCCAACCCGTTTACCAACCACTTTCACTTACGTGCTGTACAAATTAAGGCGAGCACGAAAACCATCCAAACTAAACCATGTCAACAAACTAAGGTTCATCTTGAATAACAATATCATGCTCTAATAATAATATTATTATACTATGTAATAATATTATTATCTAACGCCGGATCGTGCGCAATAAGTATGTATAATAGTTGGGTTATTAGATAGCCGTTTTTTGTGCTTTATAGGATTCAAAACAATTAGTCTTGGTAATTTCTATTTTGTGTCGCGTATATACTGCAAGACGAATTATTTGAAATCTATGTGACATTCCATGAATGACCTTACGCACGAGTATGTGTTTGACTTGCTAAGAAGAAAAGTTACTCTTATATGTGGTTTTTAATCGCAATTAAAATACATTTGCTTCATTATCTATCTATTTATTTGTGTTAAGGCATTCTCTACCAAACAACCACAAGACGATGTTTTGTAAAGAAACAAGTCGTGGTGGATACTAACTCGAATTCATAACCTCTAATATCAAATTCAACTATACGGCCACTGAACACTAGTAATTTAAACATATCAGATTTGAAATTTCCCTTAAGTAAGTTACACAGCCTTGCTCATAAAAACAAATTGCCCTTAAAGTACTTCGTGGACCAGAAATGTCGCAACACCGCTGTGCAATAATTTTACTGGGCCACGTTTTATATGTAGCGCCAGTCTCCCTGACTTCCTTCCAAAACCAACTCTATGTGGATATCTTAGCGCATAACATGTTAGCACCGACAGACACCGACATAGTTAACATTCACCTAGTCTAGCAGAAATCATAAAACGCGATTTATGGTACTTCATAGCTAGTTCTCTAACCTTTTAACATAGTTGCAATATTTAAAAACTGCTTACTAAAAGCAAGTATTATAAACCCTGCCTTTGTAGAATGTTGATCTTTAAAAGAATGTAACTGCGTGTATTGCACGAACAGAAAATAACAAAGAAACTAAAATAAACATAAACCCAAAAGGCTTGTACATAGGCGAACTTATCCCTTTAAATGATCTCTTCCAGTTAACCTTTGAGCGATTGAGAAATAAATTATATAAACAACGGCTAGTTAAACGTACAAAAATAAAATACATAGATGATAAAGATAAAAAATGCTAATAAATACGTACAAATAAAAGCGTAATATTAAATATTATAAATTAATTAATATATTTATAAGATGAGGAACCAGAGTGAAGGCAGTTCTACAGCCTAGATTTAAGTGAAGCAACAGAGTGAAACTACCTAATATCAGTTGGTAGCATATTCTATAAACGAACATAATGTACCGAGATGGATTTAGAATAATATGTATACTTAGCTACAATATATATATATTAATAGCTATTAACGGCAAAATAACAGACCGGCCACCTGACGGTACGCCTACATAGTCGCCCTAAATATATATACTTTTAGAATCATTCATTTAAAGCCTCAAAAGCATTAGAACTAAGGAGTGAGATTAAGTGAATGTAGAAAAGGATACCCTGGATACCTACTTTCAATTTAAAAAAAAATAACCAGACCCTAGCTTTAGAAAAGTGTACCTGCCTACTGAAGCGTGCTGAATATCGGGTTAGAGTTTGAAGTTATAGCTTTATAACTCTCACACATAATAAATGCTTACGTACAAACATACTCGGATGTACATACATCGAAAATCCGTTCTTGGGCAGTATGGTGAAAAGAACCACTTCTCGGAAAATTAGGATTTTTTTTTTATACTCCTATAGTTACTCTAGTATTTCCGCACTCTATAATACAATTATGGTTTTTCAAATCATGTTTTGAAGTTTTTCGAGTTATTATTATGCAAATAACAACAATATTATGCAATCGTGGCATAATCACTTTATTACAATAGCACCGTATTCCCCGTTTCCCCCTCAGATATTATGCAGCAAATAATCTACCGTAGTCGTGAGTGCGACTGACAGGTATCGCATAACTAAATAATAAACGTTTTCCGCAGCGACCAATCTACCGTGCACCGCATTATTACAGCGATTCTCTCTTACAGTGTTAGTATTTTTAGATAAAGAACGTTGATAAATATTTGATTGTTACCTCAAGTAATAATAAAAACAATCTCACCTTTCTTTAAAAACTATGTTATGCAAGTCTAGTTTTACACACTTTGCTGTTTTCAACTTTATTTTTATTAACCTACTTAATTTATAGCGGTTTTACAGTGATTTTCAAATGTCAAATGAGTGAGAGTAGAGATTATCAGTAACTAAAATAAATCAAAAGTAAGACATTTTTTAATCGGCCATCCTTTCCCTTCGAACTCAGTATCTTACGATCACGAGTCGACACCACTACAGTACCGACGCTCTTGCTCATCTTGCTTCTTCAAAAATAAGGTTAATGATAAAGAAGATGAGCTAAAACTAAGTTTAATCCAAGCTGCTGTTGCGCCTACCTTAGGGTACCGGATCTCGTGGTGCTGCGTATACTGGTACTCCACGGAGCCAGGAACGCCGTAGTGCGGCACTCGCATCACCCGCACGTTGGTGTCGTCAAACGTCACGTAAGCTAAGTGTTCGCCATCGTCGGAGAACCACAGGGCGTTATAGCTACCGAACACCTCCTCTGAAAAGCCAATGAGTAATAGCTTAATTATTTATGGTCGCTGTAATGATATATGAAAGTGCCTATTGGAAGTAACATAGGTTTTTTGTAACTATGGAAGTAAACTTCGTTCGAGGATCAGTTGCACTGGTGCTCAGTACAAGAACAAGAATCGCAATCGACTTCAAAGCGGAACAATTGTATTCATTTTGTATGCAGACAAGCCTTCGATTTTCTAAATGAAAACGATCGTGATTGCGAGTGCGTTAGGCAATAGACCCTCATGCCTGTATGTACTTGGTACATTTAAAGGAGTTGGTCCTGGTGGCATGTTTTGATTATAGATGAGATGTGTGATCTAGCATAATCCTGACCAAGTAATTTAAAAATAATTTGTTTTCAGATCGCGCCCAATATCTTTCTTTATATTGATTATTCAAATGTGGTATAGGTACGAAAAGCGAATGCAAGTTTTCACCGTGGATACACTCTTGGGTTATTGGGTTATTACCCCTATTAAGAGACAGTTGTAACATAGGTAAACGCCGTAAAAATAGAAACCAACAAACATGGACGCACCTTCATACACCCAGTCAGGAATCCCGTTGTAGATGACATTGAGTTCTCCATTGGTTGTGATCTGGACCGGTTCGTCAGTCAAGTTCGCTTGGTAATAGATGTTGTTTAGATAGACGAAGGCAAGGGTGGTCCCAGAAGGTCCCCACACGAAGTTCTGCAGGAAACCCTCCGTTAAAGGAGAAACGGGGCCGATGTCTCTGGTATCACCGGTGACTATGTCATACGCGGAGTACTTGGCGAGGAAACTGTATCTGTACACCTGGAACAATTTGGCCAAAGGTAAGCTATAACTTGTCAACTATTATTTGTGCTGAGTCCGCTATGAGCAGTCGTATTGATTTCCAAGTTCCACTTAGTGAGACAGTTATGACAGCTATAATAGCTCTATCCCAGTCACACACTAGTACTTGGCCAGTTTTCAGAGCTTAAATTTCAAAAAATGTGTGTGTCGGCAACAGGTTAACCTATTCCGTGAACTTAGATTTAACTCGTTAACCCTGTTTTAAATCAACCAATTTTTACATATTGATCGATTTGAAACAGCTATGCAGCTATGGGCCAGGGATATATCTTATTTTATATATATTGTTTATTTATAAATCAAAGATCAGTTAAATATGCTGATCACCCGTCGTAAATCTAATCATTAGATTTATAACGTGATTGAAAATTATTAAGATTAAAATAAAATTGTCTTTTGTTTTGTCTCGAACCCGTTTTATTTACCAGCGAAACGTAGATAAAGCCCTAACATTTCAATCATACAAAACGTTTTTGAATGTCCTTTACGTATTCGAAAGCTTGCTTAAAACCGGGCCTAGCCCAATCTCCTAAAACAGATTCTCGTTTTGTTTTATTATCATATATGGTAATTCGTCATTTTATCGAATTTAACTTCATCGATTGTATCATTTCATCGAAAGCTATTTTCTGCTGAAACTATTATGTTTTTAGGATATCTTCAACATTAATTACGTAAGTTTTTTTTGTATGCCATAGGGAAGGCAAACGAGCATACAGGCCACCTGATGGTAAGTGGAAATAGACATTCGTATTCACAAGACTGCAAGCCTAAGACTGCAAATGCGTTGCCAACCCTGCGGACTAATATGGAATGCCTCTATGCTAGTCATTACACCGGCTGTCTTATCCCCAAACCGGAACACAACAATGCTAACACTGCTGTTTGGCGGTAGGTTAATGGATAAGATGGTGGTAGCGATCCGGACGGACCGTGCACAAGGTCCTACCATCCGCACACACGTTCGATAAAAGGTGTTTCGATAAAATAATAGGTACCCTTATTTTATATTTACTCCACTTTTACTGCTACGACAACGTCTATGTCAACTTGCTATAGAATTGCTATATGCAAAATGCTATACTGATACGGGACGCCTTAGCCAATCCCCATACATATTTTCTCGATAACGATAACAATACTCGATAGAAGGTAAAAGTACCAAAGGAAGGAAGGAATGTTATTTTTGTTCACGCATTGAACTACATTCGTGAACAAAAATAATATGGTTATATTGTACTAAAATCCTTTACAAAGTGACCTGCTACTTTTCTCGCCCGAGCGTATAATGAGCCTACTTAAAATACACTTGCGTCAATACGCTCGTACTATGTACACTTGATAAACATCGTGTTATAACATTGCGATGGTTATATCAGCTGTGAAATTAAACTTGATCGCGGATAACTATATTTTTGCAATTTTATACGAAGTTCGATTAAGACTGGTAATTAAAATTTCAACTAAATTATTCTAAAGCATAACTAACCGTTCTTATATAACTTAACGTTTAATTAAATATCTTGTTATTTACTGGATCAATCGTCTCTTAGATAAATCACTTGGACATTGCAACATGGGTTTATTTTGCATTGGTTTAGCCCATCTTGATTCGATATTGTATATCGTATATCACACTTTTGCATTATGATAACTCTTGTTTACATGACGGTAAGAGCTATCATAACATCATTCATATGACAACAATATAAAAGCAAGATGAGTGAAACCAAAGTGGAATAAAGTCAGTTTACAGAGTCACAAATCGTCGACAACCGCAATCGACATTAGGTATATCTCACAAACCTGCATGTGTAGGTAGCCAACCAATAATTTGATTCCTAGGCCACTATAGAAGTTTATTACAGTGACGTAACAAATCAAATTGTAGTCTACATACGAGTTCGATTTAACTTATTGCGTCACTTCGATATAGTTTCATAGTTCATTCGAAATTCTTTAGAACCAATTATTGACATACAGTCATTTTACTTTAAAAAATACCGGGCAAGAGCATGTCCGACCAAGCTTAATGTAGGGTTTCCAAGCCGTTACTACAATCAAATAAGACCTCGCGACAAACTTAACTTTGTCGTTGGAAAACTGTTATTCCCATACATCGACATGGTCGCGGTCAGTTTACCAAAACCGCAAAAAAGTTTTCGCGTAGGTACAAATATTCAAACCGTTTGTAACTCAAGAACCAATAAAGTCTACTTAGAATTGATAGTTTTCTTATTCATTCGTTATATGTGTGTAGCGGCGTAGGTCCAGCTACTGCGATTGTATGGTTGAGAGCCAGAGATTTAGGGGTTGATTGGTATAAATCAAATACGAGGTGTTAGCCAGTGATAGTAGCGAAAAGTGAATGTAATGACAAAAAGTTTATACAAAAAAAAAGGAAAAAGGGTGAGGGAGCAATGAGCCAATTAGCGAACACTCAGTACTCGATATCACGTCATTTGTACGCATTTTTATTGGATGACAATTCCGGGTACGTAGGTGGTTAGTTCAGGATCTATCCGTAGAGAGCGCCTCCTTCGGTGATGGTTTAATAGGCTATGATCCCAAACAATGTGCTTTCATTTAAGATATTTTTTAGATTTTTAGTAGTTGCAGTTTAGCCTGTAGCCGGGGGGGGACACTTGACTCACAAAAATTAGTGCCCTACGGAACCCTATAAACGCACCCTTATTCTCGATAGGTAGAACTCGCCCGCTCCACGTAACCCTTCTCGACTGAAAACTAATCGAGTTTTCGACGAGAAAATAAAATGCTCGAGCCCGTAATGGCTCGGTGGGCAAGCGAGGACGCGACCTAGATGGCGAAGTGTTTTACTATCGTTCTTCAATCAAGCACTAAACCCAGTGTCACCTTTTATAATTGAAAAAACCGGCCAAGTATGAGTCGGACTCGTGCACGAGGGATTCCGTACATTATCTATAAAAATCACGTTTGTTGTATGGGAGCCCCCCTTAAATGTTTATTTAATGCTGTTTTTGGCATTTGTTGTTATAGCGGCAACAGAAATGCATCATCTGAAAATTTCAACGGTCTAGCTCTCACAGTGCATGAGATAGTCAGACAGACAGATGGACAGTGGAGTCTCAGGGTCCCGTTTTTACCCTTTGGGTACGAATCCAAAAAAACTATCGATATTTGAATAGATTTTGCTTAACGTAGTCCTTTGTCGAGGATTTAATGATACCGGCATTTTTCGTTTGAACATACAAAGAGTCGTGAATATGCTTGAGGTTTTGAGTGAGACATATCGGTACCGATTAGTTTATTTATTTGTGGCAAAAGTGACGGGAATACGAGCCAATGCTACGCACTCGAGCAAATCAATTGCAAAACTTTACTTAAATTGGAAACTAAACTCGACCCAGCCATATCATGTCAGAACCTAATAAGAGATATAAATAAAATACAGTATTGTATATCAGACAGTTCTAGACAACGATAAATATTCTTATAGCGATAAATAAATAGGTACATAATTACAAAGAATATGTCCAATACTCATCACGCAAATATAGTATAAAATACTTAGCTTCGAGGGCAGGGTCACTACAACTAGACAAACGCGTCAAATATGTGACTCCTATAACCCTATCGCTTTCACTGACTGGAACTTAACGACTTTTAAGCGCTTATAGTTTCTGCTGCAACACGAAAGAATGAAATTTGAAAATTTTATTAGAATACAAAAATCAAAAGTTGCTTATCACAATTCGGTGACTAAATAGGCAGAAAAAAATGTCTAACCAATTACAAATAAAATACTCCACGCATTTTTACTTTATCTAATAGTATCTAACTCATTTGTAAAATGATCGCAGGTGGTAAAACCAATTTGGTAATTTTATGCCATCATATTAATTATAATTTTATGATCATCATATTAATTATAATTTTATACAATTTTGCGGGTAGTAAGACGTTGTGCAGGGTACCTACGTCTAGGTCGCTATCACTCGATACGTCTCAACTTAGTCAATAAGCCTTTCAGGGCCCGTATTATGGTCGCCTTTATCGCTGTGGATAAAGCACCCGTCATTGTCGCACTTGATAACCGGTCAGAAAGTGACAGATGTTTTATCTACACGATAAACACGACCATAATAGGCCCGCTGGTGTGGAGGGAGGGTTAGACAACCCATTAAATAAATATCATATGGTCTAAAAGCCGAATAGGAGACGATTTGCACATTGACGATTTTTTTTAATGATATTAATACTGGAATGAATTTTTTCAGCCTACCTATTCGTCATTATATTACTTAGCATATTAAATTTGATATAAAATACTTTTTATCGAATAAACAGCCCGGTGCAAATTGTCTCCCGTTCGGATCTCCTACTAACAGGTATCTTGGTTCTCAGGGATGGCAGGGTTGCAACAGTTGGGTTGATGTTATTTTTTTCCTCTTACTCGGCTTTAAATAATTAACCTTATATTCGCCCACTAACGGTCTCTAGGCCGTAATCCGTTACTCTAAATGTATCAATTCATAGGAAAAAACAAGTAAAAGTATCGAGTAGTAGTTGTGGGTACTTGTGTAATATTGGCAAATTTAGAATGTAAGATCAGCTAGGTATTTCATGAAACTATTTCACTTTTACATAAGATCACAAGGTCTCAGTAGAACAAAGGACTCACCGGTATCACGCTGTGCGCCAGCGCCACTTGAGAGCCATCTGGTGACAGTTCGGTGAAGCGAGAAGATTGCTGAAGGATCTGCAAATAGTAGAAGGTTTTTTGTAACATTGTTGAGTTAAAGTGATAAATCCTCTACTAAACTAACAAGAAGATTAATACAAGTTTGATTTAAAACGGAAAAGTCATAAATTACAGTTTCACACGTTTATTATTATGTAGGAAGATACTAAGATGTACGTTTCCATTGTTTGTTATTGTGTTTATGATTTTATAATACACCTTGTTATTTATTAAAGTTATGGACTGTTACACGTGGATTCCATTAAAATGTTTATCATTAAGAGATGTTAAAAGAGACAAGGATTTGTTTCACTTAGTTAATTAATAAGGGAATCTTTCAACCTCCTCCTCGTTTCGTTTCGTTTCGGTTTTCGTCCTTTGGGACTTGTAACGGTCTAGATATGCCCGTTTAATTCACAAAAATAAATCATTTAAGTTTAGGCTCTAACAAGAGTAAAAATCATTATACATTATAGATTAGAATAAAAACATTATTCGATATAGAATAACAATACGTCTAAATATAACTATTTACAGTCAAGCGTAATGACATTAATTTGAATCTCGAAATACAACCTTATTGCTATTGTAATCAAGGCGCTTTTGTTCCTTGCACGTACGAACGCGAAACAAACAGAAACTGATTAATAATTACAGAACTGATTTAGGATATCTAATTAAAAATTAAGATTATTAATATATGGAAACGGTATGGAATTAGATATCGCACTACTGGATCGGAACGGCGGCAGTTCGAAATACGACTGTATTCTAATATCAACCTTATTTACAACCTCTGTAAGCTTGAAACAAGACTAGCAAGTTTTTGAGTTGATACTATTTCGATTCGAGTTGGTCAGTTTGATCACAGACATGGCGCCGATAGGTCGGGCGCCTTTGGTGCCTTTGTATTATAGACTGTTCGGCATCTCTTCGCTGAGACAGGGGTAAACGTGCAATCGGCCGAACCTGAGGTATAGATAGATAAATAAATAAATAATATCGCCGAATCTGCTCTGATTGAAGTTTTTACTCGTACTTAGATAATTGCTTTAGATGATATTTTATTTTCGCAATCTACATAGGTACTTATCCTTTCGCTACTTGGCAAAGCCGATAATTTGCTGACTGACAATCGATTGATCGTCGTGTACTCGTGAAATCACTAAGAAATGGCGTATATTTCTTAAAGTCATAAAACGGTTTTACAATACCTTTGTGATTGAAAATAAGGATTTTCTGTGTTGTTATTTAATAAGTTTTGTGTTCCACTTAAATAAATGAGTTTAGTACAGTGATATTTATAGAAAATGGGAGCAATATGAATTAGATGAAGTGTCAACCTTCTTTACTAGAACGGTTCAACGAATAGCATTAGGTGTCAGGGAAAATACATGTCATGTAATTATTTTTATAAAATAAATAAATAAAATAAAATGATTCTTCATTTAGGTATTAACCCATCAATTCATTACAACAATACTACAAACATTTAACATTTAATTTAATTAATTAATTAATTAATTTAATTTCATTTCATTTCATTTATAATTTATAATAATAATTTCCTGAGCAAACTTCGCTCCCAAAATAATGGAAATAGTTCGTGCACGCCTGAACAATACTGTTGCCCGATCCGCTCAGCCTCGCACCAAATGACCAACGTCTCTTTCGCAATACGGCGAAGAAGTCATCCACTCTGTTCACGGCAAACATGCCGGACGCGCTACACCGCCACGGCAACCGCAGCATCGCTCGAAACGCGTTGTTGTACTGAACTCGAAGTCGGTCAAAAGACCGCTTAGTGTACTGATACCACAGCTGGCTAGTGTAGAACGCCTGACAGTACGCCCCACTTTATACTGAATAAGCATGAACTTTACACACTACTATGCTTTCCCAATAACTAAAATTATATGAGACTATCATCAGTAATTACCGAACATCAATGAACTAGGTAATTCATTTATAAACTTCGTTTGAAATATAAAAAAAATACCGACCTTATGACTTTAAAATAGGCTTATGGCAAGAATTGGATGTACCTATTTATGACTAAATAATGGTTATAATTGTATGAATAATGTCAGATTTATATTTATACCGAAGCATATACGTTTTAACTACGGCTTGTTCAATTCACCAAGGAGGCATTCGGTGAAACGTGCGCGTACCTTAACCAACGCAGAAATTAAAATAATGAAAGCAAAAAGACATGTACGTTATATTGGTCGACGTAAGGATTAGTCTTCAGTGTCAGTATTGGTTTCTTATACAATTAAGTGCCGGAATCGGAAAATAAACCTTATGTGGAAGCAAATTGGAGTCTATTTTAGATTAAGTAAGATTATATTGCGCAATGTGGCTTGGCGACATGTCCTTGTGAGGAATGTCGATATACAACGGAAGAAAAAGGAAATAAAAAATTATGGGATGCACTCTATATGGGGTGTGTAAGGATCACAATTGCTGGAGTTAGGACGAAATTGTAGAAACTTCCAGACTGTGGGAAAGATGTGAATTCAACCAAAAAGGGAGGTGTAAAGGAAAGCTAGAAGGACGCAGCAAAAACACTTTGGCGGGGGACTTCGACGAAACCACAACTAGGCGGTTAGGTTAGCTCGCGCGCGCGATACTTACCAATACTCTCGGTATTTGCTACGTGATAATTTACGTTGGTTATTATATAGTGTATTGTGTATTGTGGATCGTTACATTTTTCGGTGTAGATTACGTTTGTATAATCCCGGGTACTTCGCAGGAGAAGAGCGTTTCTTTTAGCAGTGATATTTAGCTTACTTGTTTCAGTTAGTATTTGCGGATCGGTTAAGAGTGTTATGTAGTTTGAGCTACGTCGCGTTGCAGCCTTACATTAAACATCGTTCATTGTGTTATTTTATTAGTGATTTATTTTACTTCATGTAGGGAATATTGCGGAGTCGTGTAGCATTCGTCGGCGTCGGACGTTAGATTCATGTTAGTTCAGCTGCGGTTCTGTAGTATACGGTTATAGCGGTGTAGGTTTATAAAAGGGGCTTTTAGTTACATACTATTAAAAATTATTCGCAAGGTTTTAGGGACAACATTTCACTTAGGGAATAGGTAATTAATACTATTGTGTGGAGAATTGCCTTCTCGTCATGTATGGAAATGCAGCGTGAAAGCTCTGTATTTGTATGTATGATAGGGGACGATTGGGGTCTGCACATTAGTAAAGTGATTCACTTCAGTAAACAGTGGTTGGGTTTTTAGATAAATATTAATAATCTGGGTATTTTGGTGAGACAACTCTTATTAACTTTACCTACTGTGTAAACTTTAATTGATTTTATTTGTGTTGTGTTAATTAATTATTTCTGTGTACTTTTCAGAAGCTTTGGGTTAGTTATCATTTGTGTCTGGTACATTGCATTAACTAGTTGGGGGTTAAGCTGTAATTTTGTTATGGCGGGGGATTGTCTTTTGTGTTAAGCTAGATTAGCATATGATTGTACCAGAACAGTGATCAGGCTACCACTAGTAAGTGTCTGACAAATCCGAGGTAGCTTAACGGAGCCTTTGGTTTGGAACTATTAGATTCTAAAAGAGCCTTGGGCAAGCCCAGATGATCTCTTTACCAACATAGACATCTGTAGAAATGCCACTTATTCTCAATGTCAGCCTTCAGAGAACAAGTGGGGTCCACAAGTTGGCACGCCGGCGCGCACTCACTGAAGCTCTGTTGGAGTTGAGAATGGACTAAACCACACAATAGGGGGCCTTACCCTTGCTGTCTACCAGACCGCGGTCAAACAAAAAGCAAGGGGGGGGTACACACAATACGAGTGTTTAGGTTGCCTTCTCAGCCGACTCAGCTGACCTGTCCAGATTCCATAGGGACCTAGCTAATTACTGGGAGAGGTAAGCCCATAGGAAGTAGTTCGTAGAATAGGCCTATACATACAGTAGGATTAGGGTAGCTTCAACGTTAGGGATAGTAGGAAATTAGGTATATAATCTGTAGGGATCCATCTAGGTTTGATAGTAACCTTATGTGTTAAAAATAATATTTTAAACTTCTTTGTGTTTGGTGTTACACCGCCACTATATTAGTGAAGGAAGTAGGAAATTTAAATTAAATAAGTTTATCGTCATAACTAATAAATTAGGGAGGAAATAACTTCTTATTTTATCTAATTTTATCTAAGGAGATCTCAGCTTATTGTGACTCAGTTTATCATTTTCTAAGCTATTTAGGCTTATGGAAGCCTATCAGAAAGTAAATATTTCTAGTCTATAGCAGACTAACTGCATTTAAAAGTAATTTTTAAAAGTCATTTGATCTTCAGAGGCAGGTGAATTACTATGCATACTGAGATACGTCTCTGCTGTCACTGTCTACGGACACCAGCTAGTCACTGTGTGGTAAATTTACCAGCCATTCCTACGGGAATTTATGCAGAAGAAAATGCACTACGATGACCGAGGTCACTCCTTCTTGTGAATGTACTTAAACCAACAACAAAAAGTTCAAGACTGGAAAGCTTTACTATACCTTCTAATCTACAATACAATTGATTGAGACTTAGTGAACTGGTTTCTCCTTGCAGCATCTGACAAGTTACAATTCCATCAAAACAGCTTGTTCACAGAAAGTTCACAAATTGAAATGTATATCAAAGTAGCAGATGTTCCTTAAATACGACCGTTCCAGAATACCTAAAGTTTGAGTAAAGTAAACTCATGATACCTACGTGATTATTTCTAGTCTATGGCAGATGGCCATTTATACTTCAACATCGAATGATCCTAAGGGATGGACTGGTTTCTCTCAACCTATTGAATATTTTACGTCAAGTGCTTTCTCTGTTTACACTATGGGTTATACGTACCCTCAAGGGTAAACCGGCCTTATAGTCTGTGAGCAGTTGGAACCAGAAATCCATTCCTACGGGAATATACTTCATCAAATATCTACAAATTATGATTGACAGTTCGACTTTGACATGTTAATAGTTCAGCTCCTAGTGAATTTAATATGATTTACAAACAATACCATTACTTTATATTTCTCTCCTGCAATGAAGTAAGGAGCCTTTGTGAATATTCCCTCTTGTCCATTGAAAACTGATGACAGACTATCACTGACTCTATTATTAACAACTGCCAAAGACTGTAAAATCAATGACCCACCTGGAAAGAAAAGATTTAAAACGCTGGAGGGATGACCAGTCAGGTAGACGAGTCCCACAGTCTTGAGCGGGGAGTCATGGGCTCTGACCATAGGCGCAAAAGTAAAAATGCCTTAAGCATACTTTCCAGTTTCAACTTAACAACCACTAAATAGACCCAGACATTGACTGACCTTTTATTAGTTATAAGACCAATTTATCATTCTCTTTTATCAACTTCACTTCACTTCTCTCTTCATTCTGTAGGCTAAGGGTTAGGCTTTAATCATGTAATTATACCAATCTTATATGCATGAAAAGTTTTTAGGTTACTATCTATAACGGTTCACAACATAGGGTCCTAGACACTAGACGATCATATGGCCACTTCAACAATATTTATTCATTCTTACTCTATTATATTAAAGGACAAGAAATTAATAGTAGCTTTTCTTAGAGTCGCTTTTCATAGTTTAACTTTACATAGGGTAACTTTTACAGTTTCAGCTTCAGAGCTTAGTAAGCTTTAGGTTCCTTATAGGTTTTACATAGGTTTAGAGACTGTGTCACCAGGTTATCCGTGGCACAGAAACAAGTTTTTACGCCGAAGGTTTGCCTTAATACAATTGTACCGGTTAGAGCGCATGTGCAGATTAGATAACAAGAAACTGCAATTAACACATATAACTTTGTTAAACATTAATTTTGTTACGAGACATCCTTAACCCAGTCTGCTATTCGCGCTGATCTTAAACCGAATACTTTTGACGTTATACTCCAGTATCTTCTTCTGAACCATCAAGCCCCTCAACCACCCATAGTTATACCCAATTACTTTTATTAGGCACGGATATAAGTGCACCAATTTCGGAAATCGGGCACAAGTCATTTTTTGATTAATCATAATGAGCCAACACGTAGAAGTCCTGGGGGTCTTCAAAAATATCTTTGGGTGATACGGGGACCGCATATCCGTGCAAATGCCACGCTAACGACTGGTTAGAAACTGCTCAAAACCAGGAACAGAACGGTGAATTCATATCGATTTTAAACGAGTAAGTAACTAATTCATTACATACCTGAGAAGAGTTTGATATGAGGACAGTTGTGCTGTCTGAATCCAGGTCATACACCGCCAAGTCACCATTGCTAGTACGGAACATGATGTCACTACCTGTAAATAACGACGTATATATTTAGTTCACTTTATTTACATAATAGTTAATAAGAGTTCGAAAAGGATCATTTTAGTTAATTATCTTAACTGTTTCTATTACCCGTCAAAAACACGCAAAAGTATACATATTACGTAATAATTAACGTTATTCCTTGAGGGCTAGAAGGTGCAAGTAGTTTTAAACTCTTGTAAATTTTTGGTAAGCTCTCACGAACGTCTAACCACACGTTTATCAACACTTTTTCAACCTGAATATCGCGTTAATAAAACTCTCTGGGCTCCCTTAAGACATCAAACTTTTGAAGTTTTGACGGCTAAGTGAACAGCCAGTACAAATTGCGATCTATCGATTCAATAATCATCAAAATTGATGCTAACGCGTTTTCAATAGTACTAACGCCAATTACTCACAATGATATACGAGTATGCTCATCACACAATTAGGACTGGCGGAATGCAGCTTGTTTTAATAATAATAAAGAGGTGACCGCCATGTGGGATGTTGACTCGATGATTATTGTCCCGAAACCCGATAGTTGTTTCGGGAAACGGTCTTATAGCAAAGATTCTCGACCAACACGTCGAGACTCTCGCTGGATCAAAGGCCAGATACAGAAGACAGTACTCCTTGTTCCTCTCTCTGCAGCCCTAACCACCTGTAGCTTGAGCCCTGCCCCGCTGCCGGCGGCACTCATAGGTTGGGATTTTTATGTATTATGTTTATTTTTTTGTATGAGTATTGTTATTTTACTTTTATATTTGAGTACTTATTGTAAAAAACCTAATTTACAATTTATACAATAAAATAAATAATATCAGAGAACAATGTCACACCAATTGACCTTGTCCCAAACTGAGGTCTAGGCTTGTACTAGGGTATTAGACAACGATATAAATACTTACAAAGAGAAATATATACTTAAATACATAGAAAATATCCATGATTCAGGAACAAAATATTAGCGCTCACGCTCATAACACAAATATCTGCCCTTACCGGGATTTGAACCCACGACCGCTAACTTCGTAGGCAGCGTCACTACCAACTAGGCCAGCGCGTCGACAATTTTTTTGTCAACAAGTAAGTAAATGAATTGAAATTAAATTACATTGACTTACCCGACGTCCAAGTTCCATTGAAGGATGCAGTCGCAAATGCTCCATTTATGACTTCTTCAAGATCAATAGGTACAGGTGACGTTTCTGGCGGCGGCTCGGTAACTGGTGGTACTGTTACTGGTGGATCAGTCACTGGTGGCACTGGAGTAGTAGTAGTCGTAGTGGTAGTCGTTACTGGAGTAGTGGGTTGTTCAGTCGTGATCGGCAATGACTCTGATTCCTGATTCCCGGTGAAGACCACCACTAAAGTCACTATTACAGCGATCACAGCCACCATTGCGATGAATCCTACTATGTAGGTCACCTTCTTCTTCCTTGCTGTGGCTACCAGGACCTAAGGAGCACAAAAGAGGTCCCACTTACACATATATAGAGATCACACATGAACTATCGTTCTACGTATAGTTGTTATTTTATGATATTTATTATTTGCAAGTAGTCGTCTATCTCAGTTGAGCGCACTCCGCTCAATGACTCGTATCTCGCCGCTCAGATTCGGTTATTACCCGGTCGTAGTATTTCCAGGGTTATCTATAAAGGTTATCTTTTAAAATCGAAACGTGAGTAAACCCGTTCTTAATGAGATCACTGTCAACAAGAAAGAGGAAATAAAAAAGACCCTTTGGATTTTGTTATAGAGGTTACATTTGCGATCACGTATTTGTTGATTGGGGTTTTTTAAGCGAGCATAAAATATGCTTGTGCGTTTTGTTCCACTTTTAAACCGATTAAGAAAAGATGAGATTTCCAATCCATCGCGTTTGTAATAATAATAAGAATCTAAAGCATGTTCTTTATGGCGTTATTATTATTACATAGTATAAAACAAAGTCGCTTTCCGATCAATTTTTTCCGAAGGTTTTATGGTACTTATGTTAAATTCTGGTTAATCCACGGTTGTTACAAAAATGCACAATGTGATGGTGAGTCGCTAATATATGTATAAGCAGTTTAGTAGTACTTACATGCTGAAACAAGCATGCAAGCATTACTAGCAAGGTGCTAAAGGCCAAGCATCGCATGATGGTGAACAAATGTGTAAACTTTTACGTAAGTTTTCGGATATTTTGTTTTCTATTTTATTTTGTAGTGATATAATGTATCTAGGACCCGGAATACCGAGCGACGCTCGGGTTGAAAACGAAATGTCCCGAAGATGACCACTTGACAGATCGATTTTTCGCCCCCGTAAACCCCTATATTTCAAATATCTATATGCAATAATGTTACAAAATTTACCACATTAGTACATCAATTTTAAACACGGTATCTATCCACTTCAGCTTCTGATCTTCAATGCATTTTTGCTCAGGTATAGAAAATTCGAACCTTTCGATAAGTCTGCGGGTTTGTTACTTTAACGAAGTAAAAATATTTTGCTGGTGCGTTTAAAGAAGATCTCCTGATGTAAATGCTATTATCAAGTCGGACAGGGTTCCACAGTAACATGACCCTTTACTGTTTGTCCCATTGCTAGGCATACATTTCCATTAAATTTTGATAGGGTCTGATAATCTCTTAAATGTAGTACCTCTCATAGTCACGGACGTACTACTGAGATAAGGTAACCAAGATAAGAGTGGGTGGTGCCTTTTGGGTGTACGTATGTGTGATTGTTTCGTCTGTCTTTGACTGGCTAAAAACTTTAATGATTTGTTAGTGACAAAAGTTAATATTTCTAAATAAATGAGATATTCTACAAAAACCGTCCTCAAAAAATCTAGCAGGTTTGTATATAACCTTCCCTTTCGTTTTCCCAATGATAGTCGCCGAACCCAATTGAGTAATACCAAAGAAGGCGGTAGGGTGCAATGATGTCGTCAAAGCATTCTATACCAAGTTCTTTTACTAAGCATTGAACATTAAATTTAAATTTAAATGTCTATACTATTTATTACTATATTGCCTATGCAGTTAGGCGCTTTCTTTGGCACTGCGGCAGAATAGGCGCGCTGCATATTCTTCAGTTACAGTTTAAATCAAATACAACAAGGACAACAGCATCCTAAGGACTGCCCTATGAAAAAACACTGGATGGAGATTATTGTTTGTAGGATAATAGTATGTTAAGGGTGAGGTTGCATTTGATTACAATATAATTTATGATTATATAGGTACAGTCGACCAATTTGACTCATAGCCCACTATGGAACTATTTCAAAGTGACGTAATGGTTCAAATCGTAACAAACTTCAAACAACTGAATTAAAACTTCACTTTGACATAGTTTCATAGTGGCCTATGAATCAAATTGGTTGACTATACATATACATATCAGGGACATATAACTAACTTGAAAATTTTGTATTTGAAAAACTGGTAGGTAAGTTGGTAGTTTTTTAATATCAGCATTAAGGAACTTTACGAAGGTAAGAGCAAACCTTAAATAAATATTTTAAATTTGAATTTGGAGTAACGAAATTTCTTTTTATTTTATTTTTTCTGTTTGTTTACAACCTAGTGTTTAAAATCCATGTCGGCACGCCCGGGTGAATATTCGGCGTTTTAACCGCCGTCATTATTGTTTTCGCATATTATTCAAGATAAACTTTTTAATTGTCTTATGATTTTAAATGGAATTAATACTACCCCCGGGTCCGTTGACTTTGACATCAAAAGTTGCTGGTAATTATCATTGTTTTCGTCAATATATTGATGATAACAATGACGGCGGTTGAAACGCCCAAATATTCACCCGCCCGCCAGTTAAACTAACGTTGCACAGTTCCTTGCGTCAATGTATGCCAAACCAAGTAGTGGGACGTCTTCTCGTTTGACACTATAGCGAAAGGTCCCCGTAAGCCTTGACATATTTTACAAAAGTAAACAATTCTACATATTTATCTTAAATATAGGTAAATGCTAATTGACAAAAGCAACGATAGCACTCGGTTCTGTATTTTTACTACTTATGCAACTTGTCTACTCTTTATTGCTAAAGATGAAGAAGAATTTATTTATACAGGGTGACTCACTTATCTTAATTTTGCTTTCATTTTGTCGGATGTTGGATGGATTTTATAAGTAAAAATATTTATTAAATAACAAATACTTTAGCCATTAACTAATAATTGTAGAGTGACCATGAACATCCTTTTAAATGATTTATAAAAAGTACACTATTTACAAGTGTGATTTTCATTGCTTGGAGTTAGAAATAATTACAAACAATAAGGAAAAGTAATGAACCTATTTACAGCATATTATCAAATTAATAAATCAATAAATGAATACCTAGAGTCCGACCAGCGAGTGGTGACACAAGCATTTTTCTCAAATCCTTCATATTATGAGTACGCCAGTCCAGTCGCTATGCATTTCCTGTAACCAGCTAGTGATATTTTGAATTTACCGCCTTTTTTTGTATCAACACTCGCTGGTCGGACTCTATCATGGGAAAATTTCACACAAATTGACCTAGTTCCAAATTAAACTCTAGGCTTGAACTATGGGTACCTTGCACTGACAAACCTACTTGAACACAGAAATACTTTTTTACTTGTTACTTAGATAAAAACAACCAAGACTTTGGCACAAATACTCGCGCTCATCACAAAAATACCTGCCCTTACCGGGATTTGACCAATTAGGCTAACGTGTCGTCAAGTCAACTATGTATAAGATGGAAATGTAAAAATATTTTATTTACCTGGTCACTGGTGCCCATTTCCATGGTTGAGTTGCTATTTTCTTGAACCATGGTGCTTTAGTATTCCTTCCTGTAATGATCATACAAGTTAATATGTTTTATCAATATCTCAAAACGATTTAACGTCGTCTGTGTATATGCAATAAAGCTCTAACGCACTGAGAGCGAAAGCGGCGCGGGGCGCCGCATTCCCACTAAAAAGCATTTCCGAAGCGTGGTGAAAACGTTCTTTGTATGGGAACGCGCCGTCCACGCCGCCTCCGCACTGCGTTTGCTGCTTAAACCATGCTAAAGTCAAAGTAATAGTCAAAGTATTTATTTGCTTAAGGTTTTTTAAAGAATCCATTGATGCGTGTCCTAATCTGTTTCATGCAGCATGGTGTTCCTATGGTATGTCTGCAGTTACTTCATAATTTAAATTATGCTTAGACATTGGTACTGCACAGGGTGTTTCACTGAACGCCGTATAACTTAAGTGATTTCATACATCTTGTATCAAGTATTCAACTTAGCTCACCGTCGAGCTCCTGTGTGATGCCTTTAAATAATAAAGCAGCAGCTCATAGTAGTTCCCAGAATGGAGAGAAGAGATCTAGGTCAAACAGAATATGTCAGTTCGTGTTCTACTGGACAGGGGCCAGTGTAGAGATACTAAAGATACAGGGGATTTGAATTCCGTTAAATTGTTTGTGTGATGGTTTATGATCGGGGACCGGTACCAATTTTCCGAGGAAAGTATAATATGGATATAACTCTATTTAAATGTTGTGCATAAAAAGTGAAGTTTTACTATCGAGGTTTTAATATGTCTTAAACGATGAAATATCGGTTTTCAACTACGCGCCTCTCACATCTGTTGATGTAGAAAGGTCATTCTCTTTATATAAATGGATCCTGAATGTTAAAAGGGATCGATTGACAATATCAAAGATAGAAAAAATATAATAGTTTTTAAGAATATAATAATGGTTTTATTTTTAACAACACAGACTTATCGATATTAGTCGATTGACGTTAAAGTGACATAAAATTGGCCCTTAATAGATAGTCAGTTGTTTTTTTTTATAAAATATGTGTTCCTAGAGGACGCCTGCGACCTCGTACACGTAGAATTAGTTTCCATCTACTACCCCCATTTTACCCCTTAGGGGATACATTTTCATAATCAGTTCTTAACGCACCTCCAAGGAATATTCCCTCCAAATTTCAAGTCCCTAGGACCAGCGGTTTCGGCTGTGCGTTGACCGATCCGCCAGTCAATTTCTCCTTTTATATTTAAAAAATCCAGAACTTCGTGAATTTGAATTTAAAAAATGCAGTGTTGAGCAGGTTTTGTAAAGCAGCTCTTAATTACTTTATTATCATGCTTGATAATTTATGGCATGGCATAACGATCACACAGACACTATTTGCAAAACATTCGTTGCTCTGTTTTAAACTAGCGTTAACTACAGC
The DNA here is from genome assembly GCA_923062465.1 of Acleris sparsana. NCBI lineage: Eukaryota > Metazoa > Arthropoda > Insecta > Lepidoptera > Tortricidae > Acleris > Acleris sparsana. The sequence continues at coordinate 10,487,365 of OV281289.1, forward strand.
TATAATGTATTTCATCGTTAAGTCCCAAAAAAATTATAACAAAAATAAGCCTTTATTTTTATCTACCAGGTCGCAATGTTCAATTTCCTGGTAAATAAAGCCACGCTTCCAAAGAAAAGAGTAATATTGCTCCCCACAAGCCCTTCCTGTACTTATTTGCCGAGGAAATGAAGACAGAGCAAAAGATTAAAAGAGCAATTATTTCCAGAAAATTGAAAAGCGCTGCGCTCCGGATCTCCTTCTGCTGTACCTAATCATATGGATATAATTTTATCGTATTATCGGTCGTAATTATTTTATCTATGTATATCATCCCATATCAATTGAGTTATCAGATGATTGATGCTATAAAGTAATTTACTTATAATTTCATATTTATTATAATCATTACGTATTCATGTATATTATGAGCGCTTGAAAACATTTTGTAATTAAAAAAGGTTTGCAAAAGGGAAGTGGCTCTTAGTCGACCACTCCTTTTTCGCTGCGAATTCTACAAAATAGGAATGCAGAAGGCAAAAACTGTTAAAACCGCTCAAAATATAACAATAATCAAATTACATCCCACTCATGGGCATGGCTCGTAAGAGGCCACTACAGGATTAAAGTAGTTAAGGGCTTGTAGTATTGTTAGGCGATGGGCTTGCGACCTGACACTAATATACACTGGTAAACCTTAGCCTGTTTGTGCTGAATGGGGTTATAGAATTAACAAAAAGTTGTTAAGAGTGGTTGGTAATTATGTAGCTCTGCCTACCCCACTCTGGGATAAAGCCGTGACGGTATGTATGTATGTGTCATGGGCAAATCTCTTACTCTTAAATATAATCGAATGTGAAAATCGAACACGCAACATTTCCAAACAGATCGATTTCCATCGTATTATTTTACCTCCGCTTTCACAGCGGTACACGTCACGTTGTGACGTTACGTACTAATATTCAACATTTCCAAATATTGTTCCTGATCGTTTTCTATATTAATACGTTTGGTCTCTTTTTCGCTTTCTCTTTCTTGGCAAATCAATAAATAATAAGAAACCGAAGCATAAAAAACGCTTGCAAACGACCGTCGACCTTGTGACTATTAGTTCTATCTTGCCGTTCCTTCCTACATACCTTCATCAAAATTCCAGGAATACATTTTAAATTCAGCTCAATTATACTTATTAGTATCATTTACGTCTACAATAACTTAAATTTTCATTAAAAGTATAATTTATGTGAGGAATTCTAAACATTCCGCTTATGTATTCTCACGTCGGAAATGCAGTCGTGAGACGTGGCCGCGCCAGAAAGTCTCCTTCCGCCCTTCATTCATGCTTATCTTACTTTGTTGTGGTTGCAATTTACTGGCTCTTTGCCCAGCTGACGTCTTTTGTACGTACACTGTTAAATAGCCACATATTAACCGACAACATTCAATCGAATCCGGCGGTTTCAAAATAAAGTACTGCGGGAAATTTTAATGTAGGTAATGCAATGGTATGGAGTTTGTTAAAATCATAACAAAATATGCAGAAACTTACGATCGCAGACTTCATCATCATGAGAACGTCACGGCGGACCAGCTTCTCGATAAGAGTGAGAAGACTATGAAGGACAAAACCCTTTTAGATTATTTAGTGACTCAAATATAGTTTTAAAAATGCAGTTGCTAGCGCTTTGTTAAAAGAACACAAGAACAAAGTGCCTACTTACTCCTTAATAATGACAAGTTGGTAAGCAAAGTGTTGATGGAAATATTGTTAACTTAGTTGAATTAACAGTTCAAGATGTATCCCACAAATATTATAAATGCATAGTTTGTGTTTGTGTGAGTGTGGGTGTGTTGGTTTGTTACTCTTTCACGCCGCAACGGCTGGAAGGAATTGGATGAAAGTAATCGGTATACCCTGGATTAACACATAGGCTAGTTTAAATCCCGAAAAACTGAAAAGGTCCCGAGGGAATATCGATAATCGAAATCTTCGCGGACGAAGCCGCGGGCAGAAGCTAGTAAGTAATAGTAGAAGGTGTATTATTTAATAATATAATAAATACATCTCGGCTTATATCGTGTATGGTCGGAAACACGAACAAGATTAAGCAGTGAACTTGCGGCTCACAGCGAACTGCAGATAAAAGGTGGCCGCTGTTTACGTCAGAGGCGTCTAAATAATTGAAAATCCATTTCCTATTGTCAGTTTAAACTGCACTTGACAGCACTGTAATATTCTATTAACTAATCGTTTTAGCTTCCATAATCGTAGTGCGCGCAATAAATACGAATTTATTGCGCCACTTATGCGTCATTATTATGTTGAAAGGGTTAACCTTAAAACTTAATGCCGTTATCAACGTACCTACACAAAAAGTACCTTTTTACTCAAATCGAAATTATTTTATAGTACAATACTAATAAATAAAAGGTGAAACTGATTCACTGATCGATCAACGCACAGTCAAAACCGCTGGACCCAAGGGCTGGATATTTGGAGGGAGGATTTCTTATGTAGGTCCAGAGGGGACACAAAAAAAGGGGTTTTTCGAAACTTTACTACACCCAACGGGAATAAATAGAGCGGGCGTCCTCTAATTACTAATAAACCACATATAAATAACGTAGGTATTGACATAATTACGTCTAAAAAGAATTATGTTTTGAAAGATTTACTTTGTGTATGACAAGACTGTTGGATGGAATGTGCGAAAGTTAAAATAAGCCGATAATATTTTATAAATGCTCACTCTTGATAGGTATCTTGACATGTGACAATGTTACGTAGTACCACGAGTTAGCGAGGCGAAATAGAGCGCAAACGAAAACAATCACGGAATGTAATTCGGAAATACGATTAACTCCCTGGTTCGGTGCACGACCTACTTAATAAATTAAGAGCGGCACGGTACAACACAGAAAACCTACATAGTAACTTTTTTATGTAGCTATGTATTATGTATATCAGTATTTGGTTCTACTTTATGTACAACTGCGGTGGTTTGAAACTTTGAATCGGTTTTTGCTATGAACTTGTAGTTACGTCAACTTAGTTAAAAAATGATATTACTACAAACAATACCAATATTTGATTCAAATTAATTCTGGCCAGAAGGTACAAAACGGGGATTAGCCTAGGCAGTATTAACTTACGAGCTGAGCCTTATACCTTCTTGCAAACAACTCCTTATAAACTCGCGTAAAACAAAACAGCAAAAGAACGCTTAAATATAATATAGAGAGCAGAAACGGACGTTAATTCAATGAAATAATTACTTACCACGCCAGACTCGCGAAATAATAAACCAGTCGCGGCGGACTCCTCGCCGCACTGAATTTTTTATAGGATAAAAGAAGATTAAGATAATAGAATATAAGTTATCAGATAAATAAAACCTTTAGTAATCGGTATAAATTATTACAGATTAAAGATTGTACAAGTTTGGTCTATGATATTCAAATTCGAATTTTGAAAAAACTATTCTTAGAACATATTTTTATTTCATGAACGTGCGTTATTAGTTGAGGCTATCACTCTGAAACGGTGCGCTGTCCAAGTTTATTTAGAATTTGGTTTTGTTTTTTTTAACAATAAAGTTTTTTTTTTTTTTAAGTGAACTGTATTGTTCTTATGAGTAAATAAAGCATCTCTCTAAACCTAAACCTATATACATACGTTCAAGAACACTGTCACACTGTTCTGACTGGATTTATTTGCCTTACAACTTTATAATTAGAATAAAAATACAAACAATTCGAATAATGCATTTTTTTCACACAATTACTGTATTTATCTCGACAATTGATTGAATACACTTATAAGCGGTTTTAGCCGTGGTTTAATGCGGTGAAATGAAATAGGGTTGCAGTTTAAAATATTACATTTCAGGCTTGATCTCACATTAAAAATCAACATATTTTTAATAATGCAGCGTTTTAGCACAGCTTTAGTAAGGCAACAATTAATACTTGATGAACAGTTAATTCAATGCAGGCATATTTGACCAAATTAAAACTCTATAATCGTGCACCTATGGATTTACGGAACCACACGTTCCAAACTGTTTTTTTTAATAACGACCTCTTTGACCTCTAAGTGTTAAAAATGCCCAAATTGTATCGCAGCTGCCGTCGATCTCTCGCAGAAAGATATTAGAGCATAAATCCGTTTCGACAACGTCTGGTTGATCGTCGATCTTCCTATCCCTAGCGTAATCCCGTCCCGTCTAATTTCCCTCATGCATTATCTTTTCCGATATTTACTGAGATAAAAAAAGGCTGGCAAAATAAAATGTTCGTAAAATGTTCTGTGGAAATTTGAATTTTTCGTGGCGAAAGTAGGTTCCTAAAAGTTGTAGATCTAACTGGATCAAGGAGCTGTTGATAAAGACACTCCCCAATCAGAAGTTTTGGCAACACGTAAGAAACGAGGTTGTAAATACTCATTATTATTACCTATATTACAAAACATCACGTCCGAATAGAGAGAGCGAAAATTCCCTACTAAATAAAATGAATAAATATCTGGTAAATAATTATTTAAATACATAGAAAGCATCCCAGACAAACAAATACTGGTGCTCATCACACAAATATTTGCCCATACCGGGAATCGAACCCAGGACTGCTAGCTTCGTAGGCTCGGTAGCTAACTAGCTAGACCACCGCATCGTTAATATCGTCATTTTTGTCGTATTATGTAATTGTATTACGATTTAGATTAATTAGCTAGTAATATGTACTTATACAGGGTTGATCGGGACAAAGGCCCTTTCCGTAAATACAGTATCATTATTATGAATAGGTGATGTATAATCGATTTCGACGGTTAGAAACGTATCTACACTAATATTATAAAGAGGAATTATTTGTATTTTGGTATTTTTGTAACAAATAAACTCGAAAACTACTGGACCGATTTCACCATTAGAATGCTACATTATCCCTGAGTAATATAGGTAGGTTGTTTTATTTTCTGCTGCGTGGACGGAGTCGCGGGTATCAGCTAGTGTTAAAGAAATCTAAAATGTTAAACAATGGTAATGTTAAATAATTTCAACCCTAATAATCTTTTTTTGGCAGTTTACCCTATCATTTGTTAGGTTCTCAAAACTCGAAAACGGTCACAGATTTTGCCATAGTTTCTTCGAGAAAAACCATCTCCAACTTCCCGGATGGGTCGTTTTCGTCCCTTTCCACAATGTAAAGATCCAAATTTGAAGCCAATCGAAAGGGTAAAGTGCATGAGATAATTTTAGAGTTCATTTGGATTAATGGCTAAGTAACTACCTAGATAACATTAGCTATTCAGACACAACTCATCAGAACCCATCCATATGCTGGCCGTTCCAGCTGGGACAAAAATACAAAGAGAGACAAAGAGGTCAATGTATAACATCCCTAGTTATAGTCTGGGTTTAAAGTTCAAGATCAAATCAAAGTCACAAGTTCAAAACTTCTAAAAATCTACAACAAATTCGACAGAGACCTGAATTTATGTTGACCTGGCCTGTCACATCAAAACCGGCGCTCATTCATGGTTTATTTAGAGAACAAACTACTAATGACACCTACAAATGGTAAGGTTGAAGCTATTTTTGGTTGACTTTATTTCGATGTTGACCAAGGCATACCACGATAATGACTATTTATATTCTGGAAAGTAATCGTACTGTATCACGCAAGGGTTGGTATTTCTTATGGGATCCCTATGTCACGCGTAAACTTATTTTATTGAATTTTGATATTCAGTAATTGTTTTCTATATTATTTATGCTCATATGTACAATTGTACAGTAATTCTTCACAATTGGAAATCATAACACTTAGTAATTCTACCGTTAATGATGATATTAAACATTATTTGGTTCGGTTTGGTTCTGGTTCAGAGCCATATTGATAATAAATCAAAAATACTTAAGGTCATCATTGATTTTATTCATACCATTCTATTATTTAAAGTTCCATTGGAGTGAGCGAGCGAACAAGTCTGGTCAATGCAAAACCGACTCTGTTAAGTAAGGTTCGGGTTAGGTTAAATGCCCACAGAAATATTACTGCTATAACCTCCTTGCAAAAGTTAGGACCGGCAACAATTATAAGTATAACCACTTTAATCCTTAAATTTGTTATTACTAGTAATATTGTACCTTGAAAAATAAATAATAATACATTACGACATTCGCAGCAATCGAATCAAAGAAACTTGTTATATGATTCAGTAGGGGGCCTAGTCAAGATGTATAGCGCTAAGTTAGCAATTTTCGACATAATTGTATAGGATTAGCATAAGCTCATGATAGATCACGTCGACCGCTATGTCAACTCCATGCATTTCAAGTCGATAGAAAATAGAAACGTTAGCAGCATTTGCATCTTGGGTAGGCCTAGAAGAGGCTCGCTTTGCCGCTGACGCAACAAATGGTAGTGGATGGAGTTGACTCAGAAGATCGCTACCTCTACGAGTAGCCTGAGGTTTCTTGGCTTCTCGAAGTCATAGGAATAAAAAAAAAGGTATCCTTATGGGGTTTCATTAACACGAGAACGATTCGCTTTAGTTTTCATACTAACATTTATTGGTATTTTTAGTAAATATCATCACTAAGTTTTAATAAGTGGATTACTAAGCCGTTCATGAAAAACCTTTTAATATGGATCGTGACGATAAAGCAACGCAAAGAAAGAAGAAGAGGCGAATATTTAAGTATTAAATAAACAATTCCTCCCCGCGTATCTTGGTGGTGGTTCTTAACACACTTAAAATTCTCGTGCCGTCTCGTCTCGCCTCGCTTTACCGGTGGAAAAACACCTTTGAAGCCGCAAGCGCACTAAGTGCGGAGAGGGCGCGGTGCGATGCGGTTGCATACCAAAAACCGGGCAGGAGCATGTACGAATACTACCATATAAGAAAAAACATTATAAGTGTTAAATATACACATTAGTACAAAAAATATTGTACCTACCTCTCATACTTGTTAATCAAAGGTGAAATTATCATTTTCATTTTACAACATTGTGTTAATGTTTGAGTACAGAACGGGTTGCCAGGTCCGAAATTAGAATAAGAATGAATACCAGGGGACTATGCTAGGCTTGTACTATGGGTACTAGACAACGATATAAACACTTATATAGAGAAATATATACTTAAATACATAGAAAACATCCATGACTCAGGAGAAAATATTCGCGCTTATCACACAAATATCTGCCTTTACCGAGATTTGAACCTAGGACCTCTAGCTTCGTAGGCAGTCACTACCAACTAGGACATAGCGTCGTCGTATTAGAAAAGCAGGAAACCCTAAAAACAAGCCCAACGCATGGCGAAGGCGTTATTAGCAAGGAAACGCGCCGCACCGCACCGCCTCTGCTCTCAGTGCGCTTGCGGATTAAGTGTTGCGAATACACAGCACACGCGATATGACTGGCAACTATTTATCAACAAGGCGGTCACCAATAATTAGCGGCACACAGTTCACATAACTATGCGGTGATCACTGTAATACTTTCCACAGTTTCTACTGCATCGCGTAACCGCCAGTTATGTCAGTGCGTGCGCGTCTCATTGATAGCCTTGTGATGGACATACAAGAGCACAGATCCTGTAGGTATTTCTTTTTTTTTTAGCCAATCTTGCTAATATGTATTTATGCACGGTCTATATTGTCTGCCATAATTATTTTTTGTTTTGGGTCATAATTATCACAAGTCATAAAATATTTTTTTTAAATACTCTTAGTTTTTCAGTTTTTTTATAAATCATACCTTACCTTGTCTACACGTTAGATATTTAAGAAATTATGAATAGTTCATGATTTCTAAAACATTAAAATTATGACTTTCAATAATTATGTCAACAATGACATTATTTAACCAATAAAACATGGGAAACAACGGGCTCCCGTTTATGTATGTATACTCTTTATTGTACAAGAATATAATAATAAATACAAAACACAGGCAATATAATGACATAAAGGCAATATTATATAAAAATAATAATAATCATTTGATTGTATATTGTTGAAGTTATGGTAATTCTCACTTGACAGTAAGAGCACTGTATCGTCATAATAAGATTAGATAATGATTTCATTACGATAGAGAAGCAAGGCGGGTTAAGATATATGGAAATAGAGCGTGATATCAGAATGTCCAGGTTGAATCCAACTAGACAAACCTTCGTTCAAGATTAAATTTTAACAATAGTTTTTAAGGTGTTTTATAAGTTCTGCTCGTTCTGTGTTTGCTTGTGGCAAGTGCCGAATCGAATGAACGTATTCTTAAGTGTTTGTTTGGCAAGCTTTTCGAGTCTGTAAGAGTTCAAAACATAGTGTAGAAAATATACGTCGACAGTCCTTTTTTTTAAGAAATATTCAAAAGAAAAGTAACTAGGCTTACTTATGTTTTTAATATTTCCTTCATTGAAAAACAAGCGGCGGCAAAAGACTATTTGTGAATATTCAATTTATTTATTTATGAAGATGCATTGCAAAATGCCATATTAATATATTGAAATAGACTTTTTTCATGTTTATACGAAAAATAATAATAAGACTGCGTGCCGGATTTATGTAAAACGAAATGTAAATAAAAGAACAATGACACATTGCGTTACATCGTTTAACATTATGTTACTAGATTTTGCCTCTTCCGCACAGAGTGATGGATTTACATTAGCTGCCTATTGTTTTTATTTAATTTATATTTACTTTCTTTACGTTCGCAAGACACACCTTTTTTATCATTCAACGAAGCCTGTTTCTCGGATATCTCGGGGGATACATCGGAAATTAAGGCGACTGCTGTGATTAAGATTCAGGCTGCCTTTGTCCGCTCTTGGGAGTTGGGAAGCTGACTCGTGACTTTTATATGCGACTACGTGACGAGAGGACGTTCAAATATATACCAACGTTTCAAACCCTTTTAACGTCTGATGGAACACTGAGATTACAGGAACACTGAAACGTTATTAATCTATAACGGTAAGTTACTTAAAAACTATGGTTTTGCAGTGATCTCAATTGACAAAGCCGCACTTCGCTATTTCAGTTCACTTTGCTCGGTTGCGTCGTCGTCACGTGTTACGAAAAATGAAGTAGGGCGGCAAGACTTTGTGAATTGACAACATACTCATACTGATTAACAACAAAGTAAGTACCCTTTCTCAAGAGAGACATAACATTAATTAACGCAGAAGTAGATCTCGAGAAGTGTGACATTATGAGTAATAGCGTCTGAGTACTTAATAACCGATGCTTCAAAAACCAATCATCATATAAATATAGTAAGTATATCACAATTGCTTAATATAATCGTGAGATACACACAAGTATTCCTCCCGCGCCTGTCTTTGGACAGATCTAATTACTTGCGCTTCCTTTCCTCCCAGACACAGCGAGACACGGTGTCGTGATCGATTAACACATCATGAATAATGCAGCACTACGGGGCACGGTTGTGTTGTATTGCAAATAGTTGGAATACCAACATTCGGGAGCAACACTTGCTAGGCAAATTGGTAATGTCATTGACATCTACGATGACGACATTGCTGTTTTAACGCTCTATAGTAAATTGCTATGATGAACAATGTTATGGCAAGTCGCTTTGAGTTTAGGAACCAGCTTTACTAATTTACTCTCAAGGAATTAAATTTGTGACCCACCTTAGTTCCAAAGTCAATCTGATATTCTACAGCAATAAGGTTGAGTATCCTATCAATTACAAATGACTTGGCATTTCTAATGACAATGACATCTTCAAGCAGATTTGTGACCGTATATAATTTTTAATTACCACGCCATTTTCTTTTGTTTCAGTTTTGCTAGCAAAATGGAGTGTTTGAAACCATTTTTAAACCCCGGCCAAAAGTTTACAAACTGTTTAGCGGTGTAGATATTTCTTTGTAGCATTGCTGCGTCAGAATGAATCGAAACATTGGTGATAATGATGAAGATGATATCCTAATAAAGCAATAGGGTAGTAAATATGCGAGTCTCAATTCAACAGGGATGTGATTGTTTTTAAAGAATAATCTAATCACTTTTCAACTCGTCGCAGCTAATATTAACCTGTGAGTTTTAGTAGAACTGTCGGAGCGCACAAAACAAATTTTAGCGCTTGCATTAGGCAGCTTTTTACGAAATAGAGCTTAATTGACTTCGCAACTGACATTATCCAATTTTTATGTAAACGTTTTGCTGAACTAATTATAGAGGAATCTTGAAATAAATTTAAACAAAACTATTGCAATGTGTTTATGAGCAGTTACAGTTTTATTAAATATATATAAATCATAAAAATATGGTTGCTTACCATGTAAAGGTAGGTATAGCAAAAGGTTTTTATTCTTAACCATTTTCAACAAGTTATACGAGTAGGTACAAGTATAATAAGTAGTAAATTAAATACCGAAATCGTGCGCGACACTTTGCTAATAAATATCTATAAAGATTTTTCACAACAAACATTGTGTTCCTTAGTAAACAATAAAGCAGTAATAGAACTCGGCAGGCGATTGGAAGAGCATTTCGGGCCACACTTAATAAAAGGTTCCGTTGCCGAGACTACATACGATTAGCATGAAAAGTGGTTGGCTGTCGGGTTTGAAAGGTAATTAAATGCCAAAAGCAATATGGTTTTACCCAGTAGAATAAAGGCCCTGTAGTCAAACAAAAGTTATAGCTAGCTTATGAGTTTCGTCTGCCTGTCCGCAGGTCTTTGAACATGTATTCTTAATCAAAGCTTTCTATATTGGTACCTAAACATAATTGTGTTAATATTTTGAAAAATGCATACTTTTCATACATAAAAACAACTATCCCACTTCTTGAGTGGGATATTGTTGAATAACGAATCAAAATCTAATAGAGGCCAGAACCCTTGAAAATGTAGATGCTTTAAAACGAGCTCTAAAATACATACCTGCCTACACTGTTCCGTCTTACTACTAATAATTTAAAATATCCAATAACGAGCCATCCATCTTGGTATACTTGAATAGGCTCAGCCCGCAATAACGCACGCTTTGGCGGCTCCCTGATTTTTTGGTGCGGTTTTGGTACGCGGCCGATTCGGTACGGTACGGTAGATATAGATTCTTTACCGAGCGCCCATATTTCAATAAGCACTCCCCAACTTAAAAGGAATGCTTGGGGGCAAAATACAGATGCCACGCCGACAATAGGGAATAAGCATGGACTTTTTAAATCGCTATTCTTAACAGAATATGAAAATACCGTAAAAAATATCACCAAAAGTGAAATTAAAATTAAAATCGGCCAAGGAATACGAATGATACACGCGTTTTAAACTGCTTATTAGACGGAGAGATAACTCGAGAGAGAGAGCACTCTGACGTCATGAGAGAGGTCGGCCATATAAACTCCATGTCAAATTCTGTTTTACTAGATGATTGAACCTGTGAAAAAAAGTCATGAATATTCCCTATTCGGGAGCCTCATACTGGCAAGGGATTACTGTAAAGTTGTAGAACATATCTGTAGTTCAGCGTGTGGTTGATCGACTATTGCTGATGTTATAAGTTCAAACCCCACTAGAAAACACTTAAAGTGTAAGGACTGTTTCTTCAGTGTCGGAGATATTGTTACATTTCTGACGCAACTTAAGTTTTAGAAACATCAAAGAGTATCGGTAATCGACATGCCTATTTAACTTAACTTTGCTTATCTTAACCTTGTATACCTGTAATTTCCTTGTTAGCACATTTTCTTGAAATTAACAATTAATTTCTAATCAAACATAAAGCAGGTACAATTTCACGTGGTTCATAGCTGAAATTAGCCGGCAGCGCCGAATTGAGTTTGCCTGGAAACTTGCTCAATTGGTGCGAGCGACGAGCAAAGTTACTTACTCAACTGCAAAACCTCGTTTCAGGGCCCTGACACTTCAGGGAATTTCACTTATTAGATTTTAGCTGCACACTTGGAAGCTTTAGTCGAGTAAGATGAATATTCCAATGGGTACAGTCAAGGACTTAAAATCATGAGCCACTAGATACCCGGTCGCAGATAATCTTTAATTAAAACTGATGTATTTTTATTCCCAAAATCTGACGCAGGTACGCCATTATGATACAGTTCTGTGATGAACAAAATATTATATTTATAATGATGAAAAATATTTTTAGGTTTTTCTGCCCGCGCTGTTCGCTTGATTCCCCTATTTCAATAATATGTTATTTATAATATTTTCTACCAATTATGTTTAATCGGGTAATCTATTTCAATGTAAAATAAGAATCAATGAACAATAGTAGATTCTGATGCAAGTGCGGGCAGTATGTCATTTTATACGAGTCCCACTCGATAAGACGAGTGAAAATGACAGTTCCGCACGTGTATCAAACGACGCTTTTAACACATTTGCGAACAAATGTCAATGAAACAAAAATAAAACGGTAATTAAAAGAGACAATTTTACTTAATTCATAGTCTGATAAGAACTAAGGGCAATTAAACAATTAAGGGTAAACACTTTAATGCAAATTTAGCTCCGGGCAATAACATTTCTCGCCCCTATAAATTAAGTTCGATATCCACAATTTTTCAATATTATGTATAGAGTTGGGATGTTTGGTGGCAATTTTGAACAGAGTGCAGTGGAGTCGTTATTTATTATAGATACTTTTATGATTGAATGAATGAATGAATGATTTATAACAATTAAACAAAAAAGTACTTTGTTTAAATTGTTATGGAATTTGAAATTTATGGTAATACTGGAGGATATTAAATATAAAAAAAACATAACAATATGTTTTTTGAATTTTTTAAAAAACATGGTTTTCTTATAATTCAAACTATGCCTGAAGCCAAAAAATACGCTACCTAAAGTTAGTTTCATTTAACAATACATTCTTAAAACTCCTTTAAATATTAATAGCTACCTTACCTACCACTTATCTTACAAAAAAATAACAAGTAACATTACTTTTTATAAACAAAGACATTGATTATCCTAAACACCTAAAGTGAGGTATTAGCACAGAATAGATAATAGTACAAGTAGTAAACCACAACTATCTATTTATGATGTTGAACAATTAGCAATTGGAATAAAAGTTTCAAAATCTTGCATGTTATCTTCATGTGATGTTAAACGGTTGTCAAGATTATAAAATGCATATACTGTGGCAATCCGTTCCATATTTTCTGGAGTAAAGCGATTTCTTAACTTGTAAAATAACCATTTATGTGTCGAGAATGATCGCTCAACATCCACAGATGTTAATGTAGCATGCTTTAGAATCTGAGCATGATTTCCAAAATCTACCATATCTCTCACTACGTAAAAGTCTGGACTTCTATTTAATACATATTCCAGCTTATTTCGCACAGTCTCAGTTCCGTGCGAGTTCAGTGTACTTGTTACAATGTCTATTATTAGGAAACTTTCATCTATTGAAATATTTGTAAATTCTAATTGTTTTATTGAGTCTGGTATAATTTCGTAGCAATCTTGTATAAACTTTAACTTATTTTTCAAATTTTTATTTCCTAATAATGCTTGAACTTTTCTGATAGCAATAGCATCTCTACTATTTAACTGCATTACAACTTTTTTTATATCTTCAAAGTAGGTAGCGTAATAAAAACTAGCTTGTAACCAGGTGCCCCATCTAGTGATTACCGGTTCTGGAGGCAATGGTATATTAGGAGCATATTTTTTAAAAAGTCGGACGCGGTGGGGCGATTTCAAAAATATTTTCTTGACATTTGATATCAAAGTATTTACTAAACTGTGTTCAGATCGAATTTGCTCCGCGACTCTATGAAGACCATGAGCTAAACAAGTAACGTGTTTAACATTGGTGTATGTCTTCTTTAAGATCTTACCAGCGGCAAGCATGTACGCAGCACTGTCTGTGCAGAATATCAAAAATTTATTTATATTTTCAGTGTAGTTCTCTTCCCATAAAAACCTTAAGCTTTCGTCAACCACAGAAGCAATTGTATTAGCATTTACTAGAGTCACAACTTTACATGCTAACAAATACGGTCTTTGCAATGTATCTTCTAAAGATTTAATAATAAAGTTCACGACACAATTGCCAACAGTGTCAACTGTTTCGTCTACAGTGAGCCATATATTACTATCGGAAACTGCAAGTCTTATTTTATCCATTATTGCCATGTAGATTTTTGACAAATAGATTTTTTTACAAAATACTTTGCTCCGGCAGGTTTTTATAATTTGTGCATTTACAACAAAGGTACTTTTCAAAAAACTTTCGAAACTCCGGATGATTTACCCTATTCCAAGGAATATTACACGCAATGAGAAATATGCACAAGTCATAAACAAAGTCATGTTGGTCGCCACAGTTCATTCGGTGTTGAGTACTATTGATGTGTTTAAGAACGTTATATTTTTTCATCTGCGTTAGACTTACTGCACAAGCTGAACAATATATAGTAATTGCTTTCTTCGCTATATACAAGTTCTTCATATGGTTCTATCCATCGCAGAATTGTTCTAACTTGTCGAAAATTCATTTTATTTATTGTTTAAGGTCACATCGACAACGTTTTGTAAATTATGTTTGCTTCCGAAAATTAATGAGACTACTATGTGTGCGAATTGTCAAGATTGACAATATAAAAATGTCATAGTGATTGACTTTATTTGAAGAGAATTCTGGTCAACCCAAAAAGGTGTAATACCTATTTGATGAAATGAGCAGGTGATTTGTAGCTTAAGAAAGTGAAAAACTCAATTCGAGTCGAATTATTTCATGGAAATAGTTTACGTAAAATTTTACATAAGTTAAGACTTTACCATTCAGTCATTCATTCAATTATAAAAAGTAATTTAATGACGACTCCACTGCGTTAGTTGTCCAAAAATGCCACGAGAATCCTAACCCTGAATTTATGTATTTTATTTATTATGAAAATCTAGGTTTGTACGTCCCCGTTATTGTTTAATTGGTATCATTACAAGAAATATTTTTTTGAAAAGGAAAACGTACAGACGTAATTTTTCATAATATATATACAGCATATTCAAATATAATTGGACTAAGGGGAAAGAAACCTTATCGCATTTTGTATGGATATTTTCAGCTTTACAATGGTCTTATGTATGTATTAAATGTGAAAAATCCAAACAAATCAGTCACAAAAATAATAATTACGTGATTGCTGACAAGAAGTGCGACAAAATGTCCTTATTAATGCATTTTTTCTTTACAATGTCAAGGTAAAGTGCACAATGGAAGCATTTTCTTGACCTTGAATGCACTCATTAATAACGTCGATGTTCTTATCAGTTTGACAACCGTGGTTTAGTTGTTTTAATACAATACTGGAAATGTAAACAGATAATTTCTAATGAGTTATTAAGTTAATTATGTTATGTAAACTTGTATTTTTTTCCCTTCTGAATTATCTAATATACTAAAACTATAAATACGGACTTTACATTAAAATTTAAAAGTTAAAGTTAAAACTAAACTTATTTAAAATAAAATAAAATAAAACTAAGCTACTCAAATATTAAAAATTAAACATAAACACCACTATAAAAAGAACACCCCCTCTAGCAGGTCCGCTCGCGGCATGGTCCCTAAGACACTGGCTGCATTACCTCTCTGGATGGCTAGCCCAATCCTTTGGGAAAGGTAAGCGCCAGCTCTAGGGTCTCCGGAGGTGTCGATGAGCCGGGATGACAGGGCCTTAATAAAACTTTTCATGTCAGCTGACCAAGGTCCCATTGTTTCCACCGCAAGCGCCACAAATTCGTAATTATTTAATAATGATGAATATTTGCGGCGCTTGTTGGTTTGGGCCTGTTCAGCTGCTGCACCGGCCCGATTACGGGTTGTCTGGACGTGAGAAAGGGCGAATGTATCAACACACGTCGCGTCCCACACCAGTGCCCTACCTAGTTTCCACGGCACCAACGTAGCTCCGTCTGGACGCTTGCCATCGTCTCTATGCAAACCTGCTGGTTCCAGGACAGCAGGCACAGAGACAGTGGCAAGCGAACGACGGATCAGATCATTAATTGTGCCGTGGCGGTACAAACGGCCAGCACTTCTAAAACATGAAAGGCCATGTCGTCCCAGCTCACTCACTTCCTTCCCGCACGTACAAGTATGAGGTTCACAGATTCTGGCTCCAAGCCGTAAGCTTATTGCAATTCGCAAGCAGCTTGGGTCCAAGACTGTGCCTATATTACGGGAAGGAAGAGCGTGGAGCCAGTGGCCTGATTCGCCTGCTGAGACAGCGAGGAGACGGGCGCGATCTAAATCGTCCGGACTATTTTGTACAAGAGATGCATGAATTGATTCGAGGCGAGGTGTATCCCATGCTCTTTGGATATGCCTCTTGACTGGCATATCCACTCCGGGACAAGACTCACACCAAGCATCCCTGGCCTCCACCAGGTTCGCCATCTCAACGTCAAGTATCTGTGGGAGATTTAAAATAATACTGACGAGAGACAACGAACCATAAGCGGAGGACAGGAAAGCAGGCAGTGCCACGCTAGAAGAGCATCGAATACCAAGTCCACCGAAACGAATTGGGAGAACCGCTTGAGTCCAAGACCTTAAATTAAAATGAATGTTTAATAATTTAGACAGAGTTGATTGAAGGGTAATATCTATAGAAGCCATGATGTCTGGAAATTTCCAAATTGGACAACTCCGTAATAAATACATGAACTTTGGAGTGAAAAGACAAAAACGAATAATAAAAAGCGCCATGTGGGGATTTATTTCGTACAAAAGGTCAGAAGTATTTTTAAAAAGATTTAATTTGCAATTTATAATGGGATTGATTGCTTCGTCAAAAATCGGTGAACCTAAAAGTGTTAAAGATGAATTTGAATGGACCGAAATGTTGGGTGAAGCTGCGTTAAAATTAGTGACGATATCAATTTTTTTTTCTAAAGAAATGTGATCTGGCACATACATTTCGCACTTAGTAAAGTTTAATGAGAGGCCTATAATAGAAAATTTAGTGATGATCGTATGCAGGTCTTGTAGTACAGTTGACGCGTCCCCACCAAGGGAACCGTCATCAAGGTACCACAGATTGAATTTGGAATTTAGATCTGAAATAATTGGATGAATGACTAAACTAAAAATTACAGGCCCGAGTGGGTCTCCCTGTTGGCAACCCATGCATGAAGATATGATTTTGTCAACGAATAGTAATTTTGATGGTGCCCCATAGCATTGCCACAAATAGCCGTATAATTCTGGAACTTCTTTTTTGACAGCAGCTAGAAGGGCACCACGATCTACCGAATTAAAAGCATTTTTGACGTCAATTTTTAGAAAAACTTCATAGTCCGGACGGCTTAGAAAAGAGCGCGCAGCGTGGACAGCTGCCTCACAACCTCCTTTGACGCCGAAACCCAGCTGCCGAGGTTTGAAAATGTCTGACAGTCTATTACGATATTTTCGGCAGCAAAGTTTCGACGCCAAACGCCTAAAGGTGCAGCCGACGGCAATCGGGCGGATACCACCATCTTTTTTGGCTAGAGCCACAAGATTGGCGCCATAGAGGAGCGGGACAATCTCGACATTCACGCGACCTGACAACATAAGATTAATCAGAGCAGTGACGTTCTGTAGCAAAGCCTTTCCCGCATCCCCTAAAGACGAGGTGGTCAAATCTTTGAGATGTTGTGGTGAAAGACCATCCAAGCCGCCGGCTGAACCATTAGGGAAAGACATGATAGCCTGCTGGACGGCATCGACATTTACAGATAAAACAGTGTCATCTGATTCGGGAGGGTCAGGAAGCAGGGAGGAGGCGGGGGGAATTGGGTGTTTCTCTCTGAGAGCTGCAAAGGTCTCAGCAGAGTGCGTGGCCAAGTCGTCATTTGAAAACAGAAGTCGGGCAGCACTGCTAACGTTCCCTTCTGAAAGTTTATTTTCAATTTGTTTCACTTTGGAACATTGAGAATAAGTATTACTAATTTTAAAATTTGGACGCGTTTGTGAATCAAAAGGTCTGTCGGAAGATAAAGTGTTGTTTTTAATTTGATTTGTGAGGGAGTCTTTTTTAGTTTTGTCCGCATGAAGAATAGAATAGGGGAACGTTAGCAGACGCTCCCAGGCTTGAAGGGAATTTTCCGTGACAACCTTGGCGACGCACTCGGAGAGGCAGTTGGCCACAGAGGTTCGCGCTCCACGGGGAATTCTTTTTATGATTGGTACATTACGTTTCAGCAGCCCCAATCTTTCGGCGAGTGGTGTGGGAGTGCAATGAGTTGAAGTCGATGTCAACGCAGGCTGTGATGCGCTCTGGAGCGGGGGGTCGACATCCATACGCGTGCCATGTTTGCGTGCTGTATGAATTGCGAGCCCCCGCTGACCCTTGTATGTTTTGTTGTCACCACATATATTACAACTTAAATAATAATAATCTCAATTATTGACTAACACTTGTGAAATCAGACGTATTAATTAGTTAGTTAATATCCTATATCTGTCTTGGACCTTTCGAACGCCTCTGACTTGGTGTCCTATGGTATCCTATGTGACATAAATGTGCCTTGCGAGACAATAAATATTTTTAAGAATTGATACAGCAACCAGTGAAATGGAGCGATACATGCTCTGAAGGATATGAGTTGGAATGCGGAGTAATTCAGGGGGTTTAACCTCGCCAAAACTGTTCAGTCAATAGCCTGATTAAGGAGTTCTATAGTATGCATATCTTTTTTTACGTGGATGGCTTAAGTGCAACCAGTATTAGCTATGTCGACGACATGGTACTACTAACTGTGCCCATCAGCCTGTGGCTTTGGGGAAATTATGAAAAATCTGTGAAGCATATGCAGAGGCTCATGGCCTCATATACACCGTGGGCCCGAATAACCCGACCAATTTTAACAATCGATACTAGAGCCTATTTGTAGAATATAATGGGTATAATATGTAGTCCAATAACGCATAATTTCCGAGATTTTCATTATTTAAAAAACAATTCCATAGTTAATTTAATTTGAACTCTGTCACCTTAACCTAAAGCATTATTTAATAAGAAATTGATTAATTAATTTATGTTGTATGTGGATGATATTGCTACTTACAACATGAATCTTTCTTAGTAAATAATGCTTTAGGTTAAGGTGACAGAGTTCAAATTTAATTAACTATGGAATTGATTTTTAAATAATAAAAATCTCGGAAATTATGCGTTATTGGACTACATATTATACCCATTATATTCTACAAATAGGCTCAAGTATCGATTGTTAAAATTGGTCGGGTTATTCGGGCCCACGGTGTATAATGCCAAGAAGGGTGAGTATATAATCTTTTAATCTTGTAGAATTAATTCAGGTCCCGTATTATGGTCGCATTTATCGGTGAGGATAAACATCCATCACTCTCACACTTACATACTGGTCAAAAATGGACAGATGTTATATCCAGGTTTATCCGCATCAATAAACACAATCATAACAGTTTATCCTCCATATTATGGTTAAAAAAAAAGCCTGCAGGTCGTGTTCTCCTTATTACATGGTAAGCAGTTAAACAGAGAAACGCAATTGAGATATCTCGTGCATATTGTAACCGAACACCTGGGAGGTTATTATGAAATGGCTATGCAGTTCACTTACGGCGAGTAGTTACGGTACAGCAGTTATACAGCTCTGTCCTTTTCTCTCAGCGTAAACTATACTCAGCTATGTCATAATAACCCTTGAAAGATGACTTGGCCCTGAAAAGGGAACGGAGGGCACTAGCAATGCGGTCCCGTAAATTTGCTCACTGCTCAAAACAATTGATATATCACACTTTGTAAATAGGATAACAACGAGCAGTCCATGGGTCAGCTACACTCAGAGAGCTTACAATGCCCTCAGAGAACAGTATAACAATGCTTTTAAGGTTCTGTTAGGGCTGACCAGTTTATGTACCGCATCAGGGACGTTTGCCGAAGAACTCATTGATGACTTCTACTCTGCGCAATCAGACGGAAATGGATAGCGCCACTGAAGATTATTGGAAAAAAATATATTTCTATCCTAAAAGCTTCTCCGCTTGTCCTAAACACTTGATTCAATTATTTAATAAAATTAAGTTTGACATATTTATTACAGTTAATAATGTTTATTGTCTTGTCTAAAATTCTAATAACGGTAGAACAAAAAAATAACTACTTACAAAATGTGGATTTCGATTGTCTGATAATTAACGTTTTTTGTTTTATATTTACTTACAGAGAGTTTATGTATGAATCCAAACTTTCTTCAAATGAGTGATGATGGTGTCTAAATTGGTCTGAATACTGAAGAGCATTAAAGAATCGTACTATCTTAAACAAGGCAAAAAAGTTACTCCACTACATTCAACCGCCTCTCGGGCTCAACAACTCTATTCGTATACCTTTTTTACCCCTATTGTAATCGTATTGTTTATGACTCAGCTTACTATTAAGGTTAGTAAGAGCTATCATAACGTCAACTAGGGATAAAAACAATACGGAACAAGGGCCGTGTGAATGCATAACTAACTATAGAATTACCAAACTTTGATATTAATCTACGGTTGGTTTCCACTCCGACCGCGTGTCATACATATATAAGGATAGCCAACTATGTTCTTCACCAAGATTCAAGCTATCTCTTTACTAAATTTCATTGGTGGTTTACTGTTCAAACGTAACAAACAAACAAACAAACAAACGAACAGCCTTCGCATTTATAATCGTAGTATTATTTCCCTTTCAACAAGGGACCCTTTGCAGTTCCTACTAGCCAATTTAAACCATTTATGAACGTCAAGTCCAGAGCTGCTGCATTAAGTACAAGGACATAATTACAGCTGTTACGCAATTAACCCAATCATATGCGTTGATGGTCCTTGAAATTTGTTTAAACTGCCTCTTACAAGATTCGTGTTCAGAAGTGATTTGATCCTAACAAGTCATAATTTTGGCAAATTAACGTTTTTCTTTCCTACCGCTAAAAATGTATGTGGTTACAGTTGTGGTTATCGTTACGCAAGAGAATGTCATCCTATACATTTTGAGCGTTAGAAAGAAAAACATTAGTAGCGTTTGCATGTTGGTTAGGGCCTCTGAAGCGTCGCACCCTTATTTAGAAAATGCATTTTTAGTTTTCTTGTGATTCGGTTGACAATTAAATGTAAAATGGTTATTGCCGTTTGTTCTTAGCTTGTCACAGACTATACCTTACCTTCAAGATAACCTGTGTATGACGTTTATTTTTTATTTATTCAGCGGTTTGACTAATCTGTCTAGATGTCAAGGCAGTCAAAACACTATTGTTCATCCATATAACGTCTTTATTCTGCACCTGTGACAACTTGATTAATATTACGTGTGTCATCATAAATTCTTTCATCAGATTTTTATTCAATTAAATAATTTGCTGTAATTTTTTTGTAACATTAACCAACTTTAAGATTTTTTCATATATTCAGTTTTATACAGTAGGAGACATTCGGTTACATACCTACAATGATTTTATATTTTACTTTCAAATAATTCATTGAGCTATCCTTGCTTACTACCTACAGCAAAGTTAACTGGGAGAGATCCCATATGAAATAAGTCCGCCTATGTAGGTTATCTATATTGATGTAATCACGTCTTCTTATTTTTTGGTGGAATAAATAGTTAACATAGCTACATACATACAAATAGTTTACCTAATGAAATTAAGAGTGATTCTTCACCGCGTGACTTAATTCCGAAAATAACTTTTTATTTATCACTGAAGTTCAAAAATCGAAACACAGGCCCATTTATTAAATCAATGATGCGATTTTTTTTTCTAAAACCAAAAGTCACGCAACACTTATAAAACTATGTACTTACTTGAGAATCATTCATATAGATGTACAATTCCATCGCAATGCCAAGCTAGGTTACGAACTTTGCTGTCGCGTAATCTTAATTCTACGACAAATAGATAAACGAGTACAAACACACGACATAATTACTGACTAATCCTGCTAAAATATTTATGATACGAGTGCAAGACTAGCTAGAACAAAACCACACGGGGGAATCGGGGAAAGAAATCATTAGACCGGGTTTATTTTCCAGGTAGATATCACAAAACCTATTACGAAATAAGCATTGACCTGTTTATCAACTGTAATTAAAATATGTTAATAAATCAATAAATGTCAAGGGTCCATATCACGCAAATTTAGGTTCCTAGTTCCAAATTAATCTCTAGGCTTGTTTACGAGTATATACGTACTAGACAACGATAAACCTACTTACACAAAGAAATACATAGAAATCATCCTAGAATCAGGAACGAAAATAAATATTCGCGTTAATCACACAAATATAAATAAAGATCCATTAGATACAAAGATTTTCAAAGAGAATGCTTACTTTATGGCAGTTAAAATTCTCAATCATTTACCAACTCTAATAAAAAAAATGCCCCTTTAATAAATTTGGCCATTTAATCACAAAGCGGCTATTGGAAAATGTTTTTACTCCGTTCGGGAGTTCCTTGACGATAAACGATCTGTATTGCATAATACATTGCATGCATAATTATGGTAGAACATAAGCACGTTCTATTTCACGTAGATCTGAATCATTACAATGTTGTACTACTATTATATATTCTGTGTTTCTGGCAATAAAAGTCTTTGTCGTTGTCTTTTGTCTTTTTAATAAATAAATATCAGGCGACTATCTCACACCAACTGACCTAGTCCCAAACTAAGCTCTAGGCTTGTACTATGGGTACTAGACAACGATATAAATACACTCAGGAGCAAAAATACCGGGTCATAGTGCGTTTTACCAACGCACCGGCGCACCACCAACTTCAAATATTTGAGCCTGAGTACAATTTAGTCTGGTTGATAAAATATGTCATGGGCAAAGATCTATTCAAATATTCGAATAAATGTGTCGAAGTTAAGGAAGTGATTAATCAAGTAGATTTTAAAACGAGAATACTTGCCAAGTTGCACTCAGTATTAAGTACCTACCTAGTAAGATAACAAATCATTTTAATATTTGAACTGTATGCATAACAGTAACTTTGGTCTATGGAAGTTTATAAGAACATGCTTTCCAGTAAGATGTATGTCTTCTTTAATTAGCGAAACCATTTATGAACTTTGCACTTTTTCACATTCATGTTTTTGATGGGATATAGTTAAGCTAAACGAATCCATCGATTCTTTTGCTATTCTTATACAACAATATCTCCAAATAGATACCCGCCTTCGCTCCATTTGGCTCTGTTTACTTTTGTGATGTATTTTTAATACGAATAGAGTGCCGAACCACGTCGGAATCGACGAAGCTCAACGCCGAACGTAAATCCTGGGGTTTATTCTCTTAAAAACGGCGTTCGGTCGGTCTAACGACTGAACCGGCGAGTTTAAGTGGTCTCGTCAGGGCGTACAAAACACATTTTAGAGCGTGCATTCTTAAATAGGCAGTCTTATATGTTCGACCGTTCGAAAGAATCTCTGCTGCCTAATTGAAAATGCACGCGCTAAAATGTGTTCTGTAGACTCGTTCACTCGTTCAACCGAACGAACCACGTTTTTAAGAGAATATATCCCCTGTTTGTTCGAGCATTATTTAAAAGCTTAACGAATTATTTATGTGCAAGCCAAATTAAAGTAAATCCCGTTTGTATAAATATTCACTCGTAGGTAGATTAATAGGCTGCTGTAAGAGTACCGCATCATGATCGGAGAAATGATTTTTTGAAATGCGGTTCCATTGTAGGTCTGTGTGTATTTTGGTTTCGAGTTTATTCCTGTTGTATGCACCCATACACATTCTTGGTGCACTTGCCGTACCGAGCAAATCTAAATGGAGCGAAGCAATTTTCCCATTTTCCCATTGAAAGTCTATGGGAACAGATTTTCGGTGATTATTCCTCCGTGGATGTCCGATTTTTTATTTTCTAAACCATCTATGGCTAGATGACGTCTTACGGGCTAAATTTGATCCTGATATCTCTAATAGTTTGGGAGGAGTATGCGGATAAAAGAAAATCCGTGTCGGGGAAGAATGTACCTTCGCTCCAATTATAAATGGGTAAGTAGGGTAAACCATACTGTTATTGCCCGCGACCAGTGATTACCCACTACATTTTTTAGAGACTGCACTCACAGAAACAAATACTTACGTAAAATCATAGCTTACGTAGAAACATATCTTTGGTACACGTATGTAGCAATTTTTTTTTTGTGATTGCAGTCTCATAAAAATGTAGTGGGTAATCACTGGTCGCGGGCAATAACAGTATGGTTTACCCTAACTCTGTTTGTTTTTTACGCCTTCACAGCTAAACTGAACGGATTTTATACACATTCGGTATGGAGATAGCTTGTATCCCTGCTAAGGACGTAGGGTAGGGTATATCCCGTTTTTTTAAACAGTTTGACAATCATGTCAAACATTGTTATTGCAACAGTCTACACATACCGATAATTACCTATATCTTACGCAGACTGCCTTAATGCCAACTTTCCTGGAATATGACACTTTAAACATGTAGAGGACAGTCTTCCGTTTTACAAACTGAATGTATATGAATGAAATAGATGTTTTCAAATAACCTGTACGTGTAGTTTATGGCCCAAGGTAACCCATTCATGGCTAAACGAGATCACAAAAGATCATTCAAGCCTAGCATCTTGGCTGAATGGGCCGCCTCTCAAAATGCAATTTATTTTCCGCCGACAAAATTGGTTTCGAGCTAAATTCGAGAAAGAATAAATCGAATGTCGAGCGTGAATAGTTTTATAAATACATCCGACCAGTTTTTTGTATCATTGCTATACAATTGTTCCTTAGAACGTGTATCTCATTTTCCTTTATTTATATTGCTGCATAGATTATTTTTTATGACGTTAATAAAATTATATACAATAGAATTCCTTGCCGCGTTTTAACTCAATTCTTAGCTATAATGATTTTATTCACAAGGCTTCGTGCTTAGAGTTAAAAGTAACTTCAATCAAATCAAGTGTTATTTAATCATACTTAGCATTGCGTATCTTCTATATTGCCAGTTCCTTTATTGAAGAACCTTCTTGACTTTATAACCAACAGCAAAATAGTCATTATTATTTTTAGTACTGTCTATAACACTACCAAGCGACATCGTGCCGTGGAGAGGCAGGTGGCTGAGTCCGTACTCCGTACAGATGCCCGCCGGTGCGGTGTCGCCTCGTACCACGGCACGGCGCTGCACTGTGATGATGTGGACAGGACCTTACCACCAAGGTGGTAGGACCTTGTGCAGGGTCCGTCCGGATCGCTACCACCATCTTATCCATTAACCTATTGCCAAAGAGCAGTGTTCGCATTTTTGTGTTCCGGTTTGGGGATAAGATAGCCGGTGTAATGACTAGCATAGAAGCATTCCATCTTAGTCCTCAGGGTTGGCAACGCATTTGCAGTCTTAGGCTTGCAGTCTTGTGAATGCGAATGTCTATGGGTCACAGTTTCCACTTACCATCTCGTGGCCTGTGTGCTCGTTTGCCTTCTCTCTGGTATAAAAAAAACCTGCCAGTCCAGGTATTAAAAACTCTCAATTACTGACATGGCTGAACTGTCTGCGGCTTGCTGCGACACAATGCTGAGTAGAGGCCCTTTTCCACGTTCATTGTTCATGTGTTGTTTTACTAGAGTCATTTGTCTTAAATGTGTTACTGTAAGTGTTGAAAGAATTATTTATATTTTATTACATACCATTCTATTATAAACCAAGGTGCATTATACATTATTACAAGTGAGTATTTTTTTAAACTGCTTTGATAGGTAGAGTTTATGTGCGATATTTCTACTTACCTAATATGTATTCACGTAGCCAGAAGACTGACGTATAATGATGTAGGTATAAGGAAAATCCACGGAAATACCCAAAAAAATCGTTAAACTCGTTTCTACTCACGCACTATAATAGGTATCACTAATGATTCAACATTGTATACACTTACCTTTACTTCCTTACCTCTATACGTTTCTAAAGCTTCTTAGGAAATAATTGACGAAATGGCTTTCTTGAGAATGCAAAGTCTATCATAAGTAGAAAATGTTTAATGTTACCACACAAATTATATAAAACGAGTATCAAAGCTACCACCTACCTACGTCTGGGAACCCAGGGAATATAATATTGTACCTACAGTGAAGGAATTTGATTTTTGAGCAGAAAAAACGTCGTTAGATACAAATGTAACTGTAATTTTTACCCGTCCCGAGTCTCGTCCCTCGCCCGCAGCTTGACATAATTTACGCACTTGCATCAAGATTTACTATTGTAGTTGTCCGTACTATTATATAAGTTTTGTAATATTCTTTGCGTAAATAATAGGTATTATTTCATACTGTCAAACATAGGCATAAAGCATCTGCGTGGAATATATCAATGGGTTTAAGCTATATATTAACTAAGTATTTAAATTAAATTTACAACAACACAATAGGATTACTGAAAACAATCATTTGTAATTTTCGATCGTCAACTGTTAAAGATAACACAACACAACAACCTTGTCATTTACGCTCTAAGTCACGACTCACGACATCCATTGTGAAAGCACTCGTCGGAGCTCGAGTACTTTGAAAATGTCTGTAGATACCCTTGATTAACACGTTCGATGCTCGAGGACTAGTCTCTCACCCAGGACGGACCCGTTACGGTGCCCTCGGTATTGAAATTAAGTTAAAGGGCGACGCTAGAGAAGTTTTACATAGAGCAATGGCGACCAAGTTTGACGAGTCAAACTCGTAAACTTACTTGCATCCGAAATGGAATGGTTTAAAAACTTCGCTGATTCGTAATGATTCTAATTATGTAAGGTACCGCTGAAAATCTAATGAAATAAAACATGAAACTTATGATTTTTCGTGACAAGGACGTAAAGGAAAATTATGATTAGTATCTCCGAAACCAATAAAGATTGCTGAAAATACATCAAAACATAGATTTAATTTCTAATAATGAAATAATTAGTTTGTTTTTTAGTAAACTGTAATTTTATTTCACGAATAATTCTGGCATACTTTTACTACGTTTACATTATCACAGACCCGACTTAAAGCGACCCATATCCAAGTGGTCTGGTCCGCCCTGCCCCTAAAGTATGTTTGCGAAACTCGGAGCGTGGGCCCGCGAAGCATAGCGGGCAATCTCCCACCAAAACATAAGGTTGGACCCTCAAAGCAAGAGTTCTGACAAGAGTCTACCAATTTCCAAAATTTGCTGTGTTGATTCATTTTTAGATTACATTACTTATGTAAAATGTTTTTAAAATCCATTGCTCTATCATAATGAAATACTTATAAAATAAAACTTAATAAAATTACATGTACTTAGTAAATATTCGATTTATTGAATTTTCAGTGAAATAAAAATATAAGTAACATTTTCTACCAAGTAAAATTCGATGAAACGTTTGTCGGTATTCAATGGTTAACCATCAAGATTCTATTACAATTAATGCAAAACCACGTATGTATGGAAGCGTGAGTTAGCACAAGCATGCTGGCGACTGTTAATGCTTTTATAATATACGTAACAGGATCCTTGTAGATGTCATGAACACGTAACGTCTTGTTACGGAAAACAAGGTATTAACCGCCGGAAGCAATATAACATAACGCGGCGTATCTCAGATCTAAAACAATTACTTTCAATTAGCAAACTGATTAAAGTAACTTAATGAATCCCATCAAAAACATAAATGTAAAAAATAGGCCAAGTTCTCGTGTGCCAATTTATTGCCACTAATCGCATTTTCAGCCCAAAATTGTCGGTTTTCTTTAATACTCAGCAGATTACAATATGCACTTTATAGAAAATTGCCATGTTAGGGCACAAACAATTTGTGGCAATACATTGGTCTGACTGTTAACAATCTAGTGCCAAGGTTGGCACCTTAAGGCTTGGTCAAACACACGGCGCGACGCAGCGCCGCGGCCGCGCCGCGTGATGCCGACGCGATGCCTGTTCAAACAGGGCGCGCGCGGATCGCGCCGGCCTCGCGCTCTCAACACGCCCGCATCGCGCGCGCGGACGCGGCGCGGACGCAGCGCGATGCGGGCGTGACTCGCGCGCGGGCCGTCGCTCGCTCATTCCTGACTGATGTGACCCAGCGCGGCGCAGCGTGCCGCCGCGTCCGCGCCGCGCTGCGCTGCGCTCGCGCCGCGTGGACGCAAGAGGCCGCGCGGCGCGGAGCGCGACAGAAGCGGGGCGCGATGCCGGCGGGACGCAGTCTGTTTGACGTCGCTAACCTGTTAGCATGTATTTAAAGCCGCCGCGGTCGCGCGGCGCGGCCGCGGCGCTGCGTCGCGCCGTGTGTTTGACCAAGCCTTTAGATGTTACTACTTTTGGTGGCACATGAGAGCTTGGCCTTTTTTTTACGTCTATATTTTTGGTGATATATCAATACTTTGTATAGTAGGTAGTTGATATTTATATATGAACCTTCTTAATATGTGTAAAACATGTACATGACATGTCCCTGTACCAACTAGCAGTTACGTATTAAGTTATTCATACAGTATAAGGGATAGTAATTTTGTGATCAAGGATAGGAATATTTTTCCTTTATTTGTGCTTAGACCTACCTCCACAGCTCCGATTCAAATGTCAAAGCTGTAAATCATCGGGAAGTATCCTTTAGGTTTTAGGAAGTTAGCACAATATAAGCCGTTTTTAGACATTAATAACTCTTTGAAGGGTAATGATAGAACATTCATTTTCATACCAGGATGTGAGAACATTCATTTGAGTAAATATGTAAATAAACAGGTTCCTGGTGTACTGGGAAAAAAGTTACGAGGTTGGGAAAAAGAGCTGAATGATTTCGTGTAAGTATACATACACACAACACAGCAGTATCGCTCGGCTTTTTGTTCGAACTTGGCCGGACACACTACCGTGTGTCATCATATGCAGATATTATTAATCTTTTAATATGGCATCCTGTTTTTTATCCACTTAAGATCAAAGAACTTCTAGGTTGTTTTTAATACTTTCATAAAAATGTATTATTTTATAATACTTCCTCGGTTCTACCACTAATGGCTACTTCAATTCCAATATCACTAAAACCACACCGTATAGCTGATATAAATATGACAATATAAATAATGGATATTTCCATAGTTAATATGGATAGTCAACTGTTATCATGAATAGTAAATTGAAAAAGAAATGCCGAGAATATTTACCAACCTTATAAAACCGGATGAAATACGTAGATTTTGACGCTTGACAAAGGTTTAGAAACCGACATTTAAAAACTGTTATAATTGTTTAAAAAAAAATCAAAGGTGTGAGTTATAGTGATCATTGCTTCTCCTCTCCTAATATACGGCATTTCGAGTAGGTAAAGGTTATTGAAGAGAGTTTACGTTCTATGGTAAATCGTCAAAACTGGCTACTTAAGAAAGTGTCATTTAGTTACAGTACGATTATTTCCACTTTGACACTCGGGACATGTCGGTTTTAATCCTACAGGTTCGTGTTTTCACATAGAGTACATAAAATACTAGAAATTACTCACAAAAAATATTAAAGCCAATTTTTTTTATTGGAGAAAAAAACACAATACATGTAGCCAACGTATAGATCTTAGAAAAATATTTGAAAGAGAAGTAATTAATAATAATTAGCAATAATAACCAAACACCAACCTAACACACGTCACTTCACACAACATCAACCTAAGTATAGGAAACTTCATTAATATTCTAATTATTCAAATAGACTATAATCAACTTTTTATGACATGTATGTGACTGGTTAGATTTTAAAATCAAAAGAATTTGCTTCGTATGAAATTATCTATTATTTACATTTACAAATTAAACATTTGCGTAATTCGTAGGTCTACTGTAAAAAATAACATTGTAGCAGGTGATCTACATTACTGGTTTAGACTGTTAAGTGCACACTATGATATTATGAATACGCAGCGATGTGTCTCGTGTCATTTGCACTTCCGATCTCTCCCGATAAAAGTCCAGAATTGCCGAGTATTGAAATTCAATTAATCGTACTGGACGTTGCTGTTATTATAGATAGTTTAAGTATAGATACTTGGACAGTACTCCGGGTAATTCAGGGTCTAAGTAGGTATTCTATTTCAATCGCAAAAATATCAACATAATCTCTTGCTATACACACATATTATTGCAAAGTGGCCAGTTAACGGAGGGTGATCTTAAAACTAGCTTAATATGATTTCGCTCGACCGATCAACCGTTCGACAGCAACCCGCAATAAAAACTCTCTGGTTGAGCGCAGAACTCGCCATCGAATGTTTACGTAGTCTTTAATAAGGCTGCGATACCCTTACCATGAGTTACAATTACCGTACTCGCTAGCGAGTCGAATGCTCTGTCCCTCGCACTCTATAAGAATAATATGAGAGACAGATCATTCGACTCGCTATGGCTATGGTATGGGCACAGATGTTATTTTTCTGATTTGCTCGTTTCACGCTCAATTCGACCTGTAATGACAGCTCTACTTTTTTGTTACATTCATTTTAATATGTGCAATGCAAAGGAATAACAGTAATAAAGCTAATACTACCCAGTTAAATACCTCCAGTGGGAATGGCACGATTTGTTTATGTACAATAATGTACATGTATGTTACTTAGGTACCCATTTTTATTGGGTAAACGATGTAGAGTAAACACGTAGACAGTTCACTGGAATAGACCACCGACGAACTTCTAATTAGCGATCGCGTTAGTGTTGCCGCGACGACGTTTGTCGGTCGGATGCGTACTGTAAGTCCGGCTACTTTAACGATAGCAATACTAGCAATGTGTTCACCATTGTGTTTTATTCTGTTTTTTTATCCTTTGTACCAAGGTTTGTGTGCATCACTGACTAAATGCTTTGTGTTACTTTTTTTCAATAAAAAAAACACTTTTAAGCGGAAATATAAGCAAGTTTGTTCAGATAAATGAAATTTTGCGATGTTTACGAATCTCAACGGCGTTAAGGCTCTTCAAACAATAAACCTTTAGAGATTAATTAATTCTGCAGCACGTTCAGAGGTGTCACGAATAAATTTATGCGATATTATATAAGACTGCGTGCGATAGCGTTACTGAGGTGAAAATATCTCCAACTCAGAGTATTTCATTCAACGCTGTTTTTGTTCGAGGGCTGTGTTTGAGCAGGAGAGGAGGGAACGTAACGACGAAAACTTAATTATAACACTTACGTCCACCTTCGCTGTTTTTCACCCGACTGCCCAAGGAGGATATTATGTTTATCAGCCTATATATGTATGTTTGTTCCTTTGTGTGTGGCGTTTTAGGAACTGAACGCGTGGACCGATTTGTATGATTTTTATATGAATCGATTTGTCTTAATCTTGAGAGTACCACTAAAGATAATGAGAGCAATTAAAATTCAACATGTCGGCAACTAGACGCCATATTGCAAAAAAGAAAAAAATTAAGTCGACAAACTATGACACATGGAATATCATTGAATAGGTATTTAAAAATCACGTCTAAGTTTCTTTGATCATTTTTCATTTTCAACGATCATTTAGGATTTATAACGATTTAAAGTTGGTTAACAATAACAGTCGGGTTTTTTGAAGCTTACTTTTTTGTTGTTTTTTTTTTTCTTCAATTCTGTTTTCACATGAGAACCAAGCAACTAGACAAGCTATTCTCCAAGTGCCCTGCGGGGCTCCGTTAGACCTCTGCCAGGGTTCCATCGAAAATTCAACCTTCTAATTGAATTTTCAGCTATTAAGAGGATTGTGGGGTTTCTCTCCCCCTAAAGCGATGTTTAGTCTTTATTTATTCGTCGGTACGTTTACATTTTCAATAAAATATTTCTGGGAAAGAAACAATAACTACAACGTATTAAAAAATCGTGGTAATCGGACCTGATTTGGGGGTGAGAAACGTTATCGTCCGCAGCTAAATTTGTATGTTTTTTTTGTGAACTAAGCAATTTAGGTCTCGCTTCAGAATTCTCTTTTTTATAGCACTTAAAACTCTATAGGACTAAAATGATTGAATATTTCAACAAAGTTTCAATGCTTAAAAAGTTTGAGAACCTCTGAGCTAGACCAATCTCAAACATTCTAACTAAAATTCATGACAAAATAATCTTCATCATCTCTGCCCACAGTAGTTCAATGCTGGACATCGTCTCGCCAAAACAATCTTAATTCTAAAGTAAGTAATATAAAGTGTGACGAAGCGGTGCCGACGAGCACGACCCTGCCTACGAACCTAGAAGTCCCGGGTTCAAACCCCTTCTTCTTTAAATTCGTCTCCGCTATTTTAGGTTGTCAGCTCCGCTCTTAAATCGTTTAAACGCCTCTCCATTTCTTTATATATCCCAGCCATGATATCTTTCTTCTATGTGAACTTTGCCCATGACGACTGTTTGAAGCATTTGGTGACGCTGGTTTCTGAGAACGTGACCCAGGTAAGCCACTTTCCTCTTTTGGATTGTAGTAGTTCACGGCATGATGAAGTAGTGACTAGTGAGTAAAGTCCCTCTTCCATGTAGTTGTAATATGTAACACATCTGTATAGATCATTCGATATTCTATATTATTTCAAATTTGACGTAAATTCCGTTTTAGTCTGGTATACAACTACTCGTACACGCAAGAGGACTAGTTTAGGTAAATTTATACAATAAGGAATAAAACAATACCTAACACTTTATTGTACACTTTACAGAAACATTATTGAGAACTTGTGTGAGATTTTCCCAAGACATTATTAATTGTATGACGGAACTATGGGACTCTAGACCTTTGGAAAGCAGACCTACATGGAGCCGAAGCCCTATAGACAACTTTAATTTATTGAAGTGATAGGACACTGACATGAGACTGTCCCTGTGCTTGTTCACATCACACTAGAAGTATGCTCCAACGGACAATCATCGTGCACAACTATTTTTAACCTCGGTTACAAAACAAGGGGTGTTCTAAGTTAAACATGTTTAACTGTGCGTATGTGTGTCTACTGTATTTTGTCGTAATGGATATAGGACATATTTATAGCAAGTCATAACGTGTTCTTTAAAGAAACTGTTTCTTTTTCAGTATTTTTATAAATCAAAACTAACATAACCTAGCCTTGTCTACGCGTTGGATGTTTAATAAATTATGAAATACCAGCGATTGAAAAATTATGACTGTAAAAAATTATGACTGTTAAAAATGATGACTAAAAAATGATGGCTGTTAAAAATGGTGACTATAAGATGATGACTGTTAAAAATTATTATGATGTAATATTAGCTGATTTAACTTTTAACCACTCACCAGAAAAGGATTGTAATAAGTCCAATGGTCATGTCTGTATGTCTGTCTGTTTGTCTGCGTATAAACTAATTTCAAAGTGGTATTTTTAATTGAAATCATTTAATGGATCGATGGGCCTGTTCAAGAGCTCTGAAAGCAAGGTTAGACACTGGGCAGTAAAATTACGCCAGTGATTTTTAATACATATTGGTATCGAAGGTAGTATTTCCTTCTATCATCAATTGGAAATGAACTAAATATAATAAAAGTAAAATTATTTAAGTAAATTATTTCAATTTAATTTTGATATTAGATTTTGTGTTTGTACTGAGTAAATAAGCATACATATGCAACGTGCTTCGATTATTTTTCCAAATTGTAATAAATGGTCTGTATATTGCACACGTCTTTGCCCTAAACGATGTTAAAACTAGAATTTGAATCTTTATTAGTAATTTAAAAAAAAATGGAATCAATTATAAAAAAATATTATTTTTCACTTGTTTCCCTTAATAATGTCTATAGGTATACCTACACTATTAAAGGAAACGTATTACAATTCAACCGTTAGACGCTTCACACCCGGACCTAAAATATATGAATATGGCAAAATATATATATTAGCATTGCATAGGTATGTTACGATATATTGTTTGTTTTAGTTGACGGAGTCCACACACGCAACTATAATAATAATATTAATGTATTTGCTATTAGACATGTTTATTTATTTCCCTCGTCTATATAATGAATGGAATGGATATATATTTTCATATCTTAGTAATGTGTGGTTCTTTGCTGTCATGTTATATATTTTTCGATATATTAATAGGTATATATTAAATAGTATATCTCTTCGTAAAATATAATATATTTTCTTTATTGCGTAGCTTAAAATCCCATTTAGTTAAATTATATTTAAACAACTTTAAAAAATCGTATGTGCTCTTTTTCTTTGCAACAGGGTTTACAAATTCCCTAAGGCAAATTAAAACTAACCTCCTCATTACCCATCAAAACTTTCACGACAGTTACATTTTATTATCATCTAAAAAACTTGTACTAATAAAACTCACCTAATAAATTTCAAAATAAGTCCTTTTTAAATACACTAAGTTTTAGTAACAATCGCACTTCCATTTATTCACTTTAGAATGTTTTGTTAGAACGGCGCGAATTTTCGGCGCGGCGGGCCCATATTTGTAAACACTGCTGCGATTGATGGCCGCGCGCCGTGCTCGCTCGTCGGCGGGTGGGTTGCGACTGCCTCGCTGCCGGCACGAGGCGAATTGCAGATAAATTAATGAAGCTGTAAAATAACAGGGATGATCGTTGTGAAGTTGAATAACGAGCTGATCGGAAATATTGTTGTTGGAAATGAATTTTTCAAATATCTTTTCTGAAAATATTTTCTCTGAAAAATAAACTTGATTAGTACCTACGAGTACCTAGCTAAAAGGTGATCCATATAATAAATTAAAACGGAGTTATTTGTAATATAGAACATATTATGCATAATGTATGTCATTTGATATTGTTTTTGGATTGTAGAAGATCGAATAATAGCGAGATACGAAGAAATAAACGTAGGTTTCAGAGCGAATAAGGCAGTAGACATACTTAAAAAGCTTTGCAGATATATACCTACTTACGAGGATATAAACGGTTTCGTAGCGATGTTAGCTTTCATGTTTCAACTTTCGAAAAACTCATAGATATTAAAGTTTTAGAACAATAGTTATATTTTTCTTAATATTCGGAGTGAATTATAATTCGAAAAGATTTGATGATTTACGAATAAGCTTTTACGACACTAGCCAATAAAACCATATTTTTTTTAAATAAATAAATAACATTGAGTCAAGTTTTACAATGACTTTGTTCTAAGCAGTAGAATAGTAGCACGAAAGAAGGGTCAATCCAGCTCGGACATAGAATATTTATAGTATGCTAATGATCTAGAATGGTTATTTAACACTGAAAATTAAGTATTTCCACCGCACGCTCGAAGTTGATATACAGTTTATAACATGTTTCTTTGTTTTATGGTTTCATTGTCAGTAACTTTACATTTTAAACCCTCTTTACGTACAGCATTCACTACTATTTTGATCATCTTGAACGCTTGAGCTGGTTTCCGAGCTCATAACTTTGAACGGTCCATCCCGAATCCGTCCTTTCCTTCCGTCAATGCGATCCCACAGACCAGACAGTGGGGTCAATTGACAACATTTCAAAAAAAAAAGCATTTCTGTTTTTTCTTGTTTATAATAGCTGATTAAAAATTAGACTACCCGTGTTTCTCGGTTTTCCTTTATTTTACTTAAATTCGTCGTTAATAATTTATTAAATAAATAGTCATTAAAAAGACCGTATATACAAAGTTAGGAATACTGATGTCGTGATCTTAGCATGATATAAAATAAAAAAAGTAACAGAACTGACTGTCATGACATGTCATGTCACTTGTCAACCATTCGTTGCCGTTCGCTCCAACGTTATTATGTAGATTCCATTAAATAAATAAATAATTTCGCTCCAAAGACTACTATTGTACACGTTCACAAAGTTATTTCGCGTTTACTGCTTTGAATCTCTTTCTATAATAATGACGACATGACAATGACAGTTGCGTATTTTTTCTATTCCTATGGTAATAAATGAACTAAGGGCTCTATAAGTGTATTCCTAACATTCACAATCCAACTTTTTTTACTGTTTTTCCTAAATATAAAAAAAACTACTGAATAAAAAAATCCAATTTTATTTTTATTGTAATCAGCAGTGTAAAATCTACAAACAGTATTTTTATTTTACGGCCATAGCACATATGAATTGTTGTCAATTTCTTTGTTGACCGCGACTTACAAGAGAGGTTTTATTATACAGAGACTCCCAAGAAAGTAGTATTCTTAGCATAGTAAAGAAAACATAGGCAAGTGCCAAGTCATTTTCTAACGCCGTCTACACGTGCATAAGTTATAAGAAATGTACATAAGCTTATTTTTCCATATAAGAGCCATAAACTGCTTTTTAAACATGTTGATTAAACGCCCGGAAACGGAATAGCGGATTTTTTTTGTTGGAAATCGAGCATACTTCGACTTATTTATTAGGTATCTAATTATCTATAAATATATGGTCTTAATATTAACAACCGTGTAAAAAAAAAACTCACTAGTATTCTGTTTCAATAGTAGTTTACAAAGGTTCTTACCCTCGCGTGATAATAATATTTACTACATACGAAGAAATAAAACATAAAAGTAACAGTAATGCCCGCCGTAGGTACAATTTGCGCGCCAAAAAAAGTTATAAAAGGCGAACACGCCCCGATTCTAAGCAATTCTGAGGATTAGTGTAAGGGAGCGAACTATAGCAGTTACACGGCTCTGATTTGAATTGCTAAGCCATGTCATGGTAACCCCCCTGTTGTCCATGGTATAGTTTTGAACGTAACGGTTTAGATATTATGCCCGTTTAATTCACAAATATAATCCATATCAGTTTAGTAACTAGAGTAAAAATCATTGTACATTAAAGTTTAGTAAGAAAATTGTATCATGAGTTGTAATACACACGCGACGCTGTTATTTAGTATACAAACTCCATTTATAATAAAAATACATTAAATCTAAATATGTGTACTTAATAACAATTTGGTGCCGTGACCAGGATAAAGAACTTTGAGTTACTACAAAGTCAAAGTCAAAGTTCTTTATTCTTCAATTTAGGCATTTCTGCGAGTTATTTGTAATAAGTACATTAAGATAATAATGAGAAGAGTAAAAATGAGATAGGTACAATTTTATTAAAACATAATATTTTTCAAATAACAAGTGATATAAGTAGTGTTTTAAATAAATGATCATTTTTATAAAGATTGTGTAAAAAGGTCAATTTCTACCCAATTTTGGGTGTGTAGAATTCCTTACATTATATTTAGAGGTCCTTTTAATCCTAGTCACGGACAAGTCGAATAAGGTAACGAACTAGGTAGATAGTGATAGTATTCACAATAAGATTTAAGTTAAAAGAGCAAAGTACAATAATTAATTGGATTATTGAAAATAGAACTAAAAAAGTAGTTCCGCACAAGTTATAACTGCTGCATAAAGTTTACACTCGCACTGTAACATTTGTAAGGTTGCATAAGTCAGAGAAATACAGATTTATAGTACAATAAACTCTAAAGCTGAATAAACTCCAATTTCTCTTACAAAAATATAAAAACACGACCTCGTTCTTGCAAATGAGGATCCTTTGTCAACGATAAAAATGAAGTCTTCTAGTACATTAAAAGAATAATATTACCTTGTTCTTAATGGAGCTCAGGGAAGTCTTGTTCAGTGAATACATTATGTTAATAGTATTACTTACTTATACCTACTAAATAAACACCGAAGCATACTCGTATTGTGTTGTTTAATTCACAGTATGACGCTATTTCATTTGCGTTTGGGAGAGTAGAACATCGTAATTTGGTTATTGATCTGATTATGGAGTTGGATGGTTGTTACGGAGTCACCACTGCACTCTACGTAGAATCAATGACTATTCAGGATAGAAGTGCAATTTGGTAAAACGAGATAAGGTACCTACAGTCAAGGGAATTACCATAACTTGTCCGCACAGGCAGTGATAAAAAAAACACGTCACGGCTGAGATTCTCGGCGGTAAAAATCATATCGTCTTTGACCTGTTATCGTATTGTTAATGTATTGATAGGTTTTATTTATTTGACGGTAATGGCGGCCGAGTTAAAAACAATACGATATCATGTCAAAGGCAACATGGTTGTACCCAGTAGAATATGGAGACCGAGATATTTAACAGTAATATGGTTCGCAGTATTAGTAGGTATACAGATAACTTTTTCGATTAAAGCCGCGTCCGCTTCTCCGTGTTTTCGATGTTTTTAAATTTCTAACATGTTTTTCGAACAGGAAAGGGGCGTGGCCAAATAGTTTTTCATGTTTCAAACATGTTTTCCATCACGGATGAAAAACATTCCCCGCGTTAGTCTGCGGGGGAAGGCGGTCATGATTTGACTTTTGAAAGTTTTAAGGTTGAGTGAAGAACTGTCAAATAGGGCATTAATTATTTAATTTATAATTTGCAATCGAGTGGAATAAAGAAAAGACGTTGTATTTTATTTTATTGGTAAAGGAGCGGCCCATAATTTGCAAAATGCACAGGAATGACAGCTTTCAAAAGAAGTGATTGAGAAGAATACATTGTTACATGTTTTGTAACATATTTTGCTATTATGCTTTACAGATACAGACCCGGTTTCGTAATGGCAGTGACACTGGTTTGGATTAGCCACTGCGTAGATATCCACTGAAACCCTCTCGGTGGTTTACCTTGGCGTTTTTAGAGAAGCTACGGGAACTTTAAATGTAAACACTGGCTAGTATCACCGCCTACTTGCATCGAGTGCTGTAGCGTCGCGTCGTGGGAAGTGGCTCTGAGACCTTCAAAAGCATACACCTGTGTCACTCCATTATGCATTGCCGCAATTCCATTATGATGGCACTTCACTTGGCCCGTGATTTAATCGTCACTTCGAATCCTATTCTCTAATTAATATAAAGGGGATTTGCCGAAAATGTATCCAATTTGCACTTTAGTTTGCCTAATTTACTCTGATGATTAGTCCCTACTTGTGTGCGTGTGCGTGTGTCTGACGTTTGCTTAAAAGCGAACTCATCAAACCGAATGAATATCTACTTATTCACCTTACGACACTGATAAGCAATATGCATAAACGATTTCTTACCACGGTTTGAATTTATTTATGATTTCCGTACTTTTTAAGACGGATGGTAAGAACTCATTCATAATTATTAATTTTAGTGTTATGATGTGAATGATAAGCGCGATTCTTTAAAAAGTTCATTACATTTGTGCAGTTTGGCAAAAACGGAAGAGGGTAAAAGCAGCGCTACTGTATAAACATCGAAATCCTGTTCGCGTGTAAACTCTTACAGAATAATTATACAAAGTTTCTTTGCGAGATCGCTCCGAGCGAAAAACCGGTCAAGGGCGATTTGTGCTCGCCCAACGAGGTTTTCCGTTTTCCGAGGTATTTTGTGTTCTGGCTCTTTTCTACTCACCGTTAAACTCAATTTAAATCAAGTAGTTCTTGTTAATGGAATGGACTGTAATTTGAAGTAGGTATATACAATGGGTGCGCTTCAATCTGTCTAAAAACATTTTGTATAATTTCATTTAACTAACCACGAAAAAACATAATGAACATTTAGCATAAAAAGCAATAGTATAATTCCATCAGGCTTACGATCCAATAACATAACACGCATTTAGTATAACTATAATTTTCTAGTTATTATGCATTTTTAGTCAATTTCTTCTAACTAGGTTAGGTCAGGTTACAACTGTGACCACATTAATAGTAATGAAAGACGTTAGTTTTTTTTAGTTTTTTTTTAAGTACATTATAGTTTTTGAAACTATTATCGTTTTATGCATCATGACTATTATATCGTTGGTTTATTATAGAGATCGAAATTATGTAATTTGTGTTATGTAAAATGAAAATTAGACCATTTGTTTCTATACTAATCATTATACAACCATATAGTTACATTATGTTCATCTGATGAAAATATTTTTATTTTTAAATAGGACCCAATATTATATTACGGTCGGAAGGTGGCATCAGATCTCCGCTATACCTATACTTAACGTACACCGGCCGAATTGGTACTCATCAGAAACAGATGACAAAATTAAGCTTTAAAAAAAATCGCCACCGTAAGTTGTCAAGTAATGCTATTTTTTTAAATCCATCTTTTTTTTATCCTTATTACTTTGATTAAAATATTACAGCCTATGTCATTCTAAATTGTTCGAGCCGTTTAGGCTACAGGAGGTCATACGTGGGAAAAACATTACCCCCCTTCTGGGTCAGTCGTGTTAAAAAACTACAACCAGCAACAAATGGTCTCCTAAAAATTGACGTGTTATGTTCCGGTGTGGGGAGACAACCGATATGTAGGTGATATTTATTATCATGGAGGCATTCCACCGTAGTCAGTAACCAAATCGCAAGCTTGGGAATCTTGTGACTGTATTCTTGGAAATGCAAATGTCTATGCCATCAGATCCCACTTATCATTAGGAGGTCTGTGTCCTCGTTTGCCACAAAAAAAGATAGGTAGCTAACAGCGAGTTATAAAACTGAAGAACATTTTAAGAAACACCTGTATGCCATTAATAAGCATGACAAAATATTACGTCAAAATAACTGACTTTATTGTAGAGCTGCGTGACAGAAGTGTTTGAATCGCGTTTTACTCGCTTGAATGACAATGCTTTGTAAAAGGAAAAGTGTTAATTTAGAAAAGTGGCGCCCGGCACGCACTCTGACTTACACAAAAATTAAAATATTTAAGCTTAAGTAAATATCTTTATGCGCTACTATCCGGGTAAAAACACAGCAAATTAGGTTAATAATATAGCTTTAATCCTTTTGCATGTCAATAACTATTTTTACCCTATCAAATGGTATTTCTTTGTCAAAAATATTTAACAGTGTTATACAAACTTAAACTAAAATACGATAAAATAAATTTGACACTAAGCTACTAAAATAATACAATTTTTAAGTTAGAAATAATAATTACAGGTAAACAATCAATTATATTTTTTTTTTGTAAATAAGTAGAGTTACGTGACACATGATATCTTTTTTAAGAAAAACACCTTATTGACAAAATTATATGACTCTGTATCTCCCACAGTATCTTTTATATGTACTAGGTTTCTAATGAATGATTAACCAAAATAGTCGAGGAAAATTTTACATGCCGAAGTTAATTACAATTCAAACCGAATGACACTAAACTTTCAGTTCTATATTCTTTGTTTCTCTATATTCTAACAAGCGAGAGAGAAATCGAGAGTTACCACAGATTAAATTGCCTAGTTATGTATAGAGTATGAAGCTGTTTGCTGAATGCATGGCTGAATATATTCACGTCAGATGAATTGGCTATTGTTTTCCATTCATTTCTTAACTACTCTAATCACGTTACGCACCTGGTCTGATGTCGAGCAGACCTAACTATGCGTAACAGATACGATACTTTCATGACAAGTGGCACAACGAAATT
The DNA here is from genome assembly GCA_923062465.1 of Acleris sparsana. Classification (NCBI taxonomy): domain Eukaryota; kingdom Metazoa; phylum Arthropoda; class Insecta; order Lepidoptera; family Tortricidae; genus Acleris; species Acleris sparsana. The sequence continues at coordinate 10,528,770 of OV281289.1, forward strand.
CCAGAACATTTATTGAATGCATCTCATTCGCTTGAGAGTTAAGCTATGTAATTTATTATTATTGATGAGCAAATGGTGAACGGAAGCATTACGGACCACCAAAAGAGATTTAATTTGTAGATCAACGGCGTGTGAATACACGCAATTAACCGGAAAAATCACTTTCATAAGTAGAGGCCGTAAGAGGGAATGTCGGCCGGCCGAGTTTCTAAAACAACGTACTAATATCAAAATTGCAAGCCAAGCTGGAAACGTTACTAACGTTTTTCTTTTCCATCACTCAGGTGTATGAGGTAACCTGTGGATGTTTCAAAAATCTTTTGTCCGCTGATTCGTTTGTCCGAAATTTGCATTTTCAAAATGTTTAAAGATATATTACCTACCTCCATAACCTTTAGGTTATGTTAGGTTTTTTATAACAATCTAGGAAAGTTAAACGGTTTCAGAGAAAACATATTTTCGGACAAATGAAACAGCGGACAAAAGTTTTTCGAACTTAAGATACGAGTAGGTACCCATATCATACCATACCTACATTTTGATATGAGGTCAGAGACGATAATGGTTTTTACCACCTAAAAGGATTGTCTTAATTTTGTGTTGAAGATATCAAGCAAAGATTTTTCCACTCTCCTCAGATCTGATGCTGCAGGTGGAAACGATAATTAGGTAAAAAGTCTTTAACAGGGTATGTGGTAACGGGGTAATTACATAAAGCTTGTATTTTGTTAGTCATGTCATTAAGAGGATATTGTGAAGCTAAAAAAAACATACAAAACGCAATAACGTTTGTTTTCCCTTTAAATCTAGTCCGATTTAACGATATTTCAATATGTTGTAGACATTATGAAAAACTAGATCTGTACGTGGTACCTTTCCAAGGAAATATTTCTTAGGAAAGGAACAAATAACAAAATACGGAAACGTACAAACCTTGTTTTTCATAACAACTACAACAGATTCAAAAATCGTAGAAATGGGACTTGGTTTGGGGGTTAAAAACGTTATCGCCCGGAGCTAAATTTCTATGTAACATACCTAATTTTTTTGACAGAACTTGTATCTGTGGTGTCAACGAAACATCCCGATTCCTGACAACACCACAGATACTGTTTTAATATAGGTATTTAGACCTATGCAAGAGGCGACGGTTCTTTTTGCAGAACTTCATATAGGTGAAGTAAGGGAAAATGTCATATTAACATTGTGACAAGATCAAAATAGGTACGTCTTTCAGTTTCCCTCTGTAGTGAGGTCACCAATGTAACAGCTGATACATACAGCTGATACCTACCTCTTCTGTAATTATTAGTTTAACGATGCTATAAAACTTTATAGCCTCTATTAAGTTTTATAGTTTAAATCCGCTGACAATGCATAATCATAAGTTCCACACCATTAACCCTAGACCTTGATATATTTACTTGTAATTCTGCTTACGATGCATTAACGTTACTTCCACACCATTTACCCTAAGCCTAGATAATGACTAGAAACCATAGTATATAAGCTGTACAATTTTACCAATAAAGCACAGTATTCCTCCAGACTCTTGAGTTGTCATTATACCTCTCACCCTACACTTCATGGCGACCTTGCCAGCAGCACACCAACGTTATGAAGGTATCAATTTAAGAAAGCCGTAACCGTAACTATTGTAAATTTATTGTTCGTTTAAACCATAAAAATTATTACTTCAAACTAAATGATACTAAAAGTTATTAATGACTTCCATTCCGGAGTTATATAATCAAATAAAATCACTCCAGGAGGATATTAGAAAATTAGGACCAAAACGCCGAACTAAGGCAATTGGTCAAAATAAACTTCAACAAGTAAAAACATTATATAAGCAGTACGAAATATATATAGAGCAATATAGCTCCAAATTAGAAAAATCAGAACTATCTGTAAAAGACAGTGAAGTAATTCAGTCTTACTTTCTAAAAATAGAGGAAGTTTATAGTAAAATTTTAACAACATACGAACAAGACAACAAAAATTTAATTACAATGACGTCGAACGACAGTTTTGACCTAAAAACAGCTGTATCATTGTTACCAGTCATGGACGGCTCGGAAGCCGTCACAAAGCAACTTATAGACGCCATAGACTTATATTCCGCAATGATTAAGGACACAGACTACAAGTTATTGATTAATTTTGTAATTAAGACAAGACTAACGCAAAATGCCAAACTTAGAATATCCAGTAACCATACCAAAATAAGCGATTTAATTGATGAAATGAAGCTCCATCTCTTACCTATTAAATCAGCAACCGCGATACAAGCCAAACTAACGACAGCAAAACAAGGGAATAGGTCCATCGAACGTTTCGGACAAGAATTGGAGGATTTATTTGTAAACCTCACAATAACGCAGGCAAATGGAAAACCAGAAGCCTATACCATTTTACAACCCTTAAATGAAAAAACGGCAATTACAAAGTTCGCAGAAGGATTACGAAATGATAAGTTGAGTACCATTATAGCGTCCCGAAATTACACCTCGCTCAAAGACGCTATACAGGGAGCAAAAGACCAGGAAGTGTCTATAACACCCACACCTGGACCAGAACAAATGTTCCACTTACGGAAAAAAGGATACAATGTCCGTAGACCTTACCGAGGACATTATAGTACACCTATGGATAAATACACTCGCACGCAACCGGGTACAAGTGCGCAAAATAAACCCACAGGAAAGTACGCACAAACAAATAATTCTCGACCACTAAGAACCGCGAATAACTTTTACAGGCGTACACATACAAGTTATCGTGGCCGACGTCAAAATCCATCATACAGACGTCATCAAGTTAATACGGTGATAGGAAGTGAACAAAATACTAGCGATATGTCAGAAGAGTTAAAATTTTTTCGTCCCTAAAAACTACATTCTAACGTATTGTCATATGAATTCAGTTCAGCTTACAATAAACGGCAAAACGCACATATGGCTTATTGACACGGGCGCAAGCCTAAGCGCCATAACACATGACGCAGCGATATCAGCCGGTAGTCATATGATACCCAAGACGACTCACATTAACGGAGTAGGAGGGAATATAACGTCATACAATATAATTACTTTAAACTTACAGGCAAAAAACCAAACTTTTGAACATAAATTTCATGTATTTCCAAAATTACCATTACAAGCTGACGGAATTATTGGACAAGATTTCTTAAAAAAATATAAATGTGTCATAAATTACGAGAAAGAGATAATCACTTTAAATAATAACATCACAATAATTACAATACCATTAACTTTAAAACATAATGATAACGGAATTAATAGTTCAAATCAGATACAAATACCAGCACGAAGTGAATCAATAATACATGTATCTACAAACTGTACAAAGGATTGCGTAATATTATCAAGCGAAATTGCTGAAGGAATATTTGTAGCCAATGCCATAACTACAACCAAAAAAGGAAAAATAACAGTTAAAGTATTAAACACGCGTGACGAACACATAACTTTAAACAATTTCACACCGGAAATAAGACCATTACGAGACTATAATTGTTTTTCTTTTGAAAAATGTAATACAAATGCAGATAGAGTAAAATTACTATTTTCACTTTTAAAATTAGAAAATTTAAATAAGGAGGAAAGTAAATCCATTGCTAGTATTTGTGCGAAATACGCCGACATTTTTCAATTGCCAGGAGACTCTTTAAATACTACAAACCTATACGAACAAAAAATACGATTAAAAGAAAACGTGTCACCAATATATAGTAAACCCTATCGTTTACCTCAATCACAAAAATCAGAGATAAATAAACAAATAAAACAAATGTTAGAAAATGACATCATTGAAGAATCCCAGTCGGAATGGGCAAGTCCATTACTCCTCGTTCCCAAGAAAACAGATTCGAGTGGAGAAAAGAAATGGAGATTAGTAATAGATTATAGAAAAGTCAATGACGTAATTGAAAACGATAAATTCCCCTTGCCCAACATCACTGAGATCTTAGATTCTTTAACCGGTGCTATGTATTTTAGCACCTTAGATTTAAACCAAGGTTATTATCAAATCAAACTAGATCCCAAAACCAGAAAATATACCGCGTTTATAGCAGATAAACACTATCAGATGAAACGATTACCAATGGGACTTAAAACTAGCCCAAATGCTTTCAGCAGAGCTATGACCATAGCTATGTCTGGACTAAACTACATTCAGTGCATAGTTTATTTAGATGCCATCATTGTCATGGGTCGAAATTTACAACAACATAATAAAAACTTAATTGATGTTTTCGAAAGATTAAGAAAAGTAAATTTTAAACTGAACCCATTGAAATGCAATTTTATGCAAAAAGAAATTGTATACCTCGGACATGTAGTAACTCCCGAAGGAATAAAACCTGATCCAAAGAAGATAACAATAGTTCAAAATTATCCAGTACCAAAAAACGCAGATGAGGTCAGACGTTTTGTAGCTTTTGTAAATTATTATAGAAAATTTATTAAAAATTTCTCCGAAATAACCCAACCTTTAACTAATTTATTAAAGAAAAACGTAGAATTTAATTGGACAGAACAATGCGAAAATGCATTTAAAAAGTTAAAAATAAACATTAGTACCCCACCAGTACTACAATATCCAGATTTCTCAAATAACAACACGTTCACGATACACACAGACGCATCAGGCACAGCTGTGGGAAGTTTATTATCCAATCAAAATGGATTACCAGTAGCATATGCAAGTAGACCTTTAAATAAAGCAGAAAAAAATTATCCCACAACGGATAAGGAATTACTAGCCATCGTATGGGCAGTGAAATATTTTAGACCATACATTTATGGGCGAAAGTTTAAGATTGTCACAGATCACCGTCCACTAATCTATTTATTTGGAATGAATAATCCATCAAGTCGACTCACCAAATTTCGTTTATGTTTAGAAGAATATGATTTCACGGTAGAATATTTAAAAGGTAAAGATAATGCAGCTGCAGACGCGTTATCTAGAATAGAAATAACTAGTGAAGAACTCAAAAATATGACAAAGCAAGTGGTATCAGTGATGACCAGAGCACAAACAAAACGAATGAAAGAGCAAAACATAAACAATGACTCAAAAAATAAGGACTACCACCGTGATGGGTCTGATCAACCAAGAATAGTGGAACTCCTTAAAAAACCAGAAAATATACCAGAATTAAGTTTCAATGAGCATGACTATTGCAAAATACTCGAACAAAATGATTACGTTACGAGTCAAAATAATGAAATCGTGTACTCGCCATCCTTGGCGACATTGTGTGTCAAGCCTAGTATTCAATCGCGTACGAAACGAGCTTTTCTCGCGAGGGCATTAGGTGCATTTTGCAAGGCACAACAAATAAAGGAAGTATGCATACTATATAACAATGACACCGCGTGTACAATAACAGAGCTAGCTCAATATATAAACAAATATGGTACAGGGTCCGGACCCCGATTATGTATCATTAAAGGTGTCACAAAAATAAACAATAAAGATGACAGACGTGTCATATTGAACGATTTTCATTTATTACCCACAAGCGGTCACGCGGGGATTCGAAGAATGACTAATAACGTGAAGCGTTACTACTACTGGCCAGGAATGGATAATGACATTGTGAAATTCGTAAAAACATGTCATAATTGCCAAACACAAAAATATCATAAAAATGTAAAACAACCACTTTGTATTACTAGTACGGCCACAGCTTCTTTCGATAAAGTATTCTTAGATTTATGCGGACCCCTAACTAAAGATACCAACGGATATTGCTATATACTTACGTTACAGTGCGAGCTCACAAAATACGTAGAGGCATATCCACTTCTAAATAAGGAAACAGACACAGTCGCGAGAGCATTAGTTGATAATTTCATATTGCGATATGGAATTCCAAAAGAAATTGGAACAGATAAGGGAAGTGAATTCATTTCATCAACTATGCGCGAAATATGTAATATTTTAGGAATAAAACAATTGCAATCAACCGCTTACCACCACGAAAGCCTAGGTTCTTTAGAAAATTCACATAAAGCTTTAGGAGCATTTTTAAGGATACAAACAGACAACCAAGCTCACGAGTGGTCAGATTGGTTGCAATATTGGTGTTTTTCATATAATACGACAATGCATTCAGCAACTAAATATACACCATATGAATTAGTATTTGGAAAGTTATGTCGTATACCAAATAATATTATAACTCAAGTAGATCCAATGTATAATTATGAATCATATCCTATAGAATTTAAGTATAGATTACAAAAATCCCAAGAGGATGCTAGAAATAATTTAATTAAGTCAAAAATAGATAGAAAAGTAAGTTATGATTTAAAAACTAATCCCATTAATTATGCAATAGGAGATTTAATATTAGTTAAAAAAGAAGATAGAAATAAAATGGACCCAGTGTATAAAGGACCATATACTGTACTTGAAGATCAAGGTACGAATGTTAAAATATTAGTTTTAGGTAAAGAATACATTGTGCATAAAAATAGAACGAAACCTTACAGCATAAAGTAAATGCAACAATGTACTTCATAGCCATATAAGAAACATGTAACATAGACGTAAAATAAACTGTAAACGGATTACATTCATTAAGATAGTTTAAGAATTTATAATGTATACCATAGCCATAAGTAAATTAAGTAAACCTAAGCCAAAAATTGTTTTGTTACAATTTTTGTCTCAAAAAAAAAGGGGAAAGCTGTAGTGAGGTCACCAATGTAACAGCTGATACATACAGCTGATACCTACCTCTTCTGTAATTATTAGTTTAACGATGCTATAAAACTTTATAGCCTCTATTAAGTTTTATAGTTTAAATCCGCTGACAATGCATAATCATAAGTTCCACACCATTAACCCTAGACCTTGATATATTTACTTGTAATTCTGCTTACGATGCATTAACGTTACTTCCACACCATTTACCCTAAGCCTAGATAATGACTAGAAACCATAGTATATAAGCTGTACAATTTTACCAATAAAGCACAGTATTCCTCCAGACTCTTGAGTTGTCATTATACCTCTCACCCTACACTTCACCTCACTGTATATATAACATATACCTAATATGTAATGCTGCGGGCACTACGGTTCTATTTATTAAGCTTCAATAATTTGTACCCAGCAATATTAACGTTAATAAGGAAAATTGTACCCAGAAATACACGAAGAATTCCCCTAAGAAATAGAACTATGACAAAGAAAGGAAGGAGTGACATCAGTACGTAATTAGACATTCAGTTAGTTTGATTCCGTCACCCGAGGTGAATCCCGGCCTGGCAGACGTGCCGCTGAGTCATGTTTGTTTTTGCTGGTTAATCTTTGACGTAGGCTCGACGTCGTCAACGCACAGCTATGACAAAAAAAGGGCAAGAGCATGTCGGACCATGCTTAGTACAAATACAAATACAAATAATACAAATCGTCCCCTCACTTCTAAAACCGCTTAAAGTCCCTTTTAGGCAAAATCAAGTTAAGAATACCGTTAGAAAGTACTTTCCAAGATCTACATTTTGGTAAAACCCGTTTTTTAATACGATACTCCGTTCTCGAGTTAGCCTCTAGCATAAAGTAGTTTAACGGCGATTTTTTAAATTATTAACAAACAAAAGCTACTAAATGGCTGTTAAAAACGATATTTTTAAATTTTTAAACAACTAGAAACTACTAAATGTCTGATAATAATCAATATTTTAAATTGCTAACAAGAAAAACATTTTATCCTCTTATAAGCGGTTTTAGCAGGTTTCATGATTTAATAAAAATACAATTTAACTACTGCAAAAACATACTAAACAATGTGTAGTAGTTTTTTGATGCTAACCATAAAGATATAAACCTTTATATTGCCATCTACAAAAACATTCAAACCAATTGATAAAATGTTTTGCCACTTCAAAATTTCTCATCACGTAAGAATATTAATCAGCAAAAAACACTAAAATATATTATAATTGGTTTTGCTTGCTTCGATTTTGCTTTCGGCGGTAGAATCTGATTCAGCCAAAACCGTTTAACGTGCGCGTAAGCGCTTCACGCTCTGCTCTCTCTCTAGTGAGGCCCTCCCCGCTTAGTCGCATCTCACCTTTTTACACGACTGCCCCAAAAAAAGAGTGTAATGTTTTCAGGGTTTATGTTTGTATGTATGTGAGTTTCTTTATTCCACTGTAACTTCTAAACCCCTTGACCGAATTAGATGTTTGAGGTATCGTTAGAATCCTTACGTCATCCCGAGTAACATAGGCTATGTGACGTTAGAATGAAAACAAAATGGCCGACTATATACGCCACATTGCGGAGCAGAAAGAAAAAAAAAATTACAAACCTATCAAGTGGGGTCTCAAAATAAAGAGATTTAAAAGACGATTACAAATATATATATAACTTATGTGTTTAAAGCTTATTTTGGTAGAAAAAGATTTTTTAAATTATTTTAAAAAGTCTTTTACAATAATAATAATTATTATTATCTTATACTACAACGCACAGAAAAAAAATGGCATCCGAACCTACTGAGTGTGGTATCAAAAGAAAGCACTTTGAAAGACAATCATAAAAATATATGATACTCATATGTTTAATTGTACCTACCGTTGGAGAGGAAACACGAAATGCTCTACATCGCGCTAATGAAGTTTTTTACTGGCAGCTATATAAGACGTGACTGCGCTAGCGGCGCTTACGATATTTTTCAACTGAGAAGTGTGGATAATATTATAACAAGTATATGACTCAAATGACTTCTGGCTATGTTAGGCCACGCCCTATGGCAGTGAATGCGTTAAGTTCTTAGGTATTTTCTGTCACTAAAAGGTATAAAATAAAAAATAATAGTAAAATAAAATAAAAAACACGACTGCTGTTTAAAAACAAACTGAAAAAACTTAGAAATATTTTTTAGGTATGGTAGTTAATTTAATAAATGTAAACTGGAATATAGGTGTACAGGCACAGTCATAAACATATTTACACATTCTCTCTATATTTCAATGACATAAGGCGAAAAAGTTTATAGAGTTTTATGACCGTGAATGTATGTACACACTATCATCTTTTTAGCACATTCAGGTTTAAGTACGACTGACATTCCCGCGGCGTGCTTGAAATATTCTATAGTTTCTCATTAATCGAAAAGTGGGACTACATAACAGCATAAATAGTATCACTAAAAAGTATAATAAAAGTATAAAATAAATGTTTAAAAAACAAAAAACCTGCCTTCAAAAATGTATAAAATAACTTCTTATAAAATTGTAGGTAGGTCAGTCCAACTGAAGTCGGGGTCCCACAATATTTTAAACCGATATCCGAATACAGTTGGACAGACCTACCTACCATTTTATAAGAAGTTTTTGCATTTTTGAAGGTGGGTTTTTGGTTTTTTTTATCGAATATGTAATTAATTAATGAGATGTAATAGAAGGCCACCGATCGTTTTGAAAAACAATCTGTAAGTCGCCCATAGGCTAGCGTACGTAACACACTACATTACATTGTATAAGATTCAAGTATAAGTATACGATAATCAATAAGATCTATTGGAAAGATCCAATCAGTAATTGTGATTTCCTTTGTGTGGGTAGATTTTAGAGCCTGATAGGTGACATTCTTGTTTCCAGAGGGACGAGGGATGTACCTATAATAATAAGTTTATAATTGTTTGTAGTTAGAAACATTGTAGAATTAAACTTGTTGCATACTAAGTGTCGCAATTGATTTAAACTATACAAACTCTGTTTATGCGATAAAATGAAACAGCGCCGATTGTTTGGAAAAACTTGCTACGCTACTAAGAATGCTTTAAGATAATCACGAAGGTTCTTTTTTTCACAACCCCTTTTATCACAGTCACAGTACCTACGCAAGGTCATCGTTGTCGCAATATCTACGGCCTTGATTGACTCAGTCAAAAACTATTTAAATAAATCTTGAAATATTTTTAACTTACTTTTCGTTGTCTGATAGACTTGAAATTTTGCATGCTAATTTGATTCCGATGATGATGATGGTGGGGTGCCCTTTACCCCACCACCCCCACAGTACCATCGAGCTGGTATGATGATCGAGAGAGAAGGTGGCCATAAGAACTCCTCAACAGCTTATAGTAGGTCCATAGAGTTTGGATTCGTCTTTGAATAGCGATTTTATTATCAGTGGTTCAAGTACAAGTGATAAAAGCATTATACCAGAGGAGTGTCACGACTGGTTTACCCTAATAAACTATTTTTGAAACCAATGTCTTGTTAATTTTTTTTTGACTACAATATTCTCCAGTCAATACTAATGTTTGTGTTAAAATTGCTTATTATTTAATTAACGCCTATTAGTAAACATAATTCGACGAAACTTTGTAAGCTAGTAGGTTAAAGTCTTGAGTAGTGCAAACGTGACCAAACATAACGCTATATCTTGTAGGGGCGTGGCAGTTGGTAAAGTTAGCTACATGACAAAACATACTAGTAATATTTTGCATTTTAAGTGCACTTAATCCTAAAATATCATATTCTCTACAGCCAAAACCAACTAACTGACGCGTGACTATAATATAAACTAAGATAACTGCATAATTAATCACAATTTTTAATATTTTTCTACTACAAAATGTAGTTTATATAAGTAAGAAAGTTTTACTTTGAGTTAATACTGCCTAAGCCTATTAGTTTAAAAGATAAATTTAAATTGACTCTACAGCAAAAACCGCTTATCTGCACCACCTTTTTTACAAAACCCTCAATTTAACCCATTTGTGTTTAGAATATACTAATTTGTTACGTACAGTTTTGATTACTAACAACCTCTCGTAATGAAATCACAAATATAATTTACTTAGAATTGGGTTAAACTAGAAATTTAAGCACTCACACCTTTAAATGCGTTTTTCTCAAAACTATACTTCATGCAGTTAAGCGGTTCTAGAAGTAAGGGGACGAAATACGAATTCTTTATTAATCAAACTTGTTACAGGTCAGTATACATTCGTTTAAATAAATTCATTATAGTAATAATATGATTATATCATATTATGTATTATGTTTATTGTTAGAGTACTAACATTTTATTTTAATATTTTTTATTTTTTATTTTGCACTATGCAGTTAATTTATAATTAATTATTATAATTAATCCATTTACAGAACTACTGGCAAGCTAAGGAATTCTTCGTAGTTGTCGGCAAGCGGTTGTATACAGATGGCCCGAAACGACGAATTTTGCGACTTTGTGGGGTTCCGGGACCAGCCTATTTTGGTGCTTATTGCTCCGCAGGGGGTATCTGGAGTTGAGACCTCTGCATCTAAATACGTCGATGCGTAAATATCGCAATTTGGTAGATCAGTATGCAAGGCAGGGGCAGGATCCAGAGCTCCAGAAACAGCTCCCGAGCCAGGGTATCCTTTGGCTTGCCGGCCATTGCACGAACCGCCCCATTCTGCATGGAGAACACGCGATGCCAGTCCGCGGCCCGGGCCCACAGTTCCTCGCCGTATGTCAGTACTGAGTGTACCGTCGCGAAGTAGCATTCCGGCGGTGCGGGCCAGCCGGCACAGTGCGAAGCACTTGCTGTATAGGGGCAATGCCTGCGCATACCTGCGTAGCGTCACTCGTGTGTCCGTTTAAATTAAATGTGATAAAACACGTTTTATCTTTATTTAGTGCCAGTCCGTTGGACTGAAACCACTCAGTTCGTAGAGTTGCCGGACAACGTTATTGAGGGCCCCACCCAACTCGACCTTCGAGGGCGTGCTGACAATCGCAGTGACATCGTCTGCATGCATAAGTATGCCCGCGGCTTTTATTGCGAGGGGTAAATCGTTTAATAGGATGCTAAACAGTGTGTTGGATAAGCACGATCCCTGCGGAAAACCCATTATGTTCACGTGTGCTGAGGATACGATGTTTCCTCCGTTGCCGACCACGACCTGGGCCCTGTTGGACATAAGGGACAGCACGAGCTGTAGAGCGGGGCCGCGAATGCCGTTGTGAGCGAGCTTGTCCGCGACGAGCCGATGTCGTGGTCGGCGGTATAGAAGGCGCGCGATAGTCCGCCACGTGCCGGCGCTGCTCGTGCGCGCGCGCATTACGTGGTGCACCACCTCACGCACGTTAAGTTGATTTTTCAAATGGTTATTTAATAATTATGGCTAAAGAATATTTGTCATGATTTTGGTAGTATAAGTAAATTGTACAAAGCCGTAAAATTTTATCCTCCCCGTCCTCCTATTTGTTTTACAGGGCGGCAAAGCTTAGTGTAGCCTTAGTAGTTAGTACCCTCAGGTACATTAAAAGGATAATGAAGATACAAAATTCCATACAAAATGCGATAACGTTTCTTTACCCTTAAATCTAGTCCGATTATCACGATTTTGGATATGTTGTAGATATCATGGTAAACGATGTCTGTACGTTTTACTTTCCAAGAAAATATTTCTTAGAATGAAACAAATTAAAAAAACAAAAAACAGAAATGTACAGACCTAGTACTTTAACCTACAAAAATTGTGGAAATTAGACTTGATTTAGGGGATGAGAAACGTTATCGCCCGGAGCTAAATTCTTATAGAATGTTATTGAGATCTACTCGTACTTGTTATTGCTCCGTTGATTTTAACTCTAGGTACCAATAGGTACTTAGCGAAAAAAAATAAGGTCCCTCAATAGCGTGTCGAGCAGTTGGCTGCCTTAGATAGGATTCATAACAAAACGGCCAACTCGTCGTAACTAGGTCGAGAGGCCAGAGACAATAGCTTCTTGACAGGCAGTTGCTTGAACGTCGCAATAACTTACTGAACAAGCACGACATGCATTTCTTGCATCTTTAAACCTAGTAAGAGAAAATGTGCTTACGATTTAAATGGTAGGTACGTTTTCTTATTTCCCTTAATCACCACGATCAGCTGTATATATATTCCTCTATGTTGTATATGTTGTATTTGTTTTGTACTTTTTAGTTTACCTACCTACCTTACCTACATACGTAACCTCAAAGCCAATTATTTCTAGCCCCCGTTAAGTAATTATTACTACTATAGGTACATAAACAAGGATTTTCTTTATTATGAGGCCTTTGCCCCTATCCCTTTGAACCGTGTATTAACTAAATAGTTACAGAGAGAGCTTTCTAATTTGTGCTCCGGACTTCGGAGCAATCAACCCGTCTGTTCTTTTATTTCAGTTTGCCTTGGTATTTAAACATTTACCTATAGCATACTTTACTTACCAAGATTTAAAGATTGTCCTCTCTAATAAGTCAAATGTAAACGTATTATTCCGATGTTGGCGACCAGTGACATACCTACATTTAAGATTAACTTATAAGTGACATTTTGTGATCTTTACAGAAGAGTATAATATATTGTTATTAGAGTTTGTTTTATTAAATATATTTTTCTAAATAGAACACTGCGTTGTATGAGAGATGTTTAATTTATTGTAACAGTACCTACCTACTTACTAGATACCTTACTTAATCCCCGTTACCCGGTAGATTTTTGACGTGTAAAAGTGCCCGTACGGCCTACTTACTGAATAAACATCTTATACCTACCTATCTTGTTTTTTTAATAACAGACAATGTATCCAATAAAGTCGCTTACTCAAAATTACACAGTTAAGTTCCCAATGTAACTCTTGAAGCAACCCATCAAATCAGGGTTCCATTGGGATGATAGTATCCCACACGACTCCGAAAAAATGGCTTATTTCAACTAAAAATGACATCTCGAAAAAAGGCTACCTAAAAACCTTAATGATAAATTATCGAACTACTTAATGGTGAAACTGCATCAAAATCACTTGCGCGCACAGAGGCAAAAAGCAATTGTACAACTTTGTTTTACACTAGCTATGTAAATAACAATAATAAATCTATAGAAAATTTTATAAATATCAATAAAGATAAGGCTACTGATTCCTTAATTATTTTGTAGAATTTAAAAAATCTTGGAATCTGGAAAATTACAGGACGAGTTGCGCTACGTTTGGAAAAACCAAACACAAACCATACCATACTTAGACAGTTGACATTGACAGTACTGACACTGACACCGACAGACAGAATTTAGCAGATAACGATTACAGAGAACGATGTGAGAACGATTACTTGTTGTAAACAAAGTTGATATTACGAAATCACTTTTTACTAGTCAATACTCAAAGTGTACAGAATAACAAAATGAAGACCGAAGAGACAGTTATCCGTGACTGTATAGCTTGTAGAGTGGTGGGCGCTGTGGGTCTGGTAGGAATAGGAGGTTACCTGGCCAATCTAGCGTTTAAAAACCAGACTCTTCCCGGAAGGATACTGGTTTCAACCCTATCACTTTGTAAGTAAATAAATGATTTATAGAAATAATAACCTACGTAGTTCAAGTGCAACAGAGATGTGCAGATTGTGACACCTACAACCAATCCTTATCCTATTCTCATTAATATTTTTAATGCAAATTTGTGTTATTTATTTTACCCAGAGATCGTTTTTACCTGGAGTGGACATAGAGTACTTTTTATCCCAGTAAAGTAGATTGATGGTTCCCAAGGGAAAGGCAATAAACAGCTTCTATGCAGACAGAGTCACGGGCAAGAGATAGTATTAGTATTTAAACAAATTAATAAAACCAATTTTAATCTCCAAAAGTTTGTGTTTAAGACATCATTATAGTGAATCGGTTTTTTTTCAACTATATAATTTAATTTTTATTTTATTTTAGTTTCGTTTTCATAGTGTTATCTTATTTATGGTATAGATTTGTGTAATAGTCTTCACGCCTCTCTTCTTCTTCTTGTTATATGTCTCTTCTATTTAATAATAAATATTAAATTAGTATCCATGTAATGACATTAAATAAAATATTTATGCACAAGTCCTTTATTGAGTTAATTATATAAACTCATTTGACACTAAACTAAGCTGAGTCGAATGAAAAATGAAAGGGCTATCATTTTCTGCAAAATAACTAGACCCTGTTACCAAGTGGGCAGTTTTGTGGCTACCTAACATTAGTGAAGAGCAATACCAATGATCAAAGTGTCATTGTTGTAGCTATGTATGAGAAAGCCTTTTTTTTGTCATGACAATGGTTCAATGTCATTAGAGGAGTCGCCAAGCAAAGTTTCAGGTTAGGTAACCACCAAACTGCCTGCTTGATAACTGGTCTAAAAATAACTGATGATGAGTTTTTATAGGTAAAAAACATAAGTAAATAAAGGCCCTCTTGCATGTAGTTCCACATTCTATATTTGAAATTTGACATAAACTCCATATTAGTTTGTACACAACTACATGCAAGAGTACCTTTACTTAAGTTTCTTAGTTAGCCCTTTCACTATCATTCCCTACAAAATAGCTGATAACACTAATCAAAATGTTTTATTGAACATGTATTGAAGGAATCAATATTAACACTATTTAATTTTTTATTTTTAGAATTTTCTTTGTTACTGTTGTTTTTAAAAGTCACAAACAAATTATTTTATGAGTTTATACGGAGAAACAGAAGTTTTTAAAGGGTGAATTTTAAAAACGTTGCAGGGCATTAGGAACTTCACAAAATCAGTTACCTAATGATATGGTACATTTTCGTTACATAAAGGAAAAAATATCTTTTTTTTATGTCTTTAACTGTAATAAATTTATTTGTTACAGCATTTGTAAGTCTGGGAATAGCACGTTATAAGCAGACCTTCCCGTTTCAGAAGAGAGCTGAAGCATAAACATGTGCTAACGATTATCTAATTTAAAACTAATCAGTCACCATTGTGTGGATTCAAACTAACTGTAAATGATTATATATAGCATTTAAGGTATTTGGTTTGCACTTTTATGAAGTAGTTAGTAAGATGTTAAGGCTAATTATTGTATCAAATAGCTATTTATTAAAAAAATATGAGTAACTAATGTTGGAATTTTAAGTTTAAGACTTTTTAGCCAACTTCCCACACCTTTTAATATTATTTATTTATTTATTTATTAAAGGCAACTAGCACAACTCACCTATCTGAAAGTTTTCTAGCTAGTTAACTAGTCTCTCCGAGGAAAGTTGTGTGACATGCATGAAATATCAAGTTGTGTGCTAGCCGTACTGATAGGAAGTCATGGCCTTTACAAACAGGAAACATTTTCTAGATATGGCAAAATTAGCAGATGTTGCCATCCCCAAAAAGTTTAGTGGTAAAGAGGGTAACTTGCATTTCAGGTTTCAGGGGCAGGCATTATATACAACACTGAGGGTGCACAACAACTGTCAAAATCTTCGCTTTTTGCCTGAAAAAAGTTGTTGCAACATTAATAGTCATGAACAATTCAATTTCAACACATTAAATAAAAATATAAATGTAAAATTCAAAAGACCTTTGTAAAAAGTCTATCAGCTCTGTTTCTTTTCCTTTCATCTATATTATCTTTCAACTATGAAACAACTAAGAAGTTTATGGGCTGTCACTAAACTTATTATCACCTCACCTCTGTTATTTTTGTATAAGTATGTACGTAAATACTTTATTGTATAAACAGGAAAATCCCTTTAATTAAGGGATTATTTTCTTTATGTAATTTTTTTACTTTTTCGTTATTGGGAGATATTTATCGATCAAATATTCGTATGTTTGTCACACGAAAACTTGATTATCGTTCATCCGATCTTGATGGAATTTGGTAGAATAGGGTAACTAATAGAAAAGCTCATGGTCTTTGTTCGGGACGAAACTAGTTTATAAATTAATAACAGAGACCTCTAGTAATAAACTTCTAAACTGTTTTATAAGCCGCCATTGCAAGGAATTTTGTAGCCGTACCAGAAACTAACGCTACCTTAATTCGTACGTTAAGGTTCTGTGTCGACATAACAGATGGCGCTAAATGTTTCATTTATTCGTATGTACGCCACGGGAGCACTAGCTCAACGCTAACGATTTTTGAAAACTGACAAAATGTATGGAATTGACCTATGCGCTCAACGCGACCATCTAGTGATCTAGTCCATTTCCATAAGTCTTATTTAGGGCCACGGAGCCTCTATTTAACACGGTAAAAACCAAATCGTTCTTGACGTTATCGTATTGTATACATTTTGATAGCTCTTATTCACTTGACGATAAAGCCTGAGCAGAAAAATAAAAAACCTCGCCATATTGCGGATATCTTTATTTACTGTCATTTCTATTGCAATTCACGAAACATATATAGTGGGCCTTAAGAGGACTGTGAACCGACTTTTAAATAGCGTAGCTGTCAAAAAACTCCATACTAATTTGTTTCTCACCTCCTAATCAAGTCCGATTTTCACGATTTATGAATATGAACTGAAATTTTTAGGGTTTCGTTCCCAAAGGGTTAAAACGGGACCCAATTACTAAGGCACGTATTAATAAAATCATCTTGACTATGAGGCCCGTCACAAGATACGTCAAAGTAAACGCCAAACCATAGAACACTGTCATTTTTGACGCATCTCGTGACATCATCATCATCATCGTCATCTGATCTCAAAAGATGAGATCAGTTTATTAATACGGGCCTAAGACTGTCCATCTGTCTGTCACCAGGGGCCCTAACATGGCTGCGTTTATCGCGTGACAAAGTTTGGATAGCGCATCCGTCACCTTCTAACACGTAAATAAGTACGACAGGGACAAAAAAGATAAAAGATAAAAGATAAAAGAAATTTATTTAGTAAGTAGGCCGCTCGGGCACTTTTACACGTCAAGATACTACCAGCGCTTCCCAAGAGGAGACCACTGCTGAGAAGAAACGCCGCAAGAAACTCAGCAGTCAGTCATTTTTTAAACTTATTTCATATTGCATATTACAATGGTATGTACAACTTAATCTAGCATTATATAAAGCTACAAGTATTAAATTAAATATAATATCAAATAACAGTAGTTCAGCAGGAAAACATGCCAAAAATCTTACGGGAGAGAAGGATAGAAAAGAATAAAATAAAATAACTACAACTACCTACTTATATATGTGTATATGAGATGGTGCAAGATGACCACATAAAAGTTTCGATATGTTTTCCTGCATCAACGGTGTCCCCCAGACAAGAAAAAGCAGGATAAAGCCTTTGCATTTGAACAAATTACTATTGACTAAGTTTCGGGTGTAGGCCATGCATTTTTGTCTGTTAGATAGTCCTCGACCCTATAATACGCTTTAGACATTAACGACCTTTTCAAATATTTTTTAAGTGCTGGAAAGGGTAACTTTAAAACTACTTCAGGTAATTTATTATAGAAATGAATGCATTGACCAACAAATGATTTATATACTTTACGGACACGGAATTTTCGAATAGCTATTTTATTTTTATTTCTAGTATTTAAATTATGTATATCTGAGTTTTTGGTGAACGAATCTAAATTCTTAATAACATAAATAATATTCTCGTAAATAAATTGAGACGCTACAGTTAAGATATTAATTTCTTTAAAAAGTTCTCTTAATGAGTCACGGGAATTTAAATTATAAATAGAACGAATGGCCCTTTTTTGTAACACAAATATAGTTTGTATGTCAGCTGCCTTACCCCAAACCAGAATACCATAAGACATAACACTATGAAAATAACTATAATAAACTAAGCGAGCTGTCTCAACATTAGTTAGTTGTCTAATTTTCCTAACGGCGTAAGCTGCCGAACTTAGTTTACCTGCCAGTGCAGCTATGTGGGGACTCCATTGCAAATTTTTATCCATTGTTATGCCTAGGAAAACCGCCTTATCTACCATTACCAAACACTCGTCATTTAGAAAAATAATAGAATCTACCGGTTTAACATTAGGCAAAGCGAACCTAACACATTTAGTTTTCTTAGTATTTAGTAGGAAGTTGCTACTAATAAACCAATTATGTACTTTAACTAGAGTGGCGTTTATCCTACTGTAGTCTACGGTTTTTCTATCTACCTTGAAAATTAGTGAAGTATCATCAGCAAAAAGTACAATATCGCAAAGTTCATCTACTATTGGTGGTAAGTCATTTATGTAAACCAAAAATAAAAAAGGACCTAAAATAGAGCCTTGAGGCACACCTATTTTCACTGTAGCTCCAACAGATTGCGTTTTGTTTACAACAACTGTTTGAGTTCTATCACTTAGATAAGAAGACATAAGGCTTAAAGCTTTATTGGACAATCCATAATGGACGGACGGATGCTTTATCCACATTTGACACGCGATATAGACGCAGCCATACTAGCCCACCAGGTTGTAAGTATCTCATGAACCGTGATAGCTAGACACTTGAATTTTTTACAGATGACGTATTTCTGTTGCCGCTATAACAACAAATACAAAAAACAGAATAAAATAAATATTAAAGTGGGGCTCCCATACAAGAAACATGTTTTTTTTGTTGTTTTTTGCTCTATATTAATAACGGCAACAGGTAGACGCTTGAAATATTTAGTTGTGTATCCACTTTAACAAATAAGTAATTGAATTATAATAAAATATTTATTTAAGGGGGGGCTCCCAAACAACAAAATGTGTTATGGTGCGGAACACTTCGTCCGCTAGTCCGACTCGCAACTGGCCGATTTTTTATTTGTATTTTTTCTGAGAAATATTTCCTTGGAAAGGAAAATTCCAGAGGGCCCTGCCAAGGTGCACTACGCCGACTAGCGTTTCTATTCGTTTCGTATTTAAACCAATCGCGTCACTGGTAGATGACGTGATACGAAAAGTCACGTGATCTACCAGTGACGCGATTGGTTTAAATACACGAATAGAAACGCTAGTTGGCGTAGTGCACCTTGGCAGGGCCCCCAGACCTAGCTTTTCATAATATCTACAAGATATTCAAAACTCGGACTAGGTTTAAGGGGAGAGAAACGTTATTATTCTGTATGGATTATTTTAGCTATACAACCCTCTTAATTGCGTCGAAAATAAAAACAGAAATCAAATCAAATCAATAGTAGATTGTACAACAAGTGCATAAAACGAGCCATTTTACCCAAGATGTGCATATAGCCACACGAGCCGGAACGGCGAGTGTCGATAGTCACGTCGAGGGTAAAATGGGTTTTATGCTCGAAATTTACACTCTGCTTTTCACTTCGATTGCAAGGAAATAAAACAAGAAGCACATACTGACATAGATTTTCTTCGATTTAGGCGGCAATATCTTCTCAATTACATCTTTCGCACTTCTTTCCATTAAAGTCTCAGGCGAAATCATTATTTGATCGTCACTATCACTACTCGAGGACATTGTTTAACTACTTATTGAATTTTCAAACGCGACACAACAAAATTTTCTAGTTTCTAGTTTTGTTTAACGAAAAATTTTCTTCGCGCCTCACAATTTTTCTTAAACTTTTTTTTATTATTGACTATGTGTCATTTGACTATGGTCTGTGCCTTAATGCCAAGTTATTATAAATATTTGCGTTATATTTTTTTACTTAAATGCACGCCCGTATTATTCGTAAATTTGTATTTAGATAGTTATATATATGTCGTAATTAAATTAAGAAATATCCTAAATCTCATAAAAACAAATGAATTAAAATATGGTGTATTGTGTTGTGTATGTGGCTGTATGGCCTGATTAATTACCTTCTTAACTTTTTTTTTTAATTTTCGACTATGTGACGTTTGACAGGTTTGACTATGGTCTGATGCTTAATGCCAAGTTATTATAAATATTTGCGTTGTATTTTTTTACCGTAAATGCACGCCGTAGGTATTATTCGTAAATTTGTATTTAGATAGTTATACAAATATCGTAATTAAATTAAGATGTAACCAAAATCTCATAAAAATATATCAATTAAATGAAGGTGTATTGTGTGAAGGCTGTAAGGCCTGATTGCCTTAGTCTTAAAAGAAGAAATTACTTTATGCACTAGTGCATAAAATGCGATTTTATGCAGCCTATACCCAGCATAAAGAAGGACTTTACGAGCATGAGAAGTGAAAAATATTTTTTAACATGGAATGACAAGCCAACAATGACGTTTCAAATATGTACCTACAGTTCACGGTGACTGGTACATTCACATCCTCATACGTTGTCCTCACTTAATACTGTCATATAGGTACTTAAGTGTTTTTTGTCAAACTATTACTTATTGTGCAATACTTACTAATAATAACAAGATGTGTTAAACATTAAAATCAGCGTAATAAGTCCAAGATTGATTGATGGTTTTGCTTTGCAATTGTAATAGAAAACTACATAAAGTACCATATTAATTCGATAACTTGCCCGATACCGTAATTTTATTCGTCAACTTTTACTTGGAAAAAAGCAAGTTCAGCTTAGCTTGCTGAATAAAAGATAAGTTACTCAAGTATCTCAAGTTTGGGTTGCCCGTAATGTTTTCTTTGAAAATAAAATATTTCTATATTTATGCTCGTTAGGTCTTGTGCTAAAAATATAATAGTAATTCTGTAGCTCTGCCTATCCCACTCTGGGATGAAGGCGTGACGTTATGTATGTGTCATTAAAATCTAGATAAATTTAGAAAAAGAACACAGGTGATTTTTAGTTGCACGATTTCCAATTGGGTTTGTACACAAGGGTTTATGTATTGTTTGTATACAAGGGTTTATGTATTAGTACATTGTGTATTAAGGGCGGTATGTAAGGAATTACGACCGAGGCTCTAGTAGAAGCCCGAAGTCGAAGACTGAGGGCTTTCTGAGTCGAGGTTCGTAATTCCCGTACCGCCCGTGAAACATACAATGTTTTTCATCACATTTGCGAGTAAATAAATGAAATTATAGGGCAGAAAAAACTTATTTATTAAAATTTATAACATGTAGCGAGATTGCAATGAAATTACTGTTTAGATAACATTTTAAAACAATTTTTCAATTTCGTGTAAACTCCTTGCTTGAACTTGCATGAACGGTGTGCTGCGCTATAAATTTAAAAAAAAATTACTTACCGACCTAGGTTTTCATGAAAAAAAAAAGGTCGAGGGTTTTATATGGGGCTTACGGCCCAGTTAACCTGTATATTTAGATACTGTTTACGTGAAAGTGTGATGAAAACTCCTTTACTTGTAGAGATTGTATTAAACCGAAAGTCAAGTATGCGCTGGTGATTGATACCTCATAAACTTATTGGCGTATCTCTTTCAAAACAAATGTCGTTGAAAAGTACCTATTTACTAAGTTATTTCAGCCTAATTTGTTTTTTTACCTTTGGTAAGTTAAAGACAGGGAGCATATGACCGACTTCCGATAAGATTACCTTTAACAACAGTAACTTAAATCAGTAAGCTACCCACCTTAAAAAAGGAAGGTTGACTTACAAGGTTCTGGGTCACTTATCTCACTTACAGCAACCACAACAAGACCGCCGAGACGTGGGCACTAACAGTGCTACAATGTTCGGAGTCTTTCTGAAGGATAAAATCCGTAACTATGTTATCCGACAGAAAACCAAAGTAACCGACATAGCGTAGAGAATTAGTAAAGCTGAAGTGGCAGTGGCAGCCATATTATCTGTTGAAGAACTGATAACCGTTGGGGTAGACGAGTTCTTGAGTGGGGACCGCGACTCGACAAACGTAGAACCGTAGGCATTCCAGGCCATGACACACCTGCTGGCCTGTTCGGCCTAACAACACTCCTGCTCCGAATAAGACCAGCGATGCAACAGACAGTGCGAAAGGTACCTAAGTTTACCTACTGCAGCTTTCTGGGAGCGGATAATATATTGCAACTGAAAACCCGACACGAGTAGATAAAGCAGTAGGTACATAACATAGGATTGTATTAATAAGTAATTTTCGGGTAAACATGATTCATTATCGACCTTTTCCAGACTCTGGTCTCGCTCGACTAGGGTTAAGAGCAAACGTATTTAATATACTTAAGTAGGTATAGGTATTCAATTTTATGCATATCATCAGCAGCGTTGCGCGGTAGTGCAAGCAAGAATAATATGATTAACTAGGCCGATGCCAGCGTCCTGCGTCCCACATATCCTCATAAACCTAACTTAATTTCGCCCCGTACGTTCTTTATTCGATTATACTCGTGCAACACGCACACCCGGTGAGTGATCCCTTAGAGATCCCTACTTAATACGTATACTTAGAAGTCGCACAATTTTCAAAGCGAAGAAGTCACCGGATAAAACATTCTTAAAGAAAGTGTTGGTTCCTGCCGGGGATAAAAATTCTCAGCTACTAGGTATCTACCACTAAAATAAATTGGTGGTAGCTACAAGGCATCATCAAGTCAATTGGTAACAGGTAGGAAAAAAAAACGCATTTGATTCCAGTGGAATAAAGTAACTAGTGGTAGAGAAAAGCCTAAAAGTCAGGCTGCTGCATAAATTTTGAGGGGGACGAGGTAAGTAACTAGGTATCGTACAAATAAACTGTTTGTTTACACACAAGAATGCAAAAATTACTAACTAAACCACTAGAAAACATATAAACTAGCTTGAAATAACGCACTGAAACATACAGCCTAACCTAAACTAAACCGAAACGACACGAGCCTAACCTGAACCTGTCTATCTAGTCTGGTACACATCTTCCAATCAAGAAATCTAGTCTCTCCAAATGAATCCAAAGGCCTGCGAGATCGTATAATAAAATTGGTAGGTCTACGCTGTACCCATAGGTAACCTAAGTTCTAATGATTAGCAAAGTAATGAGTTAAGTGTGCCCTTCGAAAAGGAGATGTGGCACCTCCACCGCCACATCCTATGTGCTTCGTCTCCTGACGGGGCGGCACTCTAGCACATTGATTCTAAAGAAAGCAAAAGAATGATCTACCTCGGTAAAGTCAGCAAGTTAGTCGAGTCTATGTCTACTAGGGGACAAGAGGGATCCCTAAACAGAGAGCCTATCCTACATCTTTAAATAAAATATGAATTTACGTAAGACTCTCTTAGCGGGATTTTTACAGAATAAACAAATTCATGAAATGAAGGTCATGAAAGATGCTGAAGTAGCTGATCTAGGAAGTCTTTGGATTCCATTCCTGCTTCCAGATCCTAGCACGAATCTCCAAGTGCTATTCCCTAAATTTGGGCTCTCATCCGCCTCTTTCACTATCTATCCCATAAGATGAGAAGGTTTTATAAGATTCAGTCCAGGTTTTAGACTAGAGCATGATATGCTAGACTCCGTGGAGTCTGTGAAGGAACTCAGAGGCAACGTCCAGCGAGACCTTGGTCTACATCAGGACTCCGAAGCATAATTCGGTGCTTAAGAACTCTCCACTCGAAGAATCATCAACCTTAGGACTTTCTATGTTAATAGTAAATTGGTAATCGGGTATGGCACTGGGAGGTCACGCACTACAATCGGGTGAACAACAAGAGTATCAGATGTGGAAGAAATAAGTATTATCACATAGTATAAATAAGTCACATCAAAGTTTTAAAGTGTGGAAGCTGCAACGAATGTTGATTAGAAATAAAATAAAACATTTTATTTGTAGTTTAATTTTGTTAAGAAGACGAAGTCCTTCCCGAAGCTCGGGCTGAAGAACAATTCTGAGAATAAATTTTATTAATATATTTGTGAAGACGTTGCTCCGAAGCTCTGGAGACTTTCCTAGACATTTTGTTTAAACACTTACGTTAGGGTTCAACTCTTATCAGAGTTCTAGATTACCTCGGACAGTAACCAAGTCTAGGTTACTAAATTTCAATACTTCACTTTTATTATCTAACACTCGAACATATTACGGACTTTTTATAGAAATTAAAGATTGTAATAAATTTAGGGTTCTTGTTAGGGCTTTACTGACTGCCTCCTACTTCCAAGCTGGTCTAGATTCATCTCCCGATTCCTCCTAGATTGTTTACGTTTCGAATCCCTTGCTGCAATATTTAAAATTATTTATTTTTCTAGTTTAAACCTCTATCATCTACCTCCTTGGATTAGCTAAGTACCTTTTTATTACGACTAAAGAAAAGGACAAACTACTCTGAGAATGTCGTCTCGAATTTTAAGCTGGTTTCACCAATTCCTAAAATCTAGAGAAAGAGACAAACGGCTCCTATCTAACTATCGTGACTTTTAAGGCCGGCTACACAAGCTTAGTGTTGCAAGGTGAAACCTCTTGTCTCAAACAACCTAAAGTCGTCGTTACACCACTCAACTACACTATCAAACACTTCTACATCGTCCAACTTATATTTGTGAGAAGGACAGACGACTCAGATAGGGTCGTCGTGTCACAGCCAACCCCCTGAAGAATCAAGCAGGAGAACAACTGTGTTGAGATCCGAATTGGGTCTTCACAACCTCGATCTTCTCTCAAATATAAAGAGGCAATCTAAAATTTAATGAATTTCTAAGAAATGAACAAGACGGACAGACGACTCAGATAGGGTCGTCGTGTCACAGCCAACCCCCTGAAGAATCAAGCAGGAGAACAACTGCGTTGAGATCCGAATTGGGTCTTCACAACCTCGATCTTCTCTCAAGAGGCAATCTAAAATTTAATGAATTTCTAAGAAATGAACAACATGAGAGCAAGGAACAAATAGTGACTAAAGTACAAGTCAATCAACCAATCGGTCTCATGACTAAAAGAAGAACAAATTGAATTAGCTAATACTAATTATTCCATCGACCTCATGAAGATTAAAAGAAGAACAATTGAGTTAACGAATACTTGACACATATCCAAAAAAAAGTCATTGTTGATCCTAAGCATCCCAACCCCCTGAAGAATTGAGCCAGTAATCAACTTAGTTGGTCACTGATCAAATCTTCATAACCCCAAAATTCAATTTAGACAACTTTTATTTAAAGTTCTCCTCTAATTAAATTTTCCAAAACGAAGCTCTTTTTTTTTTTATCGAGCTTGGGGTTTTGATGTATGTGTTTTTAACCAAATGGGCAGAAGTTGACTCCAGAATCAGACTATCAACCAGTTGATGTTCCAAATATAAACTGAAACCATCCTTCGCAAGGAACACCTGATCTCTGTAGAAGGAACTTGGGTTGTGAGGCCAAATCAGTCAGAAGGACATGATCTTATCGCTGGTACCCCAATTCTGCGACCACGTTGCTCGGTCTACGAATATGGCTTACTTTGCTCAAGCCGAAGCATAACGATAAGAACCCCCTCCCCAAAACCAGTTGCCTTTAATAGCTGAGACGTTAACAGCCTATAATTTTTCCCATCCCGAATTGATCATCTTACTCCAGCCTCAACTAGCTGACCTTTGGAGCATGTATAGTTGCCGGGTTAAGGTTTAGCTTCTTGTGTAGTTTGGCTCTACTGTAGAGGCAATTTAAACTTGCATTCTGTCTGCTGACTTAACCTAGCTCCTACTCTACAGGGAAGCCAATGTACTTTTTATCGAAGTATTAGAGGTAACTAAAAATAAAAAGGAACTCTAACTGATGAGTCCAATAATTCACTTAGGACTAACATTTCCTATAACTTTCATCTATTCAAAATATCTTTCGCTTCATTTAACCAAAGAGATTTCCCCCCCTTCCCCATTCTTCTCTTTACATACACTTTTCAAAACTCTTTTACGCTATCCTAAGCAAACTACCAGACCATCCTGGAAAGAGTTTTCCCTGTTGTGGGAATAAATATTAATAGCCAAAATGGTCCTGAAATGACTCTACAGCCTTGGTTAACTAACAAGTCTATCCTTTAATCTTCATTCAGTCCATTCTTACACTTCTCTAATCTAAAATGATGTTTACTATAACGATACTGTAATTATTTCGAAGTATAACTAGAGTCATCGTTCGTATTGTTTATTATTCCTACTCGACTCGTAAATAATTTATTTAGCTGAACGTCCTGGTAAACTGCCATCCGGTTCGACTTTGCAACCAGACGTGATGTCTTCTCCCTCCTTCGTAGATGCTGCTAGGTTCACTGCTTCCATGGTGGGACGCAACGGAACGGCTTCTGATCCAGGCGCGTAGTCTTCTAAGGTATTCTGCCATCTGGAACGGCTTCTGATCCAGGCGCGTAGTCTTCTAAAGTAGACTGCCATCTGGAACGGCTTCTGATCCAGGCGCGTAGACTTCTAAGGTAGACTGCCATCTGGAACGGCTCGAAATCTAGGCGTTTGATAAACATCCACTCCTTTGTACTGTTACATTGACTGCTCTCTTAGTAAGAGTTCCTTTATCTGTAACATTAGCGATACACATTTAAATTATATATAACTACTATAATATTCTAATTAGCAACCCCCCATTTATACGACTTTATTTATTCTTTTATTTCAATATGATGCAACCCCCCAATTACTAGACTTTACATCTTTACAATAATATCCCAAACCAACTAAGCTTTTGAGAAGTCTATAATGTATGTATGTATGTATGTAAACTCTTTATTGTACAAACAGAAAATAACAAATCAAAAATAAACAGAAACAAAAAGTCCTGTACAAAGGCGAACTTATTCCTATAAGGGATCTCTTCAGTTAACCTTTGAGCGATTGAGAGAAGAATAAAAACAACGGATGGCTAAACGTACAACGTATTAAAGATACAGAAGATTAAAATAATAATAGCAAATAAATATGTAGATATAATAAATATATATATTAAATAGGATAAATAAATAAATATATACATTGTAATCTACCTCGGTCGCCAAGTCAATTGAATAAAAAGCAGATTCTAATCTTATACAGTAGGAAATTATAATAAAATTAATCATTAATATTTGTAATAGTTTATTATATTTAAAAAAATTTTTTTTTTTTTTAAAGGACTCCAACACTCCCCTTCATTCATATTTATCAGGCTTACTCTTATTGTTAATTATTGTTAATTAGTTTTTTTATATCACTCAAAATATAAGAAGTTGCCTGATAATAAATATAAATGCTCCTTTCCCGTTGCCCAACTTTTTTTTTTTAATTTTTATTAAAATATTTTGTCATACATTTCTTTTTATAATCTATTTACAATCATTTTTCTTTTATAAAATAACAAATTCGTTATCATTAAACATCAATTATCAACAATATTTCCCTTCATTTTGATTTAATTTCAAGATTTTATAGCCGAAACAATTATAAGATAAATAGATAAGACCATTTCCCTTTTTTTTTAAAAAAAATAAGAATAAAGTAAAGATCAAATTCTAAATTTCAACTGTAAAGCCAAAAGGAAGGAAAAATATTAATTAAAAAATATATTATTATAATCATAACTAAATCCATGTAAATAAATTTCGGAAATACTCCTTAGACCTGTAGGAAGCAGCCAGAATAGTCACTAACTAATTATGTTATGACGAAAGGTATTAAAAATAAAGTAACATCAAAACTGAATCAGTCTCAACTTTATCATTTTGCCTTCTCATAATAATTACTATTGGTTTTCTAATTCCGTTTCCGTTTTTTCCTAAGAGTTGTCCAAGCTTCCATCCCATCTTCCTCACCATGACTAACATCTTGTTCCCTAAAGTTGAAGCTGATTCGGGGACCTCATTGTCAGCCTCTAGTAGTTCAAATTTTCTTCTAGATTAATTTCTTCCTTAGCTGATACTTCTTGAGTACTCGCCTCTCCTCTCTTCTGAACTCCTTCTGGTCTTCGCCAAGTACGATATCCTTGTTGGTAGTCATTTTTCTTCTTCTCAAATTGGCTAGTTTGTTTCGGAAAACTTGTATGTTGTTCCTGACGATTGATGTCATCCATAGTTCTAAGGAATTCTGCTGTTTCTATTATGGTATCCTTTCTAGCTGTAACCCAAGTTTGTTGTAAATACCTTGGAAAATGTTTAATTAAGTCTGCTACTAATTGTCTCTCCGGGATCTTATAGGTCAGCATTTTAGCTTTTCCCACCAATCGTAAAAAATAATTCAACATTGAGGGAGTCTTGCTTCTCTCCCAGGTTCCTTGCACAATGTTCCTTCGTAGTCTATTTTGTTCACATTCTCCCCAATATGTCGCCAGAAAATCCCTTTTAAAATCTTCAACATCTTCCCATCTATCCTTATAGATTCGGGCCCAGTCGCGTGAATCTCCTATTAAACACTCTTGTATAAGTTCAAGTTTATTATTTGAGCTCGGCGATTTATTCAAATAACTGTCCAGGTCTTCCAGAAAGGTTACCGGGTGGTATTCTAGACTTTTGGAATTTCCTCCATATTTAGGTTTTTCTATATTCAAATTTCTCACGTTGTATATCACACTCTTATATTCCTCTCGATCCAGGGTCTTCTCTTTCTGAATTTCATAATTGTTTGAACTGTCAGTTTGTTCCGAATCCATAATTTGTTTTGGTAGTTCATTGTTCCCTTGGTTCACACAGGAAGACAGTTCCTCTTCATTAATATTTCCCTTGGTTAAAGAACTCAAGGTCTTCTTTGTATTTTTCACGTCTTCACTTAGTTCGTTAATTTTAGAGGTTAACGACCCGACTGTTCTCTGTAACATTCGACAGAACAAACCCATTTCAAATTGTCTTGGTTGCGGGTTTGCCTTGAACCTTCTTCGCTTAGGTTGCGGAGGACTTTCTACGTCTTCTGGTTTTTCCACTGAACGTTGTACTCGTTTCTTTGGTGGCATCTTGGTATATTAACTATTTAACAATGCTGATTGTTCTAGTTCCTCTTGAGTTCGTTGGTTTTTCTCAATAAATTTGTCTACGCACTTATATTTTATAATAAATTAACTGTAACAAGTTTATTAACAATTACATATTTTGTTTAATTAGTATTTAAATATCCTAGTCTTTATTTATAAAGTAATTTTGTTTATAACCCGATCTGTCAATTCTGACATTTTTTATTTCTTTTATATCATCTTCGTTACCATAGATGAAGTTTAACGTTTCGTACCATAGACATATTTTCTGAATAACAGGAATGGTATTAAGTAAGAGTGAAAAGTGAGATATATTTTTCTCACTCTCGCATAATATAGTGATTTAAAGAATAAATGTAATTAGAGGGATGTGAGTGAGTGAGTGAGTGAATGAAGATTCAAACATCTCTCTCTTCACTTTCACTGTAAAATTAGAATACTTGAACGAGAACCATCTTACAAATTGTCGTAAAAAATTAAAATGTTCTAGAATAATTATATAATTATGTCATTCTGCAGTGTTTGTTAATTTATTTTCATGACATTATTATATTTTCAATGTACAGTCACATTCAAATTATATCAATTATTCCACCAAGTTATTTTGTTAGATCCACTCGTGATGTTGTTTATTATTCTAGATAATATGTCTATACTTTAAATTGTGTTATATTTTGATGTAATAAAAATTACTATAACGAAATTATTCAAATCATCGTGAAAATTTAAACTTTCAATTATGTTATATTTACATGTAATAAAAATTACGATAGCAAAATTATTCAAATCATTGTGAAAATTCAAATACCCTTTTTTTTAAATAAAATAACAACGAGCTAGTTTTACGACATTAATCTAAGTTGCTATTTTTCATTCGCACTCTGATTCATACT
Organism: Acleris sparsana; assembly: GCA_923062465.1. Lineage (NCBI taxonomy): Eukaryota > Metazoa > Arthropoda > Insecta > Lepidoptera > Tortricidae > Acleris > Acleris sparsana. Next base: position 10,559,197 of record OV281289.1, read on the forward strand.
TGACTTACCTTTTATTTGTTTTCGACTGTACTTTAATTTAAAGGTCACCGCACACTAAGTATATTAACCGTTCTGTAATTTTTGATTTTTGAAGTAATTTTCACCTTGTTTCTTTGCCTTATAGTTATAGTTTGAGTATTGTGGTGGGTAGTGTAGCCAAACTCTGATCTTTCAGTTACCTCTAGAAAGTCGGCAAGGTTGCCCTAGCAAAGTAACCTTCCAATCAAGAGTTGACCATGACTGATAAACCTCAGATATTATCCTAGGCACTTCAGGTAGGTGTGTTATGTATGTTTATAATATATACTTATGATAGGCAAGAGAAAAAAAGACATTTAAAAAAAAGTCAAAGTAAATTTTAAACGTTTCAGTACACAGTGTGCAGCATCCTTAAAAACTCTATAAGGTTTCCATGTGGCACTTTTCATCGTCAAACTACATATTCTACACATGCTAATCATATCTTTTACACAGCAACAAATTGGAATTGGAATTTTTTTTTTTTTTTTTTGATCACGCGATATAATCCTGATATCCTGGACTCACGGCAGCAAATTGAAACATACAGCCTAACCTAAACTAAACCGAAACGACACGAGCCTAACCTGAACCTGTCTATCTAGTCTGGTACACATCTTCCAATCAAGAAATCTAGTCTCTCCAAATGAATCCAAAGGCCTGCGAGATCGTATAATAAAATTGGTAGGTCTACGCTGTACCCATAGGTAACCTAAGTTCTAATGATTAGCAAAGTAATGAGTTAAGTGTGCCCTTCGAAAAGGAGATGTGGCACCTCCACCGCCACATCCTATGTGCTTCGTCTCCTGACGGGGCGGCACTCTAGCACATTGATTCTAAAGAAAGCAAAAGAATGATCTACCTCGGTAAAGTCAGCAAGTTAGTCGAGTCTATGTCTACTAGGGGACAAGAGGGATCCCTAAACAGAGAGCCTATCCTACATCTTTAAATAAAATATGAATTTACGTAAGACTCTCTTAGCGGGATTTTTACAGAATAAACAAATTCATGAAATGAAGGTCATGAAAGATGCTGAAGTAGCTGATCTAGGAAGTCTTTGGATTCCATTCCTGCTTCCAGATCCTAGCACGAATCTCCAAGTGCTATTCCCTAAATTTGGGCTCTCATCCGCCTCTTTCACTATCTATCCCATAAGATGAGAAGGTTTTATAAGATTCAGTCCAGGTTTTAGACTAGAGCATGATATGCTAGACTCCGTGGAGTCTGTGAAGGAACTCAGAGGCAACGTCCAGCGAGACCTTGGTCTACATCAGGACTCCGAAGCATAATTCGGTGCTTAAGAACTCTCCACTCGAAGAATCATCAACCTTAGGACTTTCTATGTTAATAGTAAATTGGTAATCGGGTATGGCACTGGGAGGTCACGCACTACAATCGGGTGAACAACAAGAGTATCAGATGTGGAAGAAATAAGTATTATCACATAGTATAAATAAGTCACATCAAAGTTTTAAAGTGTGGAAGCTGCAACGAATGTTGATTAGAAATAAAATAAAACATTTTATTTGTAGTTTAATTTTGTTAAGAAGACGAAGTCCTTCCCGAAGCTCGGGCTGAAGAACAATTCTGAGAATAAATTTTATTAATATATTTGTGAAGACGTTGCTCCGAAGCTCTGGAGACTTTCCTAGACATTTTGTTTAAACACTTACGTTAGGGTTCAACTCTTATCAGAGTTCTAGATTACCTCGGACAGTAACCAAGTCTAGGTTACTAAATTTCAATACTTCACTTTTATTATCTAACACTCGAACATATTACGGACTTTTTATAGAAATTAAAGATTGTAATAAATTTAGGGTTCTTGTTAGGGCTTTACTGACTGCCTCCTACTTCCAAGCTGGTCTAGATTCATCTCCCGATTCCTCCTAGATTGTTTACGTTTCGAATCCCTTGCTGCAATATTTAAAATTATTTATTTTTCTAGTTTAAACCTCTATCATCTACCTCCTTGGATTAGCTAAGTACCTTTTTATTACGACTAAAGAAAAGGACAAACTACTCTGAGAATGTCGTCTCGAATTTTAAGCTGGTTTCACAAATTCCTAAAATCTAGAGAAAGAGACAAACGGCTCCTATCTAACTATCGTGACTTTTAAGGCCGGCTACACAAGCTTAGTGTTGCAAGGTGAAACCTCTTGTCTCAAACAACCTAAAGTCGTCGTTACACCACTCAACTACACTATCAAACACTTCTACATCGTCCAACTTATATTTGTGAGAAGGACAGACGACTCAGATAGGGTCGTCGTGTCACAGCCAACCCCCTGAAGAATCAAGCAGGAGAACAACTGTGTTGAGATCCGAATTGGGTCTTCACAACCTCGATCTTCTCTCAAATATAAAGAGGCAATCTAAAATTTAATGAATTTCTAAGAAATGAACAAGACGGACAGACGACTCAGATAGGGTCGTCGTGTCACAGCACGAATAAATGAAAGAATGAAATTGGCTACTTTGAGTGGTTATTTATAATTCCCCTCCATGCGGCGTTCGTTTTTTTAACCCTTCAGGTACAGTCAAGTTCATTTATATACCTAAGCGTACACGCACATTGTCGCTTTAATCGCTGTGACATACCTACCTATTTGGTCATTTAAACATGACATTAAATAGACAAGGTACTAAAGTGTACGTACATACACATAATTTATGAATTCGACTGGAGGACCTACTCGTAGGTATGTACAACCTACCTCAACAGGCGGAAAGTCAAAGTCACTAGGCGACTCCGGTTAAGTACCTACTAGCTAATTTGCTATAGAAAACCTAAATGATGTAGGGATCGATTTTAAAATGATTAATCGAGAGTTCATAGGTCGCCGTGATCACTTACTTATGGACTCCTTTCGAGAAATGAAATCGATTAAAAAAGCAAGAGAAAACTATTTCCAGCAGGTGTAGTGTGCCTAAGTACCTAAAATACTGGACCTTTTGAAATATACAACGAATGAAAAATCACCCGTAACAAACACTGTTAACCGTCATTCGGTCGTAACGTGTACGGTCAACAAATTGAATCGTTGAACCACTAAAAAAACCCTTTCATTATGACAGCGTCCCTCAAGAGAAAGATTACGTCATATAATTTGTAAGTTGGATTTAGCTGTGACAGGGAAGAACAATAAGGGGAACAACAATTCAAGTGGTGGACTGTACCTACCTACGCGTACCTAGTATGGAGGAACGTATTTTTGTTATTAAAACTCACCATTTCCCGCTGGCGTAGGGAGTCTATTAGGATTGTAGAATATCTTACTTCAGATTTCAATTCTATGAGCATATTTATGGTTGTGTTGAATTAACAAAGGAAAAATAAAGTTAGGTAATAGAGTACCTAAATGCTCAGTGTCAATGAATGACCACATAAGTTAGTTTATACCTACTTCATTATGATTAGGTTGTGAAGACATGCCTATCCAACCTTCAAGAGGATTAGAGCTCGTCTAATGTTGGATCAGTGTTTAGTAACCCGCAAACTGTGATGCTTCGTGTCGTGTATTTCTGACAGGCTTAGGTCATTTATTTGTCAAAATTGAGAAATTCAAATGTAATCTATGAATAGAAAGGTAGGTAGGTACTGTACTGTTACTTACGTACTTGATATAAATAACCGGGCAGCTGGGTAATAAGTAATTAAAACCACTACTTAGATCCATGGTTGGGTTTTTATTGGTTATTTAAACCGGTTTCGGTCATTGACCTCAAACCTGAATCGATTACGGTTTGGTTTGGGATTACCGGTTTACGAGCCGGTTAATGGAAAAACCGGTTATTCACAAATTTTGTTCCGAGAGTGAAATTAACCGCTTGATGTAATCTTGACACTACAGTTAACATACATATAGCGACGTATGCTATCTCTTTTACTCGTTAGTTCCGGTTTTAGTGATCCGATTTTATTTACTTGAAGCGTGAGGTTGAGTTTAGGTAACTGGTTATCGAAGGTTTATAGCAGTTCTTCAATTTTAATCTTTCTATTTACCGGTGACTTAAATAATTTGGTATTAAAACCGTTTTTTACCGGTTATAAGACCTACCTAATTTATCGCTATCATGAAATCGCTTCCTAGCCGTGCCACTCGACAAGAAAATACTCCGTAAAAAATTCACAGGGCGAAATAATTCATCACCCTGTGGTAAGGTTATGCCTTATTCATAATAATTTGGTAGATTGCTTTTCAATTTATTTCTCAATAAGAAAACGGCAACAAAATGAGTTAACAAATGCAAACGAAATTGTTTGAGACGCCTTTGATTATTCTGCTCACGCCGCCAATCTAATAAAGAAGCTGGAATCTCAGCCATCAGTCAACATTAGCCTAAGTACAAGAATAATTCGTGGGGAACTGCGTAAATACTCGCTATGGTTTGTTGTCGCAGATTATGTTGACGACCTCGTATAATATATCTAATCTCATTCACATATCTGGGGCTTATTATGAAATGGCTATGCAGTTCATTTTACGGCGAGTCTAAAGGACAAAGCTATATATTTATATAGCTTTGTCCTTTTCTCTCAACGTAAACTGAACTGCAAAGCTATGTTACAATAACCCCCAGATTTGACCGGTTTACGGTTAATATTACGTTCAAAAACCATTTAGTGAGACCTGGATGGAAGTAATTCGGAATTAGATAAAAAGTATAAACTATAAAAATCGTCTCAACTTGAAAATTACACTAGTGGTAGAGGTTCAGGTTGCGACCACCATATTACCAAGCAACAATTCGAATTGTTGTGTTCCGTTGTGGGAATAAGACAACCGGTGGAATTACTATATAGCATGGAGGCATTCTATCTTAGTGCTCAGGGTTGTCAACGCATTTGCTGTTTTAGGATTGCAGTCTTACGATTGTAGTCTTGAGAATGCGAATTTCTGTGGGTCTCAAAGTCAGATCCCACTTACCGCTCTTACCAGCAGGTGGCCTACTGCGTGCACGTTCGCATTTAAATAACGTTTAAAAAAAACTTGGGTAATTTATTTATTTATTATTTATTTTAGTTACCTACGATAGAAGTTTAGGAATGGGGCCTATGGACCTGGCGATCTTAATTTCGACGTTATAGCTGGTTCAAAGATTTCCGAAGAGCTAGGTCTACGTTTAAAAGAGCCCTCATGTAGCCAATTTACGGAAAAAATATTTTGAAATTTGAATTTTTACTATTTATCTCTGCCTAATGTATGAATCTCATTGGAAAGATTCATTTTAAAAATGTGTAGTCGACATACAGTATCAATCACGCCGTAAATTATCTGGTAATTAATCTGAATTTAAATGAACAAGAGCCTTTATAAAGTAAATACACTGATGCGGTTTTCTAATTAAGAAACTGTCGGCTGCCTTAACGTTGGCAACTCTGTGGCTTTGTTTACTGTAGGTAACTAGATTTAAAATAAAATAATACAGATAAGGCATATTCAAGTATTATTAAAGCCCCACGAAACAAGAGTCTATCTGTGACATCGTAACTCCAACAGAGAGGGACTAATTAGGAAGCAGTTTTTTTTTTAAATTATTTTTCCTGTACCTACTGAAAAATGGTACCTACTAGTCGACTTAACTCATAATAATAAATGATATACACATGAACGGATTATACTAGACTTTAAAATATTTTTCACTTGATCTTCAGAAGAGGTTTAATACTCAAATACTCAAATACTCAAACATTTATTGCGTTCCACAATGTGTTGGCAGTTGACAGGCTTAAAACTTAAGCTATTACAGTAATAAATATATAACTTAATTATGGACCCTGTTGGGCACAGCAACATCTAGAGAGGGCTTTAGCAATGTGTTGGCAGTTGACAGGCTTAAAACTTAAGCTATTACAGTAATAAATATATAACTTAATTATGGACCCTGTTGGGCACAGCAACATCTAGAGAGGGCTTTAGCTTAATAATCTTACATTGTATTTCCTTAATAATTATTATTGCACATAAGGTATATAATGTAAATGATATCAAAATTTAATTTGAATTAGTTAATTAACCTTAAATATCTATTATTATTAATCGGGATTGTTCTTATTAGGTAAGGTTTCATAAAAATCACTTCTTTCGTTTATAGTATTTGTTCCTGAGTCATGGATGTTTTCTATGTATTTAAGTATATATTTCTGTAGGTATACAAGTATTTAGATCATTGTGTAGTACCCATAGTACAAGCTTAGAGCTTAGTTTGGGACTAGGTCAATTGGTCTGACGTTGTCCCCTGATATTTATTTTATTATTATTATTATATCAGCTCTGAAGAAGGGGTCAAGTATCTATTTAAAAGTTAGTTATTTATGATGACGTTGACGTACTAGGCCGATTTTTTTTTAATTTCCTTATTAAACCATTATTTAAGAACGAACAAGTTAAAATAAAATAAAAATACGACTTATTTAAGCACTTTCATCACGTCTTTTTTAATCGCGAAAGGATCGCCATGTAGAACAACGTTATATAAAACGCTATCAAACTGTTTCAAACAGCTATACCTACTACATAATACAGCAGTTACGATAAAGGACTTGTAAATTTCAAAGCAACACACCGCAAGCCAAACTAGTTAAGCAAACTCTGGAGATTAAGGTTTCATCGTGCCCTTTCAAACGCAATTAAAGCCGTGTGTCAAGTCGTCCAATATTCACAGCATCGCAGGACTACACAAATTGAGTATGAAAACGTCACATTCAATGACCCAACACTCCACACATAGCTTCATGCTTTTTGTACTATCAGAAACACAGTTAACTGAACATTTGTGAATCTTATCACCATACAATAAGACCCATTAGTGGTCAGTTAGCTTAGCAGTGATGCTGTTATTATTTTGACGTGCTCAACATATTCTTTACTAAGAACTTGATAACATTTATGTATTATAAGCCCATAGGAACCCTGATCCACCATAGAAATGTGTCACAGCGACGTTATGATTCAAGTCGTAAGAAGTGCCCAACAATTGTTTATAATGTCACTGTGACAACGTTCTATTGTGGGTCAGGGTTCCGATGGGCTGATAGTACATTATGATATGGAAATAAGAATGAATGGCGCCTAATGAATACGTAGACGATTTTTACCAGTGACCGGTCGTCGCTTCGCTTTAGTTTATGTAAGTTTTATGTGTCTCCAGTACACAAACCAAAAAATATACATAGAGACCTTTCTTGAAAAATTATCTGACTTATAATGAAAACCGCATCAAAAGCTTAGGTTACTTTAGATGGAGTTAGCGGATAAACAGACAGACGCGAAAAGCGGCTTTGTGCTATACTATGCAACCCCCCTACGCAAAAAAGGGCGGTTATAAGTTTAATGTGACTGTATGTATGTATGTATGTATCTGTGTTTATATCTGTGTGTCTGTCGGTAGCATCGTAGCTCCTGAATGGATAAACCGATCTGAACGCGGTTTATTTGGAGCTAGTTTAGTCTAGATGATTGGGATGGCTTAGCTAAGTTTAAATCAGCTCTTGAAGTAGGGGTCTCATTATACAGGGGTTTTGATCTATTTATTTGCTTTAAACTTAATTTTGCAAGCCTACCAGGCTGATCACGATTAAGAATTTTGTCGACTGGAAATGTGGGGTTGACTCAGCTTACCTACCACATGTTTTCTCTTTTCCAGAAAAAAATAATATGCTATACATTATGCTTCTTGACTATGCCCCAGGGTGATTTACGTTTTATAGAACACGTTTATAACTTGATAAGTAAACAAAAGTGAACTATTTGAAAGTTACATAACCACACAACCAAATTTGAAGTGAATAAAGATATCAAATCGGCATCAGAATACAGTCAGGCGCAAAAATACCGGGTCAGAGTGCGTTTTTCATACAAATGAGACTATTTCGAAGCCTTGGTTCCTCGCCAGGGGTTGTTTTGAGTGAGGTTTAATGGTGGATACTCCGAGGTTCAATAGAGGAGGTCAAAAGTTTGTAAGATACCTAACTGATCGGAGAATCGCTTAACACCACAGCGGGAGAGTTTGGGTCAGCACTTGGATTTCCTTGCATTTCCTTCCTATTGGCATTTTAGATGTTTTTCTGAACATGCACAGTTCCGGCGTTAACCGCAGATTCATTCAGTTGGGTATCCTGGGCACTCTGGAAGTCCTGTATCTATGCTCGGGGTATACATCATCAGATTTCACGGCCAAGGCCTCGAAATAGCCTCATTAGTATGAAAAACGCACTCTGACCCGTTATTTTTGCTCCTGAGTGTATATGAATTGGAACACTTAACACTGCTTACTGCTTATATAGTGTACAATACAACGCAATGACTATGAATCCAAGTTCCATCCAAGAATAACTACAATACGAGGCGATTACTGTGTCCACGCGATTACTCCACGCAATAACGTCAACAAGTCGGCGGCTCACGAGTCCGGGGCCTGGCCTGAGTAGGTGGGTTTAGCGGGACTGAGTAATACATTGCTCGCTGAAAATGTAACCATTTTCGAATAAGAACTAAATAACACTAAAAATATCAAGGCACAGTGCGACGTACACGTACATATTAATGAGAGCGAGTGAGAGAGCAGTAAAAAACTGAATGTGGTTTTAAAGCCTACCGCACTGTAGGTGTGTTCTTATGAGCGTGATTACAAGAAGTAAGAGTTGGTTTGCTCAATTTTCAGACGATTGCCAGACATCACGTGATATTGGTCGTAGTCAAGAAAGAAGGCTTATGAGGCAAAAAAACACTGACTTCGCTCGATTTTCAAACGATTGTTTGACATCTCGTGTAGGGAATGCAAAAACCGGTGAAAATAAAAAACCGGTTAATAACCGCCTCGACGGATTCAAAACCGGTTAACCGGTGTTTAACCGGTTTTTTGCAAACTATTTGAAATCGAAGAATTACACGATAATTTTACTATTCTTGGTTACTTTTGGTGTAAACGGCGTATTTTTTTAGATGTAAATAGGTATTTAAATGATTTACTCTGTACTAAACTAATTATACATACGGTTATTTGTGTTTATATATTTATAATATATCTAGAAATGTTTACGCGAATAAATAAAAAGCATATGATTCTTCTCATCATCTTTATAAACTTCAAAACAAATCAACAAGTGACGAATTAAATTATAAAGCTTAAATTATACTTATATAAAAAGTACAATTTTAAATTTTAAAAGTTTAACAAACTTGTAACTAAAATATTGATTCTTCATATTATTTATGTTATTAAGAATTTAGATTCTTTCACCAAAAACTCAGATATACATAATTTAAATACTAGAAATAAAAATAAAATCGCTATTCGAAAATTCCGTGTCCGTAAAGTATATACCTAAATCATTTGTTGGTCAATGCATTCATTTCTATAATAAATTACCTGAAGTAGTTTTAAAGTTACCCTTTCCAGCACTTAAAAAATATTTGAAAAAGTCGTTAATGTCTAAAGCGTATTATAGGGTCGAGGACTATCTAACAGACAAAAATGCATGGCCTAAACCCGAAACTTAGTCAATAATAATTTGTTCAAATGCAAAAGCTTTATCCTGCTTTTCTTGTCTGGGGGACACCGTTGATGCAGGAAAGCATATCGAAACTTTTATGAGGTCATCTTATTTTATTTTATTTTATTCTTTTCTATCTTTCTCTCCCGTAAGATTTTTGGCATGTTTTCCTGCTGAACTACTGTTATTTGATATTATATTTAATTTAATACTTGTAGCTTTATATAATGCTAGACTAAGTTGTACCATTGTAATATGAAATATGAAATAAGTTTACAAAATGACTGACTGCTGAGTTTCTTGCGGCGTTTCTTCTCAGCAGTGGTCTCCTCTTGGGAAGCGCTGGTAGTATCTTGACGTGTAAAAGTGCCCGAGCGGCCTACTTACTGAATAAATTTCTTTTATCTTTTTTTATCTTTTTTAGTGTAGCAAACTAAAACAATGGGGTTTACCCAGCCCGGCCACAAACAAACCCTTTCTGCTCTTTTTTTTAACGCGGCTGTGGCATTACTAAAACGGAGTGGGGGTGGTTAATGTTTAAAGCTGTTCAATTAGTATAGGGAATAAATACTATATAAATTAGCTCCAGCAATGTAAATTTTTCATGTAGCTCGTGTATTGTATCAGTAGTTCAGCACGTTAATGAAGAAATTAAATTAATAAAACTTCTTGCTATTCGCTACACGAAAAAATCTAGTATGTATTTTTGTTTTTTACAAAATAAGAATACGTTTCCTTTCCACGCTATAAGTATTTGTCATTTTATAGTCTGAATAATATTCTGGGGTATCTAATTGAGGCAATTTACAGTCTTTTAAGGGCAAGTTCCAATTCGGTTAATAACCGGGGAATGTTATAAAAAACCGGTTTTTAACCGAGATCAAAAAGTTTCGGTTAATCGGTTTTTCGGTTAACCGGTTAACCGGTTTGCATTCCCTAATCTCGTGGTCAAGAAAGAATGAGGCAAGAAAAAGGTGATCGCAGGACGGAGATAAATGAAATTTCTTTTGTAGTCGATTACAAAATCTGATTTAATTTTAAAACTATGGTCTATGTATACGCTACTAACTACGCTTACTGGCTATAAAAACAAAGAAATAAACATAACATAAGCAAACTAGTAAACAAAAACAAAAAGAATAACAGCACACCCCTTTTACATAAAAGACACGTGAAATAAACGATAAAAGGGCAGTGGTGAGAACGAACCACACATCGCAGTACCCTGTCATAATGGAGACTGATTGTTGCGCCTGTCCACGACAGCCTCCATCCGCTTGTCCAGAAGTTTGACCGCCACAAAAACTATCACGATGGCGACCTTAAAAACTAATTGCACAACGTGATGTCCTTCATACTGCAAAACTCCGTAAGAAGCAACTCCTTGATATGCTCCGCGTCCGCTGTTCCAGAAAAGGGTTTTTGTAGTTTTATCGAGTAACACCAGCGCTGCTGGCCACGTTATTTCTGGCTGGCTGGCCTGTTGGGGTCTATGTAAAGAGGATCAAGATCTCCAATTATTAAAATGTATTTATTGTATTTATAAATTCTATAGTATATATAAGCCTCGCAAACGGTTATAATAACAGTTTGTCTGCAGGGAAGTCTCACTTTTTAAAACAATTGAATTTATAACAATCGGTGCTATTTTTTATTTATGCAATTAATTCTGACTGCCCATAGTTTGAAAATTTGTATCTCGCTGACCATTAAGATTAATTAATGATTTGAAAAACCATATTGTAGCGCATTTAACGCCGCACTCGAAACAATTAATTCATTCAATTTTCGAACCGGTGTTTTAAAAATAGTCACAAAGGAACGACATTAACCGACTGAGTGCGGTCGTCTGTCTAGTCTAATCAATCTTTAATTCGACTTTGCTCTTAACCCCAGAGTTTAGTATTGTTTTTTGCCAATTATTGAATAGTTTAATTGAGCAGGAATCAGGAAAAATTTAATCTCTTAATGCCATAAACCGCGGGGTTAGTTGGACAGGTGGTTTTTTCATGTTGAAGATATAAAATAAAGAAATTTCCATAAAAAATCGGTCTTAAATAATTCCTCAGCTGCAGTGCAGACGTCACATTCGTGTCCTACTAAACTTTATAATTAATTCCAATAATAGAATAGAATAGAATTTCTTTATTTTTGCTTAAAATGTGGTACCTAAGATGGTTTACATTTATAGCGGTTCACACATTTCACCAGCAACAGGGATGCAATGCAAAAAAATAAAAGTTAGTACTTATTAACAATTACTAGCAAATATGAGTACACGAATGTTAAATCCCATTATATTATAATATAATAATCAAAATATTCACCCACAGAATAGTAGGTCTCTTGTACAAGCCATTTTTTTAAGTGCTGTCTTAAATTTATTAAAAATATAATAATAATAATAGGTTTTATTAATAGGTTATTAATTGATAATTTATTCTCTAGTAATCTCTACCGCCATTAGCCAATAATAATATAAAGATAAAGATAAAGAGACATTTATTCGCAACAAAACAAAACCACATAACACATATACAACAATATCAAGACACAGAAAAAATGTTGCGAAACGGTCCATTCGAACGAAGCATTCGCTAGCCGTAAACCCAGCACTGGTCTTCCGTTGGAACCGCTTGGTGAAAAAACGGCAAGTGACACATTTAACACAAAACAACGCTAAAAGAAAAACATCAAGGATCAAACACAATAATTTGTTCGAGATTATCTCGAACGTCTCAAATGACCATAAAATTTATGGCCTGGTAAAGTTGGCAACACAAAGGAAACAGAATCAATAAAATAATACCAAAGAGAACTATAGTCTATGGAAATGTAAACAAAGCAATATAAATATCAAAGTGTTGATCTGTTTACACCTGCACGGTTTAACTGCTAACTAATTTTATTTTTCTTTCGATTCTATTTTAGAATCCCACGCTACGCTCGTGATTCAATGTACGCCCTATGAAACTTGGCTCCCTTGTTACACAATCTACTATTATCTACCGTATACCTACGCAAGGATATACGTTTGTTTACAGCTTGTAATTCCTAATTACACCACATAATAAAGGTTCCTGAACCAATTGACATTTGCTCGTCAATACGCAATGTAGATAAAACGCCAGTGGCGCGCCGCTTATCGTCGGGTAAACAAGTCTGGGCGGCGATAAGACGGAGCCGCGCCGCCCAGTCGCGCGCCGCCCGCCCGACGCACGTGTGCGCCCAACCTGCCCCGACAAAATACGTACCTATCCATCGATGATCAATGGGTAAGTTTATACCTATTTTATAGAAGCTAAGGTACATTTTGAATTAATTTGGGAAATAACGAATTCAACAAAAAAAACTCAAGGCACTTGAGCTACTTTTTATTTTATACAGTTACCTTTATTGCACAAAAACAAGTAGAAGTGGCGGACTTAATACCGAATGGCATATTCTACCAGTTGACTATTGACTATGACTTTGACTGTTGACTATGACTTTTTGCGGTAATTTAAACCGGAAAAATGCTCCGAGAGCTTGTTTTATAGTATAAAAAAAGTGTTTTATTCGATTACACATCGTAATTACATTATTTAATAGTTTAATAGCACTTTTGTGTAAATAACTCTTTTACCATGACTCCAATATATCTCTTAATCTAAATATTAATTTAATTAAATGCTGAAACCGTATATTTTTTATATATCACATATTATGTTCTACCTATCCTTTACGTTTACGTATGATTGGATTAAGTAAGGTTGACACTATTCTATGTAGCTAAATTGATGGTTAGACTAAAAAAAGTCAATTAAATACTGAAGGCAAATTATATAATGGAATTAATGGACTTGGGAATTTATGGCAACAATTAAGAATAAATAAAGCTTAATGTAGGCTTGTCATTGTATTTGATTTGCCAATTAAGCAAATTAGGTAAGGAAATGTTGTTGAACTTTTACGGCTTGCGTTAATGTTCAATACGCGAATGGTTGAAGCCTGTTGCGTTCGACAATTAACACTATCATTTGGTTTTGTTCTCATGTAATCCTACCTACTATAAGACCTAATATGGAAATGAGAAATGCAACTCATTCTCAACTTTCTTTTATCCCTTTAATAGTAGCTCTCGATTAATTATTTTTACAAAAAACCCCAAGTAGCGCTTAGCGCTCGATTTAAAATAATGATTTCTGATCCAAATGATTTAATAATATGCCGCTCCTAGGAAAACTTTTCGTATCTTAATACTTGCATAGACTAATGTTTATAAGTTATTAATTCTAAATATTACATTACATTTTGTGCCGTTTGGTTGCCGGCTTAGAATAGTGCCACTCTATGCCTTCCTGTGGAAGTCGCAAGAGACGACTAAGGGATTAAAGGCTTGTAGTATTGTAAGGCGATGGGCTTGCAACCGGTCACTAATATACACTGGTAAACATCTTGGCCTGTTTGTGCAAAATATGATTATGTAATTAACATCAAGTTGTTAGAGTTGTTGGTAGTTCTGTAGCTGTGCCTACCCCACTCTGGGATGAAGGTCTGACGGTATGTATGTATGTATGTGATTCTAAACAAACAAAACCAATATTTTGTAAAGAATCAGTTCGACCTCGTCCCACAAAAATAACTTTATTTACCTGAAAGGATATCTTATTTTAGATATCTTTTAAATAAAAACAATCATCAATGTAGTAATTTAACAAAAACACTGCTCAGTAACAAATAAGCTGCGCCTACTACTCGGTTACAAATTAGTGTAGAGCTTCAACTACAATCATAAAAAATGAAAATAGCATCCAGTTTTGAAGTCACCTTCAACCCACACCCTATTGATGCGAACACATTCTATCACAAACAACATACCTACAATCTATCTACATGTTTGCGCGACATTAAATTAACCAGAGCCTTTCATTTCCACTCAACCAACATGTCATACACATTTGCGTATATCTCGACGGATCGATGCCGCTATAGCTAATACTGTTATCTGCAGATAAGCTGTGGGCAGAGAGCGGGCACGACGGGGTGTTATGGGAAAACAATGTCGACTCCCGTGACTGGGGGAAGGTAAAGGTAGAGCCACAGGGAACTATGGGGTCCTTGGGCTATGGGGGCGCGTGGAGCGCCATTGGGGGCGCGCTGGTTGGAGCTGGGTCAGTGCTGATCGTGGCTGGAATAATCCTACTTTGGAGGCGTCCGAGGAAACGCGAGCCGCCGCTGCTGGCGCCTATGGATGTTGGGCAAAATGTGAGTACCTTTTTATTCACTAGCGGTTTTTGCAGCGTTTTTCAGAGGCGAATACGCTTACTCTTCGCTCATCAGTAGTGAATGTTTTGTAAAACAAAGTATTTGTAACTAACTGAGCCAGTTGTGGATCGAAAACGATGACAACTGCTTATCTATCGTTTTTAATCACACTAATATACATATACATAATCCGTGCAGCCAATGGTATATAATAAATATACGCTCTATTAGATCTTTCCAAAATGTGGTTACAGAATGATCAACAAATTTTTAGAGTTGTTGGTAACTCCGTAGCTCTGCCTACCCCGCTCTGGGAATCAAGGCGTGAGTGCGTGTAATAAGACCTATGCTGGTTTTTTTTTTTAATTTTAGATTTGAACTGTGTCTACAGCGTTTATAAGTTTAATGAGGTTATGACTTATGAGTTTCACCTTATGTTTGATGTGGCAGTGTATTAACCAAACGTTTACTGAGCATGGCCTAAGTCAGCCGTTGGCTGTGCCATATTTAGCGCTAGGATTCATCAAAATATATTTGTGCTATCAAATAATAATGTTCACTCATTTATTGTTCCAAACCTACGGCCATGGTCCGTTCCACGTCCATTTCTCTTAATAAAACTCGAACGTGTAAACGCCTTTATTCTTTCAACCCATTGGGTGAGTTTCCCAACCCCACGTCTACCCGAACCTTTATATTTAGAAAGTAAATAAAACGTTGATTACCTACTGCTGCTTACAGTGACAGCTTGACACTTGTAACTTGGGGTTGTATAAACGTAACAGTTACTAACCCGCCGCGCACTCTTTATTTCCCCAAAGAGTTCGTTTTCCTATTTCCAACCATTATTTGCAAGAATTTGCTGGTTTATTTTTACCAAAGTAAAAACCTAAAAGGTAGGCAAGTAAGTGGATTTATAAATTTAGGATGATGTTTATCCTTAAGACAGCTTGATTAATCGTCTGGGAAGTATTTGGATTATTAACACGTATAAAAACTGTTTTTAAATTTTAAAAGTTATATAATCTACGACTAATATGCCCTCTAACCTTTTCGCAATGACACTGTAAACTGTAAGTTTATTTAAGAAGAAACCCGCTAAGGGCCCTCGTGCTAATGAGCAACCTTGCCATACGTACGAAATATAACTCGCGTGTTTTAAATGTATGTGACCTTTTCTTATGAAAGTGACTTGTACCTAAGAATGCTTTGTTGAAAAAATTTGCTGAATGAAAGGGAATTTTGAAATTTAAATATAAAGTATGGTTTTACATATTTTGTTAATAGCTCAAAGTGTATTTTCTTATTATTACTCAGATTTTTGTGGTTTCTTTGACAAATGTGGTGAAAATTAAGCTATAAAAAAAGTCCTCAAACACATCTAGCATCAACTAGGTCTAGGTGCTTCGGATATTACTAGTCTCTCACTCACTCTCATACGCTCTTATTAAGAGCGAGTGAGAGAGATGTACAAAAACGAAGCACCTTCTAAGTGCTCAGAGACTGTATTAGATTTTTTATTCGAAATAGTTATTTTCATAATCGTGTTATAATAGAGAGCTTTTCAGTCGAGTACCGTGTTTAGGCCACGAAGCTTGCTGAGTGGCCTAAGTAAGGTACGAGATTTAAAAGCTTGATTATGACACAAACAATGTGACAATGTTGATTGTGAACAATACTTTTTGTACGAGTTCATTAAAATTAATAATTGAAGTCATTAATACAATCACCACCACAAACCACGGCGTCAGTAATTGTTGCAGTACTGTGCTGTTCTGTTGGCTAAAAACTAGCCAAACACAAACCGTAGTTTTTTTATTTTTTTTATGCCCTGGATACTTACAGAAGCAGGTTTAAATAGATTTTTGAAAAAATGACGCGACGCTGCTACGTTCCGAAACGCCATAGATTGGCAATTTTGTATCGGATCGAGTCTCCTTAAACAAGGACACAAATTATTGAATATTGAAATACGAAGTTCTATTTTCAATTTTTTTTAGTTGTCTTAAGTGTATCGAAATGGTTATTTCGGTTGTTTCGGAAGTGTCAACGATGAAAAGAGTGACGTTGCAGTATTCTCTATGAAATCTTAATACACAGATTTTAATCGACGAGTACAAAAATTACATTTATAAACCTCAAACACAAATTGAAATTTAGAAATCACAGTTTTGCAATAGTGTTTATCATGGTAGTATTGGTGTATACTCATATTAGTAGTAACCTACCCTTTCCATTTCACATGTCACGAGATGAAACAACTATTAAACACATCACCACGTTTCTAATTACAGTATCGGTGTCACGAGACATCTCATTGATCTGCCGAGTTAATTTGGTCGCGATGTGCTTCCATTTTCCTTGAAACTATCTTAACTTAGACTTCAGCTTTCAAGGATAATATTGTACCCAGTATCAAGTTCTTAGCATTTATGAGTTAAGGCTGAGATTTCAGACACGTATTAGACGTCACTCTCAGAAGAATATGATCTGTACACACAATGTAGCTCAAAAAATCGTACCATGAAAATTTCTTGACCAATTTTATTACTAATTACAATTTACTTAAGCTCATCAACTGATGTCCATCGAACTACTGTTGAAAACGAACCTTACATTTTATTGGGATACATTTTCAACAGAGATACATTGTTCTTACTCACATGTTAACCTTAGTTTATAAGTTAACAATAAGTGTGACTAAAAATAAAATTGGTTAAAAACGTTTTGCTTGGGTGTCAAATTTGAAAAGTCATAATATATTTGTAGGCATTTGTATGGGAAAAACGCGACCGTCCCTATGTGCCACCACTGTAAATACAAACTCTGATTAATGTTTAAATCATCCAAATAAATACCAAATAGTAATTAATAGAGCCAGTTTTCGTTTTTTCTTAAAATTCAAATTAAAATAATGCTGCAACTGACGTATTAATAAGTTTAAAGGTTACTATTTCTTCTGGGTCTCCGTCACCGTCGCCATTTCATAAGTAATTAATAAATCAATATAAATTGTATGGTTAGTTTAGATATTGCTATCATTATGAATTTTATAGAAGAAACGCTTTTTAAAAATACTCAAAATATACAGTGTTAGGGACTCCCCACATCTATCGACGCGGAATCGGCGTTAGCTGATCAAAAAGCTGTTTATGTCCATGCGATAAGAGCAAAAACTACGTGGTTCCGTTCCCATCCCTGAATCCGGCCTAGCCAAGCCGATTGACATTTGTTTCGCTCCTATTGCGTAGATATAAAGAGTTTTTTGATCAGCTAACGCCGAATCCGCGTCGATAGATGTGGGGAGACCCTTAGGTACTATATTTACATTTCTATTGTCGCTCATAGTCATAGTTGAATAACAGTTCCGCTGTTTTGTATCGAGCGTCAAAATGACATCTCGTTTGAGATTCGGAGGAAAACGCGGGTACGGATGATTAACTATGTAGGTAAATAAGTGCAATAGTGTTAACTTATGCGGTCTTAGTCCTCTGGGTTGGCAACGCATTTGCGGTCTTAGGATTGAAGTCTTAAGATTATTGTCTTGAAAATGGAAATATCTACGGGTTACAGATCCCAATTATGCGTGACGGGTGGCGTGTGTGCTCGTCACTCTTTTCTATGCCATAAAAAAATTCAAACCTCAACACTCGTATGTTTATCCGGTACAAACTTCAACTTACTATACAAAGCTTGATATTTAATCCGGGTTCCTATTATTTTATCGAAAAATCATTCATTTTCATCGAAAATTCGAAAGGCATTTGTCGACACATGATTTCGTTATTTATGGTAGTCACAAGTCTAACCCAACCTAACCTACGTAATTAATGTTTAAGCTATCCTGGCAACATCATAGTTTCAGCAGAAAGTAGCGTTCGATGATGGGTTACCACTTGATCCGCTAGTAATATGTAGGACCTGTCAAGTGGATCCATTAATTTAATATTCAAGTAGGACTTCTACATTACCTACAAGACATTATATTTCAAGGTAAACTTTCTTGCTACTATAAATTAAATTCGCAGTCATTCTTGGAATTACTTCTGCACCCCCTGTTATTTTTTTAGCAGACTTAAGCATAGGACCTTGTCCTAATACCCTTAAAGTTCCTCAACTTGGTCCCGGACACACTGGGTATGATTAAAATTAAGTCACGCGTGCGGTCCGAGGGACGACCAGCCGGCTAAAAACTTTCTTTTGTTTCAAAGGACAGGAGGTTATTTCTGAGTTTTTGAACAATTTTCAAGCTCTGGTTCGATGGATGAATAAGCGGGAATATTATTTATTTTCTTTGACATCTGTACCGTATATACAATACGTATACGTAGCAGAATATAAACAGCATCCCCGCCTACTAAGCACCTGCAAAATAAAAATAGTTTGAAATTAAAATTGAAAACATGTTTATGCGATCACCAATTAAAGCCAGGGATCACTGAAGCATGACAACAGCGAAATAGGAATCGTATTTTTTTATAGCTGTACAAATCTGTATTTTATGTCCCATTCCCATAGCGATAGATGTTGTTTTTGTATTGGCTTTTGTCTCCCATTGCCTGCTTCAATCAAAGCACACCCGTTATTTGTTGTTTTTTTTTCCGTTTTAATTGGGATTTATTTTAACTAGTTTTCTTTCGTAACAAGTGAACCACGGTTTCTTATTTATCTAAGCGCCTTTGAGTGGTGTCCGAATAATAAACGGTACTTATAAATACAGGAAGGTATAACAATTATAAATTAAATAATCCACGACTGATTTAAATGATACTTTTAAATCGTATCCGCTTTACTGATTTAGGCCTATACACTGCCTTTCTGTTTATTTTAATTAATATGTAGGATATACCTTCACTGTTTTTTTATAATTTTGAATTCGTTTTATGCAAAAACGTGTGCAAAAAGAACGTGAATTTATTTTGGTCTGACAAAACCGAAGTAGGTACGTATATTCAGCAATCATAGACAGTGGCACAGGGAAGAAACGTAACAAATAATATATAGTGTCCGCAAGTTACATTATAATCCTTATATTGATAAGTTCACCTTGTACACACCTTTTGTGTTTCTTTTTAACATTGTTATATATTCTGATTGTGCAACAAAGAGTTTACATAAAAGTATCGACGGTTCGCTTTACAAAGTTGCCGTCAACTTTCTAGTATCGACTATCTATTTCTATTTAGATTTCACTTAACGTTTTGTTACTTGTTTATACTTAAGACAGATGTGAATATTGCGCGCCATCTAGCGAGGTTTTCAGTAACTTGAACGTAGCTAAAGGCAGCTGGAGGCTGCTTGTTGCCGCCTCCAACTAAACCGTGGAAACTGAAAAGCGTCCATCCCAGTTGCAGAGAATTGCACATAGAGGGCAGCGTAACGATGAAAGTGCTTACATTACATTTCATTAACCTCCCGAAAAACACTTTACGTATAAATAAACTTTAACATAGTGAAGTGATTTGTTTCTTTTGTTTAAAAGGTCATACTTCAAAAATACATAAAAAACTAAAATGTGAATTGATAATGGAATTTTTGAGAAATCTACGGAACTCCTAATTTCTGGACTTTTTATCCAGCCCAGCAAAGCAATATTTTTATTTTCCATTAATACCCGGGGCATATGCATACCAATAGTGTTATTTGGAACAGTAGAACTAATGATAGAGTTCAGGTCCTGCATCTGAGTTTCAGTATCCTTGAATAGCAATATTTTCTAAGGGGTTATGAACTTATGACTGTTAACGAACGAATGGGATAAAGTTTTTGTAACTTACCGCCGTACTCAGAGACTTTTTAGATACAAATAATTCGTTCCTTTTTCAACCGCGTGCTTAAAACAACTTAGTTGTGTTGTGACCGTAGAGTTACCTAACGAGTTTATCCCTTCCAATTGCCGTGTGAGAAACAAACGAAAAACATTGTAAAAAATCTGCACATTCAAAACTCTGAGCGTGTAAGAAAGGTACCTGCAAGTAAAATCCTACAGGGTCGTATTGTCTTCAAAGGGCCCATCTGCCCAAGGGAAGATCAGGTACATACCGATCGTGACCTTGAAATGATCGCCTGTATTCATAATGTTCAAGCAGCGTGAAATAAGTTAAGAAATGCCATCAAATATCCCTCGAACCCTTCCACCGTCATTAGTCATTAGGAATGGAATATTTTAATTATACTCCTAATCTTCTCTAAGCTATATTTTATTATAATTCAGTTGATGCAAATTATGAACCTTAATTTTCCTAAGAGCTCTCAATCTTTCTGGACCCTTTTAATGGGATTCCGACCGATCACAGCATTCCATAAGCAGGTACTTATAGGCATACTGAAAGATAGTACAGGTATACCTCTATATGTCACAACTGCACTGTAACACCCGAAGGAACTTCAACTCTCCGCTTTTAAAAATAAGTTTTTAAAAGCTATACGAGGTTGATGGCAGATACGTGTTCTTCTAAAGAATATCATCTGTATAGTAACCACTACATACTTTATTAACGAAGCATAAAGTTCAATTTGCTGGCACGTTTTAAATTCTAATGAAACGTTTTGGTTTTGGAGAAATTATAGTTCATCTCGCTTCCGCGTACTTGACCTACAAACCCATATCCTATCCTACTCTTTTTTCGATAATCTACTGTTTCGTTTGGGTTTGATTTCTTAACGAACTTTAATATGTGTCTTTAATAACTTTGCTTAGTGCGTGTTTATTTTAAGCAATTCTTTTACCGATAACTTTAAAAACATTTAATTTCCTTTTTTTTAATTAAATGGTGTGCTTTTCAAAATACTTTTATACCGAATTGAATAAACCTCCCAAACTATGCCCTGATTTGATTTCCTGAGTGGAAAGCCAACTATAAATATTGAACAGTAAAAAGAGATGTGACGCAAAACAGCACGGACATGTGTTAGTTAGTTCTTCCTCCCGAAAAGTTACCTCTTTTGCAATTACTACGTTTCACTTTTCGACGACAATGTCTGTGTCTTTTTGTCCTAAGCAGTAAACCTCTGAAAAACAAGTCAAAACCCGATTTGTCTAACCCCAGTAACGCATTAAACGATCTTATCCTTAATGTTGTAAATGCAACTGTACATCTTGTGGGACAAAGTTCATAATTCCGAAGTATCTAACAAGAGAAGTGTATATACATAATTATAATAACAGTAAGTGGTCGATATTTTCTTCTGTGTGTGAAGCTCCAAGATTTGGCCGAGCGGCTGTTGACTTCGCGTAGGCGTTTCTCGGGTAAAGGTTGATGCGCACATGTCATCTTATGCCCGGTTCCTATATTCAAGAAACGAATCGTTTTCCTAACGCCTCGTTAACATTTGACACATTTTGTACGTAGCAAATGTCATAACGCTACGGCCCGTAAGGAAAACGATTCGTTTCTTAAATATAGGAACCGGGCATTAGTCATCAGTGGCACCTCGTAAGGTAAAGCCACAGATAAATTAAGTGTACACTCATACCTACACTCAAAATTAGCTGTTCACTTTAGTATTTTATCGCATTAACACATTTGACAATCTTGTTTGACATTTCTTACGTGACTGCAAAGCGCCGTATCTATTTTTGAGGCTAACTAGGTGTACGCAAGAGATATGCAATACGTCTAATCCATTTATCCAGAAAAATTATAGGGCCGCTAAAGTTTAACGAGTGCTGTATTTGCGTATGTGTGGGTTTGTGTATCTGTGTGTCTGTGTATCAGATTAGGACGCGTATTTTTTAAAGTAAGCTATTTTAATAGAGAAGGTCCTTAATCTACTTCTTTGTTTTAATCTTTAAAAGTTGCTGAGCTGTACACTGCCGTTATTCCAAAGATAGCAGCTAACTGCGCTAATAGTATAATCATTAGAAATTTAATGTGTACCAAAACAGTATACCTTTACAATCCTTCGACTACTGAGGTTAACCGCCTTGATTCTTTGGTGCTACGGCAGCAAGGTGGTCTTTTATGGAGAAAAGCTGGGAAACTAAGACATAAAAATGCGTAGGTACTTACAAAATATTGTTTTTTTTAAGTGTACATCAACCTTAAAACTTGGCACTCTCTTGTTCAGCCGCCCTTCTAATCTGTTATGATCCAGTCGCCTGAGAACCACGTAAATGTTTACGTTCTATATGTGAACGTTATTTCCGCGATTTAGGTACTTTTTAAAGGCATGCTACTCACGTAAGTAAGATAAATGACGCTTCTTTTTTTTTATAACCGTTACACTAAAACCGTGTTTTTATCGCATTCAGTTTCAAAAAAGTTAGGGACCAGAAATTCTGCGACTGTCTCGACTAGAAATGCTTCTTCTTTGAAAGCTTGGTCGTCTTAGGAAGTGTCCAAACCTCCTAATTTCACTCAGTGAACGTGACGAGGGATAGGAACTGCTATGGCTCTGTGGCTTACATTAGGTACCCGAAACTTGGTAGGTTTTGTCACTTCATGGTGTGGTTCCAGTGGACATATACAGATGCACTCTGCTGATATATATCGTAATCGTAAATGAATAGGATTGACTTATCGATCCCCTCCTGGGAAGTTCACAAACAAAATGTGGGAGGTTCCGGTGCCGGTCCTTTGGAGATCCTGAAGCCTCCAACCAACTCACACGTTTAGTGGCTAAAAACCTACATACTTACACCCAGAGAAGTAAATTCCACGGCATCAACCTGCTTTTTTTTCTCAAATTCTCATTATTGACCCAGATTTTTAAAGCCTCATTCAACACGGAATTTTTCGACCGAGGTTTTTAAGACGGCATTATTCGAGCGACTTAAACAGCCATAGCCGAGGGCGATACAATTTAAACATCGCGGAGACTTCCTCAGCGGCCTAATGAGATTGCGGCGAACTTTTACAAAGTAGTTAAGTAGCACAATTTAAAAAAATCTTTGCATAGATATTGAATTGTTTTATTAACAGTACCTACTTCGTTACCTCAAATGATAAAAACTTCAATTCTACGGCTTTTCTTACAAATGGGTCCTTTTGGAGTCACTTTGAACCCTTTTCTTTTGTGCAATTATTATCTTAGATATTCAGGCGTTGGATTGTGCAGGTTCCCTCGCGATTTTTTTCCTCTACCGTAAGAGCAACCAGATAATGCACTTGAGTTAGAAAAACTAATTTGTACGTGGTGATTGCGGAGGTTCGAACTTGGTACCATTAGATCACGAGTCGACACCCTGAGCCACTAGGCTACCGATGCTCTCAATTATAAGGCTGCTTCTCGACTCAAAACCACAAAAAGAAACCGTGCGCGGGTTTTATAAGTAGGTATTATAATAATTAAATACGCCCGCATTTCTTCGTAACCATGGCGCATTCAATCCCTTATAAGGACATGTGAAATAGTTTTGTGTCGTCGGTCGTCGACCTTCTACCAAACCTATATTCGGAGTTGCCATGCTCAAGAGCTCCCCCTGAAATTACAGCAAATTGATATATACCTACTTATATTAATAGCTGTGACAAGGTAAGAATATGACATGTATAACTACGTTTGAGTTCGACAGGTCCTCCATTCGGTGGCGTTTTAAAGTAATAAGCATTACCTACCTAATAGGTTCTAAGTTTTATAACAAAAATAAGTTCTAGGTAATACAGTGTAATCACACACTCCTTGCTTTATACATGAAACTATTAGTTTACACATATAATTAATAAAAGACATAATTTTTATATCGCTGGAATAGTAAACTTTTAAGAATTTTCTTGAACACTTCACTTGTAGACAAGGTTAGGAGGTTACGTACGTTTGTATTATAAAAAATATAGGAAAATTAAAATCGGTAGGTATTGATAAAATAAAATCGGAACTTACTTACATTATGAATTAAAATAATTATGGCAAGTAATATAACTCACAACCAAGTTCACCGAACGCAACCTAGTCAAAATAAATTGACCATTATTCAGATTGCGTCGATTATGGAAAGACAAGGTAAAATTTGACAATTATACTGTATTTTTTTGTTACATTTTTTTGCAGTTTAGCGCATAACCTAAACAACGCTTGGTTGTATCTTTGATTATAACGGTATCATTCAACTCAAGCACTGGCAACACTAGAGGGGTGCGGCACGCGGGGGTCCGTGCGTCACTGATCGATGCAGCACTTGTTGCCGCGTTCAACAGGCACTGCGACCCGCTGCGACCTCTCTAGCCCAATTCGGACACCAAATAACAATAACCACAGATTTTTACTAGCGCGAGCAACATTAACGTGAAAGCGCTGATGAAGCTTCATGGGTTTTATAAGGAAACTCCAGGGATGCGGTGCACGATATGGTTTATAATAGTAACAAAACAAAAGGATACCTTAAATTTGAATTCGCGTAAAGCATTATTTGTACTTGTGGACCATCCAAGTTGCATTGTTCGAAAGCTAATGGCGCAATTAATGTAGTAGGTAATGAAGGCAACTGTCAAAATGTATCATATTGGGATCATGTCACACGGCACATCATCACGCTTGCCTATGTAGGTTAAACATCTGTTTTATTTTATCAGAACCATCAGTCGTTTAATGTTCAAATGCCATCAAGTACCGAATACATCGAAGTAGACGGGACACTAAAAATTGATACCTATTCTCGGCTATAATATAATAAATCGCGGAAGGGCGGTTTCAAATATTTATGAACACGTTGTCTGCTGCGAAATATTTGTTGGTGAGCATCGAATCGCACTGATAAGGCATCCCTGATTGAAACCATACAATGTTGTGAGTGGGTTATTTAATCATGTTTTCCCTACACGTGCAGAGCTCATGTCCATTACTTTATTCTTCACGATAGCACTATTCCGTCATTCTACATCATATCACAAAGGTTTACAAATCATAAGGCCCACGTCGACTATTACAGTTAAAATAGAAACCTTCTGATTTTTGACAAATTTCGTTTTTAAAAAGGGGCCTAAATTTTGAAATTAACTAAGAGAACTATTGTAAATACAAGAATATACAAGCTATTTAAAAAAGTCATACGCATTACTTAATTAATACGAACTGTGCCTATATAAGTTCTAAATCTTTATTTGTGCAGAACATAGATATAACCTTTAACAATATCGCTTATGATATTAATTTATTACTCTGATTTTTCAGCATTCAAACGTAAAAAATGGTAGGTACCAGAGATATGCCATGTTTATAAAAAACACATAAAATAATAACAGTTTCAAGAGCGGGCAATGTTGCCGCCACAACCAATCGCATAGGGTCAATGTTACCCGGGTTTACCGAACTTGTCGTACATGGACGAAGACGTGTAACATCAAATTAAAGGCCGCGCCTGCCCTCGTGGGTAGAAAATAGTAGCATATTCATGAAAAGTAGCATGTGAAAGTAGTAAGTTATTTAGTGATTATTTACTCAGTAGGTACGTATACGAGTAAATAATCACTAAATAACTTTTGAACCCTTAACTTAACTTGTAAGGGACTTACGGCCCAAAAACCACGAATCAAGGTGGCGATTTTGCTTTGGCAAGTCATAAAAAATTACATTTAAATGAATTTTAGTAAAGCATTGAATACTACTTATTGGAATCAGTCGGATATATCTATACCATAAAAAACAATTTTCAAAAATAAGTAATTGTCATTAATTTAAATGAACACAAGGTTATAAAAGTGATCACGGGAACGCGTCCGAAGCACCACTTGTAACTTGAAATTACTTAAAAATATAGAAAACTCAAACTTTAAATGTTTTTAACATTCATTGTGAGTATTTTGGTTCCTAACAAATAAGTTTTATGAACTAACATAATCCAAATGGATGTTTTTAAACGCGGAATTTATTAAATCTTGTCCAACAAAGTATACGTCATATTCGTGAACACAACAATAAATAACTATTATTTCTGAACGCGACTTTTGGCGCTAGTGCGCTGTAGTAGTGAACAGGTGTTTTGTGAGATAGGTAGGCGCCATGTTTTGTTCGTAAATAAATAGTAATTAAAATGATACCTTTGTAATCAGCTTATATTGACCGTACCTTTATCATCAGTCATTACGAAAACGTGTGTAACTGTTTGTTAAATCAAAAAATCTGTATTTTAATGTGTATGACTTAAAATTATTCTTGTTAGATTGAGGTAAACCTCTAAATAAGGCATCTAAAATGGCAGGCGTCGGAATCAAGCGCGCGAAAGTTTAAAAACGTCATTTCGGAAACAGTCATTATGGCAACGTTCCCGAACAAATTTGCTTAAAATCATAGTAATAAAAAAAAAGAAATCTGTGCGCGCCCTATTTTAATCTATAAAGAACATTAATGATGCAATTATTTTAAGTGTTTAATGTTGCTATTCCTTTTAAAATTTTACTTGCAAATTACTAAATCTGAATTCACAACTTTTGTGGTTTTGGGCCTTACAGATATATTAGTGAATCAACGTAATGTAAGAATTGATAGGTATATAATATAAAGTTTTTAAAATATTAAATTACTTAATGTATAGCCATCATTATTTAAACAAATAATATTTTTTGTCTACGTGTTCATTATGACACTTGACAGTTGTTGACGTTGTTGTTTGTTGTTGTGGTATAGCGTCGTTCCTTTTTCTTTTCTTTTCCGGTTGCGATTCAATTTTAAAGTTAAATAAACGCATTACCAATTTACTAAGTTGTTTAGTATTTTTAATAGTCAGAATAATTCGTATTTATCTTACTTTCTCGGTCAGCTTTAGTACCCGTCGATAATGTAATTAAGAAAACTAGACGAATACGACTATTATTATGCACTACATCTGTACTGTACAAAATAACACTGAACAATGGACCCGCGCAATTTCTAATATGTAAAAACTTCTTTGCGCAACTCTGTTTTTTTGACGTTTTTCCTAAAACGCCAAGGCTTTCAAGATATTGCGAAAATTCCATAGATAACCGTACTGTTCATAACACGAAGTTTTAATGAGTCTTTGTCCGTGGAAAAAGCTGCGTAAATATTGTGGATGCAATAATAAATTGAATCATAAAGTGTTAGGAGTTATTATTGAGTAGGGTTAATATTATTTGTAGTACGGCAGGTAGGTAGGTAGGTATTGTAATTGATAAAGTTCCCAGCGCCTACTTTCCTTCAATTTTATCTTCTTTGTTGACAAGAGGATTCGTTTTGAACATACCGCGGCGGGCGCTCGAAGGAGGTTTCACAGACAATTAATTAATTTGCTTTTCAAGATAGTTCGCTTGGATTCTAAGTCATAAATGTTTTTAGAAAAAACCGTGGTATCCGTATCAGCACTCAATATTAATACGATAGATACAATGCGTCACTTTTTAAATAATTAAATTCTAGGTAGTTAATTGTATTTCCAATTTAATTGTACCCGAATGTATAAGATCGTTTGTTTCATACTAATAAACAATAAACAAGTCACTCGTTAAAAGAGTTATATTTACCTTCGAAAGTGAAAACACAAGTATACCTAGATCGATTATCATAGTTCTTTGAATTATCTGCAGTAAATACCTACCTACCTATAGTATAATTTCTTTACTGCATTGTCATGGGTGTATTGATTGATTGGCTAACTATGGTTTTTAAAAGTAAGTGCGCTATTCGGAATAAAATTATCAACATCTTCCAATCTTTACACAAAGCTTCTAAATATAGTGTTTGCCACTCAAAAATATTTGCACGACTTTTTTGGCAAGGTTTACAAAACCATGGTTTAGCACATGATGTAAGTGAGCATTAAGAAAGGAAATTCACCCCTAAGGGGTTAAAATAGGGAAGCTAATACTACGCGTACGAAGTCGCGGGCGTTTTCTAGCACAGGATATATCTCTTTAAAGTAAAAAAAGCCGTTACTTAACCTACCTTAGTACTAAGTTTACCCCGAGAGATTTTTTTTCTATAAAACCTTACGTGTATTTCTCGGTAATGAATAGATTATTTCCAAGTTTACGTATTTTTTGAGTATTTTTTTTCAGTAGTTTCTAAAATAGATAAATGATTTGAACTATATCAAAATCGTGTATTTTAACAATACAAAAACGAAACCTATTTAAGTTAAGAGCTCATTAGAAAATCGTAGGAGGATAATATTTTTTGTTTTCGCTGCTGAACTAAATAATTTCTAATATTAAGGCTATATTTAGAGTACTAAATAATACCTACATATATATCAAATTTCAGCCCGATAGCTTAAGCCGTCGCAAACAAAAATGCTCTTGATAGACAGACGGACTCCGTTTTTACCCGTTCTTCCCAACGTAAGGGTTCCGTTTTCAAGTATTTGCCACGGAACCCTAAAAGCGACTTATTTTCTAGCTATGTCGACCGTGCCCTATAAGTTGACACGAAGTAACTGGAAGGGACACGCCTAAAAGCAGTTTGTTAGCTACGCAGCTCATGCGTAGTTTAGGGGTATATCGTCTGCTACGTCGTAGCCGTAAGTTTACAGCCGTAGCGTCTTGTGCGGCCTACGTGTGTGACAAACGTGGTCTTTATTAGTATTTTGATATAACTCAGTGACTGTTAAAACTGTTTATTGAATATTATTTAAACCTATGTACAGTCAACTGCAATCACCTTATATCTATTAATGGCAATAAATTCCAAAGCGGATACATGTCTTTGTAGTCGACTGTACTGTACACGGTTATGCAAATAAGTATTAAGTTCTAATGTTTCAATTAATTCTTAACACACACATACAACACACACACACACACATGCGCGAGAGCACACGTGCTTAGTCCAGCATTAGTTAATTACTTATCTTTTCTTATCTAGTGCAGGGATACCCGATACTCGTAGGGCCACGGATTTTAATTGATATACCATTATAGAACCTTGTTGTATAAGACCTACGATTAATTACTATGTAATTTCTATCTCGTCCGTGACTGTACCTATATATTAAGTAATTTAGTGCTCTGCAAGATCATATCCTCTGCCAAATAAGCCATTTTAATTGACAGACGTAGGAGAGAAACATAAATTATTGCGCTGGAACTTGTAGTTAATATTTAAAAAACACCGCGCTACAAATAACAACCCTTATTTATTTTTGAACATTGAACTATTATATTTATTACATCATCCAACTTATACACTCTCTACTATACTTTAAGCCCTAAGTACTCAAGGCAATTTGGCACCACGCCCCCCTTAACGAGTTATGTACCCTTAAGGAAACACACCGGGTACACAGCACGAGGAAACGACCGAGTCAACAAAGGTACGATTGAAATGAATAATTTTCCTTCATTTCGTCCATATTTACCAACCTGCTGTAATGTTAGAAAACTTCGACGGTCACTTGATCAACGCGGTCGTAAGCATTATGCAGCGTTAGGGCCCCAAGGTTGAACACGAGATTTGAGTTAGGTTTGTGATAAAGTTTTTGGATGTTTGTCATTCAATTACGCAATAACGTTTGAACGGATTTGAAATTCTACAAAAATGAATTTCCCAAAAGCTCTCATTGTACCCTTTATTCAACTAATTTATCTAAACTAAGCATAAATACATTTAATAGACAAGAACTCGAAAATTCTTCAGACTGAAATGGAATTGACTTTGTAATCAAATGTAATCGATTGACAAACAGAATGGAGTACAGCAGTTGCGCTACTTTTCAAATTATATCCTGAAGTGAGTATTAATGAAATATATCTTGGGTCCGCTGCTCGATTAGAACTGTCACAGCTAAAAAGCTAGTACGTGAGAACCAGGCTTGCAAGACGCTGTGACCTTCTGTACCTGTTGCTTACCCTCGGAGAAAGTGACGCGGGCAAATGCGCCGTCGCCCTGGTGTTGCTAGCTCCCAAAACGTGCCTAAACACGGGTAAATTGTTGTATAACAAGCCAACGTTACAGGTTGTTCTTCAAATTGTTTTTAAGTTTATTTGGCGCCCAACGTGGGACCGCGTTAAATAGTAATAAAAGTAATTAATAGTTCAAAATCCATACTTGGTCTTTTTTGTAATGTCTTCAATCGAGACTTCGCGTTCCTCTACTTGAATGCACGTTAACCCAACTGTGTTATGTGAATTTGAGCGGCGGGGCGCACCGCCAGGGATTGAAAATACACTAATGGTTGTGATATAGTTCGATTCTAGTTCCGCGAGATAAAAATGGGAATAGGTCGTTTAGGAGGTGGCAACCCAGGCCCGGGCGGCGGCAGTGTGCGCGAGCCGCCACGCCAGCCGCTCCTACCGACACCGATAACAAAATACCCGTATCACACCCCAATATACACTTAACAAGTGGAGTGCATAAATGACTTTAATACTGTGCTACTTTCATCTACTTCGATTTTTCATTTCGTGCTCAATATTGTATTAAGCATTTATAATGGCTCGAGACTTCCAGAGCTGACATCTAAAATTAAGTGGTTGCAAACGGTTAAATTTTGTTTAACTATAACTCCTTATAGAAAGTGCTTAGTGTGAAAGTGTTTTAATGAGTTTAGTTAAGGCGATTTAAAATTCAATCTTTTGCAACGCTGAACATTACTGCTGTCCGCCGCGGGACTACGCAAATTATTATTAATATTTAAGGAACAGTGAATAAACAATAAGCTAACGATAACGAATAAGATTTAACAATATTTTTATACAGTAATCAAACGGGCTTTTAGTTTACATTTCAGTAAATACATTGATAGTTACTTATTTTTTTTAGAGATTATTTACCCAATTGATTTTGTCATTGTAATCGCGTCCCAGCCAGCTTGATAAATGTTTATTTGAATAAACGGGTAATCTCGCAGAGATAATGTCATCGAGGGAATACTTCAGGCGCAACAGTTAGCCCATAATCTTATGTCAGCGTCCTCCCACGCCCCGCATTCTTACATTTCTTATAAGGGTGCGCTCAACTTTTTTCGTTTCACATGTCTATTCAATGTTTTATTAATGTGGTGCACATAAATTGCGTACGTGCTCGTTCCCAGGTAGGCACTGGCCTCGGACAGATATCTACGACACCGTTGAGCTTTATTGCGTCACGTCAATATAATATCAGCATCCGCAGCGTAATTGGATTGAAACGGTGATCAATTAAATTTGGCGCCCAACGTGGGGCCTATTGAACTTTCATTAATAGCATCTATAGAGCGATCGGCGGTCTCGACAGCTGGCAATCTATTCTGGAAGAGAAATGGCGGTTCTGTTTTCATAACTCGATAACGAAGCTCACAGCTGGTCTGGTGAGCTCTCATCAATCAGTTTATCGACTGCGCCATTCGCTGAGGCAAGCGTATAACGCCTGTTCAAGCGTCTGAATCAAACAAACAGCATCTGGACACGCGTCTAATAGAATATATATACTATTTTTATTTTCATTACAGGATTATTACACATTTTGATCCATTCCGTCCCGTGCATTAAAAGTACAAAGTAACGTTTCATGTTCAGTTCACTGCTCCTTAAAGCAACAATGTTGTTTTATGATTCGGTTTTGTAAGACTTCAGCATAATAAATATATTTCTATCTAACTTACCTTTCCCGTAATTATTAAAATACCTACTCGTATGTAGCCACAGCTAGTAAACAAACTCCCACTCACTGTCTGTCGTGGCGGGGTTTTACAACTACGTAGGCGTCCAGCAAGGCGGTCGTCTGTGACCTCGTCTGTAGCTGGTTTCCGACGATCTATTAAGTCAAATTTCATCAATTTTCCGTCTGAATACTAGCTTTGAATTATACATTTGTTGCCGGTGATTTTCCATTTATTATTTTAGAACCAAATGCTTTTCGGTATTCCTGCGTTATTAACAGTGATCGAAATTAGGCGAGCGAAATAAAATACCTATTCTTCGCAAGAGGACATAATATAGAGTGGTTACCACCGGGTAGAAAAATACTTTATTCTTGAGTGCCGGGTATTCAATATTTATCTATTCTAGTGTATCGTATATTGGGTCGGTATTTTGGTCCACCTGATTCCGATCACTGGTTAATAGAGCAAAAGGAATGCTTTTCACAAATTGCTTAGGAATGCTTTTTTAAATCATAGTTTCATATTGCGCTTACAAATAAAATTGCAAGCTTTCACATGTACTTTCTTTTCTTAATTATTGAAACCCAAGACGACGCTGATATAATTACCAAATTTTTTGTGCAACCTAAAGACGTTCAGTGCTCAGTGTGATGTTATGTGGAGTGAACTATGAAGGAATAGAGCAGGCCTAAAGATGAGTGGACTGGGGCCGCCAGGTGTCTGGGCCGCCCAGAAGAGATTAGAGTCCTGGGCCCGAGCTGCCCGGGAAAGGACCTCTAGCGCCAGCAGTGGGCAGAGCCATAACTCCACCGACAGTTATGGAGATGACAAGAGTCATGGAAGCCCTAGTGTATGTATTTACGGCTATCATAAATGCTATTGGAACACTTTAGTACCCTGTCGCAAATCGCAATGACGCTTTTAACTTTGTGCGCTAGTTCTAACATGGGCGAGAAAGCGATATGGTACAAAAGTGTACAGCTATTTTGATACTTATTGTATTTTCTTAAAATATTTTTTACTGTTTATTTTATTTGATTACATTACCTACATTATTTAAATATTAAAGTTTTTTTTTCATTATGCCAATGACTGTTTAATTATTTATTAGCTCTGAAAGCACGGTGAAATGTTAGCATCTGTTTGTCGTGTAAACACTGGATTCAAGCCAAAAGGCCTTTGCCTAGAGTAGAGATCAGGGCTTCACAATTAAGTACTCGAATAATTTTGTACTTATCTGCTTGTACAATTCCAACCAATTTTATTCCTGGGCCACCATGCAAACTACATCAAAGTTAAATAATTGAGCAAATTGTACTACGATTTTCTACTTTTTTTTACAGTAGGTAATATAAAAAAAAAAAAACAGTACAAAAATGACAAGCATGACAATGGCATTCACAATGTCAAGACTCTAAGTATGCTCAATTTTTTTATCGGTTGTACTGACATAAGTTGTACATGGAATAGGAATATTATGAAATGGGAGTTGTTCAACGCGTATTTGTCACAAGTAACGTGATGATACGAACCGCTATAACTCAACGACACTCGGGCGCTCCCAACACTACATAGTTTAGTTTCTACTATGAAACGTACTTTCAAAAGTCTTTGAGAAAGTTATGTATAAAAGAATCATTGACTACATTACAAAATTTCAAATACTTTCAACTCATCAATATGGCTTTCAAAAAGAAAAATCTACAACTTTAGCTGCTTTTAATCTTGTAACGCAAATAACTACCAATCTGGATAATAAAATGGCAACTTGTGCAGTATGTTTCGACATGAGCAAAGCATTTGACTTTGTCTGCCATGACCTCTTATTGCAAATATGTGAAATATATGGCATTCGAGGAAACGCAATAAACTGGCTCAGAAGCTACCTAAGCGGAAAATACCAACTAGTAGAAATCAATATTACTGATACATATGGAACAGAATCAACTTATCAGTCTAACACAAAACCCAATAACGTGGTCGTTCCGCAGGGTAGCATCTTAGGGCCATTATTATTCCCACTTTACATAAATGACCTACCTCTTGTTACTCACCACCATTGTACTCCATTTGCAGATGACATTTCAATTGTAGTAGATTGTAAAAAAAAAGAAACTTATCAAGACGATATTAATAGTACCGTAAATGACATAATTAATTGGCTTAAAGAAAATAATTTAAGAGTAAACCTCAATAAAACCACTTTCATACAATTTACCAATAGACATAAAAGTAAAGAGAACATAAAAGTAACATATGAAAACCAAACAATAACCGAGTCAGAAGAAGTTAAATTCCTGGGCATAACTTTAGATAGCAATTGCTCTTGGAGTCCGCATGCACAAAGTATTTGTAGCAGAATAAACCGTTTTGCATACGCACTTTGGCGTCTTACTAAGATTACGAGTGAGAAGACAGCACTGAAAGCATACCATGGGTATGTTAGCTCTATCCTGAGGTATGGAATTCCATTGTGGGGAAATTCGGTCAAAATTAATAAAGTTTTCATAGGGAAAAAACAGTGCATCCGTGGTATATGTGACGTCACAACTGTTACATCCTGCAGACCATTATTTAAAAAGCTTAATATCTTGACTGTCCCCTACATGTATATTTTTGAAGTGTCATGCTTTGTAAAAACTCACCATTCTTTATTTACAACAAATTATAAAATTTGCCACTTTAATACCAGATACCCAGCAAGGCTTATATGCCCTAAAAGTAGAACTGATTTGTACCGCAGAAACTGCTATTCAATGGCAGTACGAATTTTCAACAAACTGACAAACTTATATATGGAATCTATTCAAAGCACGAACCCCTAAAACAGTTTACTAATTTTAAGTATTAATTCACTTTTACTACTTACGAGCTACCAATCACCTTCCAAATATCTAGTCGTCGTGTCATACTTGTAATATGACACGTTAGCATTTCGTAGGTGCTCTATATAGAAAGAAAAGTTTGTGCTGGAGGTACTGAACGAATTATGATAGAAATATGCTCTTCATCACTTTTACCACACATAGTTATATTACTAGCTTCTGCTCACCACTCCGTCTGCGTTAACGATCCCACTAGAGTAATATTTTTTTAGCGATAAAGTAAAAGGTAGCCATTATGTGTTAATTTAAAGTGTTAGTATTCATTATTTAAAATTGTATCTACTTAAATCCGCCTATCCATTTCAGTGTGAAGGAGTAGTAAAAATACACATACACTCTCAAATTATCGCATTTATAATATTAGTGTGATAATAGCAAATTGTACGGAGCTCCGCAGTGCGGGGCTCCTATTTCTCGGTGGGTAAAAGTTAAATTATAAAAATAATAATTTTAGATGTTTGTTAAGTATTTTGAGCATTATACAATTAATTTTTTGCATTCTGAGTTAAAATTGGGTCTTTTGGAATTAGGGTTTCGGTATTTCAACTTAAGAGTATTGTGCTTTAGGTATTAGTAAGCATTGGACACCAGGTATGCTAGATTTAGGTCTTTC
Organism: Acleris sparsana; assembly: GCA_923062465.1. Taxonomy (NCBI): domain Eukaryota; kingdom Metazoa; phylum Arthropoda; class Insecta; order Lepidoptera; family Tortricidae; genus Acleris; species Acleris sparsana. The sequence continues at coordinate 10,594,932 of OV281289.1, forward strand.
GAGCCTAGGTACTTACTTTGAGTTTTGACGTTATAATTGGTCATAATCAGTGACGGGCAAAAAGTTACAACGGTCATCGTCAATACAAGCCAAGGTCTTAGTGATGTTTGTTTATTTTCTGTTGCAATAAATGTTTTTTCATTCTTTCTTTCTTTTAGGCAATTGCGGTATACAAAAATCATGCCAGTTATGAATCGTAAGAAAACCTATTTATAAGTTTAATTATGTACACGACCGCCGGAAGTAATTAATTATTATTGTCACCATCATTAAGTAAACTTAGAGCCTAAAATATTTAATTAAAATATATTCTTTAATCACAAATACTTAATAACACTAACATACTACCTAGTCAAATGTGAACAGCCACTACTCAGGTTCGTCTGTTTCCGACGTTACTGTCGGACCTAATTCTAGCGTTAAATCAATACCCGTCGTGACATTATAACCTAACTCGATTCCAACTCATGCCTACCTGCCGTGAGAGCGTGATGCTCCAAATTCAACGGTCAGCCTCAATATCACTTTTTAAATGACATTTTCACTTTTTATCAAATATGGCTATCAAATATACTGAATTTAAAATACAATCTCCCATATAATTTGCTTATAAATACGTCGACAAACATACACAGCTTAGTCAGTGTGAAAATTTTTATTTAAAAGTTAAAATATTTAAAATTATAAATGTAAATTTTATCATTGTCAATTTAATTTCTATTATACATACTGAACATTTATTTCATTGTGACACTTAGATGTCGGGGTGTCGTTGAGAAGTCTTTCAAAAAATGCAATTTTTAGATCAAGGGATCCGTTTTTTGTAATAATTATTGCGCTCATTTTTGGTACAGTCAAGTGCAACAGCCAAAATTAGAAAGCAAATATACCTAACAAATTTTAACGACCGTGTACTATTATTAATTTTATTTTAAAAATGTTATGTATATTTAACGATAATGTTAATTAAAACTAAATTTGCATGCTAGTATCTAGCGAGATATGTCATCGCACAGGAATAATAAACTAACATCACCTTATTATACCATATTTTATAGCAACTAACAAATTTTGTATTTTGATTTTGATTTTGAAAACGCCGGAATGAAGTATTACGTAAATTAAATCTGTAGTTCGTTACGCATGGCAAATTAAATTTTACACCAGATGAACGTTCATTTTTAAAAGGTCGGTCGACCTGTGCCAAAGAAAGGACAAGCCAGTCTTGCAAGAATATTTACAATCAAATAAAAATATTTATTCAGTAAATTGGCCACATGAGTGGATCTACTGGGTACAGTCAACAGCAATAGTATATTACCCAACATTGGGCGCAAAAATATCTAATACGCTCTTATACCTCTAGTAATAAAAGACCTTTCAGATAATTTTGACCCAAAGTATTATATTAGTCCCTAGACTGTACTTAACATAAAAAATAAAATCGCATCATAGTTCTTAAAAAAACGGTTACTTACTGCCACGCTGGTTCAAATCCCTTCAAAGCAATGTCCCCATTTCCACCATTACGGTAACTAAGAAAACAGAATAACGAAGAACTGTCACTGTTTTCCTATCATTCATAAATTTTCCGTTTGCTTCCCTCGTAAATAAATAAGTAGCTTAGTTTTGTTTTATGTCGCACGTCGTTCAATCATAACGACTGTAATGAACTTCGCCGAGCAATATGAGACAAGGATAAAATTACTCTCTGTCAATTACTCACTAACTAGTATCGAAGAAAGTGGGGGACTGGATGTGCTGCTAATCTACTTTAGTGGAAATTAAATAAGTGAAGAACAAAAACGTCTAAATTAACAATAATCCTGTGGTAGGTATTTGCTACGTCGCCAAACTTGAGCAAGTTCACACATGTCGGCTTATTCATACCAGTGGCAAGTCGATTCTCTCAATGCTGTACAGTACAGTACTACTTAATTAGTATCAGAGGGGCTATTGCCTAACGCACTCGCAATCGCAATAGGAGTTTTTTTTTATATCAGTGGGAGGCAAACGAGCATGTAGGTTACCTGATGAGAAGTAAACACCACCGCCCATAAACACCATCAGCTCAAGAAGAGTTGTCGGTGCGTTGCCGGCCAATAAGGGAGATGTAAGCTCTTTTCTTGAAGGCACCCATGTCATAACTGGTGGGAAATACCGCCGAGGGGAGCTCATTCCAAAAAAATCGAAAATCGAAGGCTTGTCTGCATACAAAATGAAAACAATTGTTCCGCTTTGAAGTCGATTGCAATTGCGAGTGCGTTAGGCAATAGGCAGTCGATATTTGTAATGCCTACAGCATTAACGGGTGATCAAGATCTCAAATTTGTCCTTCTAGTAAAGACGGAGCTCATAAAAAAATGGCATAAGTCACATATACAGGTGTGTAAGTCGAATAAGACGTGTCGGTTACGAGTGCATGAACTAAGGAGCAATAGAGATAAATTGATGAACTAACATCGTTGTGTAAGTGAGATGCTAATATGTCTCGCAATAACGGCGCAAAGGTGACGTTGACTAAATACTCCATATTACACTATCCCGCTCGCTCAACATGGAGCACAAAAATTGAAATAAACACGTATATTGCTGAAAAATATGCTGGCTTATGTTTATTAGTACGAACGAATTAAATGTGATTTATATTTCAAAAACGCGCAATAATACATGTTTTTAACTGTTTTCACTCTCGATCGCACTATGTTGACAGACCGGTCGCAGCCCGACAACTGACTCGAATTACCTATATTACGGTGCTCTAGCCCGCGCGCTAGGTCACATATCATCCTCTTGTTGTTTTCATGTCAATTCTTAACATGTTGCTCTCCCTCCTCTAGGAGATGCTGATCTCCCGCGAGCAATGCCGGGTGCAGCCGTTCAGCTCCGAGTCCCGCGCGGCCGGCTCGCTGCCCCACGCGCGACTGGCGCGGACGCCTTCCATATCTTCGCAGAGCAGCCTGGACAGCGGGACCTCCAGGGCTACGGTCAGTACCCAATGAAGTTGAATGGGTAGTTTCATGAGATGCTGATCTTCTGTTAACAATGAACAATGTTAAAAGTACGAGATGTTGACTACTCGTGGATCAGCATATATGGAGACTATTCCAAATTGGATTTGCCTATCTTGCTTCTCTATAGTAGCTTTAGAAGCATGATGGACAAGACAAATAAAATAAATAACGCTTGGCATTCCTAAATAATGTTGTACCTAATAACTAGAAAGTTAACAACACGTTAACTGTACGTATGACTTCCCTTAAATAATTATATACTTGCGAGCGCAGCCTAAGCATGGTCGCATTATTTATCAATTTATCTAAGTATTATCTTATTACTTCAAGCGAGCAATCTCGGAAACGACTTTATAACGTTTTAATAAAACTTACGAATAGGGGATTTCGGGGTCCAGAATCAATCTGTCTTGTTGTCATCTTCGGGAAAACTGGTTTTCAACCTTAGCTCGAGCTAACAGGCGCTAATAATAAAATGGCATAGAAAACGCGCTCAGACTGACAGATTTCCACACCGAAGTGTCACCGCTTGTCCCTAATCATAAATTTAGGTCAGGCCCTCCCGGCGTTAACGGCTCTCCAGGGTTGCCGGGCCTGATGGATTTATCAATAAGCAAGGAAGGAATCACAAGGAATGTTTAATGAACTCGAACATAGGACGCCAACCAACTGTACTGCTGGCCTTCATTCTATATGCAGTTTGTAAATATTGAATTACAATCAACGGTGACTTTGCTTTTACAACTTTTATATGGAATTAGTTTATAGCTTTTCTATTTATGTCCAACTTCTCCAGAAAAAACGTAGTGTTTTAAGTCAGCCACACTGTTTGTATTACTAACAATTGTGTATTTGTGTTAGTGCTGGGGTCCTAGTGAAAAAGGGTGTGTCTTCTGAAGTACAATTGAAAAAGGGTTTAAGTCTAGTAGTCGTTCCTGAATATACCCTTTTTTATTACGAATTAAGTCGACTTGTTCCCTTTTTCTCTAGGAACTAAATAAATGATTTATTATTATTATCATAAAACAAAATGTCCTTTTGGCGAGGTAGGTCATCTTCGTTTTAAGTCAATTTCGAAGGAAGTCATGTTCTAGGTTAGTCATCTTCTCAGCAGGTCATGTTCGTTTCGAGACAATTTCGAGGGACGTCATTTTCTGGATTAAGTCATCTTCTTAGTAGGTCTATTTCGAGGGATGTCATTTTCTGACTTAGTCATTTCGTACGTAGGTCTATTTCGGGGGACGCCATTTTCTGACTTAGTCATTTCCTAAGTAGGTCTTCTTCGAAGGACGTCATTTTCTGACTTAGTCATTTCCTAAGTAGGTCTTTTTCGAGGTACGTCATTTTCTGACTTAGTCATCTTCTCGGTAGGTCTTCTTCGAAGGACGTGCTATATAGTACATGGAAATCGTGCCTTAAAAGGGGGGTTGCATAGCATCAAATCGAGCAAGGCAAAATGTACCAATTCCATGAACTAATAATGTCGACGTTTTGCCGTGTTATGGATAATCGTACATAGTATAATATACGTACCCGTTTAATGTATACCTATTAGCGGGATGAAAAGATTGGTCGCCTTTGGACCTTTTGATAGCATGGAGGAGATAGAGTTGAATGAAACACAAATATTATGACCAAGGATCGGTGTCATAGCGCGGTAAGACTCAAGAGAGATATGGAGTCGACATTAATAGTACAACTCGCCCCATACTCATATCCATCTTCAGTCATTTATGGCATTGCACAATTTATTTATGTCATTAACGGTGTCCCCTTGATTCACCGGCACTCATTTTATAGTACGTATCATTTTGCAGAAAGTTTTCGTTTTATAGAAAGCTATATTCTGCTGAACCCATGTTGATTTCATTTTAAATATGGTGTACGTAGGTTTAGGTTAGGTTAGACTTGTAACAGTCACACCGTCACCTGAACTCGACACGGGTTCAGCAGAAAAAGCTTTCTATGAAACGAAAATTCTGCGAAATGATACGTTCTATGAAATGAGTGTCGGTGAAACAAGAGTAAACCGTCATCAACAATGTAAATAACAATTATTTAATATGTATAAAAACTGCTTCACCGAGATCAGATGAAGGACATTCCTGTAGTTATGCTTTATTTATATTAGCACTAAGATAAGGCTCATGATACTAAAAATAATGATTTATTAAATGTACGATACGATAGTATTTCCTACATTACTAATTAAACTGTAGAATGCTATAAATAATTGAGTATGTGTATGACACGAGTTTTTATGAATGTTGACTCCATATCTCTTTAGTCTTACCGTGCTATGAAAACTCCGATCCCTGATTATGACTTCAGTTCCAGAAATTTATCTTTTACTTAATTCGTAGCCTTTGAAGAAGCGCCTCATTATTTAAATTCAGTTTTTCAGTCAAACTAAAAGCGAGCACGTTTTCATTTACACTGTCCTCACGAAAATGCAAATTATAGTGCAAAGTTTTCATTCAACACAATTAAGCATAGTAAACGTTAAAATGTACATAATTTTAGAATGAATTTAAATGTGGATTGTTGTCGGTACTGCAATATAACTTAACTACATTATAGAGATTAGGGTCTGGGAGATTAGAAGTCCCTTGATACTAGCGAAACTGATTCCCAAACATGCTTTTGGAGTTAAATTACATCTGTGCCGAGTCGCATCTGGAGCCGATTTCATTTAATGAAAATTGGTTTCAGGAGTGTTTCAGTTGCAAAGGCTGGTGCGATGGGCACACGTTTTATTTAGTTATTTTTATCTGAGATGGCTTTTATCCTTGTTCGCAAACATCTGGCGTAACATTGTTTAGATCATTTCCATTATCTTGAAATATGGGAAGAAGAAATGTTTTTTATTAGACAAGAAATAATGCAGTTAAATAATTTAGGCACTTTAAGTAACACGACACGACGTTTGACGTCTGGTTTTATCGAGTAGGTAGTATAGGCTTCTGTGCTATAAATCTAGCTCGCTCAATTTTTACTTGAAGAAAAATAAATTTATTGGTTCGTACTTGTTTGTTTATTTATGTTGGTGTTGTCCACAGAGCCATCGCGGGTCCTCTCCTGCCATTCGCACCTTTGCCCCGGACGGCCGGACACTCGAGGCCGGCGGCACTGGCCTGCCCCGCTCCCCGTCTCCCTTGCGGGCCGCCTCCCTAGACGTTAGGGCTGCGCCCATGGCTCACGGCTCTCTGGCTTCGCTGGCTGACTCTCCGGTTCCTACGAGCCCGAGGCACGCGCCGCCGAGGTGTCTTTCGCCGCTGCTAATGCCACCAAGGTAGTTCAAGTTCAAACACGTTTTCTTTATTGTTATTCCACGGGCAGGCACACAGGAAAAAGGCTTGGATTTGGCTAAAGCAACTGCTGCGGGGTCGGATTGAAATTAAATATAGCCTGGAGGTCAACTTTTCCTAAGATACCTGAGCCTCTATTCAACACGGTAAAAACCATATTGTGATTGATCTGTTATCATACGAGTATTGTCACCTTTTTGATAGCTCTTATTTACTTGACAGTAATGGCGGATGACGTCAAAACAATACCATAACAAGGCAAAGACGATATGTTTTTTACCGTTGGGAATAAAAGCCCTAAAGTTGTTTTTGTGTTTTATTTTTGAATTACGTTTGTTGTAAGTACATACTTTGTTCTAAAGCATATCGGTATTGTACCTATTGTTAAGGTTGTGTTGTGATAGCTCTCATCAACTTGCAGAGTAGAGGGCTCAGAGTAACTCGTGGCTATGAATAACTGCAATGCTCTAGGTACTTGGAAAGCCGTTACAAAATTAAAACGAAACCACGTTTAGGCACGTTGGAGGGCGGCTTAACGCAATAATAATAATGGAAGTTTATATAACTGATATATAATGAGAGTCCTTAAAACACTAGTGTGTTATGGCTTAATTAACACATATTATAAGTACTCTAAGATGGGTTCAGAAGCCGACGACTTACGACAATGATGGCGGCAAAACCAACTTGTGCTGTGTGCTGTGTGAATAATAGAGGACTTATGATATGTGTGTAGATAAAGTATACTAACTTTGTAAGTAATCTCTGTACCAAAATACCTATGCTGCTATTTTACTCACAAGTACACAATGAATGTTTAATTCAAAGTGCATTGCCACGCTATGTTGACATGTTAAGACCAACATAACCTTCCTTTGTCAGCAGTTAGACGTGGTATTATAACATTATACATTCTGTTTCACCACGTTTACATTACGTCTGTTGCATTATGGACCTAAGCAATTAATTTCACTAAAAAACAACTGCCAACTGTAACAATATCGATGATAGGTATTCCGTTTTTGTGACGGGGCAACATAGCTGTCCTTTTGTACTTTATTTTAAAAGTTTTTTAGTAGTTCCAAGCCAACGTCTATGATCCATTAATCAAATTAATAATTCAGGTCTCATTATTCCTGTACTTGAGCTACATCGTCGTCTTATTCTCTATTCAAGTCATAGAATAATTACCTAACAGCCTAGATTCCTTGGTCAAAACCCAGTTCTGTGCCCTTATTATTTCGTATGGCTCGTGAAAGCCACCGGTGGTAAGTGCGCGTTGACCCCCGTATATACTCACAGTCTCAAGATTCCATCGTGTAGGTATATTTGTAATTCCTCAATGCTAGTAATGTCCCCGACTATCTTTTGGCAGCCGGTACACGCGGTAATATAGTGTTAGTGGTTAGATATCCGGATGGACCCTACAAAAAGTTCTATTACCCAAAAATCACTAAGAGCAGTATCAGAAACAACGTTGCATCTATTCTGGTTTTCATAATAAATAAATTGTGATCCCTATCCTACAACTTCTTCAAGATACGTTTGAAGAAACGTGAATTTCCCAAAGAACCATGGGCCCTGAACGTTTTGGTACCCGAACCAAATCATGGAGGTATTTTACTTATAAACTGCAAACGGAGATAAGCGCAATATTTGCACTACATTAAAATACCTTTCCATTGATAAATAAATTATGTCCTGAAGTATAGGGACGCGTACCACTTGTATACATTTCTGCCCATGGTACTTTATTTAAACTTAATTGCATCCGGTATGATGCTCTTACGTTTATGTGACAGTTGACGACTTTATTTTACTCGCGGTACAGCATGATGCTGTCAGCATCTTATAAAGTATCAACTTGAAACTAATTTTGCTTGTAATATTAAGTGAGAGCTCAGTTTAACTTTATACTCCACCCTTTGCAGTATAAAAATACTTTCTGATTGCTGCCATATTAAGTTGAGATGATGATAGTTTAGAACATAGGTATTTAATGCTATTTCTGGTTACTAATCGGCCATCACAATTTAAAACATTTTCTATCGTTCGTTTTTTATCTTACTAGTCAACAAATTGCTGAGCGGATTAAGATGTCTTTTTCTCTGACCACTTGAGCTTCCTACTCTCTCAATGAGCCGGCCTCCTTCAAACTAAGACTACTTCAGCCTATAAGTCGCAGCGTTTACAGCCTGCCCTGTGGTATTATTTCTTAACCGAACAAGTTAAGTTGGACTTTGACCTGAGACTACCTATTTAATCATGAAACGGTGCCGTAGGAAAAGTAACTGATGATTTTGGCGTTATAATGTCATATTTGGCTAAGTTCATTTTAAACTTGCTTGAATAATTTGAGAATAAGTAAATCAGCGTTCGAGTCACGAGTATGGAATCCCCGCTGTTCATGAATGTACATACATAATATGCCACACTTCTTTTATAAATGTATAATAATACCTACCGAAGTTATAGAGATGCTGTATTGACTCATGTCGAACTTTACTATTTAATCTAGTAATATAGGTAGGTAGTGAAAATAAAGCAACATGTTTAAAGATCTCAAAAATACGAAAATTGAGAGTTTTTTCTTTCATCCAACAGTAAACTCAATTATCACAACTGTTTCCTTTAAATTAAGAAACCGGACAAGAGCATGTCGGACCATGCTCAGTGTAGGATTCTGAACCCGCTAAATACCGCTTAACATAAAAACAACAAGTAAGTAGGTAAAAACAAATTTTCTATTTAAAGTCTTTTGGTGCCGTTTTAGATGATCTTAGTAGGTATAAACACTTTAATCGCCTGTATCTCAAGAACCAATGATAAAGATAAAGATAAAGATAAAGATAAAGATACGTTTATTCGCAACAATACAATATTACATCATACACCTCGCCTCGAATCAATTCATGCATCTCTTGTACAAAATAGTCCGGACGATTTAGATCGCGCCCGTCTCCTCGCTGTCTCAGCAGGCGAATCAGGCCACTGGCTCCACGCTCTTCCTTCCCGTAATATAGGCACAGTCTTGGACCCAAGCTGCTTGCGAATTGCAATAAGCTTACGGCTTGGAGCCAGAATCTGTGAACCTCATACTTGTACGTGCGGGAAGGAAGTGAGTGAGCTGGGACGACATGGCCTTTCATGTTTTAGAAGTGCTGGCCGTTTGTACCGCCACGGCACAATTAATGATCTGATCCGTCGTTCGCTTGCTACTGTCTCTGTGCCTACTGTCCTGGAACCAGCAGGTTTGCATAGAGACGATGGCAAGTGACCAGACGGAGCTACGTTGGTGCCGTGGAAACTAGGTAGGGCACTGGTGTGGGACGCGACGTGTGTTGATACATTCGCCCTTTCTCACGTCCAGTCAACCCGTAATCGGGCCGGTGCAGCAGCTGAACAGGCCCAAACCAACAAGCGCCGCAAATATTCATCATTATTAAATAATTACGAATTTGTGGCGCTTGCGGTGGAAACAATGGGACCTTGGTCAGCTGACATGAAAAGTTTTATTAAGGCCCTGTCATCCCGGCTCATCGACACCTCCGGAGACCCTAGAGCTGGCGCTTACCTTTCCCAAAGGATTGGGCTAGCCATAGTAGCCATCCAGAGAGGTAATGCAGCCAGTGTCTTAGGGACCATGCCGCGAGCGGACCTGCTAGAGGGGGTGTTCTTTTTATAGTGGTGTTTATGTTTAATTTTTAATATTTGAGTAGCTTAGTTTTATTTTATTTTATTTTAAATAAGTTTAGTTTTAACTTTAACTTTTAAATGTAAAGTCCGTATTTATAGTTGTATTAAATAGTTCACAATTTAATTTGATAGGTATATTGAGAAGAGTATGGATGGATTATTAATTAATGACTATATGTACTTATCTTCTATAAATATGTAGGAATATGAACGATATTACATCACATAAATACAAAAAAGAACAAGACAGAGAAATTGTTGCGAAACGGTCCCAACTCAGCATTCGCTAGCCGTAAAGCCAACACTGATGATGTCTACTTAGTCATGATAGTTTTTCTTTTAAATTCGTTTTCATTGAAGATATTTTTAGATTTTTAGCATGTGTGGTTTTGGCTGTAGGTGGGGGGGGGGGGGGGGGGGGAGCACTTGACCCTAACAAAAAAATGCGCTTAAAAATAAATGTGTACGATTTTATTTTACCTACCACTTTGTAGACGTGACTAATATATAGATATAATCATGCCAAATTACAGCTTTCTAGTACTCTAGCGTCTGTCTCTGAGCTGGACGGACAGACATGGTGAAACTATAAGGCTATAAAAGTAGTTTGAGTTACATCATCATCATCAGCACATTACTTGTTTTTGCCTTTTACCTATTTAGGACAGTATTTACCTATTTGTGACGTCATAGTTAAGTATCAATTTGCATGGGGTATTTTCAACACTTAGTAGCAATGTCATACTTTGATTCCCATTTCAGACCTTTTACGGTGCTCGGATTGCAGTTGATCTTATACATACATTTGATCGTTATAAAAAACTGAATCGAATAGTAACATTTTTTTATCAAATAGCCTATTGCGTGTCCCGTTGGTACTGGATGTATTACCTCGTCTACATATAGCGTGATTCTATTGTTACAGAAGGCCGGGAAAAGGCCAGTGGGCATAGAAATGATTTGAATCAAGTTAGAGTTACATCAAAGAATACCCCTGTTTATCAGGTTGAGCCAAGACTTCCAAATATCTCGCGGTTTAATCAAATTTTCTTTAATCGGAACTCGAGAGATTTTCCGATACGATTACCATTTCCTGTACGATTATGGTATTTAGGTACTGGGACGTTTTGCGGTTTTGCCGGCGACACCATCTAAAATATATACTATACGTAGATATTCAAAACGCTTCAGTGACTGACTGACTAACAGACAACGCGTTGCCCAAACCGCTGAGCCTAGTGACTTATACTTTGGAGAAACTATTTCTTGGGAACCCTAGGGGTCAGGGTCAATAGATATGGCAAAAAAAGTAAACAAATCAGTACATAACCTCAATATTCCTGTAAACGAGTCTTTATTTAAAAAAGCCTTGGTGTATTTTATTTTAAAGAGAAAGTGAAGGTAACGATCATGCATGTAAATAATTAAAAAGACCTCACGAGACGTCCAAAAGTATGTGATTATAGAGTAATAATGTTAAATTGGTTAGTTTGGTTTTGTTGACATCTTTTGCCATTTCTATTGACCCCGACTGTAGTGCACTTAGAAAGGATTTTTCGATAACCGACCGGTAATGGGAAGAAATTGTGGAAGTAGTGGGATACTTACATCTACGGGATGTATTTACTGGCATCCTCTAGTAACTAGAGTCTAGTTGTATATATTTCCGGTTATAACTTTTGTCTCTTTTAAGCATAAGTAATTTACGATAAGATAAAGACAATTGATGGTCTAGTCTATGTAATGATGGGATGGGATGATTAAATGGGACAATCATAATTAGGTACCTTTATAGACTCGCATACGAATGTGTTTAAAATTATATTAAAACTAGTTCTTATTAGTCTTAATTAGGAAGTTGGAGAAATAGTATTATTATTAATAACCGTGGTGGTAATAGTGTGTTTTCTTTCCAAAGTACTCCACATAATTGGCAATTCACCATCAAAGGAGAAATAATAAGCACCTTCAAGACATTTTTAATTTCCGATTCGCGACAGAGTTCGTTTCCGTTTCTCGCATCGCTTCCGTTGGTAATAAGCTCACGTCTCGTCAAACCAAGCGTCTTTAAGTAAAGTTCTTTTTTAAGTTTGTGCTTCTATTCCGTTCAGCTTGGTGATATAAAGGACCAAACAAACCAACAAACTTTTACATTTATAATTTGAAAATTTCCGTCCCTTTTTTTCTTATTTACAGCATAAAGGTGCGACCCCACCGCTGCTAAACGGAGACGGTACGGAATCGCAATGACGCAACGTATCCGGTCCGTTATTATCGCATGCTCCACACCGCTGCTCAAAATACGCTGACAGTACAGAATCGAAGTGACGTGCCGTCAATATGAATATAAAGTCGTGACGTTTACGGCACGTCACTGCGACTCCGTATTTTGAGCAGCGGTGTGGAGAGCATGCGATAAAAACGGTACGGATACGATGCGTCGCACCTTTATTCTCATAACCAAAAGGTTCACTAAATATAATTGACACATCTCATTATGATGTGGCTTTAGTTCAGTACATTATTATAATGCATAATATAGAAAACCTTTAATGCGGTTCAGGCTGTGACAGACAACGTTAACCGCGATCCACTGATGGCTATGAATTCTACGTTATTATATTTAGGAGGGTTTATAAATTTACGTGTGTGATGTGATGATTAGCTTCTACTTTCGCAGAACTGTGTCAAAGCGAAAGTCGAATCACCAGAGTCATAGATACATATCGCCGCGTAATGCTTACGAGTAGAAGCACGAGTGAAATTGCGTGTGTGTGTGCTGGTTGTAACTACTACTAGTAGTCTTCTAAATATATAAAACATTAAGGTGACTGAGTGACTGACTCTCAGACAACGTGCAGCCTAACCCGCTGGACCCAGGGACTTAAACTTTGGAGGGAGTATGCCTTGGGTCATAAGTACTTGAGGTGACGGACTAGTTCCTTTGATTATAGCACGAAAAACCGGCAACAGATTTTAGTGATCGTTGAATTGGTTTTCACCCATTGAGCGTCTTGGGAATCGTAGGCTATATTAGAATCTCCTCAGTCACCATGCTGAAGAGTAGTGAAACTAACTTTTTGTTAAATTTGTTATTATTGCACACATGTGTATGTAAGATAAAAAACTCTACTCTTAGCACTCTATCTACATAGGAAGTACCTATGTAGACTTGCCGAATGCACCCTTGATAATATCGCCTATATTTATCAATTATCGAGCAGCTTAAGAATGGGCCTATGTTACGTCACTGAATTTCTCAAGCGTACCTTACACTTTCACGCCATCGAAAGGAAATTGCCTAACAAATTGCCAATAATTTATTTTCGTCTTGGAACATGACGCCTGACGCGGCGAGATTCAAAATGTAGCTTCCACTTTATTGTCCCGTTTTTAATACTGTTACCGTATACAACTCGATACGCAATACCTTAACAAATTCAATGCCAGAATCTGGTATTTTCATACAAAATGGGCCTGGATATTGAGTCCTCGGTGCGTATACCTGTTGGATTGACGGCATGTCTCAAGTAATGCAATTTCGCCGGGCACTTACGGGTCTTTGCCGCTGCGGCTTCTTCCAGAAATAAAAATGACAGGTACGTTGCCGCACTAACGAATTTAGCCTTTTCGTGATGAATTGATTCTTTTGACGATTTAGACAAAAGATGTTTAAATGATAATTATAGGTTACGTAAATTTAGGTAACAAAGGAAACATGTTGATTACATAAAAACTATCACTAAGTACATTCGATGTATAGAAGTTAGTTGTAACGTCTAGGTACTTTTTCGGCTCGGCCTGTCGTTTCTAGCACTCGATTATCAATAAGTTTCTGTCAAAAAAATCATTTTTGGGACAAGCTTTTCCTGCTGACTGTACTTTTTTTGCCTCTCTGACATGCTAATCAAGACGAAACTAACGCGCCGGAACTCAGCGGGTACATATTAAGTACAGCAAAGATCACATCGCCACCTTCAGACTCCATCATCAGATCAGCTCGATGGTTCCATGATATTGCATTGTCATCGGGTTTAAACATGACTACCAAATTTGAGACCATTCCATTGAAGGACGAAGGAGGAATTGGATGGACGTTGACTGTCATGATTTGACCCAAACAAATGATAAACAGGGCAAGTCAAATAAAAGCTTGTAAAAATCGACCGGCGCTGTTCATTCTAGCACTCAAGATCGATATCATTACTATCGTTTGACACATTTATAATAATTATCTATTCCGCAAATATTATAGAAAAAACTTTGCCTTTAATATCGGCTTTTAGAGTGGAATAGGGGGCAGTAGAGTGACAACTTAAGTTTACAACTTTACGAGATAACCATATTTTTTACCCTGATTTATTGCGCAGAAATAATGAAATAGTAAGTATAGTAGGAGAGATGTATATGTAGGTATAGGAATTACTCGTATGCTTACACTTTAATTTCGCAAAATGGGGAGAGAAAAGTGTCAATATATAGCTAAATGAATTAGGGATGCGGTCAGTAGCGTGGTTAAGCTAACGCAACAATGTTTCAGAACAAAATTGACACACGTTCCTGTCTGAAACTGAATATCGGCGATTGTCGTCTATTTTACCAGCTTACACACACGTATGCAAACGCGGAGCTCATTCAATTAAAAAGACTCTATTTAAATGCTTTATTGCCAAAAACAAGTTAACATAATCAAAAAGAAGAAAAAGATACAACTCATTGACAATTTCGGCTCCCGAGTAGGACTAGGGAACGTTTCGAAAAATACTGGTTGATTATGGTTCTTCGTAACCGCTCGCACGGAGTGGAATCGATTCTCGAGCGTAATGTTATGATCGCTATTTGATTCTTCCTGCACTTGGATGGCGGCGTGGTGACTAAGTATGGTGTTTTAAAATGATAAGGCCCGGCCAGTTTGATTTCAAGCTGAGCAAGTGAAAATGCAACAAAAGAACTAGAGAAAATGGTGGTAAGTACTGCGAACAAATTAGTGAGTGAATTCGTTATTTTGAGCAGGCACAGTTTTATTCGATCAGATGCTTGTACAAAACCGAAATATAAAATATCGATTCTGTTAGAGGGGAATCGAAATTAAAATGCTCCTTTTGAAATGTATGGGATTTCTGAAAGCCCCTTTGGGTGGGTCGCATCGCATGCATGCCGAGAGAAAAAAAAGTGTTTGTGCCTTCTACGTGTTTGATTGCGATTGCTGTGAGCTGTACCAAACGATATCACACAAATTGGGCAATGGCAGCAGAGACATTTGACACAGCCGAGTGCCGGCGAGAATTTAGCGGCTATTTGCGACCCCTTTGTGCCGTCGGGCCGCGGACAGCGAAAATTGAGTTTATTCCAATTTGAGAGGCGCGCTCGCCAGATTGATTCGCTCGCACCGCTCACTCCCCCAAATTGATATGTGAGAGGTATAATGTTCAACATAATTTGGTACTGACGTAACGGAATCGATTTTGTACATGCGTGTGTTCCACAGGCGGGAAGTGACCGCAAATTAGTCAAATTAGGTACGTGTTTAGCTTGATTTCATGTTGAAGTTGTAGGTACTTACTTGAACTTTTTCACATGATTTTGTGTTATTGGTAGTATTGGTAGGTCGGCCACCATATTCGCTTTTCGCAAATTATCACCTATTTTGCCTAAGCTTGTAAAAGTTTGTATATTTTGTACCTACAGGCGCTATTTAAATTTAATTAAGCAGACAAGGTAAAGTCAAGAACTGTTATTGTTGACCTTCATAAAAACTATTGTGAAAACCAATATTTAATTTTGACGTAGGTGATTTTTACCTTTCGTAGTTACGAAAGGTAGGCATAAGCCTGTAATAAGGACGCGTCAAGTTTGACGCGTCCTTATTACAGGCTTATGCCTACCTATGCTCAACGGTTCTATAATGCATATAAGTACCTATTATAAGCGTGATAGTAACTTTGCCTGTTTGTTACAGCTGCATAAAAGTATCTTATCTTGTTTTTTTACAGACGGATAGACCGCAGCAACTCCCTAGTGGAAAGCAGCAGTGGCCTAGGCCCTCTGAGCCCCGGGGCGGGGGCTATTAGTGCCCTGGGGGCCCTCCAGCCAGACCTCTACACCAAGCGTGAGGCCCCCCTGGTCATCGAGCTGGAAGGCTCGGGCCCCTCACTTGGACGACTGCATCTCCGCTTGAAGTATGATTTCGACCGCTCGGATTTGGAAGTGCATTTAATTGAAGGTAAGTCGACACCATAAGAACTGAAAAAAGCAGGGGCAGTTCAGTTTTTTTATCCGACCGATGTGTAACTAAGTAGTTATATGAATACGAGTATTGGCGTATTTATGGAATAACAAAAAACGATGCCAAGCTACGGCACTGATTTTCATTGATGCCCTTTACCACGGATTGCGTGCTGGTATTACTGCTACTCGATGTCGCAACAACTTCCAAATGGGAATTCAGACAGACTAAATCACGGAGTATATTTCTATGGTCTGTAGACTGAAAGCGTCGGGGCGTAGCAGAACAAGACTTTCTATTTAGTCATATCTACCTAAGACCACATACCAGATTTTGCCCCAGACCAACATTTTGTTTTATTTTTGTAAATTACTCCATAGCAACTATGTTCTGCTGGTACTCAATCGCGGGACAATAAGGGGACTACTTACTTGTAAACCTACTTTTAACTGGGAACTATTACTCTGTTCCTCCTGTATACCATTACGTTCAAATAAGTGAAATTTCAATCAATCATCAGTCTTTTATGGTACACTTAATTGTTGCAGCTCACGACTTAGCCGGCTACGAGGCTGGCGGGTTCAATGACCCCTACGTGCGCGTGACCCTCCTGCCTGAAGTAGACACGCGCGTGCGCCAGACCCCGGTCCACCGCAACGAGGCAAACCCCTTCTTCGACCAGCACTTCAAGTTCCCGGTGTCGCACGATGAATTGGGAGATAAGACACTGCTTCTGCAAGTCTTCGACTATGACAGGTAAGTTTAAGGGTTTTTAATAACAAAAGAAAGAACGGTATCAAGTTTGTCGGCTAAGGGAATGTCACAATAACTGAATTAAATTAACTGGGGAAGTAGCTACCTAGATATCGTAGGTATCTATCCGCAAAACTAAATGACGACCAGGGCTATATAAATAGGTACCTACTGTATGGCCAGATGGTTTTGAGGATATTAGGCTTAGTACCAAGCACAGTTGTTATAAGTATTTTTGAAGGGCAAAATTTAACATATTAACGCTTCTTATTTTTTTATATGTAAGTACATCAATGATGTTTTTATTTGGTCTTGTGATTTAAAACACAAAAACAAAGACACTGAAAATTACATTTGTTTACAAGGTTCATATTCGATCAGAAAAAAACTCACAATCGTATCAGAATCGGCAATCAATTCATCTATAGTTACCTACGTGTTACCTACACAGTGTAGTGTAAGTGTAGGCTTCACTTGGTTGTTTGACCTTTCTTAAATACACTAAGATACCTTGGAATCTATACACCTCACCTCATTATTATTTCTTGCTTGTGCTGTATATTTAGAAATTTCTAAAATTCCGAAATACGGCTGTCAAGTTGACCAAACAAGATTGTAATGATTGGAAAACACCAATTTGAAGCTGATTGTTAATTATATTTGTTTTTGAGACTGCTCATTTCATTTATTTTTAACGCAAACGTTTTTGTCATATAATTTCCAGATTTTCCCGCAACGAAGTGATGGGGTCTGCCAAGGTATCTCTTTCTCGGGTAGAGGTAGCAGGAGGCACAGAAGTCTGGGCAGAACTGTCCAGAGAGCGTAGACCCCCAGAGGAGCTTCAAGATCTGCTGTTGTCCCTGTCTTATTTGCCCTCTGCTGAACGGCTTACCGTCGTCGTGTTGAAGGCCAGGAATCTACTGCCGCCTCAAGAAGGCAAGGATGCGTTAGGTAAGATACCGTAGGGTATGTGTATAATTACCTGAGTGATACTTATAAGATAAGTAAGGATAATTGTAAAGCGAAGGAGCACACAGCCATGATAAAATCAAACCTACTTAAATCTGGATACCTAGTAGGTACTACACTTATGCCCGCGATGGCTCTGTCCTTTTTAAACAACCTGGCACTTGGCAGGCGTCTTTCTGAACAATCTATTATTACGGCCTTAGTCATACCCAAAATTAGGAGATAACGATCATTTCTTTCAATTCTCTAGTTAGTGTTAATTCATGATGATTGCTTCCTTTGCTTTTGCTTACTTTTAATTAAAATATGTTTTAGCTGATGCTTCCTTAAGTACCTACCTTGATTTGCTTGATTATTTATCAGTGAAAAATGCCACAAATCAATTTTATTCTAACAACAGTAACAAATCTGTAATCTTTACTTCAGATGTGTACGTGAAAGTGTATTTGCTGGTGAACGGGAAACGCGTAAAGAAGAAGAAGACGAATCGGAAAGAGATCAACAACCCTGTGTGGAACGAAGCGCTTTCCTTCAGCCTGTCCTCGGGAAACCTACATGAGGCGTCCATTGAGGTAAGTGTCCATCTTTAGAAGAAAATGAACCGGAAGGGGATTAGTAACCCTGAGTGGAGCAACGAGCTTTGCTACAGCCTAGCTTCGGGGAGCTTTAATTACGGCAAAACTCCACTTATAGAAGAAAACCAATTAAAAAAAAGGCCTGAAGGCCCTAGCCAAGATGCAAACGCTATTAAGGGTTTCCTTTTCTAGCACTCTAAATGTATTTGATGACATTCTCGTGCGCAGCGATAAACCACGTGATAAACTGTCATCCCATACATTTTAATGATGAAATAGAAAAACATTAGTAGCGTTTGCATCTGGGCTACTGCCCCTGGTTTAGTACTGTAATACAGTAAAAATAGCTTATTTTGGAGGAAAAATATGTAATTCAATTAAACTTTGTTTATAACTTTATCTTGGCACTAGAAATGCGGATCTGCCGAGTCCTACCAAAATTTAGGGGTCCTTCCCCTATTGGGGGCGTATGGGCAGGGGGGAATTTTACTAGGCGCGTGAAGTGTCTGAATCGAATGAGACCATTCCCATTAGTACTTGTAGGATCAAAACTTTGCGAGATAGGGGTTTTTGTTGGAAAAAAATAAAGAAGAAAATATTACAAGTCAACAGTAGGATTTAATCAGCAAAAACATGTTCATAGTTGATATTACATACGTATCTAGTGTACCTAATTGTTTTTCAGTTGTTTTTGCTGATAAATCCTACTTTTTACTTAAATTCATTTTCTTACCATGGGTAAGGTCTCATTCAATTCAGCGGAAAAACTAGGTACATGAAAAATGATATTTCACTCGCCTAGTAAATTTTCCCCCCTGCCCATACCCGACCCTGGTAGGGCCCCTAAATTTTGGTAGGACTCGGGAGACCCTCATTTCTAGTGCTATAAAGTCGTTGAGAAGTTAAGAAGTTTCATTGATGTAAGTACATAATTTGCCGCCAAACTGTCGTAGGTATTTAGTCTTACTTTACCTGTAATATCGGTAACCTTCATGGCAGTTGCCATTAAAATATGATGTCACTAATATGTGTACTCAGATGTAAAATCCAATTGGGGGATTTCGTATACTAACAATATCTAGTTTTCACAAAGATGTCACTACTGGGCTCTACGAAATAAATCGTGCATTGACACTCATTTCAGTGTTTTGTTTTGGAAAAAAGCTATCATGTAAATTATATTTTTAATTACAGATCTGTGTTGTAACCGGGGGTGGTAGCGGTCTGGTGGTAGGCTGGTGTTGCGTAGGCGCCGCTGAGACTGCTGCTGAGGGCCGCCATTGGGCACAAATGTCGCAGGAAACCCGCAAGGCCGTAGCTATGTGGCACACGCTCAGATAGACCTAAGCCAAGAATCCTGCGCACAACCGCTAATATATTTATCTCGTCTTTAAATGTTACCCATGAGCGTAATGTAGACATTCTGAATCCCAACAATATTAGCAATAGATTAAGTTGCATTAAACTTTACACACGGGGTAAAAACATTATCACACATATTACCTAGGTAGAACTATATTACCGTCCTGAGACCATAAGTCGCCTCTGCAATTTAACAGCTAGAGTAGACTCAAATAAGGTCGCAATTGCAACAGGTACCTATAACAGTCGCAATATTTTTCTGCACAGAACGGACAAGTTTTGATAAATTGGGAACTTACTCTTAACTTAGTTCCAAAAGCACTCATATTCAGCGCGCCGAGGTTTTCCTCCAAAGCAATGCGAAAATGCACCGCGATTGCGGCAGGCGAGGAAAAACGGGGCTGGAAAAGTGATCTTGAACTTTTTTGTTACTTTTTGAGAAACCAAAAGACCAAAGGTGACTGTAACCTACCTATATACCTCCCCTCCAAAAATCACACTAGGTATGTCTAGAATAAACCCAAATAAAGAGATAAATGGCCCTTGAAAAGTCAAATCGAACCAGTGACGCTAGGCAAGTTGCTTAACGCGCTGACGTAAACGAAACTGACAAAATTTATGGAATTGCCGTAGGCGCTGGACGCGACCGTTTGACTGCTTACGTCAATCCCATACATTTAGGAAAACGATAACGAATGCCGAATGCATCATGTAAAGGGCCTCAGTACGGCTCTAAGTTACCTAGCACAACATTTTTTTTCGCTTATCGCTCAATTCGTTTTTCGTTGTGATCAGATCAAGCTAATTTAAGCGGCAAGACGTGTTGCTCCCGTAGGTTTCATAATTAGAAGAAAATAGGTACCTACCCAATATTTATCTCAAACTCAAATCTCCATCGTTAAAATCGAAAAACGGTTAAATAGATATAGGTACAAGAGATTCTAAGATAGTCAGATTTCATTATCGACCTTATTTATAAGAAAAAAAGGCTATTACTGGCAACTCTGGTTGCACAAAGCACGTGAGCGGATAGCGAAGATACCTAACGACGAAAATACCTAGAGTATAGACAGGCACAAGCGAGGGATGATTAAGTATAAAGCATTCTTAGTGTCTGGAGCGCATTGAAAGCAAGCAGAGTGCAGCCCATAGGGAAACAAACTTAGCTACCTACGGACTATTTATAAAATCCGTGGTCAAGTTTTAATCCTGTTCACTTTACGCAACACAAGACCAATTTTCAGTTCACGTGATATTATTGGATAGCTCTTTAAAAAAACAATATTTACATGTTATTATCAATTCTTAGATTTGAGGGACCGTTTCTAGGATACTTGAACTCGAAAAGTGTGATTTTTTGTCCGTAGTAACGGCGACGGGACCCTACACTGAGCTTGGCAGAGCATGCTCTTGCCCAGTTTAACGACAATTTTAGCTAAAGGCTTTTCTTATATCCACGATAAACGCCAAAGGGTCGTATCAAAATAAAAAAATATACAGTCAACATAATTATGTAACTCCACCAGCCGCTGCTGTTAAAAAAAATTGACGTTTATTTATTTTGTTTACTGTTACGTCATCATATGAGAACTGTAGGTACCTGTTATATGTTCTTGTTTATATGTTATATGATTGTACGTGGTAAAGTCAAAGAATTTAAATCCTATACCACTTTGGACTATGTCAAAGTGACGTACCTAATCAATCGAAACGTAGGAGACTTCTTATGATTTTATTAACAGTGTCACTTTGACATAGTCCAAAGTGATATAGGAATGAAATTCCTTGAATGTAGGTAGTGTCGATCTATTTAAATACGAGACCTATCACTAGTTTCTATAGCTATCGGCAATCGTTCTTTTTCTATACACGAGTTACAAATATACCGACAGTTGCGAGTACAGTCGAGGTCGAAGATATGTTTACATCTTTTCACCATATTCCATTGAAATGAGGGGCAAAAATGTAAACATATTTTTGACGTCGACTGTACAAGTGGGATAGCAATAGCTAGCCGAAGGCTATTAAGAAGCTGGGAGTAGGTAGGTAGGTACTGCACGGGTAGCACAGTTGTATTTTCTCGCTTGTCGCTCATTGCGTCTCTATCGTTACTGACTAGCTAGAAAGGGAGATCCGAGCGACCACCAAGTCGCGGGCAACTTGTGCTAGCCGTGCTGTAGACTGATAAAGATGCTACAGCAGCGCGTGTAGATAGGTACCTACATCTAGAGTGATGGAACCAGTAATGAACAAGGATCAATAATGGACACTTGATTCTTACGGTAGATAAGATAAGGGTTATTCATTTATTTTGAGACAATCAGCTAAAAGTGTCCAACATTGCTGCCGCCACCCTATAACTCTCTGGTAAGTTTTATAATAGGTAGGTACCTATTTGGGCACTTTTGACATTGTTCACAGCGGTAAAACGATGTTTAACTTATTTGTTGCGCGTGAAGGAATTAGTACAATAACAGCATTGTTTTGCTGTCAACATTATCGATATTCAGAAACTTGCTGGGCACTTAAGAGTGTAGGGTACCTACTTACCTACTAAAACTAGAAATAAGTATTTATCTTTTTTCTGCAAATTCGTCCGTTCTGTAAGACAAAATCTAGTCGTTCATTAAGGGCTAAGCACTTGCACAAAAAGATAAATCTACTTCTTTTTTTTTCTCTTTGCCCCGCGGCGGCGACTTGAACAGCTACTACCGTGGGCATATGGCGTTTCCACAATGAAGTGATTTCGCCAGTGTCAAGTATATATAAGTATAAATCAATATAGCAATAAAACACAATCCAATCTTCTCTAGGAACATTGGTGGCATCGTTGTACGGTGATATGTAGGACAGAGGCCAAGATAGTTTTAACCTCTGTACCACTGCGAGTCCACTTGAAACGAGAAGTTAGATGCCAGGATACACGAAATAAGTCCAAGTCTTCTATCACTGTAGGCATTAAAAGTACAAATCACTAACAAAAAAGGACTTTGAACACCTAAATACCTACACAAAAATAAAAAATAAAACAAATTACACATCCGCCATCTTTTGACGTTGCAAATGGCCTCATAAATATACTTTTAGGCTTTAGTTTAGTTTAGTTTTGTCAACAAATACCTACTAAGTATAGATTTGACAGTCTTGAAAGGATTGTGAGGCTGAAAAATTCCATAAAATATGCAGTAGCTAACGTTTCTATCCCCTAAGTTAATCCAAATATTACAATCTTTTAATACCTATGTTGTAAATTTTATGAAAAACGAGATCTATACGAGTGCACGTTTTTTTTTTTTTTTTTTAAATAGGTTATTGGTAAATAAGAAATTTAATAATAAGTTAAGTACCTACAGTCTGCAATATAACGCAATTGAGTGAAAAAATCCCTTTGTACTTGATAGTAGATTGTACAAAACGAAAAAAAAATTGGAAATTAAACATGATTAAGAGGGTCAGAAGGTGCATAAATTAGGTATACTAAAATCAGGATATAATCAATATTAAAACAATATATTTATTTTATTTGTATAGGTACCTACCTGGTCTAATTGGTTATAGCGGCAACAGAAATACCTACATTATCTGTGAAAAT
The DNA here is from genome assembly GCA_923062465.1 of Acleris sparsana. NCBI lineage: Eukaryota > Metazoa > Arthropoda > Insecta > Lepidoptera > Tortricidae > Acleris > Acleris sparsana. Next base: position 10,618,427 of record OV281289.1, read on the forward strand.
GTCAACTGTCTAGCTATCACTCTTCATGAGATACAGCCTGGTGAGAGACAGACGGACAGTGGAGTCTTAGTAATCTTCTAGATTCCACTGTCCGTCTAAGTCTTAGTAACAGTTGAGTCTTTTACACTGTTACTAAGACTTTTTTGTAGTACGGAACAATAAAAAGAAAAATCCAGGTTAATCCCAGCCATACGTGATAACATTGATAACGCTCGTGAATCTATTCCGCTCCGAGAGAGCTTTTACGTCACCTTGTTAAAAAAACCTTATTTTAACCGGTATTTATCGAATTTGTATAAGAAGCTAAATTTCCCCAAAGCTTCCCGATGTAAGCGTCGCGTTGCTTCACAATCCTCTGAAATCTATATTCTTGACTAAAAGTTAACTTTCTATCATTTTCCTACAAGTGGGCCTAAGACAATGAATGTGGTTGAGTAAGCTGTTATCTTTTAAACGTGGAAAACGCACTTACCCGCTTTCGCTCCAGTCACCAAGAATCTATAGAGGCATGCCGTAGACGCACGGAATTCATATAGGTAGAGGGCTTTTTCAGCATTTGTAGGTATCTATTTGATCTAGGTAGTTAATTAAATAGTAAATCAAATTTACAATACACTGATTTCCAATCATTTTTGAGTTTGCAACGTCTGGCGTATTCTTGTTTGTTTGGCTTCTTCCAATAGAAAACGGACTTATATGTTAGGTTAAGAGATAGGTTACTGCCAGAAATTGGTTTTGCATTTTAAATTAACGAAAACTTGAGCTTTGAGACACCAAAAATTATGACCTTATTAAAAAAAAGTGGATTAAGAATATTTTTAAATGATTGTACCTCGTTACCCATATTTAGTGAATATTGTACCTACTTATCATAATTACTCATTGTAACGTCACTTAATCTCCTGTGTGCCCACATAACTATATAACATACCTAACTATGAGTATATAATAACGTACTATTGTATTGTATCTATTCCGTCATTCCATTAGGGGTGTCTCTTCCATTCAATCATTAATAAGATGTTCTATTCTTATGTAATTATATTATATCGTAATTATTCCTAAAATATACATACTTATGTATTTGTAACTAAGTGTCTCTATCTGTGTTAAGGAAAATATTTTACTTTGTATTTCTTTACAATGTCTGAATAAAATGTCTATTTGTAAGAGATCGCGTCATTTTATTTTGATACCCCTTTCCCACGTCTATGAATCCAAGGATTCTTTTAAAATAAAGTCTATAAAATGTTAAGTTTAGGTATTAATAGATAGTTCGTTTGTTAATATTTTCGGGGAAACTACCTATTGATGGCATCCTGCCCAATGTTGGCACCATGAAATGAAAGAAAATAAAAGTCGTTTCTGAAGGTAAAAAGGCAATATGATTTCAATCACTAGATGCCAGTAATTGGTGTATTTTGAATGCCAATAATTTGGTGTTTTCCCTAAATTGACAACAACTTCAGTGATACGTTAGTGATATTATTATGAAATTTGCAATATCGAGTGATTTTCAGGCAAACTACTTAAGTTGCGGGACTTCCCTGATAGATAAAATATGAATAAAACCAGCCATTACAAAATAATAATTTATTCAACTGTTCAAATTCTGTACAACATTGTTTTTAAAAAAATATTATTATAATAACTAGACCATACAGATTACCATGTGATGTGTAGGCGCAAGGATTGGACGCAGTCAGTTCGCCGGGTAGAGCACTACTAAGTATAATGCACTATTACTAAGTTTACCGGACACTTACCGCTGCAGGACTGATGTCAGCAATAGAACGGCCGCAACTAAAATTGCATAAAAACATAGTTGAATATAACTTATCACAGACACGCCCTAACATGAGCTAAAAAAACTTTAACAGAGCTGCATTTAAATAATAAGCAAACGATGATAAATTATTGTCATTCAATTGCGTTGGTCACAAATAAAAGACACTTGTGGGTGACGCGGGTGTCTAAAATAAACAAGTACCTAATCGATGACAAAAGTAAATTATTACGTTGGTGCCTTACTTAAATATTCTTTTAGCGACCTTGTACCTGTGTAGCAGTTTAAACAACCCAGCAAGACAGAAAAAGGACTGATAATTTATATATCTTGAAAACAATAACTCCTATATGTCCTATGTGTGCTTATCAACTTTATTCTTTATCGTTGGCAAATCGATAAACACGGCACACGTATATTATGATTATGTCCGAGAAACATTGTTCCAATAAAAACAATAGCATGTATAACACACTAAAATCTGTTTTCAGCTTACAGTGAAACAATTACCCACTCATTGTTTTAATCGGTTCAGAAATTTTACTTAACCTAAATTTGGTACATTAGCAATAATTGAAATATTATTTTATACTTTACACATAATTTGAAGAGTCCAGTCTGCAGAACGATAGGCGGAAAAAGTAGAAGAAATAAAAGTCATGTGGATGAGTAAACGCATGTAAAGTATGACAGTGTGTGTAGGCAAGGCAGTGTGTGTGCGCAGTGTCATTGTTCTGGGAGTATTTTAGGGTGCAAATATTTGCAATCGGGATCTTTGCAATTGCCTCCAACTTCGAAAGGGCACAGCACAGCGTTTGGATCCTCCTCCCAGCTGAAAAGTATTGTTTTTAATACATCATTAGGTGACGAGGGTTGTGGACAGTTTAAATGCATACTTACATCGCACCTCGGACCGGCGATGTGCGTACGCAAACTCCATCCACATTTTATTCAAATTGATGGAAGCGATAATTGAAACATGCACACTTTCTTGACTTTCTATGAATACACCTAATGGACAATATCCAAAATTATTACAATTAGATTAATAATGGACCGCCAAAATAGCACCAAATGTTAGATAATTATGATTTATGTTAAATAGTCCGTTACCTTTAATATTGATGGGTTTAAATATGACTTTATAATTGCATGCAAGACAAGCGTTAACTTACTTCGCAGTGCCCAACGCTTGCAGAGGTGACTTATAATCATCATCTTTAAATTTTCTCTTACTACCCCAGTTACAAAAAGGCGTTTCCTTAATCTCCTTTTTTTCCCCGTCCCTATCTTTAATAGGTTCCATAAAATTATTTTCTTCTTCATCTTTTGTCCTTGCTTCTTTTTTATTATTTTCTGCAGCACATGTCTGATCATTTACAGGGTTTTTAGGCAATTTAACTGTTTTCTTATTATTGATAATGTCTACTTGAATAGATAATCTAGGATTTAGAACGTGTGCTTCATCTTTAAGATCATTAGTTACGCTCACATGTACTGCTCTTAGAATTTTAGGATTCTTTATATCTTCTTTGGGGTTATTTTCTTTTTGAGGGCGTCTGGCGGTAGTAGATATTGGTTTATGTTGGCCTTGGGCCGTAGGAACAAAGTTTCCATTATTTACGGAATGTTTAGAACTTGTAGATCTGAAAAACACCAATTTAGAACAAGGATCTCGCAGTAACAATGGTCAACAAAAAAGTAGAACCATTAAAAAAGTAAACAATTGCATTTGATTTAGAAATGGAAATATTTAATGAAACATTTACCTACGGTTTATAATAATATATTGTAGATAAATGCAAATCTACAAACGCTGCATTGGAATAAGAAGTCAAATAATACCTGTTTAGAAGTAACTGATGTTGTGCTCTTATTTTTGACAGCCTGATTTGTGCAGATTTTTGTTCTTTTTTATTAAAAGTAATTGCAGTTGCAATATTACGCAGTTCTGTTGCTACTATCTTATATTTCTGAGTCAGTTTTTTCGCATCTTCCTTTAGTTTAAGTACTTTAATTGATTCTTCTGCTATAGTTTTTCTGAAAGATTTAATTGAAATAAAAATGAAAAAGTGCAAACCAACTACATATACTAAAAATTAAAAAATAAGTACCTTGACAATGCTATTTCCTGATCCAAAGTATCATTATTAAGTATTTTTTCAGTGTCTATGGTAACATTACGGGGCTTTAGAGTATCCTTGGCATGAGCTATGCCATTGTTTAGATTAATTGAAGATTGCCTAACATTCTTAATCTTCTCCAATTCTGCCATTCTTTTAACCAAATTTTTATACTCAATTTGTTCGGATTTCGGGAGATGCTTAACAGTCTGAAATACGAAAAAGAATGTATACGTTTTTTATAAGTGTTGGTATGTCTTTACAATAACTATTTATTGTCTGACCTTTGGGACGAATTTCGCTTTAGTCTTTGGAGCAGGCGTCACCAGCGGTTGTTGTACAACATCAGGAAGAGTGCTTTTTTCAACCTCCATACGGGTTGACTTTAAGAACAAATCAAGCTTCTGTTGGAAATCTAACTGTTCTGATAATTTCATGTGCATCTTAGTTAAATTTTTTGTAGCTTCATGCTCCCCTTCCGAATCAGAGTTTCCAAGATTAATTATAAACCTCTTTCCATCTGGAACATTGCTAAGCTTCTTTTCAATTTCAATACTTTTTTCGGGTGCTGTTATATCATTCATACTTTTCATCACGTTAGGGTCTACGAGATTAGGTAAGTTTTTACTTAACGAAGTTAACAATTTAGCACGTAAGAGATCCTCATCTTCGTCGAATTCATCTTCCTCTGGAATACTTGATTTTTTTGCGACCTGTTTAAGACCTTCATCGATACCAATAATATCCAAATCCTTAATAGGACCAACAGGAATATCTTTATTTTTATCATCAGCATCAGACCCGATATCCATATCAACTGATTCTATATCAGTATTATTCTCGGAGACTATTTGGTTTAAAATCTCAGTCTGATCAGCTAAAAGTTCATCATTCAAATTGGAAGACTGCGACAGCCTTTTTTGTAGTTTTTGTTTTTGTTTCATTTCAATTGCTTTTTTTAATAAAGCAGACTTAAGACATATCAAACGAAGTTCAGAAGTATCACTGTCTTCATCTTCAGACAGCATCACAATGTCTTTATCTTCAACACAATCTTTCTGTGTCATGCTGTCGTTGCTGGTAATGCTTTCTACTATTGTCTTTGCTTTAGAAGCCTTTGTTTTTAAAGCATGTTCTCTAAGTAATTCTAAGTCGTCATCTGAATCTTTAGTTTGTTGTGGTGGAATTATTTCCACTTCCTCGTTGCGCTTTATAAGTATGTCTACAGTTTCAAGACTTTCAGGACCAACACTACTATTATTACTATTTACATCATTATCTTTAACTTCGACATCAGAGCATAAATCTACAGATTCATATGTGCTAGTTGTATCTTTTTGTAACCTATCTTTGGCATCTTTTTCTACAATATTGGAAACTTCTGGACTTGGCACTTTGTCAAAAGATACAACATGTAATGCAGTTTCAGTGTTTGGTAGAAATTTATCATATTCATTATTTTGTGAACCTCGAAGCATCTTTGTCAGTCTAGCTTTTAAAGAAGTCTTATCAATATTTATTTTATTAACCGCCACCGCCTCTTCCAGTTTTTTTCTTTTATTTCTATACTCATCCTCTGATTCCTCACTAGACTCTAACAAGACCACTTTTTTCTTGGACTTATGGGGTTTCTTTCTATGCTCTCGTTTAGGTAAATTATTAATTGGTTCTGTATCTTTTCTTCTTTTAGTTTTGTGATGTGATTTTAAATGTTTTTGATCTCTACTGTCCCTGGAAACTACAACGGGGTCTTCTAATTCTGTGGCAGATATGTCCGAAAGATCACACATCCGCATTTCATTGTGTCTGTCATATTTACCTAAAAATTACATTAGAGTGTCACTGAAGATTAGAAGAGTTAGGAAAAATACACCAGATAAACATCAATAAATAAAACTATGTATAACTAATCATCCATAGACATATAAATTAAAGACTTGTTATGAACAGGAAATATAGAAAAATATACATAGTTACATTAAATTTTCAAGATGAATAAATTTCATGAAATAAGATTTGTGCCTAATAATAGTATACTATTAAAATCAATAAACAAATCTCATGAAATTAAGAAATTAAATAATTAATTCCTTTATGTCAGGAGGTTAATGGTGCAGTGGTGATTACAAATGAGATTGCAGCTAGAGGCCATGACCAAATATTCACTAGCCAAAGAGATAGTTACACTGTACTTAGTGTAGTTACCATTATATGGTATACATGCATCGGAATAAATGTAGCATTATTAATTTATTATGCTCAATTGCTTAGATAATAAGTAAATAGATAGTTGTGACTGACCCGTTATTATTACATAACTTTATTTTTAGTTTTAAGAATTTCAATGAACAAAATATAAAGAACTTAACCAACTACAATAAGACCCACTTATGCCTAGGAACGTTAAGAATTAAGCATAGAAAGGAACAAATATTCCTTATAAGGATAAGATGTTAATGTTATTTAAATATTATATTTGATTATTAATACTATGTTTAATTGATTAATGCATAAATTTATCTAGAATATAATAAAAGATTGCATTATATCATAAATTGTACTACAATGTTTCGCAAAAAATAAATGTTAGTATAAGTAATTATTACTTGCAATTATAATGTGCAGCATATCAGTTGTGCGGAAATGCAAAGTATAATAATGGTTTTGTCTAATGATAGACGCATCATGTCTGAGACTACAAAAGCTTCTCGAGGGGAAACCAATGAAAAGACTAAACGGCTTGTGTGTGTTATTATAATTATGGACATTACGCACACCTTACCATTTTACAAAAAACTGTGGAGGAATACTGATTTTAAAGGTCTAACACAGGCCCTGTTTTTTTCTTTCACACTATATGATAAATTAAAGTCTTCTGGCACATCTTTTTCCATGTTCCCACCTACCTCGAAATCTGCTACCATTTATCATTATTCACTTTCATGTTTTTGCAAAACTATGCATTGTAATTTGTAATATTCCTGCTTGAAGACAAAAGTTGAATTTGTTGTGGCTTGTGTGTTATTTAAATTATGTTTCGTTTGTATAAGGGTCCCAACCCTTCTACAAACACTCAAGATTAAAAAAACATCTTTAAATATAGTTACAAGTAAGTTTACTGTTGTCTAGATCTGTACATTTTAATCTTGTTTCTTTAAATGTCAGTGTGATATATCTAGTGGCAAAATTCCTTGGCAGTTGTTATTTTTAAAATTATTGCTTTTTTTTGTTGTCTTTCATTTTACAGGTGGAGTGGAGTGGAGTGGTGGGTAGTGAGGTGGAGGATTTTTAAATGTTATTATTATTAAAATGTTTTTCATACTTTTACTTGATATCAAAATGCCGACATACAAGTCTGCTATTTTCCACTCTGGATAGTTATTGAAAGCTTTAAAAAATCACTTGTGTATTTCTTATCAATTAAATAAATTAAATGGCGGTGATCATTGAGGCAGAGAAATGTTTCACTTGACATTGCCATCACATTTCATAAGTAAAGCAGATGGCCTTTTCCTCAAACAACATGCTAAAGGGAACAACCAACCAACCTTCAAGCAGTGAATTATTTAGCAATAAAATAAAGTGTATGTACTTGGTCACCAATGTTTTTTATATATTAAATTTTTAATCACTAGGGTCCGGAATTTCGGGGTGGCTTTAAACAAGTTGTAGGGGCGAGAACACCGCTGTTTATGGATGTTATGGACAAATCAACCGTTTATTAATTAATTTATGCCTTTATTAACAAGGATCGAGAAAACGCCCGTCATTTTGAAAACATAACCCTGTTCCGTACAGCAGAGACTTCCTTATGATGTTAATTAAAAATATTAGTAGGAATTTTACATTTATTATACCATAATTCATATGTTTTCAGTGACAATATTAATAACACTGGAATGGTTTTGGGAAAAAAAAATCTCGCCATTCAAAAATAACTTCACTTAAAAAAAAGTTTTTACTTGTTTGTCCACAACGCCGTGAATTTAAGACCTATTTATGAGTCAAAAAAGTTCGTTCACAGTCTACGGACATCATTGGGGCATATTTAATCGTTGAAGTTGGGTTACTGCTTGTCTGTTTGTTTGCGTTTTCCCATTACATTATCACTGAATACATATACATTATTATATAATAAATAAATAAAATACCTAGTAATATTTTTATTTTACATCAAGGAAGTCTCTGCTGTACGGAACAGGGTTATGTTTTCAAAATGACAGGCGTTTTTCCTATCCTTGTTTATTAAATACAACCTCAAATTTTCAGATAATACATACTCTTTTCAGCAGTCGGTGATGAAAAAAGTTTGCTTTATCAGTAAGTTTATTCCGTTTAAATTTCTTTATTGACATCAGTACAGTTACGAAAACCCTTTAAATTTAGAATATATCCCTTTGAGACCAGTTAACGAAAGGTGGCTTGTTTGCCTACCCTTTGATATAACAAAACAGGAAACATTATTTTATAACATTCTGATATTTTGAACTTTTTACATCGTCAACCACTGAAAAGAGTATGTGGTATCATCAGAACATTTGAGGTTTTATTTAAACACAAAAAAAAAACTATCGATTTGTCAATAACATCAATAACCAGCGGTGTTCTTTCCCTACAACTTGTCAAAAGCTGCCCCCAAGATACCGATTTTCATCGACAGGGTTTTAAAGGATAATTATCATGATAATTATCGTGATTATAACAGATGGATAATTATCAATGCGCTTGTAAAAGAGAACTGTGTTCAAAGTATTCAAACATTTCTAATCTAGTCTAATATGACAGACACTGATTTGTGTTGATTCACAATTTAAAAAAAACAAAAGTGGTACAAAATTAAAAAATATATAAAATTATTTGTTTTTATTTCTTTTGATAGAATTTGTTATGAAACAATAAATAAAGAAATAAATATCAGGGGACAGTGTCACACCAATTGACCTAGTCCCAAACTAAGCTCTAGGCTTGTACTATGGGTACTAGACAACGATATAAATACTTGTATAGAGAAATATATACTTTAATAACACCCATGACTCAGGAACAAATATTCGCGCGCATCACACAAATATCTGCCCTTACCGGGATTTGAACCCAGGACTGCTAGCTTCGGAGGCAGAGTCACTACCAACTAGGCCAGCGCGTAACAAATGAATTTCTTACACTGGTGATAATTATCCGGTAATTATCAAGAACCGTAATTATATTGATAATTTCGAACCCTGTTCATCAACTCACTCTCTACTGAACTCTACTGACTCAACTGTATGCATCTCACTTACCAGACCCAGCCGTCGTCCGCTTGGCTTTCTTACGCTCAAGGACATTGTTATAGCTCTCAAGCACCTGCAACCTCTGACGCAGAAGAAACTCTTCCTCCGATGATATGTCCGACAAATCATCTAAGTCGTCTACTATTTCCCCTTCTTCCCTTTCAGAATCACCGTGAACGGGTGGAATATTCTCTACACAAGCCATTATTCCTTCCTCTCTGAATAGAAAACGAAATTTAACTTAAGCTTAGGTGTTATAATCAATATACCACATTATGCTCATTTTATCAAATGGGTTACAAAAATTACAATGTTTAACACCGCGTTTATGAAATATAATTATTTTAACAATCACTAAAATAGTATACACAAAATGTTTCATACGACATGTACATGACAAAATTGTCGTGTGAGTTGAGATGTCTTGTCAAAGACTCAAAGCACAGATTATACTCAAAAAGCCATAAAGAAATTACAAAATGCCAAGCAAAATGCAGAACAACCCCGCCACCACAGACTATAAGCGGACTGAAACAATTTTATTGATTGAATGAGTGAATGAAACTCCCTGTTTCATCTAAAGTCATAGATAGACGGGCGAGTAAGTACACCGTAAATGGCTCGGCCACCTTACTCGCCCGTGTATCACCTTAAGTACGTGAACTTCTAGAGTGCAATCCAAAAAATGGAATACGAATCTACATATATACATCAAATCTTGATCGGGTAGGGTTATCTAAACCTTGATTTTTAATCCCGTAGAATTCTGACAGCTCCTATCCTAGTCAGAATGTGACATTCTGACTAGGATTTTCAATAGTATTTAACATGATTTAAGTACATAAAATACATAACATGGATTTGTAACAAAGAAAAATTAAGGTTAAAAAGAAGTCCAAAGATTTGTAATAACAATGATCAGAATCATCAATCAATTAATTAAGATCGCCCGCCACTACAAACAGCGCGCCCGATTCTCCTATAGGCATTATCACAGAGCGCGTGTGCGGCACGTGCACGAGAGCGTGTGGCGCGGTTCATGAATGCTTTGTGGTGGAGTAGGAAAATGAACTAATTATTAAAGAAAGAAAGACTTAAAACTACATCATCATCATCATGTCAGCCGAAAGACGTCCAATGCTGGACATAGGCCTCCCCCAAGGCTTTCCACTCAGACCGGTCTTGTGCTTTTCGCATCCACCGCGGTCTCGCGATGCTACATGTTTAGCTCTAAATTTTAGAGTCTAAAAGGTACGAGTGCCGAGATTAGAGCGTGAGTGAGCCTGAGCTTGCTTCATAATGTGCCAATTACATAAAAAAACTTTAAAATCCTATTGCCCCGGAGGTTCAAGCCCTAAATTTTAATTTTCCCTTTTGAGATTCTTATGGACGCTTCACATTCGCGCACGAACGCGTGAAAGTTTGAATGTAGAGCCGATTCACATATATTTTTCGCGGGTTGCGCCTTGGTTAATCAATTTATGTTGGTTTGTTGGCCCGCGTGAAGCTGCGTAGCTTTTACTTATTTCGTGTTCATTAACCTCTTTCCATTTTTAAAGAAAGATTAGAATATTCGGATGTTACTTATGTGTTATATACAATTTTTGAAGTTAAGAAAATAAAATCGTATGTTCCTACGTGTCACAGACATAGCTTTATACGCAGATTATAAATGGCTATAATAAATGGCTTATAAGGTATGTCTGCCTTATAATCTGTCTGTGCGTAGAAACGTCGTTTTGACACTTTAGACTTTTGACATTCTTTACGTTTTATTTACGACAACCGAGGTTTGTTTTTATGGGCGTACGTTCCTAGCCGAAACAAACATCATATCAAATATAAACTGGGTATGCAGCACTGAGAAGTTGAGCATGGTGTATTATTCGAGTTCCGGCTTTTAAGTCACCAGTATAACATAAATTTTACAGTACTGCGATCTACCGTTTTAACATGAACGAAGAAGACTTTAAGTTCGCTGCCTGCACGTACTTCGCTAAAAATCATCCGGGCGAGACATGTGGAAGCAATGGCTTGCCGCTAACTCCGAGCTCTATTACTATATTAGGATGGGCACAGCGGCTCTTGACAATTGAACACCCTAACTTGTGCACGTATCTCGATGTAATACGTGGGAAACATGGTAAGATGCTGCGTTTATCGGTCTCTTAAAATTGAGAAGTATTAATTAGTAAAAAAGTCTAATATCCTACACTATCATTGAATACTTGCAACGGTATCCCACTGTTGACTGTAGGTAACTATTTTGTACATTACTAGATTACTACTGTCTCCTCTACTTTGAAATTTCATTTTAGCTTCAGTAGTTCAATGTATAGGTATGGTGTGTGAGAGTGAGTGGGGATGCCCTAGATAAAGTGATCAGATTTGCGATGTACTCAATAAGAGCCAAAATAAAAGTGGACGTGGAGAGGTTGATGAATGTAGAGGAAGTAAAAGTAGTATGCGGGCGTTTCTTTAAAAGTTTTTACCTATACAGGAGAAAAATTAAGAAACATTAACTTTTACACTGAGTTACAAAAATTAGTTAAATTTTTATAAAGATTAATGGTTGTATCTCAGACAAAACTCCTGAAGCAAGCGTAAGTATGTTTGTAATGGGAGAGGATTGAACATACTTCATTTATTGAATTTTAGAGATTCTGCTTATTGGCTTGGAGAGGTAGTATATAAATGTATGACGAATTTTTGTAACTCAGCAGAAAAGTTAATGTTTCTTAATTTTAGTCCTTAACTAAGTACAAACTTTTAAAGAAATGCCTATGTATAGACTGGTGCACCTGGCATTCCATAGTCTGCCTACCGTATTGGAAGACTGGTGTGTAGATATGTATATACATATATACTAGTTCAGTGTTTAAGCCGTCTATGCTGACAAATCAAGAATAAATATCAAACACATTTTGTTTTAATGTTTCCTCCTTTTTTAAATCATAATTTTAGAATATTTAAGGATTTGATTATGCCTGTGATAAAATGCAATTAAATTCTTCTTTATTTTATTGATTGGTGTCTTGTTTATTGATCTTTGTATTATTTTACGACTTCAGAGAGAATTATAGTAGTGGCAGAAGTGATTGGAAGATCACTAAATGAATACACATCAAAATGGTCATATAATGAAGTGAAGAGCATTGCCTTTCAAGTAGCAAGAGCGTTATCATATTTACATGGAAAAGACATAGCACATAGAAACCTTTCTGATGATAATATTTTCTTGGACAGTAGTGGAAATGTAAAACTTTTTAATTACGGAATGTATTACATGACTGGAGGTGGCAAAGAAGTGCTGTTCCCACTTGGGTAAGTTGAAAAAAATCTTTCAAAATTTAGCAAACTGTAGACATAAACATTGTGAAGTGTGCTTGTTGGTTTATTTGTTCACTTTTAATGATTTTTTTTATTTATTTATTTATAACTAGAGTTAGGACTTGGTGGCAAATCGTGGTTCCAGAATCCATGGAGTCGCTATTTCCTAATTATTATATTTTTATTTTATATTATATTACATAACACTTTGATTTTGACCTTCAGTATTTTAATATTTCAAAATTCATTTATTCGTTATTCGGCCGCACCGATTTAAATTAATTTTGATATTGAGGATATCTCTGATGTGAAAGCATTACAAACAAGCAAATATTAATAGGTATGAAATAACCAAACTAAATATGTATTTAGTTCATTTTTGAATATGATAATACCGAAGGTCAAAATCAATGTGTTATGTATTATAATAATTAGGAAATATCGACTCCATGGATTCTAGAACCACGAAATGCCACCAAAATCCTAACCCTATTTATAACAGTATGATTCAATGAACCAACCAAACCAATAAACCAATGTGAAAGATATGATGATATTTTATAGCCCTAAAATGTCCATACCATACACTTTATTACAAAAAAATCTTAAAGCCCCATGGGAAAAGTGATAAAATGACTTCTTTACAGACAGAGAGTTAAAACCCGTTAAAGCAGTTTTTACATTTCTTGTACCCAAAACCGACATGCATGCATGACTCTATGTATGAATGTGGAAGAAGTGAAAGAGATTTGTCAGGATCATAGCAGGTAGAAAGAAGTGGACTCTGCCTATCACTCTGGGAATCAAGCGTTATTTAATGTATGTATGTACATTTCTTGTAAGAACATGCAATAAAATAAAATTTAATAAAATGTTGTAGAAATCAATCATAAAAAATGACTTCTTTATAAATAATTCTGGGTTACTTAAACTGAAGTATGTATGTAAACACAAATAGTATAGTATAAGCAAAAGAAATAACACTAATAAAATAGGCAGCTGCAGGGATATGCAAGGAAGGGAAGTTGTCCCTTTACGACTTCTCTTCAAGTTTACCTTTGAGTGATTGAGAAATAATTAAAGACAGAAGGATAAATAAATAAGTATTCTTGAAAGAATCATTTAAATTAGTGCTGAACTTAATAAGATTCTTGCAAATGTACTAATATACAAACACATTCTGTTAAAACACAGCACTTCCTGTTTTTGAAGTTCATGTGTGTACACTTTATTATTGTACGCATGTATTACATGCAATAATAATTCTTATACATTTTTTTCTTACATTGGACATTACAGGAATATAATATAATGTACTACCAGAAGCCATCAAATTACAGATAATATTTCAATTAACACACATTTACAGAAGGATAGACAGATAGTTATTTGTATTATTATTTATTGCTAAAAAATTACCATGATTATCAAATCAATTTAATTTGGTAACTTCACCTGATTTAAAATATAGGACAATGTTTTGATCAGTTTGGGTTGTGGTTACCCTTAGTCTCTGTCGCACAATATTTTTAGAATTCCGTACCAAAAGGGTGCGAAACGTGACCCTGTTATTAAGCCTTTGTTGTCTGTGTATCTCTCTATCCGTCCTTCATTCCTTACTTAAAGGAGCTCTATCTTTAGAACCATAATATTTAGCAAGATGGATAACAAGGAGGGGGAGGGGGCTCCCATACAAAACCGTTTTTTTTTTTAAGTTTAGTTCGTGGTTTATTGTAAAAACGGCAATACATGCCAGCATCAAATCAAATTGGTGTGATAATCGTGCAAAACAAACCCTAAAGAAAAACAATAATAAAAAAGGTCTGGCAGTAAGTTACCCTTGGTGCGCCGCCAGTCAGACATGGACTGGACTTTTTTTTTACAATTCTACTGTCACATTAAATATTTAAGGCTCCCAAGATACCTCAGCCCGGAAACTATACTAGATGGTGGTGGCCCTGCAGCAGATGTGTGGTCGTTCGGCATCATACTCCTGGAGCTCTGTGTGGGAAAATTGTGGACCAACCTCAAACCAGGGCCTATCATGAGGAGGATCCTGACTCTTATTCATGCTGGGAGTCCCGCCGAGAGAATCGCTAGAGAAAATGACTTGTACGATGTTTACAAGGTAAAAATCAATAGCTAAAATATCTAGATTGTTATGGCATGTAGAAGGCAAACGAGCACACAGGCCGATGGCAAGTGGGATCCGAGATCATTGTTTATGGACACCTGTACTCTCGTGACCACAATCTCAAGACTGCCAATCAAGGAGTTGCCAAGGTTTGTGTGATTGATTTTTCGGAATAATATTATAAGGCATAATAACTTTTAGCATCATCATTTAGTGTCCATAAGCAGAATCGTATATATTTTAACAGTTTAGTATTATTAGTTTATTAAGTTGGTTCTCTTTCTTGGTCATCTATACACATAACACGAATGAGTTGAATTTTCGTAGGGAATAAACAATGAAACGCATAAACTTATTGAGGAAAATAATATTTCAGCATAAACATTTTCAACATATTAACAGCAAAGATCGGATAAACAATAACAACAAACATTTAAGGCTTGTTAAGTTGCAAGCAAGCATGAAAGCAAGTCAGCAAGATATACCCGTCTTATTAAAAAAGAGACCGGACAGGCTAACCTATCCGAGTTGCTTTCATCCCAACCCGCTCGCTTCGCTTGCTACACAGTATTATGCGATATGACCATTATACTGAACGAAATCCTTCATAATGAAATTCGGTCTCATCAGTAGTAATTATTCTATTTAAAAATCGATCAATCAATCATTCGGATATTTACCATTTATACTGTTACGTACGTGGGGGTAGGTAACTGATAGAAATGCACGAAAACACCGATAATCAAAAGTAGACTTAATAACGCACTCACTTAAACCGTTACAAAACAATTATCGCACAAAAACTTCGAAGACTTAGACTTAGATCGCTCGGGTCGCTCTGTTCGCTGTCCAAGTAAAGACTACTGTGCCGACGACCGCGGTCCGCTTTTTATAGTTCCCACGTTATCCCAGAACGCCTTCCATCCACCGGATCTTCCGGAACGATCGATGTAGTTTGCTCCGCCTAGGACGACCGAGACTATTCGTTTCTGCAATTTTCTACGCCTTGCTACCCGCTCGCTCCGTTCAGAATGCGACGTCCTTGGCACACGGGTCTGGAATGTCCTGCGCATCGCTGTCTCATTCTCAATCCTGTTATCTCTTTCGCTCTTAGTGGTAATGAAACGCCTTAACACATCGGCGTCACAATACTAAATATGTTTTCTACGACGTCAACATTCGTCGGAACAATATTATACTAAATACGTTATGCCAAATACACGGCACCCAGTTGACAATCCTGAAGACTAAGATGGAATCATTTTTTGGTGTGCATTTAAGATATAGTTTATTGTCAGTTCATGCCATAATGACAGGCTGATCTGATCGAAGAAAAATTAGATCATCAATATACAATCTTGACCAGTGACTTGCAAATCTTGATATGTCAGGAAAAATCTATCGTCCAGCAGTTGTAAATTGTCCAATTTGATTTTCAGCAAGTACCGGAAGACCTCCGAAACATAATAGAAAAATGCCTAAAAATGTTTCCGGGTGAGCGAGTAAGTTTTGCCGAGTTGGTAGAAGAATTATCTCAAATGGATATAAAGTTGCCCGAAGTAACCAAGCCGCCGCGCGGCCTCATGGGGTGTAAGTTGCAGTATCTGTACCACTGGTGGCAGCTGGCTGGTGGAGATATCCAAGCGGAGCTGAAGAAGAATGGTCTAATTAAGAACAGTCCACCGATCTTATCCATGCCTGTGTAAGTGGAAATCCTTATAAAAACATGATAGACAGAACTCTTGGTTGATTAATTATGTTCTAGTTTTGAATCATGCGTATGAAATCGTCGCTTAGCTTATTTCTTGTTTATATATTCTTATGCCTGATTTTCGCTACTGTTCAGTCTGATCTGACATTGTCTGATTTTTGCTACTGATCAGATATTGTCCGATGATTAATCCGGCATCAGACAGTCTGATCGCCTAAATTTCGGAGGCACTTGAAAATCGAATCAACTAACTGCAGTATGTTTTCTCAATGTGTTTAGTAAAATAACTATAAGCATTGACATACGGTAAAAAATATTCTTCCAGAGCGATCCTTCTGGACGGGCCTACGATAGGGGGTAAGGTAGGTGCCCTATTCGATCGGCGGATCGCCAAATACAGCCTGGACTTGCTCAAAACTCGCCTGGCACACATACCCATTCACGACTACTACCCGCTGATGCACGAGCGGCGCAGGGAGTTGGATGCCGTCGCCTTACCCAGGGTCATCAGGGAAAGAGATACTGAGTACCAGTTCTACAGATTGCTTTGGTTTCAGAGGCTAATGCATGTGAGTTTACACTTCAAATTTCATAACCAAGTCTATACTTAAGTGCTATCATTCAATTGCTCTCAACTAGGCTTCCTAGCTCAGGCTATGTACGGTCGGCCCAGAAAGTGGTCTACCAGTATTGACAAAAGTTTTTGTGAGAACTAATTATCACTAAGGTTGACACTTGTTACTGTCATATTATTATTTCAAGGGAAAATCGATCTTGTTAAATCAGTGGTAGAACACATTTTTGGCCGACTCAACTGTATGTTTTTAGTACCAATGCTTTGTTTTTAACATTATAACAGTCTGGCAAGTTTATCCGCGACCGTTTCACCGGGGTCCAGACGTGGGGGAAGAGG
Organism: Acleris sparsana; assembly: GCA_923062465.1. Taxonomy (NCBI): domain Eukaryota; kingdom Metazoa; phylum Arthropoda; class Insecta; order Lepidoptera; family Tortricidae; genus Acleris; species Acleris sparsana. The sequence goes on from OV281289.1 coordinate 10,635,697, forward strand.
CGACTGCGTCTACCTACTAGTATATTATTTGGGTCAATAAACTTTTTGTTGTTGGCTGTTGCCATGTTGACGCTTCCTGGGTCACTCTTTAAAAATATGATATCAAATGATATAAATCCACAAAAATTCTGTTTTATTGGCAATTACAAACCCATTATTTAATGGGTTTTCTCCTGAGTGTGCTAGAAGTATATATTATAACATATTTTCTAAGAACCTCTATTACTGTTGTCTCCTGGCTTACGGGACAGAATCACAACAACAAAAAGTTGATCAACCAATATTATACGGTGCGCAGTTGCGCAAGCTTACCTTCAGGCTGCCCCCGCTAAGGCCTAAGCCTCCCACATCCCCAGTACCATCGATCATTCTATAGAACGATCGCGCATATACCAGTGGAACTATTGAAACAAAAATCAAACTTTAAAAACTCAATTGCTTTTGTAGAATACGAATTGACTTTTGAATCATCGGCAGCAGCATCGGGAATGAAAAGTTGTAATGTAGTGTAAAAATATTTACTCGATATCGCCGAAGCATTCCTAGTCTGTTATTCAGTGAGTCAGTCTGTTCCGGAAGTTTCATGTGTAGAGTAATCCTCCTTAGGCTGTCGGATAAAAACATGGTGTTTCCAGGGCTACCCTTACACGACGTCGTACATCCGCGCGGAGGCCGAGGTGGACGTGCCGCCGCTGATCCGCGGCGACGTGTGGGCCGCGCTGCTGGGCGTGGTCGGCGACGTGCGCGCTCGCTACGAGCGCATCGACAAGGAGACGCCGACGCCCACCGACAGACAGGTTAGAACCCTGTTCTATTTCTCTAATAACTATTACATGATAAAAACCCCCGATATAAAGGTGACCCCTTCTTTCAGAGCGAGAGAGATATATCAATATCTTGTGCCAACCGATTTTCAAAAATCTTAGCTAAGAACCACCGCTAGAAATCCTGCTATCAAATAATAAAAACGAATCCATATCGGTTTACCCTTTTAAGAGCTCCGGTGCCACAGGGAGACACACATAGCGGTCAAACTTATAACAGCCCTCTTCCTGCGTCGGGGGTTAACAAAACCTAAAACAAAAGTCTAGCAAAAAGTGAGCTTTAAAAATCAAACTAACTACCCTTCCCTGCAGCATCAGTATGAAGAGGTTCTTATGTACCATGACACTCCTTAAATGAAGTCAACAAGCTTCGGAGTGGCGCCTTCCAACTGAACCGAAACCGAAAACACCACAGTAGATCACACCGCCAAAGTCGATCAAAAGTCAAAAGTCATGTTGACTCTTTCCTTTGACTATCGCGGAATTCTTGCCGGAAGGTCAAACGGTAAATAAAGAATATTATTTGATCTTTAAGCGTCGTGAGAGCAAAATCAGTGATAAAGGCCAGATTTGTGGAAAGCAAATTCTTGGATTTTGCACCACGATAATGCGCCTTCGCACAGGGCCATCATTGGGAACGAATTTTTGAACAAAAACTCAACAAATACCATCGAGCAATCACCTTATTCACTAGATATGGCTCCAGCCGACTTCTTTCTTTTTCCTAAACTCAAATTACCATTTCGTGGCACCCGTTTTCATCCAGTAGAAGACATAAAAGTGAATTCACGGCAAGAACTGAACGCAATTCCGGAAAAAGCGTTAAAAAAATGTTTCGATGATTGGATTATTCGTTGGCGTAAGCCAAAATGTACTATACCCAAACTCTTTCCTGTTATGCGACAGATAGACGTAGATATCCCGCGTTGCCACCAGTACTGCTGGCTGCTGTGCGGGGCGGAGGGCCACCGCAAGCTGAAGCGCCTGCTCAAGGCCTGGCTGCTGACTAACCCGCAGTACGTGTACTGGCAGGGACTCGACTCGCTCACGGCGCCGTTCCTCTACCTGAACTTTTGCAATGAAGGTAACAAATTCCACCAAATCTCTTGTGTGGCGTGGTGTGTCGTGGACGACGCGCTGGCCTCGTTGGCAGCGACCCTGCCTACGAAGCTAGCGGTCGTGGGTTCAAATCCCGGTAAGGGCAGATATTTGTGTGATGAGCGCGAATATTTGTTCCTGAGTCATGGATGTTTTCTATGTATTTAAGTATACATTTCTCTATATAAGTATTTATATCGTTGTCTAGTACACCCATAGTACAAGCCTAGAGCTTGATTTGGGACTAGGTCGATTGGTGTGACATTGTTCCCCTGATATTTATTTTATTTTAATTTATTTAATTTAATAAACCTGGACCTGGGCTTTCTATTCAACTAGGTAAAACCATATTGCCTTTCACATCTTATAGTATTGTCACCGTTATGACCTCTTATTTGGCAGTAATGGTGGCCGGTGATGATGACCAAAGCTATATTGTTTTACTCAGTAGAATAGAGTGCCAGACCAAATAAAATTTAACCTTAGCTGTTGCACGAAGTGAAGAGTTGTAGAGTAACGCATTCAGTGCTAGCTATCTGCTCGTAGGGTTCTCTGTTCGTAGGCCACAAAGTGGAAGAACGCTGTATTAAGGTGTCTTCCCACTACACCGTATCATACCATATCCGTAATAGGAACGTGTCAGGCAAAAAAGTAATCATTGTATTGAAAAGTATGAGACTATGCCCACTAGACCGTTCCTTCCTTCCTAGACCTTCCGGGCCTGATACGTTCATAGTACGGTCATGGTGTGGTATGGTATAGTGGGAAGACACCTTTAGGGGCGACAAATGTGTTAGTGACTTGCCGACGTTAATTATCTAATAATAATAAATCCGTGTCGCAGCAACTAACCTGTTAGAGAGGTCGTCAATATAGGGTTTAAAGTTTTACGCGGAGAGGTGCAGGTGGTAGGACCTTGTGCAGGGTCCGTCCGGATCGCTACCACCATCTATCTATTAACCTACCACCAAACAGCAAGGTTTTCATTTTTGTGTTCCGGTTTGGGGATAAGACAGCCGGTGTAATGACTAGCATAGAGGCATTCCATCTTAGTCCTCAGGGTTGGCAACGCATTTGCAGTCTTAGGCTTGCAGTCTTGTGAATGCGAATGTCTATGGGTCACAGTTTCCACTGACCAACAGGTGGCCTGTGTGCTCGTTTGCCTTCTCTATGCCATAAAAAAAAGGTTGTCATAATTACGTCCATGTTTTATGGCATGAGGGAAACGAATAAAAACAAACCCACCATACGTTTCTACACACAACATATAAAATCTAGATAAATGGTTCTTCGGACAGACTGTCATCTATGGGGTGTTAAAGACACATTATTAAGTAACTGCGTAAACCAATAAGATACCATTAAGCTCGTCCTCATCTTGAACGGTGTTCCGATGGGTTGGTGTCGTGCCTCATATCCTTGGCGATGAAATTCTGGGGTATTAGTAAAAAGGATAAGTCTCCTGAAGATGAAGTGAGAAAGGGTTTAAGTCTAGTATACTCCGTTTATGCATATACCCTTTTTATTACGAGGTAAGTCGACAAATAAACGTAATTTGAAATCGCCAAAGATTGTTAAAATCCCTTACATGTTTCCAGCGCGCGCCTTTGCCTGCCTATCCGCGTTCGTGCCAAGATTCCTCCACAAGTTCTTCCTGAAGGACAACAGTGAAGTAATAAAGGAATACCTAGCGAAGTTCTGGCAAATGGTCGCGTTCCACGAGCCTGAGCTAACGACGCATCTCTATGAGATCAACTTTGAACCCAACCTGTTCGCCATACCTTGGTTCCTTACCATGTTTTCACGTGAGTTTTTGTTATAAGTACATTTCAGCCATGACCCTTAATTTGTTTTCGAAGGGAAGGTGTCTTAAAGTGGTACCTATTATTTTATCGAGAATTTTCATTTCGTCGAAAGACATTTCTCGCCGCACGAGTATTTTTTTGCTAGATACAACCTCTAACCTAACCTTACCTACGTAATAAATGTCTAAGATATCCTGAAAACGTTTTGCTTTTAGCAGGAAATATTGTTCGATGAAATGATACAATCGATGAAGTGTAAATCGTTAAAATTACGGATTACCGTCTTAAAGACGTATTGAATAAAAAACATCTGCGCCAAATCGATATAAACAACAGATTAATACAACTGAAATTCAATCTCGTATAAGGGGTTTATTTAAATTGGGTTTAGATTTATTTAAGTGGACTTAACTACACTCAAAGACAGCAATCCTTAACTTGTTTGTATATGGTGTTTGTTTTGCAGACGTATTTCCTCTTCACAAGATCCTACACCTGTGGGATGCGTTTCTGGTGGAAGGTCCTTCTCTCCCTCTTTTTATGGGAGTAGGGATCCTCCGTCAGCTGCGGGATACCCTGTTAGAGTCGGGGTTCAACGAGTGCATTCTGCTGTTCTCTGACTTGCCGGAGGTCGATATAGGGGAATGTGTTAAGGTAAAGTAAACTTTATTACAGTGGCTCAAGAGTTGCTTAATGTCTTAATTTAGATTTTAAAAAATGGATTCTCACGAATGCTTGGTCAGTAGTTTTGTATTTTTATTGCAAATAAAAAAATAACGAACGCAATTTTCTTACGCGTGGCAAGTTACAATGAATCAGTAAAGTAGAGTGTAATGTATTATGTTTCATTAATTCAATAGATTATATTATTTAAAGAGTTCATTTTGTTTCTAGGAGTCGATCGAAATGTGCCGTAGCTCGCCTCGGAGTATAACATACAGAAGGTTCACGCAAGATGCTGAAGTTACAGATCCGATGGTAAATCCTGTTGCATAAACAACAATCCTGTCCCTTTTAAAATAGGCTGTATATTAGTTGGGAGCTTAGTAAATTGTAGCCTAACCAACGATAAAATTGGTATTTTTTTTGTGGGTGGTTGTCAAATTTTATAAGTCATATTTGTAGTGCTGTGGGAAAAACACGAGTGTTTCTAATTATGTGACAACCTATGTATGTACAGTAAACAGCATAAATAAGTGATAATTTAAGTACCTTGTCGCTTTCAATCGTTTCACAATTTTGTATGACGATTCGAACACTACGTTAAAATGACAAGTTACATAAATTGAACATCAATTGTGTAATGAAAGTTTATTCATAGTGTGCAAATACAACCCCGAAACATTATTATTATACACTAGCTGTTGCGCGCAACTCCGTCCGCGCAGAAAAATAAAACATAGCCACCACCATACCACCATAGGGATATTATAGCATTCTAATGGTGGAATTTTTAAAATCAGTCCAGTCGTTTTTTAGGTAATTCGTTACCTAACCTAACCTAACCTTTAGGGTTCTACACTATGGTACTGAAATAAATCCTGCAATACTTATGTGAAATTGGGTTGGCAAATGAAACGGTTGGGAAACAATACATTTGACAAACATATTTTGCCGATTCAAAGGTAACCCGTTACAAACATACAAAAATACAAAATCTTTCCTCTTAATAATGTGAGTGTAGATTAATATTATAAAATATTTTTATTTTCGACAGGATGCTGTAGAAATACCCATAGATGTGCTTTGCGCGGAATGCTGCCCCAGAATCAGCCTGTCCGACTTATTCTCCTTGATTTGTCAGGATAAGTGCTGTGTCGTTGACATAAGATCTAATTTATTGTGAGTATTGTCACTGATATTACGTATCATGATAGCGCTTACTCCTACAAAAAAAAACTAATGTGGTTTTCCGGTGTGTAAGGCAAGAAAAAAATCCATGTACATTGCCAACTGAAATGCTTTTTTTTTATAGAACAATTATCCAATGTCACGTGTGTGCGTTTATTTTTTACATGCTATGAAAAAGCCACGTCCAAATCGACAAAATGTATAGTTTTCTGGTACACGGACAATCAGGCATACCCAACTTTTTGAGGGTTAGTATCATGTCGTCTAAAACGCAACTGGTCTACGTCAGTAAGGGGTCTAAAAAGCAACTCGTCCTAAACACGTCATCATGCACGACATCGAGCCGTCCAAATTGGAAATGGTCTATTTAGCAAGTGGACTATAACTAAACTAAACTAAGCTTAGCTTAGCTGGTTACCAGCAGCTGGTCTAGGTAGCATTAAGTCTTCAATAATTACAAGAGGCCCGATCTGCAGTTCATAACACAGACACACACAAAATAGAGGTTTGTTAGGTAGCGATGCCCGAAGGGCAAACCGCCCAGAAACAGGAGCCCCGCATAGCGGGTATCCGTCAACTTTTTGTATAAGAGAGGCATTTTGAAAATAGATAGGGCAGTTGCGAACTTAGACCACCTGGTACATAAGACCAGCTGCGTTTTAGACCACTTGCTACTTAGACCATATACGTTTTAGACCACTTGCTACATAAGACCATCTGCGTTTTAAACCACTTGCTACTTAGACCAGCTGCGTTTTAGACCACTTGCTGCTTAGACCAGCTGCGTCTTAGACCAGGTGATACTAACCCCTTTTTGACACTTTACATGTTTTACGCCTTCTCGTCCTAAAGATAAAATTGTTATCCAAACTTTACACCCCGTATAAATAAGAGATGCACAATCTGCAGAACAAAAAAAACATACCCTTAAGCAGTTTACTTGTTCAAAATCAAATCATTACTGCATGAAATATGTAAAATATAAAAATATATTAAATGAATAATCCCCCCCCCCCCCCCCCCCCCAAGACCCCCAAACCCCCCCTTGAGACCATGGGCGTAGCGTCACGTCCGAAACGTCGAGGTAATAATTAATTTTAGTAATTAATTATATATCTCTTAACGCGATTAAGTCCCGTGTAGTAATAATAATGAATCAAAATCGTGTGAGTTTAAATCAGTATAATGTCAGTGTTTACTTAAATTAAGTTTTTAACTACTTTTTCCGATGTTTATATTCATAAAAGTATTACAATGACAGTTAATCTATACATATTAAAGAAGTCACTGACTGCTCGATTAACGCACAGCCGAAACCGCTGGACCTAGGGGACGAAGTTCGGAGGGAATATTCCCAGGACATCCTAGGGGTGCACAGGAAGGGACTTTTGAAAATTAATTCCTTAAGGGATTGGAGGAGTAGCGGGAATCTATATACTCGTAGGAAGTCGCTGGCGTTTTTAGTATTTCATAAATATTGTAGGTACGAGAAAAGTTGCATCGAAGGCAGCATCAACATCCCCTACAGTGGAGTCCACCTGGGTCAGCACGAGCTGCAGTCCCTCGGTCTTCACAACCACAAGGTGCTCTCTGAAGCGGTCAAACTGAAGAAAACCGTCGCCGTAGCTTCCGCTGAGGACGAGACTGCTCAGCTGGTAAGTCAATACGCTATTAGTTGTACAGTCAGGTCCAATAATATGAACACAGTAATGCTCTGGTCCCACCAAGGGCGAGGAAGCGATTAGCTACCGGCGATTTTCTCGCCCAAGAAACGAACTAAAGATAAAGATCCCCTATTAGTAAAAGAGACACGTAAAAGTAAAAAGTAAATTAAAGTAAAGTACGTATATTAAGACTACGCCGAGCGTCCAGTGGCGCCCTCATCACCATTATTGTGTTTTCTAATAAACTAAAGTATTGTCTTGAAATCGATGGATGTGTTTTTGTTGTATAAATTAATACACAATTTATAGGGTATATGACTCAACTTAATAACTATTGGACTATGAGTGAGTAACTTAACTTAAAAAAGTGGCCACCTTCTCCCGTTAACTTGACGACGTGAAGGTTAAAGGTTATTAAACGTTGTCTTATATGCTATACAATGTGTTTTCATTTGTACAACATAAATACATCCTTCGATTTCAAGACATTACTTTAGTTTATTAGAAAACAAAATAATCGTCATGAGGGCGCCACTGGACGCTCGGCGTAGTCTTAATAGATGATCGCGGGCTGTTCACACTGCCAGCGAGAGCTCTTAATTTATACACGAACTTCCCTATGTATAATATTAGTGGGCTGACGGTATATTGTTGTTACAGTTTAGCGACTACTTAGTAAAGTGCGGCGTCCCGCGCGTCTGCATCCTGCACGGGGGCACCGCCGCGCTCCACACACACGTGCCTTCGCTGTTCACCGTGCCACCCAAGCGGAACGGGCAGAAATAAACACTATACAAGAGTGATACGGTTCAAAGTAACTTGTGAATTATACTGGCGGTTACGTTTTTTAAGAGTATCTCAGAAAACCTTAATTTTAGATATTCGGATCAAATAATGTGAGATCATGGTTTCGGAGCTTTATTGTTAAGATTTGTTACGGTTGAGATTAGTAGTGAGGGTGTTGAGCTTTGTACCAATTAATCAAAACGAGGAAAACGAGTTGGAAACAATTTTGTTTGAAACATGTAATGATAAAATTTGCGTTGTTAGTAAGTAAGTTTTTGATTCGCATTTTATTATATTTGAAGTATATTAAAACACACATCACTTCTATGCATTACGATTCCTTTTATGGAGATTCTAGTCGCAATAGAAATTTAAAAAAACTCTAGTTTTAATTGAGTTGTTCTAGAAGATATGGATTCGAACAATGAGACGTAGCGAGACGAGATATTACTTTAGTCTGAGACCTTGTGATGCGGTACGAGTGTTTAGCATTCATCAACATCATGCTGGCTATTTTTTTTTGCTGGATATAGCGTTTCCCCAAAGATGTAGACCAGGTATTATTCTTATAAAAAGTATTAAAAAAAAAAATACCCTTCTTAACCTAGCGATCTGATAAACTCTCTATTAGAACACGATTCAAACCAGCCATTGAGGATTTCCTATGGCCACTTTCCGTCTCCAGCATCATACTCTCCGTCCACTGCGATCCATTGATAGGGTCCATGAATACGATCAAGTTGACTTTAGTATATTAAAATCCATTAATAGAGTCGAGTGGGCTTTAAAGTACACTTGAATCCATTTGGAGTTATTTACTCTTTAAAACGCTGGGATCCATCAATGGATTTAATTATACTATGAAGTCAAAAATCCATGAATGGATTCTATTGAACATTTTATATACAATGCAATGCATCAATGGATACAATGTCTACGAGTATCCATTAATTAATGGATCCACGTGTATTAAAAGTTTAATAAAATCCGTTCTTGGATAGTTCATATGCAGAGTAGTGTAGTAAGATCCATTTAACGATCGAAGTGTAATTAAAAGTGCAACAAAATAAATACTCCTTCTGGGTCAGTCGGGTAAAAATGACAATCCAGTCTTAGAAATTGACCCGTCTATTTTAATATTTTATAAAAAGTCATCATTCAATATTTAAAAATGCGGTATCGGTATAGGAAAGTAAGGTTTAAGCTCTACGGTTCCCACAGACTATCAAATTCCGCCGCCAGACAAAACCCTACAATCGTCTAAGAAATGTATAAAACCTCAAGGGAAAACCTGAAAGTCCTTGATATAACAGAAATTTAAATAGAAATAGAAAGGTGTTTTAGACGAGCATCACGAGCACAAGAAAAAAAAACAAAGTTAAACATAATAAAAAAACCTGTCAAGTGCGAGTCGGATTCGCGCACTGAGTGTTCCGTATTTAAGATAATATGGTTGGAATACGCATTTTGTTCATTTAGATTCCTACATTTTAATTCTTTTCAAATTTTCGGGAAAAAAATTCAAATTGTTTTTACTGAAATGCTGTGACGTTCAGACAGAAAGACACCGAAGTCTCACCATAAGTGTTCCTTTTTTCCATTTTGTTACGAAACCCTCAAAAGAGTGGCAGAATTGAAATCAAAATTAAACAATATACTTAGATAATATACGATGATCTGCCTGGCTAATATCGACCGACGGACTGTTAGTCTGTTGTGCCCTCTAGAGCGATACAGTGCGACACAAAAGACTAGAAATTAAATGAGGGCGCCACTTTCTACGTAACTGTCACATTTTTGACGTAAAATGCAACAATTTATAGTATGTTTTTTTTTAATTCCATTTTATTTTATTTCTACTCTTTTTTTGTCGCACTATACACACCACGGAAGATTTGCATCTCTGAATAACCTACCCTTCAAGAAAGTTGTAGCCGTGCGCGATATACCTTTGTTTGAAGGTGAACTACTGTTTTTTTACTGTGGTTTTAGTCTAGTCAGACACTATTTTCGCGAATTCAAATACGTTCTAAAAATGCTCTAAGTTTGGGATATTAGGTACTTCTACTTAAGTAATACGCTAAACTAACATATTCATATTACATACTCCGCATTTGTCATTTAACCATGTTTAATTGGGTCCTGACTAATAGTTTGAATCTGGTTTAAAGCTTACGTCTAAATCGTGCATCTTTAGTTGTAATCACAGAGCTCGGTAACCTTGTTCGCACGGTTCTCTGTAGATCTATCAGATACTGTAAAAAAATTTTTTTTTGATTTTAGTATTGTACCTGTTTTCAAGAAAGTAAATGCTAAAGATTTGTTATTATGATTTTTATAATATTTATGATATCAGTGGAAATACTGGAAATACCTACCTAGTAGTTAGTTTTAAGAAAAGTACGTTAGGAGTATTTAAATTGAGATTATATACACAACATTAAATGTTCATATAACTTATATCTTAACAACAACGTAATTAGTATTTAAGTTTATTTAGGGCAAAAATTAATAAATCTTATTAAATTTACGTTAGAATGGTTTTCTTTCAGTCCCGCGGTACTAAGTTTATTGGCTATTAAGGGTTGGTATTGGCAAAGTGCGGGTAGTCCCCTGGCGGGCGGCGTCACGTTTTACCCCCTATCAAGTTATGAATGAGCCTCGTAGAGGGGAGGGGGGGGCGGGGGCCGCGCGCGCTCACTCGCCGGCCGGACGACGCCGAGAGCGCATGTACCACTCGCTACCCGGATGCTCGCCGAAACATTCCTCGCGTGCAGTGAAACTTCATAAAAGTTATTTTATTGCAAAAACAAATGGCCATCGATAGTGAAACGTAAACTTGTGATGGTGCACAGTGCTCTGTGAGGATACATCCGTGTGACAGTACACCGGGCGTAGTTTACATTCTTTCCTGAGTCGCTCCGGAGAGACTGTGACCGGTGACTTGTTGTGAGGACCGTCTGAGGCCGGCTCCGGGCCGGGCCCCGCGATGGAGCTCTCCATCGACTTCGATATCTCCAACGACCTTAAGGACGTCTGGGATGCGGACATCGACCCGGTGAGTCGACCTTGTTATCGCACATAATCGCGCAGAGGTGAAATCGTGGAACGATGCATTCGGCGAAAGAATGCACCGCATCAGCGAGTGGATCTGTGAAAGTGGAGAGGGGAGTCGCAGCTGATAACGGTCGCGACAAATAGAGCAGCCGGCCTTGTTTTGCAATCAACTCCGGTACCTGCAAGAAAATAAATGCTTCGACACTGACTCACGCCCGATCGTTTGTAAATAGGGTAACAATCGCTTTAATTCAATGAAATTCCGAATGCGAAACTTTCCTGATTTGTTTAACGATTCGGTTTCGCCCGTGTTTAAAGTTTGGTGTAAATTAATCTGTTCTGTAGTTGTCGCTACGGGTATTATCAACGCTGATAATAATATTTAGTGAGGTAGGCGCTATACAGCTCATTATAATAATGCCGTGCGCTGATAAACAATACGAGCTAGGTTTATATTTATTGGTACTTAATCAATAGTTTTGTTAACCATTGTTTTGCTGTGGCAGGGTATCTTGGAGTAGGTTCTTATTTACCGTATCCGGTAAAAGACCTTAAGTTTAAAAGTCCCCCACTATGCTAAATTAAGAAATGTACTATTAGCAAAATGGAACCCTGACTACTCATAGAACTGTGTCACAGTGACGATTATGATTCTACTCGTAAGAAGTGTCAAACAAATTGAGTTATAATGTCACAGTGACACCGATCTATGGCGGGTCAAAAATTAGCAGATATTGATTTCTTGAAGGTGATATATATCTTCGGGTGCACAATCAATAAAACAAAAACATTTTTATGCCCGGAAAACCCAGCGAATACAGTGACGTCAATGCATGCTGGACGCTATATTAAAGTTTTGCTTCCGAGAATCCCCGTTTAAAAACAAACTATTTTTTCCGATAAGACTTTACGCTTATATATTTATAATTATAACTTAACAATACCCAGGTTTCGGTGGGACTATATAATACCTACAACAGTGTTTCTTCTGCGACCAATAGTTAACGACCCTTATGTTTTAATTGCACTATTTTTGATACCGGCTACCATTTAACCAGATACTGTTTAAACCTAATAGGTTATAACTAGGGACTCCTTAATAGGGAAATCCTTACCATTTCTGATACAGAAGCTTCTTTAAGAAAACATTAATCTGTTTTTATGGCCCTAGTAGGTACATGTATTGCTATCGCAGTTAACGGAAAACCCATATCGTTTTACGATAAACACCTATCAATGGATTTACCGAACATCTACTTAAGTAGGAAGAATATTTAGATACGTAGGTAGGTAGTTTATCGCGCTTAACGTTACGCTGGTTTGCTATCGGTAAAAAAGCTTCTCTAGCTGATTAAGAAGAACATAACATAGGTACACCTGCTAGTGTATAAATCAACTAGGTATACACTATAAATGTTGTCGTTATACATAGCTCTACAGCCATTAAAGCCGTGTCTGATCTCATGCATAAACTATACAATACGAGGATCGACACGCACAATACCATTTGTAACGAAGCAGAGATAGTTGCAGCCAGCGGCAACGCCGGCAACTCACGGCATCATTGAAAACAATATGACACTCACTTAAGATCATACGATTATTTTTTATGTAAGAAGACAGCAAGACTTCTTATGAAGCTACTGTTTCGATTAGTTTGTTGCAAAAGAGTTTCGATAAGCCAATGTATTTCTTTTAACTTACTTGGATATGACAAGGAATCACTAAACTAGAAATTATCAAATTAGGTAGTTTTTTTTTAATTGAATTTTGTACGATTTTATTTCCTTTTATTCTGTCCGTAACATTATAATTTCGAAATAAGTCTCATACCTTTCAAAGACTAACCACTGGTCTAACTGTTTGTTACGAAGGAGCGAATTAAAAAACGTCTGACCATTGAACCTTTACAGGTGGCACAAAAAATTAAAAGGGGATCCGAACAAAATATACGTCTTATAACCTACGCAATACTTCGATGCAACACCGGTAAACATTTTTTTGTTGTTGATCGGTGCTAGTTTTTTTGCCTGTTCATTATCAATCACTCTTGGCTGAGCAAGTATTAAAAATGTTCCATGTTAATATGTTTGGAATATCTTAGGAGTTAGACCGACTTGGATGGCTATTAATCTTTATAATCATACGTGTGAGGATACTCTCCAATAGGCTCGTATTCTCGCAACGCTTGGCTGATTTTTATAGGTGCTGTAGTTTTTATCATATTTGTAATAGAGCATGATTGTTTCACCTCAGGGACCAAATAACCCTCTGTTAGCAAGCAAACAATTTTTAAAACATGGCACCTACCATTCTAGCACAAGTGAAGAGAGAGAGAGATATGTATGTTCGAACTTTGCATCCCGGAGTGGGTGAGCCACCTGTTGCTCTTGGATCTGAGCGCTATGTTCCTGTAGACATTGGGACTAAACATCTTTTGTTTTAAGATGTTCCCACCAACTTAAATTCAAATCTCCTCTTTTAGGAGGTCATTGAGACCTCAGCCCAGGCACCTGTAACTTGTTTTCCCTGCTATGCGGTGACGTCACGGTTGGCGGTTAATGGTAGACAACCGGCTACGTAACGAAGGCGTTTGGCGTGCTGTGATTTGTTCTCGCGGCAGTGTTATTTCTTTTGGTCAGGTTGGCTGGGCGTATTTCTTATGGTTACACCGTACGGTATACCGTGGTGCGACGACCTAGTGCGTTGAACTGAGAGGCCCGCGGCACGCGTTTTTTTTTTATTAATATGCTTAAGCTTATAACTGGTCAAGTGATGGGTGGAGAATTGGGAAAACTAAATGGCACTTGTTATATATTTAAATTGGTAAATTATACCTGTTCCGTCTCGGTGTGGCTACATATGACAGATTTCGATACAAAATTAGATTTGTTTAACTTAATTAAATTTCAAAATATAATTATAATCATAGGTATTAAATTGATTTAACTGTAAATACCTACTCAAAGTAGGTGCTGATCTAGTAGCATTGTAACTTTGTAACATCTTTCTCCTGACTTGAAAATTCTCACCTTTGGTTAGTGGATTCTCACACGAGTTAGATAATTAGGGGAGTACTTATATCTAATTAGTCTTAATGAATCATAAACTCGCACACCTTGTAGCATTATGATGGATTTCATTATCGGACCCAACATCTAATGGAACCGGTTGAGCAAGGTTAGCCTGTTTTATTTTGAAAAACAAAAAGCTATATCGATAATTACGCTTGCCGCAAAGGAAAGTACTCAAGCATTGTCTTAACGGAGACTACTTTATGACGGCTAAATAGGTACCCAAGTGTTTAATCTTGCGTATGTTTTAAGACTATTTTTATCCTACGTCCGTTCATTGTGTGCAACGAGTTGTATGCGGTTAGGGTTGCCTAATTTTAAAATTTGACTTGAGTTAGGTATAACGGTCAGTTTATTTAATTTGTTAGGTGTCTTACTTAGCATTAGGTTGTACTTTTACTTTACCGTTTGGGCTGTTTCACTTATACCAATTTATCTACGTAATTAGCTGTAGGTACGCTTTACCTACAAAGTTAGTTAATTTTAACATGGCTTCATAACGAGTTTTCTTATTACGTAATGAATGACTGTCTTTAAATGACTATTTTCGTGTAATAAAGTAATAATATTCCTAACTGTACCTACACTTAGAATTTAGACATGACATGATATTTACGCAAACTAGCGATCCTGAGATGATGACAAGGAGTGTGTAGGTATAAATAGAATTAATGAAAAGTACTACAAATACTTACTTCATTGTTTATAATAAATAAAAATCATAGCATAATGTGAATTTAATGGTTTTCAGGGTTCCGTAGCCAAATGGCAAAAAACGGAACCCTTATAGATTCGTCATGTCTGTCCGTCCGTCTGTCCGTCCGTATGTCACAGCCACTTTATTCCGTAACTATAAGAGCTATACTATGGAAACTTTGTAAGTAGATGTATTCGGTGAACCGCATTAAGATTTTCATACAAAAATAGAAAAAAAAAAATTGGGGTTCCCCATACTTAGAACTGAAACTCAATTATTTTTTTTCATCAAACCCATACGTGTGGGGTATCTATGGATAGGTCTTCAAAAATGATATTGAGGTTTCTAATATATATTTTTTCTAAACTGAATAGTTTGCGCGAGAGACGCTTCCAAAGTGGAAAAATGTGTGTCCCCCCCCCGTAACTTCTAAAATAAGGGAACGATAAATGTAAAAATAATATATGATGTACATTACTATGCAAACTTCCACCGAAAATTGGTTTGAACGAGATCTAATAATTAGTTTTTTTTAATACGTTATAAATCGTAAACCGCATTTTACCTTTCATTCAATCAACTCCAATATAATAAAGAATAAAGAAAAACATTTATTTAGATGTATAGTGGTACGGAACCCTACGTGCGCGAGTCCGACTCGCACTTGGCCGCTTTTTTTAATGTTAGTATAATGTTTGTATAGGTATTAATTGTGTCGGGATTTTAGAGACAGGTATGCAATTATTCAGTATGTTTCGCAACCCATGTGCGTTAAAACTGTAAATCAAAATTGAAACAGATTTCTTCATTTATAATAACTAAAAACTTCACACAAATAGAATAATGACGACGACGACGACGAAAGATTGACGATGCCATATTATACCTAGTGACTTAGATAATCTGATAATGGAGTCTTAAGGTAGCCACGGAAACTTCTGTGTAGACCCAGTGAGATTCGTTATAAGGTGAAAAAAAAGTATGGTAAACAAAAAGAGTTTGTCACAGTACCCTAAGTTTTAGCATTCGTTTAAAAAAACGCCTTAGCATAAGAATCTGATAGCTACCTAATTCTCATACGAGCCGAGTCAAAAATTAACAACAACATACAACAATTTAATGGCAAAAATCAGAATGAGCCATCCACTTCGTTTATAACGTTAAAGGTTGCACTAAGCGCTTATAACATTTCTATAACAGTCAAGGTTTTTTCAAAGAGGGTTGCATAGTAACGGTAAGTGATACGTAATCACCAGCATTCGGCTTCTTATTAGCGCTATTACAGTTAAGGTGCGCGGCAGACATTAACTAACCCATAATAACAGTACTCGGATCGCTTCGGTAAGCGGCCCAGACTATAATGCTTGTAATAAAAAGTTATTTTGTATACGTATTATGAATCACATTACGAGGGAATACCGATCTAAACACACAGCTTTTCCGTATCAAACTCCTAAGTTCACTTCAATGGGAATTATTTAGTTCTTGACCCACTCACAGCCGATTCCAACATCAAGTGTTCTTTTGTTAAGACCTACTTGAGATATAATGACTTATCTGTCTTTCATTTTTCCGCTTCTAGGAGGACCGGGATAAAAAAGGATGTTTAAGTGTAGATATACATTTTAAAGATAAGATTGAATATTAAAATGTTACTTATTTGTTAAAAGTGACGGAGCAGACAAGTAACAACCGAATGAAAAGCCCTGAGTCATGTCTCATGTCTTCTTTATACAAAAGCTTTATTGGCCTGTGCCCAAAATCCACGACGCATGTTGCAGAATAAACTCGCGTCTCATGCAGGCGAATATGGAACTAATACGACGATACGCCTTACACGCATAACAAAGAAATCCTACCGGCTCCTAGCTAGTCGGTCTCTCCCTACGAAGCTTGCGGTCCCGGGTTCGATCCCGGTTTGGACTAATATTTGTGTAATGAATGACCGCAAGTACCTATTTGTTTTGGACGAGAAATCGACATCATTACAATCTTAATTGAAACATAAGGGACTGCTTCAAAATGATTGCCTTATTCCGTTCGGACCCCCACGCCGGTCCCAGTTATAAATTTTATATTTTTAATTGTAATTATCCTCAAGTGATCAGTTATGGTCTTATGTAAATGATCTGACTAAAGCTATATTTTTTTATTTACCTACTTTAAAATGGAGCCACTCCTTGGTATTTGGTCACTAGTTCAGCCCACTCAGGACTAAAAGGCTATCTTATAGCGTATGGTTGTATAAGAGTCGTGTAGCAACAGCCCTAGCGGATTTCTCGCGCGTCGGCATCACAATGGTAATTTAATTTCCTTGCACGAAACATCGCGCCGCACCCGCACCACGGTCCGCGGTCCGCGTTCTACCAGTGGACCCGCGAGCAGTTAGTTCGGTTCTGTAAAGCATCCAGCGGGCCTAGTATGGATGTAACTTGACTTATTTCGAACTATTTAATGCTCTAGAGTAAAAATCCTTTACCCGTGTCTTGGTTATGCTATCGCCCATCACTTTCTCATTGATATACGGGCAATACGGGGCTTTTGATGTTTGACGTGATCTGATTATGGTCAAAGCCGCATTTTTTTGAAGATTGTTAATAAATAAACAGTTATGGTGAACTTAATTACCTAATGATAAATTTTATATTCAGAGAATTGACCGCAATGTATATACAATAGGTAGGTATACACTTTAATGCACTCTGACTCTTCCCCAAAAATAACGTTGACTTTATAAAAACTTTGTTCTTCAGGCAGCCATATTTTACTCGGGTTCGTTTCATAATTTCAAGTTATGCAGGTCAAGATAATGATAACTAAGGTCACGGTGACGGCAAATTTCCTTAAACGGATTTCGATGAAAGCCTATACTTGCATACAATTTAATTGTCATGGCTCATCAAAGCCTTTCTACTCAAAAAATCGCTAGTAACAACTGCCTATAACAAAGAAAGATTAGTCAAGAACCATATACCAGCGTAGAACTTTGTCACAGTTAAGCAATGCCTAAGAAATTATGATAATGGTTTTAATTTCATTGCAACAAGGTTCCGGTCGTACAGTCAATTTATTTATAGGTAAAATTAATGCCTCGTCTAATCTTTAAAGGATTCTGTTGGTGTTGTCTTTCTTTTAAATTCATTTGAAAGATCAAGCCACTTTAGTTTCCGACCAACATTTCCTTTAACATGTTGCACTTTGTCTTAAAAAAAAAGAGTTGTTCTGTTGATTAAGGAATTATGGTTAAGGTCAGTACTAAACAAGCGACGCCCTAGGAAAATACTATTCAATGCCACCTTCCATCTTGGAAAAAAACATGTTTTCTTTAAATAGCTATTACGGACGATGTGTTTCAAAGGGTATTAAGATTAAATTAAATATAACTAGAGCAAATAAACATGTCTACAACCTTGTACCTACCCGTCGTTAGTTAGTGGGCCGCTTCCTCCCCACTTTTAACAAGTGTTTGCTTATAGTTTTTGTACTAGACAACGTTTAAACAATAGACTAATTCAAACTTAAGAGGATTGTAAACGAACGCTTATCGCGCAGCTGTCAAAAGAAATCCATAAAAAGTCAAAGTCAAAGTCAAAGTTCTTTATTCTTCAATTTAGGCATAATATAATGCACCTATGAATGTCAAAAAGCATTACCACCGGTTCGAAAAATAAAACCTTTGCCCCGAGAAGAACCGGCGTAAGAAACTCGGCAAGGTATATATTCTTTTCAAGAAAAAGGTTTACATCATTACATTATAATTATAAATAGTTTACAATATCATAGAAATAGAAATTTAACTCCGGGCGATAAAGTTTCTCACCCCCTAAATTTAAGTGCAATTTCACGCAAAATAAAAGAAAAGAACCCGCTACAACCTATAAGTGCCATTTCAACGATTTTTGAATAATATTTCGAAATTGTTATAAAAATCCGGGTTTGTACGTATCCGTTTTTTTTGTTTCTTTTCAAGGAATATTTTCTTGGAAAGTAAAACGAACGGACCTAGTTTCTCATAATATTTAGGTATCTACAACATATTCAAAAATCGGACTAGGCTTAAGCTAAAAGAAACGTAATCGCATTTCGTATGTTTTTTAGCGTTACAACCCTCTTTAATACCCCAAAAACATCTAAAACTGCAAAATCGTAGTTAGTCGGTGCTCAAGTTAAGTAAACTATTAAGTATAGATTGGTTTAAACCAATTGCGGGCTAGTTACAACTTTGTCCGGCTTTGGGCCGAGACACCGCTAGTTAATTCAATTCGGCCTACAATCTACATCCATGAATAATAAACGCCAGGGCACATGCCCTAGATTATGAAAAAATAGATCCTGTCTTGGCCAACGAGTTTCCGATAGCCGTGACATGATCTTTGCCGACAAGTTTCATATTTTAACGATGACAACATTTGAGGTATGAAGTATTTAAACAGTTGATTTTTATGTAATAAGAATTGTAGGTTAATCATTTTAGAATCGCCTTTGCATACGTCTGTATAAGCATGCAATGTGTATGAATATACAAGTAGATGACGCTCGCAACTAAAATTAATCTTTTACAAGCACCTGGTGGTGACGTGAATTTTGCTTTGATATTTAGGTAGGTAGGTACGTACGAACGGTTTGAATTTAGCGGAAATAGACAAAAAGAATTTAACTAAATTAGGTTTGTTGTGCATTTATATATAAGGAGTCATGTCATGTTTAGATGTAAGTAGGCGTCTCGGGAAGTTTTAGACGTTATATTAAAATCTACACTCGGGCACAGTTTTGTACAAGTAAGTTTTCTAAAACGTTGCCTAATTATTGTTATTCTAAGCATGCTCGTTCGCTGTAACCGCGAGTTAAGTGTTCTAATTCGGTATTTTCAAACCAGACACTGCCTCGGTAACTGAAGGGAACGAACAAAAACAAACAGTCTGAAAGACGATTGTCTGCAGTAGCAAAATGACGTGATGGAGTGGCACTGATTCGAACATTATCCTTTAGATTTCATTACTCTCGTAAGCGTATATGAAGCATATATGTACAGTCTTGTTTGTGAAGTGAAACAATGAGTATATTGCGTAAATATACTTATGGTTGGGTTGCGTCACTCGCAATGTATCGAATGGTATCGTTTCAAAAACAAGATGTTGACACAAGTGCCCGCGTTGACATTGTGGCTTGGATGTGAGGATCTGCACCTAACTCGTGCTTTTGGCACAATTTGAATGTGCTTGTTACAATTTGCCCACAGATCAAGCTGGTTAGCCCAGTGGTGATCAGTGGTCATAAAAGTAATGATGTAAAGTCATATGGTAAATATGATACCGTGAGTATATTTAGGTAGGTACCAACTGAGTCAGAGTAATACTACTTGCATGTAGCAGTCTTGTAGTCTGGCGTATGTTTCTCACAAAACCAAGCGATACCTGTTTTATTCCTTTGAGTGAAGCGTTGGAATTTTAGATATGAGTTTGTTTGAGCAAAGGAAAGATCTTTTGTTTTTGGTTGACTGATTTCAGCCGTTTAAACCAAAGTCTGGATAAAACAGTTTTAAAGTGCATGAGTTCAGTATTTAATTTACTACTCAGACCGCTCTAGACGCTCCGTTACAGATTTTAATCAAACGTTTTACGTTTCGTTTCGCGCGTGAAAGGCGTGCTCGTTTGCATTCCTCTCACCAGCGCGCGCACCGCGAATTTAGAGAGCCGTTTCCACTGAAACAATTGTCATTCTTCATTAGTCTGGCTTGCAGCACTGCCGGTTAATGACATCCACCGAAAAGCGACCTGACTCATTTTTAAATAGTGCTCAAAAATACAGCGGCAAATACATTTCATTAGTCGCACTTTACGTTCATTAGTTACCGACACAACACCTTATCGGCAAGCTGAATACGTTGATTGTAAAAAGTGGCGTTATAGCTTACAAAAAATCGTAGATAAAACCAAGAAATTCGGTTTTTTTGAAAACTAAGTTCGTATTTAGGTCTTTGCACTAAAATGAAAAGCATGGTCTTTGGTATATCTTGCTTGTATTCTAATAAAGTCTCTCCAGCCTAAGCGTTAGAGCAATCTCTTCACGCAGCCAGGAGAAGCCGTAAACCGCACTATTGCTAAAATCACTTTATGGCAGGTTCTCGGATCATGTCTTCATGTCGGTAAAGTTTATGGTTGTAGAACGGCTAGCATGACTTGCAATTCCTCTCGTCGCTCGGTGCGTCTCTTTCGTGCCTTATTTATTTAACAAAAAATAACTTACAAGCTTACATTACAGCTCTAAGCGAAGGCGCTTATAAGAAGATACAGTGTTACTAACAACTAATTACTTTTTTGTTGTTGTCGGAGTGGAAATGCAATTTACGCATCCTCCCAGCCTAGGGGATGGCTGTGCAATGGGAGGTATGACGGACTCTCAAGAGAACTACCATCTAAAACCACTCCGGCGTTTAAACCTCCTGGCCGGTAGTGAGGCGGCTACCTAAGTCAACTACAACTACTTATTACTACAACTGAATTCACCCACTTTAAAATAATTCAAGACTTAAACAAATAATAAAATTAAAAAGCCAAATACAGTTTTTTTTTAAATAACACTTTTTACAAGTAAACCTAAACTGTCGGCGAAAACATCAGCGTCATAGCTCACATCAGACAGACAGAGATATTTACTGGTCAGCGTGCCTGGTGTAAGGTGTGCTAGTCGTTCAGGAACTCTATATCAGTATAATCGTGCACAATACCTAACTGGTACGAGGAAAACGTCTAGTATAAAACCGGCTGTCTGTCATTCAATTGAGAATTAAACATGAAATTGTTTTTGGAACTTGTTTTTCTTCCAATCACTGTGTTGCAACTACACTATTTTGACCTAAAGAAGATTTAATGATAACTAGTTTTTGCTCGCGACTCCATTCGCGTTAAAGTCGTATCGCTATTTCCGCGGCAACTGAACTATTTTAGGGATAAAAACCGTTTGTCCGTCGCCGTGTAAAATGTCTCTGAACCAAATTATACGTCCATCTGTTGAGGGGTTGAACCGTGAATATGTAACAAAGAATCGAACATACTTTTGAATTTGTAATATCAGTAGGATTCATATTTAAGGACTGAAAACGACGAGTGTCGGTATAAACATGTAACTGTAATTAAAGATAGGTTGAATATTGGGACCCCACGTTAAATAGCTACAATGGAAGAACTGAACAACTTATCAGCAACGAATATTCGTTATTAAGCCCAGCGTTTGTTGACGAACGAGATTTGTGGGAGCCGTATTATGGGCACCACATATTTGCCAGTGTAGTATCTTGTTAGAACGCAGAATAGCGGTCACATTTCACAGACTGTGGGCTTTTAGGCGTTGGTGCTCTTAACGCTTGGTCCACATCGCCCGAACGCTTTGAGAAGGAATTATCAAGACAAGAACTTCTTTAGGAGTATAGCGTTCAAAAAAATATTCAGAATGTAATTGAGCTTATATATTATGACTTAAAGATAGCGGTGCTTGATAAGCGGCGGCGGCGGTGTTTCGAACTTGACCGTATTCCGTATTTCCACATTAAGTGTTGTTTGCTCAGCTTTCCTCTAGAACAATATGAATTCAATATAATTATATTTGTAGGTAACACGTGGTTTTCGGTCACGCGGCCCGGGAACATTGTTTTACAATCAAACATCGAGATCAAGTTGTATAACGTTTGCCAGATAAACAAAATAATTATCAAGTTTTTCACATGAGTAATGATCACAGGCTCGTAGCATACTAGCATACCTAGTATTATATTTTGTGTGTATGTAGTTAGCAGCATATACAATATATATACAATACTTGAGCCGCTAATCGGACTAATCGCCATGGTGCTAATGGATGAGCCCAATAATATAAGTAAGCAAACTGACATTTTGCAGCATATCAACATTTAAAAAAAAAAAAAAAGAAATTTATTTAGTAAGTAGGCCGCTCGGGCACTTTTACACGTCATGATACTACCAGCGCTTCCCAAGAGGAGACCACTGCTGAGAAGAAACGCCGCAAGAAACTCAGCAGTCATTCATTTTTTAAACTTATTTCATATTGCATATTGCTTATTTTTTATTAGCCGCTGTCTGCAAAAGGTTATACCTACTATATTAAACAAGCAATGATTTGTTTATATATTTGTAATCACGGTCTCGAAATTTTCAATATATTTAGGCGTTAACGGGGTAGAAAAATCGGTCTGTCAAGTGTGGTCATCTCCGGGAAAAAACATTTTTAACTTCTGGGTACCTACTTTGACATTAACTGCAATGATGGTTTAAAGTACTTAAATGGCGAACTGTGAGCATATCCTTAACTTGTTTGTTTCTTATCTTGAGAACACCTGCTTCTCCTTGTTGGGGCACTTTGAATATCGAAGATCGAAGTTACGTTAACACTTTCCCTTTCTTTTGATTTGGTCACCATTCACCAATGATATATGAAAGGGATAATAGGACATCCGAAGTTCCTAATTAATCGCTTTATAGTAACTATCAGTGCCTCTATTCCACTGCATAAAACCATATTGCCTTTAGTTGAACAAAGCCGCTATTACTGACAAGTAAATAAGAGCTATCATGACGTCGGAAACACGATAACATGCCAAAGGCAATATGCTTTTACCGTGTTAGATAGAGGCCCTGACTGATCTTAACCATACTAATTGACATTGATCGCCAACATTTTCCTTTCTTCTTTAATCGGAATCTGGTACGTTATTACGTAATCGTCATTGTGTCCAGTGAAGTCTGACCCCTGATAACAGGTCTGATAATGGTTGCCTACCTTACAAATAGTGGCTTGACCTATGATTGTAGATTTAACTTGCAACGATAACCTTGGCCTTGAATAAAAATTACCGGCCAAGAAAATATGTTCAAGGTTTTGGTAAAGACTAGATATTATGCTTATACTTCCTAAATCATTAACAAAAAAAACACTTTTGCAATAATAAATGAAGTCGCTTCCAGCGGCCCAACATGAGATGTCATTACCACAAAACCTAAAATTTCTTTAACTAATCGAGAATCGTACCCAAGACCTCTGACTTCATAGCCAAACAGCTTAGAGCTCATCTAGTCGCAAATGACGCGTCCTTTCACCAATAATACTTAGGCTTACATACAAATATTCAATATACAAATTGCAGTGGAGAGGCGCGTCATTTGTACATTTTCAACTTAGACGAGCTCTAACAGTAACCACTTTTCAAACTAGATAGTTCATAAATTAATATACATAAGGATATAGAATAGAACACAAGTTATACAACCACGTAAGCCTTAAGACATTAATGCACCTACATATTAATGCCGACAGTATGCGCGTTTGTAACAAAGACTAGGGTTTTAGAAAAAAAGGTTGACGAGTTGAGAACCCTCTCATAGTATTGAAATCGGTTACAAAACCTTTCCAGCAATAGCTTTGTGAAAAATACCGTGAAGTCGCGATTTGAAAATCGAAATAAAGTTATTATTCTGCTCGGCGCGCTGCATAAGAGTGCATGCAACCGATTATTAACCTGCATATCTGTCGTGCACAATTTAAATGCATGACTCGCTGGCATTACGTAACAATGGTACTGATACCGGTGCCGGTTTGTAATTTGTTAAAAAGTAACTTATCAATTGTAAATATAACTCTGTTGTTCAATTAAAACCGGACCTTTTATCAGCGTCGCAAAAACTATGTAGGAATGTAAACATAATTGTCACTTATCAATTTAGTAGGTGTATAGCCTTTATTACAATATATCTACGGTTCAAGGACTCATTCCGAGCAAACGCAACATTTTTTATTAGATTTGTTGTAAATGTGCCGTTAAAAATATACCCCTTATTTATAAAGATAAAGATAAAGATAAAGATAAAGAGACATTTATTCGCAACAAAACAAAACCACATTACACAGATAAAACAAAATCAAGACACAGAAAAATTGTTACGAAACGGTCCCAACTCAGCATTCGCTAGCCGTAAAGCCAGCACTGGTCTTCCGTTGGAACCGCTTGGTGAAAAAACGGAAAGTGACACATTTAACACAAAACAACGCTAAAAGAAAAACATCAAGGATCAAACACAATAATTTGTTAGAGATTATCTCGAACGTCTCAAATGACCATAAAAATTTATGGCCTGGTAAAGTTGGCAACACAAAGGAAACAGAATCAATAAAATAATACCAAAGATAACTATAGTCTATGGAAACGTAAACAAAGCAAGCATATAGGTTACGCAACAATAACAAAATTATAGACTTTCAATTCAAGAAATAAAATAAATAAATGTTTTATAAACGCACTACCTATAAACCTATTATAGTTAATGTATTCCTTGTCAGTTTCTGTCAAATTCAAATATCACGTTGACATAATTATAAGGTCAAAGTATACTTTTACTATTTTGCGTTTATGAATAACTAGGAGGGTAAAAATACCAAAAAACGCATAAAATTCTAACAAGTCTATTTTCAACTTTTTCCCCAAATATAAATAAAAAAAAGTAAAGGGACTTAGGTATAACATTGGGAATATCCAACCGCAAAAATTCAAACAAGAGACAAAAAATGCTCAGCTAAAACCGGATACACAGCAATAACAACCTCTGTAAGCTCGCGCGTGTTTGCCAAATACATGGAAACCTTACAATAAGACAAAGCCGCATAATCAATAGTCATTATCATATAATATCACCCGGACTCTATTTGTTAATCTATAAACATTACTAGAGGACGCCCGCGACTTCGTACGCGTACAATTAGTTTCCCGCTACTCCCCCTATTTTAACCTTATGGGGTGAACCTCCAAAAATCCTTTCTTAGTGCTCACTTAAATCATGAAAGGAACCCCTGTACCAAATTTCAAGTTTCTAGGTACAGTAGTTCCGGCTGTGCGTCATATAAGTCGGTGAGTCATATATTTATAGATGAAACTCTTGGGGCGAGTTGTTTGATCAATTAGTTAACTGAACTAATGTTAACTCAAAAATTGAATGGAAAATGTGACACATTTGGTTCATATTTAAGAAATGGTTACGATTTTTAACTGAGTATGTTTAACTACTGATCAAACAACGGGCCCTTAGAGCCTAACACCCGTTTTTTATAGACAAGAAGAGTAATTAAGTACTTAATGTCGAAAGGTATATAAAAATCGTTACGTGTAAGTTAAGTCATTATTTTAACTCAAGTAGGTAATTAAATTTCTTGTCTATAAATAGGTACGGGTGATATAATTCGGAGGGAATATTCCTTGGGTGCCTACACTAATCAGAAATTTTCGAAATACGGAGAGCAGCGTGAAACTAATTATGGGTGTACCAAGTCGCGGGTGTCCCCTAGAACAGTATAAAAGTCTTACACCAGTATTTATAGACAATAAAAGTAATTACTTGAGTCATTCTTTACTTTTACTCGAATAATAACTTTTCTTGTCTATAAACACTCGTACGGGTGCGGTGTAAATTGGATTTATTTGAATCTCTACAAAATTTCCCATTGAAATGTCCGGTATCGTTTCACAGAATCGCTTCACCGAATATGTAATGCTAGAGGACGCCTGCGAGCCTGCGACTTCGTATGCGTAGGAAAGTTTCCCGCTTGGGGGGTGAATTTTGAAAAATCCTTTTTTTAGTGCTCACTTACATCATGAAAGGAACCCCTGTACCAAATTTCAAGTTTCTAGTTTCGGCTGTGCGTTGATATCTAAGTCAGTGAGTCAGGTTTGCCTTTTATACAACCTATATAGATTAAAAGAAATACGTTCTCCATTAATTATGTGTATAATTTATAAGTATGACTAGATTATGCACATAGCATTTCAAAACTGCAACAATGTCTCACCAGTCATCACAAATATTTAGTTTAATGATGTTATCCATTCCTACTTGACATTTGCTCAAGACGGGCGTCACAAATCAATCTTTATATTAAACAGCGTTTACAGCGAATTTATTTACAAAAAATAAAAGGTCAACCAAAGTTCAAAGGAATGCGAACAATATGCATGCATCACAAGGATATGCAATAAATAAGCATGCAAAAATATACTTCGGTCGTGTAATAAACAATAAAATCTGAACACATTTAAAGCATCATAGTTAATTGGTACAAAGTACCTACTCATGTAGGTACTTGTAATTTACATTTTTTTATAAAACACATCTTGCTAAATTTTTCATTATTATTTTTAGGGGCTACAATGTCTAGTCTTACTGCATTGCTCTCGATTTCCTACAACATAACAAACTTTTAAAGAAAATCCAAAAATATGTTGGTCGAACAAACATATCTCTACACCCAATTCAAGCGTTCGTCTGAAGTTCGATATAACAAAGTCTTATACGTAGAAAAGAAACCCGAGCGTCGTTAGGGTTGAAATTAAGTTTGACCGAAGATAACAACTTGACTGATCGATTTCTCAGTCCCAAAAACCCGTATCCCTTTATCTTTATCAAAACCCTTGGAGCCGTTTCCGAGGCTCCAATGTATATAATTAACACAAATTTAGCTCACTTAGGACACTGTTGCGACCTAATCGGGTCATTGTTGGGTGACGTGTGTCGACGAGGATGACATGCTCGTACGTAGTTAGGTATTTACTAGAAAGGAAGCCCTAGCATGTGATTACTCCTATGCAGCCATTAGTTGTTGCGTAACTCAAGTTACGGCGATTAGTGCTTACATGATCCCATTCCTCATATTTAAATTGGCTACTAACTTTCGCCTGCAACGCCGCCCGCGTAGTATTAGTTTTTCGCTTTTCCATCAAGAATTGTAAAAAAACATAATGAACAGTACCTTACGTCCGAGCTATAAAATGTCTTTGTAATAAGTTTCACGTCGATCAGTTGAGGCGATCAACTGTGAAAACGAAACAAACAAACAAACAAAAAACACACTTTCAATTATCTTATTTATTGCTAAGGAAGTAGGGGGGTGAATATTTGGGCGTTTCATCCGCCGTCATTGTTGTCTTCAATATATTGACGAAAACAATGATAATTACCAGCAACTTTTGATGTCGAAAGTCAACGGACCCGGGGGTAGTATTAATTCAAATTAAAATCATAAGACAGTTAAAAAGTTTATCTTGAATAATATGCGAAGACAATAATGACGGCGGTTGAAACGCCGAATAATCACCCAGGGATGAAAGTAGCCGCGTAAGATTTAAAATCTTGAATCAATCACATAATACTATTATTTAAAGTTTTAGCGACCAGTATAAGGTAGGCGAAACTTAGTTCTGTGATTTACACATTCACTACTATTTCATGCTATCTTGGTCCTCAGGGATCACGATTAACAATCTTGATACTTCATAATATGTCCGGGACCCCGGGACCCCGGGGCTGCTTTTGTCGCGTGATCAAATTTGGATAAGGCATCCGTCACCTTTCGACAGGTAAATAAGTACGAGAGTGACGGATGCTTTATCCACATTTGACACGCGATATAGACGCAGCCATACTAGGCCCCCAGGGGCTCTATTCAACACGGTAAAACAATATTGTTATGACGTATTATTATGTCATATTGTTTTGAGCTCGGCCGCCATTACTGTCAAGTAAATAAGAGCTATCGTAACGTTGACGATACGATAACACGTCAAAATCACTATAGTATTTATTGTTTTACCGTGTTGAATAGAGGCCGGCCTCGAAAAGAGACTAGTTGGCCTTTTCCATGCCATTATAAAACGAATATATGAAATTAGAACACGCCAGGCGTGTCATTGGCACTGAACATTAAACCGTTCTGCCATAGTATGGATTGTCGAAACCTGTTAGGTTCCAAGCAGGGGTCCATATTGGCTTCGCTAAAGTTTATCACCCGAAATTGATTTTCCTAACGATTTGTACTCCTAATGATCACTGCTCCTAAAAAATGTTTTCCTAAAAATTTCGTTCCTACAATTTATTTTACTATTAACGTAGCTCATAAAACTCATATCTCTTAAAATTTTAAGTGCTAATGTCACTGATGTAACTTTTTGTAAACTCCTATTTTTTTTTTAAATAACATTCTTAATCATATTTTTTTTGGGTCTATATTAATCTGCTCTTTTATAAAAAAAATAACCTCGAAGACGAAAGCGGGAGCGAAGCTCCCGCTTTCGTCTTCTAACCTATCCGCGATCCGAGTCGGTTTTGCCACTAAGTCCCTATTCCCTACTGCCTACGTAATGACGGACCCTTAGGATCTCAGTCACTATTAACTTTAGAGAAAAGTTTTTCAAGTAAAATGTGCTTATTTTAACGTATTCTATGTGGTAGAATTATAAAAAAATAGTGTCAATAAGACATCGCAATGAACAATAGTGTAAAAGATGGTTATGTTGAGAAAATATAGGAAAACAAATAGTAGTATGATCGATGTTTATTGCAACGGACATTATGAAGTTGAATGATTAGGAATTCAGAGCGTTAGGAACAAAGTAGTTATGAGTAGTGATTATTAGGATGTAAATTATTAGGAACAACATTTTCGGATTTCCGATAATCGACATTAAAAATTTAGTTCAACTTTGGCGCACCCTCCAAGCAGTCATATGAATAATGTTTGTAGCACTGCAGTCTATAGCTTCAATCCTTTCGAAGCCTGGAAATTAAAAGGTTTTAAGAGTCAAAATATTACCGTGTGCGTACTCCGTGCTAATAAGCCGTTATCGCTTTATTTGACCGTGCTGGTCCAAAAGCTATCGCATGATAACACCAAGCCGACCGAGCACTGTGTTATGTAACCGGACCCAAATCCGGTTGCACTTTTTGTAATGCATTACAACACTCGCTTAAAACTCCTAAAAGAACGTAAAATGTCGAGGGCAGACCTAAATTATAGCTTCTTTAATATTGAGTCGCCGCATTTACATAAAATTATAGTTTCCGGGCTGATTGACAGTTGACAGTCATGAGGTTTTAATGGCGGCCACTTAAATGTTGAACTGCTAATTTTGTTTTCGAAAAATAGGTAGTGTTGGTAAAATTATTACGTCAGTGATGTCGTGTTGAAATAAATACCAAGAAAAATAGGTTTAAAGTAATATAATGCGTGTATACAAATGCAACTAACGCGTTTAGATCCAATTTATAAGCAAATAATACAGAATTCTGTAATTAAATTCGTACGAAGCGAGTAAATTTTTTATCTATTGAAATATACTTAATAGCTGAGCAATGGAAACTGTTTTCATTGCTCCTGAGTGTAGAGTCACCATATTATGTACATACCCATTTAAACTTAAAAGAACCAGTAGCACAGCGAAGGGACACTATTGTTGTTCACAAAGTACCTATTAACTAGATTATTTATGATCTGTTATTCAAACTAAATATCTAAGGCATTAACGGTAGGTCTATCATGTGCTCCCATTTTAATCTTTGTTAATTACCATTTACATAAGTGTAATGAATGAATGAATGTATGAATGAATGATATTTATTTTCAAAAGTAAGTCACAGTACACATTGCATCTTATGTCAAAGTACAAGAAATTACATTGGAATCGTCAAAAATACTGTCGCTGTGTGTGTCTAATTAATTAATTATACTGTCACCTACATGAGTTTTTAGTCGTGTAAGGTGACCGTGACATTAGTGTACGACATTGAACTTGATTGCCTCCCTTTACGTTAGCTAACAGGTATACAGCGCAAATATACACTTTTAGCCAAAATAACGGGTTACTTTGTAAATCATTTCAGTCTGTTATTTTTGCTTGTCAGACTTGGTACTAAGCTAGCGTTGGCAAAAAATAGCCGTGGCATTTAAACTGGTATTTAAATAGCGGCATTTAAATTTATCTACTATCTAAAATACTAAATCAATAAACAAGGCTAGTTCCATATTTATTGTAAAATTATCGTGTTTTAACCTACACACGACAGGAGTACTTCCGATATAAGAAATATTTGTCATTGTAGTTAATATAATTATATTATTTTTTAATAGTAATAATCGTATATTTATTTCAGACAAGGTCCATTACAAAATTAAACACGAAGGTTTTTTGGACGGTTTTCTTCCCCTTTCACGTTGAAAAAAACCAACGGATGACGTCATATTTATCATATTTTGGAGGCCGAAAGTTAAACAAGTCTATTTTTTCCCGCAAGTTTAGCTTACTTCTCTGGTGTTCATTGATGAACGCGCGATGCACCAACGAATTCATTATTTATTTATTGTGTGTCATTATGTGTTTATTTTTTATTTATTGTAGTGATCTTTCGGTTCTCACCAACTATTTTTTTACAAGATTGATTTAAACAAAAAAAAAACAAGAGGCGCCATTACATCATACAAATAAAACCTTATAGTATTGCTATAAAATGATAAAACTTAATTTAAGATTTCGAAGTTAAGTCGTTATTACACAACAATACATAAGGTACACTCAACCGAATTGATTTCACGGCCACCATGGCAAAGTCAAAGTCATGTAATTCTCACATCGTAAGAAGTCTCTTACAATTTGTTTCAATACGTTACTATGACTAACATAAAATAGGCATTACAATCCAGAGTGATTTCAGGAGTTACTTATCCATGTCAAAAATACATTAATACTAACACTTTTTAGGGTTCCGTAGCCAAATGGCAAAAAACGGAACCCTTATAGATTCGTCATGTCTGTCCGTCCGTCTGTCCGTCCGTATGTCACAGCCACTTTATTCCGTAACTATAAGAGCTATACTATGGAAACTTTGTAAGTAGATGTATTCGGTGAACCGCATTAAGATTTTCATACAAAAATAGAAAAAAAACAATACATTTTTGGGGTTCCCGATACTTAGAACTGAAACTCAATATTTTTTTCATCAAACCGATACGTGTGGGGTATCTTTGGATAGGACTTCAAAAATGATATTGAGGTTTCTAATATATATTTTTTCTAAACTGAATAGTTTGCGCGAGAGACGCTTCCAAAGTGGAAAAATGTGTGTCCCCCCCCCCGTAACTTCTAAAATTAGGGAATGATAAATATAAAAATAATATATGATGTACATTACTATGCAAACTTCCACCGAAAATTGGTTTGAACGAGATTTAATAATTAGTTTTTTTTTAATACGTTATAAATCGTAAACCGCATTTTACCTTTCATTCAATCAACTCCAATATAATAAAGAATAAAGAAAAACATTTATTTAGATGTATAGTGGTACGGAACCCTACGTGCGCGAGTCCGACTCGCACTTGGCCGCTTTTTTTTTAAATGTTTAATGTGTCAGATTTCAAATGTCCAATGTCAAATGTCAACATTCAGAGTCTGGAGCCACGCGATCGCACTGGGTTTTAGGTGCAGCAGGTCCTCTGGGGGTCGTGGGACTCCTGGGTAAGAGTTTATCGGGCACCGTTGGATGATGGGCTCCATAGTTTGGTTCTTTTCGCCGCACTCCGCACAGAGCAGACTCCTTCCACCCCCACTTGTGCAGGAGGTAATTGCAGCGGCCACACTATGACTTAGTTCTATACTGAACTAGGATTCAAATTGATACTATGTTTTAGAGATAACTGGTTTTACTAATTATCTCTAAGACATAGTACGGTCAGCTGCAGAGAAATGTAACCCCCTTTGCAAGGCAACTTGTATGCAGGGGGGGTTAGTTTTCTCTGCAGCTGACTGTACTCGTATAGCTTGTAATTTAAGAACGTACTAAAGGGCCGTCTATAGATATCTGCTAAGCAACAAGGATTCTCATATCCTCATAATATTATTATTGAAATAAGGAAAACTCGATTTTCCTGTTTTGGTTAGGTAACTTGTTGAAGCGGTCTCGAAAAGTTCGTACTTCTAGGTTTTAAATCAGATTTTAAGATTGAATCTTAAAAACGTTACAATTTTTTTTTAGGTAGGTAATTCTTGTCTGTCGGTTATACTTGAACTTAATGTTCACAAAAATACATAAAATGTTATCTAATTTACTGAACGAGTTATGTTTTCACTGAAACTCTTAGACCAAGGGACACTTTTAAAATGATTTTCGTCACCAGAAAATATAATAATATTACAAGGAAAATGGTCACGACCATCAGCAAACATGTTTACGAGCGTATGTCCTGCATATTATCGCATTCAAGGCATAATAATATTTCATATAAGTAAAACTCCATTATTCCTGCTTCCAAGAAGCGTATGAGACTAAAACAAGAGTTTTCTTACATACACCTAAAGCCACGACTAAGAGGTCTTTGAGAAGTGAGCAATTTATCTTCCTTTGGCGTTTTAGCTTACAAACAGCTTTTATGGTAAAAAAACAGATGGAATTGCCAATTGCCACTCACCTTTTAATAATTAAAGTAAAGCATTTGAATGGTTACGGTTGACTTTGGACACTACAGATATTTTGCATTTATTAAGTCGAAATTGATTCCAAATAACAAGCTTAGCATTTATCCGTGCTCTCATGACCAATCGTAACGCGCATCGATAAAGTTTACGTAAGTTCGGCCGGCGACAGCGAGTACCGAGTGCCGACACACGTGCGGCCTTATCGCCGTGTGATCGGTTCGACACGTTTCCCTAGAACTGGAATTACTCGATATTTCTATACAACTACCACATTTAATCAGCGAATAGTATTAACGTGCAAAAACTGAAAAAAAACCATGCAAATGGCGCATTGGAATTCTTGTAAGTTTTTCTTTACACGTGTTAGCTGTTCAAGGCTAAGCTGTAACCCTTGAAGGTCAAGTTTTATTATACGTCTACCTGAGGTCTACCATAATAACAACTAGGCTTGTTGCTACAGGCCCAAACAAAGTTTTAATAAGCACAGTTTTACACCTGGCCCAGCTCGTCAAAAACAAGTATTTTCCGACTGGAGCCACACAACCAGCTACCAGGAAGGCAGGAGTCGTGACGAGAGTCGTTAGCCGAGATTTTCCAGAAGTTACCGGTAACAGAGCGATTATAGTTTACTTCGCGTCGTGCCACCTATTGTCGTTTATTGCTTATATCCGGTGTGACCGATTGCCCGATAGTATTTTACACGTGCATTATGTGGCTGCAAGGAATTTCTTCAGGCATATTTGACACGACAAGGTTGAAAACTCGACTCTTTGATTTAATCAAAATATTTCTTTCTATAATTTGATTGACCTTAAAAGTCAGCGGATTATCATTCCGAACACGAGTGCTTAGTCTGATTCATTATGTATCTACAAAATTTGGTTTGTGTATTTTAATCATAGTCAGGATTTTGGGATTTCCCATTGGCAGTAGTCTTTTTTGTGTCTCAATCAGTCAACCCGAGAATAACCGAATGACGTCGCCAATGTAGTGCGCTTGTCATCCAGTAGGTGCGGTGCATGTTTACTGCATTAATGTTAGCGCTAAATCCCGGCAGTGGAAAGAAAATTACGGGAAATGCTTGAGTGGACACCAGATATGTCCGCTAGACCCTTCACAGTGGGCTAGTCAGAACTAGGCGGTAATCCGTCGAGAACACAATAAGCGGTTGATTGTTAGGAAACAAATAACAAGCGACGCTATCGTAAGTGTGTTAATGAAAAGGACTTGTGTAGGTTTTGCACTTATATTATCTTCATTTATATAGTTATATTTATATAGTCTTGGAATTATAATGACTGATAATGGAAAAACAAAGTATTGTTTTAAAACTTTTCTAACTAACATAGGTATTCAGAATATTCCTAACACCGACAACCAACTTCAAGAGATCATTTCAATTTCAAATACTCGTTGCAATAGAGCTTTTATAGAAGGAAGCTAGAAAAATAATTGTAAAACTTATAACATATTTCACCAATTCTAATTATAAACATTCATATAATCCATATCACCTAGTAATCCAAAAGAGAAACCGAACATAGCCATGAAATGTTTGAAATGATCGAGGCGTTCCGCGCGGCCGCGCCGGAGCATGTAACGCTGCAGTTTAGTGAATCATAACATAACTGAATTATGTGTACGTCCGCACTAACGAGACCGAGCCATTGTCCGCTCGAACAAGTGATCACGGAGGCAGTGCCTCAATATCGCTTCAAACGGTGGAAGATGGGTCCATTGAGTCGCATTTCCTAGATAAGTAAAATAACATGAAATGTGCTATTTTCACTTAATAATAGTACCTAAGTATAATAGCTAACAAACATCTCATGAAAATTTGACATTATGGAAGAAATGGTTTTGATCGTTAGTTATAAGAACGTAGATAATTTAAAGTGATAAATGATTGCATCCTGCGAAGATGGTCTATTTAAGCCGTCAAAAATTACAAGTACAGTGCGCAAGCGAAGGTGCTTCGCGTTTGAACTTGTCTCTCACTCGCTCTCATACGCACTTATTAAAAGCGAGTGAGAGAGAAGTACAAACCCGAAGGACCTTCTACGTGCTCACAGACCAATGTCACTATTTAGCGCAAATTAGAGCGACGAAAAAATTAACACTAGGCTATTCCAACTGTACTCCTCAGTAGATAATAATCAATCCAATATTACCTCGCGTTTCATAATCCGTCAAGCGGTTTAGTTTACAGAAGTCACAACGATGGTTACATACATACAACCACACCCACACACACACACACACACACACACACACACACACACATTACCCACCGTCTTGATCTGTCGGGTAAACATTGGACTTCTTGTTCTATCACAGAAATAGGTGAAAGAAAGACCGTAGTCAACTTTTGCGATTTTATATAATTACTAGTGTAATCGGCGTTTTTCAGTTTTAGAATTGTTAATGAAAATGGCTCAAACCCGTCGGGCGTCGGTGCCAATGGCATCATGGCCGCATGAAAAACTAATCTAATGGGCTAATCATCAAATATGTATGTATTGAACCTTGTTCCTGTAAGGAACAATTTTTTTTCTTAACGTTATCCGTATCAAAGCAATAGGTTATACAATAGCCATGTTTTATTGAATAAGTGGCACTTGCGCCTGGCTCACTGTAGAATATCTGAGTTTGCCCTTCACACGCTACTTTGTGCTAAATTTCCTTATACACAATCTTCCAGCGAATAACATCATTAAAATTATACGCGTTCAGATTAAATTCCTGTGTAGTCGTGTGGCTTATGACCTTACCTGCTTAGACATCGTTTGTTTGCTGGTTGGATATTTAACCTCAAATATATACGCTCTATTTATATATATACCCTTACGAAGAGTATTCACGTCATCTATTCCTCGGAGATTAAACATAAAAGTCTTCAATCAGTGTGTCCTACTTGTAATGACATACAGAGCCGAAACGTGGAGACACACGTTGGGGCTGGTCTACAAATTTAACATCGCTCAACGAGCTATGGAGAGGGCTATGTCGGGAGTTTCTCTAAAGGATCGGATCTGTAATGAGGTGGTAAGTGGCCATGGGCCGGCCACATATGCCGCAGAACGGATAAACGATGGAGTTATCGTGTTCTTGGGTGAAGAGCGCCGATTGGCAAACGCATTGTAGGACGCCCTCAGCCTAGGTGGAGCGACGATCTTCGCTAGGTGGCTGGCAAGAGATGGATGAGAGTGGCCCACGTCCATCAGTAGACTAGTATAGGGTGATACCAATACAATACCTTCTACTACATCTTTCGATATTTAAAGATTTTTATTAACTAGGTATCTGTTGCCTTTGCCAAAAATAATTGAAACCAGACAAACTTAACAAGGGTTTGAAAGCAAAACACAAATCTAAAATGTGAAGAATATGATTACATAAAAGTTAAAACCGCACACAGATGTTGGAGTTCTAACGGTTTCTAAAATACGATCTGTGCTAAATAACTCGGGGTCAGAACACCTTCATGCATTATGCAACAGAGTCAATGCCAAGGTTGCAAGCAAAGTCACTTCTATTCACACATCCCCACGAGTTCCAATTGGACTTCCCACGTTACGTTGTCAATTTTCAAATTACCCACATTGGTGCTCCAATGACCGCCGCGTCGGTATTTACGAGTATGACCCCTATTCGTTAGGGTCACTTCAAATATTGTTATGATACAAAAAAAGTTTGTATTTTTTTTCATATATCTTCTGAATATGTTCGCGTAGTATTTTTGTCGATGTTCTCGGGAATGAAAAAAGGTATTAAAACTATCCAACATCTTTCTCTGAAACAAATATGTCTGTGCTGTAATTTTTTTATGTACTTAGACATTGTAAAAGCATGTTTTTCACTTCTTAGGGTATCGTGAACTTCGGAGATAGAGGGGGGTAGGTAATTTTTGTAAATTTTTGGCTATAAATAAAAAAGTACGTCACAGAAATTTGTGCAAAAAATGCAGATTGAGCTCTTTTATACGACCTCGTTTGCTATAATCAAATCACTTTAATTTTTCAAGCCCCCATTCAAGACCCCTTTTCAAATATTTAGAAAAATAATTTCTTTTTTTTTAGAAACAGATGCGTGCAAGCAGGTTATCATCATGTCAGCCGAAAGACGTACAAATATGCCAAATTTCAAGTTGATAGTTTCTATAATTTCTGAGAACGAGAAAAACTGCTGTCACATGCAGACAGACACCGAAGTCTCACCATAAGGGTTCCTTTTGTACCATTTTGGTACGAAACCCTAAAAAAACCGATCGGAATCAGTTGGTATTTAAAGTACCTTTTGAAGTGAATCCAAATAATCTTAGCTAAAATCTAAATATAGTGTTGGATTTACTACCTACCTTGTTCGAGCGATCTTTAGTTATTGAAGTTGCCATGTATGTGACACCAAAGAGAAAGTCATCAACGTATCGCATCACTAATCTCCACAGTGATCTATCCGACATTGGCTACAGTATACCTAGTTACAAGTGGCGATTCTGCGTAGTTGCTAACTGCGGGCAGCCCTGCAGACAATAGCGAGCGCATCGCGCAGGACGGTAAATGGGGCACATGTTGCGCTTAATCTGCCGCGACGCCGGCCCACTGCACTGATTACAAAAACGACCCGTTTATTTAAAACACAAACAGCTAGCTATGATACTTATGTATTTGGTAACCACAATTTAATACTTCATCTTTACTTGTCGTTCGTTATGAGGACTTTTTATTAGTAGGTTTTTTTTTTGTATTTAATCAATGTTAGCCTCTTTCTTACCCTTCATTTCTGGGCAAATATATGTAGATCAAGACGAAATAATGTCAGGCATTAAATATTTTTTTGTGAAAATAAAATAATATAAAAGTAGGGGATATTTAATACGTCACAATTTTGCGAATATTGATTGTCCTGCATAATTATAGTTCAAAATATGTTTCACAATTTTGTTTTTATGATAAAATGTAGCTACCTTTCCATACACGTCTCTTGTCTTGAAGTTTTGTTAGGTATTTAAAGTTCGTATGCGAAAATAAAATGCGACAATAGTTATGTCCCCAGTTTAGGACAAAAATAGGTCTCTAATTAAAGCGATTTACTTATTTTCATTTCATAACTCCATGGGTGTGATTCAGTGCATTGTTCTGCCCGATGATTTGGGCATTACACATATCTAGACTGATATTTACCGTATCATTATACTATGTCCCAAATAGCATATTATATACGAATAAAACTGGAAATACAATCACAATACAAGGGCTAAAAATACAAAATTATACTTGCATTATGAAGGAAAACTATAATTATAAGTTCATCCAATTACAGGGTCTACATTAAATTTACATACACGATTTTTAGCATCACGATGGTTACTCAGAAGAATGATTATCGAATACCAATTAAGTATGCAAGTTTCGAATATTACTGAAGCAAGTAAACGACATTTAATCATGATATGTACTTTGCAAAATGAACGTATCCACTTACCGGATTGAAGCTTTTAAAAACGAATTACTGCTCTTTTCAGTTTACGTTCTTTACATATTTACTTACGTACAGTCGGCCCGGTGGCGGTCAGTTTAACGTCATGTTTGAACTCCTGCTCTAATCTGTCAAATGTACGTAAGTTTGCAGCTACTTATAAGGCTGACTGTACCAATGAACAAAACTAGTAATGCTTTCAATATAACATGATTCTTAATAACATGAACTGAAAGTTTATTAGGGTAATTAGAGTTGCATGTGCATAGCGTTCTGTTTTCTGACTCGTCGCATGCAGCATGCTCTGATATGTCCACGCTGCATCTTTCAAGTGCACTCGTATCATTTTAATCGTAGAAATTAATCTAACATTTATCATATGCTTCTGTCTATTGAACAGTTAAAGCGTCTTTTAGCATTTAATTGCATTTTATGATTCGTGACAATTTTACATTTTAAAAGAATGCCTATTCAAACGCAACTTCAAGTTGGTTTTGCCATTTCTCCACGTCTGACCCAGTTATCAGTGGATCTTCCTCAAATATTTGAACTCATCAATAAAGCTACCTTTCTGTGGAAGCTCTAATGTCAACAGCACAATAGCCGGTCTCGGCAAATTCTGCCCGTCGTAGGCTCGCATAATTCCCACAAAGCCGGTCTATTTTTAAAATGGATTGTTCATCCATTCTCGTAAATGGAAATTAGTATCTTTTTTCCCGTAATGAAAGTGGGCTTTTCAGTGAAAGGCTTACGCTCAGACGATTTTCTTGATTACACCGCCAATACGTGCTAACTGTATTAAGGAAACGATTTTACGTAACTCGGTCAGAAAACGCAGCCCGAATTTAGAAACTCTATTCGGGGTAATTGAAGTGGTTGAAAAAATCGTGTCATCTATATTCTACTTACTTTCTCTAAGCGATATCATTGATCTGTGTCTTCGCTAGCTTTGTCTAATTAAAATTATTACTGTCCTATAGAGGACAATGAGATGATAAAACAAGGACATATACCCGGTAGACGTCATTAAGAGGAAAAATCCTCTTAATATTTAGATGCATAAAAGTAAAAATATTGACCTCGATTACACCAACCGATGACTTACCTCGAAAGTCATCGGTTGGTATAACCGAAGTCGATATTTTTACTTTTATGCATCTCTTAGACAACGTCGAACATAGGGCATTTATTATGAAAAGATTTTAATGGGTTTCAAAAATATTGGTTATTAATATTACCTTGGTACCTAGGATGATACTCGTAGCTGGCTGGAGCGACTTGGCCTGACATAATTCTGGCAAAAACACGCTTTGTGTTGATCGCTTCGGTAAAGATCTGTGCCGGTCCGCGACGAGGTATGCACTGCATTATGTATTGCGACATGTTCGCTGGCAGTGACCGCCCGAGATCCTGTTGTAATGTCTTTGCTTCACTTAAGTTATCCGTCTATACAAGGTAGGATAAGAACGGAAAGTCATAATCTCTGTTGGTATTCTTCCGAGTACTCCTGTTAATTATAAGATGGCAGAAATAAGTTAAATGTATAAGCTGAAGGTTTTTCGATGCTGTCAAATGTTTTTTTCTTTTTGGATAAGTAGTATTAAGGAGGTTGGTACTGTAGACAATTTTTAATATTTGCTACATGCAAGATGTCTTATTTGGCGTTGTTGAAATATTTACTGTTCCAATGTGTCAGTCTCTAGAATCATCCACTCTATCATTCTGTTCTGTGTAAGCGGGAAACACTTAGCGAAAAAAGTAACAAGGTGTTAATACTGAAGTGTGGCATTTTTGTAGCGGAAACCGGCCATTCACATACAATATACCGGATGGATATGGGAAACTAGTTAAACTATCAGACGAAATCACCTCTGCAGCGTTTACCTTGGCATAATGAAGTAATTATCCAGAACGCAGCACCCCGGACATATTCCTTTGCTTTTGTATATGAGTCATCATTGAACGGTATTGTTTTTCTATTGCGACTTGCTTGATCATTTTGAAAATAGCGGCTCTGTTAGCCTTTCGTCAGACAGTTATAATATTTGAAGAGCCGGTACTTTCGCGGCGCTCGCGGAGAGAATGCTGTAGCCGCCACGCTCAATGACCGGCGACAGAACCGGTATCGCGGTTCTTCTGTTACTTCCTGAAATTTTACAATAAAATAATTATCGTTTTTTAAAGTGTTTATATTTTTAAAAACTCCTATAAAATTTTAATTGCGCTTTCACTTTACGCGAGACGTGAATTCCCGCATAAAGTGTACCGGCTATAAAATACGAAGATTCCAAGAATTTATTTAAGCTTACATTGGTTAAAATTATAAAATTACCACCTGAGCAACTGTTGAAACTCTTGAAAGGCCTGAAATCAATCAATGTCGACTGTGTTGTATTAATAACCATACTGATCGCAACGTTCATTTTTTTCCTCGCATTAACCTTAACGGCGGTCGCGCTTGATTGCTTTTACGAATGTATTTAAAACATACCGCAAGAAATTATAGGAGTTTACCTTTTAGTATTGGCTCATTCATCGACCTCTTTTTGCCTGAAGGCTCGCAATGAAATGGCAATGTGTAGGATAGCGGTTCGCTCGGCGAAAAAAGTTCGGACATTCGCCGATTGGACGCTGATACGCGGTTCAATGACTCTTTACACTATTAAATTAAAATAGCGTTTTGTTAGTCTGCACGTTTTGGTCTTATTGTTGGTCTGAAGTCATTTTGGTGGAGTCACAATAATTGATGCTGTGAGCGTTAAGTGTAGAGTTGAGATTGGCTCGGTGCAGAGTCGGTGTTTGCCCTGGATTCGCTTGATTTCGCGGCGGAAAGAGCGACCGTCTGCATTGTGCTGGTTGCAGATGACGCGCAAATTTTGACGGCGGAGTTCCGCGAACTTTTGACTAGTGTTTGTTTTCGTTTTTCGTATCAGGCGGATTCAATGCAGAGTCTGTGTCTGGTTATTGCGCAAAAAAAATAAACAAGTTACGGAACATGGGAATACGTTTCAAGCCCATCTTAGTAGGTATTTAAAAAACCGTTACACGTTCGTGTCTTAATAATAAATTCGGTACATACTTAAATGTAAACAGAAAAAACAGTAATAATTAAGTAAATAAATCCCTGTAAAGTAGCGCTACGGAAATGATGATAAGGTAGTCATTTTCAACCAACAAATTAATGAATTCTTATATCATGGAAACTCCAAGCAAGTTGTACAGCTATCAAATGATCCTGTTAACTTAAAGACCATTTAATTCGCTAGATTGGTCAGTGTCACGAGTAACGGTCGCTCTTTGTAAAATAATCATCATTATCATCACTTACCCATTTGAAATCTTTCTGAAATGATTTAAATGGCCCACTGATTCAATTATTTGTTGTCAACTTACAATGGTTAACGATTTTTACGCTGTAAAACGGGTAAGTGTTAAAGCAACTGATTTAAAACAATACCTAATTCTATGATGCTTCACACGAAACGGAGAAAGATAACTGTTGAAAGAAAGAAACAAACAAAAAAAAATTGAGAACAAATCTCAAACAAATTGATCTAGTCCCAAACTAAGCTCTATACTAGGCTTGTACTATGGGTACAGTCGGCGAAAAATGTGATCTAAGACCTACGGTTGAAGATCATTTGTACGTCATGATAGAAAAAGTTCGATTTTCCCTTGCAATAATAGTATGAAAGTGACAAGTGTCAACCTTAGCGATAATTAGATCTCACAGAAACTTTTGTCAAAACTGGTAGACCACTTTCTTGGCCGACCGTACTAGACAACGATAAACTTAACGATGAAAATTCGTTATTACCCATATCTGGGTAGCATTTGTAACCTCCATTTTCGTATACTCAATGCCACGCCAAGTTCAAATCTGAATGGAAAGCTCGTCATTAATAAAATAACGGTGGATTGGTACACACATGAGCATTTCTTCGCGGCACGTCGTCAATCACGCTATCTGCGGTACATTAACATGTAGACCTTACGCATGGGACGTGCCGCGGCCGGATTGATTGATCAACTGTCTGATACGATTGACAGTGTGATGGTACCGTTAACTAGCGCTAATTAAATACGTGCAGTCAAACTTACCTATGTTCGATAAAATTGGCACAAACACATGTTCAAATTCTTGCTTGACACGAATTTGAGTCAGTTTTGTATGAAATTTTAATTGTGTTTTTTATTACAATATTTACTTGCTTTTTGCTCATGAACAAAAAATAAATATTAAATCTACAGGAGAAACAAAAATGAAATACCCATTAGAATTGATGATTACTAATCGATAAAACATTAAAATCCACATTCAAACTAGTAAATTAATGCATTCGTTAATGTCACTGTCATAGACACCGAATATGACTTTGTCACCGAGGACGAAAAAAGTGCATAATTTCTTCGCTACCTAAACAATGAGTTACGTAACTTGTTAGATTTATTAACATTCTATAAATAATATTCATACACAACACTAAGCATATTTATTATTCATATTACACAGCCGATGCAGTGATAGTTCGCTAGTAAGTAC
Organism: Acleris sparsana; assembly: GCA_923062465.1. Taxonomy (NCBI): domain Eukaryota; kingdom Metazoa; phylum Arthropoda; class Insecta; order Lepidoptera; family Tortricidae; genus Acleris; species Acleris sparsana. Next base: position 10,678,872 of record OV281289.1, read on the forward strand.
CTACTTACTAGCGAGCAGTAAAATATAAATATAGTAAAATATGTACGCATACCGATAATAACTGTCTCGTAAATAAATCCGTCACTGACGGTAGACCTTTGTTGCGGATATCTATATCCTTTAATGACGTTAAAATAGAAGGTAGGTAGTTTTAGTCTTACGTTTTTGGGTCTAGTAACCACTTAGGGTTCTCATGGGGTCTATACAGGATTTTCTTATTGCATACTTAAGTTAAGACTTATTTATAAATACTATTACAAAACCTCGATTCTTTCTTTCGCCGGCATAGTGGCTATTATTTAAATAGTGCTCCTTGTTTGTCCAAATACGATTGTGCGGACAGGATGACGCTATTCGTGCGCTCGCGCCGGAACTCGCCGCGTTCTTGCTCGTAGCTCTTACTTGACCGGTTTTTGACCGATCGGCTGTCACCGACGTATATTTATAAAGGACTATGATTCTTGAACTGAAAACCATTTATGTGACAGAATGATAATGATGAAACAAAAATGCCAGGTAGGAAATTAGAGGTTCGCGAAACTAGAAGTTAAAAATAAGTGATACACGTGTAGTTTTTTTTTAATTTTCTTATTAATTCGTTTATGTTTTTACGATGGTTTAGTAGTAGGTACGACCTAAGTTTGATAAAAACTACCAACTTAGCTTAAAATTAAAATTACGTCGCAATGTATAGTTGCCGGGGTCAATACTTTAAGAACATATAATTTTCCATAAAAAACCTTTTAAGACAAACTCAAATCGTCCCCCGTATTGCTTTTTACCTGGTGCATCACTAACAATTGTTTCAATCAAAACGCATCCCTAATACTCAGGTGTAAGGCCGTTTTCTCCATTCCGGATTGCCAGATTGGCCAGTGCAAGTATTGTGCTAGTCACCTGTCCGTTGCATTCCATCGGTACCGTTATGCTATTGCGAGACCATTTCGACCGTCCGGTTCGATGCGTGATGTTTTGTCTCTTTTTAACACTTCTTGTGTGAGCCGAACGGATATTGAAATGTGTAAACCTCTAGTTTGTTATGTATTTTATGTTATTTTAACTCCTCCCTAGAAACGTTTGGCATTTTCCACAGATTTTTCCACACATAATTCACTAGGCGCTATCGACGCTCTTTAAACAAGAAAGCTGGACAGTACTTCATGAACTTGAGGCAAATTATAAATAAATTATAAATTATTATCAAGGACATATAAAGGTATGGGGCAACACAATATACTTGGGTCTATGTAAACAATTTTTCAAGAGGTTGTTTCTTTTGATATCTGTTTATGACACGACTACACCTACACTTAAAAACTTATTAGACTTATGTGCAGTTCAAGACGGTATTAAGGAGATTTTTATATGTCAAATAGGCTAATGCATGCAAAGGATACTCCACTTTTTAAGCAGAACTATCATATTCTAAAACCGATTTTTTTAAGACTTGTAGGTATATTTTTCGACAAATTATTCGTGTTCAGTTTGACATCATTTTACCCGTTTTTTTAAAGACCTCATCCGAATTTTGCGAAATGTCTTATACAAAAAAGTTAATAGAATGTACAATGTATGAAAATGGTTTCTTGAGACGATCAATTCTTAATATTTTCTCGAAATCGATAGGACATTGTAGAACAAAAATCCACCACAATGCATTACATAACGCTTGAGTTAAGAAGATAAATAATATGTTCCCTTTACTAATTGTGTAACAAAACATGACGTTTCATTTAACATTTATTAACTATTTTCTTCGGCAACACAATTAATGTTGTGAAGTGTTCATGATTTGTTGGTTGGTATCTTCCGTGAAGAAGTGAATAAAATAAACCTTATGTTACCTTGTTACTTTATTAAGTCGTGCCCCCGAATTAAATGTTATTTGGTTGACTCTCAGGTAATTAAAGAAAAAAATACATAAGATGCCGTCGCATCATAATTATGTCTTACAAAGGTCAATCATTCGACCCGCTTGCTCGTCTCCCTTTTTAATCCACAAAACCGACAAATGCTCTTGAAAAAGCTGTCAATTTTGTTAGTCGAAAGTGACAAAACAATGGCGACATAGAAAACAATATATTATTATTTTTAGCGTAAACGGGCCCTGGATACAACGGACACGTGCGTATATAACTTTATGGCTTTTGTCGGTTACACAGGATGAAAGATCAATGCTCAAGGAAGCAGCTCGCGCTTCCTCACGATTACAGCATACTTTGGACGGCAGTTTCGTCAAATGTTTCTTAGAACAGAGCCCGTAAAGATGGGTCCAGACTATAGGGCTATAAGGGGACTGCGTGACAAATCTACAGGACTTGTTACTCCATAAAGAAAGAAAAAAAGAAAGACGAGTGGACAGTGTAAATGTAAAAACTCGGGATCGATCACATCACGACAATACATCGTAAGATGACAAATACAGTCCACGTAACCGGTACTGACACGCGGTTCTGACACGGTCACGGAACCATGTTACGATAAAATGTCACAGATGTGGGCCCACCTTAATATGAGGATTATGACGTGTCAATACCTAATTTGGGGCGGTCAATGGGATGGGGATATGTACTCGTAGCTGATATAAATTAGCTCTTTCACTGCTTGGAACTTGGATTTCACATTTCCCTCGGTTCAGTTAAAATTACCCCTCTGTAAATTAAGCTAAACAAAGATAATTTCTGCTGGCAAGTAGGCTGTGAAGGCAAGTTACAGGTGAAAGGACTGCGTAATTGGGGTAAAAATCATAAGTAATTGATTTCTGTCACCTAAGGGATAAGCTATCTTCTTAGTCGACATTACTTCAATTCTATTTAAAAGGAACATTAAATTTATCTTCGTGAAAAGTTGATATTTTATATTCTATCTAAAGGTACATTCAACCTATAGTCAAAAGCAATAAAGCAGGTCACTTTGTACAGAATTTCCATAGAAAGTGACCGGTTTTCATTGTTCTTGAGTGAAATAAAATTTTGCGTTAGCGTTAGCTTATTCCGATACAATACCGAGATGAGGCATTCTTAGTTTAGAATTTAATCTTTCGCAGTAACTAACCATCATGGGTTGTCCTACTAATGTTGGGATTTGTTGGACGTTTATTGGTCCTCAAATAACACGACAGCGTATTTAAACTCTTGCTTACTTTTAGCTAAAAAGTTGTATTGAATTTCCTTACTTTTTCTACTTTGTTTTTTCTGAAAACATGTTTTCCTAGCTAATTCACTGTCTACAGTTATATTTTTAGGTCGCCTACTCCACTAGCCGACCTACATACAACCATACTTACGAGTCATATTGTTATCAGCTGAATGATATGTTGGCGTATTAGCAAATATTTTTTCTTATGAAATGTTTATCAATATCGTGGAAGCCCCATACTGTCCAAAAGCAAAGTGATGCATCTTCAATTTAATAAGAAAACGAGATTTCAACTTTATGCAGTTACATTAAAGTCTTCAATTCCATGGGTTATTTGTAGGCGTGACGCCGAAAGAGGGCAGTCTGTGCATTGCTTGAAGTGCCTCTCGACAAGTCCATTAATTACTTATTTATCTGTCAATTGATTACAGTAATTGTGTTCATAATGAAACGTTGCAATTTAAAAGGATGTTTTACCGCCGCTTTTTTTTATTGTAAGAATCAAATGGATTTCAATGGGAAAGTGCAAAATTTCACCACTTTATATAAACGTAATTGATTTATTAACTTTTTATAATCTAGTTTCGATCACAATGCACCGTATTACAAGTTTTTCTTAATCTTTCTCATTTATTTTTAGTACTTTTAGGTAAGTTTTATTAACAACGTCGTACCCATGGCCGACGCGTTAATTTTACTAGCAGCGGCTAGAACTTTATGAGATCGCTCACCCGCGCTCGTGTAATAATGATGCATATAATGCTAAATTATGGCTGGTGCACGAAACATTATCTGTAATTGCCCCACAGTAACATAGCGAGTTTACTAGTTATGACTTGCGAGCCGTTTATGGACACGGAAACATTCCAATATTAATAAAAAAACAAAAAACACTGTCTGAAGTCCTAAAACAAAAAGACTAAGATTACTTTTAATCAATCATGTTAGTTAAAATATGTGGATATCGTTCTCAATGATTTACCGTCGGTACGTATACCGAATGACTACGTAATCGAGCTAACTAATCAAACGTAGTCAAGCAAACTACGAGTACAATATACGAAAGAACGAACATAACGAAAACACAAAACAAATCTGTTTACCGAACGACAGAACGCTGACATCTTAATCGTCATTATTATGTCGTGGAAGAATTTGCACAAGCAAGTTACGGAACGCCTAACCGTGTCACATCAGCCAGTTAACGCGACCCCTGCTCCTTATTATGCTCTTACATTCCTTGAAGTGTTGTATGGGTGGCAGCGGGCCTCGAATGGCTGGTTTGATTAGCTCGAAGGCTTGAATTACGCGGCGCTGGTAAAAAGCGGTGGCTTCGCAAATTGCGAAGTTAAATTGCGACAGCGGTTCGTTGACCTGGGAATGAAAACAATGGTTTATCTTGAATTGAATTAAATGTGGGCGGAAAAGTGCAGCATGTTTTTATCTGGTTATTTTTATGCATACTTATTCATTTACTTCGGAATGACAATCGCAACTACCTATCCTTAAATAATTTTATAAAAGCGAAAGTGCGAATAAGCAATTGTTTTTCTTTCTTCAGCGTCGTAACGAAATACCGGATTATTTTAATTTAAACAAGAAGCATTGCAAGAATTAGATAAAATTCATTTTACTATTTTTGTCTATGAAAATTTAACTAATAGGTAGGTACAAGTAGGGTGACAAATGTAACAATGTAACTTGTACATTGTCCTCTTTGAGAGCAGGAAAAATTAGAGCCCGCATGCGGTTAAATACAGTATCACAAATTAAATAATTAACCGTAATTTAATATTTACTAATTGGAACGTAGAGTTATGTAGATTTATGTCACAAAAAAAAACACAGGGTACTTTTTCTTACTTTTCCGAAACACGATAAAAAGATTTATATCAAAGATACTTTATTAATTGAATGGGACGTAAGTGGATCATTGACGTAACAGTATAACAATAAACATTAAAGTATCTTAGTTAAGGTAAGCTAAATCTAAAACGCTAAATATTTAAAAAAGACATACCTACATTGAAGTCGGTTTAAAATGTTTTTGAGTCTTTGTCCTGAAGCTGCTTGTTGCGTTATTTGGTGTTGGAATGAGTCCAAAACGATAGTTAAAATCAAAAACTATTCAGTATAATGAAAAAAATACTTGGATTCCATATACTACCTGCGCTAATGGCACCAGTGTTGGACACTTTGCGCTGACAGGCACCAGTAATTGCAATAGAATTCTTAATTCATAGATTAACGGACATAAATTGATTATTTCAAGACAAGAATAACCCTTATCTTCTGTACAATAAGAATCAAGTGTCCGTTATTGGTCCTTGTCCATTACTGGTTCCGTCATCCTATGCTATCAAAATTGTCGCAGCAAAAAACAAAACATCGTGGCGGGCGTAGTTTGTATCGGGTATTTTTAATATCTAGTAAATTAAAAACAGGCCAAGTGCGAGTCGGACTCGCGCACGAAGGGTTTCGTACCATTATCTATACAACATTAGCAAAAAACGGCAAAAATATCACGTTTGCTTTATGGGTTTTTTTTTAAATATTATTATTCATTTTGAATGGCAGAGCCCCACTTAAATTTCAACTGTCTAGTTATCACAGTCATGAGATACAGCCTGGTGATAGACAGACATACACCGGAGTCTTAGTAATAGGGTCCCGTTTTTACCCTTTGGGTACGGAACCCTAAAAAACGTGCAGTTTGGTTGACAAATTAATGGAGTTGGTTAGCCTCTTCCTTTTTGTACCTCTTCATATTCTTAAGATCGGATGTTCTAGCGTGGTGTCTCTGGTCCCCTATCTTATGTCCATCGCAGCCACGACCACGTCCTGCATCCAGAGCCTATTTTTACAGATTTCAAGTCTAAAATGTACTGGATAGTGTAGTTCAGGAAGTTTGCATTCGGCAAGATTACAAGGTGTGTGGCGGAAATTGTACGATAACACTTTTTATGTCGACTATTATGGTTTCGCCGTGCGGAGCGTGTAAAAATGTACCAGAAACGATACTGGCTTATAGGCAACGTAATAGTTTGACGCTATTATAAAACATAATCTTATAATAATGTAAGTTAATGTTTAAATGTGTTTGCAATAATATAAATAAAGTAGCCGTTAAGGCGCAAAATACGACTTAGGTACTGTTAGCTTGGGCATTCCCTTCCCTTCCCTTTTCCGGCATAAAAAAAATAAAACAACGATTTTTGAACTATTGTGGAATGAATGATCTGGTTCTTAAAACATATACGTGGTGCAATTTCATGTTTGTTTTGAATAAGTTTGGGTGTTTGTAATACATATATGTACTTAATATACATATTAATAATGTTTCCTTTTCTTTCAGGTAAGTCCCGGTTTGGTAAACGGCGATAAATAAGTCAAAGGAATGGCGCAACGTGTAAGCATTCTTCTGTTAAAGATAGCGATTAAAATAAGTTCACAATTATTAGCGATATCAAAGACAAGAGCGCCGCACCGCGTGATACGTGTTAAGTGGACAGTTGAAAAGTAGCAAAAACGACAATTTATTCAGTATTCTGCCTGGAACTTCCGTATGTTTTTGTTTAGATTATACGTCGAGTTTGAGTACCTAACTGGTGCGAGAAATAACTTAAGGCCACACTCAGTCACGATTAAGTCGTTCTTTAGTGTCGATATTTCCACACCCAAGTTTGCAAAAAAGAGCGAGTTAATTAATAAGTAGATTCCTTCCCGAAGCATTTCTGAATATTTCTATTTAAAAAAATAGTACAGTGAGAAATTATAAGTAAATTGCGAAATAGTTACAAATGTCAATGCATTATATTGGTGTCTAAGAAGTGATCCGATGATAGGGTGGAAAAAAAGGGCAACGTGATCATTGCTTTATTTACGTAGATTCACCGAGTTTGAATTGTTTAAATTTGTCTCGATAAACAGCGGATAACTGAGTAACGAAATTACAGTTGGAAAAAAGCTTAACTCAAAAAAATATCAATAAATTCTCGGTATCAGAACGAATACAAAAGTAAACGATTAGTGTTTTATTTTTATTTTTCTATATATTCGCCCCCTATGTTTATACTCGTATAAGATCTGTCGATTAGTTTTCTTAAACCCCTCATAAAAATATTTTTTGTCGTTGGTGTCAAACTGCTCCACCACCGCTGTCTTCAAGTCTTCATCATTAGTAAATCGATGCCCACGAAGATTCTTTTTAAGGTTGGGAAACAAAAAGTAGTCGCTGGGGGCCAAGTCTGGACTGAACGGCGGGTGAGTAATAGTTTCGAACCCAGATTCAAGAACAGCAGCCTTGGCAACATGAGCAGTATGCCCAGGGGCTTTGTCATGAAGAAGCAGCACTCCTCTGGTCAATATTCCCCTCCTCTTTCCTCTTTGATTGCTTCCCGTAATTGGCGTAAAATGTTAGCGTAGTACTCTCCTGTAATATTTAAATCCTTTTCTTTATAATCTATTAGTAATATCCCTTCACAATCGCAGAATATTAAATTGTCGCCATGATCTTGCAGGCTGAAGGGACGCCTTTGAATTTCTTGGGATGAGGTGTTCCTTTAACGTGCCACTGCATCGTTTCTTGTTTGATCTCAGGATCATAATGATGAACCCAAGTTTCATCTCCTGTAACAATTTTTTGGAGCAAATCATCAGAGTTTCCACCACACAGCTCAATGAATTCGGAACAACAAGCAAAGCGCGTATGCTTCTGAAACGGTGTCAACATTTGAGGTACCCATCTCGCACTAACTTTGGACATGTTAAGATGATCGTGGATAATATCATGTTTTGTACCAATATAAATATTGGTTTTTTGTGCTATAGACCTAACCTTCACTCGACCATCTTCCAGTATAATTTTCTCCACTTTTTGAATGTTTTCTGGTGAAGTAGCTTCAACAGGCCGACCAGGTCTAGGGTCATCTTCTATGCTCTCCCTCCCACGCATATATTCATTTGACCACTTTTGGACAGTAGATAATGAAGGAGCGGACTCGCGGGAAACTAAATCCATTTCTTCTTTAATAGAAATTTGATTTTTTTTGCAAGATGGGTGATTCTTATTCTTACGTGTTTTTGTGTGAGTTGTAAGAATTGAATATTTTTTTCAGAGATATCAGTAAACTTTATATCAATTTACTTAGTAAATTACCTGTAACATCATGTCTGAATATAATTTTTGACGTAAAATTATTATAAAGTTGTTTAAAAAAATATATAACTCCAAAATGTCACGGACCGTGTAGTGTGAGATTGCCAAATTTGGAAACAATATATTTTTTTCTGTTGAACTGTGGTTTTTTTTCGCGTAATATTACAGCAATTCCGGAAGACTAATCTATGTTCTAAATAGCTGTTAAAAAAATAAAAAATAAAAAAGATCCATTTATGATTTTGAGCAACATAAAGTTTGTGAGTAATTTTTGTGTCACGACCATGTGCGATACTTTAAAAATGTGGGACTCGGTAGAAAAGTATCTTTCATGCTAGTAACCCTTTTTAATATTTTTTAGAACAGAAACACTGTCTTTACGTCAGTTTTGCTAAGGGCTGAATGTAGTGTGTGTCTCGCAAAAAAAAACATCTTATTTATTTGAAAAAAGGGACAACCTTAACACGTCAACGCCGTGTACGATTTTTGAAGGTAAGTGCAAATGCCACGCTATTGTTTTAAACATAATTTGTACCTCATACAGTGCTTTTTAAGATAATTACTTAAGATGTGCTAAATCATGGCTAGTTTATAGGTTATATCGAACACGTTTCAAATTGTCACGACCATGGTTTGTAAAAAATGTCACCACCATGGACTGTTTGAGTACATGGTCGTGACATAACAACGCGTGGTCGTTACATTCTATGTTATTTCAATAATTGAATGGTAAAAAACTTAAAAAACTAACCCTTATGGGTAAGAATTCGGTGGCTGTCTGTCCGTCTGTCTGTCTGTCACTGCAGATTTTCTCAGCAACTACTAAAGGCATCGAAATTTGGCATAGTTGCACGACTTGCGTGCCCGCATCTATTTATAAATAAAAAAGACAAAAAAAGTTTAATATTAATTGGAAATGAGTCTAAAAGAGGGTTTAAAGAATTAAAGTAAAGCGGTTATACCAAGTGAGTATCACATGAAAAGGCTTGTTTTCCATAGCTAAAACTATTTTTAAATATTTTTATTTTATTTTATTACTTTCTGTAGATGCCGCGAAAGAAGATTAATACAGAAGCAAAAAAAAAAGCAAGACGTGAATATGAAAAAAAGAGACGCGCTAAAATAAAAGCAGATCCAGTTAAATACGAGGAAGCAAAAGAAAAAGAACGAGCACGGCGTCAAAGAAGGAAGGAGCAAAATAAAATACCGTCGATAAAAGATTTATCACGTCGTGATCAGAAGACGCAACGAGAAAAATGGCGTGAACGTACCAGAAAAAGTAGAGCATTAAAAAAATGCAGAGAACGCGGAATGCAACTAATTAGAGAAAACACTCCTCCGTCTGATTTGGAAATGATTGAAGCCCTGGTGCCAGATCCAAGCGTCTCTTCACCAATAAGAGATCGCTATGCAACACCGGAGATTAGGAGAGACGAGACACCTACCATGTTACAACGAGGTGGAACTCCATCATCCATCAGTTCTCGAGACAGTGTTATGAGTAGACAAAGGTGCCAAGCGTTAAAAGAACATAAAAAACGCAGAAAACTAACCAATGTTATAATAATGAATCAGAAAGCGAAAATAAAAGTGCTGCAGAAAACAATACATACTCTTCAAGTCAAAACGAATAGGCTGCTAAATAAAGTTTCTCAAATGCCGATCGAAGCCAGGAAAAGGCAAACAGTTTTGAAAGATATATGGCGTGTCCGAAAATTAGCGGTTCAAAAGTTTTTAGGAAGTGAAGAGAATTCTATGATAAGCCCTGGAGTGAAAGATACTATTACGCGACATAAAATAAAGAAACAGAAAAGGTATATTACCGACACTATGGAAAATCTTCACAAAAAGTACAATACCCTATCAGACAGAACATTGCGTGTAAGTTATGCAAGCTTTTGTCGTTTGCGTCCATTCTGGATTGTTAAGGCAAAATTAACTGATCGCGATACATGCTTGTGTGTACTTCATGAAAATTTTGATATGATGCTAAACAGATTAAAAGCATTAAAAATCATACAAAATGGAGACCCCGTATTAGAAAGTGTGGTATGTAATACTAATTCATATAACTGTATGAGTCGTAAATGCTCTCAGTGCCTTCATAAAACTCCTAACTTTAAGACATTCGAAAACGAAAGCATTTCATACCATCAATGGGTGAGCCAAAATGAAGAACGAGATATAAAAGGGAATATCAAAATGATTAGAAGAACAGTTAAATGTAGACTAACAATTGACAAAAAGGGGCTGGTTGAAGCTTTCCTGGAAATTCTACCCAAATTTCTCCTGCACATATTCAATATACGTAACCAATATCAAGCAATTAATCATATCAAGACTAATTTAGCTGCAGGGGAAATTTTGGTAAGGATTGATTTCTCTGAAAATTACGCATGCAAATATTTCTCGGAAATTCAATCGGTACATTTTGGAGCATCCCGTCAGCAGGTGTCCATTCACACAGGAGTTTTATATTACTTATCGGACGTCACTGGTCAAGTGGATACCATTCCCTTCTGTTCTGTTTCTGGTTGCCTGCGTCATGATGCGGCCGCAGTACATGCTCATTTGAAGATAGCCTTAATGCGTTTGACGGCAAATCAAAATATTAAGGTGCTACACATTGTGAGTGATGGCCCTAGCAGTCAATACAAAAACAAAAGCAATTTCTATCTTTTCACTCAACACCTTGTCCGCATATTGAATATTTCTGCTGCAACATGGAATTTTACTGAAACAGCCCACGGTAAAGGCCCTGCAGATGGTGTCGGAGCGGCTTTGAAAGGAGCTGCTAATAATCATGTTCTTAAAGGTAATGATATCCCTGACTATGAAACCTTTGTCCAAGTTGTCAAAACTAACTGCAATGTTTTGATATATGAAGTGAGTGAGCAAGACATTAAAAATGCTGAGGATTTACTTCAAAATTGTACTAAGATTTTAACCATACAAGACACAAAAAAAATGCATCAAATAACGTGGAGTACTGAGGAACCCACAATGCTGAATATAAGAGAGCTTTCTTGTGCTTCCTGTGAAATAAAACATCAATGTTCTCACTATCCCAGTTCAAGACGACCGATAATAAGAGTGACCACTGAACGTGATGTAGGATCAAGTCTTAGTACGACCAACCCCAATTTAATTGAACCTGTACAAGGTGATAATTCTCCCAAAGCTAATACAAATAATTTGGAAGAAGGGACGTGGGTAATAGCAAAGTTTTCCGGAAAAAAGAATGTGGTTTCCCTTTTTGTGGGTCAAATTGTTAGTATAAATAAGGACAAACCTGATGCACCTTACTACACTAAATTTACCAAAAAGAAATATCATAATGTGAGATCAGGAGCCACAGTTTTCATCTGGAATAACAATGACTGTGCAGATCTTGACGCCGAAGACATTGTCGCTGTTTTAAAAAAACCCACTCCAGGTAGGAGAGGAGAATTAATTTTCGAATTTGATTTTTCTTTATTTGATCATCCAATTAAATAAAAAGTTGGAGGCTTTGACATGATTTGCGGGTCATTAGATATAAGAGAGTATTATATTGTTTTTTAAATATCGGATTACACTTCTTTTATGAAAAAAACAAACCTTAAAATTTGTTGGATATTATAACTATATAAGTTTTTTTTTGAGATGTTTGATCAGTGATATTGTTTTCTTTTTTTAGGAGATTTACTTTTTTATAAGAGATTTACTTTTAGTTGTGTGTAGAGCTAAAACTCTGCATTTACTTTGAGCATTTTGCTCAACTTTACTGTGAATGGATAAGGATAAGAATGAGTCCCGATTTCATACTCGATTTTTATGTTTAATATTTACTAATAATAGGTAGATTCTATGTGATATCGAAACAATGCTGCCTGTGATCAAATAGTTCTAAGAATAAAAGGCTGGATTATTGTATTAAGTAGATGATTAGGTACCTGACGGTATTTTGACAAGATCTCAATTTTGTGTGATTTAATTATTTGATATTCTCAAAGTAGTCATAACAAATAAAAACTGTTGATTAAACCAATTAAGTGTCTTTTATTGTTTTCAATCACTTTAAACTGGGATGACATAAGTTTAATAAAATTAATATTAACATTTAGAGTGAAAAATGTAGAACTGTCACATCCATGTCATACAGTGTCACAGCCACGATCAGTAATGTCACGACCGTGGCACAACCTGTCACATCCGTGTTTATGTACCATTTTTTTTTACCTTTCCTGAAAGAATTAAGCTTGCTCATATGCATCGAAAATATGCTTTTGGTATATACTTTCGATGTACGTCGCAATATGTCGTGAAAAAAAAAAGTTTAATTTTTTGAAGTTATGTGGAATATTTTTAAGAATCACCCAGATACCAATACCGAGAATTTATTGAACGCCCCTCGTATGCTATAATATCAAATTTTATGGGACGTAAGGGATTAACCTAACACTGATGGACCCAACCCCTATGGTTATGACAATAAAAAGCATTCGCATCACTTCATAAGCAATCAATATATAAGAAGTGAGAAATTTGTAAGCGCTGACCCAAATATACACCATGTTTAGTGGATAATTCAGTAAGCGCTTGCGAACGCTGCTGTAGGCTTACAAGCGCGATCATCGGCCGGACACGCCCAATGTCAATGTTATGTTTGTGAATACGATAGTTGGCGAGTCACGTCACCTTCGGGTCGTTGCTCCTCGAAAAGGCGCCTGTCCTAAGTTGTTATATAACTTAGCAGGTTTCCTTATTTATCTTGTAAAGGATAACACTTTAGTGTTTGTTACATTAGTCACTATCTATTTCACATTAAATTGGATAACAGAGAGTTGTGGTCATATTTAAAACAACTATAGTGAATCATAAACCGACTAATTAATATATAGTACCGAGCTCATCAGTAACACATCATTTTATCGAATTTCACTTCATCTATTGTATCATTCCATCGAACGCTATTTTCTGCTGCATTTAGGTTAGGTTAGGTTAGACTTACTTACTTAGGTTATGGGCCGATAAAAACTCGCTTCGCGGTAAGCAATCTATAAACAGAATTAATTTATTATTATTTCAATTCGAAGGACATTTTGATATTGATAAAGATTAATTATATTATCTCTGCTTTGATATCAGCATATTTAGGTGAAAGTTTCTAGAATTATCTGCACTGCCAACGTCAGATTAAAAGTCAATCATGTCACGGTATATTATGAAATGAATACTAGGAAACTTTGTCAAATTCTTTACTACTACTACTATTTATAGTACTCGTAACTTATGTAATTCTAAAAGTTATGTTTACTGAAAAGTCTTATCTTAATAAGTTAATACGATGGATATGGGATATCCATCGTATCGTATTAATAAAACTGAATCACACTCGTTTTACCCATAGGTACTTACGTCAAGTGAGCTCGCTAATTATTCTCAGTTACCGCCATCAGGGAATTCCAGAGCGTGTGCGCAGAATTGTTTTGCTCGCTCTATCACGAATTAATATTTATATTATGACTTTGTGATCTTATCAGGGTAGATGTGGAAATATTATGTTGCTTGATTTTTGCAAGGAACTTTATTGTAATGTAATATTTGTGTGATGCTCTTATCAATTTTCTTTTTAGATTTAGTGTTGTATTAGATAGCCTAAATTCTTACCCTAGAAACCTACAGTATTATGTTTTAGTAAAGACAGACCTGACGCGCGGACAGCCCCGTATGCCATACTAATTTGGTTTCTTGTGTTTGACGTTATTTATCTCAAATATCATCTTATAACTACAGAGGCCTTAGCAAACGTTTTTCTTCTCTATCACTCAAAATGTATGGGATCACACTCTCGTGCGTGGCAAACCACTTGGTCAACCGTCATCTTTTAAACATTTTAAATGATATAAAACAAAAAATGTTAATAGCGTTTGCATCTTGGCCCCAAATAGGCCAATACCGTCATAAAATCACGGAAGATTAAGCTACATACCAGTTTGAACTTAGTATGTGTAGAGACATTTAGTGCATTAAGTGATATTTTGTTGTGCTTTTCTGATTACGATACGATGCCTCACGTACCTACTTAGTATTAAATCTTATCTACATCGAAAGGTATTTTACGGCATTCAGTGGTATATTTATATTACGAGCATTACAATTTCTACTGCAACAGTAGGCGTATGCCGTCTTATGATATTTCTTTATATGAATTACCAAGGATATGCGAATCCTTTAATAAAATAAATGTCCTAAATAAATGACTTTCCACCGTATTTCTGCTTTTATTCTTTAAAAATAGCCATAAGAACAACTAAACTTGATTTTTTTGCTTAAATTTGGACAAGAAGAGTAAAGTATTTTGGCAAAGTAAATACCACGCGAGCACGCGATATATTGTTTTTGTACACAGAAAGATTCTATTAGTGGGCACCACTATTAAGCAGCCGCTGCTCGGAAAATATGCATTTGAAACGTAGTTGTTTAATAAAGTGTTTATATACATACATTTATTAGGAAAATGGACATGTCGAGCTGTTTTAATGCTGGAATACCTATGCTAAAAAATCACGTGTGAACTGATAAATACATCAATCAATTTGATACTATAAAAGAAGTTTGTCTACTAGAAAACTGTTTATTTTCCTATTTTTTAAGGTTAACGTGTAACTAGAACACTGCATATAGTACTTTTCTGCGGAATTGGTATTGATTTTGTAAAATATGCGGGTCGGATTCCATGCGGGTTATTAGGCAGCGGCGGCGGTCGCTTATTATTATTTCAAAACACAAAACTACAATAGGCTAGGCCCTAGCTGGGGGAAACGAGATATATTGTTTAATCTCAAAAAAGACCAGCGCCCTTGACAATAAAATAAATACTTCTAACGTAAGTAGTCAAATATTTTATTTCATCTCTCCCCGCATGCTTGTCGTTTTTTTGTTGTAAGATCCTATTCTCCTCACTTACCTATACTTAAGTCTTTTTTCATCTCTCAAATTTCAGAACTACACGATATTGTTTGAACTAAGAGACGTAAATTAAAAAAAGAACAATGATGTCCTCTTATAGTAAAACAAATAGTCCCACGATGGAGCCTTGTGGCACTCGCCTCTACAAGGTGAATGAACTTTTTCGGCAAACCTGTTGAGTGGATATAGTTGATTGCGCCTGCTTGTTAAAGAGCGTTAAAGTCGTAATTCTGTTTAATCCTGCATTAAGGGTAATTTGTATTCAATGATAAGTCGCGTCGCTGACAGAGAAAGCATTTGCTTGTGCTAATGTCCCTTAACATTTTTAACTTAATTTTTACGAATGATAATAGCATTTGAAAACTGTATTTTATTACTTAACTAAAACTAACGGAGATAGCAAGTTAAAATATACATTCCTATTTAATTTGTAGCTAAGGATAGTCAGTAACTCGAAGCAAAATAAAAAATCCTATGTTTTTTTCCTCATCAACCGTTTGTACGAACAGTATGTTATTTGAACGGCGACGCCTAGATAATACCGATATTATGCGGATAATTGCCGTCCTTCAAACGACAACACAATAGATAACGCTACAATTTTAACCATAAAAATAATGTTGAATATTTCTACCATGTCAAGGGAAAAATTGTGAGTGTATGTTAGGTCAATATGATCGTGTGCACGAACATACGTTTTATTATAGGAATTGAATATTTTAAGGCTTACAGTAGGGGAAAGATCGGATGGTCTCTGTCAATCAATATTACCATTACTTATACCAAACATTTCATTATTGTGTATATGCGAGATCTTCCGCTCACGCTTCATTTTACATAGGTGTACTTAACATATTTGCAAGGAATCCTTGCAAATTTAAAACATACGAAGAGGATACCTTACAAAGGTATTCGTATGTTTAAAATTAGTCCTCCGTTTGGTTATTAGAGGTTGAATTGCAAATCTTAGTGCTTCTATTACCAAATTATCCAGTTATTTGTTTTGTTGGTGCCTTGTCTGCCAGTCAATCTCTTAGTATAACGAAATAGTTAAGTATATGTATGTGGTATACATAAAAAAATAGTCATTAGTAAAAAAATATGAACCTTTGATGCCAAAATAATGTCCGCTCGCATGTATTTCTATAAACACACGTCATTCTACAACAAAGTCCAATCATAATTTAATAAGTGGTTTTACGTGAAAGCCACAATCGCTCATTGCGTTTCTTAATAACTCATGGAAAGCATTATGCAAAACTAATACGGCATTTTTTTCTGACGCTTGTTGATCGCAGCAGCTTGACGCGCAGTTGATCACTTATACTACTACTGGTGATTGGCAGGTGGTGGTGGTTGGTTGTATACTTTCTTGGCAGAGCTGTGCATCGAATATTTTTAACTTTCATTGATAATTATATTACTGAAAAGTCTTTAGCATACTAGTTTAATCACTCGAATCACTTAAGTAAAACATGGTAACACGCTATCATTCTGCATAAACCATCCACGCATGAAAGTAGCACATGACACAACTCAGCTTGACATTTGAACTATGTTAAAATTTCTTTCGGCGAGCATACAAATGCAAAAAAATACTTAGCATACGTTAGTCAATTAGAAGTATGGTTTCTAATGAAAGGTATTAATAATATTTTAATTATTGACTTTTGGCACTCTTTAGTCTTTTATGTGTAAGCTATAACTCTTTTGAAGCTTTCACTAAATGGTTAATGATCAAACGTCGCCTTTTCACACGTCTCTTAATTCAGGGCCAAGAAACAATATCGTGTTATTTTTACATATGAACCACGGTGCCAGACAATCTTAGGATTGCATTTTGAGTATGCAAATGTATTTACGGGTCTCGGATCAAACTTACCAGCAAGTGCCTGTGTGCTCGTTTGCCTTGTCTGGGCCATAAAACCAGAAATAAAAAATATCATGTCAAGCCATAGAAAACGGTCATCACTAAGGCTAGCTTGCGTCATCTAGAGATGGTACCACGTAGCATGGTCTCTTCGCCAAATAGCTAACGTACAATAACAACACACATGCGGGCTCCGGTCGATACTGATAATATTTGCGTAGCGAATTTATTGCCACCTTATATTCACTGGCACTAAGTCACACTTGATCCTAGAGATGTGCAGTGTGTACCTGCGTGCGTAGCGTTTCTTGTCAATTTGCGGATATTTTTATTTTTTTAATTGCATTAATGTTTAATTTTTACTTTTTTTGGTTACCTGCTTGAACATTTTTGATCACAAAGCTTCTGAAATTAAATTTCATTTTAACTCTGTTTCACTGAAAGAAATTGATATGTTTTGTCTTAATCTATCTAGTCTATAGTAGACATGTGGTATGTCGGCTGAGACTCGGATCGTGGTCCTTAAACTATCTAATATGATTACCTAGCCTACCGTATGACTCCAGCGGCAGATAAACTTTGTTCAATTTCCGCCCGCTGGAACTGTTATGTAATATTACAATATCTTTTTACCTATAAATATATTTTTTATAAAAGAGAGAAGACAGGAACAAAGTATAGCGAGATATAAGGCCCTGGCCTTGAATCGTCGCGGCACACCAGATACGGCGCCGGCGGCGCCGGCAGTGCGTATGAAAGCGTATCGGACCCTACGCATGCTCTCTCGAAGATACGCGGCGCGTTCGCCGCAAACAGTCGTCTTAATGCGAGAATAAACGATATTTGTTTGTTATAGCTTGCGGCATTGTTATTGATACTATAGATCGGTTTCTTTACTTTAGCTTTCGAATAATACACACAGCGGATTGCTGATTCACTATTTTTGGTCTTTGACATAAAGTCAGCAATTATGTCGCAGTACGCTAAGGTTTTGGATAGAACAGAGGCCCTAGCCAAGATAAGTAGCGTTTCTATTAGTTTTGTTTTCAAACCAATCGCGTCACTGGTAATATCACGAGCCTCCATATCAAAAGGACCTGAAGATCCTGCTAAGATACTCAGATTAGAGACTAAACTGCGTTCCACCTACTGCGTTCAGCAAAAAACAAGTATAACAATCATAAACCTAAAATAAAATCAACTTGACATGAAGAAAGCTAAATTGTTGCAATCGTTACTAAACTGATAAAGCATTCCCAATCTAGGTTGCTTACGTAATGCTGTAAATCTTTTAAAAGTATTGCAATAAGAATGCAATTCGGCATGCATTTAGCGCAGCGCGTTATACCTACCCAAGTAACTAACTGCGCATTTCAAGCCGGTTACTAGGCGTGCAGCGATAAGAAAGAGTGGAAAATGTTTAGAAATCATTTAATATCCACACACGACAGACTCTAAAATTCATCTTGTGATTTTATCACTTTACGTCGTCTGACCTGACTACCGACCAATATATTCTCGTATGTATACAACTGTCTCGCCCATATATTATTGATGACCAGGTAACACTACTGACAATAGGAGCATAAAATTGGAATGTGTATGAAAAATGCACAAAATATTTACTTTCAGATATCAATCCCTACTGACAAAAATGCCAAGTACGATCTTTTGATGCGCCATAATACTGCCCTGTTGTAGGGGGTTTGTGGGAGACACGAACTTGACACGATTTGGTATGACTGGTCAAAAAATGTATCTTGGAAAGTATATTATTATTAAAGCCATCGATTTCTCGATACGACAAACTGCTATCACCACGATACTTATGATAAAAGCACCACGAAGTTGTTTCATGCATATTTAAACCCAAGCATGTGCTGTGTCTCCCAGGCATACGAATAAAACATATAAGCAATCTTTTTGTAAATTCGATAATGACTGGAAATCGAATGGAAACTCGCTACTCAAAGGTACTTAATCGCTATTCAACAATGAACCAATTACATCACAATCGACTCTTTTTAGCATAATAGAACAATCGGGTAAAACAGGAGGAACATACGATTAACTTGTCAAAGGTAATCGTGGTTGGGAATGGTGTTTTGCTCATGATAAACCCCTCTTTGTTACAAGCTAAGTTTCCTCCTGGGAATCCTAGTCAATGTATAATATCTGACTTGCTAGACTCTGTTATCTCCCAGCGACAATAATCTTATAAATTGATTGAAACACGTAAAGGGGTTTACAAGGAGACGAGCGCAGGCGAACACTTATTTATGTGTTACATCCTCTTTAAACCCGGTTTGCTAACTTTGTATTCTGGGCGTAATGTAGCAAAAGTTATAATAAAACTTATTAAGTAAATAATGTCACGTGACTCTCCTATCTCTTCTGTGTTCTTTTGCAAACTGTCTCTACCCATTCAAAAGCATTTATGAACGAACTTATCTTGATAGCGGCAACTATAAAATTACATTGATTTTAAACGACCAGTTAATTCAAACGCCGTTAATTCTCAAAAAGACGCTATTCACACAGATACTGTTTTTCCCACGACGCTACAATCTTATCGGCGGACTCATCTGATAGGAATCGCACTTGAGCAAGAACTCACGTGAACCCACCCCTTTTAATAATATGATATAAACCGTTATGTTATGCTTAATTCCTACTCTAGTTCTCTAAAATATATTTACAGTGATTTTCCTTTTTATTCATCTACCACAAAAGACGTTTTTTTTTTCCTGAACTGATTCGTAGTATCGCTCTGCTTTTAAACGTAAACAAACGAACGCTATTGTGACCTTAGCGACCTTTAAAATTACGCATAAGTCGTGTGAATTCCCCTTACCGTGGTCTGCGAAACACAAACAATCACAAACGACTTAGCCACGTTTTTATTCAGCCATTTTGAACCTTATACCCAAGGGAAATAACGCGGTGGCTGCCGAGTATCAAATTTAATTCACATTACTTTTACTGGCGGTGATGTCAAGGAATTCAGTTTATGGATGTAGCGTTTGATTATTTGATCGTACTTGAACTATACGAAATGTACGACGCTTTAACATGTTCGTTTACGGACACATTAATATTGTTGTTTTCACATTCGGAAATGTTAAATTTGTTTAATTTTGTTAAATTTCGTGTTTAATAATTAACAAAACTATCGCTCTCCCAATTTAACAATGAATCAGCAATGATAAAACCGATATTAAGACTTAAAAGGTAATCCTAAACCGGATTAATTGATCTATATAATAATAATTAAAATACCAGCAAGACCTACCTACGCTAAATAACAGCCTTCTGATGAACCTACTGCGCCTGCGCTTTAATCCTGTAAAACTAATGTAATTATGGCTCGTTACACTTAATAATACTATGTGTTTCATTTTTTGTGGTTTCTTTATAAAATATGTTACGATAAGGTGAAATATTTAAAAATAAATTTATAGCTGAGATAGATTTGACTTCAAAAAGTTTTTAAATCCTAAGCTTTTTCTAAATAGTCTTAAACAAGCGTTGGAATGTCGATTAAGACAATTTGATTTTAGAAAGGCAGTTACGCAAGGGTAAGTTACTGCGCCGGCGTGACATTTGATTGCTTTCACATCTGTGTTGTTATGAGTTGCTTGCTAGACATGTGTTGCCAAATGCCTGTCTAGGAGAAATGTCAAATGTGTTTACCAGTGTACCAGTTACCAGAGGGTACCCTTTGAGTTAAATTACAGTGGTGACTACAACAGAATATAAACTGTAGCAGTGGAAATAAGTATTTTAAAACTGATGAAAATATGTAGCATTATTCATTATTGGTTATTCAATGAAACATATCACTCTGGTAATTTTTTTTTGTACTACCTTCCAGTAAATCACGTAGTATTATGTATTTTCAATATTTAAATGTAAGTAACTTGAGTGCTACATTTTTTATTTCTATAATTTGGTTTTGACTCCTTTGGAATTGTATAAAACGTATTTAAAAAACTTTATTTATATATTCTTTATTTATTGCCCAGCCACCCTCGATAGGTTTTTATTTAATTTAATGTACTGAATAACGTAATAATTTAAGTTTAATTTAAAAGTGATATTCCGCTGCAACGTTACATAGAGGACAAACATTTTCGACAATTCCCACAAACTCTACGACACAATATAAAGTTTGGGCCTGAGAATACTAGCCCACACCACTAATTAAAATAAGTATACTGAGAATCAGAAACAATGACATGTTTGAAAACAGACCAGTTAATAGGTGTAACAACGGAGTATCGAACCGCCTTTTAATTAGTATGCTGCCTCGCGGCTGACCTATTAGTCCTACTGAGCTAGGAAACTGTTGTCTGGTTCACGATATATGTGCCGAATACATAACTAATATCTGACTCTGGGTGCATTCTTTTGTTTTCTTTGAAGTTGCTGTTTAATGTATTACTTCTAGCAACAACGATACTTTATGCGGTATTGAATACCTGCAAGATTTTCTAAAACCACGCGTAATAAATCGGGTCTTAGTTTTGGTATTGGTCTAGAATTCTTGATGATGTAAGAAGTTGAACTAAAGTAAGGTATGTAGGCATAGTGGTCTGCGGGTATAGTGTTAAAGTATGAATGATTCACAATAGCACACACTTTATTGTTGTATTAATGTCAGTTGTGATTGTCTTAACTATATTTTTCCGTACATGCTTAGCACACACACTTAAAACGCGCGGCTTTAAGGATTTAAGTAGTTACTGGAGCTATTCATATTTATATTGCGTGTTCTACTTATATTATTGGCCGATAAATTTCACTGACGTATTGCATTATCTTCAACTCTCACTATGAAAACCTACTTCGGTGCAAGATATAATTAATTTATTGCTTCGTCAATAATTGTGTCAATGCCATAATAAATCAAGATTATCCTCTACTTATTGCTATCGTCACGTTACTTTACAAACAGATTAGGTTTTTGCATAGCGTTGTCTGAACTATAACTATTTAAGCATAATTTGACGGTCACTTATTAACTTCTAGACAAAATCGGAAACAGATCCTTTGGTTACGCCATTATTGCCATTGGTGGTAGGTACTACTTATACAGCCATACATACGTATCTCAAAAGTGCTATATCTAAGTCATTCGAATATAAACGTTCCAATTGTGAGTAGATTTATATGTACTATGAATATATCGCTAGAGAATTGTACAGCAGAGCAGATCTTGGAAATAATAATAACTATACTTATCAATCATTAACGCAAGAGACAGAGGAAAGTAGGTATTTGCATGGAATCCTAGTAACTTGGCTGCTGGTTGAGATTTGCATCACCTCTTGGAACGACATCAAAGGCACATTATTGCCAACAGTTTAGTAATGCTTTAGAGTTATCTTTTACATCTGAAGGACTTGATTATATGAATGTGCTTTCATCGTTCCTCAGGTCTACTTCAAATTCTTTATATCAATATTGTACTTGGGTACCAAAATGGCTGGCACAAGGGCATCGAGTTTAACAGAATCATGCATGCTATGGTTTTATCTGAGTTCACTTATTTAAGCCCGTCACGTTAGTGCTTCTAACATGCATGTATCGGTTCTATTCAAACGGTAATTTATTTTGTCGCTTTCTCAATACCAACGTTAGGGTAGACAATTGATTGCAAACGGCAAATCGATTCTTTTGTTCCTACTATCGATTGTTGCAGTATGAGTTAATAGCCTTGATGATCTGATAATGCTCAGTTTCTTATTAGACGGGATTTACCTTTAAAGTTCAAGGCGATGAAACTGTATCCAGTTATGAAAGTCACGTAATTAATCATAAGTCTACTCGATTTTTCACGATCCAATTGCGAATGAAACGCATTCCTTATCGATTATTGGTTTAACCGTTCTGTAAGGAATGTAATTTGCAATGTAACCTACCTTCCTGTTCTTTTATTTATCGAGATAGAATGCGATGATTAAGCTATTAATTCCTACAGCTACAACCAAATGTTAAATTAAATAAATCAAATGCTTGCTGCGACTCACATAAAGCATTAATAATACGTAAGGAGGAAAAATCCAGAGACCTTGAACTGTTATACAATATTTCGGGACTACAGGAAAACATAATCGTGAAGTACAGAGCATTTTTATTATCATCTTCGAGTTCCGTAATTCTTGTTATGTAAATTATACTTTACATTTTGAGACAACTTTGCATATTTGGCGGCATAACAGCGGCCTTGGCTTTCATGAGATCGATGACTTTCCGCTAAAGTCACCAGAAAAGTTCCGAAATTAGCTACGTTTTGCACAAGCGAGCACACAAGTGGTGTAACTGGTTCTGCCGTGCGAGGACCCTGGGCTTGTGTGTGTGCGTCATGAGCGTGTATTCCATCAGCTTCTGTACTTGCTTTATGAGCGCTTCCATCCCTCTCCTTTCCTATTTAAATGCTAATTGCTTTTACAATTGTCGGGTACTGGCTGTCAAGTAAAGTTTTTCTATAAGAAAAAGAAAGCCAATGTTTTCAAAAGTAACAGCTTTAGGTGCTACTAAGTTTTTATCCATTTTAATAAGTTATCTGTCGTCTATTTAGCATTCCAAGATATTGTATTAATTCTTATCTCGTACCTTGCAAAGGTCGTGTATCCGTTATTTTTGGATATGGTATACACTCGGGATTTTTCAGCGAAGTTAGATTCCGAAGAAAAGATAACTGAAAACGCTACATTTTTAATTTTTAATAATTTCTATATATACCTTATAGATACTGAGATACGATACTTCAAACTATGGTCATTAAAGACTAATTGCACTTCGAAAAGTTATGAGATGCAACTATATTTTTAAACAAGCCTTTACAAATAATTATTAAAGCAACTCGTTAAGGTTTTTAGTGCTGGAATAATCCCCATATAGGTACATAGTCATTACTGTATAATCATATCCAAAGATGGCGGACACCCGACCTTTTAGGAGGTAGGTTCGTACAGAATTACTAAACTGAGGGTGATGAGTAGAGATACAAATATAATGTGAGTTAGAATTCCTCAAAATATCTTACTTTGCATCCCCACTTCTCTTTTATGTTGTAAGTTTAACTATCATAGCATTATAAAACATGTTTTATAATTTTTCAACCCTGTTTGTGAAATTTCGACTCGTTAAATAATGCAGGTAACTAAGTACACCTGTCGTAGCGTGATTGCTACCGCGAAAGTGAACAACTTTTTTGGTAACTTCGACCCCACAGTTATTGCACCATTGACTGCAGGTATAAGTATACCATTCATGCATTTCGGACAGTGCACAAGATTCCTTGAACTTTAATTTTTAAAAGGAAAACTTATGATTGGTCAGTTATTAATGTTTTTTTTATTTTTTTGCATATTGCACGATTTATTAAATATTGATTAACGTAATCTAAATATGCAATCAATAACGCGATTTCAACAAACTGCTGTACCTATTCACACATATTGCGAAATTTGGTATTTGTATAGTGCTGACCATGAGGCCTGAATAGGTACCCTAATTGGAAATCCATGTCATCATAATAATCTGCAATACTCATTATGAATTCGCTCAGTACTGGCGTATTAGAAAACATTAAGATTGTTTAATGCATCTGGGGTTCCGGACAAACTGTTGTACAAAATTTGACCACGGGATTGTTTCATGCCTTGAAAATTCACATCATTATATTTATAAACAACAATCTGACATTGTTTTGATATCCTTTTCTTTGAATGAAATTGTTAGAAACATTAAAAATCATAACAAATGGTTAAATCACAAGAAAATGTGTCAGATTTTCGATTCTATATTCGAATTTTAACAATTCGTTGAGTTAACTACTGATCAACTAACGAGCCCTAAGACGCTAATTTGTAATATCATGGTGATTTTGTGTAATGTATTCAGTAACATGTCTGTAAACAAAACTGCTTATGAGTTAGATCCACAATATAACTGGGTTAAAACAATAAGCATCGCTTAATATTGAGTAAGCATATTTTAATTTATAAATTCGGTACATTGATCAGCTTTTGCAAGTTGGAATAAAAGGAGCATTTAAATCAGCAATATTATAATGCTAGTCTAAGAGATTTGCAAGATTTAAACAATAATATGTCGCCCATGAAATTCCTTAACCACTTTTCGACTATACGAGTATTTGTAAGACTTCAGGGGCCAAAACTGGCAAAGGAATTTCTTGGTCGACTAATTACTTACTATAAACCATAGTTTTTAAAGGATAAGATAATATGATAATATTATTTTAATACGTTTATACATTTTATAGACATGGGGTTTTGATGGCTCGTTATTCTCTTGTTTTCTTGAAAATTTTACTGTATACTCGACCAAGAATGTCCTTTACCATTTTTGGACTTTGACTTTATACAAATAAAGTCGAAAAGTGATGAAGGAGTTTCTTGATCAATTCTACAAAAAAATGATAGCCGTTTACAACTACTTTTCTTTACGATCTGAAAACCTGTTAAAGCCATAATTTCAAGGAGCTATAAAACAATATTGGCTTTAGCAATCTAGAAACAGGAATGCAGGGTGCCGCGATATGGGTTCCCAAGGCCGCCCGCCACGCACCTGCGGGGTTGGTCAGGTAAGGCTCCACTATTAAGGCTTTATGATTTTACGACGCAAAACCATAATTGTGGGTTAAGTGATATTTAAATAATGAATAAGCCACAAATAGTTTACGAAAGACTCAAGTCTCATGGCATCGTATTATTTTCTTAATTTATTTAAATAATTTGGTGTTAGCTACCAAAATGAATAAGACTTGGGGACCTTCAAGAGGCGTTATCCAGACATATTCTTTTTTCACAGGCTGGAAACTGAAACAGTTCTGCGATTCCTCTCCTGGTGTTGTAGGTGTCTATGGGCGGGGGTGATCATTTACACAGGTCTCTAGCACGTTTGCCTCCTCTAGCATTAATAAAAATAATTAAGCCCGCAAATTACTTCCATAAGTGAAAAAAACGTTTGACTTATATTATGTTGTATATATTGTACCTAAGTATACTCGATCCAATTAGTTTCCCATTAGGGTCAACTCACACCGAGACGCAACGCGACGCGACGCTGCGCGCACATTCGACTCAAAATATACTTTATTTACTAAACGAAAAGGTACACATTTCATTGTGAGAATTCAGAATACGTTGCACCGCGCAGCATGAATTCTCACAATGTAATGTGTACCGTTTCGTGTAGTAAATAAAGTACATTTTGAATCGCATGTGCGCAGCGTCGCGTCGCGTCGCGACTCGGTGTAAATTGACCCTTAGGTTTTCAAATATCTAAGCTAACACATTGTTTTCACGTGTTATTTATCTGTAGGGTTGTATATCATTACCTGATTTATTACTTAAATAGAACGAGATGATATTCAATTACTGCACGTATTTGGAAATTCCGCGGAACATATGAGGTCACCAGGTTATCAAGTTAGCCGTTCGAAAAATACACGCGTTAAGTGAAGGATGTGTGTAATGTAACTAAAACATTTTTAGCAATGGGCTGTCAGGAGGATATCCTGCTAGGTTTTTTTAGACATTAATTTGAAAGCGCTTGCTCATTCGTTTCTCGTTTACACGAGCAATAATTGTATACAGGTTGTAACATTTAAATCGGTCAATATAGGAAAGTCTGAAACCATAAGACATACGAAGATCTGTTCTTAGGAACCTCGTCATCGATTTTAGTAACAAGGAAAACCTCATTCATTTTTTTTTAACTTGTACTCAGCTCGGGAAACAAACCCGGACGTTTGAAAAATAAAACTACATAACATTATTTCTATTTATATATCGATTGTGTAGATATTAAAGGATGAAATTTGATATTAATATAGCTTATAAATACCCTAGATTAACTCATAGGCTTCTTTGCATCTGAAAATCGAAATCTCTACGTGGATGAAGTCGCGGGCAGCCGCTAGTAACTTATATAGAAAATAATAATCAAAAATAGGACAGTCATATTAAATATTCTTCCGCGGGAACCGTAAACGAAAACACTTTAAGAAAACTTAAGTAAACTAAATGTTTCACATCTACAAGTACGTTTAGATAATAACAGATACAAAATAAAACATGCGACCGGAAAACGCCTTCGTAGGATCATTCATAGATGATCAGTTGCGTGAATCAGCCGGCAGAGGGCGCGGGCGTGTGAAAGCGAACCATTGTCCTTTGACAATGAACAACTAGATCGGAGTGAAAGTGTACTTGTAAATTTAAACGGTGTATTTTATATGGCTGATATTTTTAACGGCGGCAATGAGAGTCACTGTTTTTATGTTTAGTCAACAGCATAAATAAGTGATCATTTATGTACCTTGTCGCTTTCAATCATTTCACAATTTTGTATTACATTTCAAACATGACGTTAAATTGACAAGGTACATAAATGATCACTTATTTATGCTGTTGACTGTACCTAGAGTAGATTTGTATTCTTGTATCTCAATTTTAAAACTGAACCGACACATTGTTGATTAATAATACATAATAACTAAGGGCAGGAATGTCCCAAAAGTCCAGACCCTTTACTATGTTTATATTTTTTAGCGTTACAAGGTAAATTCTCAGTCTTAATAATTCAAAGATTCTATTTTTAAATAGATCTTTGAATTATTAAGACCGAGAATTTACCTTGAATGTTCAGCCGGACTTATACTCCGAGCAAAAGATAATAAAATTTATAAGAGAGATAAGTAATTTGATTACTTTAGAAATAATAATTACGCAACAGGAAGTGAGCAGTATCTATTAGCGACGAGAAAATTCATCGTCAACAACTGAAATCCCTGAAAAACTCAAGGATAAATATGATAATAAATAATTGTGCAAACGTGTGGTTACTACAATGTTAGTACCGTTACATTTATAAAATATTCTTTTACAACGTTTTATTTGCTATTCGGAACCAATTCTTTGAAACGGACATTGCATTTAATATTTAAGTATTTGGGTGATTCTTAAAAATATTCCACATAACTTCAAAAAATTAAACTTTTTTTTTTCACGACATATTGCGACGTACATCGAAAGTATATACCAAAAGCATATTTTCGATGCATATGAGCAAGCTTAATTCTTTCAGGAAAGGTAAAAAAAAATGGTACATAAACACGGATGTGACAGGTTGTGCCACGGTCGTGACATTACTGATCGTGGCTGTGACACTGTATGACATGGATGTGACAGTTCTACATTTTTCACTCTAAATGTTAATATTAATTTTATTAAACTTATGTCATCCCAGTTTAAAGTGATTGAAAACAATAAAAGACACTTAATTGGTTTAATCAACAGTTTTTATTTGTTATGACTACTTTGAGAATATCAAATAATTAAATCACACAAAATTGAGATCTTGTCAAAATACCGTCAGGTACCTAATCATCTACTTAATACAATAATCCAGCCTTTTATTCTTAGAACTATTTGATCACAGGCAGCATTGTTTCGATATCACATAGAATCTACCTATTATTAGTAAATATTAAACATAAAAATCGAGTATGAAATCGGGACTCATTCTTATCCTTATCCATTCACAGTAAAGTTGAGCAAAATGCTCAAAGTAAATGCAGAGTTTTAGCTCTACACACAACTAAAAGTAAATCTCTTATAAAAAAGTAAATCTCCTAAAAAAAGAAAACAATATCACTGATCAAACATCTCAAAAAAAAACTTATATAGTTATAATATCCAACAAATTTTAAGGTTTGTTTTTTTCATAAAAGAAGTGTAATCCGATATTTAAAAAACAATATAATACTCTCTTATATCTAATGACCCGCAAATCATGTCAAAGCCTCCAACTTTTTATTTAATTGGATGATCAAATAAAGAAAAATCAAATTCGAAAATTAATTCTCCTCTCCTACCTGGAGTGGGTTTTTTTAAAACAGCGACAATGTCTTCGGCGTCAAGATCTGCACAGTCATTGTTATTCCAGATGAAAACTGTGGCTCCTGATCTCACATTATGATATTTCTTTTTGGTAAATTTAGTGTAGTAAGGTGCATCAGGTTTGTCCTTATTTATACTAACAATTTGACCCACAAAAAGGGAAACCACATTCTTTTTTCCGGAAAACTTTGCTATTACCCACGTCCCTTCTTCCAAATTATTTGTATTAGCTTTGGGAGAATTATCACCTTGTACAGGTTCAATTAAATTGGGGTTGGTCGTACTAAGACTTGATCCTACATCACGTTCAGTGGTCACTCTTATTATCGGTCGTCTTGAACTGGGATAGTGAGAACATTGATGTTTTATTTCACAGGAAGCACAAGAAAGCTCTCTTATATTCAGCATTGTGGGTTCCTCAGTACTCCACGTTATTTGATGCATTTTTTTTGTGTCTTGTATGGTTAAAATCTTAGTACAATTTTGAAGTAAATCCTCAGCATTTTTAATGTCTTGCTCACTCACTTCATATATCAAAACATTGCAGTTAGTTTTGACAACTTGGACAAAGGTTTCATAGTCAGGGATATCATTACCTTTAAGAACATGATTATTAGCAGCTCCTTTCAAAGCCGCTCCGACACCATCTGCAGGGCCTTTACCGTGGGCTGTTTCAGTAAAATTCCATGTTGCAGCAGAAATATTCAATATGCGGACAAGGTGTTGAGTGAAAAGATAGAAATTGCTTTTGTTTTTGTATTGACTGCTAGGGCCATCACTCACAATGTGTAGCACCTTAATATTTTGATTTGCCGTCAAACGCATTAAGGCTATCTTCAAATGAGCATGTACTGCGGCCGCATCATGACGCAGGCAACCAGAAACAGAACAGAAGGGAATGGTATCCACTTGACCAGTGACGTCCGATAAGTAATATAAAACTCCTGTGTGAATGGACACCTGCTGACGGGATGCTCCAAAATGTACCGATTGAATTTCCGAGAAATATTTGCATGCGTAATTTTCAGAGAAATCAATCCTTACCAAAATTTCCCCTGCAGCTAAATTAGTCTTGATATGATTAATTGCTTGATATTGGTTACGTATATTGAATATGTGCAGGAGAAATTTGGGTAGAATTTCCAGGAAAGCTTCAACCAGCCCCTTTTTGTCAATTGTTAGTCTACATTTAACTGTTCTTCTAATCATTTTGATATTCCCTTTTATATCTCGTTCTTCATTTTGGCTCACCCATTGATGGTATGAAATGCTTTCGTTTTCGAATGTCTTAAAGTTAGGAGTTTTATGAAGGCACTGAGAGCATTTACGACTCATACAGTTATATGAATTAGTATTACATACCACACTTTCTAATACGGGGTCTCCATTTTGTATGATTTTTAATGCTTTTAATCTGTTTAGCATCATATCAAAATTTTCATGAAGTACACACAAGCATGTATCGCGATCAGTTAATTTTGCCTTAACAATCCAGAATGGACGCAAACGACAAAAGCTTGCATAACTTACACGCAATGTTCTGTCTGATAGGGTATTGTACTTTTTGTGAAGATTTTCCATAGTGTCGGTAATATACCTTTTCTGTTTCTTTATTTTATGTCGCGTAATAGTATCTTTCACTCCAGGGCTTATCATAGAATTCTCTTCACTTCCTAAAAACTTTTGAACCGCTAATTTTCGGACACGCCATATATCTTTCAAAACTGTTTGCCTTTTCCTGGCTTCGATCGGCATTTGAGAAACTTTATTTAGCAGCCTATTCGTTTTGACTTGAAGA
Organism: Acleris sparsana; assembly: GCA_923062465.1. NCBI lineage: Eukaryota > Metazoa > Arthropoda > Insecta > Lepidoptera > Tortricidae > Acleris > Acleris sparsana. The sequence goes on from OV281289.1 coordinate 10,709,726, forward strand.
GTATGTATTGTTTTCTGCAGCACTTTTATTTTCGCTTTCTGATTCATTATTATAACATTGGTTAGTTTTCTGCGTTTTTTATGTTCTTTTAACGCTTGGCACCTTTGTCTACTCATAACACTGTCTCGAGAACTGATGGATGATGGAGTTCCACCTCGTTGTAACATGGTAGGTGTCTCGTCTCTCCTAATCTCCGGTGTTGCATAGCGATCTCTTATTGGTGAAGAGACGCTTGGATCTGGCACCAGGGCTTCAATCATTTCCAAATCAGACGGAGGAGTGTTTTCTCTAATTAGTTGCATTCCGCGTTCTCTGCATTTTTTTAATGCTCTACTTTTTCTGGTACGTTCACGCCATTTTTCTCGTTGCGTCTTCTGATCACGACGTGATAAATCTTTTATCGACGGTATTTTATTTTGCTCCTTCCTTCTTTGACGCCGTGCTCGTTCTTTTTCTTTTGCTTCCTCGTATTTAACTGGATCTGCTTTTATTTTAGCGCGTCTCTTTTTTTCATATTCACGTCTTGCTTTTTTTTTTGCTTCTGTATTAATCTTCTTTCGCGGCATCTACAGAAAGTAATAAAATAAAATAAAAATATTTAAAAATAGTTTTAGCTATGGAAAACAAGCCTTTTCATGTGATACTCACTTGGTATAACCGCTTTACTTTAATTCTTTAAACCCTCTTTTAGACTCATTTCCAATTAATATTAAACTTTTTTTGTCTTTTTTATTTATAAATAGATGCGGGCACGCAAGTCGTGCAACTATGCCAAATTTCGATGCCTTTAGTAGTTGCTGAGAAAATCTGCAGTGACAGACAGACAGACGGACAGACAGCCACCGAATTCTTACCCATAAGGGTTAGTTTTTTAAGTTTTTTACCATTCAATTATTGAAATAACATAGAATGTAACGACCACGCGTTGTTATGTCACGACCATGTACTCAAACAGTCCATGGTGGTGACATTTTTTACAAACCATGGTCGTGACAATTTGAAACGTGTTCGATATAACCTATAAACTAGCCATGATTTAGCACATCTTAAGTAATTATCTTAAAAAGCACTGTATGAGGTACAAATTATGTTTAAAACAATAGCGTGGCATTTGCACTTACCTTCAAAAATCGTACACGGCGTTGACGTGTTAAGGTTGTCCCTTTTTTCAAATAAATAAGATGTTTTTTTTTGCGAGACACACACTACATTCAGCCCTTAGCAAAACTGACGTAAAGACAGTGTTTCTGTTCTAAAAAATATTAAAAAGGGTTACTAGCATGAAAGATACTTTTCTACCGAGTCCCACATTTTTAAAGTATCGCACATGGTCGTGACACAAAAATTACTCACAAACTTTATGTTGCTCAAAATCATAAATGGATCTTTTTTATTTTTTATTTTTTTAACAGCTATTTAGAACATAGATTAGTCTTCCGGAATTGCTGTAATATTACGCGAAAAAAAACCACAGTTCAACAGAAAAAAATATATTGTTTCCAAATTTGGCAATCTCACACTACACGGTCCGTGACATTTTGGAGTTATATATTTTTTTAAACAACTTTATAATAATTTTACGTCAAAAATTATATTCAGACATGATGTTACAGGTAATTTACTAAGTAAATTGATATAAAGTTTACTGATATCTCTGAAAAAAATATTCAATTCTTACAACTCACACAAAAACACGTAAGAATAAGAATCACCCATTTGAAAGTCTAAACATTCCCTAAAAAGCTCCGATTCGCAGTGACGGCCCGTTATTTCCAATCAATAGCTAACTGTTAAACGTTATCACGATTTGTTTTGTTGAGTTCGTGTTTGCCCTACTTTTTTCAAATTTGAAACAACTCCGTTTTTTTGATTGTGAGAAAAAGAGGGAAAAGTAATAGTTTAACAGTATGGAATTCAAAAAGATTGATTCAATTCGTGGTGTATCCAAACTGTAAGAAAGATGGTTTGTAGGCTTATCAGCCTAATATAGGCTGATAAGCTGGCTGGCTGGCTGTTTTCTATGTATTTAAGTATATATTTCTCTATATAAGTATTTATATCGTTGTCTAGTACCCATAGTACAAGCCTAGAGCTTAGTTTGGGACTAGGTCAATTGGTGTGACATTGTCCCCTGATATTTATTTATTTTTATTTTTATTTATTTTATAGTCAAAATACATTAGTGCAACTGATAAGCTGGATTGTGCTATTATTATTGGAGTGTGCGCGCGGACGCGATAACGAGCGGGTGTGTGTGAGGTTGCGCATCGCGTGCGCCTACGCTATCGAAATGGCTCCGTCATCGTCGAAGACGTTGAAGTGCACAAGTTGTAATATAGTTATTTGTGAACTATTAGCTTACGTTCAACATAAAACGAGTGTTATGGACAATGAAAGTTTGATACGTATTTGTTTGTCTGCTTTCAATGAGGCAGAAATTGGTGACGCAAAAACGATGTTATTTGACTCGATGACTGATAAAAGTGTAAAGAAAATATCTAGAAGAAATGATGGAAAAACACAAAGAGATCTGGAAGATATCATTCTAGTGTTCAAGGAGTTGGACTCAGAATTGCTGCCAACCTTCGTAGCTAGAGATTTAAATAAGCTGCCGGCGGTTACGTTCGATTTTCTGGACGCATCGTCACTACTAAAAGACATTGTGCGATTGAAATACGAGGTGCAGGAAATAAAGGCTAATTATGCCACAACTAAACAAGTAGAGGAGCTGGAAAGTAAATGGATTCACGATAAATATGAATCCTTTTTAAAAGGGCAAGCAAATGTAAACACAAGGAGAGGTGCGTGTTTGCTAAATAGCGGTCCGATGGGTTTTTTATCACCAAGTGGCGGGTCAATTCAAGAGAGAAGAGATAACGGCCGAGGCGAGTCGACCTTGGCGTCACAGGTGGATGAGGCAGTGCAGATAATATGGCCGGAGCGGGATGCGCCCTCCTTATCGCACGAGAGTGATCTGCAGCCGCTAACTCCCTCATACACATTGCCTAGCCGGACTACAGAGAAACCGGTTCAAATAGCAGGTAGCACGTCATTACAAAAGCAACCGCAATGCAAGTCGCCCAAAAGTCCTGGGAATAAGGTTGAAAGTCGGTTGCCTAAAATGAAGGAGACAAATAAGTTTACGAATGAACACGGGAATGACATTATATCTCATTCAAAACAAGATGGGGAACGGAAATTATCGTTTTCAGATCAGCTTAAAAATGGAAAAGCCTGGAAACAGCCAAAGACGGATGAAAACTGGATAGACGTCCAAAGAAAAAAGCGAAGGAATAGGTTTATCGGGTGTAAGGGGAGCGCAGAGCCCTACACAAATATGAAGTTTAAAGCTGCGGACGATAAATTGCCTTTGTTTATTTATAATGTACATAAGGATGTATCGGAAAGCGACATTAAAGACTACATATACCAAAAAGTAAAGGAAAGAGTGACATTAGTTAAGATAAAGATGCGGAGGCAGAAAGATTATCAATCTTATAAAATGTTTGTTGCTAGTGACAAAATTGACACCTTCTTGGATGGGGCGTTATGGCCCAAAGGTGTGTGTTTCAGACGCTTTATATCTGTAAGGGAAGGGCAGGAACAATCGCCCGGACAAACCAGTGAAAAAGGACCCCCTAACTTACCATAAGTAACATGAGCAACAGTGAAAATACCAGATTAGTAAGTTTCAATTGCAAGTCGCTTAAAAGGTCTATTAACGGAGTGAGGGCATTGTGTGAGACAGCAGATATCCTGTTTTTACAAGAGACATGGTTACTTGAACATGACCTACCATTACTTGGAACAGTAAATAAGGAGTTTGCCTACGTGGGGGTTTCCGCAGTGGATACTAGTGCCGGCGTACTGACAGGACGTCCGTATGGTGGGGTAGCAATATTGTGGAGGAAGGCGGCATTTTCAGAAGTGTCGGTAGTTAAGTGCGAAAATGTACGGTTAACAGCCGTTAGGATAAGAATGCCTAATTGCTCAGCGTTAATGGTTAGCGTATACATGCCAGTGAATTCGTCTGAAAATTTACCATTGTTCACGGAGTGTATGAGTGACATTAGTGCGATCAGTGCGGAACATTCAGATATCGAGGCAGTGTACATTTTAGGTGACTTTAATGCGCATCCCGATGAGTTGTTCTGCAATGAAATGTTGCATTTTTGTGAAACGCAAAATTGGTATTGTGTGGATTTGGACATATTGGGCGCGAAATCTAATACCTTTACATATACCAGTGAGGCTCATGGATGTAACAGGTGGTTAGATCACTGCATCGTCACGGAGGCTGCGAGGGAAACTGTACGCGAAATAAAGGTAAAACACGACGTGTATTGGTCTGATCACCTGCCCCTTATCATTGAGTGTAACCTAAATAAGGTTCAAATTAAATGTAATCCTGGTAAACCGTCTTGTCAGGGCGTCATGTGGGGGGATAGGCGGACTGCCCAAGTGGAACTTTATCACTCACTGTGTCACGACAAACTTAGGTTGCTCGATTTTCCGGCCGAACTAACGTCATGTGCAGATAATTTGTGTAATGAACCTAAACATAAGAAAGTGTTAGACAATATGTATGACAGTATAATATCTGCACTGACGGTGGCGTCGGTAAGGTCAAGTAGGTCAATGCGAGATGGGCGTAATGTTCGTATCGTAGGCTGGAATAAATACGTGGCTGACGCTCATAGGTTTGCTAGGGATAAGTTCTTAGTTTGGGTATCGGCAAATAAACCTAAGCAGGGTTCAGTATATGTGGAAATGTGTGAAAGCAGAAGGCTTTTTAAGTCAAAGTTAAAATGGTGTCAGGACAGGCAAGAGCAAATAAAAAGTGACATTCTTGCGTCAAACCGTGCTGCCAAAAACTTTAAAGCCTTCTGGAAGAACACAAATAAGTGGAACGTGAGGCCAGGTGTGCCGGTAAGTGTGGGGGGGGAGAGTGATAGAAAAACTATTGCCAATCATTTTAAAAATGTATTTGCTGTAACGCCAAGTCCACGCCAAAACACGTCTGGGGAGGGGCGAGGCGATGCTGGGGCCGTCATGGGTGAAAGTACCGTCAGATTTACATCGAAGCAAGTGCTTGATATAATTCAAAATATGCAAAGGGGTAAATCACCGGGGCATGACGGTCTCAGCATAGAACACCTCAAATATGCGGGGCCACATTTGTCGCGTATTCTGGCGATGTTTTTCACCCTGTGCCTCAGACACGCTTATCTTCCACAGCAACTCACAAGTACCGTGGTAGTACCACTTGTTAAAAATAAGACAGGCGACTTGTCAGATCCAGGAAACTATAGGCCCATCTCACTGGCGACCATACTCGCGAAAGTGCTTGACAGCTTGCTTAATGCACAACTTGGTAAATACATTAAGCTGCACGACGCCCAATTCGGCTTTAGGCCAAGACTGTCGACGGAGAGCGCAATTTTGTGCCTTAAGCAAACTGTCAGGTACTACAAGGACAGAAACACGCCTGTCTATGCTTGTTTTCTGGACTTGTCAAAAGCGTTTGATCTGGTTGTATACGATGTACTGTGGGACAAACTAGGAAAAACAGGATTACCAAACGAATGTATCGCTCTGTTAAAGTTTTGGTACAACAACCAGATCAATCGTGTGAGATGGGCTGGGGAAGAGTCGGATGAGTATGGGTTGCAGTGTGGGGTTAGACAGGGTGGGCTGTCATCGCCTATACTGTTTAACCTATATGTCAATGAGTTGATTGAACGACTCAGCAGCACGCATGTCGGTTGCCATATTGGTAGAACGTGTTTTAACAACATAAGTTACGCGGACGACATGGTGCTGCTGGGTCCTTCAGTTGACTCAATAAGACAACTGGTAGCTGTATGTGAGGGTTACGCTGGGCAGCATGGTCTTAGATACAATGCAAGCAAAAGTGAGCTGATGGTTTTCAAGGCCCGTAAATATAACCCAACAAAAGTACCTAAGATCATGCTGGGCGGGGTATCCCTCAAAGTGGTAAACAGCTTCAAGTATCTGGGGCATATGCTCACGGAGGACTTGAAGGACGACCCGGACTTGGAAAGGGAAAGAAGAGCAATGGCAGTGAGAGGCAATATGCTTGCCCGCAGATTCGCACGTTGTAATGAACAAGTTAAAATAACGCTGTTTAAAGCATACTGTCAGTCGTTTTACACGTGCAGTCTGTGGGTAGGTTTTACGCAGCGAACATTTAGTACATTGCGTGTTCAATATAATAACATCTTGAGGAGGCTGTTGGGGCTGCCGAGGTATTGTAGTGCATCCGGCATGTTCGCTGAGGCGAGAATAGATGATTTCTATGCCATTAGGCGGAAGAGAATAGCCTCATTGCTGAAACACGTGCGCGGTAGCAGCAACGGCCTCCTGAGGGTGTTGGCGGAACGCCTCGACTGCCCCCTCACCAAATACTGGGTCTCGGTGGCAATTGGAGCAGTTAAATAGTGATTCCTTTTTTAATTGTATTTATTATAAAATTTACTACTAACATAGTCTTAATTTGCCATTGTTACTAACTTAATATGGATCTCTGTATGGTCTGAAATAAATGATTTTTATTTTATTTTTTTATTTTATTATGTCACACTGTGCGGGATTGCATGCGCCCAGCGTTATTAAATGGTGGTATAATGCTCTTAAATAATCTATCTTTGTAATATTTATGTGTCATGTATACATGAAATAAATGATTTGAATTTAATTTTTGAATTTAGAATAGTTAGTTGTTTTGTGCGGATGTCGTATGAATAAAATAATACTTAGCGAACATTTCTACAGACGCTAGTTTTCATAGAATGCTAGGTAGGCTTTAAACATGTCATTCATAAATCATAATATTATACTTAAACAGAAAGTGTGACCCTAAGTTGATTGTAATATTTTAAGTTATTGGGTACTGCACACCTATCAAATTGATTTCAAGTAAACTCTCTCGAACTTGTAAATAGTTTTCTTGGCTTAAACTGGTTTCTTCACAATTAAAGCATAGGTAAGTCTTGCTTGAATAATCCCGTCTGTAGGTACCTAACTATAAACAAAATAACGTTCACCGACTTTAGTATAATACATTTTAATTAAATTATCGACTAATATCGACGTATCGGGTCCTGAACAAAACCCGTGCATTTGAAGGACGGTCCTTAGAGCGAACAAAACAAACCGTTTCCCCGTCCTTTCAAGCCACCAATCGACCCGGCCATGGAGATTAGCATTTTAATTTAAAATAACTGATCTGAAATTCGTTACAGTTTCCAACAGGTAATCTTCTGATTATTATATTACTATCTTTCGATTTATAAGCTTTTGATATTAAAGTTCATACTTACTCCAACATTTATCTTACACATGGGGGCCTTTTCGGATACAGTTTGACCCCCTTAGTTTGGATATTTTTGGCAATTACCGTCTTACACACTTAGATGTTTAAACGTGCAGGTTTCCGCACGATGTTTTACCTTTACCGTCAGAGCATCGGGTAATTTTAGTACTTAAGTTAGCAAAAGTCATTGGTTCATGGTGACGGCAAAAAATTCAAGATATAATACTCCGACATTCATAATAACTCCTGTTGGTGAACATTTCCAACAGATTTTATCAGATCGAGTTTTGTCCTTTTTTATTTGAAAGTCCTAACAGCTTGAACAGTAAAAAAATACCCAATATTTTTACTTCCCAGTGTACGATGTATATTTTATACACTAAGGGTAATCTTATGCGCACTCTTACTGTAATTTGTTAAAGAGTGCAAGAACAGTGAAGTTCGCTGCGTGCACGCAAGAGGCAGTTGCACTAATGTATTCTGACCATATTAGGCTGGCACATTACGGCCTACTTATTGTGTCGGTAATGAGGGGCAATTTAATATGAGAACGAGCGGCATACTAATCGCTTTGTACAATGCTCCGCACTTGCCGGCTTACCAATCGATATATTGATTTGGTTAATTAATACGAGTAGGACGATTATTGGTATTGGCTCTATGAAGTTGCTTTGTATGATCTTTGAGGCGATTTTTAGTGATCCTATTACTAGCATAGAGGCATTCCATCTTAGTCCTCAAGGTTGGCAACGCATGTGCAGTCATAGGATTGCAGTCTTAAGGATGCAAATGTGGTCTGTGCGCTCCATGCCAAAAAAAAACTGCTTTTCAATACACTTTTCGCAATGGACTTACCCTTTTAAATTTAACTTTGAGCAATATAATTATTCAAACATGCAAGTCTTTATCCGAAATCAGTTAGACAGGGCATGCGCATCGGAATGCGATTTGAGGCTTTCTCACGGCCCTTGCGCATTAGGCAGGCACGTACGACGCGGAATAAATATCATAGACGCGTCGCAGACGCCGCCCCGAACAATGCATTAATGTATCAATAGTGATATTAAAACGTTACCCGGGGGCCAACGCGCTTTACACGAATAAAGTATTACGGTGATATGAATCTCCAATGAACTGTCAATTTAGACAAATTTTGTGATTTAAAGTATTAAGTTGGTTTTAAAAACAGATATCTTTTTTCCAGCTACAGAGACAGTAGTTAATTTATACACAATAAAATTGTTCGGTACCTATGTTCCACTACGATCTATCTGAATACCTAGCTATGTGTAAAAAATAAACACTTAAATTTAATACGTTGCTGCATATCGCTACTCAAGAAAGTAAAATAGAATCACACCCCAGATCTTGGCTAGAAGGGCTACAACTCTGAAGCTTCCAAAATATATTATTATACTTACCTAAAATTACATCTTTTTAAGCTATATATTATATTATATTATCAGCATATTATGTAAAAATAACACTAAAGAAAATAAAGATATAACTCATATAACCAATCATGACATGAGCTACAAGCAACAACGGTCTTCCAAATATCACACATTATATTTAATAAGTGTAATGTAGGGATATTTTTATGTCATGTTTTCGTGACGGAAGTGGGTGTCATAATAGAACCCACTAAATACGAGTAGCTCGGTGTCAATTCAGATACCCAATAACACGCGTAATACCAGGCTTCCTAATTGCTATACGAAGTGGACTTTATGTGGAGTTCTTGGCCCTGGACGCGACACGATAATTGAGCAATTGCATTCCTTGCAACATTAGGTACATGTTCTGTCCTTACTTCATAAGTAAAATATTTATTTCATGTTGAGTGCAGAATTAAAGTGGCCCTAGATTGATTTATACTGTCGCTGACTGTGTACAGAAATATTTTCTGTTTCCAGATCAACTTGGAAAAACTGTCCATCAATCAATCGTACGCATTTTTTTCTCATTCATTGATACAGTCTCGTGCCACTAACCTTTTTAGAGTTCCGTAGAAAAAATAAAAAGACGGAAACCTTATAGGATCACTCGTGCGTCTGTCTGTCCCTCCGTCGGTCGCAGCCAATTTGCTCCGAAACTACTGGACCGATTGAGTTGAAATTTGGTACATATATATAAATTGTTGACTCAAACACAGATATGCAGAGTGAATAAATATTTTTTTCATCACACTTGCTCGTATATGGTGTTATTCCATGCCTGTATACAGAAGGACAATGGCCTAAATTGTTCCCGCAGGAATAATGGCGAGTTTGTCATTACTCCCTAGGGAGTAGGTAATGACTTTCTTTTTAAAATTTGCAACTCTTTCGTACATCATTTCTGACTAAGGAGGTTTAAGTTTCAGCCAAAAATTAAATCGGTTTCTAATTTCATCTTTAAAAATTAGCTATAGACTAACTTACATTACACAAAACCTATACGCTTCATTAAACTTCATTATTTTTATACCTATTTCAAGTTTATATCAACATTTATCATTAATTTTAGTAATTATACATTTTTATCAAATTGGCTAAATCTGGCTCGAATCCAGGTCGAAACTAAACGCAGTTATTATCTGTGGTAGAGGTCAGTAAAAAAATATCGTTTCCATTTACGTTCCCGTTCGTCAAAAGTTATTTATTTGTATTTTGCAGAGTTAAAGTGTTTTCTCTTTGTTTTTTTTCCTCGCAAATGTGATGAAAACCATTGTGTGTATCACAGGCAGTAAGGGGATTACTAACTCGAGTCATTAAAAACTACTTCTAACACTCTCGTTAGTAATTCCCTTCATACTACCCTTGATGCACAATGTACTATTAAATCAGTGTCATATTCGGGGGACCAGTTCGGTAATTAAAAAAAAAGTTTTGCCAATCTTACTGTGTCATATTTCAAATGAAAGGGTTCGTTATGAGGATCTCAATTTTGTTTTTATTATATAATAGTTTTGATTTTACTCATGAAATAAGACGAAAAATTACCATTCCCCCCTGATCTCCGAAACCAAGTACTGAGCCTAAAATGTTAAAAAAATATACAAAATATAGTTCATTGCTTGTAGATTACAGTAAAAGCTATAATATTCGATAAAATAAATATACGTATGTACGGAACCCTCTCCACGCGAGTTCAACTAACACTTGGCCGGTTTATTTTTAGTTATTGATATCTTTATACATGCTCGTTCCTGATTGCAGATAATATTTATACTTGCATTCATATTTGTGAAACAGTCGATGATGGGAGCATCGATGTTTGGTACACTTGTTATTTTTCCGTGAAATAACAATATTTGAATACTACTTAGTGTTTAATTATTATATATTCAGTGATTATCACTTGTTTAGCTAATTGCTTATCTCATTAAACAGTAAAACAGCTTTAATATTGTTTATAGTTCGTATTCATTATCAAATGTTATCTTACATAATAAACAATTCTAAGTAATCTGTCGCAAATAATTGAGTAACAAAACAGGTGGCGTACAGCGTTTCAGTTTTATTGTCATTGTCGCACGCAGTTGCATGTTTTTAGATCTATTTGTCTCTTTCTAATTAGTCTAGTAAGACAGGGAGAAATTAATGGGCAGATAAATTACATCTCACGACGAATGGTCATATATCATACATATACATCAGAGTACCTTGTTTGTTGTGATATTAAACGGAGGAGTATGCCGTTGGAATATTGTTAGAAATAACTTGGAGCCCAGCAAAATGTCTCAAATATAAATTGTGTTCCTGTGCGCTTGAAGAAAGAGAGACTAAAACATAAAATATACTTGACCGCAAAACTAAGTATCACACTTTATATGACATGTTCTTTGATAGTGAGATACTTAGTTTTGCGGCCAGTATATTTTAAGTTTTAGTCTCTCTTTCTTAAAACATTCGAATAAAAAAAATCCATAGACTTGCTAATTACATGACGAAAATGCCTTATTCAGTCAAAAAAGTTTTTAATCATAGCACAAAGGGATCTTAATTATGTATTTTTTCTTCTATTTCGCCCTTATTACGAATGTCGACCCACATATTTTCAGACATTTAGTGTTGAGTTCTTTTGCAACCAATTATTTAAATATTCACAAAATTCAATTATTATTTTTTGTTTTTTTAAACTTAAATTATATTTAAGAGTACTTTTCAAACGTAACTGGGATTTCATGACACTTTATTGTAGCCCATCTTGCTTCGATATCGTATTCATATTGTTAACGTTATGGTAGTACTTATTCATTTGACAGTAAAAACTATTATAGCATCAAGAATTTCATAACCCGTAAAAAGCAAGACATGCTAAAACATTGGATTTTAACCCTTGGTTACTTGAACCGAGGTTTGACATTCTGTAAAATGGTTTAAGATTCAAACCCTAGCGATATTGATATCGAATTCTTCTTGCAATTTACTTGTAAGAATTTGTTTTATGCCTATTATCCATTTTGTTCTACCCCATTGACCGTGTTCAACAAAAGGGAATTATTTTTGTTTTTGTTTGAAATTATACCTACGTAATATGATACCAAATTATGTACAAGTTTTACCTTTTTTCATGAATTAACTAAGATACGCCAAATTGCCGCAAACATAAACAAAATCTTACTAATTGTTGAAGCCAGTTTCCGCTGATAAGCCAGCTTCCTTCCTCGCATCTGTTATCTTATTGACGGTCGGCTCTCTCCGTCTCCCTCTAATCACATGAAACATGTGTCTCCACCTCCCTCTTATGTCGCCAAACGTTTATTGTGTATTTAATTTTATCTTACACGCGTTCAGTAGTGAAAGTACCTGTAGAACACACACAAAAGCTAAAGTGTGCTAAAAATATGATGTGTCCTTATCTGCCTGAAAGAGACAAATAATACTTTAACTATAATAGGTTTATTGAGTGTTTTTGAATAAGGAGGTACCTAAATCTTTTAGAAATGAGACATAGTGGCAATAACAATAACAGGAATACCTACTTGTCCCACTGTAACTGTCAAGCAGGAGCTCTATTGAATTCTGTTAACTATTAAGTACAGATATATCGCTGTTGACATGACATAGTTATCGTGTTTTTAACGTTATGACAGTTAAAACAATACAATAACATGTCAAAAGCAGATTGTTTTTTTTAAATAGAACAGAGCCCCTGAGCCGATGTTCTGGGCGGCAAGAACCATATCGTCCTTTACCCTTTATTGCCTGTCAAAGGCAACATGGTTTTACAGAAAAGAATACAGTACTTTTTGGATAAGTGATAAGTATCAATCACCGCAATGCTATATAAATCTAATATTTTTATTTATCAATGCCATTTTAACCTTTAACATAGAGATAAAACTTAATGGGATGTGGGTTTTTCGTAACATTGTCGCCATACAGGAGGCCCGGTGGTCTCAGCCCGTGAAATGAGCGCGTGCGGGGAGGGCCGCAGGGCCCAAATTATTTCACATCACCGTCACGCTGTGCGGCCGCGCAGATAACTTGCTACAATAGCCACGGTACTACCACCCGCAAGTAAAACGCACTGAGTCGAAAACATGTGCATTTTAATTTAGGTCTTAACATAACTTAGTAAGGTTTAGAAAAATAAAAGGCTTAGAGATGTTTCGTTTTGAATGACGTGTATGTGTGCTAACCACAAAACTGAATATTTTGAGCGAACGTCGTCGCCGCTTCTGATTTTTTTGATATACATTCGTTCCCTGTGAGTGATTCCTAACATTTACTATTAGGAATATCTCTAACAGAGTTCCTATGCGTTATCTTATTTATAAGAAGTTAAGGATAAATTCCTGCGTTGCCAACCCCGACTAATGGGATTAAATGTCATTTTACCGGTTGTTAAAAAAACCACCATTGCTGCTGACAGGTTATGTTTTTTCGCAAACTTAATTAAAACGAGCAAAATCAATTTTTAAGCATGTCCAGGCGCCTAGACGTTTTCGTAACGTATATATAGATTATAGTTATTTCTCCAGTGGCTTATGTGAGAAATAAGAGCCAATAAAGTACAAGCTAAATTGGATTACGCTACCAATAATTGGGTGGACATCACTTGCGTGCGCGACACGACACTTGTTGGTAGGTAACATTTAACTACTTGTAGATAAGCTGTTAATATCGTTAAGTCTTAGCTATTCGTTTAGGAGTTTAAGTTCGAAATATTAATATGGCAATGTCGAATATAGGCCAAGGACTCCCGTAACCGGTAGGCAACGCGCTAATCCCATTATTTCTAAAACCCACGCTGAAACACCACGACACCGTAAACGTATTGCGTTATTTACGTCCAATATTTAATTTATAACAAGCGACAAAATCCAATCTGCTACGCATCGGTGTTATCAAGCAGCCGCAGGCGGCGGTAGGGAGGCGGAAAATTGAGGAGATTGGTGTCGAGACGCGTGGGCCAGCGAGGGGGGCGCAGGGGGTGGGGGGGTAAGCGTGACGGCGCCCGTGACGTCACCGTCACGCTCCCGTCCACTGTGATAACGATAAGGGAGTTTGATCTTTCGGAAAAACGATATTTTCCGACGATTTCATAATTCCATTTTTGGTTTCAATTCGTTCATTTTGTTTCCAAAAGTAATTTTACGTACTTTCATTCAAGGATTATTAAAATCTTGGACATTTCTGAAATATAAAGCAGGAAATCACAGAGATTTAATAGTTTTCAACAGATTTCTGATCAATTATTCCCTTTTGTAGTCTCTAAGAATGCTGTAGTTTTTTTAGTGACTACATGTTAAGACTGGAAGTGATAAGTAGGTAAGTCCCTTAAGTCATAAAATACTGACATTGAAACAACAGTTATCTAAGTACTCTAAAATATTACGAGTATATTATCATAACATAATGATAAAGTAAATTTTCAGTCCAATAGATAAAATTTGAAAAAATATTTACTATTCAAGGCCGTTGAAACAGACCTTGCTGATGACCTATTTCAATTAATTTCATATCTAATATTCAGTTTATGACTTCTTAGTATCTTTATCGTAAGTGGTTATTTTTATGACATTTCTCGTATTATTTAATATTTTTTAAAGATCGTTTTCTGGTGATATTATTGAACTGTGGTTACATTTGGCAGCCAGAGCCTCTATGTACTATTTTTTTACCCCTGTTACAATATCAATCAATCAACAAAGTAATTTATTTGTGTAAAACATACAAAAAAAAAACAAAAAAAAAAAAAATTGCCACATGAGGGCTCTTTTACACGTCGGTAATATAAAGTGAATCTACTAGCGCTTCGGACAAGACCATCATTGCGGAGAAGAAGCGCCGCAAGAAACTCCAGCAGAAGGTCATATTTTCCCATAATGTGTATTTTAAAACTAACACCAATCCTTTCTAGCATGCATGCATACACAGTTTTAGGATTAATATAACGGTCAACATTAGTCAAGCACTGAAAACAATACGCATAATACATTTAACTTAACATCTAATCTAATAAGAAGTCATTCAGTTCATTTAAAAAGAAAATCATTTTAATTTGCACAATTTATTAAATATCGAATTCGTTTATGACAAGTTTTTTAAGAGATGATAGCTCTAACGATAACAATATCATTACACAACAGGTCCGTCAAAGAGAATAGGGCTCTGATCTTGCCTCTTAAAATAACTTTCAAGGTACAATGTCTAAAAATACCCGTCATATAATATGCGTTGGCGAATCACGAGCTCCCAGAGTTCAAACAACCCTCTTAAGTAGTTACTTTTAAGTAAAGCCAACTCTCTCATCCCCCGACATATATTACGCGTAATATGAATTTATACTCGCTGAGTAAATAAGTGGATGTTAAAAATAAATCCCCGATTCGCCACTCGTTACTGTCACGATGGAACCGGAGAGGCGTCGCCATATTTCACGACTTGTTCAACTCCATCGTTCACATGAACATAATATTCCATGATTTCAAACTTATTTATTCGTAGTATTTATTTTAATAAATTGTATTTTTGTCGTTATATAAAGTTTAGTAATATTTTTTATGATTTTTAGGTATTTATTTCTCTTAATCATTAGGTAGGAACTAAAATTTAAATATATACACACATACATACATACATGCATACCTTCACGCCGCCTGTCTCCCTATCGGCTGTAGGCAGAGGCTATGAAACTCCGGGAACACCCGGTCAAAACATACCTCTTGCGCTTCCTCTACATTAATTATCTCTTCATCCACGTACGTCGGTTTCGGGTGCTTTTAATTTGGCCCATATTCAGTAACCTACATTACATCGCGAATTCGATCACTGTATGTGTGGATGTGCGTCTAGGGCGGCCTTTTCCGACACCTCCACCCACTCTCGCTCACCGTAGGTATTAAAGTAGTAACTTTTCTTTCATCTAACCTTTCTAAATGACCAAACCATCTTAAAATATAGCCAGTCTTCTGTTAGAAAACACTTGTATCCTGCTACGAGTAACCATTTTTCAATGGTTTACTATACGTGGGGCATACTGAAAGTTTCTGGAACTGGCCACTTACAATAAATAAATTAAAAAAGCAATAACAGAATTTTAAAATGGAAATCCCTGGAAACATATTACTTTTCAATGTACTAGACTATCATTTGCTTTTTCAATTTGGCAGGGTTCAAAGAGTTGTGTGTGGCTATTATATGAAACTAACTCTTGAAAATTGTCGCTCAATGTTTTTTTACGATTTTTGCTGCGGTTTAAGTCAACAAGAGAGTTGCCAGAGGCTTCAACTGGCGTTTAGTGATGAAGCCCCATCTCGTAGTTCTGTGTATTCGTGGTTCACAGAATTTAGACGTGGACGAGATCATCTCCATGACGATGTATGTGAAGGTGACTGCGGTTACTGAAACTAATGTCGATACCGTACGACAACTAATTGAGACGGACAAAAAATTACCTGCCAGCAAATTCGTACTATATGAACAACTGAAGTTTCGGAAGCTTTGCACCGATGGATACCGCATGATTTAATGGAAGATTAGAAACGACTGCGTGTAGAGTGGTGCCGAAAAATTTAGTTAGCTGTCTATAATATTGTAACAGGTGACGAAACCTGGGTGTATTGTTTCGAACCGGAAAGATAAAGCCAGTCAGCAGAATGGCTCTTTCCTTTTGAAGAGTAGCGAACAAAAGTTAAGAACAAGCGGAGCACTGGCAAAAAAAAATGTTGCGTCTTTCTTCGGAAAAACTGGACATTATGTACAGTGTCACTTGAAAATCAAAGAACAGTCACTGCGAATTGGTATGTAAACGAATACTTGCCCAGTGTCTTAGAAAAATTTCGTGAAAAGCGTTCTTGCAGTCATGTCATCCTTCACCACGATAATGCGTCCGCATATTCCGCAAAGAGAACGAATGCGTATTTGAAGGCTTCACATGTGGAACTGATGACGCATCCACCGTACAGTCCGGACCTCGCACGGCTCGCACCTTGCGACTTCTTTTTATTCCCTAGAATAAAAGAAAATCTTAGAGGTTTACGATTCTCAAGCCCAGAAGCGGCGGCGGCGGCGGCGGAAAACATGTGTACCTAAATGAATTAATTACTTTAAAAAAATGTTACTTAAATAAAATATATCCAATAGTTGCTTTTACGTAACAAGTGGAGAAATCTAGATCACCCTTTTTTATTAGAGCACATAGTGACTTATTTGAACAAATTTACTGGAAAAACTACTCCCGCCCGCAACAAATGACGTCGCATTGAAACCCTATTGGATGCGATGTAGATAAACTCCCACGCACAGAGGAGAGAAATTACAACTCTGATCTGAGCTGAGGGGCTATTGCCTATCGCACTCACAATCGCAATGGCAGTCGTTTACATTTAGAAAATCGAAGGCTTGTCTCCATACACTTTTGATCATGTCGCTTTTAATGCGTTCTTTTACGAAACTTCATTAACCGATAGTAGGTAAAGGGTTTCCCACTAAGAAATAGTTTCTGCTGCTTAGGAAAGTCTTTGTCGAAATAATAATTATGTCTTGGCCTTGTTTACTAATCGCGTGGGAAGGGCTAATAAGTAACTTATTGTTATTTATTAGAGTTGCTTTATAACGCTTTTGCTGGAATGCCTAATTACAGGACTGGATTTTATCATGCCATACGAAAAGTTTAGTTTCCGAGAAAGTCGGTAATGATAAACTAATTTCAAACGAATTAATTTTTATTTGCTGACTGTACCTGTCAAAAGTTCTACGGCGTAGGTTCGTAGCAATTTTCCTTTTTGTCTGCACAAATGTAGCGTAGCGGCGTAGCGCGTCTGCCGTGGGCGTCCCGTGGGCGACCGTTCGTAAACCGTATTGCACCCCACAACAGCCGCGCTACGTACGGCTGTGGATGTATTTTACAATTTGCGACGCTTCACCGGGATTATGTGGAGGAATTACATAACGATGGAGATTAGTTTATTCTTAGAAACTGTTATAAATGTTACGGAAACAGAAACCGAAATCGATTATGTTAAAGAATTATGGTCGTAACCACTTGTTTTTTGTGTTTGTTGTTGGGCCCGTTGTTTGATCAGTAGTTAACTCAAGTAATAGTTAAAATTCAAAAAAGAATCGAAAATTTGACACATGACCTTGCAATTAACCCATTGCGGCTGGCTACGGTATTTAACGATTAGTAATTAAATATGACAATTTGATTCCATTTTCGAATTTTAACTATTAGTTAACTTAATAACCAATGAAATAACTTGCGCTCGATGGGGTATTTTATTTTCTTAGCCGTGATTTTACGGTTCTTTGAGGATTATTAAAAATTCTTTGAGGTTTAAGTACCTACCGTCGCAAAATATAGCGTAAAAAATGTTTTTTCTGACGAGGTCAGTTTAGTTTTTAACTCGGTGAAGGCTGTATCATTGCTTAGTAACAAGTTGATTTGTGCCTGGCGCCGGCCTGCGGGGTTATGACGTCACACTCCACGTCTAGACAATTTTCACCATGACGTCACGTCTCCCACGGAACGCCTACCGATTCGCCTAATATTTAAATATAAAAAGTAGGTTATTGTCAACATGGCGCTGGAAATAAACGAGCGTGACACTTTTTCCGCTAGTCTGGTTCCTTGTTTTAATTTGACTCGTCTAGACTGTTATGGTTTTGTTTAGGGATGAGGAGGCATATATTTTATGGCACGGCTGTAGTAAGCTGGTTCACATACCATCTGGTGGTAAGGTTCCGGGTCCTTAGGGTTGGCAAACGTTTATTTATTTCATTGACTATCGTCCCCAAGCCCAACTCTAAAACACGAGTGCTAACACTGCCAGTAGTGTTCTGACGGACCCCGCACGAGGTTTATACTTCCGGGAAGACTGCTTAACAAAACCCTCTGTCGAATATGATATCTCGGCTTGGTGTTGCTTCTAACTAACGATTACCGTTCAAACAATAGTGCCCAAGCACACAGTAAATAAATAATAAAAAGTTAATATCCGGGGATAATCATACATACCTATACATTTCCCCAGTTCCAAACTAAGCTCGCTATGGAAACAAAGACAAAGGAAAAAGTACCTCTGCTCGCTCTCATCACACAGTTATTTGCCCTTACCGGGTCGTATCCGGGACAGCCAGCCTGACTCCCCGCGCCGTCAACCCAAAATGGAGAAAGTTAGAAATGCCAATTCTTCCGTTAAGTTGGTACAGTCAGCGTTGTAAGTAGCTGCGCTCTTCTGTACCTTGTCGCTTTAACGCTTTTGACAGATCCGTGCAGCAGTTTAAACATGACGTTACAAAGCAATAAAGCGTGCAGCTACTTAGGGTGATGGAACCAGTAGTCAATAAGGACCAATGATGGACACTTGATTCTTATTGTACAGAAGATAAGGGTTATTCATTTGTTTTGCAACAATCAATTTAGGACAGTACCTAATTTGAATTAAGAGTTTAGTGTCTATTACTGGTGCCTGATAGCTAAAAGTGTCCAACACTAGTGCCATCACCCTATAAGGCTGACTGTACTAACATTGAAATTTATTTTAACCACTGATATAAGAAAAGGTTTTCTTTTTGTTAAAGCAACAATAATACAAGATAGGTAATTTAAATATTTGACCTTTTCCCGTACACTTTAATCTTCAATTAGTAGAACGCACGTGCCCAAAACACTTTAAAAAAAACCAGACAAGAGCATGTCTGACCACGTTACTACACAAATAAACTATCTCAAAAAACAACAAGTATGAACTAATTCTGTGTTTAAGTTATTTTATGCTGTCCTAAGTCATTTTAACTAGTAGATATAATCACTTTAGTCGCCAGTATCTCAGGAATCAATGTACTTAGTTGTGATTGTTTTTCTGTAAAATTCGTTATACATACTTATCTTCAGTTAAGATATTTTTCAGATATTGTATTTGTAGATCTGGCTGTAGTCAAATACTTAATATTATTAAAATTTAAAATTACTGATTGTTTATTAGATGTAGATAAATATTTGTGATATATACTCGTACTTATGTAAATTAAGACTCGCGGATCCCACAGTCAAACTGTGGAAACAGTTCTGCGGGACGTTGTAATACAATTAAGTCTGTTAACATGTTATTATAAATAAACAAACATTAAAATAAACTTGAGTGGAAAAAAAGCACTTTATTAATATACGGACCGAAACATTATTTTCACAAACCGATGGGATGGTTAAAAACAAATGTAAATTTAAAACTATTTATTTTAACGAGGCTAAAGCTAGCACATTCATTGATTTACTATCAATTTAAATATTTAGTCTCGTGTGAAAGGCCCGGACTGTCCCGCGAGCATGCTAGCCCCAGTCGTGACTGCGCTCGCGCTCGCAGAGGCGCATCTCAAGCGTGTGAGATACGTCCCATTGCATTATTCACGACCCAATTCGAACATGCTATGCCGTTGGCCCACATCGCCTACTCTACTCCCAAAAACGGGCGCAACTATTAGCAGTATCCGATAATGCAACTTAATTTCAAGCAACGCAGAGTTGAATTTTCTATGGGCTGTAACTTTGTACATGCGGCGTTTCAATTAAGAAGGGCAATATTGCCTCTACTGACTATATCATTTGCATGTGTCTGATGGCATGCGCGATGTTTCATGCCTTTATTGTAATGGATTGTGCGGGCTTGTTGCTTACGTCTTTCGATTGGCCCCAATATACTGACGACTATGACTATTGGGTACCAAGAACTTGGTGATTTTCACGCTATCTTACTAATGTCATTAATGTGAAAGTCTATGCCAATACCGGCCATACTTGATGCTCAATGACTATGAAATTTGCCTCACAAGAAGACCTAACGCTGCAGACATATAGGACAATTATTTGTAACTGTTTACTCTGACATAGCTTGAGTTTTTGTCTCGCAGCTGACTGTACGAATAACTTGTATCTGTAATAATAAAAAATACAATCCAACAGGAATTTGAAAGGCAAATGTCGAATCAAGAGGTATGCGAAAAAGCCTCATTTAATGCAGCGCAAAATATTGCTAAACCTGAAATGCAGTTCGGCAGTTTTGTGACACGTGAAGAGGTAATTGTGCCCAATAAAATAAGTCCGGTCTTGTGCCAGATTCACTCCGAGCCCTTCGTCGACAGGTTTTGTTGACAAATATTTTTTTTGTCACGTAAGTTATTTAGAGGCTAATAGGCACTTATTACAGTTTTTTTCATAAAATTGTAATATAACTGTTTCACAACTTTTTTTCATAGTCGGTCAGTAAAATGATTGAGTCATCATCATCATCACCATCCATTATGACAACGCACGCAAGTGCTCAACATTCTACAATATCCAATATTTTAGAGCATGCTTAAACTTTCATTGCTTATCCTAAGTTCAAACCAAAAATATGACGTCAAATGTTTGTTAACGTTTAAAATGACAGGGTTATAAGCATGCTGAACATAATTTCATTGGCTATATCATATTCAACTGTATGTGGGCAGATAGCGTGCAGATACCATTTAAAAATAAGTTTCTTTCTTCACCTTTTAAAGTAGTTTAACGATAAAAGGAAAACAATTACGGTCATTATGTTCTCTTCTGACAATTTTGCGTAGGAAGGTTGCAACGAAGACCATAAAATGTTAAAACGTTATTGACTTCGCAAATTACGTTTCTTTTAAGAAATAAAGTGGTGCCATATTTTTAGTGTCTAAATTTGATATAAGCTAGGTTCCTCTTTTTTAAGTCCCAGGAAACGAAAAGCAATTAAATAACGTTGGTCTTCTGTTATAGATGAAAAGTGACATTTAATATTTAAATGGGCATCTCGTTATTTAAATAATCTGCCCTGCCTTTTAATGACTTCCATAAGTGGTAAGCTCACTGCATAGATAATCGGAGATACCCATTCTAATTTAGAAAATACATCATAGCTTCCTAAAGTTCATAAAACTGTTCAAAGTAAGATAGATCAGTTGACTTGGGGTATTTCACTTTGTTTACAGGCCCATCTTGTTTTCGAAACCAGTGAAAAAGTGTAACCATATGGTTTAAAACAAAGTGGAAAGAGACCCTGCCCCAAGCACACAACCAATTACACTTAGGCTCTTTAAAGAGCACCGAATGTGCAGTCTCGATCGAGATAATGGCCAATACGAGAACGGTACCGAGTGAACCGGATGCGAATGCTATCGCCCGGTGAAAGTAGATCTCACAAAAAATGATCCCATTCCTTGCGTTGCTTATATTTCATGAGACATTCACTAACTGGTACCAAGAGCTCTAGAACGTGGCCCGTTTCGAAAGGACTTCGTGATGTGCGGATTGTGAGGCAACCTTCCCGTGAGTCGGCTCTTCGATATCTTGATGGTTTTAGGTTACCTACTGTTCTTAATCAATAAAGGTTTATCAAAATCGCGGCGCTAAAAATACCATTATTAAAAAAAATGTCTGCTTTATTGTATCGATTTGGCACTATAAATGTCTAGTATTCAATCTAAAAATATAAAAATGTTGATTTGAGAAATGTTTTCGCTTATATCATGAAGTTTTGAAGGCATTCAAAACCCTCACTCTTATAAATATTACAATCGTAGTTATGAATTGCAACATATTTTATAACTTAGTAATCCGTAAATAACCACTGAATAAGAATAGGTTTATACCTAAAATCAGCTAAGCATACATACATACCTATTTAGACTAGAGTAGAATTAATAAGTGTTCAATAATAAGATACTTTCAATGATGACAATTTATGGTTTTGCACATATGGATAAAACTAACTTTATTCGACTAAACATAAAAATAATGATAAAATGTAGGAATATCATATTGATTAATAATTAATAGCAACTGACAGTCGGATGGTTTTAATCGATTATCGTCGAGTTGCTCAAATTTATGGATGATTGAATCATTTCCAGTCTCAGGTGTTTCTTGTTGACCTTTCCGTTACGACCGACGCAACGAATTATTAACCAAAATACAGTCCCGTGGAATAAACGTTCTCACACAACCGAAACAAATCACAGTGAACAATGTAATAAAGAAATGTATAGTTGGCACCGGCACTAATTGATTAATGTGGTTTCGGCGGTACTGCGTATATGAAACTCTCTCACTCGCTCGGACGACAATGTTATCTGCCGCACGCTCGAAGGAACACAATCAATGGGCTAATAGAAGAAATCCATCTCTCTTCAACCAAATTAAGTCCATGATAAATTATGCATTGTATCTTACTTTTGACGTCCCCAATTAGCTCAACAACCATGGGGTTGGGGTTGGGGTAGTGGCCTCCACTGGTGGAGGCCACTGCCTGTAAATAGCAGCTGATAGCGCACCGGTCTATAATCAGTGCATCATGACGACACTGCCTGTCTAGTCGTAAGTCCACTAAATAAGATAATGGAATGTCCTACCTTCTCACAGGTCCTTCTCCAACCTGCTTTTGTAAGAGAAACATATATAAAGCTTAGCACAGTTATGGTGTAAGACACCCTTACTGAAGTAGTTTGACTAGTTGCTCTCACCCTTGGATCACCATCAGGTGCAAGTCGAGTTGTGCTTCAATAAAAATATATCTCAATATGAATAACGGCACTTTTCCTCAAAGTTCCATGGCATGTTGTTGTTATTAACACAGTCGTAGATACAAGAAATATCAGCCATTCTTTTTGCCGTACGCTACGGTCGACGCCACAGGAACCACGACTAGTTGGCTTCCGAATAATGAACCGAATTTGGCAATTTGTGGCCGTGTTGTGGAACAATCAGGCCGCTGACACCAATCATTCAGAAAGGTACTTAGGTGGTAAGGTCTTGTCGGAATTGAGATAAAGTAGGTACCTGTGTTATTTTAAAGTTCGGGTGTTTAAAACTTATAACCTACTAAATAAAAACTATTCTGAATCTATATGATGAGATGATGACGAAATATGATGTTCACTTTTTTAGGAAGTGCTCTTACGTAGACCTGTTATAATCTTGAAAGTGAAGATGGCTCGCTATCACACCATGCAATACTTTTTAAAACTAGTCTATATTGTCAAGTATTTTGATCACCTTTAGTAAATGTAGGTTTTTGTTTAATTTACACAAAACTTCGTTTTTAAAACTTTAATTACCGGGTTAACCGGATTCTCCACATGCAAGGACAGCCGTGCGATATTACCCGGCCAGTTATGCAAGCGATATATCGCCGCGTGAACCGGCTTATTGGGCGATTGCATCACGCGTTGCGCGTGTGTGAAACTGTGCTTAATTGTGCGAAAAATCTAGTTAAGTTGACCTTTCCTACCTGGCGTCTTGAGTAGCTGATACTAGGCTCAAAACTGCTGCTTTAGGAGTGTTTGTTGCGCAAAGTTAACTATTTTATTACGTATGTTTAGTATACAAATCCCTGTCAACGTTACAACCAATAAGTATTAAGCATATAAAACTAAAGTTCAAGTAGGTAAATGTAAAATACATATGTACAGTTAAGTACTTAATTTCTTTCCGAAAAAAACATAGCTTTCGTAAATGTTAACAATGTTAAAAACCTTTATGCAATTTATGGATTGTCAATAACGAATACTGGCGAAAATGTGACCCAAATAGCAAGAACTGGAACTGCAAGTGTCATTATTAATACAGTAGGTATAGAGAGCGGTGTATCGATCAGGCATTGCCAAACCAGCTCGCTCTCATAGTCACGCGCCGCTCGCCTAATTGCAAATGCACACGATTCAAAACGTGTAATAACATTTTTTATTTATTTGAACCTTTCGAAAGACAAT
Source organism: Acleris sparsana (assembly GCA_923062465.1). Lineage (NCBI taxonomy): Eukaryota > Metazoa > Arthropoda > Insecta > Lepidoptera > Tortricidae > Acleris > Acleris sparsana. Next base: position 10,734,269 of record OV281289.1, read on the forward strand.
GAATCGGCGAGATCGTGCGAATGTGAACATTAATGACAGACGACCATTACTGATAGTCACACATCTCAGCGACAGGATAAATGCTCGACCTTTCAGACGGTAAACTCAAAGTTTAACTTTATTGTAAATTGAATATGGTTCATCATTTAATTTATGAAAGTTAGTTTACGAAAGAATTGATTCTAGTCTACGACTTCAATATTTCGTGATCAAATTATTATTTTAATTATTAGGTTGGCGATTTTACAAAACAATATACTTCTATAAAATGCTTCTAGAAATAAATGTAGCAATATATGAAATTTTAGACCCGTCTGTGCGAATATAATGGCCATCATGAGTCTGCGAACGGTCGTGAGAATCCCTGCGAAGTGCTGCTTTCTCACGACACTAACCATGATATGGATGTCTTCACAAAAGGTATTAGACGCTTGCCATTATTTTCCATATGCTAAGTAAGGAAAAATCTCGTAAATATCCTGATATCTAGGTAGTAGACTAACCCAGTAGACGTTAAAAAGTGATTGCGTCGCATTTAAGTTGCAATTTTGTGTTTAAAATAATAATTCGTGTTGAATTTACGATACCTATTTCTATGGGTTATTTTTCCAAGGGTATGGGTTTTTTTAGAGCCTTGCAACTTAATCAATTTAAAAAGACATTAAAATTATTCTTAATTGAGAAATGTTATTATACAATTAATGAGTTTATATGTGATAATTAGATTTAGTGTAGGTATTGTGATCGTTTATTTGAATTGTATTTGCATTAAGTTTTTAGTAACTCACACCCTAACCTGTGCAGATAAGCAATATTTGTATGCCCCATCAGGCAAAACATGGATGAATCTTTATGTATCCACTGTAACATCTATTATGTACCTATGTTTAACAAATAAATCATTTCATTTCATTTCATTTCATTTCATTTCATTTCATTTCATTTCAAGACAATTCGTGGTAACCATTGATTTATGGAAAATAAAGTTTTCTATTTCAGATCAGTCTAGTTAACTACTTTTGAAAATTACCTTGTTTTTTACAGGTAACTATTATTCTACCGAAGCATCTTTAAACAAACGTATCATTACGCAGAATTTTCATTTCAACGAAAGGTACTTCTCTCCGCATGAGTGAATTTGTTTTGGTAGTCAGTTTTAACCTTACCGAACTTAAGTGAATAATATTCAAGATATCCTGAAAACAACATTCAATAAAATTTAATTCGATGAAATTATACAATCGATGAAGTGAAATTCGATAAAATGATGGGATGCCAATTGTAACTTATTTGTCTTTGGTACCTACTCGTATCCAGGCTTAAGGGCCCCACTGACTAATACGTGTAGTTCGGTCGATGATTATTGGCCTGTCAGTAATCGTATTAAAATACTAGGTCCCAACCCAATTATCAGTTTCACTTATGGTTTTTGTATCGTAGTTCATAAATGTCGTATAAAAGATAAGTAAGGACTTCAGTCATAATTTAATTTTATAAATGTCAACGTTTAAGTACTATCAGAAACACGGTTAACTGACCATTTGTAACTCGAGTCACCTTACAATAAGGCTCACTGGTGTTCAGTCAACAGGGATGCTGTTAGTACTAGACTAGTCTGTATACATTGATAACGGCGATATTCTTTGTAACAAAGCTACAGAAAGGGCCCGGTTAATCAAAACAATTCCCAGGCGTCCATCACACCGATGCGTAACGTTCCAAACAAACGAATAGAAAGCGAGTTTTGAAAACGTCCGTCGAGACAAGGATCGGCGTAACAGACGTTATAATTACGCAAGGCTAAACTGGAGTCAGTCATGCATGCGTCAGCCAAGCCAACGGTAATCGAATCAACCAGTGATTCAACAGTTTTTCAGGAGATTTTATGGTTACGAGTTTAATTTTAAATTAAGTGACATAATCGTTGTATAGAAGGGCTTCATTACGTAAGAGAATGACAAAAATAAACAAATATGAAGCTGAGCAAAAGCAAAATGTCACGTCACATTTATTTTACGTTTACCAACTGACTATTGTTAAGAAGTAATAGATACAGGCTAGGTATTTTATAAATACCAACTTATTTATGCTAAACCCAATCATCCTTTAGTCTCGTCATAAACTTAACGGTACAATACAATCGTCATAAAATTTAAACCGCCAATCGGTAAGGTTAAGTGTTACCTCGCCGATAAGATGTCTTGTAATTTACGCCTGTCACTTAACGATTGCTATTGCTTCCCATGGCATTAGCCATTACCATTTCTGTCACGTCTTGTAAAGAAGTTGGTCGGTATTCCCCACCTGAATTCCAGCATCATAATGCGACTCTCAGGTTCAATAGCCCGGGCTCAGAATTTCGCCATAACGCTTTAACTTGTTATATCTATATACTAAGGCTATTGTGAGTCTTAGATAGACGATAATTTGGAGGTCGATGTGCGAATTGTATGAGATCAGTGAAAGGTATATAGGTAATATATATTTTTGGTTAGTTTGTAAGTTTGATCGCCTATCAAAGATACGTTACGATACGTATATAAGAAATTATTTTGAATATTTAAAAGAATGTATGGAATGGTATTGACTCGAAAGGATAGAAGGCAAGAAAAGACCGTCGTTTGCAGTTTGTAATTAAAATATTTATCAAAACGGATATTTCCAAAGTCTAAGTTTTGTATACCTATGCCAATAGTCGTGAGGCAATGTAAATGAAGTGTCCGAGGAAGGCTTGCTCATCAAGCAGTCCGCGAGCGCGCGGGGTCGCCGACCGCATTCGGGCAGCGTTCGTTCACTCGTCTATTTACAAGCCAAGGTGAGGGACGATCACGCCAATCCACGAGAATGCTAGAGATGCGTAAATTAAGCAGTGATTGACCTCGACTGTTTTGCTATTAGAGGAATTCCATTTTTTCTAATAAGCATGCACGCGAACATTCGCAACGGAGTTTTATGCGTAAGCGATTAATTTTTCGCTTCACAGATTTTTCTATCGAGCGGAAAAATCTGCTTGGACGTATGCTTAGACATGAGCATATATTGCAATAAAGACGACAAAGTGACTATTGAAAGAAAATATCCTTAGATTAATTTGCTAATTCGATCAATTAGGTAGTAGGTAGGTATATATATGCGTAGTCTTAACCAAACATCACTTTCTTTCCAATAGCGTGTTGTGATGTAGATACTTTTAACGCTCGTCCCTTGTAAAATGTACTAAACGGTTATAAGCCACCTACGTACTCAAGCGCCTGTTTCCCCATAAAAGGGAAGACTCTAAAACTACCCATTAAAATAGTTACCACAGACGATATAAGTGTTTGCCGCAGACTCCGCAATGGCCGCGCAACACGTGAACGTCCGAACTCCAAGGTGAGAGTCATGGCCGCCGTTGCCATGACTTTAGGTATAACTTTAGTTTTCTCCAAACTAATTGAATTATTTCGTGCGCACGCTCAATTAGGCATCCTCCGGGCTGTGACACCCGTAGGATTAGATCTAATTGCTACAAGAGAGCTAAGACAACTTGAGAATTTAATTAACGTACTATATATTACTTAATACTGAGAAAGTAGACAATTTGAATCACGTTGCATGCGTTGTTTGCGTGCAGTTCAGATTAAACAGCAATTGAAATGTTTTAAAGATGTAACCGTTGATAAACAAATTAGTCAGCCGAAAAATAGGTGGCGTTTGCTGACTTCATTGAGACACTAATGATTCATGGACTTCATGGTGGTTGTATAGTAATTCTAAGATTAAGGAAGGTTTTCAAGTAGCAACAGTGACAAACGAGATGATTTATTTTCCTGCCGGGGAGCTGTTACTTTTATGAGCGTCACTTAAGACAAACAATACGATAATTGCTTTATTTATTTGTTTTAAATCCTGTTCACATACACACAACATGTCAACATTTAAGTACATATACAATTTGAAACCTAACATGAACCATACTAAGTGTTGGTTCCTACCTGTGACGCTTCAACAACAAGATATGGTGCACTTATAATACAATCGAGTATTGTGTCACTAAATTTTTTTTTTATGTTTCAGGAGATGGGAGACGTTCTTGACGAGGATGAAGAGATGAGCGACTGGCTGATAGAGAGGGAGTCCAAATCTGGCGTGGTGCTGCACGACAGGCTTATGACAGATGCTGCCCTGGGCGCGGTGCCCATCAAGACAGAACACTCCTACAGCCTTCACTCCGACGTGGAGTCCTTACCACCTTCACCACACCATACCAAAGTTGATGGTAAGTACCGAGAACCTTCAGATATGTAGGTAGGTAGGTAAACTTATAAAACTTTACATATTTTCACGTTTGACTAGGGATTTACACTTAGGAGCTAAAATAACGGGTTTTCATACTAAACAGGCTATTTCGAAGCCTTGGTTCCTCGCCAGGGAATGCTTTTAGTGAAATCTGATGATGAATACTTCGAGCATCGATACAAGACTACCAGAGTGCCTAGGATACCCAACTGAATAAATCTGCGCTTAACGCCGGAATTGAGCATGTTCAAAAAAACATCTAAAATGGCAATAAAATGTAAGGAAATCCAAGTGCTGACCCAAACTCTCCCGCTGTAGTGTTAACTGATTGTGCCGTTGTGCGATTAGTTAGGTATCTTAAAAACTTTCATAATCATAATCATAATCATAATCATTTATTCTGTGCAACCATGGTATTTACAAGGTGTTAGTATCTTAAATAACCAGTACAAACATGGACCCTACTAGGGTGTAGCAGAGGAAACTTATGAGTAGGTATAACTATATACATTTATAAAGCTCTATTTTACTTTTACTTAAAAATGTTAACTTTATATAAAAAAGGGGAATTATAATTATATGAACTTAACTACTTAACCTAATAAAAATATATTTATTACTTATCTTAATTATTGCATGTACTCCTCAAGAGAGTATGGACATTTTTGTATAAGGTAGGATTTAAGTTTATTTACAAAATTGGTGTACTTCTCTTCTTGAGATATATGGGCAGGGATTTTATTAAAAATTTTGATGCACATCGCGTGGGGACCTTTACTTGACATTTGAAGCCTAACGGGAATGGCAAGAGCTAATCTGTTCCGGTGCCGTAGGTTGTGCGTCTCCGAGTAGACGTTTACAGGTCTACTATATAAGTGTTTATGTTTACGAACAAATTTACACGCTTCCAAAATATATAATGATGTCAGGGTTAATATTTTTAATTTTGAGAAGTATGGTCTACAGCTCTCATCATTTCTTATATTAGTAAGTACTCTAATACACCTTTTCTGTAGTAAAAATAGGTCTTTGGCATTTACACTATTACCCCATAATATAATGCCATACTGGAGCCACGCCTGAGCAAAAGCATGGTAAGCGCCTATCGCCGTTTTAAGATCAGTATTAATTTTTATTTGTCGGAGGGCATAGGCAAATCTAGAGAGTTTAACGGATATTTTTTCAACGTGGGCTTTCCAGTTTATGTGCTCATCGATGTTCAGGCCAAGTAATGGGCAAACGCTCGTAAGATCTAGTTTATTATTTTTGTAGTAATAGTTAATTTCTAAGGCAGATTTCTGATACGGTCTAAATTGAATTAAATTAGTTTTTTGCAAATTTATGTTTAAATTGTGGTATTCTAGCCAGGACAATACGTTATTAAAGATAGTATCTAGGGAATTTATAATTTGATTACTGCTGTCGCCGGGAAAGATGATAGAGATGTCGTCTGCGTAAAGTAAGGATTTAATTTTGTTTTGATTTAGTATTTTTGGCAAGTCGTTTATATATAAAATAAATAAAATACATCCTAATACGCTTCCTTGTGGGATAGAACATGCAGTGTGTACTGCGGACGATCGAATTTTTCTTAATATTTAAGTTTTCTCATCAAAGAACTCAATTTCGACAATTTGTTGGCGGTTCTTAAGATAAGAAACGAACCATTCATGAGCGGTGCCGCGAACACCTATGCCATACAGTTTTTTTAAGAGGATATCGTGCTGGACTCTGTCGTAAGCTTTGCTTTTGACCTCCCCTATTGAACCTCGCAGTATCCACCATTAAACCTCACTCAAAACAACCCCAGGCGGGGAGCGAAGGCTTCGAAATAGTCTCGTTTGTATGAAAAACGCACTCTGACCCGGTATTTTTGCTCCTGAGTGTAGTAGGAGTTATTTATAGGTACTACGTTTTTTATGTTTCATATCCAAAGACTTATTTCTAAGCAGAGCAATGCAGAATTCATAATAGAGTTTACGAGAATTCCCAGAAAGCTTTACTTAGAACATAATTATAATTACGGTGATACCCGGCAGGTCCAACTAAGCCATTGTTGCCTGGCTAAATATAAAACTCAAGCTTTAACCTGGATAATTTCACATGAACCGCGTCATGGATTTTTATTAGTGCATTGCGCCGTGTCATGGAAGTGCAGAGGTGTTTCTGAATGCGCAGATTGTAGCTCACGTGCGTTCTAAATATTTAAAAATTCCACCGCATCGAAATAAGGAAATGCTCAGAAGCACGTTTTGCTTTCTACCAGTAAATACATGTTACTCGAACTTGGTAGAAAGGAAGTGACACAGCAATTGTATAATCAAATTTGTGAATTTAAATAACGCGGAATGATTCTTATCCTTTCTTTAATATACCTAGACTACAGTTAATTAAGCACTGATATTATGGATTAAGTTCAAAAGTTCTTCGATCATTAAAACATGTTGGCTGTTCTTGTGGTTAAGTTAATTCTCATTACTCCATATCAAATATAATAATTACCCCTTAAATCCTATTGAGTTATAACGAGAACTTGTTATTGATGGCTGACCTAAACAAACATTAATGTTCCAGTATCAATATAGTTTTACATGTACTTAACCTAATAACATTTACGTCAATTAGGTATGCCCTCCTATGAAAATGTTGTAGGTATTTAACCTGAAACTTTTATTACATTATCGACTTTATTATAAAACATGGATAGTTTGATCTTCTTCAGCTGTTCTACTGCAGATGTTTCCTTTATGTTTCGGGTATAATTTGATTGGTATGTTTAGACGCGGTAGTGTTTATCGCGTCTGTTATCACCATCTCGCGTGGGTGCGTTGGCCTGGCGTCGCAGATAGTCGCAGCTCGTGGGGCGTGCCACCCAGTAACTGACCATTCTATAAAATGCACATTAAATTATACTTAGGTAAGAAACGGAGCTTTTGTAAAAATAAATATGGCTATGAGAAGGCACGCGAGCACTCAGGCCACCAGATAGTAAGTGGGATCTGAGACCCAAAGACATTTGAAATCTCAAGACTACAATTTCAAAACTGCAATCCTAAGACTTCAAATGCGTTGCCAACCCGACTAAGATGGAATGCCGCTATGCGAGTAATTTCACCGGTTGATTTATCCCCACACCAGAACACGTTGGGATTATATGTATTCGTAATTGTAACGTACCTATCTATCTATATTGACGATTTCGCTTTGTTTATCTGAATTTTGACGTAAATTATCTGACTGAAATAACTAACTAAAGTCTTCTAGTTGTTATTTAAATATACATAACTTTCATAAAATATTAATAACGCACTTATCTCAACTAAATCTTCCGTTAATTTTCAATTCTATTCGTTTATTTATTTCAAGATAATATTTTGATCTCATTATTGTTAGTAGTTATATAGTCTTGGAAATAATGTTAGTACTTAAAAACTAAATTGGATTTTACACGTAATATTATTTGATTAAATATAGAACAACACACTGATCAGCATTCATCTTCAGCATGCTGTTCGAGCTGTCCCTCGTCCTGCTTAGCAAAGACGCTGCCTTCTTGCGCAAAATTGCTGCAAACTCGTCGGTTCGTGACTCCGCGAACATGGTGGATGCGCTGCAGAATCTGGGCAACCCCATCAGCATCCTGAAGGCGTTGTTATATTAAAGCCCGTTACTTAATCATATAAAAATACGTTAGTCAAACGAAGTATGATCTTTCATCAGGTCAGTAACTGGCGGTGTTACCCTACAGTACAGTGGATGATTGGTAGTACCGATATTGCTGATAGCTATACCTACTTGCGGAACAGATGGTTGCATAGTATTTGCGTAGTGAACACGTGTGTGCGTTGTAGGTCGCACATGCAACGCCCTCTGATAATGACATTGTTAGATACAGTCTGAAGCCGATGCACTTTGAGCATCACTACGCAATAAACAGACCACGGACCGCGTCTCTCGGACTGTCAAGATACGATTTTCACCGTTGTGTAGCGAAGTGTACTTTGATATTTTGGATTACTTTATAAGGGAAATTAATGAGCAGGAATATTACGTATGTAACAACTTAGATGAGTTTTGATGGATTTCTAAGTAAGGACGTTTATGGAATATTTTTTAAAACGTTTAAAATCATAAGGGTATGTCGTTTATTGTATACTATAGATTTAAATGTTAAATGCTTCGTAGGCTCTATTCGTCGGATCCTGTTTCTGAGGTTTTTAGTGACAAGAAGAAGAATCATAATAAATGCAATATTTGTCCATACCGGGAATCAAACCTGGGACCACTAGCTTCTTAGGCGGCGTCACTGCTAACTAGACCGCGTCGTGATACGAGTTGGCTATGGCATTATACACGAGCATTAAACAACGCTTCCGTGACTCTCTAAACAAGATTGTCGCGTACAAACGCTAATAATAACTGTCTAAATATCGCTAAATTCAATACAAACACATATCCTCGAAGTTTTGCGTTCTATGACAAACAGGAAAATATTCGATAAAGTTTCAGACTATTAATTAATTTTGCATTAAATCATTAATAAGAATAATCGTATGATAAACATTTGGAAACAACATGGAGATGTACTGTTAGCAGCTTAATTAGAGGAGGTTTTTGTTATCGGAAGTATAGGGCAGCAGAAACCACAACAGAATATACTTAGCTTCCTTCCTTAATAACCGATTTTTGACACGTTCATTGCCTAGTCACATTTGTAGATACAGTGTTGACACTATATGGCGGTGGCGATATGGTCACGTGCCGTTCGTTAAATCGGACTCATAATAGCCCCCATAATTCATCACAATTGTGCCTAATAGTGACAAGACATGAAACACGACACTATCTCGGATTTCCAAATTACTATTTATTACTTTTGCTTCTTTTACGTCACTATCTCACTATAATTACATAAATATCACAATCCTAGTTGCGATATAGGTTCTAATAGTTAGCAAAACGTATAAATTTACAATGACTAGACTTACATTGCAGTTTCACTAACTTGGCCGCGTCTAACGTTTTAATCGCCCGTAGAGTCTATAAGTAAAACTAATCGTTGTTTTATTGAGTTTAATTTACAGATCTAATTACTCTGGATTAGATTTTAATTACTAGTTAAAGTCAAAGTTCATGTTTTAACTGTAGGGATTCATTAAACAATGAAAATGTGCGAATAAGATCGTGCAGCTATTGGCAATCTAGGCTTAAAGGACAGGTAAATAACCGGTAAACGACAATAAAAAAACATGGGTTAGTTTCACGAAATAAATACAATCGGAGGGGCTATAGCCTAAAGCACTCGCAATCGCAATCGTCTTCATTTTGAAAATCGAAGGTTTAATGTCAGCATACAAAGTGAAAACAATTGTTCCACTTTGAAGCAGATTGTGATTGCGACTGCGTTATTCAATAGCGACGCAGGTTTTTGAAGTTTGCTTATTGGTAACCCTGTTATTCATAAACACCGCAATAGTTAAAGTATGCTTAATATATGCTCTGTCCTTATCTGTAATTATGACATTTGAATTTGACAGAAAGGGACAAATAATACGATAACTAAATTAGGTTTGACTTGTGTTTTTTTTTTTTTTTTTTTATCGCACAAACTTTACTTATTCGATTTTTGGATTCGAGCGTTTGTCTCTAAGTATTCCCAAACTAGGATAACTCGAGATGATGATGTGTTTCCAGAATTTTGTAATTTGATTTCAGTTTTTAATTATGCGGTAGCCTTTATGGAAGTAACTAGCGGTTTTATTCAGTGAGTACGTACCATAAAATGTTACGTGATAGCAAAAAAAATGGGAATGTGAAACATAACGTTATAATAATCACTATCACGTTTTGAGATAATTTTACGTTTATAATCATGGAATCGGCACGTTTCACTGATAAAAAAAATCCGCTCGAAAATTAAAATAAGTTTACATTTGTGTGTAAATAAATGAAGTTAAGCATTTATTTTTACACACTTCAACTTCTATTTTACTTAATTTATTAAAAGTAATTATGTAAAAAAAAGAAAATAGCAAAAGAAAAGAGTTGTAGCAAAACTAACTTATTATCGCCCGGTTTTTTTACGGTTATTAGATCGAAAGAAACAAACCGTTTGCTAACAATGACTTTCTAGGCCATAGTAATCGGTTTGGTCAATGAAATTATGGTAGGCGTCAATGACGAATGGTTAGCGGTAACTTTAAACAGACAGTGCTGATAGCTTCACTTTTGGAAAATGCTTTTACTTAATTGTTGTTACCGTATACGAGTATTTTGGCAGTCATTTCAATCTTTACTAGAGCATGAAATTTAGTCTTAGGCCCGGATCGACATGCAACAAGATTAAGTCACAAAATAGTGCTTACTTATACATAATGTATATCAACCCCCTTTTTCATAAACACATAATAAACATTCGTGCGTTAAAAAGAAAAATGACGTTATTCAAAATCATCAAAATTTACAGGACGAGACTTAAAAGTTTCGGGCACGCTTATTTCAATATCTTGAAGATGGTATAGAACAAGTAACTAAGTATTATATATCACTTTCTTCGTAATTTTTTTTTCTATTTCTTTTTATAAAAATGTAATGTGAAAAGTAGAAATAAAGCCTTGTTAGCCTAATAAATGCCACTTTTCCATAAAAATAGTTAACCTTTTACGGTGACCTTTTATGAAATAAAATACAAATTGTGGAAGAAAACTTTGTTTATTGAATATAAAAAGCAAATGATATTACGCTGAAGTGTTAAAACTATTGCCAATAGCAAGGTACATGATGCGAAATAAGTAATATTTTTGGCGAAACAACCAAATCAAATAGGTAGATTTTTTCGAAACTCGACATAAAATTATTATTTTTTTATATCGTTTTAAGTAGGATAAAAGTGGGTACTTTTTAAAGAAATAAAAAAGAAAACATAAACTTATACTAAATAATTCGCAGCGCTTTCGGCTGCTCCATTTCAATACCTAGCAAGTCTCAAAAATTCAATTTTGTATTTCTTGCATAAAACGTGGTTCCTAGTAAGTCCCTACCGGATGCAAAATCATTTAGAGACCTATCTCGGTCAGGTTCACAGATATGAGTACCTACCCCGAAACCTAGTAAGTACAGAAAAAAACGGGCTTGACCATTTCAAAATCCAGTATGTCACAAAACTATTTCAAATACCTAGTATATGACATGCACTTACTAGGTATTCAAAAAGTCATAGAGGCTTACTAGGTTTTGATGTGGTCGAACGAGTTTAATCATAACTTTTTAAATGTAGTATGTATTTTTTTACTTGAAGTTACTAGTTTTTGTAAGTCAAGTGTTATATTCATAGACGTTAGTCTTTGGTCGTTCATTTGACGCGTTTAGGTTGGTAGTACCGGTTCCCCCACCAACTTCATGCCATTGCCGTGCGCCGGAGCCGTTCGAACTCATTCAAACGCGCAGTCGCCAGCCAATGTCGAGTTAGCCTGCACGTGTTATGTTAAAATTTTGGTTAAGTGGTGTGATTTGGCTACGAAAATCAATAAAATAAGTAGTCGCACTAAGCGTAATAGTGAACAACGCTTTGAATTTAGATAACCACAAGTCTGTGTAAGTAAATGTATATATTATACCTATCCTGATTAGACTCTGACACTTTCTCGTAGGTATTCGTGTTATAAGTTGGTTTTTTTGTTGCCAAATGATTCATTTCTATAATATACCTATCTTGATGACACTCTGACACTTTCTCGTGGGTATTCAAGTTTAATAAATTAGATTTAATGTTATTTAGTGTTATTAATTTCAATATAATTATGTTTTTCGAGTTTACAGCTTATTTAAATTTATACACAAGACGCACGTAAAATTCTATTTGATATCATAGTGTGTTAACGACATTTTTTTGACAAACGTTTTATTACGCTTCACATCATCTATTTATCTTGAGTATGGGACAGGGTATCAGCTCATGGTATTTTTTTGCTTAAGCATGGTGTTATGTTTTATGTCTGTGCATTTTAACATATTGTTTTTCGGTGGTTTTTGCTATTTTATGTTTTCATTTCAGCTCATTATTAACAACTAACGTTGGTCAACTAAAAATGGTTTTAGGTTATTTTGATTTTCCATTGACAGACTTAATTGTGACGTAAGTAAATCTTACTTATTTAAAAGTCGCAAACAAATAAATTTTATACTCCTAATTTAGAAAAAACAAAACTAGCAGTTATTTTTCTATTAGTCACCATAAAATTTCATAGTAGTATTTTGAACTTAAACGTCTCATTTCTAAAAGTGACGCTTCACATATTCAATGAACCCACGGTAACTCTAAATAAATAAATAAAGAAAAACGTCATCTTACAAAAGGTATCACTTTGGTACAAAACTTTATTCTAACTTTCTATACTCAAATCAAAAAGTGTCATTTCAGTATTTTAAATTACGTTGATAAGTTAAGACTGAAGAGTAGTTTTTTCTAAAATGTCATTTTTCATTAAATAACACTTACCTGTTTATATCAAATTTTCACACTATTCCGAGATATGTCAGATTTCCACAAAAACACACGTCTATTCACCGCTGTGACTGGATCGCAACTGCGAGAGCGTCGCTCTTCTACAAAAAAGATGGCGGACTATAGCGTAGTGGAAAAATGACAACGGTGCCATCTGTAGTTATAGGAAGAAAACTGCGGAGGGCCGCTTTGCCAACTTAAAATATAGGCAAAAAGTAGTTGATTTATGTAATAAAACACTTTTGATATTTTTTTGAATAACGCCACTTTTCTTTTTAACGCACGATATTTTAGACATAGTATACTATGACATTTTCTCTCAAATTAAAATGTTATAATGACAGATAAGGTCCTTATATTAAGGGGTATTATTGGTCGAACGAGTGAACGAGTGGACGCGGCGAACCGGCGAGTTTAAGCAGTCCCGTCAGAGCGTACAAAACACATTTTAGCGGGTGCATTCTCAATTATGCACCAGGGCTTCTGCCGAACGATCGAACGTGAAATGACTGACTAATTTAAAAAGGCACGCGCTAAAATGGGTTTTGTACGCTCTGGCGGGACAACTTAAACTCGCCGGTTCGCCTCGTTCACTCGTTCAACCGACCGCACGCCGTTATTAAGAGTATAACACCCAAGGACAAAGCATACTTTAAGCCTTTAGCTATTGCGCGTTTATGAATAGGTAAAGGGCATATGTTTAAGAGAGTTCCTGATCGGAGGCATATCCAGACTAATTATGAAACCCAAGTAGGTAAGTGTCAATTATGAATCATAAAGTATTGCCACTTTACGTACTGGCCGACCGAACCGCATGCCAGCCGGACCGCAGGCCCGCCCAAAGTGATTTGCAAGTGATTTTGGTGAAAGGAACCGCGGGTGAACGAACGCCCGTTGATTCACACATCTCAAAATGTCAAGCGCCTCGCTAATATACTAAAGAGGGTAGAGAGACGACTATTGTACCCGGAATACGGACAAAAGGAAATTTTACAATTCTCACATATGTTTATTAGACTATTGTTTCTTTAAATATCCGTGGCAGACCGTGTTAAACGTATTTGCTTTAGATTAGAGTAGAGGTCTGGACCGATTCGAAAAGAGATGTCTTTTAAATAAGGATTAATAGCGAAAGCGATTATTGTTATATACAATTAGGTATTTTCAAACAGCTTTTCGAGTTAGTTCTTTTTAGTGCTAAGAAATGGTGACTAGTTTACCCGGCATTGAAGTATAAGTCCCACTCTAAGCCTCAAATAATGTCCTAAAATATTTATTTATAATAGAGTAATCTACACAAATTAAATTTTGTACAAATATAACAAGTAGATTAAAGTTTTGCAATGTCACTTGAAAAATCATAACTATAATGCACACACATGTACTTACAAGCGTGTCTTTTTTACCTTTTCTCTTGAAATATTCTTCTTTGTTAGTTGACTTAAGTTTGTTCTATTACTTGACTTGTGGTTTGCAGTGTTGTTAAATATGTTACCTGGTTAATCTGTGGATATCTATAATTGGCTTTGTTTGCTATTTGGTGTTATCGGTTTTATATTTTCTGTATTGTGCTGTTGATGTCCTTAATAAATAAATAAATAAATAACCAAAGCATGGAAACCAGACTAACTGAGCATCGTCAAAAATCGTCAGTGATAGCAATTCTATAACTAGGTATACATACTATCGCGCTATTCTATTAAAGTAATAGTAAATATGTCCCGCGTAATAAAAATAAATGATCGATATAACCCTAATAGATGAGTTGTACGTTCTCGAATGTATTGTTTCATCAAATGAATAGAACGCAATGTAGTTGTTATGTTTAGGCAAGCGTTTAACAACTTAGCATATATGATAAGTTAATAACGCGTTGTTTAATAAGCTGTGATGCAACCGCACGCGTCTGCAAAACAAATTGTGTCGAATACTCGCGTACATGTGAAGTCGTGACTGTCTTCTAGGATGCAAGATCAATATCGGGAAATTAGTTAATCTTACTAATCTTCTTATTAATTTTAAATGCGACAGTTTGGATGTCTGTTACTCAATCACGCCATAACGGTTGAAATAATCTGGATGTAATTTGAGAGATATATTTAAGTCTGGTAGAACATAGGCTACTCTTAATCCCGGAAAATTGGGCAGTTCCCGAGGGAATAGCGATTAACAAATTCTGGGCGAATGGATTGGCGTGCAAAAGCTATTGTTTTATGGTTATAAATGTATCTTTGTGTTAGAGTTTTTCCTCATGATCCGACATACTTTTAAAATTTCCGATTAAATACAAATGTCAATGAAATAATTTCGTACCATGGTTTTATTTGAATTAAACGGAACTCGGTTTTTACATTTGCGAATAGACGATGTGCTACGAAGGTATACTACGTACCTACCTACCTAGCTGAAATTACAATAGTTAAAACAGGGCCCCCTTATTATACTCTCTGTATTGCGCGAAAGGGGGCTCTCGTTAGTCTATAGTTGCAGAACGTACAACTGATTAGCTTGAATACGCACTATGCCTAATTCTACACCGATGCTAATTCATTATTAATGAACCATAGAAAACCGCCAAATAGTTGAACAATTTAGGGTTGCCTTCAACTCGTACTAAGGTTTACAAAGAAAGTGTTTTACATGCCGGAAGTGAGTGACCGTCCTAGTCCTATACTTAACCCTACGTAGCCCTAGACAAGATGCATTCGGCGTTGGTTATCGTTATCAAAAATAGGATTGACGTAAACTGTCAGACCGCCTAGCCTACGTCAATTCTATACATTTTGACAGTTTTCGAAAATCGTTTACGTTTATGTTCAGTCTCACAGTTCTTTTATTTACTTCGCTACTAGTCTTGGCATGCAGGTCGTTGTATGATTTGGCGGACTCACTGATCAATATTCGAAGTAGCGTCATAGTGTTAATTTAATATTTATGTCAACTCTCGATCGGACTGTTACCTACACAAACCATTTATTCATAGAAAGCACTCAGCATTAACACTTCCAACCAAAATGTTCCGCTTGATTACTTGAGCGGTTCAGGAGGAAACAGTTAGCACGCACACTGTTAGTCTGGTATAATGAAGATGTATGCATAATTCTGTAACTTCTTGAAGCATAGCACGCTTAATCGGTTGGCTGGGAGCGTCAATTTTGATTAAAAACTGATAATATTTTCATAACCAAAACCTAAAAAATATAAAGTTTACTCATACTTGTAACTCTCCATCAAATGATGGAGAACCTTTTGACGTAATATAGGACTAAAACCAGTTATGTTAGTAGTCTAGTCTTCAATGTGGAGTCAGTGTTATATTCAGCTTTACCTAATATTTTAATTGTTACTAGGTAACCCAGTTACAAAAGGGAGACTATTTAATAGCGACTCTGTGGTAAACGGGTATAATCGGCGGAATTCCCCGTTTATGTTTGGCGTATGAAAGGGTATATTAATCTAGGGTATCTGTTATCTGACTAATGCAGGCGGTCGAAGGTGTCTTATTGCGTTACATTACAACTGTTACAAGTTTATCAATGGTAATAAAAATAGTATTTTATTTATAACTTTTTACGATTCGTCATTTTGTCGCCACTTTGGTAACTAAACTCCACGGGCTTGGCTATCTTGACTTTTAGAGCATCGCTTTATTCGACGACGACGACGACGACGACGACGACGACGACACTAAAAGAGAGAATTTGTACAAACGTCATTCTTAGGCTCGATGAGGCTCTTATCATAATAATATTAAAGCTTAAAATTGTATTGGCCATCAACCTATAATTTTGTTTTTGATAATTTCGACCCCCGACTACCTTCATGGAAGTGATCTATTGGCGAGTAACACCGTGGCACGCCAGCGACCGAAAGAACTAAGGGTATTAACTGACAATCGAAAAGGACGGTAGAAACACTTTCTGGTTTACTGGTTCGTGTGTCTTCTTGGAGGTCTAAACGGCTCTAAAAAGCAATCTTCACCTATTTCACCTCCAACATTCTCATTGCAGATATGGAAGATGAGTGCTACCCCACAATCCCGGCGAGCGCGTGGAGTCGGCGGCGCTCCAGCGCGTCGCTGCCCGAGGTGAAGGCCGAGCCCAAGTCGGAGCCCGAGTCCCCCGCATCCTCCTGCCCCCCTTCGCCGACGCCTCCCACCCCAGTCACGCACCTCGACTACGTTATTGACCACACGGTGAGTTAAACTTTTATGGAGTTCGGAAATAGCGGACCAGATCAGATGTTCAATATGTGCCCACATCTCTGTGTTCGAGTTTAATAACGTGTGCAGATATTCTGGAACACCCAGTCTGGTCAGCCAGTTCTGCATTAGGGTATTTGAAAATTTTACTCTGGTTGTCTGATAGTGTTGCCACTTACATATTATTTATTTATTTACTTGTATAGCTAGCTACTCGGAGATTTAAAGTGACGGTAGATTTAAGCAATATTGAGATACTTAAGGTTTCGACGCCAATTAAGTGCTTCACGATGACTGCGTTCCGAATTGTGGTTGATTCTGGCCTTCTTTGGCAAGACACACAAATAAACATGTTATTCTATTCATCATGTCAGCCGAAAGACGTCCACTGCTGGACATAGGCCTCCCCCAAGGCTTTCCACTCAGACCGTATACCCTCATTCTATTCATTCATTTAAAAATATTTACAATTATAACATATTTTTTATATTTATTTAAAGAAAGTGCTGTCACTCACATGCGTCGCCCAATAACCAATCAATCAAATTTTTTATCCGTTCATTTACAATTATTAAAAAAAATCGATCGGGCACCAGATTTAATGTTTGTAGTCAAAAGTAAGTACCTATCATGAAAGTAACTGTATCCGATCATGTATCTAATGAATTGGTCCACACAAATCGCAAGATGGATGAGACGTAATTGCTTTCCGTTCGTTGCTAAGAGACCCTAAAACTAAGGTCATTAGAGTTCAACTACCTCGTACCGACTCACTTAGCAACTTTCACCGAAACACGAGATTTTAAGTTGCAACTTTTTTCGGTGCAAGAACCAGAAAGTAATTACCCGCACTTGTACAGGTTCTCGGAAATATTCGGTGAATCGAGAGCAGATCATTATCTCTGCATCGGGAGCACATTACAAGCTGTAACCCCTTTAATGGTCGGTTTACACAGAGCGCAAGAGCGCAGGCGCAGAATAAATAGCCCAAGTCATAAAGGCTACTTGATCGGTTCGGTAGTTACATGTGAACGTGACGTATTACGCTTGACTTACCATCATGATGATACTTCATCAGATCATTAAACAATGCTTGTAAAGTATTTTTGAACTTTTTATTTTTTTACATTTTTATTATTCAAATCCGACCTAGCTTTGTTGTGGCTTATTGTTAGTCAAAACCATCATAATTATAAAAGCACTCTCGTTTTGGAATGCTACGTTGTATTGTCTCAAAATTTCAACTCAATATGGTCGATTTGATTGCAGATTACATAAAACAAGGCTGCGTGAATAAATGATCCGTTAAAATACTGCAGGCCTATACTTTACTAGTCTTTCAATTTCTTGCAAATGACAACATCAATGTAATAGTACATTGTGTATTAAGGGCGGTAAGTAAGGAATTACGACCGAAGCTCTAGTGAAACATACAATGTTTTTCATCACATTTGCGAGTAAATAAATGAAATTATAGGGCAGAAAAAACTTATTTATTAAAATTTATAACATGTAGCGAGATTGCAATGAAATTACTGTTTAGATAACATTTTAAAACAATTTTTCAATTTCGTGTATACTCCTTGCTTGAACTTGCATGAACGGTGTGCTGCGGTGTGTTTCATGAAAAAAAAAAGGTCGAGGGTTTTATATGGGGCTTACGGCCCAGTTAACCTGTATGTAGGTTTTCATGAAAAAAAAAGGTCGAGGGTTTTATATGGGGCTTACGGCTTACGGTGTGATGAAAAGATATATACTCATATCTGTCTTTTCTCGTTCTCGGTAAGTTTGTGAACTAAAGATGTTAAATGGGTGGTTATTAAGACATAGCTTTATGCAGTTTAGTTTACGCTGAGAAAAAAAGGACAAAGATACATAACTGCTATAGCTCTGTCTTTTACGTTCACCGTACGTTAAATGAACTGCATAGTCATGTCATGTCACTGCTCTTAAGGCTGCGCCGAGCGTCCAGGAGCGCCCGCATTACTTTTCTTGTGTTTTAATAAACTAAAGCATTGGCTTGAAATCGATTCTCAATGTATAGACAAATTATGTAATAACCACATAACTTCATAACAATTGAACTTAACGGAAAAAAGTGGCCACCTTATCCCGTTAAGTTGTGCTAACTTAGTCATAGATGCTCTGCATTGGGTTTTCATTTGTACACCATAAAACCAACCTTAGATTTAGAGACAATACTTAGTTTTAGCTTACAAAACTTACACAATACAATACACTTCTGTTTAGGGTAACTTCGTAAGGCCCACCATACTACCTACAAACAGGGAGATTTTTGTAACTGGGACTTTGAATCTATCATCAAGGCAATAAAGTTCAATTACGTTTGTTCGATGATGCCATTTTCAGTGTATGAAGATAGGAAAATAAACCTTATTCTCATTCTAATACAGTACAAATTAAATTGCCCTGATTATGTACGTCCTATTGCACACTGGGCCTTACGAGGAATACATAGAAGCTATAAGGGTGCGTCATACTAGTCACTAGTCGGATTTTGGTTTATAACTTTTTTCTCCCTTGTTATTCCAGACGGGAACCATCCACATGCCGCAGTCCGTACTGCAGAAGGTGGGCGCGGCGGGCGTGCTGCAGCTGTTGCCGGGCGCTGCGCCGCGCCTCGCCTCCTCGCTCGGCTCCAACAAGCTGTCCATCAAGGTCACCTCCAGCTCGGCTTCGGGTACGCATATTATCTTATCTTTAAACAGAAGACCTTCAATCAGCTGCTCAATTGTGCAAGTTTTCATACGTCGTTTTTTAGTTAAGAAATCTCATAACCATTGGGGTTTGAACTCGATATCTTACGGTCACGTGTTACACCGTCATGTCAACCATGACGATCAGGTCCAAGAATCTTTTTATAAAATAGGCTAGTTTATTTATTTTAGTTTATTAATTATTTTTTCCTCTTTACAACCTAGAACCGCTACCGTAACCTTTCTACCTTTAACATCTAATCATATTTGGTAACCACTAACAAGGCGGTGATATTTTCCAGGCTTCAACCTCCCCCCCACACCGCCGTCGTCGTTGTCGTCATCGGACAGCGAGGGCGCGCTGTCGCCGGCGCACGAGGCCGCCGCGCCGCCCGCGCCCGCGCCGGTGCGCCGCAACCACCTGTACGTGTCGCACCACTCGCGGCAGCCGATCAACACGCCTCTCATCAGCAGCCAACCGGTATGAATATGCTTTTTTAATTAGCCATTAAAGGAAAGACGTCCAGTCCATAGACGTCAGTAATGCCAGGAACAATGCACTCTTTTACAACGTTATATACGGTAAATTAGAAGATAGATTGCAACTAGAGGACGGAGAGACGGTGCCTCTTGTACTACCAATATTGTAAGCAGCCCATACAACTGGCACAGCGTGGCTTTTACCACTCGAATATCTACTGAAAATCCACTTACTATCCTAGACTTTAACCGTTAATCAACGATTGTCACCACGCTTGGACCCATGTAATTGAAGTTATTCTTAGAATTCGACCTTAAAAAATGAGACACGTTTTAGGACTAGATATACCTATTCGAGGATTTCCCTTCTAACTGCTCATTTTTGGTTTCATTACAGAAAGGCTCAACAGGCACACTTGTTCTAACAGATGAAGAGAAACGCACATTACTGGCCGAAGGTTACCCCGTACCGACGCGTTTACCTCTCACGAAGGCCGAGGAGAAATCCCTCAAGAAAATCAGAAGGAAAATCAAAAACAAGGTAACAGCAATTGACGTTTCCTTGTAACTAACGTGGTCGGTCGTTAGAACTGAGTAAAAATTGATGCTTTGTTTTGTAGATATCAGCCCAAGAGAGCAGACGTAAAAAGAAAGAATACATGGATCAGCTTGAGAGGAAAGTTGAAATACTCGTGTCAGAGAACTCTGACTACAGAAAGAGGGTAGAGACGTTGGAGCAGAAGAATGCAGGGCTCCAGAGTCAACTGGCGGCCCTGCAGGCGCTGGTGTCGCGGGGCGCGCGAAAGTGACGTCGCCCCCGTCCCAGTGACGTCACCGCCACCCCCCGCTGGCAGCGGCTGTAGTCTGAACTTGTATCGTCACTGCGGTGCGAAACTGGTCACGGATTTAGAGGACTTCACGACCCTAGCTAGGTGACAACTGTTTTTCGTTGAACGCTTAAACTGAATTGTATAGTTCTTAGTATTTTTTCTTTAGAAACATTAATTATGAAGTGCTTTTCTTAATCTGCTAAAAATGTCTTAAAATCAAATCTATAGAAACTTTCCTATCTGAATTCTTTATATATATATATTTATTTATTTATTAATCACAAAAAAATGTAATTTAGCTGGAATTCAAACTTCCGAAATGTGTACATAGTCAGTTATTTCAAATCAATTAAGTTCGTTTGTCACCTCGCAAGGGTGTGAGTAGGTGGATCCTTTGTTTGCGTCGAGTCAGGTCGTAGCTCAATAGCCATTGCCATTGAACTGTGGTTTAACCAAGTTCAATTCTAAATATTTTAGCACGTTTGCTTTGTAAACATGTTGGAAGGTACTGAAACGTGTTTGCTCGCTATCGCTGCGACCCGGCCGGCGCACCGCTAGCCGCTCCACTCTGTGGGACGAGGATGAAGCCCCTCACAGTCCGCGACGTCCCGTAGTATCATGACATGATGTGATTGTCCCCTTTCGGTGCGCAGGTATATTTTTATCGATGTATATTTTGGAAGTATTTACATAAACGAGGAGGTATACTAAAGGGAAGAACTGTTAGCGTTTCAATGGTTGCTCACTATATTTTTAGTATTAGGTTTTGTGGTGCTGGATTTGTTATTCCCGCGTTTAGGTGTATACTGCCAAGTGCCACACTAGATATTTATTTTTACAACTGCACTGTTCTCGACGAGATTGTTCGGGCGAAGACTCTATGACAGGGAAAAGTACTGGGGGTCTTTAATAAGTGTCGATAATTATTTAGGCGTGTTGTTTGAAATCTCGTAATATATTTTAATAATGCTGTAGAGCGTTACATAACTTAAGTCTTAATTTGTGTGTGTTTTCATTATTATGTGAAATTAGGTTAAGAGTTTAATCGTTACCCAAAGCATACATTTTACTAGTATGTCGCTGTGCCTACGAGCAGGTGAACTCGCCCTTCATAATAATTTCTCGAGCACGTCGTTGTGACATTGGCCTAAATTTCACGTCAATGGAATTATTTTATGAATGACCGAGTGTCTAGTTCGAGCTAGCAGTAGGCACGCGCGCGAGCGCCGCGCCGCGCGGTCTTCGGGAATCTTGGTAGCATAATATGTAAGGCGGAGGCACAACGGTGACTTGTACCTGCGTCTTACCTTTAAATTGAATTCCATGAATTTGCATTTATAGCGAGAAATATGTGTCGTTCTAGAGATTTTATCTTTATTTAAGATATCATTAGATATATTTGTGTATCTACTAAAGGACCTATAAAACCGATCGTATGGTGAGTGTATTCGGTAATGTCTAGTCTCTCGTAGAAGCCGTAACCGGGCCTCACCGAGGCCGGCACTATAGCTGTATTCAATCTCAGTCGCTGCTTCGTGGATCGACAAGTACAAACGAAAGGCATGCCTTCAACGAAACTTGACTAACGTTCAGTGTAATATTAATAAAGTGTGCTTATGACTAGCTTTCGGTTACAACCAGTATTTTAATGTGTAAGCCGTCGCGAGAGCAGTCCTGAGACGCGTCCGTGCCGCACTAACATTCTTGTGAACTACTAAACATTCCATTTCTTTAGTAATATGAGTGACTTAAAGTGAGCTCCAGTACTTATTAATAATAGATTAACCTTATACGGAATAACAAAATGTAGGTATCAACTTGCTGTACAAATTTTTACCTGATGAACTGTTAATTATGTCTACGTTTTATGTCTATGTAACACGCTTCATAGCGCACTCTGAGCTGTCCTGTGGCGTAGTGTTGGCGGATGTCGCCGTGTCGTATTAGTATGTTACTGTGTGCAATTACTAAGTTCTGTTGTACATGTTTGAAGTTCTTCCTATCTAGAGTTTTAAGAAAATGTTATATTTATAAATCGTGCTAAATTAATATATCAACTTATATTGTCCCCCACTCATCAGGGATCGCGTTATTGAAGAATGAAGATATATTTTAAGAGATTTTTTCTAATGAATTTTTAGAAATATATACGTTATACAGTTTTACTTGTCTCTATTGCTGTACGAGATCTCTAGATTAGCGTAGTACCTATAATACCTTCTGGCGGATGGCGTTGCTCAGCCGAGGTGGGCCTGTGACACAGGCCAGTCTAAACTTATAAGTTATAAAAGTTAAGGATAAGTCATTGGTTTTTAAAATTAAAGGTGAGACTAAAAATAGGCCTATCGGTCGTTATTTTACTAACAACTTTAACCTCTTCGGTTGAGCAATATCCATCAGCCTAAGTAGTCTGTATCCAGTACCTACGGAGATGGTGCTCAAAAGGTCGACTCCTCAAAATGTATCTTAGTAACTGGACGTTAAGGTGGAGGGCGGCTTTCCCAATAAGAATAAAGAAACTAGGTACTGCACGGTAAGAAAATGCGAATATATTGCACCATTGACGCCTCGCCACGTGTCCCTAATTATATAATGTCTTACTGATATTGGGACGGCCGTCGTATACCTGCAGGTACGATCCTAAATCAAAGTTGTACGTAATATAGGAAGTGCAAACTTTGGAGTAGCATGTCCGTACTGCTTACTGTCAAGACCACTAAAAAACTGCGAGCGTGCCTGCCTATCAGCTACTGATTTACCAATATGTAATAAGTGTCAGGGGTACCTAGGTATATAATGATTTCAGAAGGTATCCATAGAGAATAAAATACGATATTTAATTAAAAAATAAAGTATTTTAACTTGTAAAATATATAATTCCTAATATGGCATTTACCGTCTACAAAGGAGTGATTTAATTGAAAACGACTTATATAAATTAACTAAAGTAGTTGATATTTAAGTTATGGAATTAAATATTTTAATATCGTTCGGGCGCTGCCCGGCGTTTAATGTAAACGAAATGCCAAACATACATACTTTTACATGTTAGTATGCGAGGGACACGAATCCGACAGTACCGCGGGTCCATTCGCGCTCACCGTCCGCCGGAGCCGGCCCGCGGGGCCCGCGCTCGGCTCGCCCCAAACTCAAAGTATTTTTATAAGGTTTGTGCAATAAAGGACCGGCTGAACCCGAATGGACGATACCTACACATAGTGGTATCAAACACCCGTATTGTTATTCGTCAAAAAGTGTAATTTTATTGATAGTTTTATTTGTTAAAACTACTCGCTGTTACCTTGAGTCATCATTTGTTGAATCGTTTGTTTTATTATTATTTTTCAATGACATTACGGATTTTACTGTCACCCTTGAGATAAAATAAAGCGTCAAAATATTGTACATCAGTGTTTTTATTCTCCATCGTTGCAGTGGATTTACTTACATGGTGGCGTTTTAAATCTCTTCATATAACCGTATATTTACTGCATTTATATATATATAGTTGTCTAGAATCACAAGTGACTAGAGCATTCCCCTCGTGAATGTTGAACGCCTACGCGTAACTTAGCGTTTTTACGGTCGATTTAAGTTAACTATGCTGAACGCGGCCCGTCATCAGACAAAATGCCTAATCGTATGGTGAAAATCAACCCATTTAAACAACATTTAACTATGAGCTATCAAGTTAGATAAAGTTCTACTTTTAATTTACGTACGTACTATTTAATTGAATTTTAAGTCAAGCGGCAAAAAAAACTCAGCTTTGCCAAAAAAAATACACATATACCTTCTTAAAAAGGGTCATCGCACTTGGGTCTCCATATACTTACATACGTGACTTTCATGGACATTAATTTAATTTCATTTCAGTTAGTGCACATGATTTTCAGTAACTAAAGGGAAACAAATTAATAAGAACACGACGCAGTTTTTTGTTATTTATTTCAGCGAGCTTAAAAATATATGTCATACCTACTGGCATTTAAGAATTACATTTTTATTAGATTGAGACTAGACAGATTATTCAACATTTTGTTTGGGACAGTTTGTATAAAATTCCACTCAATCCCTTTCTAAAATTAAGGCACTTGATACATACGTTGTAGTAAAGTCAAATAGGTAAAGTCGGGTAAAGTAGATAAATTGGAAACAGTAACCGTATACTAAATCTAATAATCAGTCTTTAAAACTACGTTAAGCTAAATACATAGTTACCTAAATTAAAATGCGCAATCATAGTCAAGATAAATCATATTTTGCAGGATCAAAATTCATTCATTGTTGCGAAAATGTGCGAGTAAATTTGTACCAAGGCACATTAAGTGTATTTTCTGTTTCTACTTCGGTAAACAGGCAGTCATTTGAAAATTATACGTAAGGCTTTTTTTAAGTCATGTCATCATGCACAGCTATTTAAGAAGGATGGATTTAGAGTGACACAGGTTTCACATCGGTAGTATAATGGTAAAGCCAGCATTCCACAGAGCGGCGCACGGTACGCATGCACGCGTGGTAATAAATTCGCTTCGTATAGAAACACGGTGCACGTTCTATCACGTGCGTATTTTGAGCCGCAGTGGATTTATGCAAACGTTGTATCTCAAAGGCTTTCACCTTTATCTGTTGAAATGATACAAAGGCGATACAGCGACCAAAAAGGTGCTTCTACAGTTGTACAAGAAACAACTACAAAAGCATTGTAGTTAATCGGAAAGGCGTGGAGGAAAAAACTCTTCCACGATCTTTAAAGCAATATCTTACCACGTCTACAGGCCGTGTATTAACCCTTGTGCATCTGGTGTAATATTTGGCCGTGATTAGAGCCAGTTCCGAAATTTGAATTTTGTACGTATTTTTGTTGCATTGCATAGGTTAAATATTGCATTACAAACGCCACCACACTACAACACACCACATGCAAGTTATAGTTAAATTTTCAGAATTTAACTCAATTTTACTTCAATAATCAAGGAAATCAGTGTGACATTGTCATCACAGTTTTTGAAATTTATATTGATACGTACACACTTTCTCTTAAATCGCAATGAGCGCTTAGTTCTCTGTTATCGAATTCTTGGCACTAACTGATTTACAGTGACCTTTCAGACTCTGAAGCTCAAAGTGAGATAAACACCTTTTTCTTCGCCATAACATGGGCTATAATGACCCAGAGAACAGTTCCCCAGACGGCTTCAACGAGTTTTATGGCATGTGTTTCCATGTTAGGGACCTTCCAGTGGAAGGGGAACATTTTGTAGCACACGGAGTGGCCCACGTAGAGCGCTATGGCATTGAGGCCCGGAGCCCTGAAAGGGCCGCCACCCCAGAGCCGCCAGGCATCGGTAAACACGTAGCACACGCTGAGGAGGACGAGGCAGAACGCCGACGTCACGAGCACGAACGACATGGACCTGGGGAAAGCGATCAAGTAAAATCGGCCCTTTAAAGGTTGAGGTCGCGTTCATTAAGCGTGAAATTAAAAACCGCAAAAGATAATAATTTTAGAGGTTTGTAATAAAGGTTATCAATGGAAATGCCAGGATTTTTAAGGAGCAAAGCTTACATTCCGGGGTGTGACTTTGGTATAGGATTGCCAGCAAATTATTACGAATTAGGATGTGACATTAAGGGAAGCACAGAGTAGCACGTTCAACTTGCGTAAACGCTGTTTGTTTCGAAAGGGGCCTGTAATTGTACTATAACATATTCTGTGCTTTAGTTAAGATTTACAATGTCAATTTTAAGAATAATCGCGACGCCAACATCTACATAAAAATAGCACACTTATAAAAATAAATGTTTACATTTTGAACAACCACTTGTTCTTCAATTGCTCGGATACTGTACTGAACCCACATTTAGCGAGATATTATAGTCTGATCGTGTTGCCCCGTTAGTCTTACCCCAAACTACGTCAATGAATTTGAAAACACTTTTTATAAAAGTGACTAGCTAAAATACCTACCAGAGGTTCTTGTTGACTGGCACCACGCCGTGGTCGCGGGAGAAGCCAGCCAGCAGCGCGCCGGCCAGCGCGAACACGAGCGCCCAGGCCAGCCAGCGCGACACGCGCGCCTTGTGCGAGCGCTGCAGCAGCACCGTGGCGCCCGCCTGCACGCCCAGCAGCGCCTGCACCGCTGAAGTCAGGCAACCTGAACATAAACACATGGTGATTAGGTGCAAGTTCTCTTTTGTAACCAATTAAATATTACTAAAATTAAATATCCCACATTCGACCTTTTTTGGATGACAATCGAGAACTGGGCACCTGATGTCTAGTGAACTCTAAAACCCATAAGCATTTGCAGTCGCAAGTCAACAAACGCAATGCCAACCTTAAGGAATGAGGTGGTATGTCTCTATGCGAGTCAATTCACCAGTTGCGCTACCGGAACCGGTTTCGGTCCGGTTCAGTTTCGCTAAGGTGACTGAGAAAAGGCTGACCATCGAAAAATGTAGCCCAAATTTAACGTTGTCTCTGATAATTAGTCAAATATCGCTAATCGCTTGCAGTATACGTATATTTACCCCATGCTCCAACCCCGCAGTCTGACTTAAAAGTATCTATAGCCTTATAAGGATTTCACTTCAAGGACAGAATTGTCACCAAATCATGATTTAGTTAGTATTAGACACTGAGAAGAAGGCTTATTTCGATCAATGAGAACAAGTGCTATGAGCGTCACACGAAGTGGTGAAACTGGTCACTGGAGCTTTCCATGGTCTTATGTGTATGCGTTTTTTAAGTGCCTGTTTTTGATCTAAATACAAAGAAAGAGCCATCCTCGGACTGCCGTAGACTTGGATTTTATCGCTTCACTGAAACGCGAGCAAGTGTGCAATTGTGTGCAATTGTGTGTGTGTGTGTGTTAACCAAGAATTACATATTTTAAAAACCATGCACCGAAAATTTAAAAGTATATTTTAAAATACGAAGTTCATAGTCTTACCAAGAAGCCCCTCAGGATCAGTGCTAGGGCCGCCGTAGACTAGCCGTCGGTCACTCCACTGGAAGAGATGCGAGGAGCCTAGCACGAGCCGGTCGATGTAGCCGGCAGCGCCGCCGCTGCACTCCGGAGCCACCCAGTCATCGTGCTTGCCACCAGGCCCCAGGTAGCCCCTGAGGTATAATTGGACTCTTACATTGCTAACATGGGCTTTTTTTAATCTGATTAATTATTTTTCTTATTTAAAGAACAAAAGGAATGATGTAGGTACTTTACTCTATTGAGCGGAAGTTTTCCTTATGCTAGAAGAGGGAATCGAGTCAGGCAGTGGGTCACCTTGACCTGGGACTCTATTCAACATGGTGAAAACAATATTGTTTTTGATATGTTATCGTATCGTCAACGTTTTGATAGCTCTTATTTTCTGGACAGTAATGGCAGCTGAGTTAATAATATAAGAGTTCCTATTAGGTTATTTCTTTGCGTAAATTTTACCTACAGTAAAAATCTATGAAATCAACACTTATCTAAACGTTACTAATTTTCCCACGATTCGCAGTTTATAATACTGAGGATAGAAGAATAAGGTTTGGAAAATTCATTCTTATGGCAACTATATAGTAGAAGTATACTAATTACATATGTTTTTTTATGAACATTGTCCCATAACTATAACCGAACCTTTGTCAGAATATAAACGATTCTACGCGATCGAAGTCACGGCTATCTTGCTGCGGTTTAAAATAGTACGAATTCTAATTAACTTCACATCAGTAGTAGTTATCCTTGCTTAGCCACATAATAATTAACATATTTTACGCAAGTCAAGGAAAGTTACATAATTTATTCAAATAACAATAACTTTAAGATTAAACCGAAAAGTTATCACTTGAATGTAATACATATCTGACGTTTTCGATGCGATATTTTTTTAAATATCTCAAGTACTTACCTAGAATGGGCTGATCGTACCCATATCAGTATCTCTCGAGATATCAGGAGTCTCCAATCGTTCAAAGCACACTTGAGTCATTGGTGATCCGTAATACAAAAAAAAGTGTTGCCAGTCATTGTATAGCCTATGCTGATTGATCACTAGAAGCATGAAATTTTGCAATAGATTTTCTTTTATACCATTCGTTAAGCATTCAAAAATATACTCTTAACTATTACTTAGACATGATGTGATAGAAATATCGAACATCAACTTACTCGTAAATCAATAGCAGCCATGTATATAATCTTTTCTAAAAACTTTTTATGTAGATACAGAATCAAGTGCATCGGTGCAGCGCTAAACTCACGATAGCTTGTTCTGTGACGCCCCTTTCCGTCTACTCCCTGCTGCAAGGGAGTAGGACGTACCGTTCAACGGGGCAGTATGGCACTTGTCCCACCGCTGACGATAAGCGAGAAGCGCGTCGAGCCACCGATCAAGTATTAATATATTATGCGTCTCTTTTAGTGACACGGAATAAATTTAATTAAGTAAAGGGAAAGTATTGTCTTTTTATTGCACCTACCTACTTTTTTGATTTCTGTTTCACCTTAAGGTTGACTGGTAGAGAATGCTTGTAGCATTAAGTTCGCCTTTTGTACACTATTTTATTTTTGTGCAATAAAGTATTTAAATAAAATAAATAAATAAATACCTTTCTTAAATTAAAACTTAAATGTTCATTATCCGAAAATCATTTTTCTTTGAACCCATTAACTTTTCTAAATGTTCCAAGGGATATACCTACACAACCTGTAGCTTAGGTTAGGTTAGTTTTATCACCTACAAACTAGGAAAGTAAACAGTTTTAGAGATGACAAATGAAAAATTTCCGACAAGCGAAACAGCGGACAAAAGTTTTTCGAATTTAAGAAAGGTAACTATTTTGTTTGTTTCTTGAGCGAAAGAGTCTTTCCGCTTCCTCGGCAGTGGCGGGGCAAATGTTTTTGACCTTAATTCAGCTGACAGGGTGATTGGTAGGTTGTACTCACGCGGGGCAGTAGGGATCGTGGAGTACGAAGGTGAGCACAGTATGAGCTGCGACCAACAAGCCGGCTAGCGCCCAGCACCACGCACACGACAATACATCCTTAAGAGCCTGTCCGCAGGCTCCCTGTAGGTAGAACAGGGGGTATGATTAAAATTACAAGAAAAAAAATAGGTGAATATTAAATAAATTGAAGATTTATAAATGGAAATTGATTTGATGAAGGAAGATCGTTTATTCGAGTATGTAGCAACAAACCAAAACCGGAAACAATGGTATGGCCTTTTAGTTGCGTCCCAAAGGTTAAATTTGTATCAAGAATGTACAGGTAAAAGTATCAAGGATCGGCCATAAAAGTGGTAGCGAAGTAAAAAGGTTAGAAAAGTAATCGTAGCTGTATTTAACGGTATAAGAATATGCCGCGGTGATCCACCGTGATTTTAAAAGATGTTAGCAAAATATTTAACAACACTTTTAAAATTTTAAAGTAGTCTTGGGTTTTAGGTTTATGACCACTTTTTCCAAGCATGGTAGTTTTAAAGATAGTAGTATTTTAGAAGTCAGGTATAGCAAAAGAAAGAAGATAGAGAACGCCGATCAAACCTCATTTACCCTGGGAGGCGTGAAGTACTTGGGCGCGGTGAGGGCGTAGAAGCCGGCGGCCACAAGGTACGCCACACCCAGTCGCTGCAGCACGCCGAAGATTCGGAGGTCGCTCAGCTTGTTGGAGCCGGCGATGGTGTTCAGAGCCACGCCAAGCAAAAACATGATGCACGATCGCTACAGTAGGGATGATGACTAGTCAAGATATATTATTATACATAAATATCCTTTATAATTCAAGAACTATAAAGCTAAAAGTCCATAAATTAAATGGTGCTCTGTTCTATTTTTTGCCATCCATTTTTATGCTTTTTTACCCCACTATCCAAAAATAAAGTTATGTTTTTGGAAGTTGTATGTTTGTATTTACACATGTTTTTTATGACCTCCTGTTGGTTAAACGCCTTGATCATTCCATTGGGGTAATAGAATTTTTAAAACTTGCTTTTTAATTTGCTATCAACGCAATGTTCGTCGCCGAAAATAATCCGCAAACAGCTCTGCGCTCAATGAATGCAATGCAAGCAAAAAATTCACAGAAAGCAAGAGTTAGAAAGTGCGGCGACGCTTAAAAGGTTAAAGGTAAATTAATAGACACAAGTACTTGTCGAAGATTTCGGTAGGTACGTCTCTATATGGTGATAAGAGACTGATACCAATCATATTCATTGATCTATTCTACATTGTCTTTACACCTATTGTTATCGAATTGTTAACGTTATGGTGTTTTTGTGTAACGTCTTCATGTTCGTACTTTGATAGGTACTTAAAAACATGATAATCATATATTTAGTATTCACTTCTCAAGTGACTTCCAATAGCCATGTATAGAAAAACTAAGCCAGCAATATCAACATGAACGTTCTGAACCATTTATAAAGAGAGAAACCGCGTAACCGAAATTGCAGTTATAGATTTTCTATTATAAACCACTAGCTTCTGCCCGCGACTTCGTCTGCGTGGACTTCAGCATTTGATCTTACTAGGATGAAGAATATAAATATGTCCTAACCGAACCGAGAACGAAATATAAAGGTTATAATATATATAATATATATATTATATGTATAGGGAAATTCGCTTAACTACCCAGTGACCTTACCAAGGCAACAATTCGATAGTTTGAAATCAGAGCTAGCGTCCTTAATTCGTAATATTCGTAAGTATATGGAGAAGTATAAGTATGTTTCTTTAGTAACTTTTGTGTACGTAGTTATACGCACACATCAATGAATTGAAACTGAATGAATTACAGTATGACAAACGTACCTAAACAGAAATAAAAACGCACACATGGCTAGCTGAGATTTCACCCTTTGATTTTGTACCTCGTACAAAGTGGCGCCACCTTGTGAGCAAATTCACAGGTTTTTTTAATTATTACTTTGATTTTCCGTAGGATAGAGATGTTTTTTCTGGGTTCCTCTATTTCGCCGAATGTATAGTTACGCCGAATTTTGTTTTCGCACGGTTTTTCTCCACCTTAAATAGATTTTTTTTTATCTTTTTTGTAATCCTGGTTGAATAAGTAGGTTAGGATAGGTTTAATTTATAACTTTTCAATAAAGTCAAAAGTCAACAATTAGGCCAAATTAGTATTCAGCGAAATCATACATTCGGTGAATTTATGATTATGCGTTAACAAGGGCACAGACAAGGGGGACCGTTTTTTCTAGATAAAACTATCCTATGCCCTATTCCAGGACCTAACCTATATGTGTGGCCAGTTTCATCCCGATGCGGTCAGTTGTTGAAGCGTGATTGAGTTACAAACATCCAAACATACAAAACTTTTTCCTGTAAGATTATACGAGTATGTATACCTATTAACATTATTATACATTAGGTACTAACTACACTAGAGGAGTGAAATTTTTGTGATTTAAAATAACACCTTAAATTAACTTAAATAAGATTTAAATAATAATTGGTTCGTTTGTAGTCATTTCTGTAATTTGAATATCGTCGAATAGCTATTATCGAAACGTATATTTATTCGCAAGAACCGAGAGCCATCGACGAATTCGTCGATACTAGAGCGAAACATAATATAATAAGCGTGGGGGTCGATTGTCTACATCTCTTTATGAACCGTTACCTGCCTCAATCACATGCACGCATAGTCGGCTATCAACGCAAAGCGTGGCCAATAGAACCCATCGGTCTTCAGGAAATAAACCAGGCCGCGTCCGACTTCGAGCAGGTCAGTAATGATCGAGCGACTTCACCAACTGCTCTATAAATAAATTATCACCATCACGATGCCTAACGACAACTGTAATTACAAGACTCAAAAGGCAGAGGAACCAACTATTCAATGGATGCTGTACGCGACGGCTCAGATAAATCAAAGACGGTAGAGAGAGTTAGCGATCGCAATCGCACGCGACGGAATTTCCAATGAAATATGTTGCAAAAACTAACGCGGCACACATACTGGTGATATGTTCAGATCAGATACGGAATAGCGATTAATACGGAAGCTGTGACGTAATGTGCGAAAGTGAACGGATTGCGTGCTATAAAAATCTGGTTCGTGCATAAATTATGGTGTGTACAAATAATACTGTATGACAAATCGGTTTATTGCGAGTTGACAATAATCCGTAATTGTCTACTATATCGAGTTAATACGCCATTCTCTCGTCAATATAATTAAACTGAGTGTATTGTATATTGTGCATAAGATATTTATTATACAATGTAATCTCAGTGATCGTTTCGTAATGCTTGGTGCAAACTCTTAAAGGTCATCGAGCCATCCGCTCCTTGCAACCTGGAGAACCGGTCAGGAGCCCGAGCAGGGTTTACATAAGACCGCTCACGGAATACCGTACCTGTTAGGCGAGTTTAAAAGCTTTGTAATTTGCTTTAAAACCTGGTATATAGTTGTGTGAAATATATTATTGATACGAGGATTTCTTTGATAGTGTAATCTTCGGATTTTAAAGGTGATGGAAAAAACATTGGAAGCGGTGAGCTTTCAATCAATCACTGAAAATGGTGCTGTCGGTATTGTATTGTATTGTAACCATATTATATTATTTAACAGACCAAGTTTTGTCAATATAGGTGTAATTAAAACGTTTGTGTCGTCTTGTTAAGTACATTTCTACACTTTTACCTAATCATGTAACATAGGTACAAATTATAAAATCTGGAACTCGCTAATGTTACCTAAGAGTTCAAATCTAGTGTGATTTATACGAAAAACAGAATGAACTACTAACCTGCTTATGCAACAAGTCACACTTTAAATTTAAATATATTTTGTTTTTGTATACTTAGATTTAATATTAATTTAGACCACTTGATCATTCTCGCATCTCCTTACGACACCAAATCCTGATATCTATTCTGTTTTATTACTGTTGATAAAATGCAACATGTCTACACTGTGACTACCCACTATCATCCATATAGATGTCTTAGCATTACTTACCCTAAGCACGTGCACAAAGATCTTCCAACGCGGCACTCCTTTAGCGAATGCCCCCTTCACGGAGAGTGGTATGCAGACGCCCATGATCCAGAGGAAGGAGGGGAAGACCAGGTCTCCGGCGGTGAGCCCGTTCCAGGTGGCGTGTTCCATCCACCAGTATCCACCCGCTCCGCCGTTTACGAAGATCATGAATACTATCGCCATTCTGGAAAAAGATACTTGCTAAACGCCATTTTGGAAAATTTAAGGCTTCTCTTAGTTTTAACCCTTTAATTATGCATGCAATTATGCGCGTTCAGAAAGTTATTAAGTTGAAATCTTACATTGGTTTACTTGCTTGCTTGCTTGTTATAATTATTTTGCCCTATTAAGAGTCAAAGTCGGTTGACATCACACATCTCAAAGAACTAAAAGTTACTAAGCCATTATAGTTTTTTTAGCAGGTACTTTTGTTCGGTAAAATATCAAATCGGTAACTAACACTTTATTTCAACATTTGGCGGGATATAATCCGTGTAAAATCACTAGCTTTAGAATAAATCTTTCATTGTCCTAGTTCTCATCAGCTCTATCTAAGGTTTTTGACTTAGTCAAATTATGTAAGTAATAGTATGGCTTTTCACGTAACTTTCTAATACCGGGCAAGAAAAGAAGTTTTCAGCATCAGTTCGGTTTATGGGTGTTTTATTTTAATGTTTGATGTTAAGTTGAGGGACAGCTAGCAAATGTGGTGACAACTTAAACCTTGACACTAAGAAAAACTAAGGTAGCAAATACATCACACACAAAGTACGGAGACAGCCGAGTCAATTGTGACCAGAAGAATTTGAATCTAATATTTCATGTGTAATATACACTCAGGAGCAAAAATACCGGGTCAGAGTGTGGTTTTCATACAAACGACACTATTTTTGAAGCCTTGGTTCCTCGCCAGGGGTTGTTTTGAGTGAGTTTTAATGGTGGGTACTGCGAGGTTCAATAGAGGAGGTCAAAAGTTCTTAAGATACCTAACTGATCGCACAATCAGTTAACACCACAGCGGGAGAGTTTGGGTCAGCACTTGGATTTCCTTACATTTTATAACCATTTTAGATGTTTTTCTGAACATGCACAATTCCGGGGTTAACCGCAGATTTATTCAGTTGGGTATCCTAGGCACTCTGGAAGTCCTGTATCGATAGTCGGGGTATTCATCATCAGATTTCACTAAAAGCATTCCCTGGCGAGGAACCAAGGCTTCGAAGTAGCCTTCAGTATGAAAAACGCACTCTGACCCGTTATTTTTGCTCCTGAGTGTAGTTCACGAAATCTCCAAAAAATAAAAATAAAACTTATGTAATAAAACCATTACGACCAGTTTACGAACAGTATACGACCAGATTATATGAGTTTACGACGACATGATAACAATCTGAACTGAACCTGACAATTATCCAGGGTTAAAAAATATCCTTGTCCATAAAGAACTAGAAAAGTTAAAGATCTGGATATCTAAAGAAACTAGTTAGGATTTGACTAGCTATGTCACTTTGCCATAGTTCCATAGTGGTCAAAAAATCCATTAGTTTTTACATTACAACTTATTTTAACTTAGGTTACCCTCGGAAGGTGTCGAGCGCCCGCAGCCTCTGCTGGATGGCCAGCTCCTTGTCCCCATAGCGCAGCTTGCCGGTGCGGCGCACGCGCGACATCACCAGCCGCACCGCCCCGTGCAGCACCCATAGCCCCACCAGCACTCCGAGGAGCAGCAGAAGTGCTAATGGAACACACAACAACATTCACTTACTTATTTCAAAAATGATAAATCAACAAAATTAGCAGACCAGGAGAGATTTTCTCTTAATTCATAAATGAAATAGTAATGAATTATGATATTAAAGCATTTAAGACATAATATAATATCAACAAAATGTGATAATACTCCACCTAGCAAAAGCAAGTTAATTTATGATTTATCTATAACATCTAAGTTGACATATTACGTGTAGGTATGCTTTTCAGCGGTCACCTGAGTTTAAACCTAAAAAATTGTCTAGGAGATTCTATTGCATAGTTTTATAAATATAGGCATATGTATGCAAACTCTTTATTGCACATAAACAATTACAAAAAATGTTTGCATCAATAAAGATAAAGTACATAGTCGAACTTATCCCTTATGGGATCTCTACCAGTTAAAGTTGAAGTAAAATAAGCAAGGAAAATGCAGAAAAATAGACAAATAAAAAAACAGGAGAAAAATAACGGCTTTAATAAAATACATACACAGTTGAATATACTAATACGTACTACCTACTACCAAATACGTAAACAGCAGTTAAACCTACAATAGAGCTAAGGAAAGGTATATTATCTCGTATTGTTCTTAATAGACAAGTTTCATGGTATTTTGAACATTATCTTAATGATAAAATAACCACTCTTTGAAGGAATTTCAGATGACATGTTAAAAGATTGACCGTGACCGTCAGTCCTGTCACAACTTGGATCAAACAAGGGAAGCTTATTGTTATACCATATCCATCTGTTTTTCCGTTCGTCCGTATGTCACATGTCAGTCATTCATTTTATAGAGACTATTAATTTATAGTATTGAAATGAATCGCTGATTGTAATTAAAATGTATCTTGTTACTGTCTTGTTTTCTATAATTTTGTATGTATGTCTATTCTTTCCTAGCAATGATTTTTCAATCGACCGTAGGTTATCTGAAAGAGAACCTTTAATAGGACAAGTTTACCCTTTTAAATTTGTCTAGGTAATTCATTGCTTGTAACGTTTTTGTTTTATCCTTTACTAATATTTGTAATCACGTTCTCGAAAACGGTGCTAATGGTTTCGATATAATTTGCAATATTTAAAGGGATGTACGGGTGCGAAAAATCGATCTCTCAAGTTGACATCTACGGGAAAATCCGTTTTAAAAACGAGCGAAGCTCGGTCTTTCAGGTATAAATAAAACAAATGAAAAACTAATAAATTTAATAAATTTAATGTATTAATTCCTACATTGGTAACACTATCTTTTATCAGTGGCCACTTCACTTTGTTTCAAGATTATCAAACTTAACATCTGCTCGTCTAGATAAAATAGGTTTATCTCAGAACCCTAAGTCAGTTCTGTGTTAACAGTAGTGTTAGCCGTTCAAAATATTTATTCATAATAATTTAAAATGAAACAGCTTATATTAATAAGCATTTTATTCTTCACGAATATCAATGGCGATCAACAAAGAATAGATCCTTTAGTGATCATCAATCAGGGGTTGGTGAGAGGGCTTAAATCTACAGATGGTAGTTATTCTCAATTTTATGGCATCCCTTATGCAAAAGTGGATTTAGATGATCCTTTTGGAGTAAGTAGCACACTTAATTGCGTTTTCGATTTTTTATGTTACCATGAAAATAATTTAACTCATTCTTTCCAGCCAGCTAAACCTGCACCAAGCTTTGGGGAAGATATTTTCTATGCCAACGAAAAAACAGCTCAGTGCCCACAAACTCCGTTTAGTGGATACGCCCGTGCAGAAACTAGATCTTTATCCGAATCTGTTGATTGCCTTCAGTTAAACGTGTACGTGCCCTCTCAGGCGAGCGTCCAAAACCCCCTGCCGGTCCTCGTATGGATCCACGGAGGCATATTTATACTTGGGTCCGGCCACGAATTTGATCCAATCCACTTATTAAAACACGGCATAATTGTCGTTACAATTAATTACCGTTTAGGTGCTTATGGGTTTATGTGCCTTAATAGCCCTGCTGCACCTAGCAATCAAGGCCTGAAAGATCAACACGCTGCTTTAGAGTGGGTAAGAGAAAATATAGCTGCGTTTGGTGGGAACCCCTATAGTGTGACTATAGCCGGGCAAAGTGCAGGCTCTGCTAATGTCTTGCTGCATTTGTTTTCACCCAAAGAGAAATTGTTCAACCAAGTTATAGCCCAAAGCGGAACACCTCTTAGTCCTGATATGTTTACAAATGGAGATCCAGAAGCAGCTGTAAAGTTGGCAAATTATTTAGGACTAAATACAACTAATGACGAGCAGGCTCTTGAATTTTTGTCTAAAGCTCACCACAGTTTAGTAACGGGTGCTACTCATGATTTAAAAATTGAATTTAAGCCATGCGCAGAAAAATATTTCGCCGATGTTGATATTATAGTAGACAACGAATCCTACTCTTTAACAAATGAAAGAAAAATCAGGAACACTCCGATTATGATTGGTAATACGAACGAAGAATATCTTGGGGATCTGCAACCAATGCATGGTGAAGATTTTTTCAATAAGGATTTCTTTTATTCGAGACTGCAACAAATGTTTAATTTTGACGAAGATGAGTTGGAAAACGCTGCAAAAATCGTCAGACACTTTTACATTGGCGATAAGTCGATTTCACCGGACGTTAACACGGAAGCTGTATATTTTACTTCTGACGTTGTTTTTAATCATCCTATTCAAGACACAATATCTAGATTAGTAAATGAAAACGCGGGTCCTGTTTACGAATATGTATTCAGCTACGTTGGGGACTCTGGCTTAGAAGGTGCCTCTCACTCGGCTGAACTACCATTCTTGTTTGAATTAGACTTTGAAATGGGCATGGGAACCCCTTCAACCGAAGATGATCTAGCACTGATTAATCGTATGACCACCTTATGGTCCAACTTCATAAAATATGGGTGAGGTCAATAGTTCGATTACTATCACAATTTATTTGCTGTTATCATTTATTTATCATATTTTTACTTTTTGTTATAGAAACCCAACACCAGAGACATCAGAATTTATTCCGTTTACATGGCCACCTGTTACACAAGAAACGAGACAGTATCTAAACATCGACAAAGAGCTCCATATGGACCACCGATTCTCGAAAGAAAGAATGGCATTCTGGGATCTATTTTACACCACTTATGGAAGATACAATAAATTTGCACGTAAACATGATATGTAAATACTAAATGTCACTTAACAGAGAAATACAATTAGTGGAGGTATAAAATTTAATGTATAAATTAATGAGTTCAATGTTTAAAAATAGTGATGTTTGAATTTTTAATTAATCACAGCCTTAGCAGGAATTATTTAGCCGACCCACTGCTGATATTTTTTTAACATACAAATTACGACATAAAAATACGTTTCATCCACTAAACAGATTGGTATAGGTCGTTTCTGATTCGGATCCTCTACTACTACAAAATATAATAAACTCGAACATCGTTTGCCATTTGCCACGTGGTTGCCGTCTTAAAATAGTGCCACTCTATGTCGTCCTGTGGAAGTCGTAAGAGGCGACTAAGGGATTAAAGGCTTGTAGTGTTGTTGCAACCTGTCACTAATATACACTGGTAAACATCTTAGCCTGTTTGTGCAAAATGTTGTTACAGATTTTAACAACAAGTTGTTAGAGTTGTTCTGTAGCTCTACCTACCCCACTCTGGGATGAAGGCGGGACGGTATGTATGTATATGTATGTTGATCACCATTTGACACTTTTATTCTTATTCATATGCAGTTGTCAGAATAAATAGGTAGTGTTTATCAGTGTTTATTTATACCATACAATACAACGCGAAACCCTTTATTGTACACCAACCAAAACCTAAACTTAATGCATGTTTAATTGTTTATTGAATAAAGTACACCCAACTCCCTCATGCGAGTACTCAAAACCCCCCGCCAGTTCTTGGATGGTACTTTTATATTATTGTTCGGCCACGATTTCGATCCAGTCTACTTGTTTAATCACGGCATGATTAATGCAACCATCATCTACCGTCTAGGTGCATATCAGTTTGTGTGCTTTGAAAACCCAGCAGCACCCGGCAATCAGGTTCTGAAAGATCAACAGGCTGCGTTGGAGTGGGTAAGGAATAAAATGACCGCTTACAATGTTAACATAGCTGGTCAGACTGCAGGCTCTGCAGGCTCTGTAAATGTCTTGCTGCATTTGTTTTTGTCTAAGAAGAAACGGTTCAACCAAGTAATAGCAAAGAGTGGAACACCTCTTATTACTGGTATATTTACAAAACGAGATAAAGAAGCAGCAGTTAGAAAATCAATTGAGACTAAATTCTACGAATGAATGCTAATGAACAACAGTCTATTTTTTTGGCTAAAACCGACAAGTCGACTATAATCTTTCACTGACGGTAATATGTTTGTAAACAATGAACCTTCTCTTTCACTATTTAAAGTGAAGGTTCTTTTTTGTAGGTACCTATGTAACTACCTACCTAATAAAAATAAATTAAAAAAAAGTCCGATTATTATTGGTAATACGTACGGTGCATTGTGAAAACTCTTTCAATACAAAAATAATCATCATCATCATCATCATCATCATCATCAACAACAGGAATCAAAATAAAAAAACAAGCCAGTGCCTAAACATCGACAAAGACTTTCGAATGGACCATCGATTCTCGAAGGAAAGAATGGCGTTCTGGAATATTTTCTAGTCTTACAAGTGAGCGGTTTCATAAAAAAATGGCGGCAAATTTATAATATCATGAGCTGGTATCACAATATGCATAACGACTGGACAGGTACTCACAATGTGACAGCTTGTTTCATACGATAATTGTTGCCAGGTGAAGAACAAGAAAAAAATGCTTGTGTCACTACTTGCTGGTCAGACTCCTTGTGAATTAATAACACTAACCATTTGAGAATGGGATTTTATACTTATGTACTTGTCGCAGTAATGGTTTACATACTCGTACAGTGTAACAAAACTAGTCATTTCATTTTTGTAAAAATTGTATCTCTTGCATATTCAGAGCAAGACATATTTACAAGAATGCATATATGCATATGCGACTTCATTTATTTGTCGCTTTTGTCAAATAACCGCTAAATTAACGTATGTTTCACTGTAGGAAGGTTAGATAATAACAGGGTGCCTGTAATTTAACATTAAGTGTACTTAGTTCGGCTAGTACCTAGGTACGTACTTAAAGCTGTACGTTTGATGATTAGCAATTTGAATTACTGTGTCAATAAAATTCAGGTTATATTTTAATGTTGAAGTTTTCGATATTCATGTTCCCCTCCATCTTTAATTGCTCGCAAGCCAAGCCTATGCCAAGCCAATGCTCAGATAAATAAATTTAATCAAAGGGAAATACAACATTCTGGAGTTTACTTCATTTAAGTAAGTAACAGTGACATCGAA
Source organism: Acleris sparsana (assembly GCA_923062465.1). Classification (NCBI taxonomy): domain Eukaryota; kingdom Metazoa; phylum Arthropoda; class Insecta; order Lepidoptera; family Tortricidae; genus Acleris; species Acleris sparsana. The sequence continues at coordinate 10,775,443 of OV281289.1, forward strand.
ACAATTCAACATAATGTTAGAAATTGCAAAAGTTGCAACATCTACATTGCTGGGAAATTAGTAAATGTGCAATTGTTTTGAAAATCATGCCACTACTGTGTCAGGTCAGGTTATAATACCAAAACCGGTCAAGTGCGAATGCATTCGCGCACCGAGGGTTCCGTACGGCCGTACAGTAGATATTGTTTTTATTCTAATTTGAATAGAATCAGCACCAGCCCAACTCACACAGCATTTTTTATATTATTTGTTTTTTTTCAGGGATTGTAATTTAACCTTACCAAATATGACGATTGTATGTCCTACCGGTTTTACGATACAACAAACAAACAGCATGTTGCATAAATCGTTTCTTGTGTGGGAACCCTTTATTATTTAACTTTTATTTTGTTTTATATGTTACTACATCCGCCGTAATAACACATTACTATTCGAAAAAAAAACAATTCGCTATTTATATCTAAAGATGGACATCGTAGGCATATTATAGGGTCTCTTTGGCACCGTTCGGGCACGGAAAATTCAAAAATAGATATCAGGACTTAGTTGTCACATCACTCAATCATCTGAATAACTTCAGATCGTGAGTAAACCGTATCTGTTAATACTATCAAGATCAGAGAGCAATATCTAAGTACTTGATGTCCAAATGTCGCGATAAATTTTATTTATCTTTAATTTCGCAGCAGTTGCACCACAAAAGTAGAGAAGGTTACTCGAAAGATAGTTACCCATTTTTATGGGATTTTACAATGAAGATCTTAATATTGATGAATATTTTACTTGGTGTAAAATATGTGCACAGTGCCATACAAAGAGTAGATCCTTTGGTGCTTATCAATCAAGGACTGGTGAGGGGGCTGAGAGCAACAGATGGCGACTACTCTGCATTTTTGGGTATACCCTATGCCACGGTGGACATAGATAACCCTTTTGGGGTAAGTGAACTGCATACTCCTTATGTAGTTAAGGTCGTAGTTAGGATACTCCTAAAATAATAACCTCTTTTTATTAAAAATTGGCTAAATACAACTTCATTTAACTAAGTTTATTAATTTGTTTTTTTCTAGTAAGCGAGTCCATCTCCATCTTGACATTGTATTTTCTAAATGAAAACATAAATATTGCGAATAACTAGTCAAACAAAGTCATATTAGTAAATTGTGTCTTGTGAATTAAGTATCATTCATATCATAAGTAACGATATTTCACAATGTAGTAGACATTGTGAAATATCGTTTGCAATTAGGATGTAACTGTGAATTATATTTTTTTACGATTATTAATTGTACCGTTTTTCATAAATCGATATTTAGGGTTAATACTTTCAATCTAGGTACGTAACTTAAAATATTTATTAATAACTATTATTGTTTTAGGAAGCTCAAGCGGCTCCGAACTTTGAAGAGGAGATTTATAATGCATATGACAACTCAATTACGTGCCCACAGAACTCTATTGCATCAGACAGCCAATCTATCGACTGCCTTCAGTTAAGCATCTACGTGCCTTCTCAAGCAAGCTCTAGCTATCCTCTACCAGTTTTGGTTTGGACTCACGGTGGCGTGTTCAAGGTGGGAAGCGCGAATAGTTACGGGGCAAGGAATTTGGTCAGACATGGGGTCATCGTCGTAACCATCAACTATCGTTTAGGGCCGTATGGCTTCATGTGCCTCGACAATCCGTCTGTGCCCGGAAACCAGGGTCTTAAAGATCAATACGCCGCACTCCGTTGGGTCAGAGACAACATTGCTGCGTTTGGGGGCAATCCTTACAACGTTACTCTGGGCGGGCAAAGCGCGGGAGCTTCTTCGGTTCTATTGCAATTATATTCATCTAATGAAAAGTTGTTCCATAAAATCATTGCTGAGAGCGGAACGCCGTTTTCCCCCCACATGTTTATTGTTGACGGGGATTGCGATGCAGCGGTTAAGCTAGCAAATCATTTAGGACTCAACACTACAGATGACGAGCAAGCGTTGAAGTTTTTGACCAAATCGCACCACAGCTTAGTCACGGGCGCATCTGACGATTTAAATTTGCAATTTTTGCCGTGCAAAGAAAAATCTTTTAGTAGCATTCACAACTTTATTGATAGTGAACCGTATGCTTTATCGAATGTGAAAAAACTTAAATCCACTCCTATTTTAATCGGCCACACTAACTCAGAATACCCATTGCAGGGTGAATATAAAAGTGACATTTTTTATGAAGAAATACAAAATATATTTAACTTAGATGAAGAACAACTAGACAAGGCCGCTGAAGTCGTTAGACATTTTTACATTGGAGACAAATCAATCCCTGGAGACGTCAATACTGAAGCTTCGAGTTTTTATTCCGATTTCGTATTTAACCATCCAATCCAAGATACAATTAAGAGCTTGATTGAGCAGAACGCAGGCCCAGTGTATGAATACGTATTCACCTACGTAGGGGATTCCGGTGCGGCCGCGGCGGGCCACTCGGCTGAACTACCATACTTGTTCAACATCGCCTCACAATCCGAGGAATTTTCTACGGAAGATTTACTATTGGTCGACCAAATGACAACTTTGTGGACTAATTTTATTAAATACGGGTAAGATTATACGAGATCGTCTTAGCATGATTTCCACTTACGTGTATTAAGCCTTAGGTATGTCAATTATGTTTTCACTCATCATCTTTGTTTTAGAAACCCAACCACGGAGACTTCAGACTTGCTACCATTGACTTGGGCTCCCGTTACCGAAAACACTAGGCCTTACCTGAACATTGGCTCTGAACTTAATATGGAGGAAAGATACCAAAAGGAGAGAATGGCATTCTGGGATCTTTTCTACTCCGTTTATGGAAAAAATAACAAGCTTGCGCTTAGCTGTGACCACATGTGAATCATGTCTTTAAATATTAAAATTTGAATCGCTTATTTTGTAACGGAACATAGGAATTATTAAAAAAATCATAAATGATTGTTATAAAGTACCTATGCGCAAACTTAATAATGTCTTCATTTCTCAAAAATTTAGTGGATCGTAATCAGCACTAACACAACAACGTACTTTTGGGTATACCTAGTTTATATATATATTTTGATTTTTTTTCTTTTAAGCTTTTTGTGGTTTTTTTTGTATACGTTTAATGTTTCTCGGTGTATTGGTTCCAACTGTAATGCCGTGTAAATATGTTTGCAATAAATAAATAAATAAATAAATAAATAAATATATAGTTGTACCGGAAGACGCCCGCGACCCGCGACTTCGTACGCATAGAATTAGTTTCTCGGTACTCCCCCTATTTCTTTCTGTTTGGGATCGATTTTCCAAAAATCTTATTGTGCGTACACCCATAGTGTAAGGAGTATTCCGTCAGTCCGTATTACCGTATTAGTCAGTCAGTCAGTAAAACAAAAGTTATATATTTAGATTATCAAAGTCTGTGGTATAATGATATTGTAAGAAGTCGATTTACGTTGTTGTTTCTCTCATAACTTGTATTTTTATCAAAGCACAGTGTCTTACATTTTCTAAACAGCGTCAAATTAAGAACCAAAGCTTTCAAAATGCTGAGAAAAGGTTCACTATTAAATCCTATTTTACGAAATTTAACAAATGAATACTACAGCTATTATGGAGTAATCTGAGAACGCAGTTTCTTAAATACCTTTATTTAGTTACTCCGGAACACAAGCCAAATTAGTACTGTGTGATACTATCTATTGTTCGCTGGTATTTCTCAACTTACGTTTTAAGGTCGGAAATTTGCATATGGTTACTTCATAGTTTAAAGGAAGTGACGGTCTGAATCAATTCTCACGCTAGTTATTTAATAAACTAACACGACCCGTCGTTGTTCGAACTTCTGCAGAGCATGTACCGAACCCATTCAATTGAAATGTCTTCGTTAATTATTTCATGCATCCGTAATTTTTACTGTTGACAGAATAATGAAACACGTATTCAATTTTGCTAGTACTAATTATTATGAGAAGATGGCAGGAATTTCTCTGTTTATTTATTATTTTATACCTACCTATTACTTGAAAATGCCTAATACCAGATGACTTTGCAAAAATAGAAAATTTACACATGATATGCTTCATCATCATCACATCATGAATCATGAACAACTGTTACATTGTTTATTTATTATTTGTCTTGAAGTTTTGTACATTTGGAACTTGATAATGTATTTTTCATGTTTAATTTTAAAAAGCTTTCTTCAAATTAATAGAAACAGAGCATTACATTATTTTCTCTCACTTCTACAGCTAATAAATAGAAACGGAACATTTCCCAATCCGTACTGCGTAGATAACCATGGAGGCCCGTGGGCAGGGAACGGACGGCGCTCATCAGCTGACGACATCCTCGCACAATGGATTCGGGCCAACAATCACGAGCACACCCACGTCCACAGTCGCCCGAGCAAGCAACATATATTCGCGAATTCTCGTAAAAATAATTATATTATTGATGTCACAAAGGGTATTGATGTAAAAAGCACAATCATTTTGTATGCCTCATTTGGATACAAGCAATCGACTCGTTATTCTGCATATCTTAATCTGCGATCATTCTAAGAGCTCATAACGTATCATAAGAATAAATTATGTACCTAAATAATAATAAGAGTTACAAAACGTTACTGCGCTTGCTCGGTTGGCCTTCAATCGTACAAAGCACAAGTGCACTATACTTCAAGTGCAAGGGATAAAATTAGATTCGGAAGTTTATTGAGATATGTTTATATGAAACAGGAAGCTATTCATATGAAGTAGTGTTAGGAAGTATCTAGATATAATTAACAAAGATCGACTGCTGGAAGTGTATGTCATAAGTGTAATTTTACAATTTAGTTACTCCGAAATCTTTTGAAATTCGAAAGTGGGTGACGTTAGAGCGAGGGCGTTGCTGCTTTTGTAATGTTGCCAATAATACTTAGTTACCTACCACTGGAAGTTAAAAGGAAATTAAAGTGTATCTTAACTTTAGGGGAAAACCATTTATATCTTTAAGATTATGGTCACATCAACTAATGTACCTACCTACTACATTGAAAGTTAATATAGGTAAGTAACCACTAGTCCACAAAACTTTGTTTTCCTCATGCAAAAGAATGGGCAAAAATAATCCCCTTTAGCAATAAAGTTTACCGTAAGTACAATCCTTTATTTAGGGCTCAATTTTCATATTTAGGACTCAATTTTAGGCGAATTTACCTAAACTTAACTCTCTGACATGACTCAAATAAGTGAACAATAGTTTGTTATCCAATATCGATAATTAATACCGCACATTGTTGTATAAGCCCTCTCTTATTCTATCTACTCGGACTACCACAGTCGACTCGACCTGTACAAGGTTGCCATTAATCTGGTTTTTGACTCCCTCTTACTTGTGAATTACTGTTGTCGAACAGAAACTTTGTCGATTGCACTTTCTCCCCCGTTAGTTCCGCCAGATTTTTCCCATTTCCCTGCCCTTTAGCGCGTGACTGTCACCTCAAATTATTACCCGCCTTATCATTTCATTACTCAACTGATGTCAATTTGCTGCTCAACGCTTTCTAGCGGTTTGTTTTATTGCCAATTATTCGGTCAAATTGAATGGGTTTAGTCCAATTGTGTGGATAATTTTAACGAGACCAAGCCTCTTTAGTTTTATACGGCTCATTAAAGTTTGTTTTGGAGATGAGGCGGTAAGTTTTTTGTAGAATGCATTAGGCTAGCGAAGGAGCATTTTGACCACCTGATGGTAAGTGGGATCTGAGACCCAAAGTCATTATCATTCTCAAGATTACAATATTAAGACTGCATTCCTAAGACTTGCAAATGTGTTGCCAACTCTGAGGACTAAGATGGAATGCCTGTGCTAGTAAATTCACTGATTGTCCTATGTACCAGAAAACCACAATGCAGACACTGCAGCTTGACTGTAATGTAAAGGATAAGATGGTAGATATCCGGACGGACCCTGCACAAAGGTCCTAGTACCAGTATCCAAAACCGAATAAAAACCACTATTATTTACTAAATCATGAGCATAGGAGTGGTCATCATAAAAAATCTGCGCAAGAAGGAAAATCATTTTAAGTTCTGTGATCGTCTGTGAAACATTATGAGGAAAATCATTTGGTCTATCATTTACAAGGTTATTAATGTTATTATTATATATTACGTAATTAGTAGTTCAGTGTCAGGTTAAGGTAAAACCTTACCTTACGTTACCTTAGTAATAATAGTTGTATTAATAAATTGGTTCATTGTAAAGTATGTAAAGTCGGTCATCGTTAAAAATGTCAGATGAAAGACGTTCATGGCATCTAGTCATCTTCATCCTTATCCTTATCCAACTTATTTATACATAATATAGAAAACATGTAGAAAGGAACACTCTGTGCATTTATGATATAGGTACGTAATCTATAAACTTAATCTACACTATTATAATAATAAAGAGAAAAATTCTGTACTTTTGTTTCTCTATATCTGCACTACCTAATAATTTTATAAAGAAAAAAGATTTGTATTTTGTTTGTAATTAATAAACTCAAAAACATCAGGACCATTTTTGTAAATTCTTCAGTAGAATGTTTCTCACTAACAATAAGTGAAATGGGCTTTATTTTATTTTTCTACGAGGGCCGAGCTGCAAGTCAGACACAGCCCACAGTTTACTAAATACTACTTGTATGTTGTAAACACACATTTTTGACGTGTTACTCTGTTCTGTATTAGTTAATTGTGGCATCTTCACTGGTCAATGTATTATGTACGTTTTACTGTAAAAAAAAATCTTTACTTGTATCGTTTGTACCCAAATAAACATTAAACATTATAAATGGGTCAATATTCGAGCGTTTTAACTGCCTCCCTTTTCTGAACACATTTATGAAGACTTGGTCGTATACATATTTTAATGCCGTTAATGGATATTTGTTAGATGGCCGATAAACTTACATACCTAACCAGAAACGAAATCGAAGTCTGCAGCCACTTCTACAAAAATGTGACCACGCAAGTGATTAAGAACAAACGGCCTAATAATTACCTAAATGCATTATTGTGTTTCTTCTACGTGTATATGTTTCCCGCGACAAAAAAAGAAACATGTCTAAGTTATAAGTTGGACGTGCAAATCTGTATAGGTGTGTGTCTGCGTATCTGTCTGTGTCATCGTAACTCCCAAACGGATGAACCAATTTGGACACAATATTTATTAAAATAAAGCTAGTTTAATCATAATTATTTTAAGCTCGATTTCATGGAAATCAGTAGCTCTATTTTAGAGATATCAACTCTCAAAGAAGGGTTTACCGTGACATCTCGGGTGTTTATCTTTTCAGTTATGATAGTTGCTAAGTAATAGCGATTAACGATTTCTGCCAGGGGGGAGTCAGGCGAGCAAAAGCCAGTAGAATTATAAATGCAAATTTTACATTGATCTGACCTTGTATTGTCTATAGTCCGAATTGATACGAGATAGGTATGTTATTCCACTCTGACTCAAGGGTCAGAGCTATAGGTAGGTACCGACATAAATTAAAAAAAACGTATATTTTAAGGTTGCAGTCGACTATTAGCTCAATATACCCGTATTCTACACTTTGTTTGCACACCGACCATCACTTCGTCCATGGCAAATGATACAAGATAATACTTAAACGCTATGCGCATGCGTGCATGAATCCTCTGCGCCTCGTGACTCAATAATCAACCTTAATGCCATTATAATACGACACGTGTAATTTGACCATAGTATCATCCATCATGGCTTATAGAACGTTCACTTTAATAAAATTGCCATGAAACAGCGCGCGTGTACAAGAGAGAGTAGAAAATAGCAAGATGATTTCCCATTCTAAGTCACAAGAACAATAAAAAAAACATTAGATTTAAGATTTTAGTAAGGTTTTGAACAAGCCAAAACATTTTTGTGATATCTTATAAAATTATATACCTACTTAGTGGCAAGCGTGAAAAAAGCTTATATTTAAAAAGTGTTAGGCAAGAATGTCCTATTTTATGAAACAATTCATTGTTTTAGTTCCGTTTACTGCAATAGTAATCATTATCAATGTTTGGTTAAACCGCTGCTGGTCATGCTTTGCGCTCGTAAGCTACTTGTGCATATGCATAATCAATTATTCATCAAATAAAAGACAATCCCCGTATCCGTACATTCATACAAATCAAACGTAGGGAATAAAACGACCTACGACATAGTTTTAAGTCGGATTTTTTTTGTAACTATGCTGCTTTCTCAAAGCAATGAATGAATATATTTGACATAAGTACCTAATACGATGTCGAGGTTTTTGGTTGTGATGCCATTAAGGTGTCAAAATATTTACCTAAACCAAGTACAGAAAATATCTAAATACCTGCTCGAGTTTTATTCCGTATCGATTAAATTAAGAAGTCCAGTATGAGTGGAGTGCTACATACATTTTAAAGAGCTCACTCAAACTGGTCCAATGGAAATTGATCGAGGTGTTGATTGTTGTTGGAAGAAGGCCAGGAGAAGATAAACGCAGATAGTTGTGGAGATAATGTGAGACCGAGGACATCCTCACTGGGTCAAGGGTTCTGATAATGATTGATTTTAAAAAGTACGGGCTATAAGATATGGTAATTTGCTGTGATAATATGGAATGCGTATGTACAGTGTATAGACAACAACGTAGATTCGTTTACCACCGAATAACTCAATAGACTCGTGTATAGGTAATACTGATTGTACACTTTTATGAAGTCATATTGGAAGCCATATTGTTAACGTACAATAAATATGTACAATATTAACGAACACAATATTCCATCTTTAATAAAGATCTGAAAGAAATAAGAGTTCACCGTTGACATAGCTTGACTTGAAATTAGTTCCCGAGTTGTCACATCAAACTTAACGCAATGTTCACTGAGATCACTTGACACAGGTTTCCCTCAGTTTATTATTGTAAAAGGATGATCCTACCAAGTTGGCCATTTTGCGAATGTTTCAACCCCCGTCACACTTTTAATTATTAATTATACCATGCTACCCGATCTTTAAATACTGATCAAAAACCCTGATGTAGAATCAAATACCAAACCATATTAATTATAAGCAATAACATTGTCAGTTCGTAATAAGTAGGTATTATTGGGTGGGACGGTAATGACAAATTCAACGTGCGGTTAAAACGCTCGCAGAATATCCGATGTGTTTTATGTGGATGTGGCCAACGTTACTTACGCAAGTAAATGTCAACGGGCTCCCGCTCCGTCTCCACGCGGCACCCCTCGGCGGATGCGTTGAGCCGGTATACGCCGAACTGGCCCAGGTCTGGTCTCGTCTGGCACAACAGACCCCTGCGAACAACCAAACCAGGGTTAAGACTTCGTCTGTTTGCGCAATCCAATTTGCAGAGCGCTAGATTAGTTTATTTTCTTTTGTACCCTAAACAAATTATCCAAATACTGAAGAAAATAATATATGTACATATGTTACGATTTATGCAAAAAAATAAAATGATTTTTTTTATGGTTCCTAACTTTCTAATTTTACTTACATAAAAAATATATCCTATAACAGTTTAGTTTAGTTTAGTTATTTATTCATCAATGTAATGTTACAATATTAATTGCATTGCATGTCAAAAAATATGAAATTACATTGGTATCGTCAACATTAATACAAAAATAATAAAAAGGTAATAAAATAAAAATAACACACAAATAATCAAAGACACAATTAATAAGTACATAATCAACTAATAAATAAATGGTCAGTTTCCGAAGTCAATATGCAAGAAGTAAAGGTCAAACAAACAATAATAATTTTACAATATAAGTGTCATAAATTCATCAACGGAGTATAATGGATGATCCAATAAAAGACACATAACATACGCAACAGTTAAAGATAGTTGTAGGGACCGTCACGGACGTTAATTAGCTACGCATTTTTCCCTTCGTTAATGGCTTTCACTTCTTGTTTTAACAAGATGTATTTCACCAATATCGAGTTTTAGACAATCACCATGAACTTATTAGAGAAATAAGTCCGTGGATATCGCACGCGACGACAATTATTCGGTTAAATATTATTTTACTCGTGGACTAAACAGAAGCACTATCCTATGACAGAAGGCCATGGGGTTAGCTCCACGCGCTTCTGTCAAGTCCCTGCTACCCATTTAAAGAAAATCTGGTTGAAGATGTCATTGTCATTAGTGATGCCAAGTCATTTGTAATTTGATAGGAAACTCAACCTTATTGCTGTAGAATGTCAGATTGACTTTGGAACTAAGGTGGGCCACAAATTTAATTCTTTGACTGTACCATAATTTCTTATAAACCATTTGCAAGTTAAGGGAGATTCCATTAACTTATTACACTAATGACTGCAGTAATGAAGCAGCACAGTCATGCTATATTTTAGGGTTCCGTACCAAAATAGTAAAAAAGGAACACTTATGGTGAGACTTCGTTGTCTGACTGTCTGTCTGTCTGTATGTCACGGCAGGTTTTCTCAGCAACTACAAATGCTACCAACTTGAAATTTGGCATAGTTGTACAACATATATGCCCGCGTCGGTTTTAAGTAAAAAAAAAATTAAAGGGTTCTGGAAAGGAAGTGGTTTCATAAGTTTCATTATAACAAATGGGGTGTCATATAAAAGGTCTAAGTAGTCTTGTGAATGTGGTCACAGTTTCCACTTATCATCAGGTGTGCTCGTTTGCCTTCTCTATGCCATAAATAAAAACTCCACATTTGTAAACTTTTATTTCATTTACTTATTACCAAAAATGTACATAAAATTAACGCAACTATCTCCAAAGTTTATTAATAAAAAATCTGAAAAATCCTGACGTACCTATATATATTTTATGGGAAAAATAAAATTAAGTGTTCTCTATTTACAGTTTTTGAAATTAAACAAAAAAACTTAAAATTTAGGTTAAACAAAATGGACCTTATTGCATAAAAAATAAAGTTCATTACGAAATGAATTTTTCGTTTGTTAGCGATTGAATTAATGTCTGCCCGCGAATACAAGAGGTAAACAAAATACAATTTATTTTTGATACCGTTAATACCGGCCAGCACTTTGAAATGCATATCATATAGGCTGGTAATGCCTCATAACATAACGTAAATGATAAAAATAAATACAAGGTACTCGCTGGAAAATAAACTGCAATAAATACTACATAGTAAAATTGGCCTCTATATTTGGACAAACAGGAAGGTCGAGTCGAGATCCAAGTTTGTTAAGCTTTCACTTTTTCTCGCCCATTACCTTCAGTTACACCGATAAATTGTAACGTTGTATGTACAGCTTATCAAAATTTAAAATTAAGTAATAATAAATTGGTCCTTATTTTATTAAAGTGAATATATAACAATAATAAAATGGGAAAATATTACTGTGTTTATCGGTTTTTCGATATATTTAAATGTGTATGACGAGGTGTTGGTCCACATTCGCATTTACAAACAAAGGTACCTATCAAGAATTAGGACATGGGCCAAGACAGCTGTATAGAGCCCACTTTGTTCGGAAATATAAGAACGTGGCACTGAATAAATTCTCATAAATTACCTTACTCTGTGTAAATATTATGCCACGTAACGTAGTCAACATGCAATTTTGCACGTTCCGAACTGAGCTTACTCGCTTGCACCGGCTTCAAAATAAACGGTTGTAGTGAGTCACCTGGCTTTCCAACCGAGTACGTACTCCTACAAGTTGTTTGTAGAAGTTAGTATAGCGCTAACCGATGCCGCGGCGACCACCCACTCATTACATCTGGTTGTTTATGGTAATTGTATCGAGCTCGCCTGATTGACGAGAGATTGAGATCATATTCAAAAATAGCTAAAATCAGACTTGATTTAAAAGGTGAGAAACGTCCCTCGCACTCTATAACAGAACTGTGAGGTCAGAGCATTCGACTCGCTAGCGAGTACAGGTATTGTAACTCATGGTAAGGATACTGGACCCCGAGGAAACTCACGTGGAGTTCGAAGCGCTGATGTATTGTTCGGAAGCGTCGGCGTACACGCGCCAAGACGCGCGGTGCGCCGTGTGCGCCACCCACCAGTCCGGGACGTCCGCCTTGAGGGTCTTCTGCAGCTCGAACGGACACTGAAATATATTTACAATATTCAATATATCAATAATTAAGAGTCGCCAACTCGCGTCAGCTCGCGCACCAGTATAAATCGCACAATAATTGATTTAGTGTTATGCCGGCTGTATACACTCGCTGAGAGCCACTCTTCGAGACCCTCGGGCTGAATCCGACCACGACCGGACATCGCGAGTCGAGAGGACAGCGGGGAGATAAGATGAGAGCAGTATGTACACACTCTCTCTTGGCCTGTCTCGAGGTGTCTCGACGAGTGTGTACAGCCGGCATTAGTTGTAGGTTATATGAGACCTAATTTCCGACCAGGGCCTCTATTTTACGAGGTAAAACAATATTGCTTTTGACAAGGTATGGTATTATTATGAATTTAGCCTGTTACTGTCAAGTAAATAAGAGTACCGTAATATATACCGATACCGAAACCGATAGAATAGAGGATTTGGTTCATAGCCTTATTTTGATAAGTTTTCATATATAGTTTATATATATAGGGTGGGGTTTTAATCCATAAAGGGTAAATCTGCCATTGTTTATTTTTAAGGTTAAGAAAGAGGAAGGGCTAAATTTATCCGTCAAATATGCTTTACTTGTCGATTGTGAAACAGGCGGGAGCTCAGTCTCTCATGTCCCATTTTTTTCTCTTACCAATGTACCTAACAATTAAATATTTTTTTCATTACATTGACTTTAAAATGCATAAAAAAACTTATTTTTGTAACTTTGTCCCACTTCCGCTCTTTCCTTTCTTTCAAAACAATGAAATGTTCGAACCTTAAATGAAACTGACTCGATCTTCATATTAAAACAAACAGTCATTTTTTTTTAACAACTCACACATCACCTAAAAAATGTTGACGCCAAAATAGTTTTTATAAAAAAGACTTACAACAGTTTACCTAGGTACCCATCTCCTATGTTTATGGATTTCGGCAAACTATCATAGTTAAGTGGAACTATAAATGTACCTACTACGTCATCTTGCTATGGGACCTAGTTAAGATAATTATGATTTATTATGTGTAACGACCAACAAGGTGTCATCACCTCGCCGAGTGCCAAATTCTAACCTGAGATGTGAAAGATAGTAACAGGTTAGTAGCTGGCAAAAGGCTGATTAATTAAATTAATAAATTGATTCCAAATATCGAGGTTAATGCTCGAAATTTTGAACATATACCCTAATAGAGCCCTGCTCACTGTATTTATACACAGCTCTGGTATTTAAGTACCAGTGGTTAATGAATCATAATGATAAAACAATCAATGGGACCATCGGAAGTTGAAAATAACAGAATGCACAATCACAGTAGGTAAGTAGGTATATGAATGTCAGTGACCCCGATGACGGACGCCGACCCAAACGATTTTATTACGGATACTAAATTAATTTCATTAAATTTTGCAATCAAACTCGTACACCATTATGATAAAAACAACCCAAACTTTATTATAAAATTAATAACCTTTATACCCAAATAGAATTAATAACCTTTTAACTCTGACGTGTATTGTAATGACCATTTCAGTAAAAAAAGTAAGTGTAAGAAAGCCCTGCGATCGCAATATAAACGTGACCTTTGTACAGTCAGCTCATCTAGCAACATAATAAAAAAAAACACCTTTGTTTCTGGAATTAATATAGACAATTAAGTCATTGGATGGTACACTATTTAATGTGACACTCAAAAATTGGTTAATATTGAAATGTTTCTATATCCTAAATGATAATTTTGTGTATGAATGATCAACACTTTTTTTTTACTTTTTTAGATCTTAAGGTTAAGTTACTTTATAAACTATTGTATGTCCGAAATGGGCAAACTGTTGATATACATAAATACTATTATACTATTATACTACTATACTAAAATACTATGTATAACACCGATTTTATCTACACAGTTTAGACGGTAAAAATATCTTTATAATCTGTTCACAATAAAGTAGGTATTTCCCTATTAAGTCGGTATTATGATCAGATTGATCAGTTTTACCGCAGAATTCAATAAACTCAGAGTTCAATTAAAAAAGATGGGTCAAATTGAGATCACATACAGTCTCCGTTATACTTCACTTATTATCACCTGTCTTGTTCTTTACATACCTACGTTTTCTAATTAAAGGCGCACACAAGTTATTTCCTAATTTAATCATCACTTTAATGTGAATGTTTATTAAATAAGCCAACTACAATGAAATTACCTACATTACTATAACAAATTATAACTATGATAAATTAAAACTAAAAACAAAATTAAATTAAAATAAATAAGGCAATAAATAACTTAATTAAAACTAAGCAAAAATACTTATATAAGATTAAATAAGCACTAAGTAAAATATAAATTTCACGTATCTGAGTGACGTATGTGGTGAAGTGGAAAAAGTTGGGCATGATAAGCATATTGTATATTTATAGTGGTGTTTATGTTTAATTTTTAATATTTGAGTAGCTCAGTTTTATTTTATTTTATTTTAAATAAGTTTAGTTTTAACTTTAACTTTTAAATTTTAATGTAAAGTCCGTATTTATAGTTGTATTAAATATATACTTAAATACATAGCATATTGTTAAGTAGTTAAATACGAGGACAAATAATACAAAAGATGAAGACGACAAAGTTCCGTTGGACGACGAAAACTATTCTTACAATTGTAAGCCTTAAAATCGGTTATCAACGGAGAATTCAATAACCTGAGTTTGTCATGTCCAACTTTTTGAACTTTATCGGTCTATTTTTTTCTCATTAAGAACACACCTATTAAGGCCACTGCCATCAGCTAGTGATTGAACCTATGTAATTCTGCCAATATACTATTTAGATCAACCCTTACAAATTTTATAAGTGCGAAAGGCGGTGGTCGGTTTGTTCGTTACGCCTTCGCGGCAAAACTGAGTGACCATTTTTGTCGAGTAAGGAAATATCCTGAGCCTCTTTTTATTCCAGGTCATTTGAGTTTCCAAAAAATGATGACCGAGTTCAACTCGGGTGAAGTCACGGGTAAAATCTAGTCATTAATAAGTGTTCAGGTGTTCGGTAAGAGGTTGTGAAGTAGGGTAGTTCTTGTAATAGTTTTTACTCCGTGTAACAGCGCGTATCTCGGTCGGTGATCCAACTACTCAGGCGTAATTTCTCTGACAAACGAGCACGCGTGCGTTGCATTCTTGACATACATTATTGCAATATTTGCAAGCTTACATCCTTTGACGAATTGCAACTCGTTTAAAGCGTCTTGTATGGAATGCAGAGAGATTAAAACTAAGTTGGACGGCGAAATAACATGACAACAAAGCAATGTTAAGTGGGTATTTTAATAGAATAAGAATATTAAACAAAGATGAACGGCGAAATAACATGACAACAAAGCAATGTTAAGATGGTATTTTAATAGAATAAGAAGTCACGTTAAATCTAAAACGGTAATCTTCCAAAAACCTAGATACCCCAAATACATGACGGACGCCCTTGGCCTCAAATTTACCTAATCCAAAGATTGAATATATCAATTACGCTGTTAGCGTAACATGCATGACACACAAGATCAGATTTAAAAAAAACGCTTTTATTGATGTACCTTTGTTCTAAGTTGGGTTGGGGGTTCGAAAGATAAGAAATACCAATGCTGACGAGAAAATCTACGGCAGAACGGAATAGAATAATAAAACGGAGACACAATGACATTCACACGATTACTGGAAACTAAACCAGGCTAACGAAATAATGATCACTAATATCATTAAAAGATCAATTCTTACTGCTAAAATTTTAACGTTACCTCTTTTGCTTCCTTTGTCCCCGATATTTGCCCCGGCGCCATAGCGCTTCGTGTGTTAAAGTAATTACAGTACATACCTATAGAGTTTCACTTAGCTACCTAGGTATCCAGGTAGAAAGTTTCTGATTCATTTATCCTGGGAAATCCTGTTAGTAATTGATCGCACTATATTACTAGGAACATGGCCGTAATGGCGGGGTAATTTTATATTCCCGAGGTAAAGGGTGCTCTACAATTGTTGTTTGAAGCCAAGAGTTCAACGACCTGTAGCTGAACAATTACACTACTTTTTTTAGTAAAGTAGTCATGATAGGACAAAACCTCAAAAACAAATAACCTTGGCAGAAAGTTTTACGCGTAATAACTTTCCATTGAATCATTTACTTTTATTTCAACCATTGAACTCACTTTCCTTCTTCCGATTGGATTCGCTGATTGACACTGGCCTGTTGAAAGAAATATGGACAATACGTACATGATTGCATGGGAAATGCTTTCATGAGGAAGTGCTAGACAAGTAATAAAAAATAATTATACGCACGTCGTTTACTGTCTGTGTATACTTTCCTGTTAAAATACTCACATACCAAGTTACTACACTTTATTAAAGTACCTGTTGCATGCGTTATTTTACGGACTTCGCCGAAATATGGGACAGTAGAATGCGATGAAGGTTAAAAAAACAATTATAAAAAACGTAATACTAACGAACCATTCAATCATTCTGACGCATTAGAAATGTGTGAATTGGCCTTTTATGCCTTGTGATCACGTTTTTGTCATTCGATCAAGCATTTCACATTAGGAATTTTCTTTTACTTGGATTGTTACAAACAATGGCTATAATTTATTTTAGTTATTTTACAAAAATAAAGAATGAAGAGCTAATGGTGATCGTAACTGCATCTTAATCGATTCGTATAAAACGTGGGAAGTCTTGATTTTATTTCAGTTTATTGTTATCGACCACCCACTTGGAGAAATAATGGAGACATGGAAAATTCATTCTCTGCAATACCTACTCCATTTCTTTGCTTTGTGAACTCATATCTTTGTTTTGTAAATATCTAACTCGCATGTTTTTAGTATGATGAAATAGCGTAAATTTGTTTGTTTATTTTGCTTCTCACGTCAAACAACCACGTGTTGACGTTTGTCACCTTTCTACTAATATACCTGATAGTTGGATTAATAAAACAATTACAAGTGATGGAACTTCACCGATTCCACTAAAACAGAAAAAACAGAAAAAATCTCACCCGAAAACAGTCGTCCGACACACTGTACACCCCCACATCCCTATCCGAGACTCCCGTCATATACGCCTGATCAATCTTCAGGGCAGTAATATTCAGGCCCTCGTACTCCTCCACTCCAGGGTCCTCTAGCCAGGACCTGATAGCTTCACGGTACCACTGCCAAGTGTTATTGGCCACCATCACTGTGTCATTCATTTTGAACTAGGTATAAGCTGCCAGTTACAATTGAACACTTTGAACACTTCAGACACTGGAGAGTTATTTCATGCCAGTTGGTTTTTTCTTCCCGTGTCATGCGGCGGAGGCGGTTGAGACGTCTGTGCGGACGCCGGCTCGCGATCGCACTGCCGGTATAACCGGTGTCGCAGACTCCAAGCGATGTTTCACGGCAATGGCACTCAACTGTTAATATACAGGAGACAATAAATCAAAAGCGTAAACGTTGTGTTTTAAGGTGTTTGTAACTTGCATAGGTACATAACCCAAGTACCTAGATCCTTTGCCACTTTTAAAACTTAAAGTCTTACAAGTGGAGTAAGGAAAGATCAGGAATAGGTATTTCTTGGTCGGCTAAGAAAGTGTGTTGCTAGGGCCTTACTAACTAAAGCATAAAAAATCACAATTTTATGTTAATCGACTATCATAGAAATTTGGAAAAAAAATCCAATTAAGTTGTTTGTTGATTTTAAAGAATTTTTTAATCCATGGTATAAATATGATGGACTGGCATCGTTTTTTTGCCAAAACTATCGTCTTTATTGTAGAAAAAGTTGAAGATGATCTTAAGTCATTTTTACTCGTATGGTTTCCAGGAGCTGCTTTTACTGATCCATTTTAACTTTTCACCATGTATACCCCAGTATTTAATAATATTTAGATACCGTATCCTTCTAACTCTTAAATAAATAAATAAATAAACTCTTACACTATTGAAACCCCGGTTTTATTAATAGTTATTTGTCTTAAATCACACTAAAAAGGGGAGTCTTACTTAAAAATTAACACGATTAAACAGTTGTGTATTAATATTATACTTACTTGGATTTTTTTTGTACCATTATGTTATGTCACCATAACAACGTAACGTGTATAATAAGATCAGACGACACGGTGAAAGTAGCTGAATTATTCAATCTTTTAGTTAAGTTTTTAAGTTAAAAAAGAGCTCACTCGCAAGTCTTACTTTAACGGCCGCACTCTCAGGCTCAGTTAAAGACGGTTAAAGTCGTTCCTTAGTGACGATTTTCATACAAAAGTTTGAAAAAGGAACGAGTTAATCGTCTCGTAATCGTAGGGCAGCGGTAACTCACAAGGTACTCCATGGATTTTACCTTTGGTTTCTGGATCTGCGAAGTGCGAGGTGGTCCGACAACATATAAAATGTTAATGCAGATATATTAGTCACAAGTTAATAATCAACATTGAGTGGCTTTAGTGAAAAGAACCCACAGAGATGTGAATACTTTCGACTTGCACTAACTAACCCAAGCGTTTACTCTCTCACATGCATAATTTGTTACATTATACATTCGACTCATTTGACTTGCTCTCTAATATAATACGAGTATATAAGTAGAATCTAAACAGTCTGTTTGTTGCTCCAGTGATGGGCCTTCTCTACAGTTCTCCTTAAGTGCACTCATATCTAGATTTAAGTTAGTTTCTTTCAAGGGTCACTAATGCCACTGTTATACAGCTAGCAAGTCAAGGCAGGTAGAAAACAGGCCTGGGTGGCCATGAGGCCGGGCGTGCCACAGCCAAATGCGTTCGTTCGTGGTCGCGTGCCACCTACCTAACTAAAGGACGCAAATGGTTTACCGAAGCGTTTTTAGTGTGTAGTCCGGCCGCCATCGGTTGTTAAGTCCCACATTTAACCATCCCAGTTGCTCCTGACCTGAGTGGTACCTATGCGTAAATGCCTTTCATCAGTGTTAAAAAAAAGTAGAAAATAGGCAGGCTGGCAAAGATAAGTCATTTACTGAACTTAATTTTGTTAGTTCGACGCAACTACGGGAAAACCAAGGTAGACACGAATCGCCTCGCGATCCTACTGCATGTGGCAGACAAAGTTAGGCAAGTCGCCTTTGCTGTGAATAATACTGCAGGAGGCAGCTTTAATTGAATCTAGACATAAGTCGAGATAAAATCGTTCGGCTATTTACAATCGGTAACTGAAAGACGCACCACTCGCCTTGAAAATGAATTTTCCCGAAGATGACAACTTGAAACTTCTATTTATCGCCCCCGTTAAATCGACCTTTCAGATTTTATAACATCTAAAGAACTAATATCAAGAAATCTTTATAGGTCAATTCATATTTACTAATGTAACTATTAAATGTTAAACCTTTAATTTAACCATATATTTACTGTAGTCGTTTTATTGTAATTAAATATTGATCCAATCTAAACGTAAACCATTAAGTCCGAGGTTACACATTCGAGGCTCTCGGCCGTGTCCCAGACTTTTCCATTCCTAGTCGACATGTACAACTTGTGCACTTTACCAGAACCAATCTTGCCCTTGCATTAGCCGTTATGTCATTTAGTATGCAACAGATTATGCAGTCTTGCACATGCAACGCAAAGTTTAGCCACGAGTTTAACCTTCGGTAGCGGAACAAATTAAATGTTCATTAACTTCAACTTCTTCGATGTTATTGAAATCTTCAAAGGTAAATCTAAAAAATAAAATCTTTGTCTACAATTGAGAAGTTAATAAAAAAAATGTGATTAAAAACAATCGACTCGCATAGAAACAAAAAGTTTAGCTTTAGCACGTCCGATAGTTAGGGTTAACGACATGTAAATTTTTATCCGACTCCAAAAAAGCATTGTGTTTTTTTTAAATTAAGTAAGTAGGTACCTAAACATGTGACAGTAATTGGTAAATCATCTATCATTTTGATGGATAATGGTAAGAGTAAAAAATACTAAATTATAACAATTTTAAAATCCTTTACCTACTGAATGCTTATTAATAGGTATATAAAAAACAATCTATTTCTTTATTTAGTCTTGTCGATGTTACATGTCACATTTTTTTTCATGAAAAATTTAACTATTAAAATGATCGGTTTCGCCCTGAAAAAGCACTTGCTTAAAAACTAATGTGCAATTATTACTATTTAAACGAAAATTATGTTCAAATCTCACAAACATTTATCTTCACGCGATCTCTCAAATTGGCACGCATCTTTAATATTGCTACCGGATTTACCGATGCAGCGTGAGATCGATCCTAATCGGTGCAGAAGGACGGCATAATTAGGTTAAAGCAAGTTAGCAAAGTGGTCTAGAAGTGGAGATATGATTTAGATAGGTAAATTCAATCCAGGCTGACAAGAATTTTGTTTTTTTTTAATGCATAGAGAAGGCTAACGAGCACACAGGCCACCTGATGGGAAACTGTGACCCAAAGACATTCGCATTCACAAGACTGCAAGCCTAAGACTGCAAGTGCGTTGCCAACCCTGAGGACTAAGATGGAATGCCTCTATGCTAGACATTACACCGGCTGTCTTATCCCCAAACCGGAACACAACAATGCGAACACTGCTGTTTGAACCAATCCAGTCGTTTTTTCTTCAAGATTTTTAGCATAGTTGCTTTAAGTAAATTCTATTTATAAAATATTGAAATAAATAATAAAACGAGACGCGATTAGCGTAGTTGGTAGTGACCCTGCCTCCGAAGCTTGCGGCTCCGGATTCGATTCCCGGTACAGGCAAATATTTATGTATGCAATAATTTTGAAATTTAATAATTTGTCTATTTATAAGTAAGTATGTTTATGATTCTCTTGTACTCATAGGAAAAGCATAGACCCACAGAGCTTAGTTTGTGACCATAGGTTAATATGCTATCAAAATGTCCCTATTTATATCAACTAAGTATACGGCAAATGTATAAAAATTAACTTCAGCTGTTAGCTGTGTTGTTTGAACTTAACCAATTCTTACTCTCAGTATCAAAGTGCACGTTACAATCTAAAAACGTGCCTGCATTGACCTAAATGTCTTCTTAAATATACTTGGAGTTAAATTTCGACCTGGTCTTATCTAACCGGTTACGGCTAGGGCTCCGTTCGCAGTATAATACGTGAATCGATCTACGTCGACCTTCAGCGAGGAAACTTCATCAGTAACGTGATGATTTAGTCCGTGGTCAGTCGTAGGATCCGTTGATGTGTTCATTTTAAGATGCAAATATTTTTTTGGTTTGTGTTGTGTGTTGGCTGGACTTTTGCTGATACGGGGTACCCGGCGGGGTACATGGGTGACTGTAAGTTTTTTATGTCGTATGTAATGATAAGTAAATTAACTTCTGTTTTTGGATTTGTATAAATATTAAGGAATTAATAAACAATGAGAATTAATAATCAGACGTAGGTATAATCACTAAAATCTGGAATTTCCAATCATCCTATTTAGATTAAAATCTTTGATAAAACTCCCTGCTTACATCTGCCCAACCTCATCTACTAAGTAACCAAACTAAGCTTAAAGAACCTCGTCCATATCGGTCCATCCGTTTGGGACCTATGATGGCACATATAGACACACAGACACACACACATACGCAGATATTGAGAAACACAGCTACACGTCAAATTTCATATCCCTCTTTTTGTCGGGGGTTTAAAATAATAATAAGTATCAATACTGTATTATATGAGTAACTAAGCATAACACAATAGTAAATAGTTAGTGATAATAAGGTCGTTCCTCCATTAAAGTTTTTGTATGACATGGAAACAGAAGGCAAACGAGCACACAGGCCACCTGACGGTAAGTGGGCTCTCAAGGCCATTTATATTTGCACAACAAGATTGTGCTAAGCATTCCTGACCCTAAATTTTAGTTGTGGTGACCTTGAGCCGGGTCCGTCCGGATCGCTACCACCATCTTATCTTTTATCCTACGTTCAAGCGGCAGGTTCGCGTAAAACAGCCGGTGAAATTACTGGCATAGAGGCATTCCACCTTAGTGCTCAGGGTTAGCAGGGGTGGTGGAGTCTGATAATTCCATGTCTATGGGTCTCAGATCCTAAAATGATATACCTATATGCTAGTCAATTCATTCGGCTGACTTACCCTCACAACGGAATACAACAAATGCAGACATCGCGGTGTTGATTAGCAATACTTTAACGGGTTCATAAATCATAATGATTTATTTTTGTTTCTGTTTCATATTTCTTACAACCTAGGTAATTATAATTGTAGTTAATTAATTTATCACTACAGTTTTAAATGTTTAAACCTGCAATGGTTACATTCATGAATCTCATAAAAGGTAATTTATGTTAAGTTATAAGTAGGTACTTAGATATAGTAAAAAACGAGATCTTAAATTAAAAGTCCTCGTCCTAGTCGACAAGGAACCATTATAGTTTCGCCATGTCCGTTGGTCCGTTTGTCCGCTTAACTTAGAGATTGTTGGTACTACAAACCTGTAATTTTGCGTAGTTATACACTTCGTAGTTATGATTTATGTCAAATGATTCCAGGTCCAGGGATGAACAAATCCACGGTATTCACGGAGAGCACGAAGAGCTCTCTGACGGCGGTGGTGATGTGGCCCACAGCAGGCTTCGTCAGGAGTCAGGAGCGGAAGTGCCAGCTCAGCGCGCGGGGTGCCGCCTGCGCCGCGCGGTACTTAGACTTGAGGAAGAGGAAGACCCAGGTAGGTATTAGGAAACCATGATACATTGGAAGGGTTCTGAGATTCTATACATGCATGCACTATATGCATATTGGTTTTACCAAGTAGAATAGAGCCCCTGGACGCTATACTTTTTAGTTTGCGTTTATTTAATTGGTTGAATGCTAAACAAACACATTCAAAAACCTTGAGAATAAATATCAAATACGTTTTAAATTTGCAACGTATTGCACAAGCGTTTTAATTTTAGTTCGGCAGCGGTGATTCCGCAATCAATTTTATTCGTAGTTATCATAAATTAACGTGTCTAGGTCCAAATTGTCAAGGTCAACATTGCAAGAATCGAAATGGAATTAAATTACATAAACATTATTTTAAAACTTAGTATCGTTGTAGCACTTTTACTATGTAGGAAACTCTACAATCACAGACACAAATATTGCTCCTTTGAAATGGAATATAGTCCATGTACACGTTTAAAATATTCCAGTGTGTATAATACCTGCTCCTTTCCCCTGTCATCTTTAAAAATCAGTGCCTTCGAATCCACTGTTATTGCACACATTTACCTATATGGACAGCAGTGTTTACTTACCATGACCAGCTAGCTGCAAAGGTCAAATTGTGAAGTACTTCCTACCTACGATCATCCATTTCCAGAGAATCCATTCTTCTAATGCAATAATTTGCATCCTCACATGTTTGACTCGACAGGTCATGATAAGCGGGTACCTGGACGCTTCCTTCTCTCCCGTGGTGCGGTCGGTGGCAGCGCCTTACCTAAATATGGGCCGCAACGTCATCGTCGTGGAGGTATTTCCGCTGCTGTTCCGACCGTATCCTATGTAAGTTTAAACATGTCGTTTTAATGCTCGTTATTTAGAATACTGCCGTAAATATAACCATTGACTTAGCCATAATCAACTACGTCACGTGAAACCGTGTTAGGACCAACTAATAAACTCGGAGAACAACAGAGGCCTGGCTCTAGCAAAAGGAGTTAAAAAGAGACTCCCACTCGTAATTTGTGACTTGTAGCTTCCTGAAACGGGCCACAGGTATCCGTAAAACCAATAATAAAACGAACGCTTAGGTCTGCACAGGAGTTATAGCTAACGAATATAATCTGCTCTTATTTGTCTTAGGAACACTACGTCGAATCGGTGCAGATTATATTTCATCAACCATACCAGAATAAGTCATTCTGACTAGAAGTTTTAGTCGGCCTTAGAGACACTGACGCCGGGTATCAAACGCCACGAGACAAAATTACTTTATTTGGTAGCGTATGACCCGACCTATCAGCTATTTTAGGTTTGAGATTGATTTTAGGGTCGCATTGAATATAGTCTACCCATAGTTTACTATTAAGCCAGCCATAGTGAAATATGAATGCTCAAATTGCTAAATAAACATACCTGATCGCCGACAGGGCAGCCCGCATCACGCGGCCGCTAGGGGAGATCCTGGGCGAGTTCTTGGCAGAGCTGACCCGGCGCGGGCTGTCCCCGGGCCGCCTCGAGCTGTCCGGGGGCAGTCTCGGAGCCCACATCGCGTACTACGCCTCAGTCAAGTACCGGGAGCTCACGGGACGCCGGCCGTCGCGGCTGACAGGTTCGTTAACCATTACAGGCTGCCCCAGGCGGCATCAAGCTGGTCGGGGGCAACCTTATACTAACCTAAACGACGGTCATACAAAATAAAGACAAGTAGGAACGTAGGCAAATACTAAACTTTAGGTCAAATAAAAATTATGTGAAGATTCGTTTCCAAGTAATAACTTACCCAGTAACCTTACCATGAGTTACGTTTAGAGTACCCGCGAGCGAGCCGAATGCTCTGTTCCTCGCACTCTGTACCAATACTGTGAGGGACAGAGCGTTCGACTCGCCAACGAGTACAGTAATTGTAAATCATGGTAAGGGTACTTACAATTGTATGCGCCACATACTAACAGATTACCTACTTGCAACCACCAGTCTGTCAGGTAGCCTGAAAACCCAAAATCAATGGAGCGCACACAATAAACGATCTCCGGTAATATTCGTACAGTCGGCATTAAAACTGCCGTTCACTGGCGAAATGACGACGATCGTCAAGCCGCATAATAGTATAGCACATCAAGCCGTGAGGCGTCGGACTGTTAGTCTGTGATCTAGTACGATGAACAGACAGGCCGATATCGGCCGGCAGGGTTCACTAATATTTTACCAAATCGTCACTTGACAAACTATATCATTTTACAAGCTTTCATTTCGCAAAGAAATGCTCCACATTTTTTGCGGTCAAACGTCTAACCTAACTTATATAACAAACCCATGTAACCTATGTAATATGTAATGGTTTGAGCACAAACACGTTTTTACGAAATGAAAGTTTGTAAAATGATAGTTTGTCAAATGATGATTTTGGTATAAGTTAGGCCGGCAGACTTATAGTGTATGTTGCCCTTAACTTGTCTTATTCTATCTTTAAATTATACGAACACTAGAAAATAACAATAGATACTGTTTTTGTGTGTTATTTAGTTTTAGAAACCAACACACGTTCCAATTGAATATGAGAGAATTATTTATCAACCAGGAAGTTTGCACAAAAACGTTAGGTGAATACAAAATTGGGTTGATAATCTTTGTCTATAACCAACTCAGAACCAACACATAAAATGGCGTAAATAGAGCAGGGACCGGAAAACCCGTTCCTTTGCTTAAGCCGTTCGAACGGCTTACCCGTTCATACGGTAAGCCAATCGTTTCGGTAACCTCTTCACCGGCTTACCCAACGATTAGATAGCCCTATTAAGCCGGGATACCCTAACCGTAACCCTTTTGTAACCGCTTACCGAATGTCGTTGGGTTTGATATTTATTTGAATAAGCGCTTACCGTTCGGGTTAGGGTAACCCTTTCGCTCCCTTCCCGCGCGCCGCGCGCGCCGCTATTATTACGTGTATTGGTATTGGCACGGCTTTGAAGCGCGCGCGCCGCCCGAGTTTAGGTTTCTTTAAACGGTCCAATAATATGTCGTACGTAGTTTGTCAAAGAACTAAATTTGCTTGAAGGTATTTTAAGCGGTAACACATTCGGAGGTTTTGATACTGGTAAGCGGTAAGTCAAATTAACTCGATCGAATGGATTATCCGTTTAATGTGTGAACCGATTAAGCGCTTACCGAAATGTTCGGGTTTATAAAAATCAGCGCTATAAAAACCCTTTAAAAACCCCGGGTTAGGGTAAGCGGGTCCGGTCCCTGAAATAGAGGCGTATAATAGAAAAATTTGGTACTTATCAATTTATCTACGTGCATATGTACAGCATAGTACCTATGATGTAAATTAATCGTATCCTGAACCCACATGCGCGGTAATTAGGCCTTTTCCTCTTCAAACACACAGAGATCATTCCGTGTAAATAAATATAACATTACAAGAGTTATTTTTATTAAGCACATGCACAAAGGCAGTCGCTAAACAGAGATTTTATTTTATTTTCTTCTCGCTATTTTAGCATCACACAAAATTACTACATGTAATGTTTGAACATATATAAGAATTCATTAACGGCCAGATAATGATGCTAACGTAATCAGCCACCTGTACAATACCAATGTTATAATCTTAATATTAAAATTAAAACGGGAATTAGTGAATTTTGAATTTATGGATTAATTTGTACGTTTCCCACAGGAATTTGCAATGAGTCCAATTTTAAGTTTGGTGCAACATTGGTCCTTCGAACCGGATGAGTGCCGGTTGTGTATGTGGGCTTGTCTGTAAACTATAGTACATTATCCAGTGGGCATACTGTAGTACTTGTAATAACTACCGATCATTAGATATACGTAGTCAAAAGATTACGCACTATTAAAAAACAAGTTAGAACTTAGTGGATGAATTTCTTGTCGTTATTAACTAGGTCAAAAAAAAATCGGATGAATAATTGAAATCATTTATTTATGGCATAGAGAAGGCGAACCACACACAGGCCACTTTAGGAATTATTTCATCATCCTGACAATGATAGGCAACAGGTGACATTTCAGTGTACGTGGCGCAGCTAATATGATACATCATCGATACATCAGCGTGTTAATTTTGCAATGGATACGGTGAAATGTAGGGCAGATGGTATGTGGACCCATAGACATTCGCAATCTGTAGAAAGTAATCCCAATACTTAAAATGCAAAGTCAACCCTGAGGACTCATGCTTTCAAGTTGTAATTGGCGTGCGAGTGCCAAACTTGCGTATTGGAAATAGCGTTGCAAAAGTTAAATCCATCCAGGTCTGGACCCAGCGGGCCCGTGCTTCCGCAACTTGCCGGCGTCGGAGCGGTTCAACCCTGACGGCGCAGAGCGAGTCGACGCGCTGCACACCAACATCGACGGCTTTGGGATCGCGGACCCCGTCGGACACATCGATTTTTACGCTAATGGCGGTAAGCTTTTGAAGCCGTTCCTTGACGTGATGGTAGCAGTAAGCGGTGCGACCGCGGTCGGCAATGAGTGCGTATACTTCAATTAATTACGACATACCGATATCGAAACGCTGCTGTATCGCCAAGTAATGAATGCGTTAATGAGCTAATAACATCCCTCTTTCCTTGTCGGGGGTTAAAAACCGAATTTTGAACCGAACCGCATGGGAAGTAGAAGTTTGCTCCGTGTTCCCTGTAAAATCGGCTCCGCTGTTAAATACTGTATAGCTGGAAGAATTTTAGAAGTCGCATAATTATACTCTCGCTTGATTTACTTTATTTACCTGCACTAGAGATTTAATTCACGACAAGCATTGTTCAATGTCTTTGATTGAATTAATCTTAAGCGTTGACCACTTAAGTATTATGACATTTATGACCGTCGAGTATCATTCCGAAGGTTGAATGCACTCGAAAGTACATTTTCACTGACGTTACTTGTCGTTGCGACAGCACTTCAAAGGCTATGTATTGGTTGATACTCAGTTCACCAGGGTTCTTATAGCGCAATAAATAAAGCACAAGAAACGCCTGCAAACAGGCTATTATTGGTTTTTAATTATTATTTTTATGAATGTTCTCGATTGCAGGTGAATACCAACCATCCATGGTTGGAAACTTCATCATGCCTTGCTTCCTGCTCTGCAGTCATCTCCGCTCGGCGTTCTACTGGATGCTAGCGTACGAGAACCCAGATAAGTTCATAGCGGTCCGTTGCGACTCCGTGGCGAGCGCCAGACACGGAGACTGCTACAACCAACGCGTCGTCTCTAACTTCCTCGGACCAAAGACCAACTTCACCAACAAGGGAGTCTACTACCTCCCCACCAAAGAAATAATGCCATACTATATAGGAGAAGAAGGCTTAAGAAAACGACCATACGGCCACAACACCTACCTACTCAGCCTTTCACCTGAAGACGATGTGACAGTGTGACACGAAATAAAACTGTACAGAGATTTCAGACAATTTATTTCAATAGCAATCATTACAAAATCCATTAAATAACAACTACTTATTATGATGTTAGTTATACCGATTAGCGTTTCTAGTTTGTATAGAAATGTATCTAATTGTATGTACATGACCCTCCGCCGTGATCAGTCGAGTTGGCTCCGGAGCCCAGTCGCTTGCCGTTATTATTTGAGCTAATTAATGGAAGCCACTTTATTTATTGCAGCGCAGCGCAAAGATTCACAGAAGCGATTTCATTCATTAAAATTGTTACTAAGCCTAAACTAATTGACAGTTTGGATCGCAGTTCTATTTTAACGTGCTGATGTGAACCTTACCGTTGCCAAAAAACAGTTACATCAAAAATGCAAACCAGACGTTAAACCAACTACCCTACGTGACGTGACGCAAGATGAGAAACATATCATTATAAATCCAACTAACGGACCTTTACAAAGCGTACACAAACAAAAATATGCGATTACTTTGAAAATATATTGAAAAATATAACCGTAAGATTAATATCCACATTATGCAAAAGCATTTTGATTAGCTTTATTCCAATAAATAGTACATCTAAAAACTATTACTAGTCTACGTCGATTAAGTTAAAATTTACTGATGAAACAAAATTACACGATTAAACAAGGAAAACGTAATATGTCTTAAGACAAACAAAGTGTACACTGTATAATGTATATCTAACGGCAACCATTTACACTCAAAAATGAATGTTTTCAATTCACTCAGATCTTATTTGTAATTTCATCAGTAACCCAATTAATTAAGTAATAAAACGGCATTGATAATCATTACACCACAAATATTCAACTATAAGTATGATGGTTACTCTTCGTATTCTGTCTGACTTTAAATACGAGATTCATGTATAACCATGATATTAGAAACAGTAAACTTGATAAGATAATATAGGAATGGGCTATAAGGCGTACGTTGAGTATTTTACCTTTATGATTAGCTAGTAATTTTGTTAAATACTTTTTTAATATGATTAAGGAGGCAGACGAGCAAGCGAGTCACCTGATGGGAAGTGATCATCGCGACCCATAATCACCCGCAACACCAGAGGAATCGCAGGTGCGCCGCCGGCCTTTGAGAGGGTCGTTTTTTGAAGGCCCCCAAATCATTCCAAAAAAAATAACCAAAGATGATATAAATATAATAGGCAGAAAGAACCACTAAAATTTGTGCAAATAGGAATCAAATGTAAATAAGTACTATAAAAGACTTTTACATAAACATGGAATGTTACATAAATTTTAATGAGCAATTTTGATTTTTTACAATACCACAGTGTACAAAATGATATGCACGTCTAAGGAAATCTTTTAAAGATTTTCTCATTGATACTACAGAGTTTAAAGCGCGGAGATAATCTCATTTCACTATGTATTTATATACTGACATGTACCTATACACAATAATCAGATATGTATATTTTAAAGATAACATTTTCAATGCCTTGACAGTAAATATAAAATTGAATCACCTCAATAACAGCTGAAACCGTTAATTTCAATCTCTGCAGTAATCTTAGGCGATTCTTCAGGTTTTTAACATCTGTCAAAACTTAAATTTGCTTATCCTTTTGATTTACCGTTAGTGAAAATTGTCCATATCCGTCAATGCCGTTGAAGTGTATTATGTAAAATTTATCGTATGTTGTTAAACATTTCTCTCTTTGAAATAAGGTTCACCTAAGGGTGATTTGATGGAAAAAAATGCTACGCATTCCTTAAAAGAAAAACAGGACATTTAGTAATTTTATCGCTGTGTGCATTCCTTTCATTATTAGACTAGTTCAAAAGGATATACTGAGCGACAATCTATGTATGTGTTAGTTAACTAAGTTAATTTATTAACCAGCGTTGCTGCAATAGCTGCCAATAATCGCCACACTTATACAGGCAAATTGTTTATTTATTTATTTTAATTTTATATGAGCAAATAATGAAATACAAAAAAAAACAATAATAGACACAAAAACATTGTCCATTATTTTGCTGTGCTATCATTGCATAAAATATTTTTGTACGAAAAATACGATTAATATATTCACATGGTAAATAACTTGACGATTTAAAAGAACTAAAACATACATACGCGGTTTAGTTTTAATAAATAAAATTGAACTTTGCATTTTTATTGTAATTTCATGATTTATTAAAAAGGTAAAAAACGTACGAGGGAAATATAAAGTAGCATTCAGGGATCGTTACCTGACAATAATATTTCCAATTTGGAAAACTTTCCTGTATACTCCGCTGAATTTATTCTGTCCAGATGCTATGATAGAAGTAAGCATAGATATTTAATTTACTTACGCATACTCGTATAATTATGTATTGTTTGTTATTCTTTCCTATAAGGTATCTCGTTATTAATTTGATGATAAGTCTTTACTTCGAGATGTTAAAGTGGCAAGTTAATTAAATTCATACATTTCTGCGTGTTCATTATAACAAGTGCAGTTTGATTAAAGTTTCCACCACTTCCAACTTCGTTGGTTTCTAACGGGCGCTCTCCCGACAATACCCCTTAAGAGCTATATTGAATATTACCAATTACTTAACAGCCTTTTAGTTATATCGTAATCTTTTGTCTGTTTAATTGTGTGCGAAATAATCCTCTATGGGTTACAATGGGCATTATAATAAATCGAGGGTTTCCCAACTGGGATCCATCATGGGACCTCGTGGCCTACTCTCATGTTCATTCGCTAAAAACAATTGACAAATCAGGCCTTTCCTCGACTATTTATAAAGGTCAAAGTCCGCAAAGGCTATATAAGAACAAACGAAAGTTAATAGTATAATTTGGGTTTCTTACCCTCGTAAATCCCCGTGCAAATTAAGTAATATAAGTACAAGTACATACAATGACTAATTTGACAAAGTTGCAGTCACAACCACATAAATCAGATAATGGATCTTCTTTTCCTATGAATGAAGGCCATGCTTATGCCAATTTAAAATGTTTACATATTGCAGAAACGTAGGACGCCAAAAAATTCTAAAAACAGCAGAGTATTTAATAATAAGAAACAGGAAAGAAAAGAGATCAAAGGTAAAAAAAGTTACCGAACCGCTGTCCAGAACGTTTTATAATTTAAAGTTGGGATTTACGACGTTAAATCACCTAGACCAATGGCAAATTAAATCCCTATTTGGTGTCAGGGGTAATCAGGCTTTGGCGCGATATTTCACTTCGAAAAAATCAAATAGAGACCGTAGTCTAACTTACTAGTCCTAACAGCTAGCGTAGCGCCATCTAGTTCCTCAATGGTAAAACACACTACCCTACCTGTTTATGTCGCAGCTCCATATAGCAGAGCCGCCGAGTCTTAGCTACCGAGGTATGTATTCCAACGGGTACCACGCCACTGTTTCTTGCCTCAGGGGCAACGAACTCAGAGGGATGACAACGCCACCTAAGAATGTGTTTTCTTGTAGGGAATCATAGTGCCAAACAGTAGCTTGGAGACTTCGGTTCTGGACGACGTCGATTGGAAGTCGGTATTCCAGCATTTCCATGAAGGAAGGATGCGAGTTGCGCTTCAGGACGCGAGTCTTGCGCTTCGTTTCTTTGGTTGGATCCGGTACTAGGTATACCTGGGGATGGAAGTACCAGTTTAGCAAAAAAACTTGCGGACCACGTGACTATTGTTTATTCAATCATAGCAATCAATGCTGATCTCATACTGTGACTTGTTTGAGACTGATAAAAAAAAAGTCTATTTTTATGATTCCGAAGCTGCACTTAGCATAACGCTGAGTTGGAACCATTTCGTGACATTTTGTCTATGTCAGTATTTTGTTGGGTTTTGTTTGTCTGTTTGTCATTAATAAATGTTTTTTCTTTTCTTTTTTTCTTTTCATTTATTGTCTGTCACAGCTACGAGTAGAAGGTAATTACTACGTTTTAAAGCTGCGACATATAATGTCGTATGGCAAAATCGTTTCGGCTTTTGCGTTGTGATGCTTATTACCTTGACATAAGGGTTGGGTGGCAACCCCTGAGGGGTCACGGCGAGCGACTGTGCGTGCAGTATCAGGACTGACAGCACGCCACCCGCGTACTGGACGGACAGCTTGAGCGAGCCGGAGCCCGTGTTCTCCGCTTCTACCGACTCGCCTGCAATAATAAATACTTAGGTAATCATTTAATACATAAAGTCATTCAAACCACCAATTTCGAAAAGACAAAAACATGTACGAGTCGCCAGAAACAAATACAAGCATTTTTTATCATGGCATGAAAAGACCAAACTAGCTCACAGACCACCTAATGGTAAGAGGGTTACTTCGCATCTGCGCGTTGCCAACACTGTGATGAGATGACTAAGATGGAATGTCTCTAAGCTAGTCTTTTTTTATGCTTAAGAAAGTATGCTCGTCTCTTAAAGGTACCTAAGTCTTGGCGGTCTGGATATACCGACGTAATAAGATTCTATAACACTATCGTGCGCGACAAAAGATCCGTAGAAAAGCACAGTGGTAGACAGCCATTCGTCGAGGTGGTGGGGATGATCATTTACTCGTTATCTTACACCGTACGTATCGTAGTCTACAGAACCCTTGACGGGTTGAGAGTAAGATGTTGTGGATCCGGATGGACCCTGCGCAAGCTTCTACCACACCACTTTTCAATCCCTGTCTTCTTTATTCAATCCTTGTCTTACCTCTGTTCTTCATGCGCTGCGGCTCGACGTCTTGCTGGTCGCGAAGCAGTGGGTGGAAGAACGTGTAAACCAGGTCGGAGTGCGCGATCTCGTCGGCCAGCTCGAACAGCGACGTGAGGAACGCCTGCACGTCCCCGAACCGCCGCTCGGCCACTACTCGCGTGTTCGACCGGCCCACGTGCAGGCCCGACGGCAAGCTGGAACATAACGATAGGTTATTCGTGTTATATTACAAAACAGCGGGATAAAATGGTGCGTAAGCGAGAGACCATCGACCCCACGCAGTAATCTGCGTCTGAGACAAAATCAACTTCGGGTTAGGGCCCGTTCGGACGGAAAGCATTTGAACTGCAAAATGGCAGTTCTGACGCAGCCGACTTAACTGAATCAAAAACTGCAAATCAACTGCGCAGTTCACTTGCACTTGGCGTGCAGTCTATTTAAGCGGACTGCGCAATTGGTTTGCAGTTTTTGATGCAGTTACGTCAACTTCCTCAGAACTGTCTTTTTCATTAAACCAATGCTACAATTAGCCTAGGTATCGTTTCGTATTTTGGTTCCTAAACTATTTTTCACTTCATCAATGTGACATAATTAGATTTCGCTACGTTAGGTCTAATATACATTTCAGCCCAAAAAATTTTTTTGCTTGTAATTAGTGTTTAACTATCCACAAAATGCATCGAGCAAGACGAATCAGTGCAGAACCGACCCTGATAGGTTAGGTTAGAAGGGCATGGCGAGATCTTCAGCTTGGCCTACGAGGTAATTTTTTTTTTATCTGTCAACATCACAAAGTCGGTTTAAAAATAGGTAAACTATTAATAAACCAAATCGTTCCATAAGGCAAATGATACGAAGGTAAAATCAAAAAAGGGCGTGACCAGTAATAATGAATAGATAATTTGTTAAATCGATTTATAACTAAAACAAATAATGACTAAATGGAAATATAAGTTGTTTTTCAGGCAAACGTAAAAGAACCATAATTGTCGAATAATATTTTTCGAACCAAAATTCTTTCAAACTTTTTCGGAGTTCAGATAGGTAACCCATCTGAATATTTGTTGAATTAAATTATTATATTGTGGAATACATTAAGAGATGCCACGAATACAGAAAAAGGAACACACACAATTCAATATAACAATAAACAAATAATGCGTATTATGACACTATCTACTCGCAAACAAAACTAAAATACCGCACGTACCGCAATGAGACAATTGGTAACCTGCTACCCGTGAAATGTAGATATATTTTCGGCCGAGAGAATTGTAAGAGAGGGTATTCGGCAAAATTGATATTCGTGACATCTCTAAAATAAATCCCCTAGTGGTTACTAATATAAAACTTTACATTGAACGTCAAAGATGTTCATAGATCATATTTTTTATTTAGGTATGTCTAGATAGCAAATTGTGTTACTTTTTAATAATATTATTGCTACTGCAAGGTGATAACCACGACGTTCTAATTAAACAATCTCGAGTGCGTAATGTAAGTGCTTTCACGCAACTCATTTTTATGTACAATTCAGTAAAGTTGATTCACAGAGCGAATTAGTAAGTATTCAGCGTAGTTAATTAAACTTTTTAATATGTCCACAAGACCATACGATTACAACCACAAGCTAAAAATGCCATCTGTGTTGAATAAAAATGTCCTTAACAAAGCAATATGCTTTCTAATTTTGATCAACCGCTAGAAAATGTACGACACACGTGTGTGAAGCACTTCGCACTTTAGCTCCGTTATACCGGGTGTACAATCCAAATGGGTCAGTATGGTGAAGTCGGAAACTATGAGAGATAGCGATATCTGTTCTTAGGAACCATGACGTCGATTTTAGATTTAATAATAATTACATTCAAACTTTTTTATTAACTCTCATACATAACCGGGAATCGAACCTGCTCAAAATCAATGTGTATAAATTCTGCAACTCGCAAGAAGCACAACACTAATGGAATCTTGTTTAAAGTATGAGAGTTAATAAAAAAGTTTGAATGTAATTATTATTAAATCTAAAATCGACGTCATGGTTCCTAAGAACAGATATCGCTATCTCTCATAGTTTCCGACTTCACCATACTGACCCATTTGGATTGTACACCCGGTATAATATTAAATGCACAGTTTGCAATTTTTTGTTCGTAATACTGTACAATATAGGAAGGCAAACAGGAGGCCGCGAACTGTTATTCTAATGGTGGTACCGCGGCATATAAGTTTATCGGGTTGCATCACCGCATGACTTTTGTATGAGCTAGATTGCGTTCGAATGATACGATTTTAGTGATAGAAAGAGAAGCTCAGAGTAGGTAATTCGACCTATCTAAAAGTTGTTTTGTTAATAAGAGCGCTTTCTGTACTTGTACTATTAATTTTTATTAACTTCGTTTGACAATTTATTGCATGGTGTCGCTTGCTGGCGCAGAAATGAGCTCTAACAAGCCTTTAAGAAAAGTACACAGATATTTGCGAGGGCTGGGCTTATTGACCCTTGTATACACCTACTACTCAAGGGTGATTATAATGATAATGATTATAAACTTCACTTTTCCGTAGATTTTTATATCATTAATCACAAAATAATCCGTCGCCTCCGCCTCTGCCGATGCGCGATAACTTCGAAATAATTTAGAAATCGATAAGATACCGGCATTATTCACAGCCATTGCCAACACTGCGCTATCTAATCGCGGACTAACGAATGTTAATAACAGAAATGGACCAATAGTGGTAATTAGTTATTTACAATAACATTGTGTAGGACCACAGCGGCAGTTATAGTGGAACCAGCGTAACGTAAGTACTAGAATTGATTATTATTAAGTTTACATCACATTATCGCTATCTTTTATGACATTTCGGATAGTCATTATTTCCTAATAATTTGTATATCGCACGATGTGGTGTTAAAAATCACATGTTAAATCCATCCCGCTTCAATGATTATGTCCAAAAACATTTGCAGTTATTATTGTGACGAATTCATTATCTTCTGGAAAACCGGTTTAGTATGCGTCACCTGGAATATACCAGGGTTTTGTTCTTTGACGCACGTGTACAGTTTTATTACATGATCAATTAAATAATTACAGTGCGCGACGTCTTTTCGCCCCGCGCTTTGCCCGACCAGCGCAATGCCGTTCAAATTCACGCTGCGACTCGGCTCTTCAAGGAATAAGAAGGAAATATACGAGAATGGCCCGGATCTGTCCGGGGGAGGCGCTTATAGAAATCATCGGGAGGAGTTCTTAGGTAAGTCCATTATCTAAACAACACACACTTTGAAGGAGAGACTTTCCAGTCACGTCACTATCCTCTACCCCGTGCTGGTCACATTTTCTCCAAACCAAGGATCTGGTATAAATATAATGTTATTACGTATAACTATTAGTTTCTTAAAACTAGTTTAAAAGTTTAGTAGCACTGTTTGACTATTTTAAACATATCAAAAATATTCAAAAGTACGTAACACAAATGAAATAACGTAGTTCCCATTACATCAATCACACAAATAAATATATTATTTTTCAGTTTTAGTAGTGACGATGTCCTCAAACTTTGCAAACTCCACTAAAAGTAGTTAATAACCGAAGGTAATTCTCATACCCAAAGATAACCAGATTGCGCTATCTGATACGTAGAACTACTATCATTTTATCCTGGTATTGACATTGACCAAACACTAACAAACTGATAACGTTAATGCTTTATTTCAGAACGTAGCAGTTGGTCTGAACCCCCGAAAAAACTCACGCCGTCAATGGTGAAACTACCACCGAGCTCTAGTAAGGATGCAATGAAAACTTCAAAAAGCACTAGTGATTTAGCAAACTCTTACAAATTACCAGCGCAATTGGCAAAAAGTACGCCTGACATCTCAACGGACCCAAGGGGAGGCACATCTCACAACAGAGATTCCTCGGCCTTGCATCTCAACGCTAAAGCGAATAAAGATGTCCAAAGGGATTCTAAAAAGCAGGAGAAAGAAAAGAAGGAATCTGAGAAGAAACGAATAGCAGAGCAAAAGAAGAGAGAAAAGGCAGCCGCGCAGGAGCAAGCAAAGCAGGACAAGCTGAGAATACAACGGGACAGGCAGATAGCGCAGCAGCAAGCGAGAGACGTTAAGATGAGGAAGGAACAAGAGCAAAAGAAGAAGAAAGGACCAGCTCCTCCAGTATTAACCTCTCCAAGTTCAAATGAACAAGCATCCAATTCTCAAGCACGGATCCCACAGGCGCCTCCGCCGCAGGGGTCCACCCTGCACCCACAATACTCAACGAATACTTTAGAAAGTTCTATTAGTCGGAGTAGCGGACCCCCGCCGTACGCTGAACTGCCAAAGGTATCAGAGCCTAACAAGAAAGATGCTACGGGCAACACTAGTTTCGCCAAGCCGATAGAAGAGAGCAGTTGGGACATGATATCGGAGCACCGGCATCAGATATCAAAGACTGTAGCCAGCGACGTTAGTACTAAGCAGAAGATGTTGGACCTACAGTTTAGTTTTGACAAAGCGCAAATTGATGCCAATAACAGAAACATTAGTGATGTCTGAGCAGAAGTCTACTTTGTTTTTAATGTTATGCGAACCCAATGTAGGATTTAAACCAAAAGCATGTCAGTCAACTTATTGTGTGGTCTGCTCTACCTCATAATTCTGTAGTGTTTTTGATAATATTAAGTGCGTATTCCTAAATATAGTATTTAATTTTCCAAATTCGTTTATATTTAAAGAATATCTTGTCATAACAATACATAATCAAAGTCAAAGTCAAACCATTTATTGTTCGATAATATAGCAACGAATTCGACCCACTTAGTACTGAATTTCCGTAGAAAGTGGCTGGAGTTTTTTGCTCCCAAGTATAAATATAAATAATGATCCCTTTACAGGTTTTGCGTTTCAAAATTTCCCTTAAAATAAGTGCATTTATTACCTACTATTAACATTTTACTAAAATGTAAAGTAAAAACACCACATAATAAGCCACCTGATAATTAGTGATTAAGCAAGCGAGGCAAAGCGATTGGATAATCTTAGTCACAACTGACTTGTGTGAAGTGTTTTCGATCCTCTTGAGTAACATACATTTACACAATCGTGCACCATAAAATAAAGAGGGGCGCATCTTAATGGTTTAAAAACACTTTACAAGCGATGGCAATAGGCCTAATTTATAAGCGGCACATACGAGTACAATCGCGTCATTAGGTGAATGAAGTAGTGTGAAGACAAAGTAACAGACAGACGTATAAGGCCACCGTACAAGCCGACCTTAGCTAGTAACATTTTCGACAACACATTCAGTAAATTTTACCGACGTGTAATGGGCAGAGATCGGAATAGGAAGAGCTAATTTGCCTTAACTTGACGCATATTGATTCACGCTTGAGTGAGATGGGTATGCATTATTAAGTGAACATGCATTAAGTTATGGCAAATTAGCTCAACCTATTCTAATCTCTGGTAATGAGGAAAATTTCCTGAATAAACGATTTAAATGTGCCTTTAAAAATATCTGAACTAAATTATATTGTTAGGCGTGTTAGCTTGTTTTAGAGTAAGATCAGGCCAGGTTATTTCGAATAAGGGGTCTTTTTAAAATTTTAAAGGAAGTCGTGACAACCCCGCCCGCACTTACCTTATCTGCTTTTTATTTTATGGCGACTGTAAAGAAGAGGACAAAGATATATAAACGCTTTGGCGCTTTATTTCAATGGAATAAGATGAACAAGTGTTTACTGGTCTTTATAGACCAGCGCTGACTTAAATGCCGGCATAACGCTGACTTGGTACCATTTCGTGACTACATTCATCTCATGCGTATATACCCGTTCTTTGTTAATTTTCGTAATCTCTTTTTTTTTTCTTTTTTTCTTATACTCAACTGTACTAGTATAAACACGAGGTAAGTCGGTCGGATCAAAATCAAAATTGGTAGTACTGGGACTCTATTCTACTTGGAAAAACCATATTGCTTTATTTTATGGTATTGTTTATAACTCGGCCGCCATTACTGCCAAGAAAACGAGAGATATCGTAACGTTGACAATACAATAACATGTCAAAAGCGATATGGTTTAACCGAGCAGAAAAGAGTCCCTGTACTCGTATTTGATCCAGAAAAGTAACTGACCTGTGTACTTTGGCGAGCGGGAAATGCAGGCAGATCTTCTGATATAACTCAGTGAAGTGTTTATAGGAGCGATAGAGCACGGAGGGCGTGGCCTGCCCCTGCCTGTAGATGCGTAGAGCGTACACGTAGTGCTTTTCCGGGTCGTAGCGCTTCTCGTAGCCGAGACACTCTACGCTGACTAGCCGGCCTTCTTGCGCCATGCTAAGGAAAATAATATAATTTTTAATCTTGGAGCAAATCTGCAATTGACCTATTGAGCGCCATACGTTAAATTAAAAAAGTTCCACTTACACGCGAAACATGTTTGCTATGCTATGCAAATTAAAACTTAATACATACGAAACAAAGTCTCTTTTCATCTACAACTTGTCAGTGGCACGACCTTCAGTTTTCTTGTTGTGTCCACTTTCAGCTATTTCAGAGCCGGCTGTGGCATTCAAATGGTAATATAGCTGAAGCATATTAAAAAACTCTGTGGAAGTTATGCGTATTAAGCTACAACACTGTACGCCGTAGATTAAGGGCTTAAATTGTTGAACCATTATAGAACCCTATCGACAAGAACCAATGGTAAATTTTGTCAAAATTTCTTTCACGTGACCTTTCGCTGCTACTATGACAGGGTTTAATGGTAGCTCAACAATTTAAGTCTGCGAGAGTACGACCCTATGCAGGTTTTGTCCGGATCGCTACCACCATCTTACCCATTAAACTGCCGCCAAACAGCAGTATTCGCATTGTTGTGTAAATGCAGTTTTATTGCTAATGGTCTAAGAAGCAGCGAGTCTTCAGATTGTAGTCTTGAGAATGCAAATATCACAGTCACAGAACTCACTATCAGAGGCCCTTGCCAAGATGCACTACGGTAACTAGCGTTCCTATTAGTTTCGTTTTTAAATCAATCGCGTCACTGGCAGATGACGTGATACGAAAAGTCACGTGATCTACCAGTGACGCGATAGGTAAACGAAACGAATAGAAACGCTAGTTAGCGAAATGCATCTTGGCAGGGCCACCAGGTGGCCTGTGTGCTCGTTTGCCTTCTCCATACTATAAAAAAAAGTAGCGTATTTCTTACGTGTAAGTACGCGGCATGAACGAGAGCAGCTCGGCCGTGCTGCTGCTCTGGTCGCCGCTCGCCCGGAACTGCGCCAGGTTGTGCAGGAAGAAATTGATAGGTGTGAACCTACACAGATAATCAATATCAGAGGCAGTGGCGGCTTTAGAGGTATAATGGCTTAGGTGAAATGCCCCACACTTTCCTTAAATAAAATTTCAGAACCGCTACTAAACATATAAGCCGTTACGCAACAGATAAAACGGACCTAATGTTACTATAAAAGATAAGACAAAAGATGATTATTCAGTACGTAGGCCGGACATAGCTTCGTAAGAGGAGATCACTGCTATGCTGAGAAGAAGCTATGAAAGAACTCATTCTCTAACATTTATCTTATGACAGTGATAATGGTCAATGTATCTTTATATGTATATAATATAAAATATGTGTGGTTAAGAAAAAAAAAGTGTCAAAACTCAGAATTATTACAAAAGCAAATAACTAAAAATCAAAATGACCATTGTGAGAGCGTCGTCCTTATCATCGTAGTTCAAATATTAAATCGAAATTTATATGTCAGCTCTTGTAAAAGGAAATTAACAAATGTTTTTTTTTCTATTAATCTTATCTGTCTTCTAATTTTTTACCAAATTCTTACTTAAATTCTGTCCACAATAATTTGACCCTAGAAAAACATACGTTAATATGCAACTACCAAAGCGGGCTCTGTAAATATGTAAAACACCCGATAATTTACCGTTCTAAGTAATTTCTTATCGCGATACGTGCTTCATTTAGATTAGATTATTTTAATTCAAGAATTGCGTTAAATTATAATCTTCTCAGTCTGAGCATATTTACAGTAACACCAGCGTAATAGCACACAGATGTCTATCACTTCCACACTCACATTAATCAATCAATCATATATGTTTTTATTTGTTCAAACAAGGGTATAAATAGGCGTTACATACATTTTATTATTTTCCTACCTTATTTTGCCATAGTAAATTGAATATTAATTAATAACATACTAAAAAACATCATTACAATTAAATTACACATTAACAATTACTATTTGCCAAAAAGTCTTCAGCAGAGAAATAATGGTTTTCCACAAGGTGATTTTTCTACAAGGTGGTTATTTAATAAATAAACAGGCAGTTCCTTAAAATTATCAGTCAGTAGATGGTTATTTTTTTACTGACATCCCGTAAATATCCTAATAATATTCTGGTTTTACTGTAATATTAATCACTAGCGTCCCGCCCTCGCTTCGCTTCGGTTTATGGGAGGTTTCTGTAACACACGTCCATACACCAGAATTAAACAGTAGAGAAGGTGATATAAAATTTGCAAAGAACTTTGAACAAATTAAAATCAAAATTCCAATAATACGCTAAATTTAATTCAAGTCAAAGTCCCCAGGAGGGCTAGCAAAAGCTGGTCCCTCTCTATCTAGTCTGTGATGACGCACTGAATAGTATTATTATCATTAGTTCATTACACAAGTGTAGGTACTGACTTGCTCTTGAGCGAAGAGTGTATCAGCCGCGCGAAGGCCGCGGCCGCCTCAGCGTTGGTCGCGTGCGGGAGCAGAGCGCTGCGCACGTAGTTCACGGCCGTCGACGTCACACCGGGAACCCCTGACGCCGCCATCTTTAAACAAAACAAAAGCTCTCAGGTCCATTTTATATAAAATGTTGGACATAAATGTGTGTCCCTGTCCAAAACAGACCAAAAAAACTAAATAGGAGGTAAGTCTTGGACACACCTACAAAA
Organism: Acleris sparsana; assembly: GCA_923062465.1. Taxonomy (NCBI): domain Eukaryota; kingdom Metazoa; phylum Arthropoda; class Insecta; order Lepidoptera; family Tortricidae; genus Acleris; species Acleris sparsana. Next base: position 10,817,394 of record OV281289.1, read on the forward strand.
TCCCTAAACTTATGAACTTCAGTTTTTTATACAACAACCTTTGCGCTAGTGCAGGAAGGCACCTGGCGCCTATTAAACTCACAAAACGGTGATTCGCTGTAGTCAAAGAATTAAATTTGTCACCCACCTTAGTTCCATAGTCAATCTGACATTCTACAGCAATAAGGTTGAGTATTATATAAATTACAAATGACTTGGCATCTCTAATGACAATGACATCTTCAAGCAGATTTTCTTTGAAATGGGTAGCAAATTAACTCCCGTGAATGTACTTTACAGACTCAGTCATATCAAAATAATAATAGTACATTGTGCACCAAGGGTAGTATGAAGGGTATTACTAACGAGAGTGTTAGAAGCCCGACGCCGGAGGCGGAGGGCTTTTAATGACTCGAGTTAGTAATTCCCTTACTGCCTGTGATACACACAATGGTTTTCATCACATTTGCGAGGAAAAAAAACAAAGAGAAAACACTTTAACTTTGCAAAATATAAAGAAATAACTTTTGACGAACGGGAACGTAATGGAAACGATATTTTTTTTGTGACCTCTACCACAGATAATAACTGCGTTTAGTTTTGACCTGGATTCGAGCCAGATTTAGCCAATTTGATAAAAATGTATAATTACTAAAATTAATGATAAATGTTGATATAAACTTGAAATAGGTATAAAAATAATGAAGTTTAATGAAGCGTATAAGTTTTGTGTAATGTAAGTTAGCCTATAGCTAATTTTTAAAGATGAAATTAGAAACCGATTTAATTTTTGGCTGAAAATTAAACCTCCTTAGTCAGAAATTATGTACGAAAGAGTTGCAAATTTTAAAAAGAAAGTCATTACTCCCTAGGGATGACAAACTCGCCATAATTCCCGCGGGAACAATTTAGGCCATTGTCCTTCTGTATACAGGCATGGAATAACACCATTTACGAGCAAGTGTGATGAAAAATATATTACTGGTTGTCGTAATGTTCATTTTTAAGTAAAAAAGGAGGCAGACGTGCAAAGGAGGCACCTGATGGTAAGTGATCATCGCGACTCAAAAACACCGGCAACAACAGAGGAATCGCAAGTGCGAGGCCGACCTTTGAGAAAACCGTAGGCCCGTTTTTTGAAGGGTCCAAAGTCGTATTGATTCGGAAATACAGACGCCGGGAGCCGATGCTACATAGATAAGATAGTGCGTGACATAAAGGACCTCGAAAGGCGCACGGTGGTGGATTTCCAAGTATCAAGATAGTGTCGATAAAATTATGTATACTGAATAGTCTGTTATAGTGGTCATGTAAGTTTCAAATAGGGCCTATAAAATGTGTTACCAGCGCAAACAGGTCGAGTATGTGGTCGTGGTGCGCGCGCACGACGTTGAACGCCATGCAGCACTGCTCCACGAAGTGCTGAAAGCGCTGCGTGGGCCGCTCGCCGCCGTTGATCACGTACACCATGTCGCTGGTTAGCACGAACGGCGCGCGGTCGCTGCAATCAAGATCAATGTCAATCCGAAAGCTATGTTATGCTGGAGCTATTTTAGATTCTATGGATAATTTATTTGCTTAGGTTAGATTTTTTTTATGGTATAGAGAAGGCAAACGGGCACACAGGCCACCTAATGGTAAATGGAAACTGTGACCCATAGACATTCGCATTCACAAGACTGCAAGCCTAACACTGCAAATGCGTTGCCTACCCTGAGGACTAAGATGGAATGCCTTTATGCTAGTCATTACATCGGCTGTCTTATCCCCAAGCCGCAACCAGGGCTCGGAAAACGGTATTTTTTTCGAAACGGTTTCGTCTTAAATGCCTAAGGAACGATTTGTTTCGGTTTCGTTCGCAAATAACTTTGCTGGGTTCGGTAGTATCTAACATTACTAAACAAGTTCATGCTTGTCGCCGCTTTGTAGCCGAACGCCGCGCGCGGCCGCGTCCCGTGGATTAAACCGGTTTTTGATAACGTTCTCGTTTCGTTTCCGTTCCGAACAAAATGTTGAACAAAGAACGGTTCAAAACGTTTTTAAAACGTTATTTTGAATAACGTTTCCGAGCCCTGGCCGCAACACAACAATGCGAACACTGTTATAAGCAATATCATACTCATAACAGATGAAGACCCAATGTAATGACACTGGGTATAGTGATTTTAAATTAAAGTTGACTGACACAACATTCATAGTTTTATGCGTGACCGCAGGATCATGGGACGTCAGGAGTCTAGTTTCATCTAGACCAGTCTAGAGAAGAAGGCTGTTTGGAAGAGGCTTGTATGTACATGGAGAGGGGATCTTGTAGGGTAAAATAATTGAACCAAATTAAAATGTACAGCGATTGGTTCACTGCTGCCCCAAATCAATCGACACCTTAAATAACTAACAATTAAGAATAAACCATCTAAAACACAGAATACCTACCGTTTGAAGTTGCCAAACATCTGTGCGTCGCCCAGGAACTTGCCGAAGTCGATGTGGAACAGATGCCCCGAGGTCTTCAACATAATGTTGTCGTTGTGTCGGTCGCAGATGCCGAGCAAATACGTCGCCACGCTGTAGCCCGCGCACGACGCTGAAAAAGCATCCGGTTAAAGAATACTACTAGACAGACAAAGCCGGGTTTTGAATCACTAGATTCGCTAGAGGTAATTTTAATTCAGGCTTGTGATGTATTGTTTCTTATTAATAATGTTACCCGGCAGACGTCGACACAACCTCGTCTTTACGGTGGCAGTCAGGCAAGTATACTTATTAAGTATACTTTAAATACTAGTAAAGGTTAATTGCTGTAGTTACAGTAATGGAATTGAATGAATAAGTCAATAAGCCAAAGTTACATTTTTTATGACCATCAGGGACAATTGTAGGGAAGAAATCAGAGTTCAGCACTGCCACTTAAATCTTAAAAGTGGCAAAGAAAACCCACCCGAATTTAAACCCTTTTATTTACTCTCGACCAATGAAATATGGAGTACCCTAGCTGCCTTATTAATTTTATTTTAAAATATCTTTGCTATGCCGTGCCCCATATCCGTCCAGTGTCGTGTGACGTCAACAAGGGATATAATCGTGTTATTTAAAATTTTACTTTACGAGCTTTTAAATAGGGTTCTAATTTGTTTGTAGAATAACTGACAAAATAAATCTTCCATAGATAACATTTAGTTACTCTTAAAGACAAATTACTTTAGAGCCAGCAGCGTTTTAACTCGGGCACATGATACCGATGACGTCATAGCGCAACAGACGACGTGAACAAGAATGAGAGGCTTTCGGCATACGAAAGTTTTAGAATATTTATGCCAAAGCTTCTTTGAAATACATACCTGTGAAGTTATCCCTAGCCCGCTGGTACTCCAACTCCGAGGGGTTGTGCTTTGCGAGCCACTCCGCTATGGGCTTGTCCTTGAAGGAACCGGTCAAGCCCCACTCTGTTTGGATCGCTCGCAGCGTCTCCGCTTCCGACACTATTTCGATCATGCCTGATATGACAAAAACAAAATGATAAGCACGCAAATTAACCACGGCAGTTACATATAGTATTTAAAAGCCACAAGGGCGCTCGCCACTCAAATTGACGCGGTTTCTTCAGTGCATGCTTCGCGCTGGGACTTCATATATATATAAAAATAAAAAAAGCATTTGTGGCCCGTGAAAAGAGAGAGATCTCTAAATTGCAAGTGTAATTCTGAAATAAATTAAAATGAACTATATAGTCATTAAAATAGAGTTAAAACTAAATTTACTTGGTTATGTACCTCCAATAGCACACCGGGCCTCACACAGAAATAAAATATATATTGAAAATCGTAAGCACTACCTCTCCTGTCGCTGGTGGGTAGCGTCTGGAAGGTGACCATGCGAAGGTCCAACCCTGCCTTCAGCCAAAGACTATCCATCACCCTCATCACTTGAAGCACCAGCGCGTCTTGCCGTAAGTCATCACCGACCTGCATCATTACACAAAAAGAAGATTTAGAAAAATAGTTTTTTGAGTAAATCAAAACCAGATAGTTAAGTTTTTTTTATAGTAATTACCTTAAACATTGCCGGAATTATGGCATTGTCGCTTCCAATAAAGTTGATCTTCAGAGGCAGAGTATTTGAATTGAAGTACAAGCATGACCTGAGAATAAAATAAAAGCGAAAACAGTTGGATAACAAACGTCTGGCCCGTAACGGTTATATGAAAATGTTTATGTATATGACTAGAGCTGCAATGAATGAAAGCACCGAAATTAATCTCACCAATGTTGGTGTTTTTGTTGTCTTTTTTAACGTAAGTAGTTCGAATTTACTGTGTTTATTTACACACATGCATAATTTAATTCACCCACTCAATCCATACCGTTGAAAAAAACCGTTACTTACTTGATATCAACATCATGCACGTATTGATGGAGCGCGAGCGGCAAGGCGGCAGGCTCAGCTCTCAGCAGCGCTGCGAGTTTGTCACCACCAGCGGTTAACGCTCGCGCCCTCCCGCCTTCTTTCGCGGACTTTACCGACATCGCCACTTCTGACAGTGTCTGAAATAAAAACAGGGAATTTATTCTACTTTGTTCCACCCCATCTTATTTCTATTTTGTAATCATATTGTTGATGTTATAGTAGATTATTTATTATTTACATAACAGTGCTGTAGTTATTGGCCAGAAGTTCATAAAATATAACATAATACCTATGTTACCCAGGCTTAGCTTACGTATGACTCTATATTCAGAAAATACACAAACTACCACAAGAGTTATACTTGGCGCTTTAAGATGTTAGTAGGTGTTACGAAACCGCGATTAGTTTGGGATTGGAATAGCTGTCAATTAATATGCACTTTGACGAAAGTATATGGTAAAACTGTCACCTCTAACCCCTTTCCAATCGCGTCTAGATAATTAATAAAGTATTTCACTTTGTAATCAATCGGCTAGGATTTCATACACGCACAATGAACCACCGAGCCAGTGAGCGGCACATATTTGTAACGGATTTAAAGGAGAACGAGCATAACTGGTACACAGTAGTCTCCCTCGACCACTCCAGCGGATCACTATTTTAAGTCTATAAAGAAGATTTCACCTTGACCAGTAGTTGCTGGCGAACAAGCGTCCTTGTCAGTTGCTCGCCGCATATCGCAAGTAGCGCCCGCAGCATGAGCCGGTAGCGCCACGTGTTGGTCACGCACTCGTCGCTTTCCGTCGTCTCGCCCGCGTTGTCCTCTAACGTGATACCTAAAAACTCTTGACTTGGTGCCTGAAATAAAAACCATAGTTGAAGGGAGAAAGTATAGTTCAAGACTCGATATAAAAGTTGTGCAAAAAAAAATACAGTCGGCAACCAAAGTTCGTCTTGAAAATTGAGTCATAAACAACTCACCTGTGGCACATTTGGTAAGGAGTGAACGAGCAGCCAAAATAATCTATGAGCGACCGCCGGCGCCGATAATGCTCTTGATAATAACAACTCTGTAAGAAAAAACAGAAGCACTGCAACATGAGCTAATTGAAAATCAAATCAAACTACGACTCAAAAATTCGAGTATGGCTATCGAGTCGGGTAATACCAAAAAAAAAAATATTTAGAAAATTGCCCACATGTGGATTATTTTACACGGCGGTTATACAAAGTGAATCTACTAGTGTTTCGGACAAGACCATCTTTGCGGAGAAGAAGCGCAGCAAGAAACTGCACCAAAAGTTCATTTTTCAATCGTAAAATACAATATAACTTAAAAGTAAGTTACAAATCTTACGCCGTTTATTATAAATAGTAGCAGTATAGTTTTGTTATTTTTTCTTCTACAATGGGTTTGATCTTGATTTTGTCGACAATGAAGCGAGCTCACCCAAAAGACGCCTATTCACACCAGCTTTTAAAAGGTTTAGATAGGTGCAATCCAGCATTCGTGCTACTGGTTCATAACACCCTACTGAGCCAGTATTACAATTACCTGCAAGAGGACTAGCTTGGTAGGTGTTATGACGCAACGTTTGCGTCAGTTGCGGCAACACGCGGCAGAGGTCGTCGTCCGACAGCTCGGCCATGAGGTTCGTCGCCGTCTCGCGGACATCCGAGTCGGGGAAACTGGAAGAGAGATCACAATGCCACATCAATAAAAATCTGTGATATTTTAAAAGTGAAGTTTGGAGGTCCGCTCGTGAAATTAACCTATAGCACGCCGTATGTCAAATACACAATTTGTCACTCAAACGCCAAACATGTTTGCTATGACATGCAAATTACTACTTAATGCATACGAAACCTAATCTTTAACTTGTGTTGGCTGTGGCTCACGGTGCGGTGGCGTCAGAGGCATGACTTTCATTTGAGGGCCAAAACCGTCTGTGGCGTTCAAAGGGTCAATAATTACGATTTGGGAATAAAGGAGTTAGGCCAATCCATCGATTAACACTTGGTATGTCTACTTTAAGACAGATCAGTATTTTATTTAATTTTTAAATGAATAACAAGAGAAATAGCGACTTTTCCTTTTTTCAATTTACAATATACATTGATTATTCGTTAATTAAAACGTTTAAGGCGAAGGGTAGGGCAAAATTACGAAATCGAGGTGTTTTTGGATAAATTTATTGGGAAAAATATAGGAAGTGGTAGTTTTAAATGATGATAATCTGAAGACACATATCCTTAAGCTTTGCTCTGACTCATTAATATAGTTATGTAACTGATAGTAAGCAATATATACAACTTTAAACGGACCGTTTTTAAAAAGTTCATATTCGTTTTATTCCGGCTGGGCGATTTAGTTTGCAGCCAAACTTTCCACACTTCCTTTTACGGATTTAATATGTTGCGTCAAGTTAAATATATTAGTATTAATAAGAATTTACAGATTATAGACTCAAAACCTATGTGCTCCTAGTGAAACATTGAACTAAATGTTTGCTCTTAAACTATGACCAGGCGTTTTGAAGATTTTTGTTGAATGCGGCCAAAAAAAAGGTATACAAACTAAAATAAGAATTTAAAATACTCAAAAAATTAACAAAACTATTAAAAAAAACAAATTGTTTTGAATAAAAGTTGATTTTAGTGTTAGATAATGGATTTGAACTTGCATTCACGTTGGATCAGTAAAATTTCGTAAAAGTTATCTAGTTATAACTTATAACTAGGTAGGTACTCAAAACTACAAAGGGATGAAAGCGACGTTGCGTGCTCGGTTTGGCGGCCGGCCGCGGCGTTGCCAGACCGTTGGGTTGGTTTGGTTGACTGTCATTTCAGTTGAATTGAATCAGTTGCGTTTCTACTATTCCGTGCCAGCTATTCATGAAAAATCTTTACAAATGTTAAATAATTAACTATTTATGCATTTACTTATTTGTTTAAAAGCTAATTAGTATTTAGAAAAATAATATTGGTCGATCTAATCAAGCGCCATCTAACGGTAAATGCATGCCTGACTGTTTGACAAATAGCAATATGCGGTCGATCGCAGAGCTTACTAGTTAGATGGCGCGCGAATTAAAACTTGACTCGTCTGGCCGAACGAGCAAGGTCAATTGCCCACCCCGTCGCCTTAACTCAGTTTAAAATTTGACTTTGACGTTTGACGCTCCATTTTTCTGCGAGTATTTGACCCCGGCCTGCATGCGAAGGGTAAGAGTATCGTGCACACTGACAGCTTCCAGGGCCTCTATTCTTGACGGTAAACCATATCGTCTTTGACCTGTTATGGTATTGTTTTGACGTCAGCCGCCATTACTGTCAAGTAAATAAGAGCTATCAAAACGGTGACAATACGATAACAGCTCAAACACGATATGGTTTTTACCGTGTTGAATAAAGGCCCTTGGCTTATACAAAAACTTTGTAAGTGCGCGTTCCTTTGCGCCACGTACTAGCAGTTGCATGTCGGTACTATAGGGAAATAAATATCAAGGACGCTTACACAAATTTACTTAGATACATTACAGATATAATAATCATACGACATCGTATTTGATTGGAAACGTTCGTATTTACCTTGCTTCTTCAAACAGGTTCAGTCCCTATCGATAAGGTGACTAAAAAATCAAGTCTAGTATGAACGAATCCGAAAAATACGATATCGCACTACAATCTTTGCCCTGAGAAGTGATCAAAACCGCAACCGCTAGCTAAGTAGGTATGATTATATTGATGAAGAGTTACCAGGGTAGCAGCAGATGCATGGCGTTGAGCGGCGAAGGTTTTTCCCAGCGCCGCAGCAGGCTGATGAGCTGGGCGCGATGCGAGCCCGACCAGTTCGTGGCGGCTAAGAGGACGAGGGGCAACGCGCCGGGGAGGTCAACTAGGTATTGCCGCTTCTCCCACATCACCTTTAAAAATCCAAAGATAGTTACAAAAGCCATTTTGAAAATTCTAATATTTGATATTAATGTTTATACCATGCCAATATATACGCATTAAACCGTGTAAAACAGAATGTTGAGGGCTCTTCGACCTGTAGGCCTTTATCTTTCCTCGTTATTAATGACCATCCGATTTTTATTGTTTGTTTCACAACAATTTTGTCCATAGTGAAAGTCCATAATGAAAAGGAAAATACGATTTTTTTTTTATAAAACATTTTTTTAAACGAATAAAGTATTAACCACATATTATTTCAAGATTTCGACTTTTGTTAAAAGAGATGTGTAATCATGATTAGGATTTTTTCCTAATTTTATATTCAAATTTGACTAACATGATTGAACCTGAACATCATCGAAAGTCATCGTTTTTGCTGAAGCCCCTTTTTCGCTCTTGCATGACATCGACCTCACACCGAAGCGGATAAGACGGAAGAGCGTTGCAAGCGGATCTCCAAAAGGTCATCTAAGGACGTTTTTCATTAAGACAGCCACTATAAAATGTACAAAGTAAGGTCACGGCGCAATTAAGCAGCGTCCTCACCTCCCTACAGTCCGTAGGCATCCTCTGATAGGCGCCTTGCTCGATCAACAGCAACAGCTGCGACTGCGTGTTCCCGTCGAGCGAGTCAAAGGATGGCAATGTCTCCGCTATCGCCGGCTCTTGTTCGGCCGCCCACCGCACGCCGGTGTGGAAGTATTGAGGGATATCTGTCGATTTATGGCGGGTTGCAATATTCAATATACCTTTTGCTTAGACCGACTGAAGACATAATGTATCTACACGATTTAAAAGTCCGACAAGCATGGTATTCTTTTCCGTTAATAGGGATAGATTAAATATAAGAACACACCGATAATCATTGTGCCTTAACTGTTAACACCGAAAAGCAATGGTATAATGGTTAGGATCAAAGCGTTGGGCCATAGTTAAGCGTAGTAAAGGTTTCTGCGCACTACACCGTACCATACCATGACCGTATTATGAACGTATCAGGAACGGAAGGTAATTAGTATTAAAATGTCGGTCAGTGACGAAACGGTGACGGAACGGTCTAGGGGGCTTAGTCTCATACTTATCAATACAAAGAATATTTTTTGTCTGACACGTTATGGTATGTTCACACTACACCGTATCATACCATGACACTGTCATGACGTTAACGTTGTCTCGTATATTAGAAGATATTACCTAATTTATCAATAATTGTCTGTCAGTGTTTGATATACAACCTGTTTTTTTATTTCCGTTAACTTTAAGGGGTTTCTTTAGGTCAAATAAAGTTAATTTCTCGAAGAGATGATATCTCGTACTCGGACGCCACACGACTGACAATGAATGCCGACATTTAAATCACGAAAAACCACTATTGGTTAAAACTAAACTCAGTCTTTATTGGTCGTTACAAAAGGGGTTGCTATGGTAACGTTTAAACTTCAGCCACTATTGGTTCAAACTGAACTTGGTCGTTCTTGGTCATTCGTTACAAAAGGGTTGCTATGGTCACGTTTTAACAACAGCCACTAAAGTAGGGACAACGAGTGATGGCACTTGACACATCTGACAATAGTGTTGTGAAACACTCCATTTAACTATCGTAAAAATTCTGTCAAGTGCGAGTAGTGGTTTACCATTGAATTGTCGACAGACTTTTAATCGAATATTATTTCAAAGACAACGTTTCAAGTATTTTCATTTCATCGACAAGTCATTGCGTCGTGGACTCGATACTAGGTAATTTGAACCGAGGTCTTTTAATTAGTAGTTGACATAATTATTTCAATAAAATTCATGTCATGACTAATCATTTATTTTATTTGTTTGACTGTTTAAAACAGTACTTTTCGTATGTTTGGGCATAGTGACGAGATCCACATCAGAAGCGTAAACGGAGTCCAAATAGAAAAGCAATGGTCAACAATTAAGGGCAGTATGGCTGTCCAAAATTTAACGCCAGGTAAAACAGATTTGGATCACATGTACGCAATACGTAGTAATGTTAAGACAAAACTGACAGCGAATGAGTGACAATTTAATAAAAGAGGATACAAAAAAGGATTTATTTAAAGTACTTATATAAATAAAAAAAGCGTATTAAAAGCGTGAAAGGTAAAGTATGGAGGTGAGTTCAGGGCGTGGGTTAAATATGGAGACGTTTTATTGTATGCCAATAGAGTTTTTAGATCAAACTCTGGAAATAAACTGTTTGGCTCGAAGAAGACGACATTGTCAGAAATTTGAAATAGTGTGTCAAAATATACAAACTAAAAAAAACATAACAATATACAGGGTTATTGGTAAGTCGACCTATTCCCGTTAGGAGGTGATAGGGGTGACTATTTGCGATAATTTTGACCCCCATATGCATCATGCAAAAGTGAACCATTTTTGAGTTATCGCGTTTATTAGTTTTTGTTTAAATTAGTCGGAAATTCAACTTGAAAAATTTATTACAAAAAAAGTATCAATTTAAATCTTTTTTTTTCTTGTGATTTACAAAACCGATTAAACACTGGTTATTTCTCAATATTAAAACAATAATTATCAGTCCAAATTTAAAAAAGCGAGACGGAAAACGATTTTTTTTAAATATTTTATGCGATCGCTTTCCACTAAAATGCCTTAAAAACAAAAAAAAACGTTATGAAACTTGGCTTGCAGATTATTTTAAAAACTTAACTGTTTTCTTAGCTCTCCAAAAACGCATAACAAGTAGAAAAATAATTTAAAAAATACTGAAAAAATAATCATCACAAAGGAAGCGGGCGAAAACAAAAGTCACAAATGCAACTTCAAAAATTAAAATTAAAAAACATACCAAATTTAAATCATACATTTTTTATTTGCTTTTGTACAAGATGAATTTGTTGTTCCTATGCAAAATTAAAAAAAATATTATCTGTACACGTTTGAGAATGCGAGGCCGAAAACTAAAAAATACATGTTTTTTTATCAAACTCCAACATAAATTACACGAAAACAGAAAAATTTACCAATACATTTGGCGTGCAGATTACACATAAAACATTGACGTTTTTCCAGCTTTCTAACGAGCTATTAAAATTAATATGAATTTTGTTAAAGATTGCTGGAAAAAATTGATCACAAAGGAAGCAACAAGGAAGTCACGTCCGAACAAAACTTAAAATTAACTAACTAAATCTATCAAAACTAACTGTTATATTCGTAAACACAAATAACAACATTAACTTATGTAAAAAGTTACAAAATTAAAACGAATAAACAATTAAAATTGAAATAATCAGGATTTTTATAGTTCATTTTCAAAATGGCTACCTCCATTTCTTATTCTCACATAAGTTAATGTTGTTATTTGTGTTTACGAGTATAACAGTTAGTTTTCATTGATTTAGTTAGTTAATTTTAAGTTTTGTTCGGACGTGACTTCCTTGTTGCTTCCTTTGTGATCAATTTTTTCCAGCAATCTTTAACAAAATTCATATTAATTTTAATAGCTCGTTAGAAAGCTGGAAAAACGTCAATGTTTTATGTGTAATCTGCACGCCAAATGTATTGGTAAATTTTTCTGTTTTCGTGTAATTTATGTTGGAGTTTGATAAAAAAACATGTATTTTTTAGTTTTCGGCCTCGCATTCTCAAACGTGTAAAGATAATATTTTTTTTAATTTTGCATAGGAACAACAAATTCATCTTGTACAAAGCAAATAAAAAATGTATGATTTAAATTTGGTATGTTTTTTAATTTTAATTTTTGAAGTTGCATTTGTGACTTTTGTTTTCGCCCGCTTCCTTTGTGATGATTATTTTTTCAGTATTTTTTAAATTATTTTTCTACTTGTTATGCGTTTTTGGAGAGCTAAGAAAACAGTTAAGTTTTTAAAGTAATCTGCAAGCCAAGTTTCATAACGTTTTTTTTTGTTTTTAAGGCATTTTAGTGGAAAGCGATCGCATAAAATATTTAAAAAAATTTGTTTTCCGTCTCGCTTTTTTAAATTTGGACTGATAATTATTGTTTTAATATTGAGAAATAACCAGTGTTTAATCGGTTTTGTAAATCCCAAGAAAAAAAAAGATTTAAATTGATACTTTTTTTGTAATAAATTTTTCAAGTTGAATTTCCGACTAATTTAAAAAAAAACTAATAAACGCGATAACTCAAAAATGGTTCACTTTTGCATAATACATATGGGGGACAAAATTATCGCAAATAGTCACCCCTATCACCTCCTAACGGGAATAGGTCGACTTACCAATAACCCTGTATATGTGGTTACCTATATAAAACTTCATAGGCTTACATGTAAATTGCGGTGGAAGGGGCGTCATTTTAACTTAGACGAGCTCTACGTTTCAGTACCTTGTTTATTTAATCATGTTAAAACTGCCATATATATAAATCTCACAGCGATTAAAGTGACAGGGTATACTAAAGTGTACACATGTTTGTGACTTTGAGTGTACCAGTCAGCGATCCTTTGTTATCATCACGCGAATTGTTTTTTTGACATGTTTTTTATTAGTTATGATTAAAACGATGAACGCAACGAAAAGCAAATAAAAACGATCTCAAGATGAAGCTAGTTACGATAAATGCGTTTCGGTAAATTACAGCCCCAGCGGTACATCACTATTCCGGTGCCTGCAACAATGAAGTTTGACATCTGTTCCTTTATACTTGCTGTCAATATTTAGGGAACTTCATGAGCGAGCAAACGTCAAGTCAAACGTCAAGTGCCATCACTCGGTGTCCCTACTTTATTGGTTCAAACTGAATTCAGTCTTTATTGGTAATTCTTAACAAAAGGGTTACCAGGTTCACGTTCAAACTGAACTGACATATTTGACACTAATTAACATAAATAATTATTAGTTATTAGTTAATTCAAAATGCCCTTTTACAATGAACGTAGATACAATATTGTTTGCAATATTTAAGAATCTAATCTACCATTTTGTTTCTATGGATTAAAAAAAACAGAACTGCGGTCACCTTGGCAACCCAATGAGTAGCACGCTAGTATAAAGCTGTAAACTGACCGATGTTCACGACGGGGTGCGGGCCGGGCGGCGCGTCGGAGGGGTGCGGCGCGGGCCCGATGCGGCGGTCGCAGCACGCCGGCCACAGCGGCAGCACGTACGCGCCCGCCGCCAGCATGCTGCGGGAGTGCGCTCAGGTTAGCCGTGGGAGCTTTCAATCTACTAACACTCTCGCTAGGTACTTAATTGTACGTAATTGATGCAACTGTGCAATGACATATGACGAAAAGCCTTTGTGGATTGAAAACAAACTTGGTTGTCTTTTCAAAATTCAAAACATTCATTTCTCCAAAGCGGGAATAAAAAATATACCAAAATGAAAGTCGCTTCCGCTATCAGTGCCCCGTTTCACGAAGCTACAAGTTACCAATTACAAGCGGACGTCTCTTTCTAGCAAAAGGATTTATAATGAGACTTTCGCTTGTAATTTAGATCTTTTAAACTACTCAACAGATGTTAATGCATTTTTCAGCAATAGATAGAGATTCAAGAGGAAGGTTTATATTATGTATAATAAATACTGGATTATGTACAGAAAACTTGCAAAAACAGAAGCGAACCGATGGCGGGTCACTAGTATATCATAAAAGGAACCACGTTTTTTAGCAATAAGAATAATTACGCAAATTGAAGTTTTCATAATTATGATGTGGGTTTCACTGAAGCAGGTAAATACATTCAAAATTAACATTAGTCAAGTCATTACATAAATTAGGAAGAATTCGTCAGGATTTGATCGCCTTTTGGCAGAAATATGTTTGGCCGAATGTGTCGTTTCCCAACTGTTTCATTTGCCAACCCGCATTTTATCAGTAACTGGAAGACCAGCGCTGGCTTATCAGCCGGCACATGCTGAGTTAGGACCGCTTCACAACAACTGTCCAACTTTTTGTAGCTTTATTTCTTTTTTTTCCACCTCATTTTTGTATTGTTGTGAATAAATGTATTGTGTGTAGTGTGTGTATTTTTTTCATTGTGTTTTATCGACTATTCCAGTTATTGATTTTATCGAATCGTTGCGCATGTTAATGGCTTTTAACATTAAGGTGCGACCGCACCCCTGCGTTATAGAGTAGTACACATGTATATGAACGTTCTTTCTCATCGTATAAATGGATCTACAACGAAAACAGGACCAGTTTAAATGATGAAAATCTAGAGAAAATAATGGCGATTATTTATTACTACGGACTCATCTTTGCGGGATTCATCTTTGCCAATATGCTTATTTCTAAAATATAAATCCCAGTTAAGGGTTTTCTAGCACAGCAGGCTTAACATCACGCTTGTGAAGCCAAAGCCAAGATCCCAGGCTTCACTTACCCGTCAAAATCAAACAGCTGTAAGGAGGCCCAGCCCAGCTCCACCTGCTCGTACAGCACGTCCCCGGAGTCCGCGTTGTTCTGCTCGTCCTGCTCGGCCTCGCTGGCCGTGTGCCCGTCCACTGGCCGCGGCGAGCGCCCGTACAGCGTCAGGACTAGGCGGGACTCGCGCGGTAGCTGGCTGATTGGCACGTCTTCTAAGTTTAACCTGGAATAATAAAATAAATATAAGGTTGTAAGTTACTGGGATAAAGCTTAAGTTGATATTTTATCAAAGAAGTATCATTTCTGTATTTTAAGTATAATTATTTTGTGAATACATATTTTCAAATAAGTACCGAAATCCTACAAATACTTCCCTACTCAGCTATTCACCATGGAGAAATATGTCTGTTAACTGTAATTCTCTTATTGTCAAGGAATATACAACTATGTACGGTCGCGACCGTACATAGTTATAATTGTATACGCTAAGGATGACACTTATTTAATATGATCACTGTCATATACTATTGCAAGGGAAAATCAAACTTATCTATCATGACGTGCAAATGAACATCAACCGCAGTGACTGGCCGTAAATGTCAAGGTAAAGTCATAACGTTTACGGCACGTCACTGCGATTCCGTAGTCTCCGTATTGTAAGCAGAGGTGGGGTCGCACCTTTAATATAAGCCAGCTAGTTCTTATATTATGATTATGACAGAATGACACTTACCAAGTATCAAATATGATCCTAGGATAGAACCCGCCGCACTCGATACGGGAGGTCTGTGTGAGATGCAACCGCTTGAGCGGTCTGGTCCCGTAGTGGACTTGTGCGTGGAACACGTATTCCTCATGAGACCAGCCTGGTGGTAGACAGTGCACGGCTTCAATGCAGAACTGGGTGATTTCCGACATCGTGTGCGCGAGAACTGCTTCTGCAGAGGTGAGAATAGGGATATAGCAACACAACTATACAGCGACTCCCTTAACCGTCTACACATATTAAAGAGGTTCACTTACTGTCAGACAAACCCTGGGGCATCAGATACGAGTCGGTGAGCTGGAAGTCCAACAGGCGTGTGCGCGCGTACAATGCAATGAGCGAACGAACAGCATCGCGGACCCTGCGACATACACATATAAATTAATCAGTGGTTTACATTTTACTAGTGATTTTTCGCGGGTCCCTCCACGAAAACTTTTCGGAATAAAATCTCCTGTCTATGTGTGTTTAATCTAGGTCATGCGTGACTAAAACAAGCATCCAAACAACAAGCATCTATACAAGAATTCGCATCCTTACTAATATTATACATGTGAACGTACGGGTTGCGGGTCAACGTTTTGCCCGATTAAGGTTAGTTAATTCTACATATAAGTAATAGAATAGTGGCCGATGATATTGTACCGTAGAAGAATTTGACAATTAAACGTTATACACCGTGTTTTTCGTTAACTTCGGCATATTAATAGATAAATCCATAGAAACAAATTGGTAGATTCGATATTAAATATTACAAAAAAAAAACAACAAAGAAATTAAATGTTGTATCTACGTTCATTGTAAAAGGATCTTTTGAGTTAACTAATAATTAGTGTCAAATATGTTATTTTTAACCATAGAAATTACCACGACCAATTTGTGACATTGTTATATTTATTGAAAAGCAACAATAGCAACCCTTTTGTAACGACCAATAAATACTAAGATTGAGATTGAAGTTTGCTGATTGGACGTGGTTTTTCGGTATTTAAATGTTGGCATTCGTTATTAGTCGTGACGCTTCAGGAAATATTATATAAAAGCCTTTTACACTAGTTAGTGATTAACAGATTTAATTTAATATTTGATTATCCCTAAAACGGTACAAGTAAGAGCACTAGGAATTTTATTTGCCCTAAGGAATGCTCCCTTAAAATTAACCCAAATCAACAAAAACACGGTGTATATAAATTTGTCGGTTTATACATTGACCACGTGTCATTAGCCGTGCCACGTCAGGAAATATATAACACGGCTCACTCTTTGTTTAAGAGCCTTGCTCTTGTCCGTGGAGTAATCGCCAACCGCTTTGGTCCTCCGTCATCTGCTGCACTTTCCGGTACGACCCAACCTTAACCTTCTCTTTTATTTGGTCAAGGTAATTTATTCTTAGTCTTCCTCTGCCTCTCTTTCCTTTTATCATTCCTCCTATGATGTTATTAAGGAAAAGGTCGTGTCGTCGCGCGACTTATGGTACAATAAAAATGTACCTGTAATTTGGTTTGGTGGCGATGTTTTAAAAAGACTACCTGTTGCACTGGTGAGAGACCGTCTCCCTTGCACTGGCCGAGCGGATCGACACGGCGCAGTACTGGCCCGTGTCCGCTTGGATCTCCGGCGTCATTAGATTGCTGTTGCCCTGGTAAAACCAAGCACACATACATCGAACCATTTATTCAATAAAGTAACATCAGAGGGCCTGTTATAAGTATAAAGTATCCGTCACTCTAGCATTTACATTCAGTCAGAAAGTGACGTACATTCCACCGCCGTAAAACGTGACCATAATGTAGGGCTTGAATTCCGGAATTCCGGAATTTCGAAATTCCGGAATTTCGGAGCTTTTTCCGATATTTCAATTCCGGAATTGAGGTACACTCAATATCGAAATTCCGGAATTGAACAAATACAGTTTTAATTGTATTAGATGTTTATTTAAAATATTATTTTACGAAATAACCACGGCAAAAATTAGTTCAATTGCAATCAATGTTACCTTCGGCTCCGCAGGTAATGTTCAAGTAATGTTTTATGGCCCTAAGGGTTTGCGACCGAGCGTCAGAGCGAGACAAAAACCCGTTAAAATCCTATGTCTGTCTCACATTGTTCTTTCACCTAAACAATAATAAATACAATCAGTTCCTATTGCAAACCTGTTGATGAACGTTGTGTTGTGACTTGTGGCTTCGTGACCGTTGCGAGAGTATTCCTTATTTTAAGTGTGTGTGACATGCGTGCGGAATCAAAGAACAATGTAAGTATTATTTACCTTGATAATTTCCAAACCTTAATGTTTTTTTTAATTCTCGTTTACAAAATTAGGGTCTTTGAGTCGCTTGGCGACTATGTCAGCCCCGTGATACATAATTTAATCTCACTAAGACAAGCACAAAATAGGTAAACCTAAGAATTTAAAACATTGTGTAACATAAAACACAGCAATCGAGCTGGCTAACCCAGGGGTATGTAAAGCACGTGAGGTATGATATGGCATTTAAAAGATTTCTTAACTGACAATTTCTGTGGTCAATCTAAATTGATTTGAATGTGTTGCACACACTCTGTATACATGAAAAGAACAAACCATTAACATGAACACCCATGTTTGTTATTGAATGATTTTTTTTAAAAGTATAGTCGTCATGTTAAGTTTTGTTTTTTGCATATTTAAAAAACCGTACTAAAAAGATTACAAATCAAGTTAGGTATATTAAATGTCTATTATATTTCAGGTCTTCTACAGGAAAAAAGGTGATGTCCGTGGAATTTTCAAAGAGCACATTAAAAATATGGAAACACTATCTGCGTGCTAGTGACGGACAGTCGGCTCAGTGCAAGACATGTCACAAAATACTCAAAACTGCAGGCGGGGCCACAGCTGGCTTACACACACACCTACGCTCTAAACATCCAGATATCGCCTTCCCTACAAATCTCGAAGTGAATAGTGAAACGCCTGGAACATCTACAGGCTACAGGTATTTCTGCTTCGACACCTATGTCAACAGAATACTTATGACCAGCCGACAAAACAAGGCAAAAAACGAAAACTTGTGACAGATTTTTACAAGTCGGCTGGGAATGAATCCTTGGAAACGATCGTGTCCAGAATGACGGCCTTAGATGGTGTTACTTTTAGACTTTTTAGTGAAAGTCAAGATCTATGAAAATTATTTAAAAAGAGTGGACACGATCTACCTAAATCGGGCAACACGATTGCTAAAATTGTGTTTAACCATTTATTCTTTTATTTTTACAATGTTGATTTTTTAAAGCATATGATCTCTGATATTTTTTAAGAGTGTATTTTATGTTAACTTAAGAGTATCGATACCTTATTCATAATAACCAAACATTTTTTAGCTTAACATATGGTTTGACCCGTTCTGCCAAATGCACATGACAAAAAAGGTTTAGGATTATTAGTTTTTTTGGTTATTGCTAAGACTCTGAGTTTACCTATTAATTGAATTTTGTATCATTTTGTTGTGATTTTTAAAATGTTTAGTGTGTATTTTATTTAATATGTAATCTTAATTATGTCGATTACTTTTGCCAAATATTAACACTTTTGTAAATTATTATAATAACCATATGTTTTGTTTGAGTAATAATGTTTACTGTGATAATTAATTTGGTTTAAGGGAAAAACGACTAATTACGTCTGTTAATTATTAGTACATAAATGTTGATTACAATTTTTTGTTTTATTTTGCCCTACATTGAAAGAATCGCAAAAAAAGTAATGAAATCCTCAATTCCGGAACTAGTTCCGGAATTCCGGAATTAAAGGCTAATCTCGAAAATCAATTCCGGAATTGAGAACCGTCCGATATTGCATGCCCTACATAATAGGTCCGCGGCGCTCCTTTCAGTATCAACACATTCACATCTACTAACGTTTGTATTACTGAAAGTACTTATTTATGTTCATTGAATACACAAAATTTTACGATCCCCTTGAATCACCCGACACTCATTTGTTCAAATGTAATATTTCATCGAATTTCATTTGATAGGAAGCTAACTTCTGCTGAAATCTTATTGGTTTTAGGTTATCTTAAGCATGGGTTACGAAGGTTAGGTCAGGCTAGAACTGTGCCAACCACAAATGTATATATAACTCCTGCACATGTAAATGACTATCGATGTAATAAAAATTCGGCGAAGTAAAACATTCTATGAAATGAGTGTCGGTGATTCAAGGGTAAACCAACTAGAAATGCTACTTTATAACTCCTCACCTGCGCCGCACACGCCTGTGCGAAGGAGTTCAAGGAGTGTGTCACGTGTAACGTCTCGACGCCGCCCGCGAGCGCGCATATCGCCTTCACCGCTTGGAACACGGCCTTCGGCGAACAGCTGCCCTCGGCCCCCGTCACCCCCACCGCGCGGGATAGCTCCCCTTCTAGCGTTTCTGGAAGTTGGACGTTGAGGTTGGAGGTTGAGTTTTGGTTTCGTTCTAGGCCTTAGACACTTATTGCTTTTTGTATTCGTAGGTTATTTAATAAGCTGTGAGATTTTATGTAATTCGTCGGGCAATCCAGAGCCATGTACTCTTCCAAGGAGAAAGAAAGTGTGTTAGTTTTAAAAGGCTAGTTGTGAAATCAATGATGGATTACTGTTTTTGAACGCTTTATCCGTGTACATACCACATAGAGCGTAATTCTTTTACATGGGTTTATTATCTGTATTTTTTATACTGTTATTTGTGTTTATAAATTATAAGAGTAAAGGTGTAGAAAAATACTTACCAAGTAAAATAGATAAATTATCGAACGACAACATAGGCATTGCTCCTTGTGTGGGAATTAAATCGTCTAGAGACAGATGCGAGGCAATAGCATCGTCTCGCTCCGTCCTGGCGAAACTGCGGTCCTTGCCTTCGTGCAAGCACAATCTTACGTCCTTCTCTAGCCGCACGCATTCGCGGATGTAGTCGTATTCGCTTAGCGAACTTCCTGGTGTTAGGTATTCTTTGGCACCCCATACCTAAAGACATAAGTATATTATATGTTATTTGCTGTAAACGAAATATTTACACAATTCCATCCATCCATTACACAGTTATATTTACATCATTTATTTACACATTAAATAAAAAAGAAACACAAGACAAGAACATCAACGGCGGAAAGGCTTCACCACACGACACGAGACGCACGAGTAACTTGTGTCAAATTCAAGCAACCGGAATGCCGGGCCTGGAATTTGGGAGAAAAGCAACTTGAAATATTGTTCCAGATATTTCATTTCCATAGCTATAAGCACACGAGTAGCGCCCACTTTACCAAGTATTTTTGCTAATTTCCTGAGACCAGTATTTACCTTACATGACCAGAAAGGATCATAGGATTAAATGTGTAGAGATTTGGTTTGTAAATCAAGACTACATTGAAAGGACTTTTGAAATAATTTACTTAAAAATCATTGCGTCACTAGATTTTTCATAATGTGATGGATAAAACTTTCTAAAAGTCAACCTCTTAAAAGACCTGCAGCTGCTCTTAATAGCAACTGTTACTGTACTTACAGCACCACTAATGAGCCTTATTGTAAGGTGACAAAATTCACAAATGGTCAGTTAACTGTGTTGTTGATAGTACAAACAGACTTATAAAAGTTAAAACGAGCAATTAGATAACACCAATATTAAGATACGATATAAATGATTTCATTCCCATATCTCTAAATAGCAAATGTTTTTAGAACCGTGCTGAAATAAATAGGTTCTTATCTCGTAACATTTAAACTTCGTCTTCTGATTAGAATCTAGTCTTTTCTGTACTTATCCAAAAAACCAGACCATCAGCGATCTAGTTATTCCAAAAAGATTTCGTTTTTATCACTTAATTAGATCTCCTAAAAATACATTCCGAATTTCAAGAAAGAGCCCCAATAATTAGAAATATAATTATTAGACTGATATCCAGTATCGTTTATTTCTGGCTTGAAAAAAATCTGACGAAAGCAATCCAATAAGTGCATAATATAATCACATAGACGTAGACCATGACGAAAACAAAGCTGTTTTTGTTTTTGTGTACCTTTGTCCTTTATGACGCCGGAGATTGATATGCTAAATAGAATTACATTTCATGTCATTGGTTTTATTTATATATATTAAATATATTTTAATATTAATAGTAATAAAGAAGTTTCTATTAGAAAATACATTTTTAATAATGCTTTTGTTGCAGACTGTTTTTATTGCACAATTGTCATCTGCTTCCTGAAACCAAACTAACGAGGCCAAACTCTGCAGGTCGGTAAATGCAACAAAGTTCTTGTTGCCGTCTTCCGACTCCGTCGTCAAATCAGCCCCCTATTTCACCATTCTGACAATGTCAGATGACATGTGACATTTCAGTGTACATGGCGCAGCTAAAATGAAACCCAGTGATGTATCAGCGTGTTAACTTTGCAATGTATACTGAATTGTCACCTGTCACGTGCCTATATAAAAGGAATTGCTTCAAAACAGACTTGCAAGGTTTTAACGGAATATACTGACATCTGAAGCTAAATAAAGGCTTGTAAAATACTCTTTTAAAACTTTAACAAGTACATATGTGTTAGCTTACCCTTAACATATATCCCGACATATCCTCCCTTATATCTTCATCCAGAGAACAAACTACCGTCAATATCACATGTTCTACGGATGACTCAACTGAAAGAAAGATATCCAATTTATTAATGATTTACATCATGTATAGGTGGTCACACATATTAGAAACACCAGTTTTTTCCATACAAATATGACTCATCGAATTTGACCACCATTCAAAAAGTACTACCAATTTTATTGCTAGTTTCATTTGGTTTAGTTTTTAGATAATTTTATGTTTCTAATTGCGTGAGCTGTTCCATATTATAGCTTGTTCATAGATTAATTAATTAATTTAAAACGGTTGCGGGTTCGTACAGGTGTTGTATCAAAATTGAAAGACCTCTTATTTGGACAGTTGTACTGTACTATGTTTTATATTGACACCTCATCCCTGCTAAGATTGTCTGGAAGCGATCGCTAATCAGCCCTTCGCTAAGATCGTTAAAACCGCCTGTTGTTTACCTGTGTTATTTTTAATTATACAGTTTCTCTGTAATCTTTTTGTTAGATGTACAATAAAGTGTTTTGCTTTTCATTGCATTGACGTACAATACAGTCAGCTACTAAATATGGTATTATTACGGTCGTGTATACATTTATTTTAACTGACTTATGGGCTATCGGAACGATACTTAGTAGAGGTGAAAGATTACACACACTGCTACTGAGGGTACTGATGGATATAAAGGTAGTATATATGGTATATAGGGCCTCACAGTCAAGATGCGTTTATTAATACGGCCCTTAGTCGCTCCTTGCGGCGCTTATTATAAATAGTGGTCTCAAAAACTGCATTTCATTTTCGATACTTTTACCTCGGGAATTTTATCAAGTCTCGACTTACCATCGGAGGTGAAGGTGATAGGTTCGTCGCAGTGCGCGTGATGTACTAAGATCTTAATGCTAGTATTCGGCGAGTATTTGCCGCCTGAGCGCGACGCGATCACGTGGCCGGGGTTCGTCAGATCGTCCGAATGGACGAACCTTTCTGCAAATAAATATAACTTTAATAAATGATAATTGATAACAATACTCAACGAGCACCTCTGCTCGGCAGAAAGAAGTTATTTAGCTGACCGAGAAGTAATGAGAGGAAGACAAACCTTAGCTTAGCCTCCTGAGGCGTCTAGTAATAAAAAATAATACATAATACGGCCATTGAAATAAAGATCTAGTGCAAAGGAAGTAAAGCGTCTCTTTTATCTTTTATGGCATAGAGAAGGTAAACGAGCACACAGGTCACCTGATCGTCAGTGGAAACTGTGACCCATAGACATTCGCATTCACAAGACTGCAAATGCGTTTCCAACCCTGAGGAGTAAGATGGAATGCCTCTATTATGCTAGTCATTACACCGGCTGACTTATCCCCAAACCGGAACACAACAATGCAAACACTGCTGTTTGGCGGTAGGTTAATGGATAAGACGACTTATGACTCAAGATCAAATTTAAAAAAGACTTTGTCTTTCACAGTACATTCATATCCCAAAGACATGTAGTATGGTGGGTTTTAAAAGGTAAGATATACTTACTCCGTACGTCAAGAACCATTTTTAGGAATGCCCTGTGCTCACTGTCGCAATTTCTTGTCCTACACTTGACTATGCAGTCGTACAATTTATTCTGAAATCAACAAGAAAAACAATAAAACATCAATTCTCCCTCATATTTCAAATACTTAACTTTTTTAAGTACTTTAGTAAGTAAGGAGCAATATGCACCTTACTTATTAAGTCTCAAAGGTGCATTTTGCTCCTTATTAAATTTGTTAGTTACGCGGTTTAGCAGTATCACCGACGATAAGCGTTTTTTTAACTAGGTCAACTGATATTGACATTAAGGGTCTGAAGAAATATAAAAAAAAAAAAAATAGGAGACAATCTCACACAAATTGACTTGTACGTACAGTCAAGTCAAAAATATTTTTTTCCAAAAGTTTAAACATATCTTTGACGTCGACTGTACCTAAACTTATGGTTCTTTCCATGGGTAAAAGGCAACGACAAACAAACACAATTGATTTGCTCATACTGGGAATCGAACCCGGGACCACCGCTAGCTCCACAAACGTCATTAACACGGCTAACCGCGTCATTATCCGCTAGTTATTTACTTACTGTAGTAGACCGCTTAGTAACAGACGATACAGTCGGAATGTTCTTAGGCGGCGGCGACGGCAATACCACGCTGTCTTTC
Source organism: Acleris sparsana (assembly GCA_923062465.1). Lineage (NCBI taxonomy): Eukaryota > Metazoa > Arthropoda > Insecta > Lepidoptera > Tortricidae > Acleris > Acleris sparsana. The sequence goes on from OV281289.1 coordinate 10,841,640, forward strand.
TTATTAATAGTAGCGTAAACAGGCGTCTCTCGCATCTCCGTCTCTCCATATAGGAAGTCGAGTGGATCGTACTCTTCATATACGCTGCCTGAGCCTTCACTGGCGACTGCATATTCTGTCATGGAATTTTAATATCATGAGTTTGAGTATAGGTAAGTTTTAGGCACATTAGGTACATATTTATTTGATACATGTAATTAAGTACTTATAGTTAAAAAAAAACAATTAACATTTGTATAAAATGTGAAAACTGATAATAGTTCAACAATTAAAGACCAATTCTGGTCAGTCTTGTATGTGGGAAAGAGTGATGCAGTCAATTATCTACTTTTAATTCATATTTTATCGGTATGAAACATTTTTTCTTATTTAATTATTAGCATATAAAACTGATTTTAATTTAGTTTCAAGAAGACGATTGAAACAAAAATGGCAAACTATATTAATAATAAACTATGAAGTGAAGTGATATTTTAGTTACACATTTTTGAAAACGAAATCACTCAACTAAAACAAAAAAATTAGATACATGATGAATATGATGATAAACCGTATTTGTACTCAATTAACACATTTTTAAAAATGCACTTGTAGGAACTCTGAAGCGTAACAATCATTAGACACACACACACGCACGCGCACAAACACATACATTAACCATGATTTAAATAACCTCTGTAAGCCATGGATTACTTTACCGGAGAAATAAGTCACATTTGATTGATTGCATTTTCATTGCAAACTGAAATTTTCTAAAGAACATAACTTTTCATAGTGTACAATTGGTCAATCTGAATAAAGAACAAAGGGAACTTTAGAAAGAAAGCACAAAAATACACATTTTTTCTAAGGGTCCTTGAATTTTGAAACAGATTTGCCTTCAAGCGGCCTCGCGTCGCGCGCGTACTGTAGCTTAAAAGACACTTTCCCACCTAAAAATGGGTATATGCATACACAACGAAAAGATGGTCGGCACGTCGAATAAATTGTCTCGTCGGCACGAGAAAAATTTACTTCGATCTTAAATGTTAACGGATTGTACTGCCGTTGCTCAAAGTAATCATCATTAAAAACGGCTTCTTTGATTTAAACTAAGCACCGAGCGTCCAGTGGCGACGCCCTCATTAGTCTTTAGTCATTACTATTGTTGTGTTTTCTAATAAACTAAAGTATTGTCTTGATATCGAAGGATGATCTTTTGTTGAAAAAAATAATAGGTAAGTACACAATTTATAGGGTATTATCAAGGACCATATATACTAGGACTTACAATCTTCATACTACGCACCGTACTCCGTTAGTTAGTATCTTTCTAAGTGGCTAGATGGCGCTAAGAGTACCAATTCATTCAAAAGTCGTAATTTTACAATATCTATACCCGCAAGCGAGTCATCGAGCGTTCAACGACATTTCAATTGATACAGTAAAAAGTGAATAGATGGCGTTAGGTGCGATGTTGTATTACTACGTTCCGTTCCGGCTCACTTCACTATTTTTAAACTGTTATTTGTACTAACATAATACTTACAAATGAAATATATTTCAAAGTTCGTTATTATTTATAGTTTATTTTCGGAACCCAAATAGTGTCCGCAATTATATTTTAGTTTAAAAATATTAAAAAAAAGTTTAGTTCCTGCGCGAGTTGAAATCAAAATTGAAACGTCAAACCTCACAAAGTTATAAAAGAGAAGCAGTGATGCCAGTGATGTCACTTTAGAGTATTCTCTCAAGATTTTGGGTAAAAATAGAACTCAATGTAAGGAAACTTTTTCGTTGATTCGTATTTTGTTTAATCGTCATAACATTTATTTATTTAATTAACATAACACTTAGGTAGGTACCTAAGACAAAATACTCCTCCCTAATAGCAATATGCAATTTGATGTCATCACAGTGGTAATAATATTAAAGGCTTATAAAAATATAATTCATTAATAATAGCTTAGACGTACCCACGTAGCTACTTAAGATATTCACTATCTCTCTATCCATTTAAATTAAATTGCCTTAAAACGCGTCGAAATGTGTCGAAAAATACTAAGTAAACTGATATGTAGACCTGTTTTAGTGTTCCTTATCGAAAGTGGGAAAACAGTGTCATTGTGCAAATGTTTATTTTAAACCATAATTGATATTTGGGTTTATTTTCCAATAATGCTACAAAAGTGGGTAAAAATTTGACAAATGCTAGGTTAAAAAAATAGGGTAATTGAAAAATAGACCAGGCAAGTCTGGCAACACTGCTGCATTGCTTTTAAATCACAAACGTCACAAGCGATGAAAACTGCAGAGGAGGCCAAAGGTGTATCTTAACTATCTAGCTGGTTTAGTAACAGCCTATTCACTATGTATGTGTAAATCCTTACTGAATGAATACCAGGGCGTTACAAGATTATAATTAAGTTACCATTATTTATAGATTAAAAGTTATAAGTAAGTAGTGTCTGCAACTCTGCTCCTATTTCAAAAAGCTAATTACCCCAACCGTATTTCTCGTCTAAACATGCACGGGTTAAAATATTTGGTCCTGGTAGGTTTACGTACCTACCTACTGCAAAGGTAGTACCTATAAGGTACCTACTGACCGACGCAAAATTACAGCTTTAAGCAGCGGACGGACATGGCGAAACTAGGTAAGTAGGTATAAAGGTTTCTTGTAGGACTACGAAACCCTGAAAATAAAAACATTTGAATCTGACCCATATTTGCGGCAGCAGGAAACGAGAGGAATCCCAAGGTTTTCATTTATTATTGATTATACTATTACCTGCATCCTTGATTATTATATCCATATTTTACGAAATATAAACTTCTTACGTACTTACAAACAAAACTTATCTAACATCGCCAAATTACGTTGGTGACTGTTTTATTCGCGGAAAATATCGAATTTGTCAATAATTACGCGATACGCAATTTTATCCACATTTTACCAGTGCACCAACGCCATCTAGTTATTTAATGTAGCAAAAATTGGCAAACCCGCGAGCAGCTTTGAGCAATCAGTGATTCCAGAGGTAGTGCCATCTATTAAATACGACATGTTTCACGTTGTTGACGAATACAAAATATAATATTTATTAGTTGTGTATATAAGTGATATTATGGTTTTAAAATAAACTACTTGCACGTTTGTTCTTAAAAAATAAAAAAAACACGAGAAAGTATTTGTGAAAATAACATTTTTGCCACTTCCAGGCTACAAAACAGCGCCATCTAGTTTTAATACCGAATTTTGAGCTATTTAAGAGTTACATTTTTTTGTATAGGATTGTAAGTCCTAGTATATTATGGTCCTTGGTATTATGACACTTGAACTATGAGTCAGTGGCACCTTTTTCTGTTAACTTACCTACACGAAAATAAAATATTATTAAACTTTGTCATATATGCACATTGCATGTATTGTGTATTATTCATTTGTACAACAAAAAACACCCTTCAATTTCAAGATAATACTTTAGCTTAATAGAGAACACAATAATAGTATGAGAGCGCCACTAGACGCACGGTGCAATCTTAAATATCAGTTAAATAATCTTGGTTTTTTTTTTATTGTATTTGCCAGTTCTTGGTTCAGGTTTTAAAAATGGATAATGAGACACAAACCACTCACCGGGATTACTTTGCTCAGTTAGTAGCGGATCAAACGCTTCAAGCACACTGACTCTTACGCTACCTTGGCCGGTGCCCTTCTTCCTACCGCCGAAGTCGATCAAGTTCAACGATCTGGGCAAGCTGCCAATCGTGTCGTTTGATTCACTCGACTGTAACAACACAATTACATTATACTATCTTACTCAGGTTTTTTTGTGAAATTACTGTACTGTTTACACTCATATACGTTCCTCTTCACGTTCACTGTAAGATTATCCGGACCACAGCGCTCAGGTAGTGTTTGGTAGAGAATGCTGCATACAATATTCCAGAGCTTAACGCAATAAGATACTACCTAGTAATTATTTATATACTTTTCCTTCCATGTTGACGCGCCACACCACTTGATGGTAGGTAAATTAGCATATTTACGTTGCACGTAAAATTATGCGATGGGTCTTCGAGGAATTTTAACAGCCGACATGGCGATATTGGTGATCGTGTTCGAACTTTGTACCTTAATGGCGAGGTAGGTAATACACAATAACAGAACTGAAAATATTTCTAGGGTATGATTTACCAAAACTTACCCCATTGCTAACTTCTGAAGTCTTCCTCGATTTACTAATCTCAGCGATCTCTGGTTCGTTCCTAACTACGTTGACACTGTTATTGTTCCCTACTGGCATTGCTGGATAGTTGTGCATTTGATTTAGTGGCGGATACAAATTTGGAGGAGCCGGCCTCGTCGGTCTTGATATCATATTGGTTGTGTTGTAGTTATAAACGGGAGTGTGGGGGGCGGGAGGGGGGTAACCAACATAGGGAGACGGAGACGCCATTCTTGTTTGGTTGTAAGGTATCGTAGGCGGGTACATTGGGTTTGGGGAAGGGTAAGGCTCAAGAGGACCGGGTACCGGTGCGTAGTAAGGGTAAGTCATCGGTGTTGGTGGCGTCATAGGCGCGGGCATGCCGTAAGGGTTGGAAGGTGGATACGGTGGATGCGGTGGCTGAAAGGGAGGCTGGTAGTTGTAATTGTAGGCCGGGTTGTAAGGCATCCCGGGCCGCGGGTTGTAATAGTGGTTGTTCATGGCCGGCTGCGTCGCGGTCAACACGACCTCCTGAGTCTGTTGATTAACGCTGCAACAAACCATTTTATATCAAGCACGTTTCTAATTGCATTTTTGTTTTGCTACGTTTTTTATCAGTTTTATCAGACAAACGCGACATAAAGTCAAGATTAGTTATCTTGAATTGTACAAGTTATGCGTAGCGGGGCATGTTTTAGAACGATTTGAATGATATATCCTTACTTGTTGAATTGTTCGATGTATTCCTTTAGGGAGGCGTGGGGGTCCTTTGGCGCAGCTTTGCTGGTCGGGCTCGCGAATGATATGAGGTCACTGCTCTCGTTTCTCGTTGGACTATTTCCGGTCGATCTGAGGATCCAACAAATAATTACGATAAAATGACAGAACTTTATTTTGTCGTTGCATACGCAAAATAGCGCTTCAGTGATAATATTGTCAAACAAGGGCTTTATTACGATCCAGCTAGGTCAATTCCGCTTGTTAATTATGCTTAAGCCCATCTTTTGTACTATTGAGTTATCAACACTGCAGAGGCAAATTATGTTATATTATAAAACTAGGATTTAGGAGTATCTACGAAATATAATAAGAGCACTATTTCTGCGCTATGCCACGAGTTAATACACTTTGCAAAATTTAAAACCGGTAAAAAAGTGCAATAACGTGACGTATACACATAAATTATAATTTTATAAGAACTTTTCGCAAGACATACGATGAGACTACGTGTCCAAGTCACGATATTTAAATAGGCAGGCTATTCACTATCAAGCCACCTGTATTTGAATGAGTGAAGCAATTATCCACTGATAAAGTGTTATTTTAATGAAGAATATATTGTGGAGGAAGCATAAATTACTAGGAATTCAGAAGACGTGAAGCATGTGTAAAAAATCGTTGACTATTAATAATGTAGGTAACAACTAAGTTTCATTTTAAACTTTAACAGAACAGGGTATGATTTTAATTAGTATAGCCTCTCAGTTCGAGTTGTAACATTACTATTTGATAAGCAGTGAAGCGCTTAATCACTCATGTGTTACATCTTCTTTAAGAATTCGGACATGAATAATTAACAATAGCTACCGGATTCGCATTTAATTAGAAACAATGCTCTATTTTACTTCGAATATAGTAACTAGATTCGAATAACATTATCCTATTTGGATATCAGACAATGACTTATGTCGATCATATTATTATAACAATTTAAAATCAAGCATAGGGCAGTCAAGTGGTAAGGGTATAATATGATCACATGAAAGTAAACAGTAACAAATTCGTAGTTATCAAATGCCTCACTTGCAGCAATATCATATAAATGAGCATTTACTTATTTAACCTTATCACGTCAGTTTTGAACTAAATTTGTTTTTTTTTATAGATTTAAGAAAATGAATAATAAGAGATGGATATTGGGTATTGGCTTGACATAGACAAAGTAGAAGTTGAGTCGCGTCACGGCGTTATAATTAAATGAACAATTTTGAACGTAATAATTTTCAGTACTTAGACAATTCCGTATGGCATTTCAAACTGCACAATGGACAGATGACAAGTGGCAATGCCGTACACATTCATTGCGTAGGTTCTATGAAGCGCAGCTTTTAAGGAACACGTCGACTTTGCAATGTATGCATGTAAACTATTCGTCGCACAATAAAAGAGTCACAAATTACGTACAGGCTGTAAGCCCTTAGAAGATGCTTCGGGTTTGTACTTCTCTCTCACTCTCTCAGTGGGCATATAAACTTATGATTAACATGTACACTTACGAACTTATCCCGACGTAAGGCATATTGAATTGTCATCCTGTCGGGGCCTCTATTTTACTGGGTAAATAAATAATAAATAAATATCAGGGGACAATGTCACACCAATTGACCTAGTCCCAAACTAAGCTCTAGGCTTGTACTATGGGTACTAGACAACGATATAAATACTTATATAGAGAAATATATACTTAAATACATAGAAAACATCCATGACTCAGAAACAAATATTCTTGCTCATCACACAAATATCTGCCCTTACCGGGATTTGAACCCAGGACCGCTAGCTTCGTAGGCAGGGTCACTACCAACTAGGCCAGCGCGTCGTCAAAATATAATAGGTAATATGCTTTGACATGTTATCGTGCTATTTCTAACTCGGCTGCCATTACTGTCAAGTGAACAAGAGCTATCGTAACGTTGACAGATAATATATCAAAGACAATATGGTTTTACCCAGTAGAATAGAGGCTCAGGTTTGTAGGGCGGGACGTCAAAGCAACAATGTACAATCGAGCACAAAGATATTATATAGGCATACACTTTTACAAATATACTTATTTCAAAGGAATATATATCACATACTCGACCGTACGAAAGTGATGACTTAGAAGTATGACATAAACTGTACTGTACCAGGTAGGTACTAAGACACCATACGTACTGAGAAGTGTCCGTGGTATTCGTCCTGCCTCGGGAAGGCCGCCGAGGGGGGGGCGGAAGCGCGGGCGGCGGTCCGTCGCTGTTCTCGCGCCGCCGGGAACTGACAGTACTGACACTCGCCACATTATCTGCAGATAATAGAATCCGTATAGTATCGATCTGATAGGGATTAACCAATCCATGCCGAGCATTTGTTTTGTTTATTTCATTAGTTCCTTACTTATCTATACGATAATTTCTAATTCAAAATACAACTGCGAAACTCTAAATGTCATTTTAATCTCATCATAGTTAAAATACGGTTTGAGGACTTACGACGCGACGTTTCAAGAAACTGTTTGAAGTTTGAATGAAATACAGACTTATTCAGTTGCAACTGCAACTGAATTAAACTTATAACATCTCATCTTATTTTACAAACATAAGTCATGTCAGATAAATGCCTTGGCTATAGGATTTTTAGACCTACACCTTTTTTACATTCGGTTACCTAAATGTAGGTTTCCTCACTATGTTATTCCCTTACCGTATAGGTATTGGTTATCACAATTTCCTACACATACTAGCATGTGCCTACATGTTTACATAGTGCCTTAAATCCACAAAAAAGCGCCCAGAAACATATTGCCGTATAAAAAAAATATCAGCGAGTTCTAAGCGGACGGAGTCGCAGCGTAAAGCTAGTGATGTAAATCTAAACGGATAGACAAATTGACAGTTGCATTTCTAAGTCGCGACGAGCTCGACGATCAACGAGATCTAACCTACAGGTGCCGCCGGCAGCTGAGCAGGGCTCAGAGAGAGGAGCCTCCTCACAAAACGTGTTGTGTCGACGAGCTTTCTGTATCTGGCCATTGATCAAGCCATCTAGTGAGTCTTTTGATGTATTGGTCGAGACTCCTCGCTATAAGATCATGATTGTCGAGTCAAAATCACATATAGCGGTCACCTCGTGAGCCCAGTCAAGGTACTTGCTGAGCTTGTCCTTCTCAGCCTTCACGAGGTTCTCGTCATGCGGATGGTGACATCGACAAGCAGACTGCCCGGCGTTGAGGTATATCTGTCAACACGATATTGTCAGGCTTGAGTGGCGACAATAGTCCTGTGCGTGATGACAGATCGATCCCAATACGTGTACGTACAGTCGACTACAAAGAGATGTAGGTACCCACCTTTTTCACCTTATTGCATTGTAATAAGGGCTAAAGTATACGGCACTTCGGACTGAACAAGGCCGTATTAAAGAGCAAGTTCCTGGTGAATGATCCTCGTTACGAGGTTGTATCTGTGCAAGTAGGTAGGTAGGTACTCGCTGTTAACCAAATGCCGTACCCTCAGAATAATTATATTTCCGGCATTATCTCTCTTCCTCTCTCCGGTTTGCCCAAAGAGGTCACCAAATCGTATCCAGCTCAATTAAGTATAAAAAATATACGTCGGGTCTTTTATTATTATTATTAGTATGTCTTTACCAATCACGGGACTATGGGAGTCGTAAGTATCATATATTTATTTAATTTTCTGCAGGTTACATTTTCTACAGTAAATATTCAAATATAAAAGTAAAATAACAATACTAATACAAAAAATAAACATTATAAAAAACGTAACCTACGAGTGCCGTTATTATTATTATTAGTTTTATTGTTTTAAGTTTGTTTTCCTGTCACGTCATAGGTATTAAAGCATAAATGAATGTAAGTAGTACCTTGTACCGTTGACGCCAAAGACATTTTTTCTTACCTTATTCCTTTAAAAATAACTTGCAATAATTGAGTAGTTATACAAGCTTCTTAGTATCTTAAAAAAATGGACCATGTATGCAAATAGAGTTGCGAGGAAATACTAGTGCTAACTTAAAAATAACAATAGATTGCTTTGTTTAAAAATTACATAATTTTTAACTAGGTAGGTACTGGTAGTTTATTGCGTTTTCTAAATCGATGCAAGCTTAGCTACAAACACCAATTAACAGGGGCAATTCCCATCACATTCTAATTAATAACCGCAAGTTGCACCATCATTAAGAAGAAAATGAAAATTCGCGACGTAGTTACACATAACTAGTTGATGGGTACGCGTTTGGAATATCATACTCATGTCCTTGACCTGTTACACAACAACACAAATGATAAATACCTACCTATCGCCAATCAACTTAACAACAATGAATATAGGGGTAAGTAAAAAAAAAGTCAATCGCGAGTAGGATCCCGTACGATCTATGTGGGTATCTATTGTATTTAGGGTTCCGCTCCCGAAGGGAGCCCAACGGGAACCTTTTAGTAGCCTCCGCTGTCCGCCGTCCGTCCTAACTTTAAACAACTGTATCTGTTAAACTATAAACTACCTATATGGAGTTTCTGTAAACTTGGTTTTGTACTAATGTCTACCACATTCTACTTTTCTTATTTTCCTCAATCACCCAAAGGTTAGTTGGAAGAGATCCCTTAAATAGATAAGTTCGCCTTTGAACATATTTAAATTCTGTAAATATTGTATTTGAATTTCTGTGTTTTGTACATTAAAGTGTTTACATACATACTATAATAAAATAACAACGGGACCCTTTTAGTGCGCCTCCGCTGACCGTCCGTCCGTTGTAACTTTAAACAGCTGTATCTTTTTAACCGTGATATATAGTGGGTTGAATTTTTTTACTTTACTTGTGTTGTAAAAAAACTGTAAAACAATCAAGCGTTATATCTGGTATGATTACCTGGTATTACAAACCCTGTAGAAAAACAACAAATAGGTACTAAAAAATATTCAGGTGCGAGTCGGGCTCGCACTGATAGTACCTAGGTACTATCGGTGCGAGTCGGGCTCGCACTGATAGTACCTAGGTACTGTGCGGCTGTTCGGAACCCTCGGTGCGCGACTCTGACTCGCACTTTACCGGTTTTTTCAGACTTCCCATGCAAGAAACGTTGTAATAACTTTTTTTTAAATATGTACATCAGCCAAGTGCGTGTCCGGCGGTACGGAAACGTCGATGCGCGAGTCCTTCTCGCACTTGGCCGGATTCTATAATATAACAAAATTTATACAAAAAATATATTATGAACAAACTTAGACATCCAGAACAGAAAAGATCTTTGAAATCAGAGTTTCAAATATGCTGGATTTTCTACAAACAAAATTATCAAGTGACTTGGGTAAAGTACTTACTTATTATTACCTATACTTACTAGAGTACTTTTTAAGATTACAAACTCACAACTTTTAAAGCCCCCCATTTTGTTTAAAGACAGGTTTTTTAAAATGTGTTTACTGCACTTAGTTATTTCTAGACCATTCGTTACACTTCACATGCAACATTAAAAAAATAGCTTCTATTTCATACATGGGACGAGACCTATTCAATCCAATAAAAAAAAAAAAAAATTTAGGCTCTTGACAGAATTAGGGCTCTATTTAGCCTTTTGGCTTTGGAAAAAGTAAAAGATATAAAATATTTTGAACTATGGATATCAATAATCCCTTAGTATCTTCCCGAATTTAGGATCCAAAATACATAACTACCCCAGAACTTGTTCAGTCAGCATCAAAAGTAACTGTGCAATTGAAGACATCAAAAGCTCTTATCCCTTTTAACAAGGACTTTTGACATCTAAACGAAGACGTCAAAAAAAAAGAGGGTAAAACCCAAAATAAATTTACATAAAGGCGCTATTTAAATGTCACTTAAATAATGTCTAACTTACAATTTTGTTACAAGAATGTATGTTTTTGACGTTAATTGACAGTTTCATATATGGTGACGAAACTCTTCTTTAACTGGACATTTATTTTGGTTTATACCCGTAGCTACTTTTGATGCTGACTACCACTCTTTATTTACACTTAACAGTTTATTTATACATGTGTTTAACATATTCAGGGTCAGGCTCTACAAATACCAACCCATACTGGCAATTAACAAATAAGTATCAACATACAAACAATCACTTCAAATCAACATTTCATAGAAAATATTAAAAAAAAGTAAATACCTACCTGAGTATCTTATCTTTCTTACTAATATTATAAATGAGAGAGTTTAGGATGTTTGGATGTTTGTTACTCATTCACGCTTCAACCACTGAACGGATCAGGATGAAACTTGGCGCTAGGATTTTTAAACCCAGAAAATTCCCAAGGGAATAATGATAATCAAGATCTTCACGGGCGGTCATGGGCAGAAGCTAGTTAAATCACACTATTATCCTAATCACTCCTAATCCTACTATTCCTACTCTTATTTTTAATAATCCCTACTATCGTCACTATGTTCTTTAAATGTCATAGTTTCTAAGAACATTCAGATGTTAATCTTTTATTCAAGCATGAACAGCAGGGTGGATTGGACAGTCCATGTCCTATATTAGTACATAGGATGCTCTTTGTATCTTAATTTTGACTGATCCAGCAGTCATAATAATAACCAGTCCATGGAGACAGCATGCATTGTTTATGAGTTAGGCTGTTTAATATTTATATTTTTGCTGCCAATATGAAAACATAAAACAAATGGCAAACAATTATCTAAATCAAAATAATTAACAAAACCAAGAGCTTATTAGACTACTCAGTGTAGGGAACTGTGGCTATTACTACCAAAACAAACGCAAAAAACTATCTCCGAAAACCACATTTCTATTCCTCATTTACATAAATGATTTACCATACCTTATAAAGGACAACCATGATATAGTATTGTTTGCTGATGATACCTCACTCGTATTTAAAGTCAAACGACAACAGGAGTTTAATGTGGATGTAAACAATGCTATATCAAAAGTAGTACATTGGTTTAGTGTTAATAATTTATTACTAAATGAGAAAAAGACTAAATGTATTAAATTTATGACTACCAATGTGAAAAATAGACAAACTACTGTAACTATTAAAAATGACAAATTAGACTTAGTTAATGATACAGTATTTCTTGGTATAACGTTAGACTCAAAACTCCAATGGGGTCCTCATCTGGCTAAATTAGCGAATAGACCAAGTTCTGCAGCTTTTGCAGTTAATAAAATTCGGAATCTAATAGACTTGAAAACCGCTCGATTAGTTTATTTTAGTTACTTCCATAGTATAATGTCATATGGTATTTTACTATGGGGTAGTGGTGCTGACGTAAACAGCATCTTTGTTCTGCAGAAGAGGGCTATTCGTGCTGTTTACAAGATGGGTCATAGAGACTCGCTTAGAGATAAGTTCAAAGAATCGAATATATTAACCGTATACAGTCAATATATTTATGAAAACATTATGCATGTTCATAAGAACATCAGTAATTTTAGAAAGAACTGTGACATACATAATGTTAATACCAGAAATAAACATAAGCTCGCAGTGCCCTTTACACGGCTTCACAAAATAAAAAACTCTTTCATGGGTAATTGTATAAGGTTCTATAATAAGCTCCCAAGTAGTGTTACTCATTTATCAGTAAATAAATTTAAGAGTTACGTTAAACGTAAACTAATTTCTAAAGCTTATTATAGTATTAAAGATTATATGAATGATGACAATGCTTGGGACTGATTATTATTATATTATTATTTTTTTGCTATACAATTTTATTATTAATGACCGTGGAGACTATATACATCTCCCTGTACGATTACCTATTATTTTAATATGACATCTGGAGACTTTACATCTCCAAAATTGACCGTGGAGACTTTCTACATCTCCCTTATTTTATTTTTTGTGTTTTTTTTATTTTTATAATTGTATTTAATTTTAATTTGACATCTGGAGACTCTTTACAGCTCCAAAATTGACCGTGGAGACTTTCTACATCTCCCTTGTTTTGTGTTTTTTTTTTTTTAATTATATTTAATTCTTAATTTAAATTTGACATTTGGAGACTGTTTACATCTCCGAAATTGTATTATTTAATTTAATCCGACATTTGGATATATTTCATTGTTATTACTACTGGGACCTGTACATCCCTGTGACATTTAAATTGTGTAGCTTAAGTTTAGTATTGTAATAAGTGATTTCTTCTCAACAGTGGTCTCTTTGGAAGCGCTGGTAGACTCAGACTTGTAAAAGTGCCTACAGGGCCTACTTACAAAACTTTATAAATAAATAAAAAATAAATAAACAAGTGTAAGCTGATTTTGTATTTATAGTTCTTTAGGTGATTTTCGGTAGGTATATACATTTTAGTCATGCATCATCATGATCATTTTCCCTTTTAACATCATTTTAAATACTACTACAGTTGATTTTTCTCATATCCAAAAACAATTTAGCTGTTACAGAGGGGTCAACACTGGACTCTAATAAAAATTACCACTTTAAAGCTCAATACCCACACCCACACTATTTCTGATTCAATAAAATAGATGAGTAAAAGAAAACCTTCTAATAAAAAAACACTTAAAGAATAACTGCTTTTTCGGTGTGATTAATATGTATAACCAAGCCAAATTACAGCTTTGTAGTACCAAGTCTCTGAGTTACGCAGACTGATGGACACAAAAAAAAAGGATAGTTGGCTGAAAAAGAAACAGAATGTAAAATTACATGTGAAATGTTAGTGACTGATTCTTTCTTAGTTTATAGTACATCTGTATCCCATACTGGTAAACTAGTTCTAAGCAGTTTCCATATCATTAGGGTAAGTAAGCCTATTATTGATAGGGATACCCTAACATTAGGAGAGCATATGATGTAGTTACCCGATTGATAGACTTAATCTAATAAAGGTGTTTTCCAGTCCCGGGCTAGGACAGATGACGATTAGGGATTCAAATATAGACCTGACTACAGCCAGAGATTTGGCAGACTGTAAATGAATTGATAAAGGAACCAAGAAATTTGCCATCAGGAGACTATCATGACTATAAATAGTTTAAAGAGTAGGATGTGGGCCCCAATTTTGCAGATAATAAGAACTTCCTGCTTTATATTCACCATGTCAAATAATACACTCTCAAGGTCAGTATATGTTTTTTATGCAAACAATTACAAAAAACAGCATTTTAATAGGGTGAGTTTTTTATTTGCTAGGTAGTATCTAGGGCCCATTAATTACACAGTTAAGTTCATTAAACAAAATGTTACATCCATAGCTAAAATATCTTAACTTCTCAAAACATGATAATCTTATCAGCTTCATTGTTATTGCAGAGCTCTCAATAAACAAAAGAAAATAGCAGCAAGATGTTCCCAAAACTCAGTTCAAAGTTCATTGAAACTGAGGACTGCAAATCTGTTGCTTGATTGATGTTGTACACAAACCAGTTTAACTGACAGATGTGTGTACCGATTATTAGTGAATGATATGTCGTACGTCCAAAGCTGGTGATACAAACCCTCGCATATTATTCCGGGCTATATTAATTATAACATGTAATTACCTGCGGTAAGTTGCTTCTTTCTTCGGAACTGATCGAGCGCTAGACTTTCTAAACTGAGAGCTTGCGCCTTTTCCAAGTCCGCTTGGAACTGAAGATCGTAATCAGACATTATCGGGTCGTCCCGCAACGACCATCTACAATACGGTAAACGAACGTGAGAACATGAGGAACTGTTATAACACAATAACACGTTATGCTAGAAAAACTTTAAACACTCAACAAACGTAGCGGTTTAGCAGTTTTAACACTACATTACTTCACTATATCTTAGGCTGTTGCCTCACCAAAGAATCTTCCCGATAACGCGCGTTTGTTTACTTTTCAAGACATTGTCTACAAGATCTTTGGTTGAAATCTCAACTTAAATTTGTATGGTATAAAAAATAATGTGTCGCCGAGAAGTGAGTGACTGACTGTACAGTATGTGTATATAACCCGACCAAATTAAAAGTCGTTTTAGCCTGTCAGCATACTGCTAAAAAAGGATAGGCATATAAAATGTACAGTACTAAAGACTGAGATAGCTCTATATGCAACTGTTGCGCGGTGATCATTTTAACTTATTCGAGTAACGAAAGAGTAATGTAGGTGTGATCCATCCAATCCATCATAAAATCTACGTAAAATCGAGTAGAGTATCGAATGAATGGAGAGTATGTAGAGAATTTAATAAAACTTGTAGTAAGAAGCGAATTAAAATTAGTAATAAAATGTCATTCAATGAGTGGGCAACTACCGGAATCCGGAAAAGTAAAGATAAATTATACCAACTTTATGATAGGCGATCTTGTACCACTGACGAACATTTCCATCAATACGTTAGGAATTATTCCAAATTATTTAAAGCTGTGTGCATTAAGGCGAAAGCAGCTCATTTAAAAGAAAAAATAAAATCTTCAGATAATAAAGCTAGGGCAGTCTGGAAAATAATAAACACTGAGACCGGCAAAAAAAGTAAAAG
Source organism: Acleris sparsana (assembly GCA_923062465.1). Classification (NCBI taxonomy): domain Eukaryota; kingdom Metazoa; phylum Arthropoda; class Insecta; order Lepidoptera; family Tortricidae; genus Acleris; species Acleris sparsana. Next base: position 10,857,094 of record OV281289.1, read on the forward strand.
CGAATCCACTGTTTCCTTGAAGATAGAAAATACATTAATAACCGACCCAGTAAAAGTAGCCAGTGAATTTAATAATTTTTTCTCAAAAATTCCTAGTGACATAACAAAATGTCTGGCATCGTCCACTGCAATAGCCCAATCCTTTCTATCTGAAAATGTAAAATTAGGAAATGTACGCGATTTCAAATTTCATCATGTTTCTCCCTTCGATATACTTAAGTCTTTTAAAATGATAAAAATAAAAAAAACGGAAGACTTATGGGGCGTGTCAGTTAAGGTACTTGAAACCATTCTGGAGGTCGTTGCTCCCACCCTAGCTCGTATTTTCAATAGTTGTATCGACAGTGGCATTTTCCCAGTTTTAATGAAATTTAGTAAGGTGGTTCCTATTTTTAAATCAGGTCATAGAAATAATCCTTCTGATTATCGTCCAGTATCTATCCTTCCTGCGTTCAGCAAAATATTTGAAAAAATAATGCTAACACAATTGACTTCTCACTTTAATACTAATAAAATTTTACACGATCAACAATTCGGCTTTATGAAAAGTAGGTCTACAACTGACGCGGGCGCAAGTTTGATCAAATTTATTTTACAGGCTTGGGAAGAGTCGCAGGACGCCATTGGAGTCTTCTGCGACCTTTCTAAAGCTTTTGATTGTGTAGATCATGGCACTTTAATTTGTAAACTTGGTTTTTATGGCATTAGAGGAAATGCATTAGATCTCATTAAGTCATATTTAACACAGAGAAATCAAAAGGTAGCGATAAATGGAGCCGTTTCGTCAGAGATAGAGATGGATATGGGCGTACCTCAAGGTTCTATTTTGGGCCCATTCCTGTTCCTTGTTTATGTAAATGATCTGCCGTATATGGTAAGCAGAAGGTCAGGCATTGTAATGTTCGCTGATGACACTTCTCTACTATTCAAGGTAAATAGGAAAGATACTGAACTCATTGAACCAAACCATACCCTCTCCATGATATCTGACTGGTTTGCTGCCAATAACTTAATGTTAAATCCAAATAAAACTAAATGTATAAAATTCTCATCAGCAAATTTATCAAATATAAACTTAGCCTCGAATATTAAACTTAATGGTGAAACCATAGACTTTGTAAAAACAACTGTTTTTCTAGGTATTACATTAGACTCTAAATTGCAGTGGGGTTCCCACATAACTGCGTTAGCAAGTAGGTTGAGCTCCGCTGCTTTTGCAGTCAGGAGAATAAGGCAGCTTACCAATGTAGCGACGGCACGGTTGGTCTACTTCGCTTACTTTAACAGTATAATTACGTACGGTCTTATTTTGTGGGGATCGGCTGCGGATATCGGTACAGTGTTTATTTTGCAAAAAAGGGCTATTAGAGCTATTTATAACTTGGGGTCGCGTGTGTCATTGAGGGAATTCTTCAAGGAAATAGATATTCTAACACTGCCGTCGCTATATGTATTTGAAATAATCATCTTTGTTAGGAAGAATCTACATAATTTCCCAACGAACATTGATAAGCCAAAAGCAACCAGGAGCACAGGAAAGCTCAAAACCACTTTTTATAGACTGGCCAAAACTTCAAAATCATTCTTGGGAAATTGTGTAAAATTCTACAATAAAATTCCAAAAAGTATTACTGAACTTACTGACTCTAAATTTAAATCTGTCGTAAAACAAAAACTAATTTCCCGAGCATATTATAAAGTAAACGATTATATCATGGATAGGGATGTTTGGCAGTGAGTCGTCCGTCCTGCATGAGTAATTTACGCTTAAAAAAGGTGCACCTACTGTACAAAAATACCGTGATATTGTAAACTATTTATAATTATAATGTAATGATGTAAACCTTTTTCTTGAAAAAAATATACCTTGCCGAGTTTCTTACGCCGGTTTTTCTCGGGGCAAAGGTTTTATTTTTCGAACCGGTGGTAATGCTTTTTGACATTCATAGGTGCATTATATTATGCCTAAATTGAAGAATAAAGAACTTTGACTTTGACTTTGACTAGTCAAAGCGATGAAAGTGAGTCCCTTGTGACGACTTCGAGAAATAAATATTTCTATTATAATGGGTGAATGACAACTGAGTATAATTATGGTAAAATAAACGTATTTGAGTAGTCGATACAAGCCTATTTTTAAACTTTTGAATTTATTGGATATGCACAATATTGCACAAGCAGATTAAAAATAATGCGATGATAGCTTAGTATTTATCATTTAGTATAATAGTTTTCATTTATTATTGTGCCTGTGACCGATCGAGATTCTACATTTCACGCAAAAGTTGTTTCTACAGATTGAGTGGTCAACTAACTTTAAAAAATAGATATCTGTAGTAAATTATATTCAAAAAACAATATTTATTGGACGCTTACCCGTGGTCCCACTACTTCGTCCCACTGCTCTTTTCGACGGAGCCCTGCTTCACAGCAGGGCTCCTATTCCAGGCCTGTTTGCCCTTCGGGCATTTATAGATACCTAACGAATCTAACCTACCCAGTTTTGGTATCACAATTAAAATTGGATGGCAAAACCTGGGTGCAACTTTTTCTGCGGTGGGACAAAGAAGTGGGTCCACGGGTGGAGTGTTATTTATTGTGTAATGCAAAAAAAATGTGGACATGTTTCATGAAATTAAAAACAAAATTACTAAACTACTTCTACATCCTATATGCGAAACGGACCGTTGAAAGAGTTTGAGAATAACCTTGTTCTTCAACCGAAACGTTTCCATTTTTTAAGGTCGGATCAGAATCGGCAGAAGCTCGTGGAGCTAACTCCATGTGGTTCCTCAAAGTCCACAATTATATTTTGCCGAACTTGGTCTTATTACGCGGTACATGTCTTTTCACCCGAATCACCTACCCGTATGATGAATTTTCTTCTCAAGGCTCTGTCCCAATATGAAAGTGAATAAAACCTAAAAAAAACTAAAAACACCTATCTAGACATTACCATACGATAGTTACAGTTGCAGCGTGATGTTAGACGATTTGTGATGCCTTATTTTATAGTAATTTAATCGATTACATTTCCTGTATTAACCGAGTCGATAATCGAAAGAACTGTATGCGAGTTTCACTAGCCACATCACTAAATTTGTCAAATAATGCATCACAGGCACAATAAAAATTAAAAATATTAGGACTAATAGTCATTATAATTGTTCTCTTGTGTCATTATATACCTAGTTTTAAACGTATATCTATATTCTATTTTTGAAAGATTTTGCCAAGGGTGCGTGGTGCCACTTTCAAAATCGAAGTTCGAAGTTACGATAGCTCCATTCCTGTCACTCATCATTCGAGAAATCGAGACTAAATCGAGTGAAAGGGATGGAGCTAACGTAACTTCGTACTTCAATTTTCAAAGTAGGGCCTCTGAGGCAGCCAGCTGTTTAAATCAAAGAGATTTAATATAATATTTATAGGTACCTAATAAAGTGGGTATTGGAGACTTTCATAGAAAAACTTTGATCATATACATCAGGAATGCCATCTATCTAGCGTTTAGCATCGAAGTACGCATGGCATGACAATAATGGGAACACTTATTTCAGCTATTGTACAGTAGGTGGCGCTAACTGAAGGCAAAGACGAAGAATTAAGATCAAGATGTGATGAAGGGATCAAGGGATGTAACCAATTCGATAATGAGGTATCAATACCTACTATCGATAAGGTTACAAGGTGTTATTTGAAAATTGTGAGTTCGTAAACGTAGAACTAGTTTTGCGTTCGACCATCAAGAACTATAAAAAAATGTCTTATTTGAGGATCAAGTTAACTTCATACAAAATATTATTAAAATAGGAGTTCCAACTATTAGTAATAAAAGCTTAACAAACAGAGAGAAACACTTCTGCATTTATTAAGAACTTTAACAGATTCAATAAAATCATACTTATTGTTTTTTTTTATTTACGATTTTCTACATTTTTGTAATATACATGAAATATAATCCCTCCGTAGTTAAACGAATAATTTACTATTTTTTTCATGCTATATACCAGGCTACAAAGACCATGCAAAATTAAATCTGATGGGTGGAAAAACAAACGTAACCTAACTTTTTTTTTGTTTTTTTTTTGCTGGGGAAATGCATTTACGCATACCACCGAGGTCGAGGGAGACCCGGGATAGTTATGTGGGACTCACCAACCAAGACTGGCCGGAATACCCACTAAAACCTCAGCGGTGTTAGCACTTCATAGGCTGATGTCGGGGGCGCCATGGGCTGCTAATGATTCTACCATTGGGCGCCCCTCAGCTGTCGATTCATCGTTACGATATTCATGATTGCATGGGTTTTTGTTGCGATTTCCGACATCGTCTTCTATTGGTCTGAAGCGACGGATCGTATTGACAAATCGTACCGTGAATGGGGCCTTTTACAAGACGTATCGATAATAAAGCGATAACAGCAATACGTCTCCCTATTTAAGAAATAGTACATCTACTCGACATCTTAATTTTCTAGAATCTATAAAATATTTTAATAAAATTGATTTCATAAATAAATACACAAAATCCTTGAATAAAATACTAATATCATGTCCAGCGGCTTTTCTTTATCGACATTTACAACAGAGCACTACGCAACTCGGCAAGTTTCCATCAAAATTAATCAACATAGGACAATATGGGAGACTGTCCCCCATCTGGTAATAGACGAACAGACTCCTATTTCCCGCGTCAACTAAACAGACATGTCTGAATGTCTTTAACGTCGTAATGTCCGTCATTTTATTTAATTCAAAATGAATCTTCGAAGAATAACACAACAATTGAATAGAAAACGCTGTCACCAGTGTGACTCTACGAGATATGGTTTTAACGGTTTTTTTCTTTCGCTGTCTCTTTCGCACTTGTATTCGTACCGTAGGAGACTGCGTTCTCGCTTGCACAGTCATCACATTGTCTATTAATTACGCTAGTATATTAATTTAATGTCTATGGATTGCTGTGAACTTACCTCTATGATTTACACTGTTCGAGCAAGCACATTGATTCCATCAATTGGTTACGAGCTACGCGAAAGAAACCTTTCATACTACATACATATTCCGGAAAAGACTTAATAATTATAATGTATATTTTCCGGCCAAGTTCGAAGAAAAAGCGGAGCGGTACTGCAGTGTGTCAAGTGTGTATAAGCTATAAATTAATTAAATATGGAATAGAGGCATCTTGGAAATAGCTGTTTTCATGTCATGCCATGGCAATGTTAAAATAATAGTAGTTAATATAACTGATACCTGATACATAATGAGTGTTTTAAGGCTTAATTATGTACAGTTGCATACATTACCTACCTTCACACATATTATTATGTAAGTACTCTTAGATGGGTTCCAGAAGCCGACGCAAAACAAACTTGTGCTGCGTCAGTGTCACGAATACTTTGACTACTTATAGTATAGAACCTTCTAAGTTTCTATCATTGCATTCATGAATGGTTTTATTTTTAAATCGTAGATAAAGTAATAAAGTTCCTATTCTTATGTCGTCTGAAATCAAATGTCGAACGACATTGTACTAAATAATATACCTAGTTGACGTTTCAATTGATACTAGAATTATAAAATTAGTCGGGTTTGGAAGATTATAAATTTGAAACTCATTCGTTATTTTATTTTTTTCTTTGCTCCGCGGCGACTTCACCAGCTACTACCGCGGGGATATGGCGTTCCACAATGAAGTGATTTCGCCAGTGTCAAGCATACAGGGTAATTTTTAATAGGTGCACAAATTTTAATATTTGCTTCGCTACTGTTAATCGATAACACATGTTGTGTTATTTTTACTCTAGCTGAAAAATATTAGAGATATTGCCGATTCAATGATTCCACTAATTTAACGATATTCATGGACCCTCTAAGGCCCAGGGGTGCTAACTAAACGTACTTTAACAAGTGCTCAAAATTACCTCCGTTATTTTCTATACAAATCCGTGCACGTTTTAGCAAGTTGCTCTTTAGTCTGTCTAAAACACGAATTTAGTTTTTAATACCATCGAATGCTGATATTATTTTCGTTTTAAGATCGTTGAGACTCTGGGCTTCTTCGACGTAGACGCGACGTTTGACTTCACCCCACAAGAAAAAGTCACACATCGTGATGTCCGGGCTTCTGGCTGGCCATGGAACCTGAGGTGCTTCACGCCCTATCCAGTTGTCTCCGTATTCGTTATTTAGGTATTTTCGCACTGTTGTTGCGTAGTGGGGTGGAGAACCGTCATGCTGGTAGTAAAAATCTCGTAGATAGGCTATCGGAACATGTTCTATAAACTCGCTCACTACACCTTGTAACATATCCAGGTAGGTTCCTCCGGTCAAACGGCCTTCGATAAAATAGGGGCCCAATAATGCCCGACCACACGTTGGCACTAAACCTTACTTGGTGGTAATTTTCTTTAACTTTATGTGGATTACTGTATGACCACCAGTGTTCGTTATGTACATTGTAAATCCCAACACGGGAGAACAGTCCATAGACATCAGTCCATAAAATGTTGGCATCGGGATGACTAAGAAGCCACTCACAAAACTCTCGACGAGCGGCTAGGTCCGGTTCATGAAGTTGTTGTACCAGTTGAAAATGATAAGGGCGGAGACCGGCAGAATGCAGCAACTTCCACACTGCGTACTGGCTGACACAGAAACGACGTGCCGCGTCATACGTACTGGCTCTCGGGTAATGTTCGAAAAATTTGAAGATTTCATCTTCAGCTTCTCACGCCAAATGAGGTCTACTATGTCCATCAGCGTGCCGGGGGGTAGTAAATTGGCCGTATGCCAATAGTCTGCTATTGGCGGCCAATATTGTTCGCATGTTTGCTACTGGTGGATTTACGTATCCTTGGCTATGAAGTCGAGGTAAACTTTCGTCGCGGTACATCCTCTGAGCCTCTCTTAAACTTTCACCGCTCCGAATTTACCTACGGACCATTTCGTAATACTAAATATTAGAATAGTCGTAAGGCATCGCAAGAGATTTTTACACAGTAGAAAAAAAAAACGAAAAAAAAGAGTATAATTGTAAAAAGGCTTTTATTGTTGAGGTCTGTAAAAAATGATTATTTAGTGTGACTTTGTGTCCACACGAGAAGGTAAAAGAGACATAATTTGAAAAAAATAAAAATGTACTCATTTTACTGTCGTAATATACTTATTATATTCAGGATACAAAATCATATGTTGAAATTTGTGCACTCATAAAAAAATTACCCTGTATATAATTATAAATGAATATAGCAATAAAATACAGTCCAATCTTCTCTAGGAAGATGGGGCAACGTTGTACGGTGATATGTAGGACAGAGGTCAAGATAGTTTTAACCTCTGAACCACTGCGAGTCCACTTGAAACGAGAAGTAAGATGCCAGATTCACGAAATGATTCTAAGTATTCTATCACTGTGCAACACAATGGCATAAAAAGGACAAATCACTAACAGAAAAGAACATTGAACATATAAATACACAAAAATACAAAACTAAAACAAATTACACATCCGCCATCTTTTAACGTTGCAAATGGCCCCTACTCATTCATTTATAATTCCATATCGTAATTTCAATATTACGTTACAACTGTCATTGCTTTCACCTACTACCACAGGCAATGATGGTCTTTGCCAACGGGTTTTGAACACATTTAGAGGACTTATGATAACTGTGTAGATAAAAGTACTTTAAGATACAAAGTCAACATACCAAATCAAAGATCATTCAAATTTGGTGTTAAACTACATGCGGTCCCTGTCCTAGTATGGTTGCGTCAATCGCGTGACAAAATGTGGATACAGAATCCGATACTCTCGTACCTTCTTGGGAGCCTGCCATTTGTCAAAAATATGTTTGCCAAATGTATCATGTATGTGGAAAGCCTTGGGGGAGGCCTTGGGGGAGGCCTATGTCCAGCAGTGGACGGCTTTCGGCTGACATCATGTCAGATGATGATGATGAAATGTATCATTTCCCAACTTTTTCATTTGCCAACCTAATGTTTTATATTATTCAAATGAAACGGTCGGGAAACGATACATTTCGCAAAAAACGCGATAAACGCAGCCATATTGGGCTCCTGTTCCGGAAATAAAACTACTATGGCAAGTCAAATCAATTGATATTTATTTTAGGGACGATAAGAAAGTTCCTTACGAATCCTGGTTGAACCCAGCCCAGAGTAGTTCTAGCATTGTGACCTGAAACGCAAAAAGCAGCCCTAGGACAACAGCACTTACCGCGAATAGGAGACCTACCTAGTTACATGTGTATGTAACACAGCCATAGTACAGAATAGAACAGAACATTTTCTTACGGTAATAAACGCAATATTAGAGCCATTGACTTTAAAAGGGGCAGGTCTCACGGTTGTCTTATCTACTGATTTTTATTTTACCTGTCGACTGACCTTTGATAATTTTCTTTTTACTTGGTTTCTTTTTGACTTTGCGACTGGATGTTACATCTCCAGGCTCTCCGACCAGGCTAGTCTGTGGGTTTAGGAGATGCCTGTCGCCCTGGGGTGCCTTCTTTACTATTGTGGTTCTTTTGACTTTGTTCGGGGAAGATGAGTATGGAGTTTTGCCGAGCGCCTGCGGGTCCCTAAACACAGAAGCAGCAGCAGCGAGTACGACTGGGGAATGGTTGACTGCTGGTGAGTAGCTTTTTGCCTTTCTTATTTTTCTTCGTCTTTTTGACTTTTTATGTTTTGGCCCATTAGACTTCGGTGGCGAATTACCGATAGATTTTGACGCTAGCTAATGGAAAAAAGTAGCACATTAAAAGGAAAAGATGGAAGAAAGGAAAGGAAGGTAGGTAAGGTGGTGATAGGTGAGGTGAAATTTCAATCAACGATGGGGTATGTTCCTGCACTCAAATTGACGTTGCACAGTTGTGCGTGCCTAAAATGTGTCCAGGTCCTCAGGTAGGCACATACGTACACATAAAATAAATATTTGAAAAACCAAAAACCGCCTTCAAAAACGCTAGGTCTGTTCAACCGAAGTCGCCGTCCCATAATATTTTTAACCAAAAGCAGACTTCATTTTCATTTGGACCACGGAATTAATTAGGGTTATTTACTTCTTGCGTTTTTGAAGTCGGGTATTATTTTTTAAACATTTTTTTTACTTCATACTGTTTAGTGATCATAATTATAGTCATGCTAATGTAGACCTACATATAAAATAATAAGAAACTATAGGAAAGTTCAAGCTCACCGTAAGCAACGCCACTGGGAAGTCATTGTCATATATTTAAATCATTTATATGTATTTAATCATAGTCGCTCAACTATCTTAATTGAGATATCTTATCGCCATCCTTGAAATAAGTACCGTTGAGGAGTTTTATTGGCTATCTGTGTGTGGTCTTCATCATCAGTTCTACTTCACCAAATGATACGATTTGAATGCAAGTGCTGGACTTGTCGTTGTAAATACAAAAATCACTATAATGTATTCCTATAAATATTTGAGGGGTTAGCTCGATTCTCCAAGATGTCATTATCAGATCCTAACGTGTTGACAATGTTGTGGCAGTTGTAACAGATGAAATATGTTTGTGTATATGTTTCGTGACTCAGATTTCCTTAGGCAGGATTGGATTAGGATCCAAGGATGGATTTTAGAAGTGGAGACACCAAGATTTTTGATGTACATTTTTGAGGGGGGGAGTGTCAACTTTATCTTTATATAATATCTACATCGGTTAACATACTAGGCCAAGTTTGGTATCGTTTTCGTATACATTGGGGATGCCAAATTCGTTTATGGTATCATATTTTGAGAAAGTTCTGAAGTAAAAATATATGAAATAAATGAAAACTTGTTTTTTTAATTTCCTATTTCTTAAGGAAAAATTCCATAAATTATAAACAAAATATGAATGTTGAAAAAATAAGAGGCGCTTTTTTTTTTCTTTGCCCCGCGGCTACTTGAACAGCTACTACCGCGGGAATATGGCGTTTCCACTATGAAGTGATTTCGCCAGTGTCAAGTATATATAAGTATAAATCAATATAGTAATAAAACACAATCCAATCTTCTCTAGGAAGATTGGAGGCAACGTTGTACGGGATATGTAGGACAGAGGCCAAGATAGTTTTAACCTCTGTACCACTGCGAGTCCACTGGAAAGGAGAATTAAGATGTCAGGATACACGAAATAAGTCCAAGTCTTCTTTCACTGTGCAACACAAAGGCATTAAAAGTAAAAATCACTAACAAAAAAGAACTTTGAACACCTAAATACACAAAAATAAAAACTAAAACAAATTACACATCCGCCATCTTTTGACGTTGCAAATGGCCTCGTAAGAGATGCTTTAGAGAGCCCTATTATTCGTTCACTAAAAACAAATGTACTTAATGTGAAATAAAAATGTTCTGTATGGATGTACCCTACATAACAACTATTGACGGTGCTAAAAATTGAAATGGAAAAATTCTAATTAAACTGTTATTTTGCGATCCTAGAATGATAGGGATGGGTTCGCAAACATGATAAAGTTGTAAAAAATAAAGTACGTAATGGTTATGCATTCCGTTTTAGGCCCATTTGTGCCATAATATCAAAGAAATTTTAACTTAATAATATCAAATGAATTAACTACTCCATAACTTGTTTACAAAGGTATTTATTACATAAAGGTGTTCCGTCATTTACTCCGCCGAATGCCCCTGGATTAAATTCAGCCTCATCTTGAGCAGTGCCGGATTAAGCCAGCGCGGGGCCCGTAGTAAATTCTAAGTATAAAGAGACCCTTGGTTTGTTTTGAGTTATTTCTTAAGTGCTGATAAAACAGAACTGTTAGAAATAGTTACATGTCAGGGAGACGTGGCTGCGCGGGGCCCCGAAGCGCGGGGCCCGTAGCATTTGCTACTCTTGCTACGTGGCTAATCCGGCACTGATCTTGAGGGTCTCGACTCTCGGGGTCAATTATACTGCAATAACTGTTTTTAAATCTTTATGAAATATCTTGTTTTTTACCATAGATTGATGCAAGTTTTATTCCAGAATTGAATTGTACATCTTTGATTTAGTTAAAAATGATACCAAAATTGTCTTAGTACCTAAACTTAACATCCCCGGGGCGGAAAACCGATCCCTCCCCCCCCCCCCCCCAACACCAGCATGGCTCCACTTCTTAAAAACATCTTAGGAACCCAAAGATTAATCCTAACAACGGAAATCTTTGGTTCAGAAAAAGCCTTTTTTGACCTTTTTAGGTCGTTTAGGAACGCAACTAATGGGACCTAATAGAAAGTATAGCAATTCATATAAATAAAAATTGGTCCAGGAAAAATTGATAACCTCCTCCTTTTTTTAAGTCTGTTAAAAATGGATTGTTATGATGTGTAATACGTAATACCTGTTCATAAATAACGTCTTCGGCGTCTTGTCGGTCACAATAGTCCAGTAATCGTTTGCATACATGTCTTAAGTTTTTGATTCGCTGCTTTTTCGTTTTACCTATATTAATTCGGTTCATTTCGTCTAGTCTTAGAGTTCTGCAAAAAACAAATATATTAAATAAGAAGGTAAACGTTATTCATACAAACTCCAAGCATTGGTAAGTACCACAGATAACCTCATATAGAGACCATCAACGCGTCCTTCCATAGAGGTAGGAAAACACGTGTCGATCACTACGCCCTACGCCACAGGCGCTATGTTATGTCAAAGCGCGCGCTCGATGAAATAGCCAATCGCAGCCCCGGCCGTTACCAAACACTCTGCAAGTCCTGCAACCCGTACCTGAACACCAGCTGTGGCGACTTTTTATTCGAATTCAATAATTTATAGGAGTAATCTATAGGAGGTTATCTCTCTGTGGTAGATACCGTAAAATGTGCCTACTTTGCTTCTTACTGGGTAACTTTGCTCCAATTCTGTATTTAGTTTCATTGCCCTGCAAGTCGAAGTATTTTGTCAATTCGTCAAAATTGCCGAAAGCATTCGATAAATTTGCAAATTAAGAGGCAACAATGAACGTGAATCGTTCGCTTCGCCATTTCCGTTTCCTGTCAGGCGTCGTACAGTGCCAATAAGAAAATTTACTAAAAAAATATTACTTATTAGAAAAAGGCACTTCCAAGTAAGCAAGCAATTAATAATCGAATAACGGTTAGTATGTTTTGATGTGTTCCCTTATATAATCAGCTATTCCATGTTTACAATATTTCTAGTAGTTTCTAGCTTTTACAAGGGTTAATCTTTAACAATAAAAAGTACCTACTTTGCTCCACGGTTTGGGGTAACTTTGATCCAGGAACGTAGGTATCTTTCATGAAAATTTTTTGGAGGTGGCCAAAACCGAAAGACGAAATCCATTATCATTGGTATGAAATTTTAGAGTCCATCAACCCTCCAAAAAAATGGTTTACGTGTAATGTTTGCAGTTGCTAAACTAAATCAAATTTGGGGATAGAGTATTAAATATGATATGATAACCTACATTACAGCATGAGATTATTTATCTCCTGTAATGTTAATTAAACTTTTCAACGCCATTGACGGATATATCCGCACCACTGGTTCAACGGCATCGACGTATATTATATCCGTCATATGGGTGGCGCAAGGAAAATAACGAATTTTGGATAATTCAAATAGTGTTTAAAGGTTTTTCTTTTCGTAAACTATACTCAGAATTAAATAACGGACTTCCTGCTTATAATCTATATCTATTACATATAAAATGCTTTATCCTGAATGACTGACTGACTGACTGACTGACCGACGGATCAACGCACAGCCTAAACCGCTGATCGTAGAGACCTGAAACTTGGAGGGTGTGTTATTATACAAAGAACACGCAGGCATCCGATAAGATAGGATTTTCCGTAATTCTACCCCTAAGGGGGTGAAAAGGGGGCAAAATGTGTATGGACAACGTGATTCCTTGGTCCAATCTACTTCAATTTTCGCATAAACATTCTTTAACAGAATTGACATAAGACGTTTTTTGTATTTTTTTGAAATTCATCCCCTAAGAGGGGGTGAATTTGGGGAAAAAGGGGTAGAAAGTTTTATGGGGGTGATTTTCTTCGAAGTGGATATCAATACTCTTTAGTGCTTTTGATTTATGATTTTGACACATGTATCTCGTAAGGCCCTCGTCAAATGATCCGTATGCGTCTGGGTCATGTTTGCCCTCCGGCGCATCTTGCGAAGCTTAAAATAATTAGAAGTTCTATTCGTACTTGTGAATGTGGTGACCCTGAAGGTGATATCAACCATATCATATTTGCTTGTAGCAAATATGACCGTTCATCTCTCCTAGAAGGTCTTATTACCCTTAGAGTTCCATTCCCTTCCTCTGTATCCTGTTTACTGTCCCTAATAATTCCGACTTATACAAAATTTTAACAGATTTTATTATATTCAATTATTTTAAAACTTAATTTGTATCCATTTAATTGTATTTATTATTCAGTTATTCCATTATTCCACTATGTATTCTTTCCATTCCTGATCATTTATTCCGTTTTCCAAATTCCGTATATTAACCCTTTCTATGATAATTCCGTTTTCCCGTTTTTGTTGTCCTTCGGGCCAAAAGCACAATCCGTCACCGCCAAGAACATGAAAAAAAAAAGTTACTTCGAAAAATAATCTTATGTCAGGCAACTAAAGTTAAAAGTCACTTTGACAAATGTCCTAAATTTGGGCCTTACGAGGTAAAAAACTCAATCCGATTTTACTCAAAAAGGTTGAACTCACAAAAATGCTTGGTGCAATGCAAATACCCAAACCGCTGAGTCCAAAATTCGTACATAGGTTTCCTATGAGGTCAAGAGGTGCAGTAAGAAAGGATTTCCCGACATCTTGAAATCGATCCCCAACGGGAAGAAGTAGGAGGAGTAGCGGGATACTATTTCTGGATGGTTAATATTGGCACAGCTCCGCTCGTCTCCGCCACAGTAGAGCCGCACCCTTATGGTCCGTTTTTGATATGTCATTGAATTCATCTCATGCTGGAGAGTTGCGTTTAACTCTTCGTTTTTTATTTTTTATGATAAACTACTGTGTCACGTCACGTCAACCGACCCCTGCTTTGACTTGAGATGACAATGTAAAATAAATAAACATGAATTCAACATAAACCTGTTGTAAGTTGTTCAGTTCTTCATATAAGTTTTGACTCGGCTACTTATAACCGCAACACCAAGAAATTAACAAAATACGAAATAAACGGTCCACCTACAATGGCAATGTTGACATGAATGACAGACACGCATTGTGTCAATTTTTAATTATTTTTTATTGGGCTTTATTATTATGCCAACGTAGTACTATAGTCTTTTTATTTCAAAAAAGTTGGACGAGAGTCGATCAAGAACGACCTCCGCTCAGGGCGACCAGTATCGGTGGTCACCGATCAAAACGAAGCAATAATCAAAAAATTGGTATTGGAGGACCAAAGGAATAAAATGGGCCAAATAGCTGAAACCTTGGACAGCAAGGAATCGTTCACACGCATATACACATTACTGTTGGGTACCGAAAATGTTGAGGGCGTTGGACAAAGAGGGTCGAAACTTATCAGGCGTTTTTAGGGTTGTGTGGAGATGGTGTTGACAAAATTTGCTCCATAATAGTGACCGTTGATGAAACATGGGTTAGTCAGTATGATCCTGAGACCAAGTCGGAGTCCATGCAATGGATTGAGAAGGGTGATTGGCCACGGTTTTTTGTGACTCAGTTGGAATTATTTTGATAGATTATTTGGCTAAAGGCCCTACAATAAATGCAACATACTATGCTGATCTATTGAGAAAAATGTGTCAAGCCATAGTTCACAAAAGAAGGGGTAAACTCCGTAAAGGAGTTTTGTTTTTGCAAAACAACACTCCCGTTCATAGGTACCGCGCGTGTTGCGAGCACAGAACTATATCGAGATAGAAGGAAAGAGTGTATGCAGTGGCGTAGCTAGGGGGGGGCGGGGGGGGCGGACCGTGGACATCAGTAGTGAGTGCCATCTATAACAATTCGTAAATGTGTGGCAGATTACATAACCGCCATCAATAAAATAATGTAATAAATATGTAATGTAAGTACCTAACAATAATAAAATTCGTCTGTTGACTGCCAAAAGTCACTACCAAAACAGTCACTACTCTTCAAAACCTCGTATCTCGGTAGGTAGTCGATATCGAGATACGACTTTTGTGGAATGGGATTTTACAGAATCTCTTCCGAATCTAATGGTCGCACTTAGGGTTTGCAATCCGAATAATCCGAATATTCAATTATCCGAATATCCGCCGAAAATAATATTCAAAATTATCCGAATACTAAACCGCGAATTATCCGAATAAATGGATATTTTGAAAACACTAATAAAATCATTTATAATCAAGAAAAAATAAAAAAAAATACGTGAAAAAACACTAATGACTAATGACGTTTTATGTCCATCTGTATTGCCCAAATAAGGTGTTTAGACAAATGTTCCATATTAAGTATTATATTTTATTAAATAAGTATCTGAATACCAACTTACATAAATTACATAATATATTGATTTAATCTAGCAGACACGAATTGTTACTAATGTTACTATTATTAGGTATTTAAACGAGTAACGAAAACACTTGCAGATAAGGCGGATTTTCTACCTGTCACTAAAATAATTATTGGTATTACCTACCTACTCTGAACCGACCGAACAACGAACCTATTCGCTCAGGCCCGGTTCCCATATTCAAGAAACGAATCGTTTTCCTTACGGGCCGTAGCTTTATGACATTTGCTGCGTACAAAATGTGTCAAATTTTAACGAGGCGTAAGGAAAACGATCCATTTCTTGAATATAGGAACCGGGCATAAGTCAGTCAGTCAGTCTGTATCTATAGAAGGTAGGTTGTCTGTTATTGTTCCGCGTCGCGTCACGCGTGGTATTTAAAAAAATGTGATTTGCAATTTTATTTTATTATAAAAATTACAAATTACGTGGTGCGATAATGACAACTCATATAATGATTAAAAAATCATGTTGTATTTTTAATTTTCAGGTTTTTTGTTACGTGACTTGTTGATTTTATGCATTACACACCTTTAAATACGCTAATTTTGTTTTATTTTATATCATATCAAAATTATCCGAAATTATTCAAATATCCGAGTATTCGGATAATAAATATTGAAGTATTCAATTATCCGAATATTAAAAAACTGGGCGGATATTGCAAACCCTAGTCGCACTGAAGTTATTTATAACAATATGCGTATCCGTTGCTTCATGTGAGAGGAGTTTTAGCAAATTAAAATTGATCAAAAATTACTTGCGGGCTACAATGACTGAAACTAGATTAATCAATCTTAGTATTTTAACAATAGAGCATGAAGCAACACAAAGTATAAACTTTGATGACGTGATCTCGGAGTTTGCAAGTGTTAAAGTTAGAAGGAAGAAATTTTAATTTATTTCAAACATCGTTGATTAGTAATAAAAAAAACCTATGAAAATAATTTGTAATATTTGAATAAAACGAAAATTAAATTTACTATTGTTTTTTATTTTTACAATTTTATTGAGTTTTGGGGTGACACCATCAATATCCGCACCGGGTGCCACCCATGCTAGCTACGCCACTGAGTGTATGTACCTCGCGTGCCGAAACGGGGATTAGAGATCTTCATTGCTCGCCGCGATGGTCAGTCCGTTCTCAAACGCTTTCCGTGTGTGAAGTTCGACTAAAAAAACAAAATGCCCCCTTGCTCGGTAATCAACCGTTCAAACATCACAAAAAAGTCTGAGTTGTAAATCAAGATATTTCCTTTCATCGGTAAGTATTCTTTGACCTAAAATATCTGTCACTATTTATAAAACAGTTTATTTTGTTGCTCAGTATTAACTTCATATAAAAAGTAGCGGGCGCCTCTGTGTCTTATGCTTCTTTTCCATTGCGGCTTAAATTTGACGCGTCAGACTTGGCATGCATTGAAAACCAGCCATGAAAATAAAACTATCGAAACTGTCGAGTACTTATTGAGACGCGTTCAAGATTGATTTCTCATTTTTCTGTCAAAAGTAAGAGTGTTGTACCCTGCGTTTTTCAATGCCGATTTCTTAGTCGATTAAAATCGATTTTGAAAACAAAAAATGATAATTATTTTATAAACTACTATTAGGGTAAGGGACTAAGGGATCACTGTCATATTACAGGGCGCTATCGCGGTGCAGAGCGTAGCCTTTGTAAGTTACAATATAAACGTCCAACTTTAGAACTTTAGTTACAACTGGAGACCGCGGACTTTTAGGCATTTGGTTCGCTGGCTCATGCGGTTTTGCTCGACAATGGATCACCCCCTTTATACTCTTGAAGACGACTTGATTTACGCTAAAACTTTGCATGACATCACGATCTTCCATCTTCCATTTTGCCCAGAAAAATACATACCACTTCGAGGAACTGACTTTAAACCTGTACATAATTTATACGATAAGTAAATATTTTAATGTCATTCATTATATCCATTTGAAAACCTGTCTTAAACACGGGTTAATATTGAAAAAGATACATAAAGTAATTATATTTAAACAAGCTTCTTACTTAAAGCAGTATATCGACATGAAGTTTCCCCCGATGCTTGTTAAACAATGTAAGGACGAATTATCATGGCCATTAACTTATCTAATTAACCAATCATTCGCAGAATCCACTTTTCCTGACCTACTCAAAATATCCATTATAAAACCTATTCCAAAAACCAGAAATGCAAACGAACCTCAATTTTTCCGGCCAATAACATTATTGTCTACCTTCTCAAAGATTTTCGAAAAAGCAATGGCCCACCGGTTAAACTCCTTTTGTGAAAAAATTAAAATATATGATGAAAATCAAAACGGATTCAGAAAAATCAGGTCTACTATTTCAGGACTTTATGAAATAACATCTAAAGTCCTAAATATAATTAATAATCGAAAGTATGCAATAACGATGATGTTAGATATGAGTAAGGCGTACGACCGAGTATCACATAAGATCCTTCTGGATAAGCTGTATGGAATAGGTGTGCGAGGTTTAGCTCTAGGATGGTTTGCTTCCTACCTGAGAAGTAGAGTACAATTTGTGGACATTGAACATCATGATTTAAACAAAAAGTGTTTAACTACTATCAGGTCTCAAAAACTATACGTCGCAAACTCAATCCCACAAGGAAGTTTCCTGGGATGTATATTATTCTTAATTTACATTAATGATTTGCCAAAAATGTTGGGTGTCGAATCTATACTTTACGCAGACGATATAACTCTAGTGTTTCAATGTAACGATTGTGAGGACTTGAATCAACAATTACATACTACTTTTAAATTAATATTAGACTGGTTAGAAGATCACAACCTTAATCTGAATCTTCCAAAAACTAAAATTATGCAAATTAAACTACGCCAGAAAACTCCAATAGATATAAGCTTTTGTTATGAAAAGGAAAAAATCGTTACGGTTGATTCATGTTCTCTTTTAGGTGTTGAAATCGACTCCTGTATGAATTGGAAAGCACATGTTCAAAAAATGGCAGGAAAATTACCAAAATTTACATATGCTTTATATGAGTTAAAAAAATGCACAGATTAAAAAACGGCCACATGTGCATATTATGCTTATGCACATTCCTCACTGAGCTATGGCGTTATTTTGTGGGGAAATAGCACGGATGCTGGCAAACTATTTACCCTACAAAAAAAGTGTATAAGAATACTGGTCAATATCTCTGATAGGGACAGTTGTAGACCATACTTTACAAAACTTAAAATACTTAGGTAGGTACGCTGGCTTCACAGTATATTTTTGAAATGTGCAAGTTTGTAAAAAAAACAGAACGATCTACTTATTTAAACAGACAAGGGACAATTGCCCTAGATCTCAAAATCTGAGGAAAAGAAACAAACTGGTCAGTTCTTTTACAAAATTACAAATGGTAAATACGGGTACACGCCATATGGCTGTAAAAGTGTACAATCATATTCCTGGAGATTTAAAAGCAATAGATAGGGAGGCTTTGTTTTTTAATAAATTAAAGAAATTCCTAATAAATAAATGTTTTTATAGCCTACAAGAGTTTTTTAGTTATAAGGAATAATTAATGATGTGTTTATATCGATACTATAAAGAATAAGTTTAAATTAGTTTAACTGTTATTGCTGTGCCCTAACAGGGTTTATGTTGGAACCATGTTTAGCCTTAATACCTTGTAAAACCCATAAATGCAATAAATGAATTATGAATTATGAATTATGAAACCAAGTTACGTCATGAAGCTTACAATTAGTCTGTCATTGAACAAGGTTACTACAAATTGGTGAAAAATAGTATGTTTGGCAAAACGATAGAGAACAACGAAAAAAGAGTTAAGTGACGTGAGAATAATTAAGTCAGTGGGGCGATGAACATAATGAAACTAAAAAGAAAATAACTGTCCGTGTTTACTGAAAATTAAGTTGCAGTACAAATGAAACCAGATCGCATCATACTAAATAAACCGATTTATATCGGTTTCGCGGAACTGGAGTTATGTAAAAGCCATACCTATGTGTGATTTTCGTTACTACGTATTTAATCTATTTTATGATAAGCGCATATATACAGATGTGTTATACGGATACAGATATTTTTATTTATCATATACAGACCAAGGATTAAGTATTACAAAGATTTAAAAATATATCTATTGCCTTATTTCTGTAATAGTAATTATAGTGTTGATAACAAGCATCTCTTACCTCTTCAAAACAAAAAAGTACCAGCCCTTTGTGTAAGGATGAAATGAGAGGGAAAATGCTTATTGAATTTGTTGGTCTTCGCTCAAAACCTTATTGTATTAAAACAATAGATGATATCATAAATAATAGCCGGGCAAGAGAGTGTCTGACTTATTTGGTGCTGACTGCTGTTTTGGATGATTTTAGTAGGTATAAAAACTTAGACGCCTGCAACGCCTGTATCTCAGTACCCTTACCACGAGTTACAATTACCGTACTCGCTAGCGAGTGGCGAAGGTCCATGACCCAATCAAGTCTACTTAGTCATGATAGTTTTTCTTTAAAATTCGTTATATTGCTTTCATTGAAGATATTTCTCGGATTTAAAGTATTTGTTGTTTTGGTTGTAGGGGGGTGCGGGGGGGGGGGGGACGACGACGACGACGACACTTGAGCGCTTTTGGAAGGCCTAACGACACCCCACACTATGGGTAGATGAGAAATAAAAATACACCCCCGCGTTCCGTGTATGGGAGGGACAGAGAAAAAACTTTTTTTATACATTTTATTTTACCACTTTGTTGGCGTGACTAATATTGTTACGCCGATGGGGTAAGGCCATTTTCCACTAAGAGCAAAAAGATAACACGATTAGCAAGGGAAAGCGATACTGTTAACCTGCAAGAAGCGTGTGAAATAGAAACACTATTGGGAATGAGACAGCGATACGCAGGACATTCCAGACCTGTGTGCCAAGGATGTTGCCATTGTGAACGGAGCGAGCAGGTAGCAAGGCGTAGAACATTGCAAAAACGAATGGTCTCGGTCGTTCTCGACGGAGCAAACTACATCGATCGTTCCAGAAGATCCGGTGGATGGAAGGCGTTCTGGAATAACATGGGAACTATAAAAGGCGGACAGCGGTTGTGGGGTCATTCATTGCCGCCGTCAAGCTTCAGCGACAACTGGACGCCTTATCAGCTTGGCTCGCCAGGTGGAGGCTGACCGTGAACGTCACGAAGACCCAAGCGATTTTCGTGAGCAACTTCACCAGCCGTCTCCCACCACTCATCCTCCACCGACAAGATCTCTCATTAACGGTCAGCGAAGAACACCCCGGCCGGGGGCCGAAAGGCCCGACACCGGTTCCTCATCTCCCTCAGAGAAGGATGGATAGAGACGACCAACGAAGGAAAAGGGCTCATTCAGTCTTTTCTTGGAAAACGAACAGTGCGAACAAGAGCGACCCGAGCGATCCAAGTCTAAGGGCCGTATTAATAAACTCGTCTTGACTGTGAGGCCCGTCACAAGATACGTCAAAGTAAACGCCAAACCATATAACACTGTTATTTTTGAAGCATCTCGAGATGAGCATTAGAGTTGAGATCAGTTTATTAATACGGGCCTAAGTCTTCGAAGTTCATAGTGCGATAATTGTTTGTAACAGTATAATTGAGTGCGTTATTAAACCCTACTTTTGATTATTGGTGTATTCGCGCATTTCTTTCAGTTACCTACCCCCACGTAGGTACGTAACAATATATTCATGCCAAATTACATCTTTCTTATACTTTGAGTCTCTTAGCTAGGCTGCGGACGGACTGACGGACGGACAGGCGGACGGACGGACATGGCGAAACTATAGGGGTTCCTATTTTGACTACGGAACCCTAAAAAACCTAAGGGGTTAAAACACCAGTTATACACGACTTAGGTATTTCAGATTACGAAAAGTCATTATTTCGTGGAGATGTAATGAAGAAAAAAAAAGTACATTCACAGGCCATGAAGTAAGGGATTCAAGGACGAGTTTGGGGTAGGCGGCCGAGTCGTAGACGAGGCCTAATGGAACGAATCCTTCAATCCCTGTTCCAGCCGGCCGAGGATTGTATACTGCTTTTCTCAAGCAATGTGAGGAAATATTAAATTAAAAGTTAATTACTCCAATATTACGATGGCAATCTTAACACTTCAATCTTACGCTGACAATCTCAAGACTGCCATCTTGCGATGGCAATCTCAAGACTGCAATCTTACGATGGCAACTCAAGACGGTGCAATCTTACGATAGCAATCTCAAGACTGCAATCTTACGATGGCAATCTCAAAACTGCAATCTTACGATGGCAATATCAAGACTGTGCGTCCTACGATGGCAATCTCGAGAATGCAATATTACTAAGGCAATCTCAAGATTGCAATCTTACGAAGATAAACTCAAGACTTTGCAATCTTACGATGGCAATCTAATGACTTCACATAAATATAGTACCGATTTTGTTCTTTTTTAATGTTGCAATATTTGGTTACAGAGGCTTCTGGTGGTTGGCAGTATGTAATTTTTCCTTTGTCAGTTTAGTTAGTAAGCAAAGGGTCTAGCCGATCTACCATGTAAATTTGCCCCTGGCTCAAAATGTAGGTTTCTTACGTGTGTTTATTAACCTTATTACAAGATATAATTTTACGAAGTTTTAACCCTAAAATGCTCTTGGTTTTGAAGAAAAAGAAGAAAGAAAAAGATATGTTTTTATTTTTTTGTAGCCAAACTAATGATTCGATTTCTTTGTAATTTGGATATATTATGTATCTAATAATAAACTACTGTCAAAAAAAAAACAACGTTCAAACTCATTTATGAAGTGTTTAAAATTGACTTTATTTTTTTGAAGATTTTTTTTTTAATACTTACGAGATAGGGACAACCTCTAATTTTACTTATTTTATGCGGAATCTAATATTGCGTAACATATATTTTTTGCAAAAAAATCCATTTGGGGCAACAGGGTAAAAATATCTCACTAATGAATATACGTAAAAAAAAATCCTTCATGATTAATTCAGAATGTGGTAAAAGCAGTCAGTATAAAACTTTTTTCTCTTTACTATTTAAATATCAACTTCACTACGCAAATACAATATTTCTAATAATTTGTTTCTAAATACAAAACGGTTTAAAAACGACTTCAATAAAACATCGACAATTTTAATTTCAATTTTAATATGAGCTAATTCATTCGAATTCAAATTGAATTTGAATTTGAATTTGGAGTGTACATACGCGTTCGAACATCACCGTGCCTTTTTTAATTTACCTAACGCGATGGTTGTATTGTACATTTGTCGCATTTACCGCTTACAAATTAAAAGTAAAAAATGGCGGGAAACCATAATCGTTCTTCACCTATCTTATGCGTTATGGATAAACGTAATGCGATACGCAAGGTGTTTAGGAAACGTGTCCGAACTTTGTATTTAAAAGCATATAATGCAATAGAAGCCCGACTAGAACAATGCATACAAAACTATATCGAAAATGAGCATCTGCTGTCCCTAACGGAAAACGTAAGTATATTTAGTCATGTTTTATACCCTTTCAGTTAGTACTAGTAAAGATGCAGGAAGTTTAGTTACTTTAATTTTAATTTATAGATGGCAACGATCAAGTTTGAAATCTTTGAACAAATTAACCTGCCAACCAGAATTCTAGTTCCACTGTACCGCGACGCACTACCCTCTTTATACGAGTACGTGTGTCTACTGGATGAAGGAATTGTAATACTGGAGAGATGCTCGCAGTGTGGAAGATACTCAGACTATGACGGAAGTGATACAGTTATGTTAAGTTCTTTATACTGCATTTATTG
Organism: Acleris sparsana; assembly: GCA_923062465.1. Classification (NCBI taxonomy): domain Eukaryota; kingdom Metazoa; phylum Arthropoda; class Insecta; order Lepidoptera; family Tortricidae; genus Acleris; species Acleris sparsana. Next base: position 10,880,459 of record OV281289.1, read on the forward strand.
TGCTGGCAAATTATTTTATATTAACAATCATATTTGAAGTAGGTAATTAGTACCTATATCACTTAACTACGTCAGTCGATCCTGGTAACTTTGAATGCTCAGTAAACATTAACTGCCCTTAAAGTTATATTAAACGATTAAATGTTTATAAATAAAAAAAGGTACATAAATATTAGATCACAATTAACTTCATTATATATAAATAAACTTCTATTGCATTATATGCTTTTAAATACAAAGTTCGGACACGTTTCCTAAACACCTTGCGTATCGCATTACGTTTATCCATAACGCATAAGATAGGTGAAAAACGATTATGGTTTCCCGCCATTTTTTACTTTTAATTTGTAAGCGGTAAATGCGACAAATGTACAATACAACCATCGCGTTAGATAAATTAAAAAAAGGCACGGTGATGTTCGAACGCGTATACATTCCAAATTCAAATTCAATTCGTATTCGAATGAATTAGCTCATATTAAAATTGAAATTGTCGATGTTTTATTGAAGTCGTTTTTAAACCGTTTTGTATTTAGAAACAAATTATTAGAAATATTGTATTTTCGTAGTGATGTGGATATTTAAATAGTAAAGAGAAAAAAGTTTTATACTGACTGCTTTTACCACATTCTGAATTAATCATGAAGGATTTTTTTTTACGTATATTCATTAGTGAGATATTTTTACCCTGTTGCCCCAAATGGATTTTTTTGCAAAAAATATATGTTACGCAATATTAGATTCCGCATAAAATAAGTAAAATTAGAGGTTGTCCCTATCTCGTAAGTATTAAAAAAAAAATCTTGAAAAAAATAAAGTCAATTTTAAACACTTCATAAATGAGTTTGAACGTTGTTTTTTTTTTTGACAGTAGTTTATTATTAGATACATAATATATCCAAATTACAAAGAAATCGAATCATTAGTTTGGCTACAAAAAAATAAAAACGTATTTTTTTCTTTCTTCTTTTTCTTCAAAACCAAGAGCATTTTAGGGTTAAAACTTCGTAAAATTATATCTTGTAATAAGGTTAATAAACACACGTAAGAAACCTACATTTTGAGCCAGGGGCAAATTTACATGGTAGATCGGCTAGACCCTTTAAAAAGTTAGAGCAGCTGTCAATGTTTGTTCTTAGGTTTTTCATACATTTTTCTTACATGGCCTAAGCCGAGAAGTAATCTAAGGAGCTATAAACAAGAACGAAACAAGATGTGACATTAACGCATAGATTTCCAAACATGTTTCAGAAAAACATACTATTTAAGTCTTTATCTACACACATACCAGCATTATTACAACCAATTTTCGTAAACAGAGTAAAGAAATATAGACTTGGCTCGCGCGTATACCTTTGAGAAGGAGACCTATACATATAAGTGTGGTATATATGCAATCAATTCTGAGTTGCCAACAATTTGCTAAATTTCCCCAATAGCTACTTTTTACCCGACTTCAATAACGGACGGAGTCGGAAATATAATCCTCGTGCTTGTGACATGGTTTTAGAACGAAATATAATTTTCATACGGTGTTTGTTTGTTTCAAATCACATTCGCAACCACCTAACCTATAAATGTGTCGTACGGATTTGAATATCTAAAGTTACAATATCGAACGGTGGTAGTGGTGGTCGGTATCTACAGTAATTATATTTTTTTAGGTCTGATATGCCTACGATTAAAATGCCACTTCAAGTTTGTGTAAATGTTTACTTATATATAATATTCGTTACAGAAGGTACAGTCATATATTAACAATGTGCTTCGAAGTGTATTTATCAGATACGAGAAAACTTTGTCGGTTGCCAATTTATGCGACCTGTAGCTATAATCCAAAGCTTCCTTGCTTCAGTATCAGATGGGTATCTGAAAAATATTAAAAAAATGTTCTAAAATGTTGCGAATGTAAAAATGTACCTAAATTTCAGGGATTATAAGATTTAATTCGTAAAAAAATACTATGTCTTATTAACAAAACTTATTTTATTACAAAATACCCCATAATATCATAATTATATATATACCCCGTTTGTTGGGTAAAATGCATTTTAATTGGATGACAACACAAAATTGGTACTACACAACTAAATTTAAATGTCAGCAATCACACGGATTACCTTGTATTGTCGTTATCAACATAAATCGCACGGTTAGCGGAAGAAAAATAATATAGATTTGAACAGAAAACCGGTCCTTTTTATGTTAAAATGAAACTCGGAGTCGCTATTTCAAATAATTAGTTGTTTACATTGTCAATCAGGATTTAAAAGACCCCAGCAATAGTATAATGTACGAATATGACTTACGAATGAAAGGTTTTAAAGTACGTGGTCACTATCGCTCACTCCGGCTTTTAAAGCCTGAAATACTACAGTTTACTATCACGAGACTGTTCTGTAACATAAGAAACGTTTACTTGTCCCTTGAAATTTGCGAAAAAACTCCAAAAACAGTGAAAAACTCATCCTAATCACATCCGCTGTCAGGTCACGTCACGCGAGACAGGGACAGGTATGTATAAATGCATTTCAGACTTCTCGCCTGGTACTAGTCCCATGCCCACTCTATACTATTCTCCTTTCTTGTCTGTAGTAGTCGGTAAATTCTGTACTGTAATGTTATTACGGTATCGATATTTGTAACGTTCTAACATTGTGAGTTTAAATTTGGAACAGCTGTCAGAACTTAAGAGATTCTGTATTCTAGTTTTCATAGATAAAGTTATCGATACGAAAGGTCAATTAAATAAGTACGTATTTTTGCTGTTACGAAAGTAGGATTGTGAAAAGTTGTATATTTTGTTGTGATAAGTATGTGTGTAGATAAATGTGTGCAACTGTACATAATTAGGTCTTACAACACCCGTGTTATTCTATTATGAAACTAGCTGACACTCGATTCATAAACCACACTCGTATTTTAAGGCCTCTTATGCATCAGTTTCATAAACTACTATTATAGCACGAAATATTTACACGGAGTGTTAACAAAGTTGCTCTATCAGCTAATGATGACAAACGATTGATTTCTGACAACCTAGTAGGTATCCACTAAAGCGTGAGGATATACCCCAATACTTAGATTTTTAATCTTTGCGATAGTCACGTGTATGACGATGATGTAACAAAAGCAATAAATAATTTAAAAAAAAACCCGTTTCGGCCTATGTCATACCCATATTTAATTATTATTGTGCTGTGGGTTTATTGAATAAATAAAATAAAATAATAAAATGAAATAATAATTATTATTATTCATGTTTATCACTTGAAAATATGTTTAACGCTACTTAGCAATAAGTTTAAAATTGTATCTCAAAGTTAACATTTTGATAAATTAGTCTTGGACCATGTTTAGGGTTCCGTAGTCAAACTAGGAACCCTTATAGTTTCGCCATGTCCGTCCGTCCGTCCGTCCGCCCGCAGCCTAGCACAGAGACGTTAGTACTAGAAAGTTATAATTTGGCATGACATATTTAGTCACGCCAACAAAGTGGTAAAATAAAATCTTACGAACATTTATTTTTTAGTATTCCCTAGCTTGATCCCCAAGGTAAAAGTATGCAAAGAAGCATCCAGATAGCGGTAATAAACACTTAAAATTTATAAAACAAATCAAATGCACGCGTATAAAGTTTTTAAAAAAAATACTCGTTTTTCTTAACCTGCCCATTTGCTTTCAGCATTGGCTTAGGTACGCATGAAACCTATTTGCAAGATATTCAAACAGCGATTTTAAGTTTAGCTTAGGACACTTTTAGTTCCTTGATAAGGAAATTATCAAGTATGTTAGGAAAAGTTTACACCCACCAAATTGCCTAGATCTTTGCCCGATTGTAAGATATCGGGCAAACATTAAGAGATACGTTACGTGCTCAAGAAGGGTGCAGTAGCCGACATTGGAGCTGACTTCAAACAAACATGGAACGCAGTCGCTCGTCAGTTCACTAACACTTCAATTCGTACGTTGATAGCTGGCAGTGGCCCATTTCACGAAGCTACGAGTTACAAATTACAAGCGGAAGTCTCTTTTTAGCAAAAGAAGTTAGGAAGAGACTTCCGCTTGTAATTTGTAACTTGTAGCTTCATGAAACGGGCCTCAGGTGTTGAAAAATGGTCACGCAGTTTGCTTAATTTTAGCGCTTCCTTAAAATTGTATATACTTAGTATAATATTTTTCAAATATTTGCTTACAGATTTAATTTTATTTATTTGAAATTCCGTGAGAAATACACGATTAATTTCAATTTATCTAATCTAGTATAGCTACTTTATTTTGTGAACAGGCCTTAAAATAACTAAATACCTACTATGTTTTTAATGAACTGTAGGATTCGTCGCTGGGTCACCAAATAGGAAGGGAGGACAATAGAGAGATCTCTCTCCAGCCTGGGTACCAAAGTCTGGGGGATGAAGTTGGAAGTTGTATAAGTATATTATCAACCGGTCCATATGGGGTCTATGCCATGCTATGCTGCCATATATTAGTAGCTCGAATTTCTGTTTGTCAGTTTTAAAACTCTTTGTTAATTTCATTGATGTTATGTCCTCTACATAGTGGTTTAGTTTCTCTAGTTTAGTTTCTTAGTTCAGTTTACATTGTGCCATTAACGTGACGGCACCAATGATGGACACTTTTAGCTGACAGGCACCAGTAATGGACACTTCGCTCTTAATTCAAATTTCATATGGTTCTAAATTGATTGTTGCAAAACAAATGAATATCCCTTATCTTCTGTAAAATAAGAATCAACGTCCATAATTGGTGCCTTGTCCATTACTGGTTCCATCACCTTAATGCCATTATACTTTTTTCATTTTTGTGAGATATAAGGAAGCTGTCTTCCTGAATAAAACTACTATGTTCTGCATTCGTTCTATTAAAAAATGAAAGTAATAAGTAACTTATATCTAACCACTTTATAGACCTACGCCCTCTTTTTATGTATTTCCCGCTCTGGATATTTTGTGTTTGTTTAAAGGCGCGAATTAGACTAAGTATATTTTTTTTAACTCTGTAGAAGAGAGCAATCTTATTTATATTGTCTATACCATGTCTGTTATATTGTCTATAGCTTTACTTCGGTTAGTACGAGTTTTCGGTAACACCCGTACAAAATCCAGAATTACATACATCTTCCTCTTGAATCACTCTATTAACTGATGAAATCCGTTGAATAGTTCTTTAAAAGAACTTAGCGAACAGACAGCAGAAGCGACTGCATTTTTGCCCGAATACGGCGAAGCAAACAGGAGGGTTAAATACTATGTAAAGAAGATGCCTATCCCTTTCTTGCTATCCATAACGGCGGTCGTGGTTCTGTGTGATATCCTGATGTCGTGTCGTTGTAACGAATGATGAAATAAATTGTATTTGAGTTCAACAAGCCTCTATTTTATTATCTCATCGAACTCTCATACCTTTATGAATTAATAAATTAATCCGGAATTTCTAAGGTATAAAAATATACTAACTTAATAATTTTCGGCTTCGTGGTATCGGCTTCCTTTTCATCCATGTCCATTGCAGTTTCCCATATGTTCTTGAAGAGTTTCCTTCGCTCCGCGTAACTTTCTTCTTTTGTCAAGAGTTTCTCCATTACTTATCTTATCCTTCCCGCGAGTGCATCATAAAGAAACCAGTTTTAGTAAAAGGCTATTTCACAAACGATTTAACCTACATTGTTTTAGATGTTTTACATTTTTTTTGGTCATGTTTATGGAAGTCAACGTTGGCTTGTACTTTTGAAGGGTGAAAAAATGGCAGCGAGTTCAATAAAATCGTGGACGTGACAAGTTAGAAATCTATGATCAAGGATGAAATCCTTCGCCTGTTAACCTTTTTCGCACGATTGTCATTTAAAAAAGTTTGTACTATATGTTCTACATGTTAAAGTAGGGTCTATATTAGCCCTACCCTAACCCTAATTTTATTTGTCGTTATAAATCGTGTCTGATTTTGCGTTTATCCAAAAGCCATTTCCCCCTAAATTTTAAAACTTTAGGGTTGTTATTACACTTTTTGAGCCTTTTGAAATGTCTATGCATACGCGCCTCGGCGTGGGCCAGGGCGGGTTTTGTCCGACTTGCACGGAGGGTTCCACCAATCGCAATGACAGGCCTATACCCTGTCTATTTAACAGAGTTAACAAAGCGTTGTCTCTGTTGCACTTTTGTATGAAAATGAAAGGGACAAGAAACTGCCAGTGGGCGTCAACAAACGCACGTCAATGGCGGGCTCGGCTTACATGCCGCCTGTTGTTAAAATATTCATAATATTTCTCGTTATTTTTGTTTGTAGTTAGAGGCACCTCAAATAATTAACTTACTGATAACATCACATTGTCATGTCATGTTAATTCATCTATAAATCCTAATTATGTAATTTAAAGAAGTAGATAATAATATTTAAATATGTGCCCTGCAGTGCCGAGTAAACAAGCGGAGTCACAGGTTTAATAGGAAACAGTCCAAAAAACAAGCCGAGTCACAGGTTAAACGGGAATCAGACCAATAAACGAGCCAGGTAAAAATTTGTAACCAAAGATAAGCACTTGAAAGCGTCCGCACCGTACGAGCGACAGATGTTGACTAAACTTTGACAGGCATGTAAACCTACCTTGTGCCTGTGCATCGTCCTTATCGCTGACCAATTACGTGCATTCTCTGTTATCTAGTATTAACTCTGTTAAATAGACAAGGTATAGTATGGTTGCTTTTATCGGGTGACAATATGTGGATAAGGCATCTGTCACTTTTTGAGAAATGTTTACGTACGAGACGCTTAGCTAATAATACCGCTTAAGTCAATGATTAATTTAATGTACATGACACAAAGTTTAAAATTGTATAAGGTCAAGCGGGGCTATTACGTCAAGTAGCTTCAATTCCCCTTCTGAAGTTCGACACGAAAAGTAAAATGAGTGAGAGTAGTAGAAACAAATATTTACTTGTCATTAGATGTAAATTTTCGATACGAACTTTAAGCCGGGAGATGAAGCCACTTGACGTAATTGCCCCACTGACGTAATAGCCCTCCTTGACCTTACAAGTAATCTTGACCTGCGCGGTATTGTTGGGGAAGGGAAATTTACCTAAGGGAAGATAGTAAGTCATAAAGTTTTAGAAGTCATTTTCAATTAAAGCCTAATAAACATACATATTAGATTCAATATCAGGGGACAATACGTTGAAAAGGCCCCTCTCAGCATTGTGCCGCAGTGAAACCCTAAAAAAGAATTGAACCCCTATTTCTCCTGATCTCGCTATAACTTGAGAACGGCTTTACCGATGTCATCCGTCTTGTTTTAAATGTGTTCTAATACTTTGTAGAAGGTTCTTACATTAAAAAAAACCGGCCAAGTGCAAGTTGAACTCGCGTTGTTGTATATTCGTTTTTTTTGTTGTTAGTTTTGATATAGGTTTCCCTGTAATCTACAAGCAATGAACTGAATGAATTTGTTTTTTTTTTATTTAGACGCAGTAGGTTCGGAGATCAGGGGGGGGATGTTCAATTTTCGTCTTCTTTCATGAATAAAATCAAAACTATTTATTTTACAATAATAATAAAAATACAATATTTGAGATCCTCATAACGAGCCCTTTCATTTTATATGACTGACGTTTTTTTTAAATTCTAATCTATCATATCCTCCCAAAATAACAGTTATTAAAAAAAAACTTTGCAAATCTGTGTGTTGGGTCGTCATTATCGTCATTACATATGTGTACCAAATTTTAACTCAATCGGTCGAGTATTTTCGGAGCAAATTGGCTGTGACAGACGGACGAACAGACAAATGCACGAGTGATCCTATAGGGTACCGGTTTTATTTTTTTTGACGGACCCTAAAAAAATGAAGAAAACAGCGTAGAAAAAAAACTACTGGGAAAGTCGGAATTTTACAGCGGGGAGACGCCGCTGGCGGGCCGCTAATCGTTACTACTTAATATTAAAAAAAATTGTTTCGTCTTCACGCCATAGGCACGCAGTTTCCAGGATAAACCGGGAAAATATCCCGAAAAAGAAATATTTTTACGCGGACTGAGTCCACCACATCATAGTTCCATAGAACTGGTGGAAAATCAAGTATCAAGAAAGTTGAGTTTCCCTCTTTGTCATGAGATTCTGGTAGACCATGTTTATCATCAGTGTTGATAGCAGTAAGAATTTGAAATTACCGCCTTTTTCATGGGACACGATGAGTAATTAATTAATTATATTCTTTGGGCACAAATAACTTCCAACGCATTGCATCACTTCCAACGACTTGTTTACGCCTTATATACTCGTGTGGCTCACACCTTACCGTCACGTTCTAGCCACGCCACGTTTTCGACACGTCCCAGCCCTGTACGATGTTTTATCACGTCACGAATGATACGCCCCTTATACCAACAAAGCAACAGGTCTCAACGGCTTAGCAATAGCCGTGAGAGCGGCAAACGCTCAGTCAGCATTCGGCACTCGGCGATGTAACTTTTCCCATCGCTACCTACACGTACGCAACCAAGTTGCAATGGAGTAGTATTTAGAATTACTCGTCCCAAAATATTTTCTAATAAAGTTATGCCACTGTAATTTCCATTGATCTAGTGTTTTGTTTTGGGTCGGTTAACATGAAATCATGCAAGATAAATATGACCCTAGTGTTCTATGGGTGGCCCTCAACGAGTTGGGGAGTGGGGATATATTCCAAGTGTACCCTCGACTCCTGCAAGAGTTGCTTCTGCAGGAGGAAGCGGCGAGGCAGGAAGGTGACAGCACCGAGGCAGAGAAACTAGTCCTACCGAGTGATAGAGACTGGCGAACGCAGCAGTACTTCTATTTGGTCGATTTGCAGAAGACGCTTGAACAGCAAGTATTTTTTTACATTGTAAAAAGTCTAAGCTATCTGTTAACTGTCCTGTCGAGAAGATCTGGCTTGGTTGATTAACTATTGTACTGGTAATGATGATTTAAATAAATTTAGAGAAACAAAGGCCATGGGTGAACTTATAATTTAGTACGACTAGCTTATCAGTTTGATCTCCTTCCGAAATAGAGCTATGTAAAGACCACTTTACTACATACAGTAAGCTTATTAATTACCAAAATTATTTTCGATTTAAACCACATATGGTACACAATAGGTACACCTAAAAATGATTGTATTGTGGCTGGCCCGATTTTGACTAGTAAGGTGTCATTAGATTCGTTTTAGCGGTTTTAGTGTTGCGAGTGCTACTGGGAAATATTTAATTAAACAAAAATGTAGAAATGGCTGAAACAAATATGGGCTACCTTCATGGTGAGTGCATGGTAACTGACATGCAACATTGTTTCTGCCTGTTTTTTTCAGAATGCATGTACCCTGAGTTGGAATTAGTTATCACGTTTTTACTAAAGAACCGTCAGGCCGATCTTATTTGACCTTCTCCTTGTGCGTCTAACCCATTGGAATATAAGTGTGTTCGTGTCTAGGTCAAATACAAGAGTGTATTACTGGTGTATACTCGTAGCTTAGTTATAGTGTGTACCGTGCATGTGGGGCGGCTTGACCGTGACCTATTCCCGTACGAGCGAAGAAAGGTTCCATATTCGCTATTCAAAGAGTACCGACTGAGGCTATAATTATATGGGAATTCGCTGTACGATGACGAATCGCCTATGATAATAAATTTCCGTCAAAAATTTCAATTTTGGGGCAAGCTTTTGTTGCCAACTATATTTTTTTTTGCAAAATCTTTATCAGACCAAGCTATTGAGTCCTAATATGGTAGGTCCACGTTAAGAATAGCGGAGATCCTGTCGCCACCTTCCGACTCCACCATCAGATCACCTCTTAGATACCTTAATATTGCATTGTCATCGGGTTTTCATAAGTGGTCCAAATTTCAGCCCATTCCGTGAAATTTAACATGCAAGATTTGACCTGTACATACATACATACTTACATACATTGTTAAATAAAAGCTTGTAATAAAAAATAACTTAACGACGTTATAAACGTGCTCAGTATAGTATGTGCTAAATTGAGTATTTATATGAATATAATTAGACTGTCGCAAAATAGGCTAGACCACAGATTATTAAGGTATGTCGAGACTGCCTCTGCCGGGAGTTAGGTACTTGTCCCACAGCCGACGATGAGCGCGAAACGAGTAGAGCCAGTAGTCTTTTTTTTCTCACAAGACTGCAATTCAAAGGGCCGTATTAATAAACTCATCTTGACTATGAGGCCCGTCACAAGATACGTCAAAGTAAACGCCAAACCATAGAACACTGTCATTTTTGACGCATCTCGAGACGAGCGTTAGAGTTCAGATCAGTTTATTAATACGGGCCTAAGACTGCAAATTCGTTGCCAACCCTGAGGACTTGGATGGAATGCCTCTATTGCTAGTCTTATCCCCCGGCTGTCTTATCCCCAAACCGGAACACAACAATGCGAACACTGCAGTCAACAACTTCAACAACTCAAGCAAATCAACTTAGTAATACCTATATCTGTCTCTTTTATTGACAGGGGTGATTTTTTTTTGTTGGAAATTGTGTTCTCGCCGGTAGAGTTGTGAACAGCCTTCGATTAACTATTAATATTTGTGCCTCTTTTATGACACGGAATGTATATCTTTTGTTCGTTTCTTGAGCGAGAAAATAGTCCATAGCTAATCCTTTCCTCGCCGGCCATGAGACAACTACTTTAGGGGAAGGCTGTTTGTTACTTAAACATCAGACAAACTTAATCTAAGCCCTCTACGCACTATCCATCTTGAAGGACAACAGCGCCCAAGCTTCAGGCGCGGTGGTGTTGTACGGACCAAATGCAGTCGAGATAGGTAATTAGAATCATTAAGGATCAGCGAAGATTCTAAACCTATTTGCCCTATAAAGTTTTTTTTTTCATAGTGGAAAGCAAACACTGGGACACCTAGTATGTAGAAACAAACTTTAAGTAATGACTTTAAAAAAAACGGGCAAATAGATTTAAAAATTTCGCTAATTCGTAATGATTCTATATGTAAGATACCACTGAAAAACTTATGAAATAAAACATGAAATTCATGATTTTTCGTGAAATGGACATAAGGGAAAATTACAATAATTTAGATTAAAATCATCAATATCTCTGAAACTCGTAAAAATCGCTGGACTAAATCGATAGCTTTTTAGCTGCTCTTTCAGCCCTAGGCGGCTTGACGTCGGTTTCTGGGACACCCTGTATATACCACCTTATTCCCTTGCAGTAGAGTCGTGTTTACATTTTTGTGAAAGTTTAACTGTGTCCAGGTTATTAGACGCGACTGTACTAAATGTTTTTCGTTTACGAATTAATTACAATCAATCACTCAATAGGGGTAGAGGAGCCATAAAATTTACCAGTAAAGTTCTTTATTGTGATTCCCACTGGGTTCAATTTGTAACGACGATAATAGGCTGTCTAAGCTGGCGAATGGCTTGCATGTAACATCTCAATCTCAACATGATTACTGCGGCGATGATTGCATCAGCCCATTTTCCGTGATTCTATGCAATGTTAACGAAATCGAGCAGCGATGCATTGTAGGATTTGTTGGCGCATAAACAAAGATAATGTTAGCATAAAGAGGCGTCGTATGACCCGATTTCCACGATGTCACTCATAAGCTTTAGATAGGTATAACAAAAACTTGGGGAAAATCTCACACAAATTGACTTATATTACTAATAGGTACCCAAACCCGGGACAATTGGCTTCAGCGGCAGGCATACGTCCCTCACCCTCGTATATATGCTCCACCGTCATCTCCTCGTATATATGCTCTAAGCCTTTGATTTAAGAAATATGTTTATGCAAAAAGTATTATGTTTTAATTACTGGCCGAAAAAAAGGTGTGTTTTGACAATGACATTTAAGAAAAATCATTAATTTACTTCTCACAACACCTTTTTAAAATAATCTATAAAAATCCAATAGTTTTAAAAATATACCGTTAACCAAACCTTACATGAAGCGCGATTAAAACTTGCCCAAATGTAAATGTTATAATGACCTAACAAAGAGTGCGAAAATTCGCTTTGTGTTGTTCTGAATATGGAAAATCCATTCATCACCATATAATAAATGGAGGCAACAGCACTAAACGAAAATCTTTTGACAGTAGTAGAGTAAGTGAAGTAGGTACCTTGATAGGGTAAAGTCATTCCGTTCTTTGGGGTCCGCGGATTTACATTATAGTTATATTATAATGACTGAAATCAAGGACAGTAGATTAGGATGCGCAAATAAAATCCGGGGTCAATAGAAATGGCATAAGATATAAACAAATCAGTACTGTATGACACATAACCTCAATATTTCTGCAAACGAGTTATGATTTAAAAAAAACGTATTGTTAATAGTTATTTAATCTTAAAAATAATGTAAAAGTAACAATCAAGCGTGTATATTAATAAGTATACGTCACGCGATGTCCAAAAGTGCGTGATTATGGTGTAATAATGGTTAATACGTCCGTTTGGTTTTGTTTACATCTTTTGCAATTTGTATTGACCCCGACTGTAAACACTTAGTATTAGTATCTCACTAATTTAGTTGTGGGTCTTCCTTTAACCTGACATTGGCGAAGTCATAGTGGCAACACAAATGACATATGCCACTAAACAAATAAGGTGAGACTTCAATGTGGTGCTGGTACTATTTTACACAATATTTCGTTCGGCCAGCAAGAGTCGTTGACCCGGGTCCACTTTCTCCAACTATTCTCCTACAATTTTCATTTTGTTTTTATTCAGTGGAGTTATTCTCTTAAAAACGGTGTTCGGACGTTTGAACGTTGCACCGTGAAGGAGTAACAAACAAACACACAAACTTTCGCATTTATAATAATTAGTAGGATGTTATTTATAGCATAGCAAATTATTTGCGTCTTAATGTGGTGGTTGCCTTTTGAGAATATCGTGGTCCCACCCAACCGGTGGTAGTGGTTTGTCAACTAAGAACTAACCCAAATGTAGGGGTGGGAGGCTGGGAGGACTATAGGGCTCCATCGGATCGGACTGCGTGGCAAATCTACAAGACTTGTTACGCAGCAGTGTAAATCATGCACTCGGGATGGGTCACAGCGCGACAATACGTCGAGTCGTACCGAACAAGACAAATACCGTCCTCATAATAACCGGTACTGACACGCGTTAATGACACGGTCACGGAACCATGTTACGATGAAATGTGACAAATGTGGACCCACATCAATACTGGGGTATTACTCTCTTAAAAACGGCGTTCGGTCGGTCAAACGAGTGGACGAGTGAACGCGAGCGCAGCTTATATAAACCGGCGAGTTTAAGTACTCCCGTCAGAGCACAAAACACATTTTAATGCGTGCATTCTCAATTAAGCAGCAGAGGCCCTATCCAAGATGCAAACGCTACTAACGTTTTTCTTTTCTATGACACAAAATGTGTGGTATGACATTCTCGTGCGTAGCGATAATCTATCTGCTAATCGCGGGTAAAAGCTTGTTTATTTATTAGTTACTATTTTACAAACAATGTTGTGTTATCCGCAGAGAAGATGCTGACAAGGTACGCAAGTTCTCCGAGGAGCCACCTGAGGAGTGGGCTCCATGGAGCCTGGTGGTGGCGAACAAGACCTCACATGCGCCGCCGCCGGTTGCGGTTACGACAGTGCCGGGACCTGCGTGGGACATCGCTCAGGTCTGCCATCCTTCGAATACAGAATGTGTCACTCACACGCCAAACATGTTTGCTATCCTATGCAAATTACAACTTAATTAACACGAAACAAAGTCTCTTTTAATCTTTAACTTGTGACGGCTGTAGCCGTCGTGGTGTCAGTGGCACGACTTTCAGTTGACCAGAGACCCTTCAGAACATTACGAGTAGTGAGGCAAATTGCAAGTGTTGGAAAGCGAAAATAAAATATTGTTGTTTGCACGCAGGTTTTAAAAGCGGCCGGTCTCCTCAACAGACCCCCACTGAAAGTCGAGTTCTCGGACGAGGAGGAGATGCGACGGGTCTATTCGCTCATCTACGATGTATTTAGGTGTAAGTTTTGACATAAAAACCACAGTCATATACTTTAATTATTAAGTTTCCAAACGAGTAGGCGTCTATCTCTCGAGCGTGACATGACAATACAGGAAACATTGAAAAGTCATCGAGTTTGTACGTACTAGTTGGCCTAGTTCGTAGTAGTGACCCTGACTACGAAGTTAGCGGTCCCGGCGTCAAATCCCGGTATGGGCAGTTGTGTGATGAGCGTAAGTATTTGTTCCGCTAAATACATAAGTAAGTTTATCGTTGTCTAGTAGGTACCCATAGTACAAAAGCTTAGTTTGAGACTAAGTCAATTTGTGTGAGATTTTCCCATAATGTTTATTAATTTATTTATCAATGACAGTAGTCGTCAGTGTTGGTAGTAATAGTTAGTAGATGTAAGAAATCGAGATAACAGTTATCAATCTAGCCCTAGGCTAGGTCCTAATTTGTTAATGTCAACAATAAATTGTCATTTATGAAGACAATTGTCCCCTGATATTTATTTTATTTATTTAATAAAACAACCAGCTTGGATATAGCCATTTTTGCGCACACAGAGTATAGGCTTGGTCGTAAAGCTTGAAGCTTCGTGTGAATTCATACATTGGACATAAATTGCTTTTCGAATTCCGTATCACGAGGACTGTCACGGAGTGTAAAGTTGGCGTCGGCAGTAAACAACGTCACGCTAGCCCCGCAACTGTGAAGTTTGCAACCGTTCTAAAACGCTATTTAACTTTTATCACTCTATCGCTGGAAGCCGAACATTTTATTAGTCTGCCTTGTAAACAAACTTCCCAGCTACATAGGCAATTTAACAAAGTATTAACTAACATCGCTTGATTTGAAACAGTCTAGCCATTTAAACTGTGTATCATATTTATATACTCCGAGCAGACATTTTTTACGACGAACATTAGAAGTATTTTTTATTGGCCATTCGTGTCTTTTACTTTTCTAGTGAAAGCAATAAAACCAAGGTCAGATGTCGCATGATGCCACTCGAAATGAAAAGCTTGTATAAATATCGATATCGACGGAAAATTGTCTAACTCCTTCGTGTAAGGGCGTGTCATGTGATACAGCATGTTACCATGAGAAAGACAAAAAAAATATGTTTTGTTTTTTACTTTGGAGATATCTTCGATTGTTGGTCGGATAACACGGGAATGTACATACCTAGATATGTACCTCGCCTACATGCTTATTGCGCAGTTTGGCGGGGCAATGTTTATCCCATGCCTATGTTATGTAAAGATAGAAATGATGTTTTAATTCTTTTATTGAAATTATGCAACCAGTGAACGATTAAGAGTTTTACATGACTACGTTTAATACCACCGAAACTAAGCTAACTGTTAGCACCTACCTAAGTAAACAACCTCCTCAAAGATAAGATTAACTCAGTCATGTTTAATATGCAAATTTTGATAGTTATTAGGTACCTAACTATTGGTATAAACTCCTTTATTATTGTTACAGATAAAACAATCCTAGAGCAAGTATTAGACGACACCGATTTTTTCGGCGACTTCCCCCAGGTAAACACATTGTAATGTTAAATTGAACTTGCACGAAAAATGAAGGTTGTTGTTAGCGTTATCAAGGCTGCATATTTAACCGCAGTTATCAAACATAATAACATCAGTTAGCAAACCGTAGCAATAAAAGTATCGTCCCATCTAACTCGCATTAGGCCATCGCATGCTCGTGACCCGAGCCATTTCTTTTGAGGACGCTCACGAAAATGAGTTCTATATTTATGGCCAGCTATTTCTGTTGAAAGAATTGGAATCGGGGGTAATAAAGTGGATTCGATTAATGTTGGCGCGATTCGTGTTAAGGGATTCAACGAGCCGCCCTAGTTTCAAATTGGGTAATTCGCGAAGGCTATAAATTCACTATGTTGTAGTGTTGGGCTATGAATAATTCAATAAATTGTCCAAAACTGGCTACGGTCCAATCCGATGGCTATTTTACGATATACTTACTTACTTACTTACTTATATACTTTTAGCAATTCTCAATAGTGTTTCCTAAATAAGAGTTGTAAACAGCCCAATAAGTAGGTATGTTGTTTTTAAATTAAGTAATGTAAAAGCCCTCTAATAAATAAGCCTAGATTATGATGAACAGTACGTGTAATAGGTACACTTAATCTATTTTCATGCTCAACCCATGAGCTAGACGTTTTATTTAGTTGCCGTAAAGCTGTTTCAGTTAAGTATTCAGATTTATTAGTCAGTTCTGACAATGTTTTGAATTCAGTTTTCAGACGAAGTCACGGGCAGAAGCTAGTGTTGGTATATGTCTGAAGACCTCACTTACTGCGTACTTTATTTTCCAGCACGCCGACAAGAAACAAACAGTGTGGCTCTTCCTCATGGAGCTGACAAGGCGGCGCTGGGGAGCGCGGGCGCGGGGCGAGGTCGAACGCGCCGCGAAACTCTTAGCTGCGGCGGGACCCCCGTACACCGATATCGAGACCACCGTGTGGGAGCAGAGGGTTCACTTCGCTGCTGCGATCGCGAGGATACGCATCAAGAATAAAGCCTTCTCGTTAGTCTCTCGAATTAACCTTTAACCAGGTCTGACAGGTCGCGCAACACAGCTTAACTACAAGTGGGTACTAATGAATACATTTTATGTCGGAAACTGAATCCCTTAGCCTGGTTAAAAGGGCTCGGCTACACGCTCAATCATACTTGTGCAAATTGTATTTGCACAACCAAGCATGTGCGTTAAGTCGGCCAAACGGTAATACCGCACAATTCCAATTTTTGCACAAACCGTTTGCGCATGCAAGTCACTGCGTGTAGCCGGGCCCTAAAGGTTACGTGGCGCTTCGGCAACGTAACCCTTAACCAGGCTAAGGGATTAGGCCAGTATTGAATAATCAGTACATCGCGGAATCTGAACTCTGTCTGTGCGTCTAGATATTCTAGGGATATTCATGAATAAGCTGCCAAGCGGTGTTTAAAACAAATTATTTAATACATTCAGAATTAATTTTGTAATCGGAGTTAAGACAGTCAAGAATAGTACAAAAAATATCAATAAGCTTTTGCTTAACTACAGTAATTTCGGCTCTTGCTTGATTCCAGTACCTGATTTTTCCATCTGTAATCCTTCAGCAAGATGCAAGACGTTCAAATATGTACATTTTTGTAAACTGTACTTACAAAAAGTAACCTGGAAGAAAAAACAAATACATACATAGAAATTGATAAAACTCGTAGCACCTGCTACGAATGGCGTAGAGGACGAATTACTAAAACATCTAGCAAAATCTGGCAGATGATGACTACTGGCTTAGTAACTACGCTTTTGTACGCTTTTTAATAACTTAAATTATAACTGGCTGAGAAATGGGTCACCGATAAAACTCAATGTTAATATACAAGCTCTCAAATAAACATAAAATCCTTTGTAAAGGCAGCTAAAATACATACTATTATTAACACACATGCCCTTATCATTATTTTTTATAATTATTCACTAGGGTTTATCACAACAACTTTTTAGAAATCCGTCATCAAACAACATTCAGTTTACTGATCTATTGATAAGACGTATCACGCTTCACTAATTGGCTTCGGAGGTTCGAAAAACAATGACAATTTCTGATTATCTCAAAACTATTTATAGTAATAGTAAACTGGTAATGGGTGTGTAAGCAGCGAACCCCGTTATCAGTGTTGCAGATCCATTGTAACTAAATAATATAGGGTTGTCAATGTGACATTCTTCAATATGCATAGTGCTATGCTTCAATATGCATTTACATTTCAGATTATGCGACCTTCTACCAACCCATTTGAAAGAAGAAAGAATGACGTTTTGCGTTAACAAAGAAACTGTAACAGGATGGGTCAACACTTTCAAAGCCAAGTATGTGAAGTATGCGCCAAATATAGGTTACCTGCGTTGTAGTATTAGCAGCTCAGCTTAATCCGTTCATCTTCTTGTTTTAGGAAGGTGGCAACCCTAGTGAAGAAGCTTCATGAACTAGGTTATTCGTACAGCGGATCTCGACAGCTCTGCGCAGGGGAATACAGATTCGACCGCGTTTGCCCAAGGTACAGCCGGCCTTATAAGTAGCGGCGCACTTTCGTACCTTGTCGCTTTAAGGCTTTTGACAGATAAGTGCAGCAGTTCTTATATCACGTTATAGCGATAGAATACTAAAGTGGGCAGCTACTTATTAGGCCGACCGTACCATACCATCACAGATTTTATTTTTTTAACCACCATGGAACTGTCACAGTGAAGTAACGTCAGGTAACAAGAAACAAATAATAACCACAGGATATTTTTGAAAAGGTGTTCTATGAAAATCATGCTTATGCGTGACGTTTGTCTCAAAAGCATACTGTTATGTTTTTTTAATTATTAGACCTCGGAATATAAGGGGCAAAATTAAATGACGGCTAGGGATCGCCTATATAGATAAACTCAACTATCGATGCTTTTCCCATATACTAGTGATCGCTCCAAGTTTTGTTTGTAAAAATATAATTTTATTGAAAGTATGCAAATGAAACAAAATAGCAACATAATTCTGGTTCTTAATTATTAAGAATTTTTGAACCTTTACTCATCATGGTCATTTTTATTTCTCATTGTGAATTGTAAAATTGCTGTTCCATTTACTATTGGTAAAATAAATGATCAGAATTTGTTCCAAATTTTCGGTTTCGGTTCTCCGTCTCAACGGATGAATCCATTTCAGGTGACTAAAAGATTTTGGTGTGTGGCTTTTTTTGAAAAGTTCCTGTGTCATGTCAATTAACAATTTTCTGCGACATTATGCTTCGTATTTTGCTTTTATGAAACTCCTGCAAGACTCTGTTTATGAATCTCTGCTTCATTCTCAGGTTTATCACACTAAGAGCTCCTAACAATAAGAGCATCGGGCAAATGGATCTCGTGAAAGATGGAGTCATCGTTTTACAGGTGAACTAATTTATTGACTTTATTATCACACCTAAAGATTAGCTAGGGTGATGGAACCAGTTATGTTGAAGGACCAATATTGGACACTTGATTCTTATTTTACAATAGATAAGGTTATTCATTTGTTTAGCAATAATTTAATTTAGGATCTTTGAATTAAGAGTTAAGTAAGTGTCCGTTATTGGTACCTCTCAGCTTGAAGTGTCCAACACTGGTGCCATCACCATACAGTATTACAGTACTACAATTTACCAATTGGTTCAGTGCGAACCGATCCTAGAGCTTTGTTGCACCCAGTTCTCCAAACTTTCACGATTCACAGGTGCACTGCCACAAAAAGTATACAAGTATCGTACCTTGTTTGTCATTGGTGTTCTTTTTATTTTTATTGATATGGGAAAGGCAAAAAGGCACATAGTCTAGATGGCCCTTGGAAACTTGCGTTGCTAAACCTGATGACCGGGACGTTCTACCTCGCAGGAGCGCGAATTCTGTGAAGGCGCCTCGACCCTGTGCCGCGCTCTCCGCGCCAACAGTCTTCGAGGCGTCGTTGCGCAGACGCACGCGTCGTCGCCTCGCTGCTCTGCGTACCTCGCAGCGCAGCTTCGGGAGCTAGCTGCGGTTCTGAGGGCTAAGGCGCCCGCCGCGCCGGCCACCCCGCAGCTTGGGAAACTGGTCGTTTTTGGAGCTGGCGATAAGTATGTAAAGAAAGACTTCCCGCGCTTATGTCATCAAAAGTGTCTTCCCGCTACATCGTACAACACCATGACCGTACCATGAACGTATCAGGCCCGGAAGGTAATTAATTAAAGCGTTGGTCGGTGACGGAACGGTCTAGTCGGCATAGTCTCATACTTTTCAATACAAAGAATACTTTTTACAGTGGCGCCCTCATTACTATTATTGTGATTTCTAATTAACTAAACAATTTACTTGGAATCCGATGATGCTTTTTTGTAAGTAATACACAATTTATGAGATACGTAACAAACGTTAATAACAATTACCCTTTGTGTAGTCAGCTTAACGGGAAAAGGTGGCCTCTTTTTTCCGTTAAGTAGATAACTCGAAGGTCAATGGTTATGTGATATATCCTATAAGTTCTGTTTCATTTGTAGTACAAAAAAACACTGACCGATTTCAAGAAAAAACTTTTCTTTTTTAGAAAAATCTATGTTAGTAATGAGGGCGCCGCTGTACATCCGGCGTACGCGCAAAAAAAAGTACATGAGAGCGAATGAGAGAGGCACAAACCATGCAAACCCAAAGGCAATGCCACTGTAGGTAGGTAATACCTATAGCCCCCTATTTCACCGTCCTGACAATGACACGAGATAGGTGACATTTCTGTGTACAGTCGATTTCGTAAATATGTATACACTTAAATACCTTGTCACTTTAATCGCTGTGATAATTCATATATTACATGACATTAATTAGACAAGGTACCAAAGTGTACACATATTTAAGAACTCGACTGTACATGGCAGAGCTTATATGAAACCCAGTGATGTTTCAGAGTGTTAACTCGTTTTCGAAAGAGGCTTCCACTTTCAAACGACTTGCCGTAGGGTGTCCAGTTACATCGGTGCCCTTCGCGAACTAGGCATAGAAGCATCTGAAGAGTCCCACTCGGGCGCTCCTGTGTGCGTGATCAGCGAGCCGGTCCACTGCGACACCCCCACGGTGACCAGCGCGCTGGATGGAGTGGTGGCTGTGCTGGCGACGCCACCCAACTCGTATTCGGCCGTCACCGACCCTATTGACCTCGTGTGCGGGAGAGGCGGCGACTTGGCTTTGCTTGAGGTAAAAGGATCCATTTCAAATTCCCTGAAGTAACCGTCATTGTATTCTGAAGAGTGAAATGGCTAAAGTGTTTAAGCTATAACTTAATGCAACTGGGACGAATCCAATGACATACTCGTATCATTTATCAAAATCGCACCATAGCTGTAGATCTTATGCCACGTTCGGTAAAAATCGGCCTTGCATATGATAATATTTTATACCTATAGATTACGATAGATAGATCACGCTTCGGTTACGGTGCTATAGGGATTATAGTAATTGTAGTTAACTTACTAATTTTTTTGAATCCCGTTTATTATTATCCAGTACAATTCGATTTCGCAGATCCTTACAGAATCGGAAATTGACGCAGAAGGTAAAGAACGCGTGCAATCTATTCTCGAAGAACAGAAAAGAACACTTAAAACGCTGCTATCAAAACCTCAGGTAAACTTTAAACGTCACTTCATCTAATTCATGCTTTAATAACCTTTTGAACTATTATCATGACTACACGCTCAGGCTTTCTTCCAATTTATCGGTATTGTCACTTTGCCGCTCCTGCTGCGGCCTGATAGTCCAGTCTGTAGGGGGTTCTGCTTTACAAAAGGTGGAGCATAGATTTTTTTTCATATATTTATGCTGTTAAGTATTGGGGCCCTAAAAAGCCAAGCATTTGACCATAGAGGAGGAGGGGGACGCAATAGCTGCCATCTTAAATTGAAGGTGCTAAAATTGGTTATTTTTAATTATTCCCCAAGTACTTATTAACTGTACTACAAAACGTAAGTGTGTGTCTTCCTACATGTTTTTAATATGTGACTTCCTGGCGAAAGAAAATATTTTTACAAAACAATACAGCTCATGACGGGATGAAATTTATAATGTTGCTGTTTTCTCTCCTGGTAGCCCGGAAAATGAGGAGCGAGTTGTAATTTTTTGTAATTAATATTTTTTCTGGAGCTCGTATCTTTTTATCGGGAAGACATACAAAATATACATGGTATGCACAAACTTAGGGCATTTTATCTTGTTTATTTTTGTCATAGACACATATGTCGTAAAGTAAATTTTTGAGCTATTAATTTAAAATGAACCAATTTTGGCACCTTTAATTAATCATGGTGGCTAACGCCTCTCCATCTCGAGGCCGAAAAATTGTATTTTTGTAAGGACCCCATGCCTTAACGTCCATATAAAAACTAAGCTCCACCTTTTGTAAAGCAAAGGCCTTTTTAGATCTCTACAGACTGGACTATGACGCTGGCAACCACGTTTTTTTTTTTTACCAAATTGTAATGTCAATTTTCATTCAGATCCAGTTGATATTGTACGAGACTCACTCGGCACTGGAGGCTGAGAACCAGGCTCAAGTGACGCGTGCCGTCGCCGAAGCCAACCGGCTCGCTCGAGAGCGGCACGCCCTGCACAAGAAGAAGAATTACTACTCTATGGTAAGAGACATGTGGCTTCTCTGCTATAAAGGTGGCCATCCGCATAGTCTACGAAACGCGCAACGTGCGGACCCAATCAAAGAGTACCTACAGCGGCTCGACTCCGAGGCCCCCCCGGCACAAGAATAAATATGAACAACGTAGAAGCGAAATACCCGGCTCGCGACGCGCGTTCGGCGCGTTAGATACCTACCACCTGGCGACACAAGAGGTGTCTAGTCAGTCAGGGGGTGTCACACACGGAATATATATATTCCGTGCGTGACTCCCCTGACTTAGGTACTACTGAGGTGTTCCAGTGTTTGTCATTCACTTTATATGGAAAAAAAAGATAATGATAATGATTCTAATTATGTAAGATACCACTGAAAAACTTATGAAATAAAACATGAAATTAATGATTTTTCGTGACATGGACATAAGGGAAAATTACAAAAAAATAGATTAAAATGATCAATCTCTCCGAAACAAGTAAAAATCGCTGAACATACATAGGGGTTAAATGGATCCCTTTTTAGCTGCTTTATCATCCCTATTCGTTTGTCAACTTTATCCAGGGACACCCTGTTTATTATACCAAGGTATCTTAAAATACCTTAATAGACCTTGCTGTAGGATATATTTATCTCTTTCCCTCGCCACTATAATGAATGGGATGGATATATATATTTTCACATCTTAGTATTGTGTGGTTCTTTGCTATAATGTCATATATATTCCAGTATATTAATATATATTATACACTCAGGAGCAAAAATACCGGGTCAGAGTGCGTTTTTCATACAAACGGGACTATTTCGAAGCCTTGCTCCCTCGCCAGGGGTTGTTTTGAGTGAGGTTTAATGGTGGATACTCCGAGGTTCAATAGAGGAGGTCAAAAGTTCTTAAGATACCTAACTGATCGCACAATGAGTTTACACCACAGCGAGAGAGTTTGGGTCAACATTTGGATTTCCTTACATTTTATGGCCATTTTAGATGTTTTTCTGAACAGGCACTATTCCGGCGTTAACCGCAGATTCATTAAGTGGGTATCCTAGGCCCTCTGGAAGACCTGTATCGATGCTCGGGGTATTCATCATCAGATTTCACTAAAAGCATTCCCTGGCAAGGATCCAAGGCTGCGAAATAGCCTCTTTAGTATGATAAACGCACTCTGACCCGGTATTTTTGCTCCTGAGTGTAGCTCGTTGTGACTTATTTCCGTGTTATATAGATGATTCATAGCCACATAAACCATGTAATTTTCTAGAGATAATCTTAATATCATCAAAAAGTATTATTACCTAATTTAACGTAAATGTAAAAAACTCTTTTTGCAACAATGTTTCCACGTTGGAGACAAACTTATATAACATTTCGTGACAAAATTTGTATAACATCCATAAACCGATTAAAATATTTCGCAAGTGTCAGCCATAACTTTGGGCGCGGAAGACAGAGGGGCGTAGCGGGGTGAAAGGGGAAGTAGGTATTTAAAGCGCGGCATTTGGGGCTGGTTCAAGGAGATACGCTTCTTCGTAGTTACTTAGTCTTATGCCAGTACTTTGAACTTAGAGTCGTATGCATAAAAGCCCTCGCTTGACGGCTCAGGCTTTTTACTCATACTCTTCCAGGAAGACTTACATACTGGTCTCTGCAGCAATTTACGATAAACATAGTGTTCCATCTATTACGACAGAAGCGAGATGCCACAGATCCCGCTGGCGCAGAATCTACGATATCGTTAAATGGCGCGATGCAGGTCGAGGTCGTGGTGCAAGAGAACGTGCGCGCGCGCAGCGCTTCGAGACCACCATCCGCTTTCGGGTAACCGGTTAATAGTTGCTTTTAGACATAAATTCTACTTACCCCTTCCCATCAGGACTGAGCAGTTACAACTACTGAGGTTAAATGGTCTGAGGGCCCTGCCAAGATGCACTGCGCTAACTACCGTTTCTATTCGTTTCCTTGTTAAACCAAATGCGTCACTGGTAGATGACGTCATACGAAAAGTCATGTGATCTACCAGTGACGCGATTGGTTAAAAACGAAACGAATAGAAACGGTAGTTAGCGTAGTGCATCTTGGCCGGGCCCTCTGTGCACCTAGACTTTAAACCTTTGTTTTCTTGGCAACTTTTTAATTAATTAGCAACAACTATAGTAAAAGTATGACCATCGAGTAAACTATCTTCATAACTCTGACAGGTCCATGCCTGGAATTGGCAACATTTTGAGCAAGACTGTGGATCGACCAGAAACAAACTCGCGCCCGGGTACGTCCAAGTCCCGACCCATTCCGGACGTTGCCGCGCCCATGCCCCGAGACCCCGATGATGATATTTCTGATATTTATGTAAGTTTAATTAAAATCATTTTGTGTAAAGAACAAACAAACATTCTAATTCTAGAGCACGTCGTTACTAGCGACACAAAATGTGTTTGAGGCGGTTTCGCTTTGACTTTTTGCCCTCAGGTGCCAGACTGCGACCTATTTGAGGTGCAAACGCTACCAACTCTTGGAAACGGGTTGGATATTAACTACATCTTAGACAGAGATGGGTGCTATCTCGGACTCATACAGAGAAAGGTAAGTTTTTTCTGTTTGGCCTATTTTGATGGATGCATGTTTTGTATTAGTTACGCACTTTTTAGGTTGCAAATAGAAGGGCGTTCAACTCACAGTTTGAATCTCCTAATATTTCTTGATCCTCAAATTTTGTAGTAAATTTCTCAAGGAAATGAAATGTATGCACAGTTTGAGTTTTCATTTCGCATCCCTTTTGCCAATTTTGCACATAGTTATAATAAGTTAATACGAAATCCTCACACCTACCTACAAGGAATCGCATTTTTGTGTAGCGTTTTATGCCTTTCTGAGGTTAACACTGACCCACTTGTGAGCACACCGATTCTGCATGCAGAAATTGTCGTAGGACCATAGGATACGAGTATATGCTACGCTGGAGATGGTAAGCCAAGCGAGAAGCGGCTTATGTAGTTGGCCTTATAATAAAATGCATAATTAAGTTCGCTTGACACCTTCAGCGTTGCTAATATCTCCAAATATAATCTACATGATCTGTTGTCTGTTATGTTCAAAGCTATATCTATACAGGGTGGAAAGTTGAGATGGGGCAGTAATGGCAGCTACTAAATCCCATGCTGCTACGCGGAAATGCTCTTAGGATACCTTTACTAACTTTTTATGCGATGATAATCGACAGATTTGAGTTTTACTGTAAATTCCTATTGGTCTCATTTCTAAGGATTAAAATACTCTTTGAGACCAACTAAGTTTAGAGTACTAGAATACCCACAAATCGAACGCAAACTTTTTCCATCTTAGTCTCAGGTCTTGGGCTAATTAATTAAAAAGTGAAACTTTTGCATGTTGTATTTTACGCTTATGAGTCCTTTATGCTTCAAGAAAGTTAAACAGTATGTAGACAATTATTTTCTAATATTGTAATTGTAGGCATCCTTATTTAACGATCTTTAAGCTAAAGAAAGTTTTACTTTGTTATGAATTACCCTACGAACTGTATAAAACAAGTTTTCTTTTATTGGTGGGTGTTCTAGTTCTCTAACCTTAGTTGGTCTCAAAGAGTATTTTAATTCTTGATAGAAATGGAACTAATTCGCATTAAACAAAAGTTACTCAAGTGCGTCGATTTTCTCGCAGACTGTACATTTTATCAAAAATATGTGAATGTCGATTGGCATCACTTAAAAGTTAGTCGGGAATGTCAAATTACAAGACGTTGCGAGTTTAAGTAAAGTAATACCACTGCCTTTAGCTATCGGCTGCATTTCGCTATCTACTCGCACTTGCATCTGGCAGTAAGGTTTTGTCTATGAAAGCATATACGTCAATAGCGGCTTTTACACGTAAAGATAGGACCGCGGGAAACGCCATGGGACGTTCAATTTCCGTGCCGAACCTTACGTGTAAATGCAACTGTAACAGTCAAATTGTAAAAATGTACAGTTCGGAACGCGCGGTCCTATCTTTACGTGTAAAAGCCGCTATTGACTTATATTCTTTCATAGACAAAATCTTACTGCCAGGTGCAGACTGCTAATAGCTCTAGTCAATGAGAAATATAAATAAATAAATGAAATACTTAAACGTAAAATAAAATCGTGGAAAGTTTTTTTTTTCGGTACCTCCACTTTATACAAGTAAAATTCGTCCATACCTACTAGTTGTTTTTGAGATAGTTTTTAGCGTTATAGTAACGGCTTCGGAACTCTACACTAAGCATGATCCGATATGCACATACCTGATTTATAAAATAATGATATGGACAAAGAGCTCTCATAGTTACATTGCAACATTTGTGCATTTCGAGTATTCTAACTTCGTCTAGTTATGGATGCTATTATAGAGTTAGAGCTGGGGTATACGTTTTGGCTTCGAACTGGCGGAAAGGTACAGGAGTCCATTATGAAACGGTAGGCGTCACGCAGGAGATCACCCGGCTCGACGCTAAGTATATGATCCGCGTGGCCGAGGAGCGCGGGCTGTTCGGGGCAGCCGCGGCGCCGCCGCACCAGCGCCGCAAGAAGCCCGAGCACACCACCGTGGCGCGCAAGCGCAAAAACAGGGGCTTTTTTGAGGTGAGTATACTCTTACTGTTGAGAGTTGTAGTAAGCCGAGGAAGCTGCGATGACGATGATATTTAAGAGGCCACATTTGCCTAAGTCGGTAGTGTTCCGCAACCATAACGACTATGTGTCTTCTCTTTGTATATATTAAAACCGATCATATTTTGTTCGAAACTGTTAAACGTGAAAACACGGTTAGAATAATATCCTCGATAGTTTTATTTTTCAAACATTACACTTTTTTCGCATGTTTTTGGTTGAATCTTCGAAACCCTGCTATCTTTAACGATGATTATTGACTCAATTGTTGAGTATTTATAATTTCTTCATCTTGGTAAAGGTAAACTGCAGTTATTTGAATTTGACGTTGCCATCAAGGCGTGCGCAAACTATATCCATCTCACTTTCTTGGCGTGGAGGCTCATAGTTATCCCTTTTTATTGTGGGTTGGGTGTGGCAGCATAATATGTGACCTCTTAAGCAGCGTACACGCAGCGGCTTCGCCCCGCTGCAAATTTCTGACTTTCCCAGTGGTTTTTTTTTCTGTCCTATTTTTGTTTTAAATGTATGGACTACGAAGTATTAGAAAACATTTAAAAATTGATGAATGAAATCGGTAGGCCGTTCTCAAGCTGCATGCTTCTTCAGCGTGACCAGAAGAAATAGGTGTTCATTTTTATATATATAGATTTCAAAGCGTGTCCTGCTTAGATCTCTAAAACTTGCTCCGGAGCTAAAATACCTAAAAGAACTAAAAGACGAACTAGTTCCTTTGACCGATTGACCGAGATCTGAGCGCTCCCTTTAAAGACCGAGCGGGCGTGACTCTAAGACAAGGTAGGTACAAAAGTTCATATACTTACGTATAAAAAAAAATGAAAATGAAAATTTTATTGATAGCATTTGTTACAAGTCAAAAACACGTACCTACTTATTGTATAAGACACAATAGGTTCATTTGAAGGGTAGACAATATTGAAGGTTAAATAATATTATAAATAACATAGTACAATAATTCAGGTATATAAATTTTTAATATATTTATTTTATTACACTATACTTTTTTATTATTTATTGTATTTTATTATACTTTTGAGGCTGACTATACTAACTAAAAATGACGAATCAGGCATCCGACGAAACAGCAATACGATGAATCGGGATCAAATCTTGTCCTTTGGGTACTTGTCGACGTTAACCTTTTAAACGCCACGGTCGATTGCTATTTTACGTGCCCGTGACGCCACGGACGTCATATGCCGCAACAAAATATATGAAGGTTAGAACAACTCGCTGACAGTCTGGCGTCCACGGCACAAAAATCTGCCGACGTGAATTGCCGTCTTTGGCGTTCAAAAGGTTAAGCATACGCACATAATTTAAAATAGGTCAACCGCGAATATGTTTTGCTCGCTTTTTCCTACTTAGAAGAGAACCATAACCCTGTACTAATCAGCGTTTGTACGTCCAGATGGAACGTATAGCCGCGCCCACGTACGCTTCGATGGTGCGCTCGATGCGCCACGGCAGCGCGCCGCCGTGCACCGAGTCTCCGCTGCAGTGCAGTTGTCCGCGGCACGAGCGCCGCCAGGCCGCCGCCAGTGCTTTCTGCGCGACAGCCTGCACCTGCGACGCTAAACACAGGTTATATCTTCCTTAAATGACGCTGTTATAATAATGCCGTTGCTAGAGTATGTAGGGTCTGA
This sequence comes from Acleris sparsana, assembly GCA_923062465.1. Classification (NCBI taxonomy): domain Eukaryota; kingdom Metazoa; phylum Arthropoda; class Insecta; order Lepidoptera; family Tortricidae; genus Acleris; species Acleris sparsana. The sequence continues at coordinate 10,908,983 of OV281289.1, forward strand.
GGTGTTACTATCTGCGCCGCCGCTGCCTGCACCCTACGACGCCAAGGGGCGTAATATGGCTGCGTTTATCGCATGACAAAATATGGATAAAACTTTCTGAATACGAGAGTGATGGATGCTTGGACCATACTAGGCCCGCAGGTAACTTATAGTGGGGCAGATTGCTGGAGAGAAATTGTCGTAAATGTGGACAAACCGGACAAAAGCACCAAATTCTTTCTAGGTGCTAGTTAAGTGAGCTTTCAATCTAGGAACCAATACCATCTTGGATTTTATGGTGGCCAATTTGAAACACACCGTGCCCGGGACGTACTCGAAGGATTTTTACAGCGTGTTCGTGAGGTTAAATAGACTGCCTTATGGATAATCCGGCCCAGGTGATGGTATACCTATTTCACCTCTTTTGCAGTCGTGGCGACAGTGAACTACCCTCACTTGCCCTGGTGGGGCTAAATACAAGTTAAGGCTAGATGATTTTACTCGCCTTAAAAGTGGCATCGTCACAATTAACCGGTCTGTTGCGCATAAGTTTTTGTAACTGGTTTTTTCCACTAAAATAGATATATATCTCGAAAAATTACCGAATCGAGTCTACTTTGTTCGACATTTTCAACTTCTAATTATCTCAGGAACACGCTGTTAAAATCCGTACGTAAGTTATCTCAGATTCTAAATTACTTAAAAACACAAAATTGGTGTCTAAATAGTTTTAAATTTGAGGTCAACGAATACAACTATATGCATAATTTATAGATATGGTGTTTAAAACACCATTCCGTACAACTAATGGCAAAATTCACTTTTACACGAATTATTTCCCCTCTTTGGCAGTTTTTGGGCCTCTTTTGGTGAGCTATTAAACAGTTCTTACACTTGGTTAAACTTATGTTAAACAACCAATTATAAATTTTATACACTTATTTATTGTTATTAAAGCGGTTATAGTACAACTCGTACATAATCTGCAAAAAATTCAACAGTCTAGGTACCTATTACGGCTCTAGAAATAGACCACAGTAATGGGCGGGCAAAATAAACGCCCTAAAATTACGTTTCAGATATGGGAGCATAGGTTTTTTCAAAGCAGCGACAGAATACAAACTTTTAGAAAATGTTAACAGTCTAGATATTACCGACACGTAAGACAGACGGACGGACAGCGGAAGCGTAGTTGAATTCCCTGACTGACCCCAAATATGTATATTTAGAAGCAAACTTTGTGATTCTAAGCTTAGAGCTCGCTCACACCTAGCGTCTTTCGAACGTCAGCGTCTCATTAACGCCTCCGCAGCGCTGACGCCTCGTTCTCGCTGCGCCGCCGCGACGCAGTGTCGTTTTTCGAACGTCAGCGTCTCAACAACGCCCGCACAGCGTCGACGCCACGTTTGCGCAGCGCCCGTGCAATGTCTACCCCTCTACCCGTCGCAGTGACGCTGCACGGGCGCTGACAAGACGTTCCGACGTTCGATAGTCGCCACTGACGTCGCGGTAGCGCTGCGCGGGCGTTATTGAGACGCTGAAGTTCGAAAAACGCCACTGCGTCGCAGCGAGAACGAGGCGTCGACGCTGCGCAGGCGTTAATGAGACGCTGACGTTCGAAAGGAGCTAGGTGAGAGGCACTCTTTCCCATTGTTGCGTCTCAAAACTTACAGCAATAACTTGCAAATGTAAATGCGGCCTAATTGATATAGAACTCGATACATTAATAATATACCTATAATTCAAAATAGCCGCTGGAAATTGGATGAAATTATTGGCCGACGGAGGAGTTGGTTCCTATCTAAAACTTGCTAAAGCTATGTACCTATATGAATTGCATTTGTAGTGGTTGTACAGTTAACAGCATAAATAAGTGATCATTTATGTACCTTGTCGATTTCAATCATTTCACAATTTTGTATGACATTTCAAACACGACGTTAAAACGGTACATAAATGATCACTTATATATGCTGTTGACTGTACCGTCAAGGAATTAAATTTGTTACCCACCTTAGTTCCAAAGTAAATCTGACATTCTACAGCAATAAGGTTGAGTTTTCTATCAATTACTAATGACAATGATATCTTCAAGCAGATTTACTTTGAAATGGGTAGCAAATTAAGGTCCGTGACCGTACTTACCGTTCGCATGAAAAGGAAAATAGTTTGTTTTTTTCTTAATTTAATTATATTACGTACACATATGTAGGGGTACCCCTTTCGTCTAGGACCATTTTTGAAGAATTAGAATGCAAGCGGAAAATCATGTAACAGTTGGGGTGACAACGTTATCGGTTAACGGTTTTGACCCTGCAGAATACGGATCGGCCTGTCGCCATTCCGAAATTTGAAGAAGGAAATTCTCCAAAAAAAAAACCTAAAAAAGGTTTCATTGTTATGTTTTTTTTTATATGTTGCACAATATAGTCATGGTTATCTGAATTTTTCCTCCCTCCAGCTCTGTCTTTCTCCGCCATCGTTCTATACTGTCGTTGAAGTTCATTCTAGTGCTAATCATGGTTCAACAATATTGTAGAGTAAAAAAATTGCCAAGACTTTTGGGTTCAAATATGAAATACGGTATACGGTAAAGCATACTTCCGGGTCAATTTTCCGAATGGCGACAGGCAGATCCGTATTCTGCTGGGTCAAAACTCTCGGATAACGTTGTCACCTGTTACATGATTTTCCCCTTGCCATCGTTTAGAGACGCGTTTTCCAGTTTTGGGCCTAGTCTATTAGTGCTCACTTACATCATGAAAGGAACCCCTGTACCAAATTTTATGTTTCTAGGTACATATAAGTTTCGGGTGTGCGTTGATATATAAGTTAGTGAGTCGTTTGCCTTTTATACACTCAGGAGCAAAAAGACCGGGTCAGAGTGCGTTTTTCATACAAACGAGGCTATTTCGAAGCCTTCGTTCCTCGCCTGGGGTTGTTTTGAGTGAGGTTTAATGGTGGATACTGTGAGGCTCAATAGAGGAGGTCAAAAGTTCTTAAGATACGTAACTGATCGCACAATCAGTTAACACCACAGCGGGAGAGTTTGCGTCAGCATTTGGATTTCCTTACATTTTATTGCCATTTTAGATGTTTTTCTGCATATGCACAATTTCGGCGTTAACCGCAGATTCATTCAGTTGGGTATCCTAGGCACTCTGGAAGTCCTGTATCAATGCTCGAGGTATTCATCATCAGATATCACTAAAAGCATTCCCTGGCGAGGAACCAAGGCTTCGAAATAGCCTCGTTTGTATGAAAAACGCACTCTGACCCGGTTTTTTTGCTCCTGAGTGTATATATAGAAGATAGATGATATGTGTGCGCAGCGGCACCTAAGCATTACTTTGGCCACACTATTCGTACTTAACCAGTTTCATCTTATGTTAACGATCGGTGTGTCGTCTTGAGCGTTCTCTAGTAAACCTAAACTGAGTCTGTAGATGTTTATTTTAGAATGCTACTTTCTTTGACCCTCGTATATAGTCCTTCACCAACAATGACATCCAGGTAAATTGTTAGATGCAAGCCCGTGCTCAGCGCGCGGCGGGGGACGTCCGTGGAGGCGCCCGTGCCGACGACGCCGCGCTCGCCGCCGCCGTGCCGCCGTCCCTTCCCGGTCGTCGTCAACGACCTGCGCCTCTCGGGGTACCAGGCCGGCGCCATCACACTTTCACCTCGCAAAATACGTGCCTAAACCGGCCCAAAATACTCCGACAAACGTTCGCACTAAGCTCGCTCTCTATAGGGTATATACTGAAACAAGATACGAATTATTTGTAACGGTTCCCGGGTAATCAATCGACACTCCGTATAGATGCAAAAATACCGACAAATAGAGAGTGCGCTGCGCTACAGCTTTGCATACTGTATATACTGCATGCGTAGTGTGAACGATCCTTTAAAAATGAATTGGATATTTACCTGCCGATGGGTTACATTAACAACATTACCATAAACTAGGGCTTGTGAGTCGGTGTACTGCCGTTACAGCGAAATACTATTCGTCAAATATCATTTCCCAACCAATTTACTACTTATTTTACTTTTTACTATATACTTTAATTTGACAAACCAATCTTAAGTACATTTTTAAATTGCATTTCTTCATTTGGTCAAATTACCATTTGGCAGAATATTACTTTATCAAATTTCTTTAAAACAAATAGACTAGTACAGCAATTTTTTAATAATTAATTGCCTACAATTACTTTTTCAAACTGCAACTTTGCTTACTTATTTATTCTATACTGCATAAGCTCTAGATTAAGTAAGGTTTTAAAACTGTGACCATAACAAAAACCATCGGCTAGGTTAGGTTAGGTTAGAATATAAACAAAATATAGGAGCAGAGCGAACCGGAGCTTGTGGACCTTTGTCAGGTTGCAATTTAACATAAATTTAAAAATGTTTAATATAGTACGAAGGTCCACGGAGCCCCGGCTCGCTCTGCTCCTATATTCTTGCTTAATTAAGTTAGAAAACATATTATTATGCCATACTATATTTTGAGAAAAGTGTGTTATACTAATCGACACATTGAACAAAAAGGTGATATTGAAAAATTAACAGGTTTTTCTTTAACTATAATTTGCCCAAACATTGATTGCAAATAAATTAAAGTGCAATAAGTTGTTATGGATGATTATCAAATAATGTATACGTAGGCCTTAACTAAGAAACTAAAAAAAATCTTAAAATGTGTGACGAAAGTTAAGCATATTTATTTATTCATCTAAAACTTATATCAACAAAATACAATGATGGCATAAGAGAGAGAGAAGTATTGTTAAAAATATGATTGTTTGATTGATTGATTGATCGTAATGGTAGTTAATTTTCCTTACTCAATGGAAGTAATTAAAGTTGTCTCTATTAAGGCCTTAGGGAGTGTACACAAAACTGCGATGCGACGCGATGCGAATTCGCAACGCAGAAAATCACATCATATAATACATATGATATGATGTCTGATTTTTACGATGCGACGTCGCCGTTTTGTGTCAAGCCCTTAACTAAGTACATTTTTTTGATAATTTAGGTACCCTTATGCCAAATGATTAATAGCCGAAACGAAATCATGGGATAAATTGTTTGGGACGTGATAATTTGCGACTAAATTTTCGCCAATACCCTTTGAGTCGTATGTTGCAAAGTATACAAGTAAGTTTTAAGTAGTTCTTCCACTCACTCATAACTCAATATGGCCAGCCCTTTCAAATCTAGGTGGTATCCATCTAACTTTCTATTACGAATAAAATTTTATCTCCATTCGCATAAAACTTGGGCGGCTGGAATCTGGCGGTCTGTAAATTCTATACCATAATTTGAATCTGAGATCATACATGTGAACGAAAGGGTTACCACAATAAAAATAACTTATGGTAGAATGATAAAGCATACTTACTGAAATGTATGTTGGGTTAGGACTTGTTAACTCTTAAGAACGTAAAATCATCCCTTACCTACACATATTCTCAAGATTTAAAATTATTAAAAACACAAAGTACCTACTTACCGCAGTTCCAAGCTTCGAGCAGTTAACCACCTTTCTCATATGTAAGTTACGGCAAAACCGCTATTTTAGCTCATCGATCACTTCTTACCAAACATCGGTTTCAACGTACGAGTGTTAATACAAAAAGATTGGTTCGCAAAAACAATGTAGAGTATTTTTTGTTTAATATACGAGTACTTTAAATGTTTTGTATGTTTATATCTTTATTTGTTTTTGATATTTACAATTATTTACGTTGGTATCTAATCATCGGATCGTCCGTTCGTCAATATAATAAGGATATTGTGCACTTTTTGGGATTTGTTATTAAGTTAAGTAAATTATTTTTATTAATACCTACTAGATTGATGTACTGATGATGTCGATGTTCATTTATTATTTATTTATTTGCTCTAAATACTTGACTGATAACGGACAATCTTAGATTGGACACATATTTTTCCATGAATATCTAAGTACAAAATGCCTAATTGCCTACGAAGGTTTATGCCTTATTTAAAAATAAACTATTTCGTCTTGTAATTATTTTTGAAATTGCATTCTACGATCCTAGGAGAAAGTATAGAAAACAAGTAACTAATTAAATTACATGATCAAGTATTTATACGAGTTCTTCGTACGACTTGGAAGTTTTTATTATTACTCCTGTGTATAGGTATTTACCTTCTTTACGGTTAACAGTAATAATCAAACGATTGTTCACACATACTTAAAAACAAATTGAGAATCCTTACAATTATCCCTTACCTACCTAATAGGTAGTCTGGGCGGCGATAAATGGCTTGTTTTATTTTACGAGGGCAGCGATTCCTACGTTGCTGATGAATTTGTACTGATTGAAAACTTCGTACCGATCGAATAGCTAATGTATTAGAATATTGATTGTTTCTGTCGAGTTTTTCCAACGGGCGTGAGGTTCTGCAGTAAGAGAGTTAAGTTTTTGTAAAATTTTATTAAGTGAGCATCTAAATTTTGTGCAGCCGAACTGCGTTGAAAATTATAGTTACTGCTGCGAGCCACATGCCCGTTTACCGCTACCGTGGTATGATGAAGTGGTGCCCTGATTACTAGTGTCAGTAACATATTTTTTTGTTTTTGATCTCGGATTCCATTTTAAGGTATAGAGAGCAGCAGCGACCGCCTACTACTGAGAGCCGGCTGCGTGCGCTACTATTGTATGCTGACGAGGTGAATACCTGCCGGCGGCATGTTAGAGGCTAAAGACCCTTCAATCAGAGGCGGTGCCGTGTCGGATAGGTGCGGTGTAAGTTTGCGACCACCTTAACCATAATACACGCGGCTTATTTTTTACGAAAACTAACTTCGAAACTACTTTCGCGTACCCTGGGACTTTCAAATAGGGTAAGTGTACCAGTGAATGAACGAATAAGAACTAGGGTGTCTTTGCCCTTACTTTTACAACAAACCTAAAATACAGACGTGTTACTTTCAATTTATTTTTTACATCTGCATATAGTCCTTTATCATTTAAGCATAATTCACACCTATTTTTATTTATAGTTTGAAAACTAAAAATGATTTTCTGAAAAATTGCCAAAATCACCTATGAATGAACAGGCAATCCCAATAAATGAACGAAAACGAACCTGAGAATGAACACTCCATATTTGGTAATAGAAGTGAACATGGTTTCCTGCCCCAGTAAATGAAAAATGTTTTTTTGTTATAAAATCTTTATTTAGTAGGTAAATCAAAAAAAACAATTCTAGCTGTGTTTTATTAATTATAATACTTTAATCGTAGAAAAGTAATATCTGACTCTTCTATAAAAAAATAAATTTAAAAGTAAATTTAAAGTTGTTCATTTACTCGCTCCCGGATCTAATGAATGAACTAAGAAAATAAATCCCGTTCATTCATTGGAATATAAAGTTATTGAATGAACAACGGCAAAATATTGTCATTTATTCACTAGCAATTAAATTCCAGTGAATGAACTAAGAAATGTCTGTTTAATACAAAACGGTTTTAAAAGATTTAAACATAAATTTCTGTTCCAATACTAGACCAGTGATTTAAAATGAATGTATGTTAGTGTTGATTAAATAAAAATAATCGTTTCGTAGCAAAATAATGCAAAAACTATTTAAAAATTCAAAATCCGATATGTTCCAGTGAATGAACAAATGTTCATTCACTGGATTGAGGTATTTTTATAGTTCCTTTCTGTAAACACCTTAAAATAAATCAATAGGTTAGAATTTATTAAAAGCCGATACAGCCTATTTATACTTTGCCCTTTTCACCATAACATACAAATATAAAACCAACAGTAAGCATGAGATAAATAGGAATAATATCAAACTTTCCAAACCGGTACTCACGTTGTTCCTTATATTTTTCGCTTCTATTTCGAGCCACACCGACACACGGTCTTTTTACTTCGACGCCATCACCAAAAGAAAGTCCAGCCATATAATGTTGCTATCCTAAATAAAGAGTTGCCCGACTAATAAAACACAACTTCTTGGAATGTTCTCTATTACAAAGCTTATTCTTTGATAAAAACCGCGTTTTGTTCATTCACTGGGGGGTGTTCATTCACTGGTACACTTACCCTATACCTCACATTTTAAAAGCTGAAAAATCTGTTATTTCTTTATCGCATGATAGGTACTAATTAAGGAATTTGACAACTTTTCTTTAGTAGCGCTGAGGGTGTTAATATAAGCAACTGCAGGCAAATGTTTGAAAAGAGAATCGGCCTGGGGCTGATTAAAAATAATTACCTAATTGTTTAAAAAATGAGGTTAAAAATGTATTTACCTAAAACAGAAAAGAAAAAAGAGATTTATATCCAGGATACACGAGGTTCGTTTTAGGCTGGTATATATTTAGAATAACTTTTTTTAAACCGTACCGAGCTTAAAAAAAGGAAACAACACGGATCTAAGGTGACTAAATAAGTCTTTTTCTCTACTGCCGTCATGATAGCGTTCAATTTTGTCCAGAGGTCTTCCACTCACTTCCCAAATACAATTTTATTCCAGTCTGATTTAAGCTTGTTCGTAAGATTAATCCACGTCCGCAAAGCATTATTTGAACTAAGCAATCCTTGTAGAAGCGCGGCAATATTAAATAACGCGAAATACGAGTATGAAGAACACGTCGTGTGACGAAAAATATCATTTGTTTATGTATAATCAATACTTACAATGCTTCATCGCATTTTATCGCTAACCTAAAATAAAATACTTCCATAACTATGTGCATACCTACCTGTAGATGACGTGGTCTGGTATTTTGTGATTGAAAACATTATTGATCAATTTTATATTTTAAATTTAAAACAGTTGTGCATTTGTCCAGGTATAGCACGGGACCCGAGTTTTGATCTCGATAGCGAAGTTACATTCGAGAAGCTCAGGGATGCTACTCTCTTAAGAACGGCGTTCGGTCGGTCGAACGAGCCATCGAGTCAACGCGCTCTGACGGGACTACTTAAACTCGCTGGTTTAGTGGGGTTATTCCCACCTGTTACCACCAATTTGTTACCACTGGTAACAGCTTGGATTTTTTTTCCCACCTATTTACCACTGGTAACTAGTGGGAATAAAAATTCCTAGCTGTTACCACTAACTACTGGGATTTATTTCCCAGTAGTTATCACCAAATATTTTAGTGGTAACAAATGGGATAAATATTGCCACTTGTTACCACCGAGTACTTTAGTGGTAACAGGTGGGAAAAAAAATCCCAGCTGTTACCAGTGGTAACAAATTGGTGGTAACAGGTGGGAATAACCCGTTTAGTGCGTTCATTCGTTCGACCGACCGAACGTCGTTTTTAAGAGAATAACACCCCAGGCTTTAAACGTTTTAAGGATTTCGTTCCACTGCTACATTTATGGCGTTTGGATTATCTATGAAGTCTGACAATTACTAGTGATGTTATTGATAACAAAGGGTAGGTAATCTAAAACTCTGTTCAAGTGTTCGCTAAACGACGTGTTGTTCATTGGCTCAAGTATAGTACCTTATGTGCACAATGTCCAGTCTTTTGTACCAAATATATACTTGGTAAAAATCGAGCACACCTCTTTAGATCTTAGAATGGTAATGGAGTTAAGCTAGGGTAGTATAAGAAGTACGCGAGTTCCTACAAAGAAAATATTTTGAAATAATCAATTTAGAATTTAGATAATAATAGTTTGATTTTACTTTATCATAAATTTGTTACATGATAAATTGATAATAAATGATGAAACTTAAATTGTGTTTTTGTTATTTTACTGCTACATAACTTATTTTTTTTCGTAGTTTTTGTTATACTACCTACTTCAAACAGGAGATTCTCAATCCGTCGGGATTTTTTCATGTATACATGTTCCCCTATTACACAAAAGCTGCTGGACCGATATGAAAATTTTTTTTTGGGTATTTTTCATAGTAACTCGTGCATTTGCTCTTGGAAAGCACTATTAGGTGATGTGGACTACTTGAACTCCTTAACGGTAACTACCTATTTCAAGGGTGGTGATACGATATCTAGATTAAAGTAGTTGAGCAACTATGACCAAGCACATTTAGGTTTAAATGTATGACTATGACTTCCACGGCGTTGCTTGCGGCGAGCTTGAAATGTTCTATAGATGCTATAGTTTCTCATTCATTTAGTAGTGGGACTACATAAGTTATGACTCATAGTAGAAATACTGTGCCTACTGTCCTTCGGTCCTTCAGACCTGCTGAAACATTAACATGACCTAAACCTACTCTAGACCAAAACCTGCTTGTGTAAAAGGTTCATCTAGCCAGTAGAACTCATTTTAATATTTTTGTCCAGATGGTAGATGGTTGAACTACTATATTACTATAGGGAAAAGGTTTACAATCCATGATACCGGCGGCGGACAATGTCGCTGTGCGATCGCGACGGCAATATTATTCGCAAGTGATGCAGACAAGTAATGCCGGTTCAATGTTTAGCTCTTGCAATTAACGATGGCGAGTAGGCTTTATTAGTGGTTAAACGTGTACATGCACATTGCGGTAGTGTGCGTGTCTAACGTAGCGATCAGTCGCAAGCGCGCCCTGTCGCTCAAGTCACTTGTGCATATTGTTTCCACGACGCCAACAACATCTACGAAGTACCGTCAGCATGACTGATCTCCGGAAAAATGCAGTTATTCAAAGCGAGGTATAATAAAGTATTTTTATTGTGAAAAACTGTAAAATAAAAATAGTACAATTATTTAGAATTGTGGGCCTAACCGTGTTTATCCCGTGACAAAGTGGATATAACATTTGTTACTTTCTCACAAGTGCATAAGTGCGAGAGTGACGGATGTGTTATTCACGATTAGTCACGCGATAAACGCGGCCAATATGAGCACTCTGAAGTAAAGATAAAACCTACAAATAGGTTTTAATTAACATAAATTTTTACGTTCTTTTAGGAGAAAATACGGAGACATTACAACTGTCATCTTCGCGACAAGATAGTAACATCAATTTCGTAGAAGATGCAACCAAGAAGGTCGCTACTACATGCATGACCAAATAGTTCGCATATCACGTCAAGAACATAGTTTTGTGTTTTCGATGTTTTATACAACGTGTTTCAGACGCCACAAAGTGTGGCGATGACTTTCCGGAAATCGAATTTTACTGCAAGCAATATTTCCATTCGTAAAATTTACCAGTCTTTATTTTTTCAGTAGCTTATTTTGCCTTAATTTTTTATCTCAGCAGAAATAATTCCATTATCTTAATTCCCCAATCTGTATTTATCTGAATAGTTATTCCATTTTCACAAAGTCGACGGAGCTCCGCTGACGCGGAGCTCCTACTTCCGGGTGGTTTGGCCCTTCGGGCCTGCTGCAAAACTAACCTAACCTAAACCTACCTACCTATTTCGTCTTAATTACAATGGTGAAAATTGCGACTGGAAAAAACCAGAACGGTAAATATGCGAACAGGAAAAATTAAGAATGGGAAAATAGACATTCGGTAAAATCACGAATCGGAAAAAACGCGACTGGAAAAAATGGTACCAGAAAAAAAAGATTATTGTGAAAAATATCGCCACACTCGCCACAAAGGCTCGTGGCGTACGAAGTTTGACGCCAATTGCCGGCGGGCTTTAACGCTCAAAAAGTTAATAACCTAGTAACGTGCATCAGTTGGGTTTTTATAGCTAGCTTTATCAGTTTACTAATAATTCTAATCCTTTAATAATAATCGATAAAATATAAATAAAACAAACTTTAATTAATACAAAGACAATATCATGTACATACAACAATAACTATCGTTCGATCCGTGTCACCTCAGAGCATTCCAAACCCTTTGGAATAGCTTATTGCTTTCATGAGTCTGTCTTGTAATTTGTCTTTGCTTTCGTATTCGGGTAGCAGGAGCACGTTGAAGCAGGTGTGGGCGGTGGGCAGGCGGTCGGAGTCGGGCCCGTTGCGCGCGATGACCAGCTTGAGGTGGCTCAGCCCGCCCACGGGCACGCGGTCCGAGCCCGTCGTGAACTGCAGCAGCTTGCGCTTGTCGTCGAGCGGGAGCTCGTGCACTATACTCCAGAAGTCCTTGATCGTTTGCGACTCCGGCGTGTAGCCCGCGTCGTACTCTGTTGACTTTTCTAGCTCGTTGAAGTCGAAATTCTGGAAACGCCCATATTGTAAGTGAGTTATTATTATTAATTACAAGGTGCCATAATGGTAGTTGTTAAATATTTATATATATTTATAAAGTGCATACTACCTCGAACTGGAATTATCTTGCTAATCAACAATAGAGTAACTTAAATTTTAATTCAATTAAATCGTTGAAATTACGATGATTCTAGTGCACGTGCTAAATTACCCAAGATAGCTTTTGCGGTATCACCGTTCAGTAACTTAACCAACATAATTCAAGCAAAAACAGTAATAATAAGCTCTACACGTCTGCAGATGCTTCAGCAGATGTTATCTGCGAATGCATCCGCCGAAGTATACAGGGGGTAATTAGCACGTCTTGCCTCTTCTACACGTCTGCAGATGCATCAGCCGAATGCATCTGCGGACGTGTAGAGGGGGTAATTTGCTCGTCTGTGGTAGGTATTTAACGTCGGCAGATGCATCTGCAACTGATCCGATTATTATCGGGTTTGGTGGCACGGATCAAAGGGTTTAAGCGCGAATGCAAGGCGTCTGTCCACACGTCTGCCGAGTCGTGGACACTTTTGCTGATCTACCGGCTGATGCGTCTGCAGACGTGTAGAGGAGGCATAACGCATAAGCACTGTCCAGTACAGGGCCTCTATTCTACTGGGTAAAACCATATTGCCTTTGACGTGCTATCGTACTGTCAACATTACGATAGCTCCTATTTGCTTGACGGTAATGGCGAGTTACAAACAATACGATAACACGTCAAAAGCAATCTGGTTTAACCATTTCGAATCGCACCCCACTGCGATGGTTCGACGTGTTAGAGAATATACTGGATCCATTATGGTCATTTCGGATAAACAATACAAAGTGGATAAACCATGTCACTTTCTGTCAACTGTATATAAGTGCTAATGGACGCTTAATTCACATTTATCCATAGCAATACGCTCGTTGGTCTGATGTCTAGCTTATGGGCGGAAAAGGATCCCTTAGAGACCTTAGCACAGGACCAGGCTGTGGCGTAAAAATGAAGTTATTGATGGTGATTGTGATGATAAAGAGGTAAATATCAGGAGATTTAGGCTTGTACTATGGGTACCAGACAACGATAAACAAACGTATGCAGATAAATACATAATACATTCAAAACTCACACAAACTCGAACAACTACTCGCTCTCATCACACAAAGGTTTGTACATAGTCCATACCGGGAATCTAACCCGGGACGATAATGATAAACACGACTATAATAGGCCCGCTGAAAAATTAAAGGAAGCCAGAGCTGACCTTGCTCCCGCAGACGAGCACTTCGACCTCCTCGGGCCTGAAGAGCGCGGTGAGCGGGCTCTCGTCCGTCACCATCACGAAGCCACGCCGGAACGCCTTGAACTGCGTCTCCATCGACTTGTTTAGCAAGTAGTCTGCATACAGGTCTACGAATTCCTAGAAAATTCAATCGTTTGAATTATCACGTGGTCCCTAAGCGTTTTAACCTTAACGCCAACAATGCCTCAAGTCTTTCGTATTTTTTGACATGCAATTCAATTATATTGTATTGTAATAATATTGTAACATTACATTGATGAATAAAGTGAACTAAACTAGTCGTCATGAGCTATATAGCTATGAGGCTTAGATTTTTGTTTTAGTAGTAGTTTTAGTAAAAATAGGCAAAACAATTAGGTTACTTATTACGTAATCTTTTGCCTTTTTTTTATTAGTGCCTTATTTTATTTTTCTTCGACTTTAAGCTAGTTGCCACTGTAAACGAAAACAAAAGAACTTGTGATTGCTGACGCCTAACGCCACGTTGCCGCTAGAATTTAGAGTTACAAAGAACACGCCGATAAGAGGTGACCACTATGTCGAAAAAGAGCTAGGATATTTTTTTTGTATGAACTTTGTAGAATATTATAATATTCTTACTAAAAATGTTGCACAAAATACTACACAAACCTCTTCACAAATCAAAACAATAAGTTTTAAACAACATACAGTGCGAAGCTTCGGATTAGTACTTGTTTGTGTTGTCTTGTCGTATTAAGAGCGAGTGAGAGAGAAGTACAAACCCGAAGCACATGTCAAGTGCTCACAGACTGTACCTTCTTATTCCCTTGTGTGACGAATATGTTGTCTCCGTCCTCCTTCAATTCGGCGAACATGACATTCCCGAACACATCGCGGTAGCATATCTTGAACGTCTGGTAGTATATCTCCTCTAAATCGTCCCCGCTGTATTCTAACATGTCTTTTAGACCAGCATAAAGTACCTGGAAAGAAGGTTTGTGTTTAGAAATATAATAAAGCTAGCTTTTCTCCGCGACTTCGTCCGCGTAAAACTAGTAATCACTTGTTCCTCGGTAAATATCAAATTTTCGGCGACGACAAAGCATTCTATATCCTAATCCAGGAGATGGATTGTTGGCTGAATGTAGCCAAATATGTGATTGAAAGAAACATCATAATGTTCTAATATTTTTTAGTATCAAAATGATTTTAAATAAAAAGGGGGAGGGGGATGTGTGCCTGTCTGTGGCATCCTAGCTCCCAAAAGGATGAATAGATTTAAACCTTTTTTTCAAGCTTGTTCAATCGGATTGGTTCTTAGCTAGGTTCTATGAAAATTAGTAGAGCCGTTAAAGATATACAGCTCTAGACAAGGGGTCGCCGTTATATCAGTGATGTTAAATACACTCAGGAGCAAAAATACCAGGTCAGAGTGCGTTTTTCTTACAAACGAGGCTATTTGGAGACTATTTGGTTCCTCGCCAGGGGTTGTTTTGAGTGAGGTTTAATGGTGGATACTCCGAGGTTCAATAGAGGAGGTCAACAGTTCTTAAGATACCTAACTGATCGCACAATCAGTTCAGCACTTGGATTTCTTTAGATGTTTTTCTGAACATGCACAATTCCGGCGTTAACCGCCTATTCATTCAGTTAGGTATCCTAAGCACTCTGGAACTCCTGTATCGATGCTCGGAATATTCATCATCAGATTTCACTAAAAGCTTTCCCTGGCGAGGAACCAAGGCTTTGAAATAGCCTCTTTAGTATCAAACGCAGAACGTAATAATACGTTTTTTTTTATGGCATAGGGAAGGCTGACGAGCACACAGGCCACCTGATGGTAAGTGGAAACTGTGACCCATAGACATTCGCATTCACAAGACTGCAAGCCTAAGACTGCAAATGCGCTGCCAACCCTGAGGACTAAGATGGGATGCCTCTATGCTAGTCATTACACCGGCTGTCTTATCCCCAAACCGGAACATAACAATGCGAACACTGCTGTTTGGCGGTAGGTTAATGGATAAGATGGTGGTAGCGATCCGGACGGACCCCGCACAAGGTCCTACCACCCGCAAAACGTAACGTAAGAATACGTAAAAGCGCAGTCTGACCCGTTTTTTTTGCTCCTGAGTGTAGTTATTTACCGTAAAACGTGGATGCTTGGCACGCCGTGGGTACTTGGTTGTGTTGATCCTTGGGTTTACAGATTACGCTGGCAACACTGAGCTCTAGTCTATTGTTCACCGATCACCGGAATGTGTTAGGGCTAATTAGAATGATGAATGTAATAGTAATCTACTCTGTACGGTGTCTCTAGTATCCACGTTTGACGGTACATCTGTTATTTTGCAGTGTCTCTCAATTAATGTTATTTTGTTTGAGTATTGAGTTAGGTAGCGATCTAAACCGACCCTGAACATACCGGGTTCCAGTCGGCCAGGTCCTCGAAGGAGCCCTTCTTGCCCATGAGCTTGCGGTACACGACCATGGGGAAGTTGACCGGCAGGATGACGTTGTTGTAAATGGCGAGCCCTAGGACGATGCCGATGAGCGTGAACTGTGCCTCTGTCTCGAACGACAGCGGGTTGAACCTGGAGCCATATATGTTAATATGTAACGAAAAACATTTTTTTCCCCATTTTTGATAAAGCATGAGGATCACACATAACAGTACAAAACGCGAACGAAAACAATATTGTTTAAGCATTGGCCAATGAGACTAGAGTAGACTAGTTGCTTAACGCTAACGTAAACGATTTTCGAAAACTGACAAAATATTAATTGACGTAGGCGTTCGACACGACCGTCTGACAGCAACGATAACGAACGCCGCATGCATCTTGTCAAGGGCCTCCGGTTCTTTAGTCTGATGACAACAGGGAATATTCATGGTTTTGTGGTGTTTAGGATAATAACAATATTGAAACAGCTCAATGCACGTTAACAGTTTAATCTTCAATTACAGACTGACAGACGGGTAGCTGGTATAAATCAAACTACCCGGCGACATACACAATAATCCCTCCACCAATAGTTAATAACTAAACGAAAATTAACTTAAGACTTATAATTAACATTCTTATTCCTAGTTGATCGCACAACGCGTTTACAAATATTCGCCTCTTGCGGTACAGAAGGCCCAGTCGCATCTACCACCTGAATGGGGTCCTCCTCCCCCTCCACCTGGGGTGGCCAGACAGACTCATCGCAATTTGATAGCCCTGGTTCCTGCAACTCAACACTCGAAGCTGGTGTTCCAGATGTCTGGTCATCCTCGACTGTTGATGATTGGTTTTCCTCTGGAAGCGAACAGAACGAGTCATCCTCATTTACAACGTCGTGCTCGGGGTCGGAGCCGTGCTCCGGGTCGGAGCCGTGCTCGGGGTCGGAGCCGTACTCGTCTTCATACAGACTCAAGTCGTCGACTTCGATGGGAACATCTGGTCCTTTATATATCAGCAGCTGATCCACATGTTTTTTGAAATACACTTTTAAATCCGGCACAAACACATTATACATTCTCGTGCCCACTTTACTAATAATCTTTCCTTTTTTCCATTCTTTTTTATTTCCGTTTGAAAATGTATGTTTCACAAGCACTATATCGTTTACATTAAAATTACATTTGCGTACTCCACCGTAGTGCTTACTGTGTAAGATCTGTTTCGCGCACACGTTAGTTTGGGGTGCGGATGACGACGACGCCGCGGCCGCGGCGGGCGCGCGCAATAAGTCGAGCCGACAGCGCAGCGGGCGACCCAGCATCAGCTGAGCAGGCGCGAAACCGGTCGTGCAATGTATTGAATTTCTATAGTCGAACAAAAATTTGTTTAATTTCTGTACAATTTGTTGTTGAACATTACTTTGCTGCATTATTATCTTAACCGCCCGTTTGATTGTTTTTACACTATTTTCGGCCTGCCCATTTGATGCTGGATGGTACGGTGCGATAGTAACGTGTTGCATACCGTTTGTACGACAGAAACTTTCAAACTGGCTAGAACAAAAATTACTAGCATTGTCGGTTACTAAAGTTCGCACTAAACCATACCTACTAAAAAGTTCGCATAACTTAGCAATAATACTGTCACTATTCGTTATCGTTAATAGAAAACATTCCACCCACTTTGAGTGAGCGTCTACCGCGACTAGGAATTGTTTCCCTTGCCATGCAAATAAATCTAAATGCACGCGCTCCCATGGCCGCGCCGGGTAGGGCCACGGCGCCAGCGGCGCGCGCGGCGGGGCGCTGCGAAACGCATTGCAAATACTACACGAACCTATTTTATCCTCGATCTCTTTATCCATATGTGGCCACCACATCCGTGCCCGGGCCTCAGCTTTCGTTTTAACGACACCGAAATGTGAGTTATGGAGTTCAGTTAATAACTGTTCCCGGTGCACCGTTGGAATCACCAATTTATGGCCTCTTAGAATACAACCGTTTTCAAAAGACAGTTCTAAACGACAAGCAAAATATGGCTGTAAGCTGGGGAGTGCCATTTTCCCGGGCCAACCATTAATTATGTATTCCTTTACTGTACGTAAAACTGCATCATTCGCGGTTTCTTTTTGAATGTCGTTAATAGTAAGTGGCTGTACGGTCGAGTTCGACATAAAGTTGACATACATCGCCCTGTCAAGGTCGTCCTGACAATCCAGATTATCCTGTTGAAAAGAACTGACAGAACGCGATAAAAAATCTGCTACATTTTGTTCACTCTTCACATACTCAATGTTAAAATTGTAAGCAGATAAAAACAAGGCGTACCTTTGCAGACGGTTCGCTGCTAACTCAGGTACCCCCTTTTTGCTACCGAAAATGGACAAAAGCGGCTTGTGGTCTGTGCGCAACGTAAAAGGGACCGCGCGCCCGTAGAGATAATGATGAAATTTCTTAATAGCAAAGATGATGGACGCTGCCTCTTTTTGGATCTGAGCGTAGTTGCGTTCTGACTTGGAAAGTGACCGCGACGCATACGCCACCACGCGCTCAGCGCCGTCGCGCTGCCGCTGTGCCAACACGGCGCCCAAGCCCCTTGGCCCTGCGTCCGCCGTCACCACGGTCGGCAGCTCTGGGTCGTAATGCGCCAGTACGCGCTCCGACGCCAACTCGCTTTTAATTTTGCTAAAAGCCTCCTGTTGCTCTTTGCCCCATATCCACTTTTCACCTTTCTTAAGCAGCAAATGTAATGGATTTAGTACACTCGACGTATTTGGTACGAAACACCTATAATAGTTAATCATCCCTAAAAATGACTGAAGTTCGCTTACGCTCTTAGGGTTTTCACAATTCAGTATGGCTTCAATTTTTTTATCCGTTTTATGCAATCCGTTTTTATCAATACGAAACCCTAAATATTCCACAGATGCTTTAAACAATTCACATTTATCCTGCTTCAGCCGTAAACCGGCTTCCTGTAACCTACTTAATACTTGCTCTAAACGCTCTAAGTGTTTTTCTCGATTAGGACCAGTAATTAATATATCATCGAGAAATATGCACGTTCCTTCTATTCCTGACAAGAGTTGTTCCATCGTACGTTGAAAAATAAAGGGAGCGTTAGACAAACCGAAAACTAATCTGTTGTAGCGGAATAACCCTTTATGTGTGTTAATGCATGTCAGGTGTTTCGACCCGTCGAGAACGAGTTGCGAGTAGGCGCGCGATAAATCCAACTTAGAGAATTCTATTCCCCCGTGAAGTCTCGCAAATAGGTCCTCTATTCGCGGCAACGGATAGTTATCCAAGTATAGCACTTTGTTAAGCGTGACAGAAAAGTCACCGCATATACGTATATTCCCGTCGGGTCGCAACACTGGGACAATAGGAGTGGCGATGTCGGAATGGTCTATCTTTTCCAAAATGCCTAAATCGACTAACCGCTGTAACTCAACCTCCACTTTTGGTTTAAGCGCTAAAGGTACCGGCCGAGGTTTAAAAAATTTCAATGTACTATCTGGTTTAATTTTTAAGGTTATTTTATATTTATTAAATTGTCCTAACTCATCTGAAAATAATTTCGAATACTTGTTCTTAAATTGTTCTCCTAAATCTACACTTCCCAAGTTATTGCAATCCATGCTACACAGTTGCATATTAAATGCACTTATAAAATCCCGCCCTAGCAACACGGGTTGGTTTGATTTAGTTGCTATAACAAACATCTTAATTTGTTTAGTGCGACCTTCGTAATTCACCGGCAATGTTACACAACCATTTGGTACAATCTTACTATCGTTATAACAATTTAATACAACGCTACACGGCCGCAACTCGTACGAAACAAAAACATTATTATAAATCGAGTCTGGTAGAACCGAAACTGCACTACCACTATCTATCTCGCACAAAATGTTTTCATTTCCTATCGACACCGTTTGGCGCATAGGTTGACCATTTTTACAATTTATAGTAAACAGATCAAAGTTACCTGTTATGGTGTCGTCGTCATCCGCATCCAAAAAATAATTTGTCTTGTACTTGGACTTACTCGTGCACATACGCTTTAAATGTCCCTTAACCTTACACTTAGTGCAAGTGAAATTGCTAAAACGACACTGATCTTTTGTATGACTTTTATAACCGCACACTTCACAACGAGAGTCCGGCGACGCCGTAGACCGCGCTGGCCCACTGCGCATCGCGTACACCGGCGGCGCCGGCGCGGCTGGCGCAACTGGCGCGGCGGCTTGCAGCGCTTGGCGCGCGCAGCGCACGCTCTGCGCCAGCTCCAGCGCGCGGTTGAACGTTAAATTTTCTACGCTCTGTGCGAACAACTTCTCTTTCTCCTTAATATCTTCCAGTCCTAGAATGAAACGATCGCGTAACATTGTTTCCAGTTCCGTTTTAAACCCGCAATGTTCCGCTAAACTCCGCACTCGCGTTGCCCATTCGGCTAAATCTTCTCCGGCGCGTTGTTCCGCTTTGTAAAACTTATAACGTTCAGCAAAAGAACTTTTCTTCGATTCAAAATGGGAGTCGAATTTCTCGATAAGCTTCTTGTATTCTAAACTGTCGAGAGCCGCCGGAAACACCAAACTCCTTGCAACGCGGTATGTGTCTTCTGCCAGTGACGTCAGCAGGAGCGCCCGTCGCTTCGCCCCGGCTTTATCGGAATCTTCGTTAATATCGTTTGCCGTACAAAACTGACCGAACCGACTTTTAAAAATGGACCACTCCTGCGTTCGATGGTCGAAAGTGAGACTGCCACCAAACATGTTCCCGTGAATTGCCATATTTGCGTTTCTTATCGTTTCCTCTTACACTGTGCCAAATTACACTGTATATACACGCGTGAATTACTAAATCGTCGCCAATTTGTGGTGTTTAGGATAATAACAATATTGAAACAGCTCAATGCACGTTAACAGTTTAATCTTCAATTACAGACTGACAGACGGGTAGCTGGTATAAATCAAACTACCCGGCGACATACACAATAGGTTTTTTTCACATCTTCAATAAAAGCCGATTCATGTAACAACCAGTTGAGAAAAATCATTTCTTGAATAGCTATAAAATAACCAATATAAAAATTCAACAAAGATTTGCTCCTTTCTAGCTAATGGAGTTTATATACAGGGCGTCCCACGGCTATGCCACATGGAAGGAAAGTACCTTAAATATTGTAGATGGAACATTTTACTGAAAGAAGACATTATTTGAATTTAAAAAACAATTTAAACTGCATTCATAGATATTTAAATAATTACATGGTTGAACCGGGAATCGAACCCGTTACACGAGAAAAATAATTACCCTGTAGCTTTATCATACCGATCGAAAGGCTTCATCATAAGGATTATTTTTTGTTAAATAACATAGTGTCAGAAATAAAAGGAAGACCATAAATTTTATCATTTGATGTGAAATTTTGTTCAGAAAAATGTCAAGCTGACATTGCCGTAAGGACATACAACTGACATTATCATAAATACATATTACTAATAAATTTACCCATTTGAGTAGTACGCATCATTTCCCTATTATAATTTAAGTGCATGATAAAATGATAAAGAGATACGTAATTAATAGGTACCTGGTTGTATGCAACAAATCGAGCCGAAAGACGCGTAAACTATTTTGTCCATCGAAATTCGGCTGGCTGATTATAAAGAAATAATTCATAAATGTGTTCCATTTTCAAACTTTTATTCTTTTGTTTCTGTGATTTTCATTGTACGATTTTTGCATTGTGTTGTGATTTTTTTACATAACCATTGCGTATCAAAATAATGTTGATTTAATCGAAGCATACTTTTTAAACCACAAAATTATAACATTAGCCTTACAATGGCACCGCGAAAGATATCCTGATAGAAATACACCATCTCGATTTATTATGAAACGGTTGGTGGATAATCTGCTAAATTTGGGACGTTTCTCACCACAACCGCGGCACCAAATGATAAACAATGACGACGAACTCTAAATACGTATTATTCTAAATATCCACCACAACAAGATCAAAAAATCGACAGGGAGCGAAATAATCAAGAGTGCGACTTTGTATTCAACAGGAAGGGACTAATTTCGCATTTCATTAATTGATTAATTTTGTATTAAAAATGTTAAAATTCATGGTCTTCCTTTTATTTCTTACACTATGTTATTTAGCAAAAAATAATCCTAATGATGAAGCCTTTCGATCGGTATGATAAAGCTACAGGGTAATTATTTTTCTCGGGTAACGGGTTCGATTCCCGGTTCAACCAAGTAATTATTTAAATATCTATGAATGCAGTTTAAATTGTTTTTTAAATTCAAATAATGTCTTCTTTCAGTAAAATGTTCCATCTACAATATTTAAGGTACTTTCCTTCCATGTGGCATGGCCGTGGGACGCCCTGTATGTTTCGACCTGTTTCATAACGTCACAGTGTGTATAGGATCTCTCTGTCTAATCGCTGCCTATTTAGCATTTTAAAATGCTTCTATCATCATTTAAATTCCCTTTTGGTGATCTCTTTTACGTTACTTCCATATTATGTTGAGAAATGCGATTTAAAAAATCCATTCATATTCTCCATGGGTTGGAAAAAGATGTATGACAGCACACAACTGGGCAGAGTGACAATCAAGAGTCCTTTACCCTTCAGTCGGATGTGGGCTGTAATAATGAATGACCAAAGCCGGTAGGGACTTTAATTAGTTATGAATTAATAAATTTGTGTCTTAAAATGGTAATCTATCAAAATTTTAATCCAGATTAATCATATTTTAGAAATATAATTGATTCCGATATGTAGTAAAATCATGTAAAAAATGGGTAATTATAACTTTTTTTATTCTTACTTCCTGAGCTTCCTCATTTCATCAATATTCTCGTAATGTGGCATAGTTAGAAAAAAAGCTAGTTGTTTTACGTTCAGAACTTTTGCCCGCAATTAGAAAGCCTTCATTTATAGCTTATGAAATAAATGAAATATAATCACTGATATAAAAAATATAACTTTACACTTTGAGATAATATATAACTTTAAACGTTCACTTTGACTCTTGTGATTCGAGGGGCGAAGTAAGGGCACGAGACTCTAGATCAGCTTGCATGTATTGAGGATTTTTATGAACAAGTAAAGTCCTCACCACACGGTCCCATTGTCCATCTGTTGCGTGAACATGCCGTAGTCAGGGTTGAAGATCTCTTCCACAATCAGCTGGAAGAACTCCTTGCTGACGCCGCCCTCATCCAACCCCTGTTCGCCTTCAAACTCTACCACTAGCTGTTTCTTCAGGTCTAAAGCTCGCTCCATTGCCACCATCTCCAACTGGATCAAGGAGGTATATTATATTCCATTTGTTTAGGTACTTTAACAAATTTAAGCAAAACAAACCCGTGGCTCTGTTCTACATCAAATCAAAACTTTTTGGTGGAGCTTTGACTTATCAGTGTTCTGCTTCTAATTGGCTGACCAACTATGCCACGTGGTTTTCTTGTTTACATTTGTTTAAGTACCTAAACAAATGGAGTATAGTTAAAAAGAGGTTTTAGAATATACTGAATTTTAATATTCTTAGTCATTATACCGTATTTGCCTCTTTAATGCAAATA
Organism: Acleris sparsana; assembly: GCA_923062465.1. Classification (NCBI taxonomy): domain Eukaryota; kingdom Metazoa; phylum Arthropoda; class Insecta; order Lepidoptera; family Tortricidae; genus Acleris; species Acleris sparsana. The sequence continues at coordinate 10,932,455 of OV281289.1, forward strand.
CGGTAAAGTAAAAGTAATAAAAAATAAGGTTAACCATGGGTATGTCTAAGCACAGATCAGTGCACCCCCGCTGGCTGCTTAAGCACTCATCAGAACAAGGTCACATAATCAACATTTTATTCTTAATTTTATATATGAATAGGGTCTAAAGTATTTTAATTTTTCCAATAAACTATAGACATTCATCATTCGTCGAAATGTATCTAATTTTTCAGTTACATTGAGGTTATTTAAATGTTGACGACGCGTTTAGCTTAGTTGGTAGTGAGCTTAGTTTGAAGCTAGGTCAAATGGTGGGAAATTGTCGATACTGTCTATAGCTCAGTATGTCTGCTCAATATATTACCTAAAGTTTCTGGAACATCCTAGAAGCTTCTAGAACTCACCTCAACCAGCGCATCATCGATGAGGTGTGTCCGCCTCACTTTTAGCCTCAAGAAGGGCATGGGGGGCGCCGCGCCCACCACCGCGTGCAGTATCGACACCCTCCGCTCCGAGTACATCCGGATCCGGTTTTCATAGTACAGCCCGAGGGACTTCGTCGCCGCCGTTAGGATGAAAGGGTATTTTAGGAACGCGAATTTCTTACCTAGGGAAAATAATAAATCCTCCATTATAAATATCAAGTATCGTTTAGGTCGTTTCAGAAGAGCTACGATGAATAGAACATAACTTATTTCATCTGATATAGTGTGAGTGTGATTCTTGTAAACTTAGTTCGTATTTCCCTATATTTATTTTTCGTGTCTTCTACTCTATTGTTTATATTAGAAGTTATTGTTTATCTTACAATTAGAAGTGATGCATGTCAACCCTAGAAAAGTAATTTGAAAAAGAACTATGTCAGATAACCGACGGTGTCACATAGTAGCGGTTCTTGCGTGAAACAGATCCTAAAGACAGTAAGAGCCTTTAAGTAATGTTAACAGAAATCTTAAACTCACCATTACTAATTTCCGTTTTATAATTAGCGTAATCCTTATCCATTTCTATAGTATCACTGAGAGGTTCATTGTAAAACTCTTCGAATGGCAGGTATGGCTTCCTAGAGTCTAGTACAATTACATCTAATTCAATTGCTGAAACAAAGAAAATATACACTTGAGTATTTAGTTAACTTTACTGCAATATTTGTTTAAAACGATTATGGACCTGAAATTTTCCATGCAAAATTCGATAACGTTAATTTCTCTCCTCTTCCGGTCCGATTGTCAACGGTTTTGAATCCGTTGTAGATGTTATGAAAAACAAGACGGTACATTTTTCTTTATAAGAAAGTATTTACTGAAAAGACACAAATAAAACACGGAGACTTACAAACCAAGTTTTTCATCATTAATAACTTACAACACATTTAAAAAAAATGGAAATCAGACTTGGTTTAGAGGGTGGGAAACGTTATCGCCCGTAGCTAAATCTGTACGTATTTTTTCTTTTTACTAATTATATTATACTACTGTTTTAGCGTCTGTTCCCAATCTTCTTAAGGGTTGGAAATAAAATAACTTCACCAAACAGCTAATCAACACCAGCCTCCTGTTTCACCATCCTGACAATGTTAGGTGATAGGTGACAATTCGGTATACATTACAGAGTTCATATGTTTTTGTACAGATGTAGTGCATAATTGTTTTCCTTCGTATTTTCACGGAAACGTACGAACGCGTCTTGCTATTTCAGTCGGTCACAGTACAAAAAGTACTGAGGTTGACTGAAGTAGCATGACACCTTTGTACGTTTCCCTTCAAATACGAAGGAAAGCAATTATGCACTACACCTGTACATCACTGCAGTTCATATAATCTGTGCCATGTGCACTAAAATGTCACCTGTCACCTGTTATTGTCAGGATGGTCCACCATAAGGGGCTGGACTACCGTACACTCCGCACTTTATGCGCGTAACTCGGCTTGCATAAGTCGGTGGTGACTTTTGTATGGGCTGGGTTGAGTGCGAATAAATAAGCATTATACGATATATGGGAAGTTTCGGTTTTAGAAAGAAACGATTTGGCAACATATACCAGCGGAAAGCGGGTCCAGCTGGCTGGCGACCACCGCGGGCTCCTGCAGGCAACTCGGCTCCACGCCCGCCGCCATGTTGGTACTGACCTAGTGGGTCTATGGGCTGCTGCGGCTTGGAGTTCTTGAGGGAGCTGAGCGGGTACAGGTGGTCGAGCGCGTCACCCAACGGGTCCAGCTGGCTGGCGATCACCATGGGCTCCTCGCGCAGGCTGCTCGGTTCCACCACGCCGGCCAACATATTGGCGTAGTATACTATCTGCGGATGCATCGGTTTTTGTTTACTAGGTTTTTTAAATTATTGATTCTGTAAATAGGCACCGTAACGTAAAATATTGGAACTATCAAAACTTGCCAAGTTCGAAACACAGGGAAAAACCAAATAAATTGCACAGTTAAAGCAGTCATATTGCTCTATCCCCGTCGCTACTATGGCCGTGTTATATTCAATTTAAGTTAAAAGTTGTGCGACTTCAAGTGGTTTCTGAACAATTTCCGTTACCTTCATGAGCTTCGTTGCCATGGTGACGCTCTCGTCATCCTGCACCTGGAAACTGCGCGTGTAGTTGGTGGAGATGATGCGCAGCGTGATCAGCTGTTGCAGCGTCTCGAGTATGTGTCGCAGGCTCTCGCGACAGTGCGCCGCCCACATACGGGCTAACTTGCCTTGAGCTAAAACGGTTACTTGTTAAGAGAATAGTGAAGCTGAAAATTTCCATAAAAAATGCGATAAACTTTCTCTCCCCTTAAACCTAGTCAGAGTTTTACGATTTTTGAATATTAGGTGGCACTTCACTTCAGAATATTTGTCAATTACTGATCTTTCGCTTCACATGCCTCTTACATTACAGCCTACGGAACGAAAGTGATGCAATGAATATATTGAACAAATAACAGGTGAATTTTCGTACGCTCATTATTTGCGGGGTGGTTCACAATTGCGGGACAAGGAGTTTTCTCACGAAGGTTGGTCAACTTAAATTGATTGAATAAAATGGTAATCATATTAACCAAAAAAAAGTATTATGAACGAACAAGTAAGTAAGTGAACTTTCTGGCCTAGACAATGAAGTCGTTGTTTTAACGGGCTATTTTTTCTTTTGCATGCTATAAAAGACAAACGAGTCAGTTGGTTGTATTGGAAAGTGATCATTGCCGCCCATAGATACCAGCAATAAAGAGGAGAGGAACCGCAGAAGCATCGCCGGCCTTCAAGAAAAGTCCTTCTTATACTTGCTTTCAATTCAAACTAAGAATTTGGCGGTAAATGATCCGAAATAAATATTTGAATAAATGTACCTACATTTATGTATGCCTCAGTTTTTTTTTTCTTTTAGTTTAGCCGCTAAGCGAGGCGGGCGTCCCTAAAAAACCAGAACGGTTGAAGGGAGAAGGGTCTCTCGGGCTGGACAGTCAAGTGGTTAAGTACAGTAAGTAGTTCAGTTTCCTACCGTCAAGCATCAGTATTCGCATCGTTGGGTCCCGGTGTGAGGATAAGTCAACCGATGAAATTAATAACTCAAAGCTTCAAAATAAAAATTCCAAAATTCAAAATAAATCATTTCAGTAAATAGTTTTCCATATATACATGGTAGTTTCGAGAATGAAAATGTCTATGGGACTCTGTGCCTCGAGTGTACGAGTAAGTAGCTGTTAACGCGGCAAACCGTCTCGAACGCGACCACGTTATTCATACGAGAAACGAAAACGCGATCCAGACGTTTTTGTGTATAAAAATACACTAGAGCCTCTGGTTCCATTTACCAGCCGGTGGCCTGAGTGCGCGTATGCCTTCTATTCAACAAAAAAAATGGGGTCCTAGTGAAAAAGGGAATGAGACTTCTGAAGATCAAGTGAAAAAGAGTTTAAGTCTAGTATAGGTACTCCGTTCATGGATACCCTTTTTTATTACGAGTTAAGTTGACTTGTTCCCTTTTTCACTAGGACCTCAGAAATATCCTTACCTTTTACCGGTAGATGTTTAGCCGCATGACACAGCGCCGGCAGCGCTATCTCTAGATAGTCGCTGCACCCGAGATCCGGCACCTCGAACGCGATGACGAAGCAGTTGACGATGTCGTCGAGACTCATCTTCTTCGTTATCCGCAGATCTATCTCCATGTTTTCGGCGAGCGTCGTCAGAGCGGTCACTAAGGCTGAGCTGTAGTATTCTGATGGCACCTGTTGTGTTTATATTTGTAAATATTGTATAAATACTCAATGTATATGTATGTAGTATGTAGGTAACGGAAACATAACAATGTTTTGATTATTTGAAATTAATAATGAATAATAAAGATAATGAAATAATTTTCCAATAAAAGCGCACGAGAACTCACGAGAAACTATAACAAAAGGTCGTTTTAGTACGTGATGCACTGCACTGCACTGCAGCCTTACAAGTTCAATCCTTTGATATAAATATGTTTACCTGTCCAGTGGGACAATTCTGGAAGTTACAAGTGATCGCTTAAAATGTTTTTCCAAAAGCAGATGCTGATTTATCAGTTGGGGAATATAAAAATAAATATTATGTACAGAAAGACATGATAAATGTGGCGCGCGGATTAAGCTATAATAGACTCTTAGTCAACGGTATAAGAGCTTTGACGCACGTCACATATTAATTGTGTCGTGCTATCGTGCTACATTAACTACAACTTACATTAGCGAGGTATTTGAAGGCGCGCCGGCACGAGGCCACGTCGAGCCCCGGGCCCTCCATGCTGTCCACATCCTTGTCAGGGTCGCTCGATGAACACATCGCCGCCGTCTCTTTTTTACCTGCAAATGTGGTTACAAATCACCACTAGACCCCGGATTCTTGTCGCGATGACGTCACAATAGGGTAATTTGGGGAGCAAATGGAACGGTAGTAATTAATACGGATTTATTTAGATAAGATAAGATAAAAAAATGTCTTATGGTGTAAATTAATACGAAAGTGTTACTCATTATTTTTTGGTATATTACTGCGAAACTTCCTTTAAATCAATTGTCAATTGATTAAATTATCGACATTGTTCTTTCGTTAACTGACTCTCCGTAACAGATCAAAAGTTGTTCTAAAGGCCTTGCCGTAAGGCTACGTCTTCTAGAAGAATATATCCACTTCAAAAAAGAAAAGCTTCTTTCCACTTCGACAGATGTTATCGGAGCGTATTTGAAAAGTTTGCGGTTATCAAAGAAGGATTTGTAAGGATTGCTTGGATTTATTTGTATACACCATTTACAATATAATTTACTGTCGATTACTTTCAAAAAGTCAAATTTAGTAAGATATCTATCGAAAGACATTATTTTATTTTAATTTAACAAATCATTAAAGCAAACGCCCTGTGAGACAGTGTCTTGACACATTGATACAATCAATGTGACGTGCAGTTGCATAATATAAACAGTTTATAATCCATATGTATATAGACATTATCTAAGGTCAAACTTTATTGAGTTAGTATAGATTGCATAAATTGATAAAGTTAATTTTAATATATTACATTGTGATCTACTATTACATGTCCTGAATGAATATTTGGTGAAATGAATATATATTTTAGCTTATCTTATTCTTTATGTATCATTTTGTGCCATCGTTCCATTTGCTCCCCAAATTACCCTATTGTGACGTCATCGCGACAAGAATCCGGGGTCTAACCACATATTCCACAAAACGTACAGGCACGTATAGGCAAGATTTCATTCGTTCAAAGCAGCCTGTATGTAATTCCGATCGATTTGCTGTGCTAAATAATACCATATTAACAGTGCAGGAAGCTTAATAATGGCCGTCTAAGTAAATTCACAATACTATGAGGGAATTAGAGCAAATAAACTACTAAAACACACATTCGGCATCAATACGCTTTACAATATTTTTATCTCTCCACTGGTAAGTCCATAAACAATCATCGTTCAATTTGTCATCAAAGTAGGTCAACAAAAAACGCAACTTAAGCTTTTAAGTACCTCTAGTTGTCTCTTCACTACAGCTTTCGGCCGGCGGCTTTCCTTGAAAGCAGCGCGCCAGTATAGCAGGCTGCGTGAACGCCTCCCCGAGCGCCCGGATGATAGGCTGCGGCGCCTTCGTCTCCAAGCACTCATCGCACAGCTTTATGATCAGCTCCTCTGTCAACGGCGTCCCGTCTAGCAACGACAGAAGCAACTCGTCAAGCATGTTCACTAACAACACAGCGGTCTTTGATAGTGCCATTTTGACTAGTGGAGATACTCTGATAGAATGCGGTTTAAAAGGGTTCATTATAACAGGATAATTAGCAGAGGTCATTAGATAAGTGTCGTGCACTCTTTTGCAAAGACGATTAAATTGTGGGTATTTATTAATGACTTGTTAAAAATATAATACATATTGTCCTATTTAGTGCATTGGATTGGGTAATAATTACAACATTTTAAAACATTTACACTTACTTATCACATGTAGGTAATATTAAACGAAAGTATATTGCTGTCCCACTCTTTCTGGCATAACAAATATACGACAGATTTCATTTCAATACTCTACTACTAGTTTTTTACGAGCAATATGCCCCGCCCACTTGGCAGTGGCCGTACACAGGCGGTTCTCCCGCCGCCACAGGAATCCGCTCGGCAAAGCAAAATTGAAACCGCGCAGTGAAGTATGCAGGATACCATATTTAATTATTTTTTTATGGTATAGGCAAACGAGCAGACGGATCGCCTGATGGTAAGCGATTACCGTCACCCCCCCCCCCCCCCCCCCCCACCGACACCTGCAGCACCAGAGGAGTCACAGGTGCGTTGCCGGCCTTTCAAATGAGAGTACGCTCATTTCTTGAAGGTTTGTAGGTCGTAATGGTCCGGAAATACCGCAGGCGATGCACCATTCCACAGTTTAGTAGTGCGAGGCAGGAAATTCCAAGTGAAGCGCACAGTTGTGGTCTGCCAACCATCTAAATGATGGTGGTGGAAATTCTGTCGCGTAGGACAAAGGCGGAAGGATGCGGCAGGAATTAATCCGAACAGCTCCTCGGAGCACTCCCCGTTGTACAAGCGGTAGAGAATGCAGAGTGAGGCTACATCTCTACGCAGCGCCAAGGAGTCAAGCCGATCAGAAGCACGAATTGTGTCTAGTGCGGTTCAGAAACGGATTCATGCGGCGGGGGAACCGCCAGTGTAGTATGACCCTTAAGGTTTACAAATTGGTGAGCTATGTCAGTTACTTTAGTTCTCCTCATGTACATGTTTGCACTTTATTTCAATGGAATAAGGTACCAAAGTTTTAACATAGGTATATTTGACGTCGACCGACCGTACTATATGATTAATAGCCATCATTTCCATTTCAACGAATTTTTGTACTACGAAAACCAAACTTTCAATTAGTTATTCTACGCCTTACGCAAAAAAGGTTGACAATGTTGACATAACAAAAGATCTTCAACTAGTAAATACATTCATTTAATAATTTAATTATGCATGCATGTATAATTTAAATAGCACGTACCATTGTACTATTGTTTAATTTAACATTTATTTATCACACTGCAAAAATATACTGATCTGGCATAAAATATTAAAACAAAAAAATATCTTATTTATGATAATTGAAATGGAATCGTGGCGTTTCTCGCACTGAATACAGTCGAGTACACAGATATGTATACATTAGTGGATCTTATTTCAATGGAATAAGGTAAAAAGGTCTATATATCTTCGTACTCAACTACTTATACATAAAAAAGATTTCAAGCGAATTCTGACGATTATTCGGGTGAAAGTCGAAAAAGGTGAAAGTATTTAACAAAATGTACTCAAACGGAACCTCGTGATATAGTTTGTACCCAAGCAGAACAATGAGAAGTCACGTGGTAGTCGTGGTAAACCCACGTTGTTTCGTTTGTTGACATTTATTGAGGTACCTAAACATGAAAGTATATTAGCACTTATCAATTCTCGAATAACATGAAAACGGTATTTCATCCACAGCATACAAGGTATATATAATTTGACAAGAATGTATAACAATTACTTTTTCCTTTGAATAGATTCATATTAGTGTAAGTGGTTTGTAACCGTACTAGTTATTCTAATATTTACTAACAGACTTTACGAGGTGAACTGTCAAATGGCTAGAGTGAGTTGGGTTATAATTGTTATAAATAATACGCGACTTACTGCTATGACTGTGAGTTCTGAAGTCGTTCTGAGACACTTTTTGACTAGTTTCTGGTGTCTGCCTGGAGTGTGTTGCTGAGCTGGATGTGGGCTGTTCTGATTTTTCATCGTGGCTCCTTTTCTCTTTTTCCGTACATGCCATAGACGGGCTTTAATCATTGGAAAAGGAGTTCATATTCCAGTACCACAAAAATCATAGACGGAGAGCTGCATACCAAAAAAGGGTTGCAATTTATAGAGCAATGAAACACCCTAACCAGTGTGCTTATTGCCTAACGCACTCGCAATCGCAATAATTTTCAATTTGACAGTCCGAAGGAGAGTCCGCTTACAAAATGAAAACAATTGTTCTACTTTGAAGCCGAATGCTATTTCCAGTGCGTTAGGTAATAGTGACCCAGGTCGCAATAGCATAATTTTTCATTGTTTGGGTATACTGGCAGCTGTTCATCAGTGGGTGTCTTTACGTGGTTTTTTTTTTAGACGCTATTAAATGATTTTTTACAAATTGTGTGGGATGTAAAATGAAATGGCTTTTCCGCCACTCGATTTCTTAAAAACATTTATTTTTAATAAATGCCATGTCATTCGGCGTATTACTCTTATATCCCACATCATAAAAGCAATTTTGTTATTATTAATACAATTTTTATAACTTTACTCACCCCCACTGATGAACTGAACAGGCTGCTAGGCTCCTGAAAAAAAGAATGATGGTATGGCATCATGATTAAGAGGGGTTTAACTGCTCTATAAATTGGAACCCATTTTTCGTAATAAGTTCTTAGACCATTATGCTAAAAAAAACAAAGCATGAGTATAGGTATCCGAGCGAGAATTGAGGTGAATGATTACACACACAGGTTGTATAGGGTTCAAATTCAAATCGACAGGATACATATTTGCGTTATATTTTCGGAAAGTAGTGAACAGGGGAAAAATAAAACTTGCTCAAAACTAATAAAATTATGTGACCTAAATTAGAGGATTTGGAAACAGGAGATTCATTCAGACTTGCTGTATTTTATTAGCATTCTATTTAAATTGCTTTTTTAGTTACCAGTCCAGTGTGGGTTCACCAATTTCAATATTGATTTACCTGGTGCTTGAGTCGCAGGGCGATTCTGTGCGTGGCACCTTGGTGGGTAGACTGTCACAAAGCCGTGCCTCTTTGTAGAACAATTTTATGGCTTCTGCGGCTGCTTCATTTGGTGTCAAGTTTCTGGCCTGTTGAGAGACCATTCAGTTTCAACCAAGATCTATTAAAATGAGAATTAATTTTGATTGAGAGCCAGTGGCGGCTACAACAGGAGGCAGAGGGCCAACTAATTCAATTGTTGCACCACCATAAACCATATCATAATGACAGCATCAAGTGACAGGGTTCTATATTGGCTCAACAACTAAAGTACAGTCGGTGATCTCTTAGAAGAGGATTCGTGTTGCGGGTGAAATCGGACGAAATCGTGTATTAGAAATTGACAGAGTCAATTACTTTGGATGACGGATTTATTGGCAGTCCAACACCCAAAGAGTGCAGTCGTCTTTTTTGTCTTTAACTATATAGAGTAATTAATACCACCACATTTTTTAGGTATTATTTCTGTGGATATTTTTCGATAGTTGATTATAAATGGGGACACGTCTCAAAAAGGGTATTCCTGTAAATAGTCAATCGCGGGAAATTGTATATAATGTATATAAATATTTTTTTAATGAAGCGGGACAGCAAGAAAAGTGACAATGGGATTTCGAAATGTACATTAGAACGAATATTAAAAGAAGCCGACCAAAATCCTCCATCTTTGAAACGCCACAGACAAAGAGACCGAAAAAGGATTTTGTATTAAACCTGAATAGTTTTAATTATGATGTTATCAGGCGGATGGTTTATGATTTTCATTCTAAATTCAAAGAATTCTCTAATTTGAAAAAATTGCTTAAAGCTTACATTCACGCTACGAAAAATTCTACGGAAATTGGGATTTAAGTATTGTAAAACCAAAGATAATCGAAAAACTTTAATGGAAAAGCATGACGTGCAACTGAAAAGGGCAAAATATACACATAAAATGAAAAAAAATAGAATTGAACATATAGAAAAGGTGTATATGGACGAATCATATATACACACGTCCCACCTTAATGGGAAAGGTTGGTCAGACTCTAGCAACACAGGGATTAAAAAGCCAAATTCCAAATGGCAACGTCTTATTATACCTCATGCCGGTAGTGAAAATGGCTTTATACCTGGTGCGTTGCTTACGTACAAATCAACAGACACAACAGGCGATTACCATAAAGAGATGCATAGCGAGAACTATGAAAAATGGTTTAGAAATCAGCTTATTCCAAATTTGACAACCAACTCAGTGTTGGTTGTTGATAATGCCCCATATGACAAAAAATATATTGAAAAACTGGCCAATTCTAATACCCGGAAACAAGACATGATAGATTGGTTAAAAAATCACAACATCCCAGTAAACCCCAACCAAAACAAACCAGCTATTTACGACATTATCTTGCAAAACAAACAAGAACCCAGACTTTAATCCCATCGAGATTATATGGGCTCAAATAAAACAATACGTAGCCCAGCATAATGTTGACATGAATATGACAAGCATAAAGAACGAAAAAGTCAATATGATTGGCCGAGAAGACTGGATTTTTTTTGTCAGCATGCAGTTAAATGTGAAGAAGACTTTCGTAATAAAATAAAATAGACGAATATAGTGACCAATTTATAATTTATACATATGACTCTGATGCTGAATAGGCTCACATTATACTACAAAAATTAGAACATAAATGCAATTTTCCAATCTTATAATTTTATTTTTATGAATTGAAATATGTGACGAGTATTCCCAACTCTGTACAATATCTCCCAAAAACGATAAATGAAGGTTTGACATTCTGTATCCAATTTACCTCTTCCATTTTATTTTGATTATGACAAAAAGTCAAATCGCAATATACTAGCGAAAATATAGTATAGGATTATTAAATTAAGGTTCATTTTATACTGATGTTAAGGTAACTTTTTAAAGTTTTAAGAGTTTATGGGAAAGCAAAACAGCAGTATCACCTTCGTGAGTTACCGCCGATAGTCGAAGTCTCTTTCTTAAACACGAATCCTCGTCTAAGAGATTTCGGACTGTAAGTAGGTTTTAAAAATAAGTAAGTGTATGTGTGTATGTATGTGTATGATAAGATTACTGTTTCTTAATTTCAGTCCTTAACTATATACACTACACTACAGGCAGCGAGCCACAGCACTTAAATATTGGAACTTGGTATGTTTTGTTTATAAAGAGTTTTGTTTTATATTTTTCTAGCCGCACTCAGAGACGTCAATCTCATCATATTGTTGAAATCATATGAACTGTCATTTCTATTGCAATTCACAATACACAGATAAAAACATATTAGTGGCGACCCCATTAGAGTTTTTTATTTTACTGGGCAGGCTTTACATTAACCCTAAAAGTTATTTTGCTAGATTTCAGTTTCTTTTTTTAATTTTGCGACTTTAAGGGTTAAAGTCACTGGTTGGAGCAAAGGAAATTCTTGGTTATTATGGATGTCACTAAAAGGTTCAAGTAACCAAGTATTATCATACCAGGACAAAATGTTGAGACAAACAAAATGTCAGTGTTTCACATTTGCTGCTGCGTTTTTAGTTTTCTGCATCCATTTATATTTCTTCCTACTATTAGGTATGTATTATTCATTGTAGTCTTGATTTCAATTTGTACAATACCCAGTGATACTTAAAAAAAAACGGCCAAGTGCTAGTTGAATTCGCGTGGAGAGGGTTCCATACATACTTTTTTTTATAGAATTCTTATAGGTTTTTCCCTAGTCTACAAGCAACGAAATGAACTATATTTCATATTTTTTTCAAAATTGTAGGCTCTTTAGTTGCTTCTTTCATGAATAGAATCAAAACTATTTATTTTAGAATAATAACCAAAATTTATTTGAGATTCTCATAACAAGCACTTTCATTTGATATATAACACAGTGCGCCGTAAAAAACTTCCCCCCAAAACCGTCCCCCGAAAATGACCCTAATTTAAAAAAAAAAAAATTTACTTTGCACATCTGTGTTTGGATCATCAATTTACATAAATATGTGTACCAAATTTTATCTCAATTGGTCCAGTAGTTACGGAGCAAATTGGCAAATTGGCTGTGACAGACAGACGGACATACAGACACATGAGTGATCATATAAGGGTTCAGTTTTTTTCACTTTTTGTACGGAACCCTAAAAATACAACTAGGCATAAGTCACACAAAATTTTGTACTGACAATGTCAGCATACATTTTCATATTTTTTTACGTCAGAGTAAAGTTTCATTAATAGTTTCTGTTTCAAGAATTTAAATTAGTTCCATTATGAGCAGGGATCGGAAATTCGGTTGGAAGTTGGCCAAATTCCAGAAAAAGTAAGGCAAATATAACATTGGCTTCTTAAAACTTTTAAAATCAGTACTACAGTACATTAAGGATAAAATTTTACGTAAATTTGCTCAACAGACTTCTTTACTTTAAGGAGTTACAGGTAAATCAAATAACATTCAGTAAATCTATAATACATGGACAATAAATTAAAACATTAGTAAAAGTATGTTGGCATAACTTGTTTATTTGGAAGTTTTATTTATAATTTAAAATTGAGTCTGCTTCCAACAATGCCGCCATCGAAGTTTAGGTAAATCTTTCCAAATTCCGATTCATAATTATTTCTTATTCCCAATTACCTTTAAATAATTTTAATTCACTTTAAACATTGCAATTCATTGTCAATGTTTATGCATGTACAATAATAACTCCTTTCTTTTGTCCACATAAATAACATTCTATTAATACTTTTTATTGACTACTCATGTGATGATAAATTAGTACCTCTCCACTTGAAGCACAGTACTGGTTGTCACAACTAGGGTTCCCACAGCCATCCAGCAGCTGATAGAAGTATCTTTCAATCAACTGTTTCGCCGCAGCCCGCTTCATAATGTCCTCACTGTGGTCTGAATGTTTGGCTGTGCATAAACTTGGGTTAGACAGATCTTCACAATCACTTGGGGCTGCGATAGTGTGTGACGATGATGCTTCACTCCCCCTGAAATTATTTTAAAATATAAACACGTCATATAACTTTAATCCCACCGGTCATTATCCGCGTGTAAGAACAAAAACAAAAGGCGAAAATAGCAAGTAATGCCTATCATAACCTTGCCTGAACTGCGCATCATGATAGAGGTTTATAAATAGAAATGGAAATAATCTTAGCAAATGTACTTTAGTAATAACAAGAAATACGCAAAATCATAATCATCCTCATCAGTCCAGAATCAAAATCATATTTACCTTGAAGCTTCGTCAGTTTCACTTTTTGAGTTCATAGAAGTTATTCTTTAAGTTACTAAATATCTTTTACTGGTTATACATAAATGCAATCCAATGAACTGGTACATCCGGCAATTAAAGGTTTAAACCAATGTTTTCATAACAATTAATCACACAAAAAATACCACCAATTATTCTATTCTATTCTGCGATCTGTCATCCATCCATTTTGAACATTCTGAATTTTGCTCCATTATAGGTGCGCAATATTTTCAGCAAATATGTTTAACTAATATAAGCTTTAGAAACAAATGCAAAGAAAGTTCTAAATAAATTATATGTCATCACGTGATATTAAATTAAAAAATATATACTTCTTGAGGATAAAATAGCAACAAATAAGAAAGTATTATGTAGCCATTTTACGTTAAAAGGAACGCTTACAACAGCTTGCACCACAATTTCACATGTTCATAATGGACTCTTTACATTCACGCGCAATTTACAGGCTACGTTCACGCGCAATTCGCAATTTCAATTGCGCGTGAACTCTTCTAGGATCCACATTCACAGTATAGTTCGCGCGCTCGACTATATAACTAGGTCTACATTATAAGTAAATAAATAAATAATACATTATAAGTAAAAAAACTGATTAAAAAGAAATGGAAGAAATGAATATGGTGGATGAAGAGTATAAAGTAATCGTAAGAGAATAATGTTTAATTTATTTTGTCCAGAATTAGTTGTATTGGGCAGGTAATAGTTATAAAAGTTGCGCGCGAATGTGAGCGCGACGAGCGCGAAAGTGGCCGTATAATCTGTGTTCACTATCGCTTTGACTTATCTTACCTGTGACTTATGACAGTAAAACGTCACAAACAAAATGTCACCTGTGTGTGTTGTGAAATAGAAAAACTTTTACAATTAGCACGTTCATTACAAATAATCAATACAAATCAAAACATAGTAACAGGCCATTTTAACTATAAGAAATAACAATGACTGAAGTTCTACCAGCGGATGAAGTCCAGGCGGACCGAGTAGAATCTATTCTCCATGGATTTCAAGTGTATCCTTTTTTATACTCAACTAATTTTAATTAAATATCTTACGAGGGTTCGTTTTGATAATTTAATTGCCAAGTCTAATAGGTTTCGGTGTCTGTTAGTAAGGTTTGTTTTCCACTGGCGTTGATTATTTAGTTCAAGCTTGGTTTCCGTTTCTGTTAGTACTAAAAAGGTATGTTGTATAAACTTGTTGTTGGACTAACCATAAGGCTGGGTAAATTGTTGTTAGCCAACTCTTTGTTAATGAATTTACTAACATATGCCTTGGGTACTAGAAACTGTGTCTGAAAGTGTTTATTAAAGACATATAGAACATTGCAATATAATACAATAAAATACAAATACTGTAATAATCTATTAGTATTAACCTCTAGCCTGGCAACTAATACAAATATGTCAAGATCAATGAAGCGATCACACACGCAAATACTGTTCACACACATAGCATGACCTGCTTATGAGTTATATAATTTGAAAAGAGATTACTCTTTAAAAATAAGTGTAGAGTGACTTCTAAAATATAATGATACCAAGCAGCATCAGTACTTTATAAGCTTTCTAATATTTTATACAATAAAGTTATTGGTGATTGAGTGTAACTCACACTACAGGAATATGGTTGATCACATTAAAGTGTTGGTCACATATTTAGGGACCCTTGCATTTTCCCATAAGATTGTTTACAAATATGATTTATGAATAGGCATAGGATTCCTTGGGGCAAATTTTGTTGACAGGTAGGGACTTCCTATATCGACAAATTAAATTATTGATGTTCGTTCTATATACTAGTCATCACTCAAGGGTTTGCTTGTAAAAATATGTTTTTATTAAAAGTAAAAAATATTTTTTTTTCTTTGTGAATTCCCATTTACTATTGTAAAAGTAGACGACCAGAATTTGTTCCATATATTCGGGCGTTAATATTCTCCGTCTTAGCTGATAAATCCATTTCAGGTGGATAAATGACTTTTCGATTTCTGTGGAGGTTAAAAAAATTTCATAAAGTGATCTACTGTACTTTGTCTATTCTTCAGATGTAAAAAGACTTCTTCACCTTGTTGTAGCATATTAATTTTTTCCATCATGTCGTACCCGGAGTTTTTGTGGAAAACATTTTTAAATTAATTGTAAATAATTTTTCCCTTTTCATTCAAATAAATTTTAGATAGTGTAGACTGTACTTTTTTTACAATTCATATACAGAACTTTAGCGGCAGATATGGCGATTGTAATTTTTTTATAGTCTCTTGAATAATATTTAGATTTTCGGCAATAATCTTAAGTTCATTCTGAATATTTGATTTATTTAAAGCTGCTTTGGCTTTTTTAACTGCTACACTATCTGATGCAGAAAATGTATCCATAACTCATCTTATATCATCGAAATATATAGCATCTTATAATTGTTGGCTGTGGCGGTAAAGTATATCTGGTAACATATTTTTGAATACATTGATTATCCAGGGACACTTCAAAAATACTTCTTTTTACCGTTGATATTAAGGTATTGACACTTGGAAACAGAAATCTTACTTTCTCGGCCACCCTATTTAATCCATGAGCTGCACATGTTACGTGAGTCATATTTTTAAAAACTGATTGCAATTTTTTACTCCCTTTCATCATATAAGGTGCTGCGTCAGTCACTAACAACAGAACTTTGTTAAATTTATCGCTGTTTGCATCACAGCACCAAAAATTTGATAGGGACGTTATAATCAAATTTGTTATCGTTTCGTTATTTGTGTGCTGTAAACATTTACTTGCAATAATATACGGCCGACTTGTTGTATTGTCAAGTTTGCCAATGATGACATTGGAGATTTGGTCACCGTTTGTAATCTCATCAACAGACACGTAGATATAATTGTTCCCAATCTCGTTCCTAATTTTTTGGTATGTTTCATTATAAATTGGAGAAAGATAATTTTTCCTTTTATGAGAATGCGAAGGAACAGCAAAATTACTGTATCGTCCAGAAATGCAATTTTCAAGAAAACCGTAAAAAATTGGATTTTCTAATTGATACCATGATATATTGCAGGCCACCATAAACATAGTAAGTACTTTGTAAAATTGATATTTTTCTTCTTGAATACCACTATGTCTTCCGGTTTTTTATATGCCTAACAAGAGAATATTTTTTGCGATGAAAGGTGGATTGACATTTGTTACAGTATAACTTGGACCCACGTTTGACTATTTTAGGTGGTTTTTTAAGCAATTCTTCCATTCTTTTAGGAGGCATAATTTATTTTCTCTCATAAATATAAAAAAACTTATGTATTATATCGTGTTTACAAAAGTCGGACGACATTGACAAGCACCTATTGTTTTATAGCGAGTGTGTAAGTAGGTAATTTACTTCTAATAAATAATCTAAAGAGGTTGAGCGGTAATTTTAAATATGCTATGTTGAACAATAGGACAAAAAACACATAATGTCGGGGGCGATCACTAGTATATTGAACGAACATAGATAATTTAATTTGTCGATATAGGAAGTCCCTACCTGTCAACAAAATTTGCCCCAAGGAATCCTACTGCCCTCCTAAGCCAATAAGCAGTATCCCAAATTCAACAGCCATAGCAGGTTTAAATCTATTCGGTTAGTAATAAGGTTGATATTGCTACGGGAGTTTTATCTGACATACTGCCTATTGGCTTAGGACGGCAGCCTACGTCTGCTTATGAATTTTGACCATCAATCAAAAACTTCTTTATAAACTTTATTGCTAAATACAATTTCTTGTACATCATTAACTAAGATTTAAACTGATGCACAGTCAACTACTGTTAAAAATGGACCTATATATTTTATAGGGATTTAAAAACTTTGTGCTAATGCATCCTTACAAAGTTTTACAACTATGTATAAACACCAAGGTATCATTTTCAACAAGAATAAATTGTACATACATTTCTCCTCCTGAGGTGCCTTGTACTAAAAATATTACAAAATACCGCCATTCTAACAAAGATCTAGTGCAAACAAAATAAAGTAATTGAAGAATGTAATTTCATTTGTTTTTTTGTCTAATGATCAAATTAGAAAATTGACTTTAAATCATTGGTAATTCATATTCCATTGACAAATTTTGCTGTATGGTGGGCCGTAGAAGGTTAAAATTGGTTAAGAACTTTTTGATTGATTGTCAAAATTGAAAAGTCATATTCGTAAGCAATTCCATAGAAAAAAAAAAGTGTCCCTAATTATGTTACCCGCACTGTATAAAGGTTTATGAACTCATAGCATACTCTAAACTCAAAGAAGTGTCTTCTATTGCATCTTTTTAACACAGGCAACCCATTAATGTCAGATTATTTAATATCTTTATATAAATAGAAGATAGCCCTATGTCATGTACATATTTAATATCTATTTAGTTGCACTTCATCTATTTAAATATTTTTTGCCAAGAAGGTGTGTAAGGTCACCGTCAATAGAACTGGCAAAAGATGTAAACAAAACCAAAATTATACTTACCTATGACAGTGCAAGACAACAACATACAAAGTTTCGATACATTCTCCTACAGAAACCGTGTCCCTTAGACAATATACAATATTTTCATATATTTTTTATGCCTAATTTATTATTATTTAGGTGTTTAGCTTAGTTTAGGCCAAGCATTTGTATCTGTTAGATAGTCCTCGATCCCATAGTAACCTTTAGACATTAACGACTTTTTCAAGTAAGTTTTAAGTAGGAAATGGAAATGGTAACTTTAAAACTGCGTTTATTAATTTATTATACAAATGAATGCATTGACCTACAAATGATTTATAAACCTTACGGACACGATTTTTCTAATAGCAATTTTATTTTTATTTTTGTATTCAAATTATGTATATCACAATTCTTAACAAAAGTAATTAGGTTAATATTTGAGGTTATATGTCAAACAGTACTAATTTGTTTACATCTTTCACAAGTTCTATTGATGGCGACTTTAGCAAATAGTATCATATGCATGTGTGTGAGAGGATAGAATTTAAATGGGTGTATCATTCTAAATTATCAACTTAACTTTTGATTTAGTAAGTTTGAACCAAACTGGGAATATTTTTGAACCTACCTACCTTACCTAATTAATTACTTAACGAGATGTTTACACAGAAACTGGATGAATCTTCGTGATGCAGACTCAGGTAAGTTGTATTAACTTATCACATGGTTAATGTGCAATTGGGCAGTCAATAGTGTCAACTTCATGTGATAGAACACAAAATCATTATGTCCTTCTGGGCAAGCAATATCCGTGTGTGGAATAGGAATTGTCTGTTATATCTTTCTTTTATGAAAATTTCCTGTTTCTGTATTGCTAAGGATACATTGCATTAATGAGAAAATATATTTAATAGAAATATCACATTCTACAACTGTGCAGACAACAAATTAGATATTCAAGTCAATGTAATAAAAAACGAAAACTGTATATTACCATGACCGCAAAGTAATTTAAAGCCACAATTCCATGATTCAAATTCACAATCGGTGCCAGCAATGCTTCAAGTGCTATGTTGTACCCTGTAGCAGCATTTTTCCGCTATATATGTTTGTTTTAGTGGTGTGGTGTGTGGGGATAACACAGCCGGTGAAATTACATCTTAGTCCTCTGGGTTTGGAACTCACTTGCAGTCGTCTTAAGATTGTTGTCTTGCGAATGCAAATGTCTATGGGTCACGGATCCCACTTAAAATTATGTAGCCTGTCACAGGCTACGAGTAACGAGCACACAGGCAGCCTGTGTGCTGGTTTGCCTTCTCCATGCCATAAAAAAAAGAATCCTCTGCAAACTGTCTCAGTCTGCTCATTTCATTGTATGGTAAAGGGAATACCTACTTATATCTATCTCTCAATTCTCTCATGTTGTAGAATTTCAGTACAAAATTAGCAGTTCCACGGAACAGAATCTATTTAAATTTGAATAGTTTATGAGCACAATTAAAATATGAATTTTTATGGAACAAATGAGAACCCTGCAAACATACCTCAGGAAGGACACCTCTTTACATTGGACATCTTGGATTCCAGGCAAGGTAATCTGGCAGTATAATGAAGACATGTCAAACCCCAAAGTGGAGCACGAGGCGCGCGTGCCCAAGCGCATCCTCAAGTGCCGCGTCGTGTCGCGAGAGATGAACTTTAGCTCCATGGAGTCTATGGAGAAGTTTCGTCTAGAACAGGTATGGGTTTGTTTAAGATCGGTTACTTTAAAGCAATAATGGACATTCGCAAATCATGCTGTATGGTTGTGCATTTGCAATGAAATAAATTATTTAATTTAGTTAATTTGCTACCCATTTCAAAGAAAATCTGCTTGTAGATGTCATTATCATTAGAGATGCCAAGTCATTTGTAATTGATAGGAAACTCAACCTTATTGCTGTAGAATGTCAAATTGACTTTGGAACTAAGGTGGGTGACAAATTTAATTCCTTGACTGTACAACAACAAAGAATAGAAAATATGCACAAGAAGAATGTAGTCCCAAAATGGTCCCAATTCAGCATAATGCTGGCATAAATATATATATGTGGGCATGATTAAAGTGAAGCATGAAAAAGAAAGCAAGTTAAAGATTTAATACATAATATATTAGTAATTAGTTATGACTCCAACAATAGGTGAGGACCGTCCGGTGGAGCCTAGGGCACATGTTGACGATTTGTATAATGTATGACTTGAAAAAGTATTTAATTACTAAATCGTTAAATTATTGCGTTATCAAAATCAAATTGTTAATTGAAAAAACCTAATAAAGATGTTGAGAGTAGTACAGATCAACTTTTTACACGGACTATTTGTAAAGGCATTGGCAATATTGAGGTTTCATATTCCGTCTGCCTCGACCTCCGGAACCTATGACAGAGGCCTTAGAGCGCACTTAACCCAAGGTCGCCTCTTTGTCTCCTCGACTCGATGCCATTAGAGAAAAAACATAAATATTTGTACCATTCCAGAAAATCCTGTTCAAAGGCCGCTGCCTAGAGGAGTGGTTCTTCGAGTTCGGCTATGTGATCCCCAACTCCACCAACACCTGGCAGTCCGTCATAGAGTCGGCGCCGGAGTCGCAGATGATGCCCGCTAATATATTGAAGTAAGTACAAATAGTGCTTTCAATCCACCATGTGGAATCCCACGACTTATTTTACCTGAATAATATTCTTAGAATAATTGCTCATTTAACAATCCACAATTAATCGAGAGTAAGTCAGTCTTAAATTTTACCCAAGATAATTCTAAGATATAGTGAACCTAGTGAACCTATTCGGAACCTAACCACCCGTTTCGCGTGGAATAACAAAATTATACAAAGAATAATTTAATGGCGTCATCATTTTGATTTTGGCTGTCAGTGCTGTCAAATCAATTTAACACTCATTTTCTCATGACATGACAGTTATGTTCCACTCCTAATACTATAAAAGTAAATAGACGTGACTTAAGTTTTGACATCGTTCCGCTGTATGTACAACAATATTTTGGCGGGTAATACATTTGTTTATCATACACTGTACTAAATCGAGCTTAGTAACACCATAGCTAAACCTAAGTTTGCGTGGAAAAACGTTCACTGGTTTACTCGAGAATAAAATTGTGGAATTGATATATCCCTAAACCTTGATTTTTAATTCCATAGAATTCTGACGTTTCTTGGTCTTGATTAATTGATTGATGACTCTAATCATTGTTATTACAAATCTTTGGACTTTTTTTTAACCTTAATTTTTCTTTGTTACAAATCCATGTTATGTATTTTATGTACTTAAATCATGTTAAATACTATTGAAAATCCTAAAATGTCGGAATGTGACAGCAGTCAGAATTCTACGGGATTAAAAATCAAGGTTTAGTATAGTTATTCGCGTATTTATTCAAGTTTGGTTGAATCCACCCTAAGTGGCGGGAAGAAACTTCGTGGATTGAAAACACTGTATGGATTATAGCCCTGATGTGAGGACAGAGAGACAATTATATTAGAGATGAGATGCTAATCCTAGTTTGATAAGTACCTACAATGACAATGACACAAACATACTTGTCACATTATTCATACTCATATGAGTGTCATATCATAGCTCTTCTACACGACGGCCCATTATGGACAAGCGTAAGAGATACATTTACACCCTAGAGCGAGCAAAATATTCTTGGATCTCACTTTTACGCATTACTCCGTCCCTACGTTGGCCCATGATGGGCCATCTTGTAGAGGCCATCAAAGGCAACTAAGTCCAGGCCATGTCGCAAACGAATATAAACCATATTTCTACAGGCTATTGATGACTTTTGCGTGTGATATTCCTTTGATATCGTTGTTTTTGATACTGACTACGTGTGAAAAGGGCAACAACAATTATACATACAAGGGTTTGTTGCAATTTTCTTCACAAAAATGTATAATATGTTAAAAACTGGTCTGAATCGAGCTTACTTTATATGACATTTCTAAGTCAAAATTAAGTCAAGAACACGCTGTTAAGATCATTTAGGTAGGTACGTCCCGGGCACGGTGTACCGTGTGCCCGTACATTTAAATCACCGTGATCAGATCAAGTTGACGCTTTAACCAAAATAATTCGAACAAATAAGTTCCAGTTATCCCTTTAGTCCAGTGATACGTAGGTTCAGTAGACAAGAAAGCAATTCATAAAAATTATAAAAACAAGTTTTATAATATATTTTTTCAGTGGAAACGTCGTGATTGTAACCAAGTTCTTCGACGGAGATCTGCTACTCACTACGTCCAGAGTGAGACTGTTCTACATATAAAATTCCGGCCTTTGAAACGCATTTACTAGTCAATACTTCTAACGCATTTAACAAATCAATAAATTGTAAAAAGTATTTTGGTTTGTTTTTCTACTGTAAAATGTTCGTAGCTCTGTTATACAGGCAATCCAAACTTTATTGTCAATTTGAATGTATCTATGGTTTGCTTCTATAGGCTGATGAACTCTGGCACGTGGTTATGTTTATGTTTATTTAAATCCAATACTGAAAACAATTCGACTAGTTTTTAAACTCCTGTGTTAAAAGGAATGTCATGAAAATGAAAATTGTTGTGAATCTCGTGTCATGCAATGCATATCTTTGTGTCATGCCATGGACCTTAATTATTGAATCACCATGGTATCCTGTCTTAATAACATAGAATTAAATTACCATAGAAAGAGATTAAAATCGTCCCTTTTGGCTTTCTATCCTTTCCTATAGAATAATATTAAGCGAAATTGTTTTTCGATCAAACTGCTCAAGAGATGAAAAAATTACATTTATGTAGTCTGTTACATGGATACGGCCATGTGATACCTTTTTGGGATTCCGTACCAAAATGGTAAAAAAGGAACCCTTATGGTGAGACTTGGGTGTCTGTCCGTCTGTCTGTCTGTGGTATGTTACAGCAGTCTTTTTCAGAAACTATACAAGCTATCAACATGAAATTTGGCATAGTTAAATATCTTGCTAGCCCGCATCTGTTTTTAGTAAGAAAAAATGAAATTATATTTATAAATATTTGAAAAGGGGTCTAGAATGGGGACTTGAAAAATGAAAGTGATTCGATTATAGCCAACGAGTTGTCATATAAAAAGGCTCAGTCTGCACATTTCAAAAACATTTATTTTATAAATTTCCGTGGCGAACTTTTTGATTTATAGCCAAAAATCTCCAAAAAATGACCGCCCCCCCCCTTATCTCCGAAGGTTATGGACCAAAAAATATGATAAATTCCCGATTTATAAATTTATGGGAAAAATTAAATAAAGTTGCCAAACTTTACAGTTTTGAAAAAATATCAAAAACCTTTAAAAATCTGTTTTTAAATTTTTGGTAGTCAAATGGATCTTATTACATAGGTAATAAAGTTCATAACAAAATGAATATTTTCTTTTGCGTTTTCCAACCATATTATCTTAAATACGGAACCCTCGGTGCGCGAGTCCGACTCGCACTTAACCGGTTTTGAAATATATTCTTCGAGGTTTTTTTAGAAAACTTACAAATATTTGAAATATGTATGAGGTAGGCATACAATACTTCCTTGGTGGATGGAGCTTTCCTCAAATTTCAAAGTTAACACATCTTGCCTTGGATACTCGTATGTTTGTAAAATAATTCAAATGATCATATTAATTATAATTAAACAACGTTTGCAATATTTGACGTTTTACGACTGATGAATAACATAGTTCAATGAGTTAATACGGTAAAAATGTATATTTGTTTTTTGCTACATATAAAATAAGTATACAATTTTACAAAGTTATTTCAGTTAAACAATTTAAATCTTGGTACTTCTCAAAAGATGGCGTTAGCTATTGTCGTAAAAGAGTCATGTTATGTAGGAACTAAGCAACACTTTGGTACCGTATTTATGATAGACTATATGGAGCAAAGCTTGAAATAGGTTAGAAGCTGCAAAAATGCGTTTAAAACGGGAGCGAAGCTATGAAATTTTACAATACTTACATAAAAATAAATAAATTTCACGGGACGATCACACAGAAATCGATCCAGTCCCAAACTAAGCTCTAGGCTTGTACTATGGGTACAAAACAACGATATAAATACTTATATGTAATGAGAAATAAATGCATAGAAAACGTCCAAGACTCAGAAACAAATACTCGTGCTCATCACACAAATATTTGCCCATACCGGGAATCGAACCCGGGACCGCAAGCTTCTTAAGCAGGGTCAGTACCAACTAGGCTATCGCGTCGTCAAATGACGTAATGATCGTAATAACGAGCTTATATTATGATCTTATAGATCAACTTTTAATTCTATCAGAAGTTAATAATAATTTTAAATACAGTATTCTAGCTATCCCTCTTTCTATCAGTTATATCAGGGTATAGAAGTAACTTTGATGATTCAGCGGGGTTAAATCTGCAAACAATATTATTAAATTCTGGGAATACATTTTGTTGCGCATTTTGAGCTGGCATGTTGCGCCATCTGTCGAACAGTCTTGAAACGAAAGTTTGCCTGTAGCTCTATCCTACTTTTAAAAATTCAACTTACTTTTTTAAACTAGATTAAGTTTATAAAAGTACCCGGTAGTCCGCACTTGACCCTATTTACTCAGTTCTGAAAATGCTTTGCAAACTCTTGCGTATTCTGAGGGAATGCTTTAAATTTAAATTTTTGGTAGTCAAATGGATCTTATTACATAGGTAATAAAGTTCATAACAAAATGAATATTTTCTTTTGCGTTTTCCAACTATATTATCTTAAATACGGAACCCTCGGTGCGCGAGTCCGACTCGCACTTAACCGGTTTTGAAATATATTCTTCGAGGTTTTTTTAGAAAACTTACAAATATTTGAAATATGTATGAGGTAGGCATACAATACTTCCTTGGTGGATGGAGCTTTCCTCAAATTTCAAAGTTAACACATCTTGCCTTGGATACTCGTATGTTTGTAAAATAATTCAAATGATCATATTAATTATAATTAAACAACGTTTGCAATATTTGACGTTTTACGACTGATGAATAACATAGTTCAATGAGTTAATACGGTAAAAATGTATATTTGTTTTTTGCTACATATAAAATAAGTATACAATTTTACAAAGTTATTTCAGTTAAACAATTTAAATCTTGGTACTTCTCAAAAGATGGCGTTAGCTATTGTCGTAAAAGAGTCATGTTATGTAGGAACTAAGCAACACTTTGGTACCGTATTTATGATAGACTATATGGAGCAAAGCTTGAAATAGGTTAGAAGCTGCAAAAATGCGTTTAAAACGGGAGCGAAGCTATGAAATTTTACAATACTTACATAAAAATAAATAAATTTCACGGGACGATCACACAGAAATCGATCCAGTCCCAAACTAAGCTCTAGGCTTGTACTATGGGTACAAAACAACGATATAAATACTTATATGTAATGAGAAATAAATGCATAGAAAACGTCCAAGACTCAGAAACAAATACTCGTGCTCATCACACAAATATTTGCCCATACCGGGAATCGAACCCGGGACCGCAAGCTTCTTAAGCAGGGTCAGTACCAACTAGGCTATCGCGTCGTCAAATGACGTAATGATCGTAATAACGAGCTTATATTATGATCTTATAGATCAACTTTTAATTCTATCAGAAGTTAATAATAATTTTAAATACAGTATTCTAGCTATCCCTCTTTCTATCAGTTATATCAGGGTATAGAAGTAACTTTGATGATTCAGCGGGGTTAAATCTGCAAACAATATTATTAAATTCTGGGAATACATTTTGTTGCGCATTTTGAGCTGGCATGTTGCGCCATCTGTCGAACAGTCTTGAAACGAAAGTTTGCCTGTAGCTCTATCCTACTTTTAAAAATTCAACTTACTTTTTTAAACTAGATTAAGTTTATAAAAGTACCCGGTAGTCCGCACTTGACCCTATTTACTCAGTTCTGAAAATGCTTTGCAAACTCTTGCGTATTCTGAGGGAATGCTATTTGCATTCCCTCAGAATACCGGTTATGACCAGTTACTTTCATACAAAAACGGCTAAAGGGAATATGCATGTTTTTTTACAGCTTCAATAAAAGCTGATTCATTCAACAAACAAGTGAAAAAAAAAAATTTTTTGAATAGCTATAAAAATAGCCAACAAAGATTTATTCATATCTCTTTCTAGCAAAACAGAATTTTACGTGGTTTATATGGCCGAACGGCACAATGACGTCACCGGTGCACATCGGATCTTTCTGTCTAAATAGCATTTTAAAATCCTTGTATGCGATTAAAAAAATTCATGCTTATTCCGTCTGGTATCCGTGGTATGTAGTACATTTAAGTCTCAAAGGCAGTTCTTTACAAACAACATATCCGGTAACCAACTTGGTACTGATATTGGATATCTAGACTTATTCTTCTGCTATTATGAGTAGCATAAAATTAACTAACAAGGAAAGGTGTTTCGTTGTCGTGTTATTTTATATCGGCTAAAACTAATATTATAAAAAAATACCACAGGAAGTGTATCTTCAATGATCTTTGAAGGTTTTTTTAAAATTAAATATGAGTTTTAGCCGATATAACAAAACACGTGCTTATTATTTTTTCATCTTCTTAAACATTTATAATCAAACCGCTATGAAACTTGCATTTTTTTTTAATATCTCTATATAAGTTAGAGGGTTTAGTCACTTTTCAGTACTTTGGAGGTCAATTTCTCCCAACAGGTTGAGTTTGGGCCGCTAAAAAAAAATACGTGTCTGTTATTTTAAACTACTCTCTAACATATATCAAAATCAACAAAATCGGAGCCGGACAGTTGGGTACCTTTCCTTGTAAGTACAAGAATGATCCTTAAGTTAAATATGTTGATACTTTATTTTAATTTAAGTAAGTGTAAGCAAAACGTACGTTTCGAAAGATAGTACGAATCCAAGTTAAAATTATAAATCACCGGACATCCTTTCTTTATAAGCTCAAAATGTCAATGTTGTTTCTGTGTGTCTGTATTGTGTGGCATAAAAATAAAGTGCTTCGAAATGTGTTTAAACATGTTTTAATGTAGTTTTATGCATTTATCACTTGACCACGTAGTAAAGATAAGAATTCAAATTAGATTGTATGTAGTAATAAGTAGGTACCTACAGCACTTTAATTTTTTATTTATAACATTTATATCTAGGTACTCTGTTCCAAGTTTAACAATGTTTGTTTTTGTTTTAGGAATTGAGAATTATTTCAAGCGGCAACCTGACGGGGTTGATTTTGTTTAGTTATAAGTTAATTTATAACCTTAGAACCTTTTCATTCTAGGTTAGAACTTTGTTTAGCAAATAAGGACAAACAGGAGGTTACCTACTATAGGTAAAAAACTTAAGTAAAGGTCCTCTTGCATGTATGTAGTTCAATGTGTACAAAACGAATGGGTGAACATTCGGGCGTTTCAACCCCCGTCGTTGTTCGCTTCAATATATTGAAGAAAATAATGATAACTACCAGCAACTTTTTATGACAAAATCAACGGACCGAAGGTCGCTGATTTTGACATAAAAAGGTGATGGTTTCGTCAAATTTCATACATGTATAGAATGTCGAACGGTCTATACAGATGTGTTAGTTTTTTATATTTGACAGTGTCTTATTGTTTTGTAGAATTAAACATTATTTATATCTAGCAAGTGAAGCAAGCTATGAAGCAAGTGTCCGTCAAAAAAGACATGATATTAAAATGATTTTATAGTTGATCCAAATAATTAATTAAGTCACAGTATAAAATAGCATAATAAAAAAATACAGTAAATTGACTACTACATTGCTATTTTATTAGGCTATTTTATACTGTAATTTAGGTCTTAGGATCAATTAAATCATTTTCATTTCATGACTTTCTTGACAGACTATAGTATAAATTGGTTTAATTACTTTTAACTTAAATAAAATCTTAAGGTTAAGTCTAAATTATTAAATTACATCCGTTACAATTATGAGTTCTTAATTCCCGTCTTGTTAAAAATTGTGTAATTAATAGTAGATTGTTCAACAAGGGACTAAAACAAGCCATAATGACACGAGATGTTTAGCCACGCGAGCGAGCTTGCGAGCGAGAGTGGCTGTAGTTCGAGTGTCATTATGGTTGTTTAGTCTCGAGTTAAACACTCTACTTTTCACTTCGAATGCGAGAAAAAAAAAACTCTTTTATATTAGTAATCATTAATCGTGTTTCACGAAATTAAATCTTTTTGTAATAATTTTGCACCGTTGGCATTTTGAGGTTATTTCCACGGCCTAAAAATGGTCCATACACAATCTCTGAAAATGGCGATAATCCTCCATTCATTAACAACGTGATGTTTAAATGCTTGCATATTTAGCCAACAGATACAAACATGAAAATTATTTGGACCATGCCTAATAAAATAGAACTATCCCTAATATATTTAAATATATTTATATTAGTAATCATTAATCGTGTTTCACGAAATTAAATCTTTTTTTTAATAATTTTGCACAGTTGGCATTTTGAGGTTATTTCCACGGCCTAAAAATG
The DNA here is from genome assembly GCA_923062465.1 of Acleris sparsana. Lineage (NCBI taxonomy): Eukaryota > Metazoa > Arthropoda > Insecta > Lepidoptera > Tortricidae > Acleris > Acleris sparsana. Next base: position 10,961,089 of record OV281289.1, read on the forward strand.
GTCCATACACAATCTCTGAAAATGGCGATAATCCTCCATTCATTAACACCATATTTAGCCAACAGATACAAACTTGAAAACTATTTGGACCATGCCTAATAAAATAGATTTTATCCCTTATATATTTAAATAGATTCATATTTGTAATCATTAATCGTGAAATTAAATCGATTAATTTATTTTTCATGGAAATTTTCAAGTACATATTACGGTTCATAATATACAGCCCTCAGACGAATAGCGGTTGCTTAGTAATAGGGAAATAGGGTCCCGTCCCAAAAAATCTAAAGTAGCATCGAGTACTCATAAGCAAAAGGTTTAAATGATAGTAGTTAAAGTCACTCAATCAGTCTCCATGTTTACTGAAGTTATTATACTTTTTCTTATATACGGCCATCGTATATGTTGCGCTACTACAGACCCCTGTTGCAGATAGCTAATGATTCATTTCTATGTACCCTGTCATTAATATGGTTATCTTCGAAACACCCGTTACAATAACGTCGTTTGAAATAAGAACGAAGTTATTAGCCATTTAAAGTTTGATAGAATTTTTGCCTTTAGGTTAAGACGGGGTTCTTTAGTATCCCAACAACTAGAGTCCGTAATGGTACCTACAGTCGAACTCAAGTAGCTGTAGATTTTAGTACCTTGTCGCAATACGAATTAAAGTGAGAGTGGTTTGAATTTAGTATATCAATAGCTGCGACCAGACTGACAAGGAGCTAAAATGTACAGCTTCTTATGAGTTTGGCCGTACTCTACCGAAAACTTCTTATCAACTTAATACTCGGTTTTTTCTAGGAGTAAGTATTTTATATATAAGAGTAAGTCAATTCAAATAATTTTTAGCTGAAAAAATATCACTCATTATAAGGTTTTTTGAACCAACATCATACTTAAAGCTTGTTACAAACTTAATAGCTAACTTCGTTGACACAAGTGGGTAGGTGCCGTGTGGTTGCCGGCTTAGAATAATGCCACTCCATGCCTTTCTGTGGAAGTCGTAAGAGGCGCCGAAGGGATTAAATGCTCGTAGTATTGTTAGGGGATGGGCTTGCGAACTATCACACCTGTCACTAATACACACTGGTAAACATCTTAGTCTGTTTGTGCAAAATGTGGTTATAGGATTAACAACAAGTTGTTAAGAGTTGTTGGTAAATCCTTAGCTCTGCCTACCTATCACTCTGGGATGAAGGTGTAACCGTATGTATGTATGTAACACATACATATTATGAAAAAAACCCGCTATCTATTACGGTTCACAAGAAACCGCTCTTTAAAGTTAGGACAGACGGACGAACGGACCCGTTGGGCTCCTTTCGGAAACGGAACCCCAAAAAGTCGAATCCGGCGCAGATAGGTAGTCGTGACACCGTAGTATGAGTGCGCTAAGTGCCGAACGTCACAAGTTACCGTAGAGGAAGCGCGAGCGTTGCCATCGGGTCGCCTGCAGGAAAAGCTGGCATCACTCACGCGGCAGGAACCATTTTGTAAATGAAATCATTGCCATCGCCGAGCATCCTGTTTCACAAGAAACACGCGTCGTACTTCTTCGTAGCCGCCGAAGGAAGCGGCCGCATTGCCATTCACCACACACCCTACCGCGCATATAAATAATAGAAATTATCTAATTATGTACCGGCCGACTAGACGCGTGTTTGTTACGAATCGTAATATCAGCGGTGTTGACCGAACAATAAATAATATTACGATACGATGACATTTAGATAAATATTGAACGCTTTTTTCGATAGGAAGGTCGATGTTATCGGTTAGGTGGTGGCTACCAGCAATTACATTATTGTAATAGAACGATAAGCTACCTAATTTTGTGTAAATACGAGTACGCGACGGTTTTGTAACGTTGGCTGTTAGGTTATTTATTCGGTTTTAAAGAGCGTTATTTTACTAACTAAATAGGTACTGACCATATGTTTAGACATAGACAAATTAAGCATTTATGGTACATTACATTCATCTTGATTAAGCACCGACTCTTATAGCAAAAGAATAAAAAGCTTATGTGGGTGCCCTATTTTGAGTGGGTTTTTAACAGAAGGTACCTAATTTTTTTTTTTGCTAAGATGGTATTTAGGAGCTTTCGGTATTCTATACTTAAGTGAGCATAGGTTCGCCGGAAACGGCTCCAATTTTCATGAAAATAACGATATCAGGGCATTTCGGTTAAGAAGTCGATCTGTCAAGTTGTCCTTTTTGAGATATCTCGTTTTGTAACTCGAAGCCACTATACTAATAAATATAATAGTAGAGTATGTAAATATAAGAATCTCGCGTAGTTCCACCGAGCGCAGCGCTGCGCCGGCGTCGCGGCGGCGCTCCGGATGAATACCAAATGTGTGATATTTTTAGGAATGTTGATTGCCCTCTTCCTGTTTCCGGCAGCTTGATCTGCCGCTGATACAACTGCTAATTAGTGAATTTGCTACTGTTGACTTGTGCTTGATCACAAGTCGATCAATTGGCGAGTTAACAAATGCTTAATGTTCCGTTTTAGATTTTTACGAGCTATTAGGTTACGGTGATAGATTTATAGACAGCAAAGATCTAAACACTTTTATTATTAACGTATGCCTTCGGAACGTATACCTTATGTACATTATTTATTAATGATAATATATTATTATGGACTTAAACTAAGACAAAATAACTTGACAATTAAACAATGTGAGGGTGCATTAATGTAAAATAGTTAATTAGCTTTTTATAAGAGCTTAGAGCTCAGAGTTCAGAACTATGTCTGAAGCTTACATCAGGTGAGTAAAGACAAGATTATCCATACTTATGGGTTATGAATATAATAATTATTGTACAAGTATCAAACAGAACTATATATGTACCTCTATCTATCTGCTCGCAGACACGCAAAAGTATGGAACCGACAAAGTTCTAAGAATAAAAAATAAAACTAATTTAACCACATGTTCATCTACAGTTTATCCATTAAAACTTTGCCAAAATAACATTAGCTAAAAGTATCAAAAGGCAAGCAGGATCTACCGGGAGCATTAAGCATCGGCGATGAATAGTGAAAGCGGCGCGGGCGCAGGACCGGGGTCAGCGGCCGCGTCACCTCGTGCGCGGGGAAAATAATTAGGATACAGGACGGTTTCACCGGGAATACAAAGCTCTTGGTGTTTCTTGACTCAATGTTCGACTATGGAATATTCTATGGTTAGGCAATTATTTAGAACTTTTATCAATATTGTATTAATCGAGGACTTATTGACTTAAAAAAAAACATTCTAAATAGAAACAAAAAGACAAAAAATGTTAGCGTAATAAAAAAAGCAGAGAGCACTAAATAATTCTAAAGTTTCGAAAGGACGTATGAATGGGTGTAGGTATAGGTACCTATGAATGAAAGGACATCGGCATTATTAGCACTCATGCATGATTAATATTTTACGATGTTTCAATTCTACCCACAATTGAAACATCCAAAAAAAGGTTGGTAGATCTAGCGACTCATACTTGTATATAAATTTAAAAAAGTGCTTTGTGCTCTACTCCGACTCGATATCCGTATCGGCATCATGGTTAGCCCAAGCCAAAAAAATAAAGTTCATCGACCCTTTGTATAAGTATGAACAATGATATCCAAGTCTCACTATTGAAATCCCAATCGGGAATAAGAACTCGAGGCTGCGGTCGTCGTGACATCTCTCGGGCAGCGAAGCGTTACTGGGGGTAGGTGTAAAAACCGTGCGCGTTCAGCTATGACTGCGGGCAAAGGACTTTGGTCGAAAAAACCAAAATGCGTCGATCAAGCAAGAATCGATGAACACCGAAGTAATTCCCGTACATCCTTCGGAGCTGGTAATTACCGGAACCTATTCCAAGAAGCAAAGACAATCAATCAATAAAAACTTTGCCATTGTTAACTAAATACATGTGGGTACTCGGAACGACCTCCCATTGAATTAAGCGTAGGTATGCGCTTTTGGGTTAGTCAAGGCTCATCGCGGCGGGCATGTTGATGGGGCATTATCCTCCTATGGTCCAGGTTACATCACTTGGAAATATGAAATTGGTTATCGTCGTTAATTATCGATTCATCGTAAGTTGTCGGCCATCTTGGCTCGGCGGCCATGTTCGCGCGGCTTCCGGCGCGCGCGTGTTCGCGCATTCTAATGTTCGCGGGCGCTGTTCGCCGCGCATGCGTCCTACGTCCTAATTTGATAGAAGCTTCCTTCCACGACTTGGGTTCCGTACCTTGGGCATAGATAATAGTCCTTGATGCAACTGCGTTACAGCGGTTATTTAAAAGAAAAAATATCGCGTACAGTTCTGATTACTTGTTTGCACTAGATACCAGCCGAGGTGTTACCTAGTTTTAGGTACCCCAAGTACCTGATATAAAGTGCTAATCAGGTCTTCATTCAGAAGTGATTCTCATTTAAGAAAGGAATCGCCATTTGAATGAATGATGAACTTTATAACTCCCTCTTTCAAAACCCTGCTCGTGATTGAAATGGATAAAAGGGAATTCGTTAACCACCTGTTCTGTCTCCCCTTACCCGTTCCTTAGCAGGATATAATTCTGCGCCTCGCTTTTGAACTTTAATTCCTTTGTAAGAAGATCGAATGTTGAGCAAACATGAAATTCCCGAGTGGCGTAGTCAATTTCGATTAGGGCACAGAGGGCATGAAACAGGATGCAATAGGCAGAATCTGCCAGGAAAATAAGAAGATAGCATAACACGTCCTCATATTTTAAGAGTCAACACCCCACTGTTGTGCAGTGGGGTGGAGTCTTGAAGCATTTGAAATTTTACTTGTCCAAGCGGAATAGGTACCTACTCAACGCAATCAGACTTGTATTTGTACTTCTATATTACATAACATAAGATTAGGGTTAATTAATCAGGATTCGATAAAGGTTTTCTTAAAGTGAAGTGAAGGTCTATGATACGTTAACTCCATCTCTTTTTCCTGATTGAGTCACGAATAACGAGTGAAAGGAATAGGCCAACGAAGTTTCGAATTTAGTGCTGCCATGTATTTTTTAACACTTGTTAACTTTACAATAGACAGGCAAGGCGAGGGATCTCAAATGTTCCCATTGATCAATCAGATGTCCTAAAACGTATATAAACAAAATAAATGAAGCTAAATATTTTCATGACTGTTATTATAATATTCACAACAGAAGTGAGATACGTTTCTCATCACGGAGATACGTTCAAATGAGACAGCTCGGCTGCGGGCAAACTCATAATTCACGCCGATAGTATGCGATAATACTCATTCAGCGCGATTGTTCCAACTGTACATAACTACATAATCGATTCCTACCTATAATTTCTGACTATGTATATCACTCGATGCAATCGTATATTTTCGACAAGTCTGTCGAGTTTTGTTTTACTTTTTTGAACCAAAAGTCATCAACGGGGACACTTATTTACTAAATGGAAAAAAGATTTACCTAGCTTCTGTCCAATGGCGCTTAGCTTGACGCATTAACGTTCAGTGACTGACTTTGGTCTACAGAAGGAATCATTGTCATCGGATTTCGCTCTTTTTCCCGATTGTTGGTTGTAGGCACCTACTAAGTAGGTATAAGATAATTATAATAATTGTTTGTCCAGTGTTTACTTCACAGTAGGTACCTACTTTGTAGTGTTTACTTCATCATTTATGTAGACTACATGCCCAATGTAACTAACATAAATCTGTTCGGTCATGCATTTAAATACGTGTGTGCAAGCTTATCCGAATACCTAGATGATATCACAACTGACATTCAATAGCTACACAAGCGCCATCATTAATGCGTTAGTTTTATTCTGGGTCAATGATTGACGAACGTTATACAAAAACATTAATAGTAGGTTGCTAAGGAGTACCTAAACCCGTATTTTTTCTGCTTAATGTTAGTGTTTTTCTGACAATATATCTTTTCTTTATAATTCGAAAGGGCAATGTAACGCATTCTTTGTCTTCCCTTTGCCCAGTTTTTCCTTAAGTGCGCTTTTGTTTTCACCGAACGCACATACGCGTTCAAAGCAATAATACAAATACTAATAATAACAATAATACTCGTTGCCGGCAGTTAACGCGTTATAGACGTTGTAGTGAATCAAACAACGCTCGTTTTAATCTTGTTTTCCTAGTTACCTTTACCCAACCGACCAGCTAATTGTAAAAGCAAGAAAAATACGAACTAATCCTGACAAAATAAGTTGTCATTTGAATATCCATCCCAATACTATTAATGTGACCGTAACTCTGTCTGTCTGTCTGTCACGTTCTCATGGCTAAACCGCTGAACCGATTCCGTTGAAATTAAGTATGGAGATAGCTTAAACCCCGAAGAAGGACATAGGCTATAAGCAACAAGGTACCTAGCTATATTTGTAAATGGCTTCAGCCCGCAACTTTGTGCGCGTAGATTTCGATTATCGTTATTCCCTCGGGAACTTTTATAATTTACTGGATGAAAAGTTACCTATGTGTTAATCCAGTGTATGCGTGTGTAGCTATCTTCATTTTAAACTTCATCTAAATCCAATGAGCCGTTGCAGCGTGAAAGAGCAACAAACAATGGTGTGTATGGGTCGCGATGATCACTTACAATCAGGTGGCTCGCTTGCACATCTGCCTCCTTTTTCACATAAAAAAAACACAAACTTTCGCATTAATATCAGTAGGCAGAGCATTACTTACCAAAACTCAAAAAACTTGTTAATTCTCTAACTATATTCTGCACAATCAAATTCAAATTCTGCCTACCCCTCTCTGGGAATGAAGGCGTATGATTGTATGTATGTATGTATATGTACCTATAATATTTGTGACATCACTAGAAGTGGATTCAACGCTCCTCGATCTTTAATAAGGTCTTATCTGAACCCTTCTCACTGACATTGCAAGAACAACTCTGAAATAAGAAGCATTTTGCAATAGCTCACCCTTTCATGACCCTGACGCGCAGGCGTCCCGTCGAAACGGCCGCCGCCTGCGCCGGTGCACCCCACCGAGCAACCCGTAGAGGAAATGACATGTGCTTCCCGAAATTATGATGCGCTGGAATATATGGACATGACCGACAGTTTATATTACGAGTAGTAGGAATCAATAATTCGACCGTTTCAACCCAGTGATTCTTAATGTTTAATGTTATGTAATGTATATGTTTAATCCTTGTGGAATAGTCTCGATGCTGGAAATAGCTTTACCTTACTTGCAATTAGGTATTAATTTTTTTCTTATAAGTACAATTAAAATTAAATATCCATTAAATCATTATTTCATCAATTTCCATGAAATTATTTTTATACCTTGTAAATATTTTGTATTTCTTCACCTGTTGATAACTTCTTAATTAGTTTGTAGGTATGAGAAAATGTGACGACAAAGAAACTAATTATTTGTCGGAAAATAATTATTTTAAACATGAATCCCATGAACAGATATGGACAAAACATTGCATAGCTATACCACCTTTACTCAACGTTTATTAGTAAGGTTTATTAAGCAGTAGAGTAAGTAGGAATTCCTCAATTTCTTGAATGACTACAAATTGCATAAATATAGTGTATCCCAATTCAGTCCCAGTCTCCGACCAATTTTAGTCTACTTCAAGCTCTAAGCTAGGCCCTAGTCTAACCGCTAAAAACCATATCGGCTTTGACCGGGCTGGGGGTTGACAGTAATGGCGACGACGTCAGAACAATACCATAACAGATCAAAGACGGTATGCTTTTAACCGTCAGGAATAGAGGCCCTGTTATAGTATTATTTTTCACTCGGCTACCATTACTGTCAAGTAAATAAGAGCTATCAAAACGTTGACAATACGATAACAGGTCAAAGACGATGTGGTTTTACCGCCTAGAATCTCGGCCATAAACTTCTACCCGGGCATGTCCACACGCCATGCGCGCCCCGGCTGCGTCGCGCACCTGCCACATTCCAGCCCCGGGCACAATGCGCCGGGATTAGTGCCCGACAAAAACCGCCCCGGCAACAATGAGATTTAACAACTCCTGCGCACCTGACTTTGTTTTTGCCGATTCTCACAGTATATCACGTTGAAATTTAATTAATTCAACGGTAGAATGGCATTGCTTTGAGTGTCTTCCAATAAAAATATCTAAAGACTCTTCAGCGATGAATTGATACAGCCAGAGATGGTCTATTAGCCCAATGAACTGTGTCACAGTGACGATTAAGATTCAAGTCGTACGAAGTGTCAAACAAATTGTTTTACAATATCACTGTGACACCGTCCTACGGTGGTTCAGGGTTCTATTGGGCTGATAGTATCTAGGTTCGAGTCAAACACATGATGACACAAGTTAAGTTTATATTTGTTCCTGATTCATGGATGTTTTACACGTATTTAAGTACGTACATCTCTATTTAAGTAAGTTTATCAAATTTATTTTTGTCTAATACAAGCTTTGCGTAGGTACTAGTCTGTCCAGGACTAGGTCAAATTGTTTGTCCCCTGAACCCTCCTGTGAAATGACCCGTAAAAAGCCATGTTGACATTTCTAGAGTGATCATTTTTGTCCCTAGGATCTAAAGTAGGTACCTATTTTATTTACCCTTGGAAAGCTACAGGTAGCCAGCTACATAATTCTTATGTCGTCGAAGAGGGCGGTGGGGGCAGGTTGACTCACACAATCAACATGAACATGAACAACATGTAGCTTTGTAGCTAGCTTTTTGTGGTGCACCACCGTCTCGGGCTCCGTTTTGGAATAGTTGTCTATGTGCAGTAAATACACCCTCCGTGTAAAATTTTAACTGTCTACCTTAGTATTAGGTTCATGCATGAGTTACAACCCGCTGACAAACCGGACGGACGGACAGCTCTTATAAGCTCTTTATTAACTTGCAATGTTAGTATGTAGGAGTATATATGTCAGTTTAGGTACAACCTTGCAAGTCAGTTTTAAACCAGTTCTCGTTAGTGGAACCGGCTGAAATATTGGACTACAAACACGGTGACAATGCAATATTATGGTATTTCAAGAGCTGATCTGATGATGGAGTCGGAAGGGGCGACGGGCAGAATCTCGCTATACCTACTACTTAACATAGCCCCAACGTGTTGGGACTTATCATTGGTTTGGTCTTGATAAGGGTTCTCTATCGTTTGCCCGAATTTCAAGTCATTATTATTGTAGCTATTAAATACTTGCTATAATATACATTTGCTATAAAGGCATTTTTTCTGTAACCGTGAACTATTCAGAATTGTTATAAAACAAACTTAACCTAACTTATTCGGCCCTATACGATATTATGTTAAAATTACCTGAAAGGTTTACGGTTTCAGAAACAGTGTCTTTAGTGCAAATGAATATTATGGCAAGTGATATAAGTAATTATGGAAATTCACACTTCCTTTGCCTTAATTTAAGGCAAAGAAAGTGAGCCGCTTATTAAGCAGATACTTAATGACTTTGCAAACAACAAAAAAACAGTACAGTCAGCAACAAAACCTTGTCCCAATATGTATATAATATGTAAGTAGGTACTAAGTTATTTTTACTATCCGGTTGACCTAGCTAGAAACATGAAATTTGGGAAGAAGTACCTAATATCTCACAGCACATGTAAAGGGTAAATTTGCAGCTTTATCAGAAAAAAATATTTATCTAAATATAATATGAATCCTATTTTTTCATCAACATTTACATCATAACATATTACATATTATATTAATATATGTAAGTTTAAGTAAATCGCTGTCACACTCACACACTGCCATCTGACAGTATAATTTGTCACTATTGGTCATACAAATACAAAGATTGCCTACCTACGCTTGATGGAATAGAGTTGAAAAATGAAAATGAAATGTATACAAACCTTTTTTTGAATGATATGTAAAGTTACAACCTACACACGCCCGGTTTAATTTATTCCTCATTTTTCGTTTACAAACTGTAATAATCTTACTCTATATAGAAACTTTACCGGTTAATTAAACCAATTGAACTACCAATCTTGCTTCGTTCACGTAGGATTTGAATTGCTTTGAGTATTAACAGTAGACGGATGGTTTCACATTTCAGTTACAAAGCTTTTGAAATAAGAGCAAGTTGGAGATCAAGGTGTTGTATTTACTTATTTCTGAAGGCCGAGGTGAGACGTGGGGGACCTTTGTTTGAAGGCACGCGCGCCAACACTGCGGGCAAGCGGTCGTCAATCTTTCTAGACCATGAATATAGGCATAAAACAAACCTGAACTATGTATCTTGGATTTTAATGATTAAATGCTGATTTGTGTCATATTTTACTAGGACCCATAATATTAAGAAGAATAAGATTGCATTTTTGATTATCTCCACAGTCACATCATATATTTAATTTCGTACGACCAAAATACGAAAAATAGGACATAATATGTTGCGTACATCTAAATTTAGTATAAAGAATTCAATTTACGTTGAAAGAAAGAGATAGAGCCGTGTAACTACTATAGCTCTGTCCCTTACAGTTATCCTAATAGTGTACAACGGATAGGGTCTGTTTTATTTATAGCTACCGGGTGCCTATCGTTATCATACTCGGTCTCGCGTCCAGCAACACCCTTACCATGAGTTACAATCTTACAATTACCGCACTCGCTAGCGAGTCGAATACTCTGTCCCTCACCGTACTTTCTTATAGAGTGCGAAGGACAGCGCATTCGAATCGCTAGCGAGTACTTGTAACTCATCGTAAGGGTACAGGAAGTATTTCTTTTTGTCGATCGTGTTCCCAATGGCCGTATTTAATTGATCTTGGATAAGATGCCCGTCTCAGGAAACGTCAGAAATGACAGTTTTCTATGACTTGACGTATAGCTCACAGATTATAAGGTATGTCTAAGTATAGCTTGACGTGTCTTTAGACGAGCCAGTCTCATCTCAGCCTTGATAAGATTGATCAGTTCATTTATACGATGCTTAAATAGATTAGTCTCTCTGTACGTTTTCTAGAACAAATCCAATCCAGCGAAAAGTTTCAGCACCAATGTCTGGAAACGTCACGAGCGCTTCAAGTTATATAACAGGGTTCGACGGCCGCGGTGCAACCTTTAAGGTCGAGCCTTATTTACACATGCACGCGCCGCGGTGATTCGAGCTGCAGCGCTGCGTTCGTCTCGTTTTGCGCTTTTTTTCTCTTTGACAGATCTTCTTTGTTGAACATAGCAAGCCAAGGCGAAGTTGCGAACTAATGAATTCTAAACTTCAAGGGACCCACTGACCCTTGATATTGTTTGTGGGTTAATCGAGATAGAACTACTAGCATTATGCCTTCGTTGATTAATATAAAAACATTATACCTAGGTATCAGCCTGACATCATGCTTCGATTTTGGGAGTTGGACACGGCACAGCACGTACAGTGTGATAAAGCTCTTAAAAGTGTGATATAGGCCTTCGGCTTTGTACCTCTCTCCCATATACTCTAATGTGAGTCTAAGAGACTCTATCCGAACCCGAAAGACTTTTTAAAACCTCTTGTTTTAGATTCCCATACGATAAAACGAATCCAATGTAGTTTTCTTTCCAATAAATGGACTTAACATCGATGGGAGATGAGATATAGTAGGGTCTTGTGCCATTCGATCTTTAACAGACAGTTTAGTAACAGCATGTGCTCAACATAAGTCAATGCCGTAGCACGTCCAGTCGGTGTTGCCTATAAGGACATCTGCTCGTGCTTATGCAATGCAATACAAAAGACCTTGCGGTCAGCATTTGCAAAGGCGGACACCATATTCCACCTAATGGCATCTGGAAAACCAACACAACAAAGCAAAGCAATACGAACAGTTTAACAAAACTAAACTACTCACAATAGCACAACCGAAAGAAGGGAGCCCCAATCTCCTAAACACATACTAATAGAAGACAATTAACGCAGGCAGTATCATAAACTTAAACTCAAGCGAACGGAAGTAATTACCGTTCTAATATTCTAAGGCGATAAGGGCACAATATAACAAATGATTTCGCAGCAATGGACAAAAAAGGGCTTAAAATTGGACTTCCTTCCGGCTTATTCTATTTGAATTTAACAGTAACAAACGCGAACGGATGCCGCCCGGCCGAAGCGGAAGGAAGTGCAATTGAGAACTTTTTGTACGAGCCGTTCTATGAATAGATTTCGCCATACGTGTCTTGGGTTCAGGTTTGCAGCTGAATGAGTGTTAAAATAATAAATCAGGCAGTTTTGTTGGTATTGTAGGAAGGCGCGGTGCGTGAGCGACGGATTGGAGCGGGGCTTAGCGCGCGGGGTGCGCGGGGCGGGGGCGGGACGGTTTCCGGCGACGCGGGCGCAGCGTGGGAACGCTCCCACCTACGAGTGCTCCTCTGATTAAATGACGGCCACTAATTAATTTAAGTTTAAGTAAAAATAAACGGGGACGTTCGATTACTAGATGCCATTTATTTATCGCCATCGTCGTTGAGTTAATGCGTAGTTTTAAATGAACTAACAAATTAGCTGTGGTGTTCTAGAAAACGGAGACTCGGAGTTGGAAATCATTATTTACTCTGGTATTGGATTGTGTGGTTATTAATTGTGTTTGGACTTTTGCACTTTTGGACATGATTTGTCATGAAGTCATGTCGATGTTCCAAAATCCCACACACAACAAATCATCAAAACGCTTAGTCGGTTATCTCACTAATATATGATATACACTACACATTTAACATAATATTTGGTTCTCAACAACATTCAAAAATACAAATTACATCCACAACACAGGTTGAGGCATTAATTATTGTACTATAATTATAAATAGAGTGTAAATCAGAACATTCTCAAGTCGAAGTAAGTCCAAGTAATTTTCTAAAAAGCTGATTATTTCCGTAACGTTTCGTTTCATCACATTTTCGAATCGCCACTTTTATATCAAGTCGTAAAAACTATACTAGATTTCTATGTTTATCGATAGGGCGTATTACGAACTTAAGTACATTACTCTCACAAATTGCCTTCATATCTATTAGCAGTCTGCCATACCTCACCGTTCCATGCCGCAGCCTATTTAGATATATCTGGTGCTCTTTGTGCCCACACCTGGCGCGGCAGATGTATTCCATTCAAGCTGAGCTAATTTTTATCAATCGCACTTGGTTCCATTCATGGGTTTTTTCGTACGACATATGTTCGTAGACAGAGATAAGTTGTTACGGTAGAGAGAGATAAAATAACAGAAAGCTTAAAAAAAGTACTTTACGTTAAATTCATTCATCCTAGCTACGTATATATTTCTTACAATTTTTCTAACATTTTTCCTTCATCAAATAAAAACCTCGTAAGACAAAGTTACTTTTTTTTTTCAATTTAAGATACATTCGTAAACTTACCCTCCCTTACTCCATACTATCCATTAGTCTGGAGTAAGGGTAGTGTAGGTACCTTCCCTTAACTAAAAATCTTTCAGACAGGCGCTTTCGGATAGGTACACTTGGACTCTTTAGGAGCTTCTGTGCGATTATCCTCTTACGTGCAATTAGCGTATTATTTTATCCAAACCCCTATCAACATATCATTTCATAGAAAGGCAACTCGCCACCTGACTTTTTTTTTGTAGTCCAGTGACTACTGTCTAATCTAACCTTACCTACGTAATTAATGTTTAAGATTGTCATTTCATCGAACGCTAGGGCCACCCTCTTACACAATCAGCTGTTCGAATGTGTAGCTTTCCTCACAATATGTTTCGTCAAAGTAAAATCAATGTACTAGGAAAAACTCGTTAGTAGTGGTGATGGTGACCGCAGGGGTTCAAACTCCGTACATTATGATTACGAAGCGACTTCCTGTAGTTCCTGTGCCGCAAGGCCACCGACGCTCTCTACCCTTAAGTTAAATAAGTTACCCTTAACGTACTTTGATGTTCCACGAAAATGCAAAATCCTACAGTTTTAGTCTGATCGGGTCTCCTTCGAAGTAAAGCAGAATATTTCCTTTAAAATGAACTACATATATTTGGTCGTCGACATCCGGATCGTCCTATTTACCCTCATTAAAGTCCAATCGCCTTTATCACCGTTATCACAGTCCATTCATAATTTCCTCAACTAGAACGACTGTACCTTGTCAGTCTCGTGTTAAGATCAAACACGTAGTTGGAAATATTATCTTGATATACTAGATATAGAGTTCTATTTTCATGTAAGGATTACTCAATTTACGAGTTTGGGTAAGTTAGGTAAGTATCCGTGTCTCGTGTGTAATAAAGAGGGTTATTACAAAGTCGCACGCATGCGCAATAATGAAGTTGATACTCGTTTACTCAGATCCGCTATTTTCTTAATGAAAGCGTTTACCTATAACGAGTCTTACAGAATAATTGGTAAATTAACGTCTCGTTCATACTGAATAAAACCGACGTGACTCGAAATTAATTACACGTGGTTTTTTTTTTATTTTTGGAGTTAAGCAGCTGCCACTTATCAAATTGACCATCGATTATCTTAAGCATACACCACCGTATAATTATAACGAGAGGGCTGAATCTGTTTTAGTAGCTTTCTATTTGCAGTTACGTCATTTTTGTTTAGGATAGCTTAATTATTGTTACTGTACCTATTGCTTGTCGTCTATAGCCGACCATTGAGCCGGAGTTTACGAAATTATTAAGTATTAAGTATGATATCGAAAATGTGAATTAGAACTTATAACTCTCGCCGCAACAAATACACAGTCATTCTAATTATGAATGACGTAGAATTTTACAAACCAGCCGCCCCCGCACTTTCAAGGTAGTCTCAATGGGAAGTTAATCCCGCGGTGGCTTGAGAAAGTCGTATAAAAATACCCTCCCTCCGCCATTCGCTTCCTGACTACCCGGCCGAGTAGAAAACCATTCGCTACTATTTATTTTATTCACATTCCGTTACTAATAGCTTTTGTCGCGTAACGTTCATTCACGAGTTTAGGCGTTAACGCATTCACCGCCCGTGGCGCACACCGAGTGTCGTGAGTCTATACAAAATATGACCAGGGGCCCTTAATGTATTGAGAAGTTTACAAGCGTGAGTCAGCGGACCGATAAGGTTGGTAATGAAACTAATGAATGAATTATACTTTATTTATTTATTTTATTACCTTTAGGTATTGTGTATGTTAATGTTACACATTATTTTCCTTGTTTGTATTACATTTTTAATTTGATAAACTGTAACTTAATGGCAAATGGTGTTGCGTAATTCTCGTTTGTTATAATATAACAGTGCCATGTGTGTTTTGACTACCTACCAGTCGATTGTTTTTCATATTCCCTTATTTTATACTGAAACAAACAAAAGTGGTAAGTAGTTAAAACTTATGATTACTTTGCATTACCTCTCGTTGATCAGCTGTCGGATCGGCTGGGAAAATAAATCTGAAAATAGCCCACTTTGAACTAAAACACATATGCTTAATTGGAAAACATCCTAGCGGTCGAAAAATAAATATTTTCCCTGAAACCATCTAAAATTGTATGCTCTACATAAATAAAAATCCCTCATTTTGTGAATTTGTGTAAGGGGACAACGAAATTGTTCCTAATTACATTGTACTCGTAGCAAGACCAAATTATCACGGTAGAACGATCTCAGATCTTCGACAGTTCTAAATTCCCACGCCAAACGAACGAGTGAGTGAGTGAACGAGTCTAAGGGCAGTAGAGAAAGGGGCGACTTCCGGCGCAGTGGCGTATGGCGTCACTTCCGCCGAAGACGGATGCAGTTCCCTGTTCGCATCAATTATTATTTCCTCTTTATGTTTCCGTTCAGTGTACAAGTTTTTTTTATGCCTTAAGTTATTTTTGAAGCTTATTGGTTGCTTATTATGGTACTCCTTGTTGCGTAGGTTCTTGCTGGAAATAGGTATTCCTATTTTTTTAGTAATAACGAGAGTAACATTTAAGATTTCTTCTAATTTCTTCTACTGGTCTTTCTACCTGCGACATTGTCCACGTTTTTCAATTCTGGATTATCGCTTTACCCTGAAATTGAACTGTATACTATTATGACGGGATTTAAATGTGGCTCTATTTATAGCACAATCCGCTCTATTATGATGTGTTAGGTAGGTGGTGAGCATAAACACACTGACGTTTACAATATTGGAGAGTTCGTTAGCAATTAAATGACGTAAGTACCTATTTAGGAAGAATGTCAACAACGCACAAGATGCCTACTTGATAAAAGTAACCTACACATTATACTGTACTGTACTCAAAATAAGACTGTTCGTAAGTATACGTGTATTTAAAAATGCTACGTCGACTAAAGCGCCACATTTGTTTGTGCCATAAAAACCACAAGTTTTATTTTTATTATTTGTGGCGATGAGTAAAACTTACCAAGATTTAAGTGGCTTTTGAAATGTACCAACAAACGAAACTACGGCATTATCCCATTCAACGAACATCCGATTCACCTTACACTTTCACAATAAATTGTTTCGCTTGCAGCCCGAGTTGCGAATACCTTTTGTTTCTTTCGCACGCGTATCTTCGAGCGACGTGTGATAAGGAGAGGTAGCTAGCGGAAGTTGAATAAGGACGGAGTCGGGGTTCATTCATTGATGTGTCCGTCGTCAATGGGCTTTGATTATGATACAACTAAGTAGGTATTACGCAGTCATATAATAATGTTTCTTGTTTCATTAATTATTAATAGTGGCTGCGTTATTTTTTTACATGTCATTAGTGTCATTACTGATAATGTTAAACAAGTACAAGTACCTAAGTTATAACCCTACCGAACGTTGAAAATCTTTATACTTACCTACCTGCTTTTTTTCTAATCTTTGATATAAATAAAACGGGTCAGATTTAATTAAGTTGCAATTTTGTAGATATTTTATATCAAAAGAGATCGAAATAAACTCACGAGTGAACTGCATTTTTTTGTATAGGTGCGGTTTAATGAGAATTGATTCCTACGCTTCAAGAATTACGGTCTCGCAAACGACGTGCGGATCAATAAACTAGTCATACCCATTCTGTACCAGATTTCGTAATTGTCTGAAGTCACAAACACTTAGAGCGGAGGCGGCGTAGCGCATTGCGGCAGCGCGCGTTCCTTAACTAAAAAGCGTTAACAAAGAGTCGCGGAGGCGTTTTGACTTTTAAGCATAGGAACGCGCCGCTAAGTTAATTTATACCTAAGCAGATTGAAGGTACAACTAGCAAACTAGTCATATACGATGAGCTTATTCAGCTAATAAATCGTATAAAAGTCAGGTCAATGCGAATTATGAGGAACATGTCGTATAAAGGCAGCTTATGGAGCATTTTAGTATTCAGCGTAACAGTCATATTATGATGCCGAGCACACGTTTATTCGACTTCCTTTTATGACTTAAGAGTCATATAAGAAACTGCTAAATAAGAGACATTTAATAGACGCTCATATGACTTTTTACTCAAGTAACAGCAACTCATATAGCTGACTTATGACATGCCCAGCAGAGTCGAGTAAAAGCAATGTGGTTGCTATTATATGGCTATTGTGCTGTATATATTGCGTGATGTCATATAAACGCGAATTATATATCAGATTATATAAAAGTATCTTATTCAGCACTTTGGTATAAAGTCAAACTATGATGCTGAATAAACGTTTAATTGACGTCTATTTATTACTAAAGAGTCATAACTCATATGAGATAATGCTGTATAATCTACTATTCGGTCGAGTATTAACATCTTATCATCGGGTATATAATATACCCTTTGCTCGAGTAAATGAAATATGGTTGCTATTATACTACTTTTTTGTTTCACATGTTACATTTATATGACTTTAATAGGACTTAATACACCCAACATAGGTTTCATGGCGTTTTAACTGCTAAACTAGCTATATAAGAAGCAGTTATGGGACATATTAATGGTATAAATGACATATAACCGCATCTTTCGAGATAATTCAAAATATTTATTTATATTACATTTAAATAATGAATATTTAATGTGGGGCGCTAAATATTTACAGTTAAATATAGTATACTTTATTAGTAAAGTGGCCTTCGCAATAAATTTCCACCATTAAGTTGAATTGAACCGCATTCATAATACCGTTCGAGTTATATTATAATGTACATGGCCATATATTTCTTTGATAATTCTGTCAAAATACTCACCAACATTAAATTTATTTTCATTTGTCAAGTCTTTTGGTATTTAGCCTCCCAGGACACGTTACTTTTATTCCACTAATACGTCGTATATGTAGCAATAATATATCAAATTAGTCATAACGTAGTTCCATCGATGATAATTATACAACTAATAAGCGACTAACTCAACGAACATATGTCTCTTATATGTTTAAAGATCATATAAAAGCAATATAAGTCGCTATTATACAGCTAATTAGTTATATGTGATAGTCACGTTGGTGAATATTATAAGATCAATAAGTGACTGGCGGTTGCAGTTAAATGACTTTATATGACTGAAACGCTGAGTAAAATGGGCCCAACTCGCGATATTTAAACTTTTTCATTACGTTTATATCCTATTAGTCTGCATAAGCTAAAAGTCTGAATATGTTACGTTGCAGCGACCATTATATGACGAAATTTTGCTAGTGAGGCTTGAAGATTATTGTTGGTTTAGGTTTAAAGTAAAAAAAAAAACTCTAATATATTTTTACACTGAATAAATAGTATCCTTTCCTACTAATATATTTTAGTTTTGTAATTATCATCCCGCCGTTGCCGGTCCCAAACCCGGATGTGAAAGGAGGAGGGTTCGTGAGAAATAAACCACTCATTGGTAAAAACCAGCGGTTTAGGCTACCAGTAGCCTTGGGTTCCCCTAAAAAGACTGGCTCTGCGAGCACGGTTGCAAAGATGGCAGCCCCGTCACCGTGATCGAGATGCTGTGGGCTAATCACCTGCACATTCTTAAACAAACAGATTATGAAACCTTCAAAGAGAAATAAGAACCGATCCCCCTTACCGACGACCTTTGGCGCGAAATTTCGGACACGGATTGGATGCTGGAATGTCAGAACCATGACTCAACCTGAAAGGCTTCCCCAGGCAGCCAAAATCATGCGGGACTACAACATTCATATCCTAGGATTAAGCGAAACGAGATGGAACGGATTCGGTGAAATAGCATCTGACTATGACTCTACCCTCCTGTATAGTGGAAAAGAGGATGAGAACGCCACACGGGAGTACGGCGTGGGACTGCTCCTAAGCCGTAGCACCAAGAGTAGCCTTCTGCACTGGAAACCGATATCTGACAGAATCATTACAGCTCGGTTCTCCTCAAGAGTCAGAAAAATCACTGTGATCCAATGTTACGCCCCAACTAACTCGGCTCTACCGGACGTAAAGGAAGCTTTTTACGAGCAGCTGGAGTCGACCTTGATGAGCGTGAAGAAGCAGGACATCGTTATCCTAATGGGAGACCTGAATGCAAAGATGGGCTCAGACAACGAGGATCGTGAACACTATATGGGTCGTGAAGGGGCCGCCGGGGAAATAAACGAAAACGGAGAACTCTTTGGCGACCTGTGCTCTGCATGCATGGTCTGGTGATTGGAGGAACTCTGTTCAAGCACAAGGAATGCCACAAAACCACCTGGATTTCTCCTGATGGTGTGACCCGAAACCAAATTGACCATATTGCGATAAGCAGAACCTGGAGAACATCGCTACTCGATACTAGGAACCGTCGCGGCGCTGATGTGGATAGCGACCATCACCTCGTCGTCGCCGATGTACGTCTCAAGATGGCCGCAACTCGTCGTAAAGTTGAGAAGGCACCCAAAAAGTTCAACTTGCAGCACCTTAGGAGCGAAGAGGGAAGAAAGGAATTCAGTATTTCCCTCCAGAACCAATTTGAACTTTTGGAAGAACTGGAAGACGAGGACATGGATGAAACTTGGGATCGTGTGCGTACCGCCTTCACAAAAGCCGGCGAAAAAGTCCTGGGCTATAAGCTCTCCAAGCAAGAACCCTGGATGTCCCAAGAGCTGTGGACTGCAATAGAGAGTAGGCAGAGCGTAAAGCTAGACTTGCTGGCCGCTAATAACATTGCCGCTAAAAACGCCCTCGATGAGGAGTACGATGCCATACGTCTCCGTATTCGAAAACTGGCTAGACGTGACAGACGACGCGCCGCCGACGAACTAGCTGACCGGGCCAACGCAGCAGCCAAGATATCAAACATGAGGGAGTTGTATGACGTAACTAAACGTTTGTGCAACAAGACACGTTCTTCCAGAAAGCCGTTGAAGGACCCTACGGGACAGCTGCTGTGTACTACAGAGGAGCAACTGAAACGATGGACCGAGCACTTCTCCAACCTGTTAACTCAATGCCAAACCCAACCGACAACTGCTCCGAATAGCCCCGGACCACTCCTGAATCTGCCAACGACTCCACCAACATTCGCGGAAGTAGCCACCGCCATTAAACAGCTGAAGACAGGAAAGGCACCAGGGGTGGACAACATCAATGTGGAGCTTTTAAAAGCGGACCCGGCTAGGTCAGCCGAATTACTCTATCCCCTGTTGAAGCGTGTCTGGGAAAGGGAGCGTGTTTCCTGCGAATGGAAGCAAGGTTTGCTTGTGAAGGTGCCGAAGAAAGGTGACTTGTCAGTCTGCGATAACTGGAGGGGCATAACGCTTTTACCCACTGCAGCTAAAGTGCTGGCCAAAGTAATACTCAACCGTATGTCCCCAGAAATTGCAGAAACACTTCGGGAGGAGCAAGCCGGGTTCCGTTCTGGACGCTCATGCACAGACCACACGGACACCTTGCGCATACTCTTAGAGTCGTGTGTGGAGTGGCGAGCCGAACT
Source organism: Acleris sparsana (assembly GCA_923062465.1). Classification (NCBI taxonomy): domain Eukaryota; kingdom Metazoa; phylum Arthropoda; class Insecta; order Lepidoptera; family Tortricidae; genus Acleris; species Acleris sparsana. Next base: position 10,981,900 of record OV281289.1, read on the forward strand.
TTTCCTGGCATTCGTCGACTTCGAGAAAGCCTTCGACTCGGTGAAGTGGAGCGCACTGTGGTCCAGTCTTGGATGAAGAGGAATACCTAGCAAGTATAAAGGTATCATCCAGTCCCTATATAATGGCAGTACATGCAAAGTAGTGCACGAGCAAGTCCTAGGGGAACCAATCACAATGACTGCAGGAGTCAAACAGGGCTGCCTTCTGTCGCCGCTACTCTTCGTCATCCTGCTCGACGATGTCATGCGGAATGCAACGAGAACACCTAGAGGCATCGCATGGAACGAAGGGGCACACCTGGAAGACCTCGACTACGCAGACGATATAGTGTTGATCTCGTCTTCACTGCCCGATCTCCAAATGAAGCTGGACTCGTTACAAGAGGAAGCTCAAGATATGGGCCTACGAATCAACGCTAGGAAGACCGTCGAAATGCGAGTACAGTCATGCGAAAACCGACCCATCAGACTCAATGGTACACCGCTGGAATCTGTCGCAAAGTTTACATATCTCGGCAGCACAGTGACCAACAGCGGTGGCTCTGATGATGACGTCAACGCGAGGATCAAGAAAGCGAAAGGTGCTTTTGCCCAGCTAAAACCAGTCTGGGATTCGAACGTGCTCACCCGGCGGATCAAGATTTCCCTCTTCGATTCCATAGTGAAGTCTGTTTTGCTCTTCGGCTGCGAGACCTGGAAAGAGACTAAAGAACTGACGAGCAAGCTACAAGTGTTCGTCAACAAATGCCTAAGATCGATCCTGCGCAGATTCTGGCCGAACACTATCAGCAACGAGGACCTATGGAATCAATGCCATCAAATCCCGATTAGGCAGGAAATCGCCCAACGGAAGTGGAGGTGGATAGGGCACACCCTCCGAAGAATAGAGGACAACGCCGCCAGGGTCGCGTTCACGTGGAGGCCGCGCGGGAGCAGGCGACGAGGCCGGCCAGCGCACACGTGGCAGCGCACCATCGACGCCGAGCTGCGGGCAGCCGGGCTGAGTTGGAGAGACGCGGAGCGAGAGGCTCAGGACAGGAGCGGATGGAGACGTCTCACGAAGGCCCTCTGTACCACTGGGGTACCATAGGACGACAACAACAATTATCATCCCATGTAATAACGGAAATTCGTTGTTAAATAACGGAAAGTCTGAATAAATATTATAAATGTGAAAGTTTATAGGTATGTGTGTCTGTCGTCTGTGTCAGTTTGTTACTCCTTCACGGTGAAATGATCGGATGCGGCGCAGCTAAATATGAAATGGAGATAGCATATTACCTGGATTAACACATAGGCTACTTTTCATTTAATTAAAATCTTCTCAAGTCGCGGGTAGAAGCTTTGATTATTTTTTGATATATCCGCGAAAGTTATTAAAAATACTTATTACTAATTGTTCTAAGTTATATGAACTTTAAGTTCGTTTTAGATAACGTTCGTGAGAGTTGAACTGAAGATTCTTTGGCTACATACATGAATGGAACGTTTGCGTGTGTTAGCGGGTCGTTGGTGACGTCAGTCCCTAGTCCTTTGAATTCTCTCCCCCACACTTTTCTTTATCCAGCTAATCACGTTCCTCCTGACGTCATGGCTTTTGTTTGTTCCATAAAAGACTTTCTATTTATAAGTTCGGCGTAAACTAAGATTATCCATTATCAAAGATGGAGCTAAATATTAAATCCGCTGTTAAATGTAATTTGATTGATTCTTTCGTTTTAATGGCTTAACTAACAGCATACAGCCCGCCTAGTCCGCCTAGTCCGCCTAGTCCGCCTTACAATAGCTGCACACTATAGTACCTTGTCGCTACAACGCGTTTGACGGTTAGTTAAAGTTAAAGTTACAAAGCACTAGAATTTGTAGCTACTTTTAAGGCTGAACGTACAATGTGTATCTTTAGACTAGAACAGTTGGATAACTCTCTTATAAACAAATCATACCACACTAGAGCTAGATAGATCTTTGTTTTGTGGCATATGCCATTTGTGTTGCCACTATGATTTCGCCAATATGTCAGGTTTAAAGAAGGCACCATACCACACCACACTAGCATCTTTAGCTTTTTAATAATGCTTACATTGATAGCTGAACAAATCGCATCTTTAGAATTACCTACAGTGACCTAATTCACAAATGTTTGATTTCTAGTTAGCTCTAATACAGTAATAAATGTCTCGAAATCAAAAGTTGAAGTTTTGAATTAGGTCACTATAATTCTAATGGTGCGAAATCTTGCGATGAAACGTTCAGTAATCTAAATGATTAACCACCCATTTTTATACCTATGTCATGTCGAGTATAAGTATTTGAAATAACTTATCCTCATATATCAACCGGATTATAATAGTACACTCAGTACAGTTTATATGTAAATTAACAAAATAATAATTCAAGCAATATTTTAAACATTAATACGTCCATAGGTATATTTCTTGGTACTCAGATTCGTTTTTATGAAAAACTGCTTTGAGAATAAATATTTCTTTTCTAGTACCTACTTCTTATCTGTTCTGGATTTGAATTGAACAGTCCTAGTTTTACTGAAACACACTGAATAAAGTTTTCTTTTGAACTTTTAAACTTTTCGTTCTGCTACTTTAATATGTCATAATAGGCTAATAACTAAACGAAACGCAAGCTTCAAAACCCAACTGCAATTTTTGATATTATTATACCTATTAAACCCGTTTACGAATGCTACTATATTCGTATATATTTGAGATGGTCAAGACCTTTCAAATGATACCCATATTGTAATAATAAGAAGACTTTTTTTTGTTGTTGACATAAATAAATGACATTTTGCCATTGTTTTTATTTCAATTTTAAGAGTTTAGGTATCCTATGTCACCAGGGGTGGTGAGAGGATTCTAACGATACCACACACATTTAAATCGGCTCAGCCGCTTAGAAGTTATGGTGGAATAAAGAATAATTACATACATACAGACATAGATGAACCCTGAAAACATTACACTCCTTTTTTGGGCAGTCGTCTGAAAATAACCGAAATCTAAACTTAAATGAACTTGTTATCATTTTTAACTCTCTAACGTGGTATCACGAATATGAAGAAACCAGTAAGACATATAAGCAAATACATTCTACTCAGATAACCGCGATATTGAATTTCAATTTATTTAATTGTGGCTCGGTTTCCTGTCCAAATGTGCTTACACACAATAAAACAGCAAGCCATGCAAAAATAGAGCTGTAAAGCGTTTTTATGACAGCTCGTATTGCGCCACCGTTCCGCGGTTGTAAAGTTCACGCACGTATTAGAGAACTAGATAATATTACTTCAACGGCGCAAAATATGCTCGTGAATGAAGTGAATGAAACATCGGCGTCCGCAGCAGAGAGCGCAGCGAATGGGAGCGGAAGCCCGCGGTTAGTCCACTTCCTGTTTCCTGCGGGGCCGGCGACGCACGCGCAGCCGAGCGCGCCCGACCGTGCGCGAGCGGGCCCGAAGCGCACCGACACCCGCCGCCGACCGGAGCCGAGACTCGACACGATATACTTGACCGACCGATTTTATTGGAAATTGTTGACGTAGGACGTAGCCGCATTTTTTAATTACAAGTTATCATTGGTTCTACTAAACGTGAATGAATTTTGAAAAAAGTATACAGTTGAAAAATTAAATGCTCATATTAAATAAACCCGATGTTGCGTTCCTGCCTCAACATGATTTTTTGTCTGACTTTCATCTTTTTATTTCCATATTCTGATTTTATTAATTAGGCCTGCTTAATTCACTACTGTCTCATTCCCTAGGACACAGTTGGGTTTTAAGAAATTCAATCAATCCCCGTTGTTGAAGTAACATTCGAGAAATAACGAAAAACATTAAGGACCTCTATTCCAAGCATTGTTCCCGTCATATTGTTGACGTTATGAACTCTTATACTGTAGAAAGTAAGAGCTACTATAACTTCAACAATATGATCCCGAATCCCGATAATACTAAATATTCAAAATGAAATTTTGCCAGTAAGCTCTGTGCAACTCGCTATTCGGGTGTAAACGTAACTTACATACCTTGCATTGGATCGTGTGTACTAAATGAATTAAACCTCAAGCGCTTCGCAATTTACAAAGCTATACCACACATTAATTACCCAATTGCGAATAGTACTCAAATCTATAATGACGTAAGTCTCTTAAAATTACCATAATACTTAGGCCCTTTTGATAGGTTTGGTAAAGGTGTTGCGGCCCACGTCCGCCCACGCACACCCACTCACAAGTCTCGGTCATTCTGCCCTTCTGAGAAAAAAAGGCCTATTTATTCTGCAAGTTGTACTCATTTCCTTACCTTTAATAAATACTCAATACAGCTAAAGCCAAAAACGTCGTCACTAATTATACCTACGTAATTCCACATTGTCATAAAACATTATCTTTTGACTTTGACACACGTAGAGTCTGCCAGCAAGTCATTTTAAATTTGTTACACGTTTCATAATTTCAAACATACGAGTATACCTAAGCCCAACGAGGCTCATATCAACTTGATTATCAACATTGGCGTTATCTTGAAAATGTGTTAGGTACTATAACATAATTCCCGGTTTCCCTTTCTTTTTAGACATGGTTAATTCGCTAAATTTATTATACGTTTACCCCATAATAGGCATAATAAATGTGTTTTTTTGCCTGAAATAACCAAATCTATACGCCTTTTAAATATTGGGAAAAGGCAGCAGTGTTATTATAAATTAGAGAGTAGAGGCAAATCGTTTTTAAATATTATTTCGAATTCTAGCCAGCAACATTCTTAGTTGCCAGTTGTTTCCGAGTTCCGAGATTGCGTATTCCGAAAATGGAATAAGAGCACGCGACCGCGTTGTGCAACCAGCTTGTCGGCGGGTGTAGGAGGCACCCCCGGCCGCCCATTCACGGGCCCATTACGATACGATCGACTATTTGCATAATCATATTCAACACAGAATCAGAGTTCAACATCCCAAGATACAGTCCAAACTGTTTTGTAACATACCTTCCGAGTTGTTTCGTGTGGATAGTGATTACTAGATAGTGTGGGTTCAGACCTCCCTTTGTGATGAAAATGGGTACAGTTCAAGTATAATTACAAATTTACGAACTAAGGTTTGGATAATCCTGCGTCGTAGGGTAAAGTCACTAGTGGTCAGCCAGAGATCTGTAGTCGACCTCTGCCTATAGGTACTTCGTATGAGTGGAAGGAGTACGAAAGATATATTTCCCACTTTTCGCACTTAAATAAGGTCGACTGCTGGTCTCCGGCTGACCACTGGTGACTTTACCCTATATTGAACATGGCCTAAACCTTGCTGTTTTCTGATAGTTTCTATTATTACGATGGCGATATTCTTTATTACTTCCTTTTCATTTCAAAACAATGGTAGGAAAGTGCGAAATAAAAAACGATTGGGCATCATATCATAAAGGCAATGACGAATATTGGACTAGTAGCTATGTATTACGAACTCAAGGATAAAGTACCTAAGCTAGACATCACGTGGACAAATAATTAAAATCGTTTTGTAGACAATTCGGAGGAGTCTTCTGCAACGAACAATTTTCGCCAAAACGAACTGTTTTATAGTCCTACATCATGAAGCAACTTTCATAACAACCAACTTACAGCAAGATGTTGCGGAATAAAAGGAAACTGTATTGCGTAGTGGTGAGGGGTGGTGGGGAGGCTAGGGGCGTAGGCGGCGCGGCGTTGTGAATGAACCGCCGTAATTCATCCAAACCGCGACAACCGGACTATCTTTTACGTATTATCGTGCTTCTATTTATAGTCTGGTTTACATTTTTGCTCATTAACATAGTTATAGACGTTATAGTTTCACGCCTCGGTAACCGCAGGAAACTCGCTACAATAGCCGTTTATTGTTTGAGACGCTAAGTATCTATAGACAACTTCTAGATATGATAACGTAACGTGCTCTTGTCCAAAACAAGCTTAAGCAAATCCTTGAAAAATAAACCATATTTATCTCGTGTGGTGGTATAGTTAGCCCTTGTGCGAAAGCGTATCAGCCTGAGTTCATGTACACCCCTGTTCTACGAAGATTTCATCAACGAACGGACTTTTTCTGCGTTCGGGAATAATATCTACATAAGATGCACGTTGTATCTAACGTACATACACATCTGCAGATTAAAGGAACGTGAAGGAATAATGGACATGAATTGAGGTGAAGTGATTACTTTAGGTAAAATAGACTAACTTGGATTTTCATTCCTGTTTGAAAGTCGATTACCTATACGCTATTCCTATACCTATATTTATCAATCTTCAGATAGCAGTATCTAACAGATATAAGTATATTAGCTCTACCCCTCTCTCTTTAATAGAGAAAGGGAGAGGGATAACTTAAAATGGCAGATATTTTCATTAGGGAGATTTGATAAATCGAGGGCGCGAATAAGTTGGGCCAGTCTGTGTGGTTTTTCAATAGCAAAGTTTTGCTTATTGAGTACTGGATTTCACGGCAGAGTGCCAACTAGAATGGCTATAATATGTAATGACGCTCCTACCACCGGCCGTGCTTGTTTGTCTGGACGCCGACGTCAGCTCAAGACGATCGATGTTTGCTGCAACATCCCGTTGTTTTCACAAGCCATTGTCAGATTGGGCGGCGGATGCGGAGCGGGACGCATTATCTCGGCCGAGCGGTGTCCGGCCGGACGCGCGTCCGCCCGACCATCCGATTACGATGGAATTTACACTGGAGCTACACACATTTAAGCCGCAAACGCACAACGTGCGGGGGCGGCGCGTTGCAGGCTCCCATACCAGAAACGCCTATGCCACGCTTAAGGAACGCTACGCTTTATAGTTTGGGACCGCGCCGCCTCCGCTCTCAGTGCGTGTGCGACTTCAGGGGACAACGTAAAGAGGTTGTTCTTGAGTGGAGTTTAGAGGATGTAATATAACATCAGGACCGAGGGCTTGTCATCTTTGTGACGCAGTTAGTCTTCTTATTAATACCTAGTCCATTGGGAAATAGACGCTAACTGACAAGCGAAAAATTCCAAGTACTAACCGTAGCGGAACCTAGCCAAGCTGCATTTTTCGTAAGGTAGCAACTGTAGACATTATATTAGACATATAAAAGAGTGGACGACAGCTTACATAATCCCTTTACGCATCCTATAGAGAATGCAGTCAAAATGCCACTTGGCTAGGCCGACCGACATATGGAAAGGTCTATACAGCTATTTAAAGTTAGGACAGACGGACAGCGGAGGCATATTAATAGGGTCCCATTGGACTCCCTCCGAGCACGGAACCCTAAAAGCGATGGGCAAAGCATTCTTCCTTTGCTTGCTAGGTATTTTGTTTTCGATTGGCCACTGCTTCCCATCCCATGACGTCAACAGGTTCCTTCTCTTCAAAGAGTGCATCTTTGCTAATGGGCGGAAATTTGACCCGGTCAACCTTACAGTTTCAAGAAGTATAATTCTCATAGGTCAGCGTTTATAGTCACACATAAAAGGTAATGGTAGTGATAAAATACTTGTGTAAATGTTATTGTGGACCGCGGACACCCGAGCGCTTCCTGCACCGACGCACTCCGCTGACACCCGATACGCTTGCAGCGACGCTGGGGTAATAAAACGCCAGCTCCAATTGCCAGGACTGAAAAGGCCAAGTCGATAGTGAGACTCAATAGTCTATTTCTAGTAGTTATACACACATAAGATTAAATATCCAAAGAAATGGATTGTCATTTTGCAGCACTTCACTGTTCCTTCTAATTAACTTTAGAAAAGGCATATTTTCATATCCGGTAACACAGCCGCTTTTTTTGGCCTGTAGAAAGCAGACGAGCACACAGGGTCGCAGGCGAATCTTGACATGATCTATGGAACTCACTCACTGATCACTGGTGAGTTCACGTAGGGTCAACTCACCAGTACCAGTAGTCGACCTTATATGAGTGCGAAGATATCTTTCGTACTCTTCCCATTCTTACAAAATATAGGCAGAGGCCGACTACAGGTCTCTGGCTGACCACTGGTGACTTTACCCTACGTGAACTCTGATTTCCATAGATCATGTCAAGATTGCAAATGTGTAAGCTAGAATGCTATAGTCCTTTCACTAGCAGTCTTGCTCTATACCCAGTAACAAAACTGCCTGGCAGCAGGTTTACGTTAGAGTGGATGCCTAGACTTAAAATTTGACACATTAGCCACTTATAAAATGCGTATTTTTTTAATGTGGACGGGCATTACAGCATAATTTTGACATTTAGATTTTTTGTAAATTGACTAATTTCAACATTCTAATTATTTATGGGTGGTCATACCCACGCAGTCTCTCTCGCAGAACTCTTCTACCCCATCGGCTATGTGGACCAGAAGCCGCTGCCTGGGTAGACCTATTAGGGTGCGGCTCCACTGAGGCGGAGACGAGCGGAGTGGAGCGGAGTGGAGCGGAGCTGTGCCAATATTAACCAATAGAAGGCGCGTGCAGACAAGTCGAGCGCGCCTTACTCACGTTGGCTTAGATTCTATTGGTTAATATTGGCACAGCTCCGCTCTACTCCGCTCGTCTCCGCCTCAGTGGAGCCGCACCCTTAGGGATGCAAGTGGAGTAGGACCGTCCTTGTGGCATTCCTTCGTGGAGGCCTATATGTACAGTTGCGGACGTCTTTCGGCCGATATGATGATGATGAAATAATGATTACTTACGGCAAGATAAACCAAACTTGCATCCATTTTATTGTGCAAAAATGGTGAACTGACTTAATGCCCTATGGCATTTTCTACCACTTAACCAGTAGGCGAAATGGAAATTACTCTAATAACCAAGATTCTTACACATAATACTATTCTTGAAAATAAGAGTTAATGATGAGAATCCCTGTTATTTGTCGGTTGTTAACGACGACAATGGAGACAGTGCAGAGTTCACGCAGAACAAACGCTCAATGACCTAACCTAATCTAACCTAACCTAACCTAACCTTCTGTGCGAAATATGTAGTAACCAAGAACATCTACTTATCTGCATTCATCGATCGAACTTAAGTTCTACTATAGTGAATGCAAAATGTACAGTTTGCTGCGTGGTGTATTCGCAACCTCCCACGAGTCAATCCACCGCGAAAGGTGCAAAAACTAGTCCGTACCTACTCGGCACCAAGCTGCTTCTATTAAACGTCTGTTGCGTACATCTCGCCCACTCCGCGACACGCGTTCTGATATTGAACATAACATACTGCTTTATTATTCTACTAACCTCTGCCTGCCGTTTCGTCTGCGTAGATGTCGATTATTGTATAGGTACCTATTCATACAGGAACTTTTCAATTTTCCCGGATGAAAAGTAGTCTACGTGTTAATTCGGTAGGTATAGTTTTTTTTAAGGAATAGAGAAGGCAAACGAGCACGCAGGCCACCTCATAGTAAGTGGAAACTGTGACCATAGACACATTCACAAGACTGCAATCCTAAGACTGCAAATGCGTTACAAACATTGAGGACTAAAATGGTATGCCTCTATGCTAGTCATTAGGTCATTACACCGGCTGTCTTATCTCCAAACACTGCCGTTTGGCGGTAGGTTAATGGATAAGATGGTGGTAGTGATCCGGACAGACCAAAAGAATCTCCATTCCAAATTTCGTTAAGCAGTTGCTGTGTGAAGGAGTAACAAACCTACACACACTCTCACAAACTTTCGCCTTTATAACATTAGAAAGATTACGTATATCTCATGTTATTTTATCCAGGTGGGCCAAGCACCACACCAACGAGAAGCTTCTTAAATTTTGAAAGTCGTTACAAGAAATTCTCAGTGACTCTTAGAAGATGATAATTTTTTGAGAAGATTTCCAAAATACTGGGAATGTTCTGCAACTTGCACAGTGTTAGTTGCTGAACATGTTTTTCTTTTAATTTCAGATCATTGTTCACCAAAGAAAACACTCAGGTAGTATACAGTTGCTATGCCACTAGGGATGAACTTGACACCATGCGATCCCCAGTCGACACCACAAGCCTACGCCACCGACGGTCTGGTCTAATTAATTACTATCTTTATATAATATGAGAAAAAACTTGGCTATAAATATTTTATACGTTACGCAGCATAATACCTATTTGGTTGAATGCAACCAGTGAACTTTAGCACCCTACTCTTTATTGCTTGGAAACTATTAGATAAAGAAAGACCGATAAACGCAATATAAAAATCTTATCTTACTATATGTTACCATTATTAGAAATAAATGCGAAAGTTTGAGTGTTTGAAGATCAATCACGCTAGAATGGCTGGCCGAAATTTGGTACAGACATAAAATATAGTCTGGAATAGTCGAATAGTACATAAGCTACTTATAATCCTGGAAAAACGTCCGGTTCCCGGGATGACAGAAATACGAATTCTACGCTGACGTTAGTCCCTGGCAGAAGCCGGTGTACCAAGTATAAAGATTTCTAGTTTGATGAAGAGATCCTGTCTTCATGTCCTCTCAGGATAGGAGAAGCACGTCAGAGGGAACATATAGCAGGTGACGACGCGAGCGCATTCTGACGTGCCGACAACGGCGCGATTTTTATCGGTCGTGTCGAAGCGTGACCCGGTGACCGTAGTTGGTGTTTGCACCGTCGCCAATTTGTACGAGATATCGCTCTCCCGCCGATAACTCGATACTCGCGAAACTCACTTCGACACCAAATATAAATGTATAATCGCTCCAATAGCTTTCATAAACAAAATAACAGTTTCTCTCGTCGTGATCAAACGAGATGATGTAATGTTTTAAGAGTGTTTTCAGTAAACGCAGGCTAGTTTTGGAACGGCTTCAAATGTCTCCAAAGTCTTTATAGGCGCATGATTAAATCGTCGTTTTGTGGAAACCTAGCCCGATAACTTAAAAGGTAATTTTTAATACGTATTTTATCGTGAGGAATGGGAACGTGGTTGTACTTAGTTATTGAAGACTTTATTTTCTTATGTTTAAATGCAGATAGGTAACTATGTATGTATAATTTTCCAAAAAACGGCAATAAACGTGTTTAGGTAATGTACGGTCAACGAGCCCCTCTGATCTAAAATTATACCTACATAGTTACCTCAAACTATACCTACATAGTAAACACAAAATTATACATTTTTCCCAGACATGGTTAGCAGGGGACGTGTTCCGGCTGACACATTAATTGTGATGGTGACTTATAATGATATCATTATGTTTTATAATTTATTTTATCTACATCCATATCATAACTTCCCTATTATATGTTTAGAAACGATAAGCAAACAGCCTATATTAAGAAACCTGTATCTGTGGTTGCACTTTAATGTTAACATTAAAGTATTACATGTCATTAAAGTATCGGTTATTGATGTAGTTGCATCTTAATGTTCACTTTAAAGTTTCGGTGACCGAAACTTTAAAGTGAACATTAAGATGCAGGTTCTTTAAGATACAAGGCAACATGGTACAATTTTCTCACATATTGTAGAAAACTTATGATATGCATGTAGATAAAGTTATGTATGCGACTGTACGCATAATTAGGCATTAAAACACTCGTGTGATCTTATTATGAAACTCACCTATCGGCTCGTTTCATAAAACCACACTCGTGTATTAATGCCTCTCATTATGCACCAGTCACATAAATAACTATTAAATCAGAATGAGGAAATATATTTCGGTAATGCTTTCCATCGTTCATGTATGTGGTATGAAGGTACCAAAGGCAAAAACCGAACCACCTAGGTGATATCAATTGGAATCCTTTATACCTATTCAATGCGGGTGATTATTATTTTTCATCACACTTGCTCGTAAATGGTGTTATTCCATGCCTGTATACAGAAGGACAATGGCCTAAATTGTTCCCGCGGGAATTATGGCGAGTTTGTCATCCCTAGGGAGTAATGACTTTCTTTTTAAAATTTGCAACTCTTTCGTACATCATTTCTGACTAAGGAGGTTTAATTTTCAGCCAAAAATTAAATCGGTTTCTAATTTCATCTTTAAAAATTAGCTATAGACTAACTTACATTACACAAAACCTATACCTACGCTTCATTAAACTTCATTATTTTTATACCTATTTCAAGTTTATATCAACATTTATCATTAATTTTAGTAATTATACATTTTTATCAAATTGGCTAAATCTGGCTCGAATCCAGGTCGAAACTAAACGCAGTTAATATTATTCTGTGGTAGAGGTCACAAAAAAAATATCGTTTCCATTTACGTTCCCGTTCGTCAAAAGTTATTTCTTTATATTTTGCAGAGTTAAAGTGTTTTATTTAAATTTTCTCTTTGTTTTTTTTCCTCGCAAATGTGATGAAAACCATTGTGTGTATCACAGGCAGTAAGGGGATTACTAACTCGAGTCATTAAAAGCCCTCCGCCTTCGGCGTCGGGCTTCTAACACTCTCGTTAGTAATTCCCTTCATACTACCCTTGATGCACAATGTACTATTAATTGCAGCTTGTAGAGAGTAGGACCAACTAAAATATGCCCCAAAGAATTGTCCCCCGGTTGCAATAAAAAATTGTAAGTAGGTAAGATATATATATTTTTGAATTTTTTGTTCAAAATATTATTTTGACAAATAAATTATAAAGAAGATAATTCAAACCTACCTTTTCTTGTTCCAAATCAACACTAATATATGTAGTACCTACCTATTAGCTTTTTTTTCTGCACCTTTACACAATGGCAAACAAGAAACCCTTATCGTGAGATTTCGTTGTCTGTCACAGCAGCTTTTCTCAGCAACTACAAATGCAATCAACTTGAAATTTGGCAAAGTTATACAACTAGCTTGCCCGCATCAGATTTCAGAAAACATAAAATGAAGTGTTCATTATGTACAGTTTTTGAGAAATAACTAAAAATTTAGGCTAGTCAAAATGGACCTTATTGCTTAGAAAATAAAGCTCATAACATTTTGAGTATTTTCTTTTACGGTTACCAAGCATATTATCTTAAATACGGAACTCTCGGTGAGCTAGTCCGACTCGGGTTGATCGGTTTTTTTAAAAAAGGTATTTATTTTTTAATATCCGCAGACGCGAGCGTAGCTAGATAATAAGAATATTAGAGAAATGAAAATCCTTATCCGTGGTGACTGACGTCACACCACGAAGTGGAAGCTTACCGTCTCCATCTTTTATTTATAGCCATTGATTGATGAAGTGAAACGTCGTATGAATGAATCGATGTAGGCATGGCTTCGTCGGCGGGCCCTGTTTACGTGCCCGCTTGACGTCAGGAATCTTAAATCTGATTCTTAAGTAATCCAAATGTATTCCCGGGGGGAATAGCTTTGTCGAAGCTTTTGCATAGGAATCTGTTTTGAAATATATTAAACTCGGCTTCTCGGTGGGTAGACGAATGTCTGTGGTTTCGTTTTCAGCTTGGGCTGGTTACAGGTACTTTTGCGTTTCAGTAGTTTGGCGCAGAAAATTCGACTTAAATAGCACAGAAATCCGAAGTAGAGTCCAAAATTTGATACTCGTTACCTAAGTGGACGTAGTACTTTTGTAAGAGCGGTAGCCACTCCCTTTGGCTTTGGGCAGTCATCGCTCTACGAAATTATTAGGTGCGGTGGAATTAGCTCTATAATATATACTCGTATAAGTAAATCTAAACTAATATCATAAAGAGGAAAGATTTGTGTTTTTGTATGTTTGTATCGAATAAATTCAAAAAATTCTGGAAAGATTTCAAAAAACATTTCACCATGAGGTAGAATGCTCAGTATACCTTAGTAACATAATTGTTGCGCGCAACAGCTAGTATTTAATAAGAAAAAGAAGTAAAATATAACTCTGACGTTATCTTTAAATCATCTATTTTTTATTAGGTAGTCCTTACGCATCGTTTTACCGAATTATCGTCAATCATAGCGTTATTTTCATCTCTAACCAACCTAACCTAACCTAATAAGGTAATACCGAGAACCTAAAAAGTTGTAATTATCGGCTTAAATGCTTGGTACACATCATATTTCGGATCTGCGATACATTCGGATGAAACATTCCGGACAAAATAATCAGCTCTCCTTATCTCTTGATCTGATTTTCGGACAGGGGCTATACTAATTTCTCCGTAATGTTCTAGATTTTAAAAGCAATCTATATAGTTTTTAATCCACAGAAACGCGCGGCCTACTTTGATTTGAAGATGCACACTTGCATAAATTGATGTGAGTAGAGTAGAGGTAACTAAGTCGTGGTCGCTGTGTGGCGCGTGGATCACAATATGCTTCTTTCGTTCCTCACAATGTTTCGAAGCTTTTTCGACATTTAACAAATAATAGGCAGCGTCGCGTGGCAACGGTCAGTGGTCAGATTACCCAACTCGTTATCAGCGCGTTTGTAGCGCCGACGCTTCCTGCGCGCTGACCTGTCTTATCGCAGGGTGCGCACAGACTTGGCCCCTTTTTCTAACTGCTTTCCTAGTAGGGAGAAGTTCCACTGTAATGTACCAGAAAGATAGAACCTAGAGTAGCACACTAGTCAGGACTGACTTAAACTGACTTTGTTGACATATTGCCACCCTTTTTCTTTGTCTTTTAATTAACCTTTCAAATTACGGTAAAATTTTATGAGGTTAAAATAAATAGTTTAAATAACGTCTAAATTAACAATCGACGTATCGTGACATTTAAAATTAAAGAATGATAGTCGAACACTTGTAAACGATTACAATTTTGACCAAACTTGAAATTGAGTTGATAATTATAACGTAAACTACATGAGATTAACGAACGACACACAACAAAGTATAAAAACAACAAAAACCCGTCACGTGCGAGTTGGATTTGAACACCGAGAGTTCTGCATCTACGTCTTATTTGTCGAATATTAAAACCCAAATAAAGCTCAGTACCTCGAATACGAACTTTCTTCTTCCATCGAAATTATCGTGCTAGAGATATTCTAAATTTCTAATAATGCTGCATGTCATTATCTTTCAGAAGCCACACGACACAGGACAGTTTGGGACTTTTTTTTAAGTAAACAGAAACCGTTAATTTGAAGTTTTTGCTTCAATGCTGATAGACCATTTTACCAACCGCAATACAAAGTTTGAAAGTCGCCTTGTTAGGTTATTTTTTTCCAAAACAGACGTGTTAAAACATTGCTTTCATTTTTACCGTTTTTAAACATCTTAACATTGGTTGTTTTTCTATCCTTTACGGCTTGAGAACTTTCAAATGATATCTCGCATAATAGGCGTAAAAAAACCGGAGTCTTAGTAGCGTTTTTAAATAGCTGCCTAAAATTCTGTCAACATTCTAAAGATGAAGCCTGATTCCTATTGAATACAGCATACTTAAGCATATTCAAAATTTTAGCCAGATGGTTTCAGTATTTGGAAGGAAACCCTAAAAAACGTAGCCCATTATTACAAAACCTTCGAGATGTTTGGTATTTTGTGGTCAGTTGTTCCTATTAGATGGTCGATATGACTCAGGTTACATTTGATGTGGACTCCGGTCTGCCCCGGAATGTATCGCTATAGAAACGACAAGTGTCATGCCATTGGAATGTTTGGAAACGAAAGCTGTCACACAGGGAATCAAGAGAATAAGGATATTTACGGGGGTTCCTTTTGGAGATAGAAACGTAAGTCAAGTGGGATACTTAACATAGTTTTTATTACGTACCTATTAG
Organism: Acleris sparsana; assembly: GCA_923062465.1. Lineage (NCBI taxonomy): Eukaryota > Metazoa > Arthropoda > Insecta > Lepidoptera > Tortricidae > Acleris > Acleris sparsana. Next base: position 10,997,567 of record OV281289.1, read on the forward strand.
ATTTAGTTCATCGCAGGCTTAACTATTTTTTTGGGATTTTCGTTTATCTTTAACTCAGAAATCGTTAAATAAGGTACCAGTGAGATAACTAAACTTTCAAGACTCTTGCCGCAAAAGGAAGGTGTATACTTATATTTATAATACTTAATTAAAAATTAACGCTACATAAAGTACGTTCATGTTTCCATCGTAAAGTATAATTTTAAAATTACTTATATTGACTTACTTACCATTTTTTCCGACTTTTATTCTACTCAGACCATAAATCATACGCCAAGTATTAATGTGAACTTTTCAACATAAATGCCTTTAGGTACTTAATACAAAATAATGTTTGAAATATTACGATTTACAATACTTTGTTCTCAGGTGAAGTTAATAAAGGCGCGGGCCTCGAGGTCAGGCAGGGTAAACAGCTCTGACAGTGAGATAGCGCGTCTGGGCATGATCCATCTCTCGGCAGCACAGGTCAAGCCCCGTCTTATTTGCCTATTTATAACTGACACCTGAATCGATCATGCTTATCTGAGCTCGTCTGCTTCCTAGAAGTGGCTTTACATTTAGTTGCATTAAAGCTTAGAAAACACTTACAAATTCTAACAAAACGTCCATCGTCAGGACATATTACTGTAGTGAAAAACACGTATCAAATTGATTTATTATATTAGTTTACACGTCTCTGATAATATTCACACGACTTAACAGTAGGTATAACCATATATTTTGCCTTATTATCAAAGATACTTACTGATCTAAGAGTTGCGTAGACGCAAATCAGAAGCATTCAAATGGCCGATTCAGTTATTCCGTGCAAAAACAGCAGCGAAAGTACTTATACCTCGGATCGGTGGGAAGCCAGAAATATCGAAACGGGAGACTGTTACAATGTAAACTGTGAAAATATAACTCTGAACATTGCCACATGCACGGCTGTGCTTACCTTGGTCTCGTCATATTATTATGTATTTGTAGGTAGGTATCTCCCTTGTTGTGAGCTCTCCATTCTATATTTTACAGCAACTTGCAGCTAAGATAAATCTACATTCGGGGTAAACCAAGGGTAAACTCAGTTTATAATCTGTGGTATAGACGTGTCAATCATGTCATAATGTATTGAACTGTCGGACTTAAATAATCAAGTTTCAAACTAGGTATATTATCAAGTTTTAGCCTTAAGGAGCTGAGAGCATTCGCGTGAATATTCGAGTGGCGTCTCGACGTTGAGTGTTAAAAAGCATACACACCACTCGATGTTCGCGCCGAATGCTTACACGCGAATGATCTCAGTGAGGACGCTCCATAAAATATCAAGATTAATAAAAAAAACCTGCAAACCAGCCCTTAGTGCCTTCTGTTCTAGCTAGCATAACACTACTTCAATCTTGAGTCATTCTTCGCTCGCTGATTAAGTACTTGCTTTGTATTAACAACTTCAAAACGTTTTCGTTGTAATTTCTTCTGCTTCGGAACGTACCTCTGCTAATCTATGGACTGGTCGGATAGTCTGATAAAAAATAAATAAATATATAATAACAATAGCGGCCTGCACACGTAAAGTTCGGACCGCGGGAAACGCCGCGCGCCGTTCCTATCTTCGTTCCGAACCGCTCGTGTAAGTAAATGCAACTGTAATAGTAAAAGAAATACGGTTCGGAACGGTTGTTAGTTATCATGTTTCATTTTTTTATTTCCCCCATTTCCCCCGTTAAGTAGTAACCCATCAGTGACCGCTGGTCTAAATCAGCCCATTATCCGTTCAGCCTTTACAAGGGAACTGAGAACCATACATACATACATACATACATACATACATACATACATACATACATACATACATACATACATGCATACATACATACATACATATCAACAACATTACCCTCATCCTTCGGCAGTCAGGTAAAAACTAAACCACAGATTAAATAAGATTTACTACGTAACTTAACTATTTAATAGGTACCTAGTTGTTCTTTATTTTTAGCTTCTAGGTGGACGTCCGTAATTGGCTCTAAGTTGGCCGTTTAAATATATCGTTTTTATGAATTTTATAATGTGCTATTGATATCATTAATAAAAAACAAAATGAGTTTAACAAATGCTGGTGACAAGGACAAATAGTAATTAGATAAATACATAGGACTTTATAATTAGGTACATTTCATGTAACTTTCTATGTTTATGGTGTGCTGTCATAGGCACCGACATTGCACTGTGGGTCCAATAACCAATAATATCCTTTTATCACGCTGCCAGTGCCCATCCGGCCATCAAAGAGTACGACAGGCTGTCAACATCTGTTGTCCCAATTTAAATCGCTCTATCAGTAAGTACCGAGTTTGTACCGCGCTAGGTTTGAGATGTACACTTATATACAGCTGCAAACTTCATAATACCTATGTCAGTATACGTACCTTAACAATTTACATATTTAACATAATGCTAGTCTAAATTAAAAAAACTTAGGTATTTGCACTGTAAATCTGTACCTAATGCAAGAAATGCGAATTTGTCTACGATTTGTTACTTTTTATCGTGTTGTACCCCAGATTTACTTGATTTCCATCGATGTTCTTCTCACAGACTTCCTTACATTTATTCAAACCGATCAACAAAATCGGAAATAATATACTTGTCACTTCTCATGCTCTTAAAATGTCTGCACATCGGGACTAATGCTCCGTATATCTCTTTAGGGATTAAAGTTTTTTTTTTCAATTTACTTTGGCCGCCTCTCACGGTATTTGTGAATTGAGGATTATCGCCATTTTCAGTGATTGTGTATGGACCATTTTAAGGGCGTGGAAATAACCTCAAATTGACAACTGTGCAAAAATATTAAAAAAAAAAATATTTTGTAAAACACGATGAATGATTTCGAATATAAATCTATTTAAATATTTTAAGGACAATATTATTTTATTATACATGGTCCAAATAAGTTTTCATGTTTGTATCCGTTGGCTACACAAAAGATCCCACAGGGTCGAAGTGTATCCGTAAGGACCCCACCAAAAAGACAAGATAAGATCTGTTGGCTAAATATGCAAGCATTTATAGTGTCACTTAACAAAAAAAAACCGCGAATGAAATTTGTCAGAAACTTTGTGAAGTAAGTAGGTACCTACTAGGTACATATTTGTTAAATATGGTAACTTTGAATAGAACGTACTTTTTTTCCTCGCATTGAACATTAAAAATAAAAAGTAGTGTTTAATGCTGGACTAAACAACCATAATGACCCTCGAACTATAGCCACTTTCGCTCCCTCGCTAGCTCGCGTGGCTAAACATCTCGTGTCATTATGGCTTATTTTAGTCCCTTGTTGAACAATCTTCTATACGATACTTGATATATGATATGAGCTAATCTGACTTAGGTATTAAACTTTAAATTCCGTCTTTAATAAAGGTCTGTGTTCTATGTTACGCCTTAGCTACGCCGCATCCCTAATTCGGCTATCATACAAACATACTAAGTGAATATAGTTTTTTGACAGACCGAGAATGATAAGTATGGTCAGCAGGAACCAAAATTTGTGTGTGGTTTAATTGTATAAAGTTACAATATTATGATGTCTCAGTCTATTTCATAACTCATAACTGTTTTTTTACTTACCTACACCAATCATCGCCAAAAACTGGAGATAGAGAGGGATAAATTAATATTAATGAATAATTATTTATCTTACGAATTAAAAGTACATAACATACCTTTAACTCGCTCCTTAAATAAAATTTCATTGATTTGATGAGTCACCTCAAACGAAAAGGAAGGAAGAGTGCGGCAGGAATCAGGAGGCGTGCATCCCGGATGGTGACGGCAAAGGAAGCAGGCGCGACCGCGACTGAATGCCACTTCCTTTGCTTCTACGGTACCGCACGCGGGCACGCGGTACTTTCGTGGAGCGATACAATAACTCGTTCGTAAATAATGTATTGCATTACATTACATTCCTATATACCTAGTTGAAATTTGGTGCAAATACAAGGAAATAAGTGCCTTTATTTATTTTACAAATCATTCCCATCTTTGCTTTGATCAATGGTTTAATTTACCTACCATTTATTTTAAAGTTAGGTACCTAACTAATTGTCATTCATTGCTAATAAATAAAATTGTAACATTGTATTAATAATAATTCTGTCCAGTTGAACCTCCTTACTTTATCCGTCTATTTGTAAGAGTGATAATGATAAGCAAAATGAATTAATCAAAAATTGCTCAAGTGTCAGTTGAAGTACAAGTGTAAAGGCGTTGGATATGTTTGTTAGAAGAAAATTTACATATTTTTTTCAGCGGCCATGGATGGTTTTTACATTGTTATTTAGAGGACCTCTAAATACATTATATGACGTCAGATAATATCGGAGTGGAGATATAAAGATTTAAGTATCCAGTTTTTGGTACTAAAAGTATGAACTAAGTAGGAATGAATATTATATATAAGAAAAATAAGTTAATTCTGAATAATTCTATCATAATTTACCACTTTTACGAATGGCCGCTCACCTTGAAAATGTATGACTTTTACAAATGATAACATTATTTTGTTCAACATTAAAAGTATGAAAATTCGGTTTTTAATACATTACACGATAGCTACAGTCGCCCAATAAAAATAATGAGTATACTTAGAACCTTGTCATTGTGAATGTCATTGTCATAGTCATGTGTGCCATTTGATGTTCTGTTTGCAGTTTACTATGTGTAGTGCTTAAGGGGGTATTACATTATCCTAAATTTAGTCTTCCTAACTGAGTTAGGAAAGTGTAATAACATTTAGCAAGTGACCTTCCTAACTAGCATCCTAACTAGGAAGCAAGGACGGTTTCTGCCGTCCTAACTGAAGTTAGCATCCTAGTTAGGAAAGGAGTTAGGAAGGTGTAATAACATTTAGGAAAGCCAGTCGTCGCGCGCCTGACTGAAAGGTCGTAGGTACCCACTTGAATCATAAATTTAGGAATAGTGTGATCAGGAGCTTCCTAACTATCCCCTCCCTTGCAAGCCAGTTAGGACGACTAAATTTAGGATAATGCAATACCCCTTTTAATATTTTCGTTGGGGTACTGTACCTAAGTACCTACTTGTATTCTTCTTCTTTAAATTAATGGCGGTCCACCAAGTTATTTCGCCAGTGTCAGTGAGAGAGTATAATCAGTAAATAGAACAGTAAATCAAAATTCACGTAAGTAAAAGCCGGGCATTTTTCAATCGGTCGGCCATATCCTCTCCCCTAAGGTTATCTAGACATACCTTAATAATCTGTGAGGTTACCGGAATCCTACTTGTATATTCGAACGTCTCAAAACAGTGACAACTGACATGTCAGACATACCTTTATAATCTGTGATGTCATGTAATGTCAATAATTCAATATGGCATTTCGTTTCGGTCAATCTGTTTTTTTTTCCGCTCTCGCTTTTTCGCTTTGCTCTCACTTTTTAAAATAAATTAATAACACTTTATGAGTTGTTGTTTCTTTCTCAAGTTGTATTCATTTTTTAATAGTTAGTGAGCATTAAAGAAGTTAATTGTATCATGTAGGAGTACAATTTAAGGTAAGTACGTATATTTCCATTTATAATTTTAGGAACAGTAACTAATTGTAACTTTTACGCTATTTAAATAAAGGTTTCAGACACTTCGGACTCGAGAATAATTATATATAATGAGATTTTTTCTAAACTGGTGGGCCTAAAATCAAACCCGTCTATCAATATTCGCTTTGTTTAGAACGCGGACAAAATTGAATAAGTCATAGCAGATTGTGTGGTAAGCATGTGGCGTAAATTATGTATTAGGCAGCTGGCAGTAGTCGGAGAATGATTATAGATCTTAGCAGTTGTGGCAAAGGATGAGAATTCGAAGTGGTAGGAAACAGGTAAATATGTTAACTTTGAACACAAGTGCAACTGTTTAGTCCTTATGATAATGTTTCTTTGAAGCTTTATATATTACATTTATTGTAAAATCATCATCATTTAGGTCGGAAAATGTTTTATCATTTCATTTGAAGTATTGGCTGAAACACTGTATTGGTTGACTGCTTTGTAACAAAGGAACACTTTTCTTTGTTTAACTATCAATTACAGTTTAATTACGTAAGGAAAAAAATATTTTCATGTATTAATTTTGGATACTTTAATAAGGGTCGGACTGAATAGTTTCGTTGTTATAACTCATCTCACTTTTTGGTAAGTCAGCGGAGCTTGTTGGCCTACATGTTTGTAGCAGCTCTGCTAATTATTGTCATAGTTGATTGTTACCATTGCCTCATGTGTATGCACTGAGAAGACATGAGACATCATAAGTATTATATTAAACATTATTCTCTACGCCCAATTTGTAATCAAATCGTAGTCTATATAGTGAAATTTCACATTTTAGCTGCAACCCTGTCATTTTGTTGTTCTAATTTATAAAGGTTTGTGCCCACTACACCGTATCATACCATGAACGATTGAACATAGTAGGAATGTGTCAGACAAAAAATATTCTTTGTATTGAAGAGTATGAGACTGCCCACTAGATTGTTCCATCACCAACCAGCATTTTAATACTAATTACCTTCTGGGCTTGAGACATTCATAGTATGGTGATGGTGTGGTATGGTCTAGTGGGTAGAGACCTAAATTGTAATGAATTGATTACGAGACTTCAAATCATCTATAGGTACAGGAATAGAAAAACAAACATAATGTAGTAAACATTCGTATTTATAATATAATGTTGTCGTTTTATTTACAAATAAATACAAATTCAGTTAATAAATAAATGGTAAATTATCTACATCTTAATAAGTATGTTTTATATCTCATTTCTTAATCTTCTCTGAATTCATTTTGAATTCAAAATACTAACGTTAACGTTTTCTTATGACACGTTACGGTCTCAAGAAAATTTGAGACTTTCGGCGTTCGGGCGACACGTTCACGTACATTCACACTATACGACTATATTTACAAGGTACTCGTAGACGATTCACTCGTGGGCGCGGGGCGGCGCGTCGCCCTCGCGCCCTGTCCTGGCCTCCCCGCGCCTCGCACTCACTCGGCCGCGCACAGCGTCACTGAGTCACTCCCGCGCGTCCGAAGCACTCCGCTCGCCAATAAATATTTGTACAACGCGGAACACGAGCGCCGCTCGCTGGCGCTTCGGGGGCGCGGGCGGCGCACGGCGGGACTAGATAATACTGGAGAGCCGCGGCGGGGGCTCGGGGCAGCGGCAGCCGGAGCGGCGGCAGCGCGCGTACGCCGCCGCTCCCGCCGCCGCGCAGCCCCGCAGCGGCCAGTACAGCCACAGGCACGGCAGCGGCACGGCCAGCGCGCCCACGCACGCCAGCCGCGGCCCGCACGTGCACGGCTCGCCCGGCTCCTCCTCGCCGCTCCCGCAGTGGTAGAACAGCGCCTTCACGCAGCACATGCACGACGCGTAGTCAACGCACGCCTCAGCGCTGCACAGGCAGCTGCCGCACAGCCAGCGCGACGGCAGCGGCCGCGGCCGCGCGCACTGTTCGCAGCGGCAGCGCCCGCAAGTCTCGCACACGATCGAGTCGGCCGCGAGGGCGCCGGCGCGCCGCTTGTCCGCCGCGGCGGCCGGCTGAGTCGTCACCGGCTTGAGCGGCTGCGAAGCCGCGTGGTGACCCGCCGTCGGCGCGGCATGAGCTCGCCTCGGAGCTTCCACGTATGCGTTTCGCTCTCGCTCGGTTTCCGGTCGTGGCCGCAGCAATGAAACGGTGGGCTGGCGCGCGCCCGTCGGCCTGTGGACGCGCGCCGCCGGCTTGGGCGGCCGGGGCGGCGCCGCCGGCCCGCCATACTCATCCATCGAGTCCGGCTAACGGCTCTCCGGGCCGTCGCCTTCCTGTTCCCTCATCGTCCCCACCTGCAAAACAAACAAAAATACATGTTACTCATACAATCAAATCATTGGCATATTTTTCATAACGAACTAATAACTTTTCATCCAGTTCATTCCGTCCATTCAGTCCGTTTCGAGTAAGTACATGTGATATGGCACGGAGATTAATCTTCTGATGACGTGGGTGAACTGCCGATAATGGATTTCCTAATGATTTTGGTTAGCAAGACATGAATGCCATAAGAGCGATTAGGTACCTACTGTATAGGTCGACAAGATATGGGATCAGACTTTGTGCTTTGGTGTCCTCACCAATTGTTATTTCCTTAATATGCCTACCTATAATATGCTATCCGTGTTAAAGTGGCACATTTATAATATTATCATTTTCTTGGTTTCTATTAAGTATAATAAGATTTAATTATTACGTCAAATACCCAATAATTTCGTTTAGCTTAGCAAAAACGAGTTTGGTAAAAAGGCTCTTTTCGGACTGTAATTGGCATCATGATCCCTATCCCTCCCCCCATCTCCTGCTATTTAATACGGTGGTTGCCAATTGAGAATACTATAATAGAAGTTCTTCCTGCCACGACTAACTATTTTGCCTAACTATAATAATGACTGTTCATTATTGTGATCAACAATTAACGTGCATTGTGGTTTCTTTAAGTGGTATCGGAATGATGCTAGTGATATTGCCTTGTTGATATAGTCAGTTTCTAAGTTGTATATCCCCGAAGGAGATATTTTTCTCGTCTTTCTATTCTAAGAAACTACTCCTTAGTACTTACTATTCTTACTTTTTAGTGTCCTTTGTTTTGACCTCCAGCTAAAATACGCATTAAAGTCAACAGCTAGAGTTGTAGTAGGTGAATAAAGGTGAACTTTGTAGAAATTTTATTATTTTAACTGAATACTTAAACAAGATTAACTTTTATCTACGAGCCACGGAGATATAAAATGACCATGAAAAACACGTGTTGCATAATAATTGGAATATGCTCGTATTTACGTTGATATGGTGGGTTGGTAATTGTTACGACCCTCATGGCTTAACAAATAAGTGTCAACAACACTTACGGTACAAGCGAAATGGCTCGTTTGTTAATTCTCGCTAATTTATCGTTTAAACGTGCGAGTTATCATGCTGTTTACTGATGAGTGTATCTGTGTTGGTGAAATAACAAACGCCTTATTGCATCTGGAAAGGCTAACAATTGTCATAAAAATGTCTAAAAATTACTTAGTAAACTTATAAAATCAGGTGCAAATCAATAATTCGGTATCAGTCTTCTTTCTTCTTTTTTGAAATAGAAAGTTGATTTTGGTGCATTTAGATGGGATCATTTCAAAATCGAAAAGCTAAGATATGAACTCACCTAAATTTACCTAATTTTGATCTTTAGCTGTGTTAAAGCCCCATTACTGCAACGAATAATGAATGAATACTTGCATTTCTAAAATAAGTATTTGATGCGACGTGTGTGCATGTAGACAACTTATTCATCGGTTGATTTTAACCTCTAGAATCTATATGGCATACCTATTATTTAATTTACTTAATTTCGAATAACCCAACATGACCTCATCAAGTTGTGGTCTTCAAATCCAAATTGAGAATAATTCAAATTGAGAATAATCTTGCCATTCATACCTACCTATTTCATTGGTCAAGAGCGTCGATTCTACTTGTCAATCAACGAAATTATGTACAATAGAGAATAGTAACCCCGAAATACCTACGAATTAGTGCAACTTGATACAAGAAGCGGATGGTATGAACTTTGATGGACTGATATAAAATTATGTACCTGTTTGTATTTGACCTAGTTCTTCTGAATAAAGCCGCAAGCAGAACTAAGCTTAAAGTTGCGTGCGGCCGTCCAAAGAAGTCAGTCAAACAAGCAGCATTTTTATTTCACGCGTGTTACACAAGCAGTAGTTCATGTGCTTATAAGTGCTGACGCATTGCAGTTTTAACGGTGTAATACAAAACGGAACCTAGTAGATATACACGTATAATCCTAAATTCATGGTAGGTATTAATATTTAATTTATCTTGCTGTCTCTTGGAATATGGGAATGTTGTTTCCCCGTCATTGTTATTGAAAGAAAATAAGATTAACCGGCGTCTCACCTTCGCGACACTTCTTTTAGAATTTTTGAAACCACCTTGCCTTAGTTATAATTTTTGATAAAAAGTTGTAAACATGAAGATAGCTGATAATCTCACGTTAACCATTAACTGTCTACATTAAGAATCGGGTACTTTATTTTATTTAAAGAGCCCACAATAGCCACAGGATTCTTTAAAGTTTTGATTCCTCCGCATTGCCTGTGTACCATTTGGTTTAGTAAACTTATTAGAAACCGGATTTCTTGGGTGTGGTGATAAAGCGTTACTTATCTTCCACCCTTTAAGTCGGGTTATGTACGTACTTTGAACAGTCTTGCTTTGAAGTTAAGAATATTAATGCTTATTTCAATGTTGTTTGACCCAGTGCACGATGTGGAGTGTAGACTATGTAAGTCGATCTTTGTGAATTATTCCAGGATAATGGCTGCCTTAATGCCAAATATTTTTGTAAAGATTTATGTATTCACTTTATTTTGTTTTGTCTAAATATAACTGCTATCAACAAGGTTCATTTCTAGATATTAACAGCAATGACAGTTTAAATTGTTTACAATTATATTGTATTGGCGACATTATTTTGAATTTAATGTTTCAGTAAGTAAGTAGGTATTCAAGTATGGTGCCGACCGCTTGTCATTAAAACATTTTTTTCCAAATGTATATCAAAACGTCACTTCGCTTCGCTGACAAAAACCAGCTGATTCATAAATGATGTTTGTTTACATCCCACGGTAATGAAATGAAAAAGCAAACTAACGCCAAGTATTTAAATTACTTTTGATTTTGTGTAGAAAATCTCGTTCTAAAGGTTAGAAGTGACGGCTTAAATATATTCAAGTGATTGAATAAGGCATCGGTAATAACACGTTTGTTAAGTTTGAAAAATATCTCGCTATGAGCACCGAGCGGACGAAGGTGCACGTGTGCCGGTCGGCCGGACAGGCGCTCGCGCAGGCGGCGCGAGGCGGCCTAGCGTCGCTCTTCGTCATTCACGTTACTTAGATTTAAATGCATTCCAAAGAAAAATCTAAACTCTACGCAAACATGAGAAGACGTGATTTATACAATATAAGTTTGTGTTCATCCACCTTGTTTAGCAGTCTTCAGTGGGCGAGTATCCCACGTCATGTTGCCATATACATGTACTTACAAAATAGACGTTCCACGGTCACACAAATCCTACACACAGAGCTACACAAGGGCACTCGGGCCTAAAGCCCCACACACAACACAAATCCTTGGTGCTCAACAAGAGCGGTCAGGTCTGCCGCACCGAAACCGCGCCTGAAGATTCACTGACACTCTAAATTACGGCTGAACCACCGATTTTCGGTCGCGCAAATCCACAAGAAGGTTCATAAAACCGGCGCGGTTCGGAGCGGCAGGCACCTGGCGCGGGCGGGGGGCGGCCCACGCACCGGCCTCGATTCTCGTCCGCCCGCCGCGCGGTTATCACTGCAATATGGCCGCTACTCACTTCCTCGGTGAAGTTCTTCGTTGATTTCTACTCCTGATCTCGATGACGGCGTTTTTTGTTACCGTTCCGAACTCGTGCGGGTTCACTGCACTTATTCTTATACACATTTTAATGGAAAACCGGGAGCGCTAGCGCTACGCTCCGACGAAACGACCGTTCCGTTCGCTGGCACATTCCGCACTGGCGTCGGGCGCGGGTGCGGGTCGGCGGGAGAGGCCGCGCTCCCTCCGCCGCTTTCCGCGCCGCCGCCCGCGCCTTGCCTTTTTATGAATGGAAGGCGGCCATACTGAATGAACCGCGTACACGGAGCGGTTGGCCGCTATTTTCGCGGGCGAGCGGCGTTAGGGGTTCGGGGGGGCAGGCCGGAAGCGGGCTGCGAGCGCTCGCGGTGCCAAATTTTGCGGCGCGGGCGGCGGCAACGGATGTGCTCGTTTACCAAGCTTCCGGCGAGATCCCCCCGCGCAGCCGCATCCGGGAATTGGGTTTCCGGTCGGCGAGAGTCGCGCCACCGAGATACCGCCCACTTTCGTCCTGCATCGGCTATGCACACGCGGCGCTAGAAAACCTACATATTTTACGATCTATTAGGTACGAGAAAGTAATGCAACCTAAGCGTAGGTTGAAACACGAATAACAGCATAGAAGGTTTGCATATAAGTGCATCAGCTTATTGTAAAGAAGAAGCATGTGCATCTATTGTCCTGCGTAGTAATGGCTTCAATCTACGCGCGTAGTTAAAATCATGCCTCCATTCATTTGTATATTTCGGTTCACTGCGGGCGTGGGGCGTCGACGTCGCCGACGACGGCGGCTGTTATCGCAGCGGTAATTTTTGCAAGGTTGCAGCGACAATGAGGCGTTGTGCACGCGAGCCGTCTCTGTGTCAAGGACGTGCGATAACGCCACGCCACACTGCGTCTGTCACTACAACTCATTACCACTACAGTCTACAACCAATCACTGGGTGTTGGATTGGATACGGAACATAACATTTCCTAAGTAACAATTAGGTAGGTACCTACTTGGTTTCATTCGAGAACATGTGGTTGTTGTTGTGTTCTACCAACACCAGAGATTATTCATATTAATCAAGACAAATCAATGATAGATCTACTTAAGCTTCCCTACGTGGCTTTCTTTTTTAAAACATAAAGTAACCAAGCAGACAAGTTTACACACAGTATAAATTGGGATACGCCGTAATGAATCTCATTTCCGGCGTCTGTAAAGCGGATATATTCGTGCATTAATTTGAATGAGGCAAACGGCCGTCCAGAAAACCGACGTAGAACATAAATTATTAATGTATTCACAAAGCTAGAACAAAGACCCCGGCCGTCGTTGCAACCGTGAATGGAACGAAAGAATCACTGTGTCTGCGCAAAAAAGAGTCCTCTACCTGACCATACCCATTTGGTTTAAATTCTATTGTTAAGATGCATTCGCCACATAACAGGCACCACCCGCTCGTTGAAACTTTGTCCCATTTTTAGATCGATAATATTCGTGTATGACTCTTCTAGAGCGGCGGGTAGGTATTTGTAGATTTTGATCTTTGCGAGGCATACGGTATTACTGTATAAGTGTTTCCAACTTGTTGCACGTGCAACAAATATGCAATTTGATCAACCAAGAACGGATTAGTGAACATAAAAAAATAATCTTACATTTAAGTTTATATTATGTCCCGGTCGATAAGTATTTGGGCGCCTCAAGGTCTGGGCGTACAACATACAACACACAAATGATTATAACATCTACATAATTAAGGCTCGGGATTGAAACCTTCATTTATGTTTATAATAACAGTTTCGATTTTACGGAGATGACATTGTTGTTTTGATTCTGATGTTCATCTTTGTAACATAACTTTATATTCCATTAATAACTCGTAGGCAGTGAGTGAGTAGTTAATTGAGTATCTACTTAAAGCAACTTATTTAAATATATATAAAACTAGTACTATGGTTGTAATTTCTTATTTACGTCTCGTAAAACCCACTAGGAGCAATGACTAATAATCAACAACAAAGTGGAACAATGTCCCCTGACAGTTCTGTTTTGACTACAAAACACGCATCGCTATCACTGGCGTAACGCAAGTACCTAAGGAAGAAAAATAGCGTACGAGATCAGAGTAATCTGCTGAAGTATTATCACTCGGTCCGTTTTATGATTACAGGTCAACCAGAGTCCATTATCAGAGCTTAAACATTAACCCCCTCGTACCTATGCTTGATAAAAAACCTATTTTTGTTGAAAAATATGTTTTTTCTTTATTGTGCTTAGTGAATATTGAATTGGCAAGACAGAGACAAAACTTATATTTACTGGATATTATTATGTCCATCAAACGTTTATGAATACTTGTATTACCAGTGTAAGTAAATAAAACCCGTCTGGATGTTATCACTGACTTACGAAGTAATAATAATATTTTAAGGGAAACCTCAATATCTGCTGTCAGGTCGTGGTGACGACTTGGTTTAATGGAATGTGGAACGTTGATTCTTAAATAAGTTTAGTACCTAAACTTTTCCGAATTAAAAGTTGGTTTACATTTTCTATGTAACTTTAAAGTAAAAAAGAAAAAATTGTCCTAAACGGTCGATGTATTTACGCTCTTAAATTAACATTTGAGTTTTCAAGTTTGTGACTCTATTTTTAAAATCTGCGGGAACTAGGCAAAAGTTACTTAAGTAGTTAGTTAAGTTAGAGAAGAACTAGCCATTGACATACTATAGCAAAAGCTCGCTACCATCCAATAATTTCCTGTTTTACAAGTTCCGCTGACATTTGTAGGTAGCTAAGAACTTTAAAATTACTGAGATCAAAAATTGCATCAATAATGTAGAGTAGGCTTAGTTGGCAGTGATTACCCTGCCTACGAAGTTAGTAGTATTGTTTTTGAATTTTACTTATAGATATAAATCTCAAGAGGATTGTGAGGTGACGCTTAAATCGCGTAGCCGTTAAGAGGATTGTGAACGGACACTTATTTCAAGCAACCATAACCAAAAAAAACCATACAAATTTAGCTCCGGGCGATAACGTTTTTCACCCCCTAAATCGAGACCGATTTCTACGGTTTACGATTATGTTGTAGGTTTTTTTATTTCCAACAAATATTTTCTTGCAAAAGTAGATATTAAAAAAAACTGACCTAGTTTTTCTTAATATCTACGCCATATTCAAAAATGGAAAAAATCGGACTCAGGCTAAGGGAAAAGAAATATCGCATTTTGTATGGAAAATATAAGATAAGCGAATATGAGATAAGCGAAATTTTAGATTCACAATCCTCTCGGTAGGTAGGTATAATGTTTATTTTGTCTATAACTTTAAAAAAACCTCTAGGTACACGAAAATTACGTACAAAATTTCTAATTTAATTAAAATCGCGGCATCTCAAAAAGTTTGTAGGGTGACTGGTGCCCCCACCATGTTCTATCCATGTAGTACCTAAAATTCATATAAGCGTGTTTATCGCTGTCCAGTAGCTACCCCATTACCTACCCACAGTATAAGACTAGACATTAGTTAGGGTCTAGGTCCTTATGTATAAAATTGTCCGATGATATTTTTTTTAAATACCATTGAAATAATAGTTCCGATAACAATCTTCAGAAGTTACATTTCCTTGAAATGTAGGATGATCGTTATTGTTTCTCGCCTTCTCGATGCTGTTTAATTTCCGAGTTCCAAGCACCGATCGCGTTGATCAAGTTGATCGTAATGTGACTCCGGACAGGAACAATGGAAATTACAATGGGTGGCCTAAACGGACTGCGAAAATAACACCGCCACCGTACTAATGAAATGACACGACATTGTTTGTTTCTTGGAAACGGTTACGCTGACAGCTTCTTGAAATTGTAGGTTTTTTGAAAATTAAGCTACTTGAAGATTAAATTATACGGCTTATGTTTTCGAGTTAGAGTTGTTGTAGTTATAATTTGGAAAAAAATGTTTTGCATTTTAATAGCACTCGCTACTTTATCTCGACGGGTATTCCAATTTTCAAGAAACGATTATTTTCCCTAAATATCAATCGTTTTTTTTAAATAGCTGTTATACAGCTAATTACAGTTGGGAGAAGCGATCGCGTCGTGTCGATGTTGGCGCTATAATCGCTGCCCACTCGATAGAAATCAGGTTTCATTTGTTATTCTGGAGGCGAAGGCGGTGCCCCTCGGCCCGAAGCGGAAGTGTCCGCACTTTCCATCCGCTATTGCCTGCACCTATCCATTTAAAGTCGATCCTATCTTTTACAAACTTGAAGACAAATATTATTATTTTTTTTTAGATAATTGCTATATTAACTATATATGCGCGTATACATGTACCATTAACAAGCGTCCCCTGACTTACAGGCAATGCACAGCGTATACCGCTGGCCCTAAAAATTTAAAATTAGGTATTTCGAAATATTATTTGTGTTACTTTTAGTTTAAACTAATAACCCTCCTTTTGTGCTTAGCCCCAGTCGGGTAAAAAGTAATCTATTTTTTTAACATTATTATCCAAGTTGTTTATGAAGTAAAAAAATATCAGGACGTTGATCATAATTGAAGTTAGACAGAGAGGAAGTCTTAATCAGACATTTAAATAAAAAATTGGCAACCAATGCCTTTTCAAAAATCTACCCCCAGAAAATTAAAATATGGGTGGAAATTTGGATGCGTGGCCGGCCATTTTTTAAGTTGTTGTTTTGTTTAGTATTGTTTATGAATTGAAAACATTTCTTTACCTACCGTTAATGGCACATCTGCTCTTATAAAGGCGAGAATGTGGTGAAATTTTGTATAATTTACGGCCTTTTTTAACAGACTCAAAAAAGGATTAGGTTTAGACGAATTGAGGTCTGAGTTCTTGTGTGTGTAGGTATGTTATTCGATTTCTCTGCCAATTGTCAACCGATTTTATTGATTATTTTTCTTTCTTTCATGTCATGATCCCATTTTAATTTCGTCAAGATCTGGTAATGGGATCCATGGGAAGTCAATGGAATTCAGTATTATGGTAGAAATACGTATTAAGTCTACATTAGCTAATTAACCAATCATACTGGATAGTGATGACAAGATTTATTAGAAGGTCGCGGGCAGAAAGCTAATCGTAGTATTTAATAAGTAGAGTATCCATTGGTACATATACTCGTACACAATGTGAAAGTTCTGTTACTCTGGCAAATTTCAAATGCCAGCAAAACCTGTCAGTACTTTTTACCTTTATAATTTGAAAGTTCAATTTACGTATGAATCAACGTACCTACCTACGTGTTATTTTAAACATAATTTTATTAAAGCCGAATTAGATGAAAGTAGGTAGTGACACAAATTATTGATTAAATTAAACGTCTTCTGGAAAACATTGATTACAAGACACGAGAGGCGAAGCGAAATGAAAAGTGGCTACCTACCTAATTACTTAACAGATATTATGTGTGAAAGGTCAGTATAGGTACCTTTGCGCTTCCTATGGCCACTTTGTAACGATCTTCACAGAAGTCATCAATGCGTGTTGACTCTCGAAACAGCTAAACGATTTCTTAAAACTGTTCAACTGTTAAGGCACTTTATTGTTAACGAATAACTTTGCCTTCATTTACTTATATCTGTATTACGAAATAACTTGTCTATTTGCACAGAGATGATAAATAGTATTGTTTTGAACATTAATTATCTTTCGCGGGTATGAGGGGTTGATAAACAGTTCATTTAGTAAGCGAGCCGATTGTCTAAACTTACTATCACACATATTGTGTACTCAAATCGTTTGATTATTTTACTAGAGTACCAGCAATACGAGGAAAAATAATAGGTACAGGATGTTTGCTAAAGATAAAGGAAACTTGAATGAGCACTTTGGTGCGATGAGCCGCGCTCTACGTATCTACCCACCAATATGTACCTATGAGTGTGTTCATTTGTCAGGCCAATTAACGGACCTACAAGAGCACCTTTAGATTAATCTAAAATAGTGGGAACGGAGTGCACCTAATAACATCGGAGCATACCGTAATAAAAATACCAGAGTTTAATCAGTTTATTGAATTTAATGTTGTTGTTGTTTAGATTTACTAAAATAGATTTTCTATCAATCTTAGTGGCCCTGCGTGTCCGTGGCTGTTTGTTTGTAGTGCCGTGTTCCGGTAAAATCATAATTCCTGTGTTCAGATCGCCATTTATCCACAACATTGGTAACAAAAATCAAATCAAAGATAAATTTTAAAGCTTCCAATTCGTACAAGATTTTAATACTAACTTACGTAGAGAGAGACTGATACGCGTACGGTAGGTACTTATTTGGTTGTATACGCTTATATAATAACAACTAAGAGATAAATGACCCGTTGGTGCTGGCTGATACCAACGGCAATAAGTATTTTTAATTAATCGAATAATATCAAGCATGGTTACGTAAGAGCTAGAATGAAGGATCTCTTTGAATGGACGGTTGTCGCGCTCGGTCCATTCATGGCACACAGCACACACTCATCGCGAATGACCTTAGCCGTACCCAGTGGGATTATTAACAAGCATGCCGGCGGATGTGTAGTAGCGAATATTTGTCGCGCGTGCAATTGGTATAATAAAACGCATTCCTCTCTGCTTACGTGCATCGGTGTTAGAGTTAACGTTACATCGGCGTTTTGGGGCCGCCATTAAGCGTCTATGGTATTGTTGAAATTGGAGGCGATTAAATAAATTCCACGTAGCGGTCGTCGGAGGGCGTGCAAGCCGCAACGGCGAGAGAGAGGCGCGGCGCGGGCAGTGCGGAGAGGCGGTCGACCTTCCGTGAGGCCGTCCGCGCCGCCGGCCGCTGCTGGGCCATCGTTTACCAGGCCCGCGTCTACCACGCCACGTGGATACCCGCCGCGTATACATCATAATAATGTGCTTTAATCATAACTTTATACCGTGCATTTCAACGTCATCACATTTTGGCTGCAACAGCCCTTGATGACAAATTAAAATATGGAGGAAAAAATATCTATACCTTCTCAAAATGTAATTAAGTGAAAAAGCTATTATTTATTTCCTGTGATTATTTCTAAATATCAATTCTCGTTATAAAACGAAGTCAACCGATCCCATCCGTATGTGTTTGTTATAAACTTCAAAAGTACTAGACCGGTTTTAATGTTGTATTACCTAACATGTAAATTTATTTTCGAGGATGGGTTTAGTATTCTTATCAACCTCCGTGCTAGTATCGTATCTACATCGCAAACAAAAGTTGCAGTGGCAGTAGCCTGCATTATGTTGTTATTTTAGGATTCCGCATTTTTAGATATGAATTCTTAACTTTTATACAAAGAAGTAACGGTACAATTCAAATTTATAACTCTACCCAATAAAAATCAATCCGTTCCAGTCAGCATGCAAATATTCGCTTTACTAATTAATGAAAAAACGTATTTTATATATTTTATGTAAATCCACATACCATTATAGTAATTAGATAGGCATTAGCCAGTCCACACAAATCATCCAATGTTCATTAATGTTTAATCAGCTAGAAACCTTTTATTTAGAAGGCCATTAATAGTGTTAATGGATTTGATGATAAATGAATAAATTAGGAGCTAATGCAACTTGAACGGGCCACCGTTGGTCACATCAGTCGCATTTCATGTTGAAATTGCTTAAGGAAATAGCTTGATTTCCACGTGCCAATTCTTGGCCAGCGAAAGCCACATCTTGTGAAGTATTATGTAGGCAATCGTGTGCTTTAACCAAAATACACCTTGGATGAGGTAATCTGGCATGTCTTCCATATGCGTGAGCTTTTACTAGAGAAGTTAAAGACTTCTCATTAAATGCATAGCTAAGTCGCTAACGCTACGATTAGCGAAATCACTAAGAGGTTTTTCATCGAAACAGCTGGGATAACATACTTGATTTAGTTCAAAACCATAAATTATTTAGCCCTTAGACAAGGCAGAAGCGCTATTAAATCCAATCAGGCAATATGATAATGGGTTAATATAGCAACACGCAACGTTGAACCCCACAAATTAATTCTGCGAGAACAATCCTTTGCTCGTTTCCCACATCCACTATTTTCTGAGAAAAGGTTAACTGTGCTATTACCGGATCCCTCATAATGACTGAATATCCACGAACGTTCGGTTTAAAAAATCTTGCGATTTGATAATTTGTCATATTGTCATGATTTATTTAGTTTTTCGGGATTATTCGCATTAAGTATCGATGTGATAAACTAAAACAAAGGTGTTGACCAATTTATTAATGGGAACATTCATCACACTTTACGCATCTACGAACAACTCAAAGCCTCCTGGTCGGTTTCTCTGCTTAAAGCCATCATAAGCATTTTTTACTTTGGAAGAGTTCAGGAAATATATTAATGCTGAGTACATAATCGTTACATCTTGGGCTGTTAGCGTAGCCCTAGCATTCGCACGCACCACTACAACCTACATGCTGCAGTTTCGCACTGTCCCAACTGGTACAATCTGCCTATCAACTGGCAGCATTGCGTGGAGACGAAGTGATTTACGCCGCCGTCGGCTAGGTGCGGCGCCGTGGGCGAACAGGTCGCCCACGCGCCGCCTGCGCACGGCGTCACCGCGAATTCCGAGCCCACCGTGCTCCCAGCCCACACCTGCCCGACACGGCAAGCGGCCCACAGTGGGCTCCCAACCAAGCTACATTGTAACTTAAATGAGAAGTAATTGCCTGTCTGTCAGGAGATGACGCTTGGTTAGATCTGACTTTAGCACAATTTTAAATCACTGCTGTACGGACCTTCGCCAAATACAGGTTATTATAAAAAGTAGCGCAGAATGTCAAGATTTTTTGTTTGCTAGCAAGTGCTTTTATTTTGTAAATCAAGTCATTCATCATAATAACTTGCTCGTAGAAACTTTTCTCTGAAATGCCTAAATTCTTATTTTGTTCATACCTTACGCAGTCCTCGTGTGTTTGATGTGAGTTAGATCAATGACATAGGTGGTCGATTTAGTATGTAGGAATTTTACTTTTTTTAATGTTATGGATCATACCTATGGATGCGTTTCTGTTAAACGAGGAAACGCTAGACTATGGTACCTAATGTTGATTATTATGAGGTACCTACTCTGTAAGTTCTGGAACCTCTTGCTTGCATAGCTTTACGAGTAGGTACACTTAGTCACCAGAGTACAAATAAGTCCTTTTAGGCAATCTTTAACTAAACAAACTTTTAAATTGTAATGGTGCATTGGGATTGTAATGGATAATGATGACGATTCATCTACCCATCACAAATACCCATGAAAATCCTATTCTAGATTAAAATATTCAAGGCTAGTACGGTTAATCGTAAGTCTATGTAGATGTCAAAAGGCTTACGTACTCACCTACATCGTAAAAGGGGTATGATAAATTGGATGTTTTGCTCGATCCCTCCTGCAAAAGAAAAACCAAATGAGCTTTTACTATGGAAAAAGTAGGTTTCTTGGAAAGCTTATTAAACTGAGTTAATAAACAAATAGAAGTCTCATATAACAACAACTTTGTATATTTTTCTATCTCTATTATTAAGGTCATGAATGTCATGATCGTCAACCATCCAGATAGTAAGAGTGAGTAAAACTAAAAGGGGCATCTGGGAAATAACATCCACAACCTATAATTAAACCTACAACCTAAACCTGAGGGTATAAAGTGCTTTTTGTGAATGAAATAATGTAAAATATTAGTCGATCGAGTCGTATTGATCTACATATTATAATATATTTTTTACTGCTCTGCTAATCTGTTTATTGCCTCGTCATGGTTGCCATGACAAACATGATATATAAATAATATTTTTTCTGCTTGTTTAGAATAACTATCCTAAACTAGAAACGAATAGCTTATCGGAGTAGTCTGCGTGCTCGTATCTCGCTCAGATTAGAGTGAATAAATACATGCGCGTGACGGTTGCCTCACGAAGGTCATCATGTGGAATAAGGACAACAAAAACTTTGATTTCGAATAAAAATATTCATCATGAATGAATAAACAATTCCACGTTCATAACGTTAATCAATGAGTTGCATGCAGGCAAGAGTCGGAGTCGATGTCGAGCTCATTGATCGATCGACTCTACAGCCACGAACACAGGCGCACGTTGTCTCTACGGAGAGCGCACATGGACAGAAAACCGGATGGCACACACTAGCGCGGGTTTCGATGTGTTTGTGTGTGCGTAAAGGATTTCCTACCGCCCGCGCGCGCGCGCTTGCCCCGGCCGATGCCGTAGACCTGTTGCGCCGCTACCGGAGTTACGCCGCATAGTTACCAGACTTGATATGCCTGCTCTGCGCTCGCGCCGCGCCCCTGCCCCGCGCCCCGGATCGGCACAAGCACAGGGTTACCATTTGTCAGAAATTTGCCGCACATGCTGCCACTTGGAGCTCATGACAAGCTATTAGTTCAAATTTGTTCTCAAGTTCGTGATAGATTGAGTATCGACTAAAGAGACAGAGGGAAATAATTTATCGATTTTCACATAATCCTTTAGCTATTAACGAGTAATATTTTTATATGTAAATATTTCTAATTACGTTCCCGGAAACGGCTCTTACGATGTCGATTAAATTTGCAATATGTAGGCGTTTCCTGGGACCAAAAATAGATCTGTCGAGCTGTCATGTTTGGGAAAACGCATCTTCAACCCGACACTCGGTCTTCCAGTTATCATTTGTACAATACAATACAATACACGGTTGTGTTAAAACATAATCAATTAACAACGTGACCAGATACAACCACGCAACCACGCAACCACGGATTTGCTGTAATGTTCCTAATGAGATCATTACACCCAACACAAAATCTGTGTTTTATTATATTACAAAACTAACAGATCTAATTTAAATAGTATTCTCCGCTATGGTTATTTGTGAACTACTACAACCAAGTGTCGACCATGATAATAAAGAAAGTTATACAAGTCTTGTGCGATATTCTCAATCCGAGCGTGGCATCCCCAAACAGCGGCGCTCGCACCAGCGTTCTAATATTTTTAATTGCGTTAGCGAAGCTCGTGAAATTGGTGTGCATCTCGTCTGATCGGCATCGGCAACTCTTATTAATATGTATAATGTGTTCCATTACCGGTTGCAGCGAGTAAAATATCTAACCCGTTCGATTTATGACCGCTGGTGAAGGCAGCCGGATACATGACATCATGTGATGCTAATTCACACTGGCGGCGCTATCATTTAGTATTATAAATCTTCTAAAGAAGCGGTCATTACGATGACCGTTTTATTTTAAAACAATTTTCGAAGAATTTTTATTCGTGTTGCGGGTTTGAAAGGTGACAATTTGTGATATATCAATGAGTAGATAGATATAGGTTGGTAGAGAATTGGGAAATTAAGAATATGGTTTTGTTGCTGGGATACGTTCTAAAATTTAAAAATTTAGACATTCATTAGGTTGCGGATTTTTAGAGTTGATTGATCGTGACAGAGGATGAAAACGTTTTTAAAGTGAGTTGAGCTCAAATGGTTATCTTCTCACTAACTGTTCCTGATGGGTGTATTTGCTTTCGAGAAAAAGGAAAATGGTGATGCATAAAAATAAAAAAAAATTACAAGTCGGAACTTCGGATGGATGAACTACTAAGTCTTCCTCGTGAAAAGAGCTTGCGGTTTTAGCCTACAATACAAAATCTATTCACTCCCCGAAAATATGTTGTATGCTGTTTTTTTGAATTATATTTTTGTTGGCTAGCAAGTGTTGTATTTCTAAAGAGAAGTTCTCGTTAAGTTGGTAAAATAATTAAATATTTCATGCTATGGAGGTACCTACTCGTATTTGATGACTATTAAGATCACTCGTACCATGGGATAAAGTAGCAAGCATATATGGCATCAATTCAATTTAATCAAATCCACAAAAGGAAGTAACTATTCTTATATGGGCGCAAAGCACGAACCCGTGGCTGTTGCCACGTCCATATCTATCTACCTACCTACATATAGCGAGTAAGATGGAGCACGCAAGGCGCTGCCCGTAGGCACCAAGCGCGGTGAAAAAACAGGTAGCACCGTTCCACCGTATCGATCTTTATGTTATTTTTCTTATTTATCTTTTTTATCTGGGCCTCCGCTCGGCTCGGACCCGAACGGAAGTTGTAACGATTTTTAATCGTAGCAAGTATCTCGGCCGGCCGGTTCGTTTGGCCGCTTTGGACAACGAGTTTATATTGTATTTTTTGTTAACCACCACCGGAAACTGGCGAGAGAACGTATTGGCTTGGAACAGATATCTTCCATTAAGTAAGTCTGTTTCCATTTCATAGTTAAAATAATAATAAACCAAATTATTTAAGTATAATAATCTGATCTGTGCCTACAGCAGTAACAGTAGGGCGGTTCGGAACTCTTCCGGAACTTATGGTGTTATTATATGAAAACTTCTCCATTTGCTAGTGGGAAAACAATTATGTAAGAGACGGCAAGTTTGTGTGAATACAGGTTAATGACATCCTGAGCAATAAAACTTACATGAAACTTTTTGTTATTCTACTAAAATCTAATCATGATTCGGAAACTGTCAGGGAGGGAAGAAGGCCGATTGAAAAATGACCGGCTTTTACTTTTGATTTATTTTATTAACTGATTGTACTCTCATGTCAGTGGTGAAATCACTACGAAACGACCATAAATAAAAAAAGAAGAAGAAGACGTCGTAATCATCTTATTTAATACTAAGTAAAGCTAATTTTTCACCCGTCGAACGTTCCCATTTATTTGACATTTTGAACTTTAACACTTTCACAATGTACTACGTAGCCGTATCAATGTCAGTTGTAGCTGACCCCGTGCATGAGAGACTTCGAATTGCGACGTTGTATTTTTGTAACATTTTTCTGCCAATAGCGAGGCGTGGGCGCTTGATAATGGCCCGAAATATCCACGTTCTCGCCGCCCACCCAGCACATCGAGAATATTACACTACAGATAAATAATTCTTATCCGACCGATGCGGATGGACGGCCGCTCGAAAGGAAGCCATCGTATCAGATCAATCGAATAAATAGGTACACACAACCTACAATTAAAGGTTTTGCTTGTTGTTTCGGTATACATTTTAAATGAATATATTTTTAAAATCCGGGCAAGAGCATATCTGACCATGCTCAGTGTAGGGTTCCGAAGCCGTTACTACACAAAAACTATCCCAAAAGCAACTTCAAGCACTTGACTCTAACAAAAATTGGCGCTTTAAAGCTTAGTATTTCATAAACTGATCCCTTAATCGAAAAATCGTTTGTAAAAACCAGCAATATTTTTAAAACTAGGTGTTTCAAAAATATTTTTGAAACACCTATCCAACGACACCCCACACTATGGGGCAGAAGTGAAAAAAAAACATCCCCACGTTACGTGTAGGGATACACTAAAAAATATTATTTTTCAAGATTTTATTTTACAGCTTTGTTGGCGTGACTAATATGTATATTCTCGCCAAATTACAGCTTTCTAGTACTAAGAGTCTCTGAGCTAGGCTGCGGACGGACGGACAAGGAGAACCTATAAGGGTTCCTAGTTTGACTACGGAACCCTAAAAAACTGTCTTAATCTTAACCAAAAGCGGAGCTCTCACTGGAAGTGGTCGCTTAGAGCTCGCAAATGGGTAGATTGTTATTTTAGAGGCGACATCCGCCCGCGCTCGCTGTGAAACGCGCTGCGACGCCTAACGTTTTAAAGCACAGGCTACTAATGGTATTATTATCAATCATCGTCAGTAGACGTTTGTATGTTTTTTCAAACAAAATTTTATTATAAAATTTTAGCATGCAAACTGTTTTTCCACTCTGTGTCTATCAAGTTAAATTGTTCGGTATCTACGGTTAAGTAATTATTCTCTTTATATAGGTACCTAATCAAATAATGTTCGTAAATAAAAAAGGTGCTAACTTTAGAATTCATCCAGTTATCGAATGGTTCGTGTCGTAAATCTGTTCGATGAGGACGCAGGATCAAAGGCGAAGCGTAAAGTTCTGCATAAAATATTATCGAAGCAGCACTCTGACTTCCGTTGAGATGTTTTTCACAATTCTGTGTAGTAGCTAGAGGCAAGTGCCTATAGCCCGTCTCACTGAAAGATAGGCCGTCAAGATGAAGAGATCCGTACGTTGTCGCGGCCGGCGCCAGGTCGTATTTATATCTCTTTGAAGCAACCGCTTCATGTTTTTCGCTGTTACAATTTATTTCTTAATTTCTTACGCTTTTCTCTGGTAATTATGAATACGTAACAATGTTTGAGGATATGAGCGTGCATTAGTAAGCTATCAGAAATATAATATATTAAGCGTTTTTTGGGTAAACCGTGTGCTTTAAATCGACACTGCGGATCTTTTTCAGCTCAAATAACCCCTTCTCTATTTCTAAATCCCTACAACGATGAAGTGAAGATGAATGAATGAATGCATGTATGACGATGGTATTGCTGCCATTTTTCAGATAATTACTATGAGTACATTATACTACTCGTACTAATTAATGGGCATACCTTTTTTGCTACTTTGTCATAGCTTTGTTTGCTTGCTCTCTGCATACTTGTTATGGTTATAGTGTAGGTACCTACATATATACATGTACGACCAATTTCTCGCAAACATCAAGCATGTCAAACCATCATATTCATATTAGGAAAGAATATCTGTACCGGTATTGCTAATCATCCGATACACCGTTTAACGTGTTAAAGTATAGAAACACAACAGTGCTTTTAATCAAGCAATCAGTGCGGGATAAAAATAACAATTTCAGTGAAATAAATAAATACTATAATAGTAAAAAAATTGAGTAAAGTCCCTCTTGCATGTAGTTGTATACTAAACTAATATGGAATTTACGTCACATTTATATAGAATGTCGAAAGGTCTATACAGATGTGTTAAACCTGCATGGAAGAGGGGCTTTAGTAAAGTTTTATTACCTATACCTGAGTACTGTTCCGTGTTTTGTTTGTTTTTGTGTTCAATAAAGAGTATTTGTATTGTATTGTACAATTAAGCGAAACACGAAATGCCTTTATCCCTTGCTATTGCGTACGAAGTCAAAGTTAAAATTTACTTTCAGCTCTACGGTGCTGTAACTTTTGACGGCCAATACCTAAGAAAAAAATTACGCATTACTTTAGAGACCAAGACACCTTTAGTGGCGCTAATAAATACTGTTGTATTTGATACCGACTAAGTCAGAGTTAGGCGGGTCGAAGTGTATAGAATGTGTTCAACATCGATATGCCGGCGCTGGCACCGGAGAGCGGTCGAGAACTGGTTTCATTTAATCATCATAATTGCGTCCTCCGTTAAGCCTATCCCGTGCGTGAGTGTGTGAGAAGCTGAGAGCACACATGCGCTCCCGACATGGCTTGCCTCTATCCGGAGTCCATTTGGAGCTCCATAAAACATTCTCTCAATAATGTCACTGTTGTAATCATAAATGGATACTCTAATAAGTTTTTGAACGTTTACGACATACATACCTATATTTTTAGATCTGTTATCACTTGTTGGCAATGCATTATACTTTTATAACATTTTATAGTTTTGGCAATGCAATGTAACTTTTATAATAATTTATACTTTTGGACGATTTAAAATATGAGGTTGATGCAGAAGTAAAGTTCTTATATTATAAAATAGGCTATGTGCTAAAATGCGAACCTATCAGCAGGAATGATATCACATCGTCACTGGTAGCTTCGATAAGGTGACACAATGACTGCGTTATCTGTGTCTACGCGATGAGAAAAACATTTGGTCAACACCACCAAGGCCATGCCTTACGCGGAACTCTCGATTCTACGACCGTTTTTTTTAACACTGGCAGTTAAGTCAATGTCACTGGAGTTATTGGGGACGTTTTAAGGGTATCCGCGACTGTTTGCCTTCACTATCGGACCCAAGATACAAGGAGGCAAACGCTGTCTGAAGAGATACCGCTACCGCAAGTTGCTACGTCGCCGTCGCTCGTTGGAATTCCAAACAATTCTCAGAAAACATCAGCTAGGTTCTACCTAGTCACGATAATGTGTTAAGGAAAAATATTCATTCGTCACGTTCCTCTCCTGCATAAATATTCTGATTTATTAATTCAGCCAGTTAACCTTCCAAATATTTTATGGTTGTTATGTTAAATTTTATTGTTAAGAGTTCAAATAATTTTATGTTGAGTAAATAATAGAATATAATTTGTGACGGTTTATAAATACGTGTTAAACTTCTCAGGGGATAACAAGGGGAACAGCTAGTTAGGTACCCAATTTAAAAGATGTGTATAATATGCACGTTGATTTTGTGTAATGAAAAAGGATAAATTATGTGCCTTCGCCTATAAGACAGAGCTTTTAAAGTGTAAATCAATGTTTATGTTTAAAAATAAAGCATTGGTTGGTTTAATGCCAGTCAATGCGGACCGTGAAGCTTTCCAGAGGTGAAGTCACGACAGAAGACATTTCGTGTTGCTCCCCGCTGGGGACGTGTAAAGTATTTTATCACGCTTCCCAATCGATTTCATTCAGGTTTTTATTGGATGTTCTTTCGTTGTACGAATAATTATTTTATCCCTTGGTGTTCTTGCGGCGACCTGCAGTATTTCTTGTGTTTTCACTTTAAAAGATTCAAGGCGACTCAATCATTTATTAGGCCTAATTTAGACCTGGAAGTTTGGTCCTGATTCCACCTTCGTCTCTCTCTTCCCACGTCAGTTCAACATATGTGTCAACTGTATGTAGGTAATTTAACTCCTGATCACAATGTGTCTGATGCACTTTTGTCCTAATTTTTATTTGCACACCTAAATATCAGGCAATAATATTAAGTACTTATTCGTTGACTTGTATAATTACTAACAATCAGGAATTTTGTAATGAAGTTAGTTGGTAAGTAAGTCGGCACCTATTTCTTTTCTTCTACAGTATAAATATTTATTCACGAACGAGGAAACTAAATCACACCGCCATTCACGTTACCCGGGAAAATCCAAAATTGTCAGCGTCAGCGTTAACATCATTCACATGATTGTATTATTCACGGAAGCTCGTATCTTGCTCGGTCTAGTTATTGAAAAAACAACTTTGCCTCCTGCGGTGCCAGTTTAGAGTCCAAGAGATGGAAATGGTCGTGACGGGGTTTTTTATGTTTTTACTAGCTCAGACAGGAAGCCCTAATCACTTTTCTCGCTTGTCGATTGTGACGTAAAAGAGCTTTTAGCAATTCGAATAGTCCCATTGAGTCGCGTTGGCCGCGGACGTGGTAAACAGGAAGTGTCGCGATCGAAGTTGGCAACTCTTCAACGGCCACGTGTTGCGGCTGCGCACTTTGCGATAACGCGTATCACCCACGCGGTGTGGTTTTTAATTCGACGTAATAAGGAAGCATTTGGGCTGCTGTCTGCTCAATAGTAAACAGGGATGGAATCACCTACGGGATTTTAGAATCATTTAATTGGGTGCTTGAAGGTGGGTTTGCTTTTATTAAAGTTAAAGAAATAACAAATTTTATGGGTTCTTAGTGTCTGAATTATGGAGTTAGATTGCATAATTTTGCAGGTTTGTGTGCTCAAAATATGAACAATGTACTACTCAAATTAATTTAATCGTTATTTGTTAAGAAAGGACGGCGTTAATCGAGTAGATGGTGGCTCACGCTCACCACGTCACCACTATTCATGATTAGAACAAATCAATGATTCACAGCAAAGGAGTTAAAATAAACTCGTTTACGTACATAAAATACTTGTAGACCGCCATTTCCTTTACATACCTACTACGAGGGTGATTTGAAAAGTTTTGAGCCTAAGAGTATAAAATAAAGAGTTGAGTTTTTATAACAATTTTATTTATTAGTCTCCAAAACGATCTACCACAGACTCGAGTTTTGCCACCTTGCTTCTAATTTCCTTATTCCTTGTAAAGAAATGAATCTTCCAGATGATCGAAATATTCAGTCACTGCAGCTTCTTGTACCTTAATATCCGTCAAATATTTCCGTCCCGCCAAATGTTTTTTTTAGGTTCGGGAAAAATTATAATCCTATTTGTGCGGTAAATTTCGCTGCAGTATGGACAGGAGCATTGTCTTGATGGAACAACATTTTTTTTAAATATCATAACAGGTCTTTTCCTTTTAATAGCTTCACGCAGACGTTGTAAGAGGGTGCAATAGTAATCAACATTTATGTTTTTACCTTTTTCGAGATAATCAACCCTGATGACCCCTTTGCAATTGTGGTGGACCCAAGTCTCGTCCTTGGTTATGAAACGACCAAGAAAATCTTGTGTGTCGCATTGAAACAGATCCAAATAATCCTGTGACACTGTATGGCGGGTGCGTTTATTTTCAGCTGAAAGCGGTCTAGGTACACCCACCTTGCAGAGAACTTAGAAAATCCAAGATCCTTGATGATTATGTTTTGTACTCGCTTACAGGAAATTACAATTTTCTCCGCTATCTCTGCAACTTTCAACTGCCTGTCATTCATAACCATAGCTAGTATTTTATTGTCATTTTCGTCTGTTGAAGCCGTTATTGGTTCAACTGCTTCTCTGCCCCGTTTAAAATCTGGTACCCATCGTTTTACAGTGGCATACTTATGATGGAGTGGATTTTCCTAATGTCTGGCACATAAATATGTTTAAAAATTTGCTTTGGCGTTAAGCCTTTTTTTGTAAGTACTTTATGACAGAACGGTGCCCAATTTAATCCGTTCTAAAGGAAACCGCGAACCTCGTTTAGTAATTAGATTACAAAAAATTCGCAATTGTGACAGAATATTAAAAAAATATAGTTTATGATAAAAAATATGTAACTAAGTCTTACGTGCCAATATTATTTTTTCTTTTTAATTTCATTATAAACCTCAGGCTCAAAACTTCAATTCACCCTCGTACATATATTTAAAACTGCTGCGACTGACAGACAACGCACAGCCTAAACTTTAAAACATATGGAAGAGTTTATTTGTTTGGTGCTTCCGTAGTTATATCTAGGTGTCAAGTTGACAAGAAGAAATGAGGAAAGCAGCGGGGAACAAACAAATTCTACGCTGTCGCGGGTATGGTATCCTCTAGTCATACATAATTTACAGCCTTCTGCCTGGCTATGCTTCCTATCATTGGTAATATTATGACTACCAGTGGATAGTCTCGACGTGGATACCTTTTATGGGTCTGAGTTTCAAAAACTGTATATGCTTATACATTTGAGATCTATCGAGTGCTATCCGAGCGGGCAATTCCAAAAAAGTGATCTTCGCGGTTACGAAGATCGCAAAACAAATTATGATCTATACATATAACGCTTATTTGGGGAAGATCCAAAAATCCCAATTATTTTTTCTGAATATTCATTTTTCCGAAAGGTAAGTAGGTATGTCATGCTGGAGCTGTTTTAGATTAAAATAATATAATTACTATACGTAGGTTAGGTTAGGTTTGCTTAATAAGTAGGTAATATCAAAAAAACAAGGCTTCTATCAAAATATTGCATACTGAATTTTGAAAATTCGGAGTTCTGTCTGATCATTTCGGAATTATGACATCGGATTAGGAATCAAGGACAAAACGCCAAGGCAGATATAGCTTCAGTCCTTCCGTTCTCTAAAAGCCAGTACATTCTATGTCAGCTAACCTATTTACCCATTTTGGCCTATTTACGTTGGGAAGCACTACACTAAAACTACTTAAGAATAAAAATAGTAATAGCCAAGAAGACAATGAAACTTGCACATGAATTCGGTCTTAGAAATTTTTGTCGGTGTACAAAAAAGAGCGACAAAAACCGTCACGTTCTGCCGAGACACATGGTCAGAGCAGAAACAAAAGGAGCTCGAATATGCGCTACAGATGTGTAGTGTGAATGCGGCCCACATGTCGTGGACAATGGCTGCGTTCACCAATCTCTCGTCACTGGCGTAGGTTTCAAATGCAACTTAATTAGATGGGAGTTTTTTTTTCTATTTTATCTTCTAAAGACGATTACAGAATCTTTGGCAAATTTTTGTAATGGCAGAGCTCTGTAGAATAGGAAGTTTAGGAACCAAGTAGGTAGGTAGTTGCATTACGGATAGGTACGGATAGATTTAAAATTATTTTCGCAAAGTCTGTTGGTCATAAAAGTTGTAACATGCAGAGAGGCCCATATCTCTTACCTCAAATAAATAGACAAATAGGGTGGACTGGATATATGGAGTAAAGATAGTTAGTTAGTTTGTTAGTATAATAGCCATTCCAAAACCAGCGGTAGATGTTTTTTGGAATGGCTGCAATTCCTCTGGCGTAGGTACCTAACGTGTGTTCATAGGCTGTACCTAACTGCTGAAAAAAACCGCAAGCATGCTCATGTTGGTAATCAAAAGACTAGCATCAAAAAACCCTTATACCAAAGGCCGATAAACCGAATTATTTTCCCCTGTTTTTCTTTATTTTGTGGCGGTTATAAGGGCGATCGATATAAACGCGTATTTCGTAGGTAATACTCGAGCGGTATTTGTACTTAGATTTTTACAATAAAAGTCTACAATAGGCGAATAAGTCTACTCTTGCGGCTGGGGGATTATTTTATAATTATTATTACAAGTTAACAATTCTAATGATCGGCCAGAACTTTGGCTTTTTTGTTTAAATGTGTCACGTTGTTAGTCTTAGTCGTCTTTTTTGTAGGTTTGTGAAGTACCTACTTACCTAATTGGGCCCGCGTACTAACGGCAGCTACCTACCTGGTTGCAATACTACGCGTCCACACAGCACATCTAAGTATGTTAATTTATTCTAAATATCACCTAGTTTAGTACAGGTTTGTCATAAATGATGGATTTATGAAAGTAGGTATAAAATCATAGTTAATGATGACGCATTATTAAGGAACATACACGTTGACTGGATATTGTTTTCAATTCACAAAGACGCGCCTCTCTTTTACTTTCATTAACACTATCATGCATGCAAAGTCCATTAAGTAAGTGCCTAAGTGGTTGGTGACTCTTCATGGATTAAAAGCACTAGACCTACTTGTGTAAATTATCTTCTGTGACCTGCTTTATGCCATTTCTAATTCAATATCCCAGGGGTTCAGACGTACCTAGACGTAGGATAAATTAATTGGCGCATACAAAATATAACGGTAATATAGTGATTAATTGATTATAATCAACTACAGAACTAATTATAACATGTCCTTGACTTAAATGTCTGTAATTAGTTAGATCGTAAAACAAAACTGAATTCAAATAGACTACATTTATCGCCCATGCCACTGGTGTCTAGGGTCTATTCCCACTAGTTCCATTAACAGTTCTATTCCATTGATGATGATTTTTTCCCAGTAACTAAGTCATCATCTTCATCATCATGTCAGCCGAAACACGTCCACTGCTTGACATAGGCCTCCCTCAAGGCTCTCCACTCAGACCGGTCTTGTGTTTTTGGCATCCACCGCGCTCCCGCATGCAAGTACATAACTAGTTCTATTTTATTAAAAATGAAATAAAATATTATGACGAATATTTTCTTTTATTATTACGAATTTTTTATTTAAGTGGGTATATTATTATTGAATTCAATTTTTTAATTAAATAGAACTATTGGGAAAAAATATTCCCACTAGTTCTAATCTGAAGTCCTGTAAATAATGGAACTAGTGGGAATATACCGTGTCTAGAAGGCACATTCTGTCTGATAGATAGAACGACCTTTTACTGCTAGCTAGCAGGCAGCTCATGCACGTCATTTGTTTACGCTAACCTCTACAAGCTTTTTATCTATTAGATACATTTTGCAACTTTGTTGCGTTCCTGGTAGATTAATGAGTCAAATTGTCAATACAATGATCGTTTATGAATGAATTAGTGAATGACAAGACACGGCCATGTTGTTTGTTTACGCGTGCGCGGACGAGCATCGCGCGATCGGCTCGCGTCGGGTGCGCTCGCCTCCGCTCGCCGCCTCGAAATAGCACGCACCAACGTCGAAGAGCGCGGTCGTCGACCTCATGCTCTGCCACACCGAAATATTGGAAATCTACTTCGATTCAATCCTTTCTCTACAGGGATGCAGTTCACTGTTACTTCCCGGCTAAATTTAGTTCTTGTTGACACTGTATTTAGATCGGTTGTTGTTTGGGTGTCTTCCATAAAATATTTGTTGTGGACAGATCAAGTTATTTGGTTTCCAAAGACACTTCATTTGGATAACATCCGGGTTGGTAAAATACACCAGAGGCAAATCAGATGGTCCTTTTTTGAGTTTATTTGAAATGTGCTTTGAACTGGCCACTATTATATTAACAGTATAAAAAAAATGGCTTTGGTCACAGAAATAGCTTTTTATGTTTAAGTTGAGGAACGAAACATGAAACATCGTTAATATTATGCAGTTGCCTCTAGTTGTTTATCACCATGACACTGTCGAAAATGAGCGACGTCAAGAACAATGCGGTGTTTTTTGTAGTCAACCCTGAACTGATCCTCAACTGAAGGTACCTATATAGATATCATGGTACTCATGGAAGGTACCTACTTGTAACTCCGCCTGTTTCAGCGTAGGTATACTTATGCAGTTATGAGTCTTTGTTGAAATTGTAGGTGTGAGTGCCTCGCTACAATC
The DNA here is from genome assembly GCA_923062465.1 of Acleris sparsana. Lineage (NCBI taxonomy): Eukaryota > Metazoa > Arthropoda > Insecta > Lepidoptera > Tortricidae > Acleris > Acleris sparsana. Next base: position 11,031,665 of record OV281289.1, read on the forward strand.
TAGCATAACTATGGTGTACAATAATTGTTACAACTTAATGTGCTATTGTCATGAACTTTGTTATACCCAAACCTTAGAGAATCAAACAAATAAAATGAAACTTTCTTACCTATATGACTACTAACCTATAAATCCAAAAACAGATGCGGGCAAGCAAGTTAACAATTTATTATTTATGCCAAATTTAAAGTTGATCGCTTCTACAGTTTTAGAGAAAACTGCTGTGACATACAGAGAGACAGACGCCAAAGTCTCATCATAAGGGTCCCTTTTTTAACATTTTTGTAAAGAACCCTAAAAAATATTATATTATAACCTATTAGTTTTTGTTTTTTGGCAGTCTGTTCCGACTTTCGATATATCGATTGACTGATCCAACATGACGGGGACATTGACAGGGACTTCAGGAACAGAACATATGCTGGGTGGATGAAATGGCGACAGTTTTCAGGGGCCACATGTCATCCGCAAATGCCTCTCAAGCTTTAGGGCAAAATTTATAAGACCTTGGTGTGACCTGATACTTAACTACTTATATCGTTTAGATTTCAACCGCCTAGATACCTACTTTCACATATTTAAAAATAAAAAGTTTGTGAAATGTTGTGATAAATGGGTTAAGTATAAACAACTCGCACCTAGAAACACTTAAACATTTATGACCACAATATCTGTGCTTCAGTCACCTTTACTACGTGACTGCAAAACAGAATATTTCTGTTCGGTTAGAGAATTGATGAGATTACTTAAATAACTTACTTTTTACAAAGTATCAACACGATTGAAATACCTAGACGTGACGTTTCTCTTTAGTGGGTATTAAGTACAGTTAAATTTCCTACGCTTGATGGTATTTGTTAATTATAAAAATATCTGCAACGAAGTATCTTAGTTTTTAAACAGTATGTTTACGCGAACTTTACGATTAAAATTACTAAAATATTATGAGAGGTAAGACTGTTATTTTTCCGGGATAACGGATACCAACTACCTACTTAATCTACATTCGTATAGATCATTTGCGTCTGGCGATGGTGACGGTGTGTAGGATGATTTAGTGCGCAGGCGCGAGAACTGCACCGCGCCGCATTCCCCGGGGATGACTGTACGTCGCCGGCCTTTCCCCGAATCCCATTTAATTTCCTAAACATCGCGGACAATATTTAGTACTTAAGTAGGTACGAGAGATAAAATTGAAGAGGAACCTAAGGCTTTTATGTAACATTCTATAAGTGTATGTAACCACTACAACATAATAGGATGAAATAAGTAAGCTACTTATAGAAATATTAGTACAGCCTTGCACTCGTTTTGAGAAATCTGCCCTTTTTATCAAATAACTTTTTAAAATCACATTAAATTCGTAATGTGTATCGTACAGGTGACTGAAAACATTTTTTAAAAAAACGAATACTGTCACAGCAGCTCTACCCAGTAACCATCATAAGTATTTAGTAAGAGTAATGCCATAGTATACATTAGGTAGTGGTTGCAGGAAGTACTCGCACCGAGCTATAAGGTCAATTTCACTTATTGGGGGTATTGTCTTGCCACATATTCCATCAATTCCTATACTCGTCGGTTGGTCTGGGTGCTCCGAAAATTCTTTGTCAGTGGCGTTTGCTTATCAACTTGCTTTTTTCCCCCTTGTTTTATGGAAAAACAATTGATTTATTTGGATGCCTATTATAATTGGTTAATATTGCAAACCAGTTAGTATTACAGCATTTGCAATCATGAGTGCGTGCACGCGTTTTCGCGTAGTTTCGGACGTCTCGCGTCCGTCTGTCTGTCCGCACTGGTCGATTACGCGCCACAGCTCGCCCCAAATAATTTATCTGCTATCATACTTTATTTTTGGTTTCTGCAGAAAGCTTCATGTCTGGTTAGACTATATGAAATATACCTACCATTAATCATGATAGGTCGTGGATAGGTTTAAAAGATCAAAAGCGTTCTTCATTGTAACAAGTTTTATACTGAATTATTTACCCTGAGCATCGTAATATTAATATGAGTTATCGGTTCACGGGTTATGAATCTTGTCACCTTACAATAAGGCTCACTAGTGTCACTAGTGTTTAATTAACAGTGATGCTGTTTGTACACGTACATTTTCTTTCTAAGGGGTTCGGTACCAAACCTTGAATCATTATTTTGAGTCACTTAACTATGATTGTAATGTTTCATACAAATAAGACATACGTAGGTGCGACACACTCAGTGCTCAATTCCAACTACAATTATACAAGGTTTTTTTATAAATGCTGTTCGTTCTTCCACTGTTAATTACTTGTATAAATCCTCTGATTTACTTACTTCAAAAATAATGGTTGAAAAAACTCAACAGAAATGCGTACGAGTATGTAAATTATTGTATATTAAATGGTATAAAATGATATGGAATACAGAGACGGAAGCGGGGGCGCTCCCACGTCTACTCCTACTGGAGGTAGGTGCTGTTGGAGAATGTCGCCCCACCTACTGGTTGCATAAGCATTAGGTATTCAATTCTTAGCTAATTACGTGTTAATAGAGGATTCAAGAAGTTAACCGATTTCGTAAGTCGCATAAACAGCACATTTTGAAATGATAACAGGCTGGTAATATTAGACAGGTATACAATTTTTAGCGCTAAATGTGCAAGATCCTGAGATCTGTTAGGTAATTAAATAATTCAAACGATAGTCTCAATGTAATATAAGCATTTCACATAGGTAGGTATAGCTCAATTATCGAGAGCGCGGATTTGCTTATATGTAGTGGTAATGTGTGTTTACAGGCATTCTATATTTAAATTTTCTCTCTTCTCGTACTATCAGCATAAAAAGAGATTTGTTGTCTGTTTGTTGGTTTGTTGTGTGTTGTATTACCTATTAAAGAAGTAATTATAAAAATAATATCAGTGTCAAATTCTAAATAGGTACAGTCAACGTCATATAGTTGGTAGCATCCAAAGTAGCCAAATAGTACGTTACACGTCATTATTACCGTAGTAACAAGGGCGTGTAACGAACTATTTGGCTACTTTGGATGCTACAAACTATATGACGCTGACTGTACTATTTACGTTGCACTAAAATAAACGTCTAATCTTGTTGTATTCTTCTTCTTAAAATTCTCAGAATGATTTTGAACGTCAAATTCTCGTAAACAGGAAATTATGGATTGGTTGACAGAATATAAACATTTCTTATACTTAAGGCCCGTACCGAAAAGTTTTTTTACATAGTCTGCATACTAGTAAAATACGAAATGGGAAACATATTTTTTTTCTGATTATAAGCTTTAGTTTGGGTCATCTTAATGTATCGATTGGAATAATTTATTCAGGACAGGTATTGTTTTTATTTAAAATGCAGGACGATAAAATAATTCGTAGAGAAACCGTTTTGCGAACGTACATAGAAAATCCTAATTCAACGTTTCCAGCGGTTGGAAAGATGGTGAATATAAGTCATGCAACGGTACGAAATATTGTTAATCGGTACTTAAAAGAACAAAGAATTCAAAACAAAGCTCGAAGTAGACGCCCAACGGGTCCTTCAAATAAAAAAATAGAATTGAAAATAGTGTCTACTTACGAGAATAATTGTAGTTTATCGGTGCGGGATGTGGCAAAAAATTGAAAACTAGTAGGTACATGTATGGTCCAGAGAGCGAAAGTGAGTCAAAATTTAAAGACCTACAAAAAAGAAAAAGCCCCAAATAAGTCGGTAAAGCAATACAATAGTTCTGTTATAAGGTCACGAACATTGTACAAGCTTCTCAGCGATTCGAACAGAACATGCGTTCTCATAGATGATGAGACATAGTGAAAAAACAATTTAGGTCTTCACCCCGTGACCAATTCTATACAACCGAAAATAAGGCGAATATCAGCGATCAAAATAAATATATTTTTATGGAAAGTTTGGGGAAAAATATTTAATCTACCAAGCAATATGTTCCTGTGGAAAACGCACTGGGTCATTTATCACTAAAAGTACCATAAATGCAGATACTTATGTCCAAAAATGTATATACGGTTTGTTTTTACAATGTATAAGGTAGCATGAAGGGAAAGTGTTGTTTTGGTCCGATCTGGCTACTGCAAATTATGCCCGAGCCAGACAAGAGTGACTGGCTTCAAACAACGTGCTATGTGTGCCCAAAGATATGAACCCCTCAAACTGGCCCCAGTTACGACTCATGGAGTGGTGATGGGCATTAGTTAAAGCTGAGTTGCATAAAAACTGTACTTCAGCAACATCAGAGACAGATTTTAAAAATAAGTGGAAAAAACACGCCAACAAAGGCACCGAAACTACTGTGCAAAACTTAATGCCAAGCTCGAAGAAAAAAAATCGCTTGTTCAGCCGCAAAACCCTCAAACCATAAAATGTATACATTAATTGTAAATAGACATTATACATCATATAACTAAAACAAAACATCCTTGCTGTTCATTGTAGTTTAATTGATATCATAAATATACTCTATAAAAAAACTTTTCGGTACGGGCCTTATTCGTAAACGAAGCCAATGTCGTTATTCTTTTCGCATTCATGCACTTATTTAATTTGCTAAACTTATTGATTCTATCATTCATGATGATTCGCATAGCTACTTCTCCAATTTCGTAACAGAAATATTTGTAACTTATAAACCTTGGTATGCTTAATAATAAACTGAATATCGAAATGTTGAATGTATCCGCCCGTGGGTATCAGAATTTCGCCTACTAGTGTCGTAACGATGCACTGCCACTCGCTCGCCTCTCTGGCTCCAAATTCTTAACCCACGAGCTCCGTGGGCAGGTGGAAAGCGGACCATGTCGCGGCTTAGTTATGCAACCCTTGGAGTATGGCAGGGACCTTATAAGACGCGAAAGTCGACGTTTAGGACCTGCAAGCTACGTGTCACGACGGTAAAACTAGATCCTTGTTGCCTTGCCGGTGCAGCCAATGCTCGTGGAGCGTACAAATCATGCGTGTTGCCTTATGTTTTGATCCAGGCAACTTTATTTACAATAATAATGCAACTATATTTCTAAAATTTCAAGACACACTCGTTCTTTTGTTACGGAGTGAACAAAACAAAAGCGAAGCTGTTAAGTAGTCTGACCCTAATGAAACAGAATTAGTTCATTGTGTCCTTAAGCAGTACAAAGAGCTCAGGCATCCTTAAAAGCCAACTTTAATGTGTGCCATATTCGCTAAAAGGTAATAGTCCTTCGGCCATCCACTCACTCACGCCTACTGGACAATATCGGGCAACACTGTTAAATATAACGATATGTTTACGTGTCAGTGCTTGCTTGTCGCCTGATGACTTAGGTCTGCCTTAATTGGTGATTCGCCTACGCCTCTGGCGTAATTGTCTAATGTGTTAAGTACGCAAGTAGATAAGTATTATGTGTTTGCACCTCGATGTATTTGTCTAACTACTTTGCTTAATGAATACGTTGGGGGACACATGGAGTTTATGAAAAGTTTTCAAAGCGCTGTGTTTATTTATGTAGGTACTTAAATAGTTTGAGAACCTGTCTTTTGTTACATTGATTTTTATACCTTCATTGATAATATTCTATTCATTTCAAACTTTCAAGTTAAAGTGCAGAGTGCAGAGTTCTTATGTCGTCTGTGTGTGACCAAATACTAATCCTCTTTAAGAAATTATTATAAACCATCTCTAAGAAACAAAATACCTACAAGTAACTAACTACAATATTCCTAGATAGAGCTAGCATGCTTATAATAAAATCTAAATTTAGCAACAGTTAAATCATCTACATTGCTATCTCGGAACAATATTTGCTCACCTATAAACTTACGAACTTTACTAGCCGTCCCATTCAAACCCTACCACCAGTGGACAGATGAAACAGCCTAGATAAGAGCCTATCTGGGACACTCTGTACATCCGACGTGGTAATATGCAAAATACCTACGTAAAGTATTTCTATTGTTAGAGAGATATGAGAGAGCATAAATGTAAGTTGGGCAACGATCTTACTGTAAGCAATTTGTATTTGCTATGTTGTTTTTTTATAGATTATCCTTTTCTGTAATTTCTAGGTAGTACCTATCTACACTAAATGAAGGCGCGGTAAAACATATGCGTCACATTATTTTTCTCCATCTTCTTGTGCATAACTGCATCATCAGAAACAATACTAACATCCATGCTTCAATCACTAGCTCACAAGCATGCAAGACCCATTGAGTAAAGAAGACTCAACTTAAAAAGTGTAGCTCTACGTGACGTCACCGTTTTCTCGATAGCCCACCTTTATTTGTTTAGGTGTAAACAATACGTTTTCCGAAATTAAGACCAAGATGACAGTTAAACAAACTCGTTTGTTACTGCAATTTATAAAGAGTTAGTAAAATATGTCTTAGAAGTAAAAAATCGATGTCAAATATGATTTTGAGGTGGAATTTATTTACAAGTCAAGCATGACAAATCTTTCATAATTTTCTTATCATCTAGCCGCTAGATTCTAGCGTTTTGCATGATCTTTTCAGCTCAATTGAGGGTGTAAACCGTGTATAGGTGCAAATATGAACGGCAAATCAGTCGGGGGCGCCTCCCGCGCCGCACGCGGGCCTTATCGCGTTCATTGATAGATTTATCGCGAGGTCGGGGCAGCGCCGGATCACGCGCGCACTCCGACCGCTCGGTGTTCATTACTAGTTGATTTTTTCGCTTGCGGGGTGAAACGGTTGCCGAAAGGTACCTAATCTTAGAATTCTTGTAGGTAGTTGCAGGCTGCAAGATACAAGTTGGCAGAAATGGGATCAACCGCAATAGATTGCATCTGTGTGTTTTGAAAGTTTAAATCCGTCAAATAATTGAACAAATTGCTTAACGTTCTCTAATCAACCGTTTGTCAATTATTAAGCAACCTTCTTTAATCGCCTAACAACTTGATGAAATTCGACATTATATTTGCAAACCACTGTTAAGGATGTCAGAGTTTTATAAAGCAATGGAGTTTACTGAATTACAAAATATTTGCATTTGATCGGGAGTTCATTTTAAATTACTATTTTCATTTGACAGCTTCGCGTTTTAGTGGCCTAAGATAGTCAATTTTAAATCTGATTGACAACCACTAAACAAAAACGTTCCGTGTGCCTTCCAACGAGAAGTTACAAAAATTTCATTTAAGTTTGCTCTACAGTTGGGGTGCAATGTCAGATGACGACGAAAAGTCATCCAATAAGCTACAGTTACAAGTAACTATTATATGTATAAGTTAGTTTGCTTAACTTTTTTTTTTGGTGTACTGTATACGTAGTACCTACTTTAAAGTATGTAAACTATTGAATAAGTAGATAAAAACCCTCGATAGGTAACCCCTACTTTCAGGGTTGATATGTCTCAGACAGTACCTACTACCTATTTTCATGAAAACTAGCCTGATGCCATCTCGATTAAACTAACGTATTTTTAGGGTTACGAGCAAAAACTTAAAATACGGAACCATTATAGCATCACTCGTGCGTCTGTCTGTCCGTCAGTCTGTTACAGTCAATTTGCTCCGAAACTACTGGACGGATTGAGTTGAAATTTGGTACACATATGTAAATTGATGACCCAAACACAGATGTGCGAAGTAAAGTTGTTTAAATAAGGGTTTTTTTCAGGGGACAAATTATGAAATTAAAGAAAAATGTTTTGCTGACCTTACTGCATGTGTCATATATCAAATGAAAAGGCTCGTTATGAGGATTTCAAATATATATTTGTTATTGTAAAATAAATAGTTTTTATTTTATTCATGAAAGAAGACGAAAATTACCCATTCCCCCCCCTTATCTACAAAACTACTGAGCCTAATTATTTAAAAAAAAAACTATATACATACAAAATATAGTTCATTGCTTAATTGTAGATTACAGGAAAACCTATAAGAATTCTATCAATTGAAAATAAAGTGATAAAGTCAATGTAATGGGTTCACTTACGGTAAATAGTTCAATAAAACACCACTAGATAGCGCTAGTAGTAGTTAACTCGCGTCTTACTGTGAGGATTTCAAATGTGATATTTTGTACGGAACCCTCTTCACGCGAGTTCAACTCGTACTTGAACGGGTTTTGAAATCCCGCGTCTGAATTAAGATATACATGGAAGAACAGATACACAGACACACATTAAACTTATAACACCCCTCTTTTTGCGTCGGGGGTAAAAAGGACACCATAGTGTTTATTTTAACCGTTCTTTGTCAACTCTATTGGACATTGGTACAAACAGCAACACTCTTAACTGTACATCGGTGGACCTTATTAGAAAAGGCATAAGGTCTACCGATGGACAGTTAACAGTGTGGGCGATAGTACCTATTGCAATTACTTCTAAGCCCTTTTCATTATGTGCCATCCCTTTTATGCTTCTAACTATGGCAATAAAAACTGTATCCATACAATTATTTAAGCATTACAATATGTGAACGGCTTAAATTAGAGGCTGTCTCCGGCTAATGACACAAGAGACATGTTGTTGTCGTTCGAGGAAGCCGGTTTCCGCGAACGGGCGCATTTGGCGCTGCTCTGATCGTCCGGCGATAATGCTTCAGTGCATCAGCTATTTTGACATTAACCAGAAAGTTATATGTGCACAATTATCTAAGTAAGGAATATTGGTATAGTTATAATTTGGTCTATAGGGGGACTATTCCCTCCTGTTAGTACTACTTTGTTAACACTCCTCAGTGGTAACATGTATAGGAATAGTCCTATTAGGGCAAGTAGGTACCTCTACGTAGAAAGTGCGTCACATGTCTCTAAACCTTTACAAAGCTATTGACAGATATATCCGAACCACAAGTTCACCGTCTAGGGCGGATATATCCTTCACAATGCAGCAATGGACAGAGTAAAAGTAACCCACATTCGTAGGCAAGTCTGAAATTGTGATGCTTGACTTTTTTTGCACCTGGCATGGCGATGCAGTAGTAAATGATTGACGTAATAAATATACCTATTGTGCATTTATAATCGCTACAAATAGTATTAAAAAGTTTTTTTAATTTGTGACTTCTCTAGTATGTTACCTTGTTTGTGTTCGAAGGGTTTTTAATGCTAAAGTATTGAAAGTTTGGTCAAAACTGACGTTTTTGACGCAGACAGTTATTATTTTCAAAAATCTGTAGTAAGTAGTCGATTGCCATAACTTAATAAGTTAGAGATGGTTTTCTGAGTGGCCGCCAGGGTTCCAGTAGCTGCACTTACAGACCCATTTTAACTGTCCAGTGTCCACCCTGTATACCTGCGTGAATGTCTTCTTGATCATCACGCGCTGAGCCGCTGTAAAACCGCGTGGTTACTCTATTACTAATAGTATTACTATGCAGTTCGACGCCTTCTTTGGAATTGCAACAGACAAAACTACATCACCTTTGTCGTGCAGTATTTCATCATCATACATATATAGTACCTATAACCTATTTCAATGGCCAAGCGTCACTTCTACAACAACACTAAATACTACAGAATAATCAGCGCCCAAACAGTAAAAGCCATTGTTACACTAAGTGTCCGCTATCAATTCCACGAGCACTATAGTTTTTTACTTAACCAAATTTTATCTTGGCAAAAAACAACTCAGACTGGCGCCAAGGCGATAAGCGCGTTAAGTTTTAAAAGGTCCGACATATTGGCTCTTAGGAGATAACGGTCTTTATTCTTTTAGAGCGGTATCGCACTGGTAGCCCTTCCAGCGATTTTTATCGGCGAGTAACCGGATAGCATCCGGATAAGAGCATTGTTCGAAGAGCTATGTAGCTCTTACGGGATTGTTGCGAGCAAGGCAGCTTTGAACTTTGGAGTAATGAGGAAACAATTTCCGCTGTTAACGTCTAATTGAATGCGTGATATCGTGTTATAAGATACTAGGTGGGTATGTTATAATATAAAAGTGAGATTATGCTTGTATCTGTTTGTTTGTTACACCTTTAAATGAGAATAAATCGCTTGACTTTTGATTGAATTTAGGATGAGGGAATACAGCGGATTGAAATTTTTTGATTTATTCTGTTTCTACTGTCACACACTAGATTATTGGTGAAATCACTGCGGAATACCGCGATGCACTGCCTTTAATAAAACCGGCCAAGTACGAGTTGAACTCGTGTGGAGAGGGTTCCGAACATACTTTTTTTTTAAATTAGAATTATTTTATGTTTTCTTCAACAAGCACTAAACTATATTTTGTATTTTTTTTTAATTTTAGGCTCGGTAATTTAGGAGATCAGGGGGAATGGGCAATTTTCGTCATCTTTCATGAATAAAATAAAAACTAAATATTTTACAATAATAACAAAAATATATTTGAAATCCTCATAACGAGCCTTTTCATTTGATATGTGACACAGTAAGGTCTAAAACTTTTTTTTAATTTCCTAATTTGTCCCCGAAAACGACCCTTATTTAAAAAACTTTACTTTGCGCATATGTGTTTGGGTCATCAATTTACATATGTGTACCAAATTTTAAATCAATCGGTCTAGTAGTTTCGGAGCAAATTAGCTGTGACAGACGGACGGACAGACAGACGCACGAGTGATCCTATATAATGTGATCTTTTTTTATTTTTTGTACGGAATCCTAATAAAATCAGGAAGAAAAATAATTTGGAATGGAGCTAGCTTGGACCTCGGAAAAGGACGTAGGATAGTTTATCTCGGAAGTTTTTTAGTAAGAACTCCATTAGAAATATTAGAATAAACGGTAAACGACCTCTACGCACTTGTACGAGCAAATTCTAGTAAATAACTAGATGCGAACATCACACTCCACCCCCCTAAGAGAATATGATACAGTACCTAGTAGGGACTGTAAACTACTGTGTCATATTCTCTTAGTAGGACCCTAAGTTAAGACTATCTGATTTTGGGAAAGAAATTGAACCTTTAATCACTGACCTCGCAGTATAAAATAGTGACCAAGGTTATCGCCAATAAAATACTAAGAAATGAATCTAGGAACCATATAATTGGGTTCTTATGAAAGGAGATCGGCGAACATCCATAGAGTCTTGGGCCCAACCGTTACACTAATGATTTTTAGGCCGTATTGTAGATCACTATGTAGGATATTTACAGGATAAAAATTATGGGCCTGGTCTTTGGAAAAGCAGAGATATGGAAGGTTCTCCATATGAACCAAAGTAAGTAGTTAAAAAAGACTTCGATGAATACTTCTGATAAGTCATATTTAAAAACACATCAAATAATCATGGTATAGATGTTAAGCATATGCAACATGATATTATTATAAGAACATGAATAAAAATTCCAAGGGCTACAATATGGTTCAGTATGCATTTGGTCTGTGAAACAATGGATAGCGTAGAAGGCAGAATTATTATGTTATGGAGGGTACTTCTACCCTCATTTTTTTTAAATGGCCTACTACGGCGTATTACGGTAAACAGAAATAAATCAACAATGTTATTTATTATTGTTATATTTTAAATCCCATAGAAAAAAAGTCTGATACTTCACAAAGAGTAGTTAAAAAATACATCATTAATTATTGTTTTAGTTAGATTCCTGTAACGGCTAGGCCCACTTTCGCCTATCTCCTTTAAGTAGCCAGCTAATTGAGTATACCTTACTGGCACTAGTGATTGTTGAATTATCTTGATAATTTGTAGGTAACCAACAATAGGGCACTTCACCCTACTGTCACGTTATTGAGAAAAGCGTTGAGATATAATTATGTTGTCCAAATGCTGAGACCATTATAACCACAATTCTATAGAATTATAATTAGGTACAGTCAAGCAGTATCACATAGCAGATCTCAATAATCTAAGTAGGTATCTCAATTCTGACTGCACCTACATCTGATTTCGGTGACAAATGGACAGTGCAGTCCATGGTCCAATTACCTGTCGACATTGTAAAATAGCCAATATTATCAGTCATAAAAAAGGCTCAAAATTCGGAATCATTCTTCACGACGCGTTCAGCCTATTTTGTTGGTAGATAGTGACCCAGCCTACGAAGCTAGCGGTTCCGGGTTCGATTCCCTTCCCGGTATGGTCAAATATTTATGTGGTATTATATAGCGCGGTATTTGTTCTCCTGGATGTTTTCTATGTATTAAACTATTTTACATCCACAAACTTAGACCGTAGTTTGGGACTGGGTCAATTTGGGTGAAATGAAGTTATTTTTGTAAGTCCCAGTTATTTAATTTTGAACTAAATATCCCGCGTTATGTTATGAAAATCTCTAGGTACGTCTCTATTGTTTGATTCAGGTAGTTAAACCCAACGCATATTCTATAAACCATCCTTTACTCACTTTAGTTCTCAGACTGTAGTAAATAACTTTAACAACTTCAGTCGCGGTTTCCTGTCAAAATAATTTAAAATTGCAGGCCACTAACCCGCATAACTGCGCCTACACAGCACAATTGATGTACATGTGTGGCATACGCATACGCCATTCTCATCAAACGAATTGACGGTCGACATAATGAATTAAGCAATTGGTTACTTAATAGAGGTGCAACTGTAAGCAGAGGAATGACTTCCTGTACCGGGCGAGTGTGTGGTGTGCAACTGCACAGTAGTTGCATAGCTATATGTGTAGAGATAGTTCAGTCGCTGGAAACGAGACACCGGCGAACGACACCGTCGCGTCGATTTGACATATGTATTCTGTTTCCCGCTCCACAAGTAGGTAGTTAAGAGTGTGTAAAGTAAATAAATAATAAATGTTGATTTGATGTTCAGTTCGTTTGAGAGTTTTGAAACACGCCTTTTTAAAACTCCAAATCACGTGCAAAGATACCTACCAAAGGTTAATCAGCATCCGGGATGTCATGAAATTCAGCCTCTTCGTGCAGCCGCCGTTAGATCATCATGCCCATGAGTAACCATCTCGATCAATTAACGCACAGGATAACACGAATAGGTTCCTATTAAGCGGAGTGAATTGGGCGCTAGTCATTCAGTAAATTATCTTCAATTAACATTTTAAGAACGTGAATGAAAGCACGGCACTGTTCAAGGTCGATGTTCTGGTATAAATAGATGACGCACGGGTCGTGTCGGGGTCGTGTCGTGGTCGTGGGTGCGCGAGCGCCGGCGGCGGGCGCGGCGTGCGGCGGCCGACTGTTTCAGCGGCGCGGGCGCCATTCACTCGCGCGCATGAATGAGTGACGTTCAGCGCGTGGCCCGAAAATTAACTGAAATCTTAATCTACGTGACGAAACAGGAAAATTCATGCTCAATGGGTACCTACTCCGTGATTGAATGGTTCAACGAATCAATTGCCTAGTTTTATTCTGAGAAGCCAGACAAACTTTATGTATCATATTATCTGGTGTGTGACGTAGATCACGTACTTAGGTACTACTTGTTTATGTGTAATTTCCTGTTCACATAATTTCAGAGTAAAATAACAATTACTTCACTATCGCGTTTCATTTTGTAGGAAGCAGACATTTCCCCTCCCTCAATACTTCCTGTCGGTTTTCCAACTCTATTTTTAACCAACTTCAAAAGTTGGGGTAGTGTGTTTGACCCGTGTGTCTATGTTTGTATCTTCTCATCAGATTCTGCTCTATCCTTCAGGCCCAGCAACGGCGCATCAGTTATGCTAATGTCTCTGTCATTGCAATGTCTAATGTTCGTCTGCGCGGGGTCTAGATACCTATTTGCCAAAGCTTTTTACTCGATCAACCATGATAAAAGGTAATTTTTCGACCTGCTGTATGTACGGTTCCTTGTTCCCTTGTAGAGGCTAAACGGATGGCCCGATTACGACAAAATAGGTGTCTCTTGATTCGATTTAGGGTCAGGTACCTAATCGTCGCTCAACCCCTTCAATAATAATAACAGGGTCGCGAGGGTAACTAAGTAGGTAAGTACCTACTTTATGTTAGAATAAAACAAAATGTAGCATTTTATTTTGAAGTATATGTCACGGGTATCCACTTATTCATACAGACGATATTGAAACATGCAGTCGGGTTTATAAAGATGCTTTTGTAAGAATTGTTAGCAAAAATACTAAAGCTCATAAGTTTATATTTCTTTAAACAACAACTGCATTTAATATTTGTACTTTTATTTATTACCTGTAAACACGTCATTAAGTACGATTCACCACTCAATTTTCCGTATACAAGCTATTCCGCGTTTTTCCATATATTATGTCTGTGCCTCCTGTGACAAGTGATACAACTCGAAAAACACGATTTTACAGGAGAGCGAAAACAAGTTTTAAAAAAATACTGCTCTTACATGAATATATTTTTTTAAAAATTGCTGCTGCTTTTTATATCATATAATATGACTTTATTACATGGTTTCACAAAAATATTGATAACTAGTATAGATTTTGAGATATTCGGAGAAACGTACTTTATGTATCATGTTACATTTCAGATTGAGCTCCATTTAGCTCGTGTAAGATGATACAACTCGAATTGTATTATTTAACACATAAAAGTGTAAAAAAGGAGGTCTGGTGATGATTGATACAACTTTTTTTAATAAGGTGTAGGGAATTTAATAAGTAATCTTTCTTAAGAAGAACGGAAAACTCTGGTGACAAATGATACAACTCAAGTTATATCAAAAAACACGACTTTTTAAAGGTAAATGAAAATCGTGATTAATAATACAATTTTAGATATATCACTAGCCACAAAAAAAAGTTTTTTTTTATTTTTTTTGGTGTTTTAACTAGAGAAATAGCATTAAACACTCAAAATTGGAAAAAAAGTGGTTAATTGTATCATTTTACACGAATGTATCTTGGGAACTAGAATGCCTAGGAACACGGGAGTTGGAGCAAAAGATGCGTAATTTTTTTTTAAGTTTATTCATGAAAAAAACCGCATTTTGCTACAACTCGAGTTGTATCACTTGTCACAGGAGGCACAGATGTGTACCTAGTCAATTTTTTATAGTGTGCTTTTTACTTGACATAATTTTATTAATTTATTAATACAAAATTTATTTGTTTACATATTTTTTATTAGATTTTATTAAGTAGGTATAATTAATAATTTGTTAGTCACCTGCAACTTAAATCGAACATAAGTAAATTATATACCTACACCGAACACGAAACCAGTACCTAAAAATTGGAAACATTTAGTTTTATTTATTTTAATTTATCGCAATTAAAGTGAAGGAGAAAACAAATATTCACTTAGCTGACCGTCAAGGTGAGTTCGACTTGCCCATCAGGGTATCTGTGCCATGCATTGCATAATTAGCATTACGTAGGATACGTTTAAGAGATGGTTAAGAATACAATAGATCCCACATCAATTACCTACGAGACTCTTTAAAATGTTTATCTAATCACTCAGCAAAGTTGAACAACAACAATTAGGCAGCAAAACAGAATGGGTGACCGATAAACATCGAGTCGATTAAAATATTTTTTTATTAATTAAGCAGTTTTTTACACTTGATTGGTATCTTTTGTTTAACAATGAGGCATCTAGTATTTTAAACTTACTTTGACAACTAAATAAGCGGCCAATTTGGAAAAACGGACGATAAAAAAACCCCGTTCCGCCGCACAGTAGAGAGGAGTTATATTCCGATTAGAATTCTATTTTGAATCGAATCGGAGCGAGCCTAACTCATCCTTGGCCATTTTTTTTTCCTAAGTATTTGTTGTTTTTCTTCAGGGTTAGGTTAGGTTAGGTTAGTTTACCTATATCATAATCATATCGTACCATGACGCTTGTATGTTTCACCGTGTTTACGATACAACAAAAAGATAAAAGCGTTTGAACATATAGAATCAATTCTTAGTTTTGACACATTTTCCTGCTCAAGCTACGCTTGAATTTTTTTATTTTTTGTTAAATTCATTGTTGTTGTTTTTGACGACGCGCTGGCCTAGTTGGTAGTGACCCTGCCTACGAAGCTAGCGGTCCTGGGTTCAAATCCCGGTAAGGGCAGATATTTGTGTGATGAGCAAGAATATTTGTTTCTGAGTCATGGATGTTTTCTATGTAATTAAGTATATATTTCTCTATATAAGTATTTATATCGTTGTCTAGTACCCATAGCACAAGCCTAGAGCTTAGTTTGGGACTAGGTCAATTGGTGTGACATTGTCCCCTGATATTTATTTATTTTATTTATTTTTATTGTTTTATATCATGCTAGGTTAAGCTTTATAATTGTATAATATCATAAGTAGTATTTAAAAAAACGACTGTCTGTTGAGTTTCTTGCGGCGTTTCTTCTCAGCAGTGGTCTCTTGCGAAGCGCTGGTAGATTTTGACGTGTAAAACTGCCCGTGCGGCCTACTTACTGAATAAACATCTTTTTTATCTTTTATATGGGGACCCTTTTATTATATGCTTTGTTTAAAGAAAAAAAAAGTTAGTTAATCCGCCGTAATAACAAATTAATATTCTGATCTATTATGGTTAAAAACATACAGCTCTTTAAATTTAGAACGGACGGACAGACAAAGAGTTTACTTACTTATTTACTTACTTATTTATTATTTTTCATTACGAAATCCCCTAGCGTAATGGTATATTGTGTTTTTAACAGGTTACCGATTAAAATCCAAAAGATTTAGCCCTTTAATAGATAGAAAATAAAAATATAACTTTGATTAAAGGAAGGAAGAAAGGAGTTGGTCTCATTATCTAATGAAATGATCCAGTGCCTTACGCTGCACCACCGGGTTTTACCCACACCCTTAGGGACTTTATTTTTGTGTTGTATTACTTGAAGACCCTTTATCATCACCTTAGAACCTATTATTACAGTCCTAACCATAGAGGGCGTTATTATCTACATTATAACGAAACAAGTAGGTGTAGATTAGAAACTTACAACTGTCGAGCAACCGTTAGGTATTGTATCCAGTACCCACGTACTGGTACCTAGCAGGAACTGTAGGTACAGTAATAATTTAATTTCGCCCGTTAGTTTGTCGCGGCAATCAGTGCGCTGCCCAGTTGACACCTACATTGCCGCCTACCTACCGCGGAATTTTACCCACAGGTGTAGACCTACTTGAAGTAACCCCACCTAGTTTTTTTTGTCGTAAATGTTTTTCTTTTCTCGCAATTTTAGAATATTTCATCTTAGAGGCAAATGTTTCTAGCGGCCGCGTTCAGACTCAGTGAATGATTAATTCATTTCTTAGTTACGATTATTCATACAAATAAAAAAGTAAAAAATATGGAACTAGTTAAATGACTAGGTATATAAAATATATTTATTGCATGACTGAAGGTATAGGTATAGGTATAGGTTATGGCGGGCTCTTTTCCGCAACTCGACGACTTAAAAACTGCGCCTATTTTGCGTGAGGGGTTGGTGGTGTTACTCCTGCCAACCCAGTTCTACCAGAAAGCCTAGCAGACCCTTGACGTTGCCGACGGCGTCTGGATGACTGAAGGTATCAAATCAAGTATAATATATTATACAGGTGTCAAATACATTTCTGTGCATCACTACAATCTGC
The DNA here is from genome assembly GCA_923062465.1 of Acleris sparsana. Lineage (NCBI taxonomy): Eukaryota > Metazoa > Arthropoda > Insecta > Lepidoptera > Tortricidae > Acleris > Acleris sparsana. The sequence goes on from OV281289.1 coordinate 11,049,132, forward strand.
CATAATTATGGTGTACCTACAATAATTGAAATAAATCAATAAACAATAGGTATCTATATGTAACTCATAATTTATAATAACTTAGTGTGCTTTTCCTCTACACCGTGTCCAATATATTTGGATACAACTATGAAATATAATAAAAATAACTACACGATACCAAATGACATGAAAAGCATATTATATTAAAAATAAACAAATAAAAATTATTTAGGTACAATAAATGTTTTGGAATTACTCCGCCTTTAAGTTTCCGAACCAGCCTTAAACGTTTCTCAAACCCGTCACCTGCGGCACGCACTGCTTCCATAGGCATTTCATCCCAAATAAGCTCGATATATTTTTTTAATTGGTCCAAATTTGATATTTTATAATTATTCAGTTTAGATAGCATATACGACCATACAAAAAAATCCAAACAATTGAGATCCGGAGAGCTGGGAGGCCATTCATTCTTCGGTAAGAGATCGGTTAAATTTGCCTTACACCAGGCTTGAACGCTGTTTGCGGTATGGGAAGGTGTTCCATCCTGTTGAAAAATTTAATAATCATCTCCAAACATGCGTTGCAAATTAGGAGCAACAACTTTCTCCAGTACTTCGGTTTTGTAACATTCAGCGTTGATTTTAACACCTTTATCGATGAATATCAACGGAAGTTTGCCCCGCGCGTACACACTGCTCCCTAAACCATTACTGAGGGGGCACCCTGAAATCTTGGAACGTATTTCTGATTCTCTGGAATATCTGCCATCTTTGCCGCCCACAACCGATCATTTTGAGCATTGTGGGATTCTGAGCATTGTGAACAAACAGTTTTTCATCCGAGAAAACGAACTCATCCCCAGCGTGCCACGAAAGTATCGTATTTGATCGCTCGGCCCTCTTCTGCTTAGACGCCTGGGAAAGTCCATGAACTTTACGTTTCTTGTACGCGTAACACCCGAGATCATGTCTCAAAATGTTATGGACAGATCCTCTTGAAATATTCAAGTCGGCTGCTAGTTTTCGAATGGAGCGATGGTTTTTACGTCTAATTCGCTCCCTCACAATTTTGACTACCCGATCTGTTCTCGCTGATCGCGGCCGACCCGATCTCCTACGATCTTCCGTTGAGGAGGTCTCTTTGAATTATTATTGGGTATGCTATTGAATTGACCAATATATTACGAATATTTCTGGTCTACCGGCGTTTTTAGCCTGGTGGTTTTTCTCTTTTGTGCAATAACGCCGTCAACGTATAAAGAAATGCTTAGACAGAAAACAGGTTATGGGCCGGCCGACCAGGGGATGCTCCTACCACTTGCCAGATTCCGCCTAGGCAGATCTAGTCACTTTTTGTTGTTGTTTCCAGAGTAAATGAACACTTAACACAGTAGGTAAATCTAGGTTTTTTTGTATGTACCTAAATATTTATTTGTTTGTTCAATCGAGATTTCTCGCATTTGGTTACATTTCAACCTATTTCAATTTCAATAATAGTCAATTACAAAAATCACTTTACGTCGCGACGGCAAGATGTAACTGAAAACGTTACCTAGAGGTAAACTTCGCTTCATAGCGTAGTATTTCCGGGGTTTTCAAATACAAGCATAAACAATTTCACTCACTTATATATTTTTAAAGGATAATGTAAAGAAAAAAAAACGCAAATATTTCTGTAATAAAATTATGAAAACGATTGAAAAATGCTAGAAATATATTAGTACTTACAGATTCCAATAATGCAGGAGAATATCACTTAAACACTAAAACACTTGAAAATACTTTGTCTATTTTCTGGTTCTGAGCGTAGTCCGCGAAGAGTTGCTCCAACGAGGAAGTCGGCCGGGGTTTGAGCTCGGAACGCTTTTCTTGAACGAAGCTGGCTCGCGCTTGCGCCCTGCGCGTTGGGGCGTGACCTAGACCCTGAAAACACCACCTTCTCACCCACGCGAACCTCGTCGCCATGACAACCGACAAAAATTGCACTCAAAAACCAAAACTTCCACACAAAATCGTCGCCGAAACGCAACGTTACCAGCATATAAAACTAAAATAGTGGTGAGTTTCATACATGACTTGGTAATTTTATGACCCAATGGTCAGTATTGCGTCAATTGCGTCACACCGAAGTCTCATTAAGAATACAAAGAGGTGCCTACTTCATTCGCTCCACCCAATCCGAAGCTTCCCTGCGCTAGCATTGGCGCTTCTTCGTTCTATGGTGTGAGAAATAGTGACCTTCAGTCTTCCATTATTGACGACAAACAAGGTGTCTACTTATACAGGTGTTGTCAGTTCCCTAAGTGCTGGTGTCAAATGAGATGCCTACGTTGTAATGTTAATTCCAATTTCGAAACAATTGATTGACTTGCACAACGAAATTCGTCTCGTTAATTTCGGTAGTTAAGTCAGCATATTGTTGCAAATGATTTGTTCATTTATTTTCGCAATATCTGATTGACAGTGACTTCTGAATTCTGAGCTCATGACTATAATTACAGGGCTTATTTGGTACCTATTGGGTAATGTCCGTTCCCAATATTCAAACTGCGGTTAGATAAGTAACGTTGCTTCGAGTAAAAGTTTGACATTTGCCACAAATACACATTAAACATTTCAAAAAATATATATTATTTTGATCTTTGGACATTTTTGACATGTGTACTATTCCCACCTGTCCCCCCTGTATATTTAATGGGAACTACCTGGGACTTGCCCCTGAGTCCCTGACTATAATTTATTTACATACCTACCTACATATTGTTCTACGGTTATTGTTTTGTGTAGTGTTTTCTATGTAGGTACATCCAACAATATTGCAAAATCGTTTTCGATTAAGTAAGTACTTAGGTACCTTACGTAGTTTTACTTTGACATTAAAGCCACCGTCCAGGGATCGAATTTTAAACTTATTTTGGGTTTAGGTAGTTGTAAGACCAAGAATTTCTCAAATATCTGATGTGTAGGAGGCTAGGTTATGTTAGGTTCGATTTATAAACATCATGAATCAGTAACAATTTCTTAAAAAAATACGTTATGGCTTGCGATAAATATGAACTAAAACACCTTATGACCAAAAATAATCTTGTCAGACAATATAGACCCATTTTACTCCTCTAGCTGTAGGTAAGCTCTTCCGAAACTTAACATTCGATCGAGTTCAGGGATGTTGGGACGATTTGATCCCTAGGCCACTATGGACCTTGTCAAGGTGACGTTGTAAACCAAATCATAGGAAGTCTCTCTTACCTTTTGGTTGTCAACGTCAATTTTTTGATGATATTCTAAGATATAATAGAATTTCTAACGCCTTTTACAACAGAGTCAAGTTCAGATATTTTAAAATCACCTTATGTTTATTTAAAAGCGACTATTCACAGCTTCTTGGTAACAATTCACTGGCAAATGCTTTACTGCTGCAAGGCAATCACTTTTAGAACTTACTTCTTGAGGCTTACGTCAGTTTTGTTTAACGGTTAACTAAATCTTAGCCAGTATCTACTTCTAACAAGTAGATACCTAGTACAATGCAAAACTTCGTTGGAATAGATCTGGCCATACTTTGAAAATAAAGGGGATACCATTTTCTTATGACTTGACATTGTTAGGTAATTATGCGTTTAATTTTTTAAATTTGCTCTGGATGAACGGTAGAGATCATGGTGTTGTGACTAAATATACGTAAAATTATGTAACACAGGGGTGTAAATGTCACATGGTACTTACCACTGCCTGAGATGACTGGTTTAAAAACCAGAACGGACTAGCCTGGTCAAAAGTCGGTCGGTCGACTAGTTCGTTGAAATTATTGGGGCACGAGGAAACAAAGAACCGTAGGTACAAATACATATACTTACATACTCGAACATACTTGTCAACTGACAATCCTTCTTTGACAGTCGGGTATACATTCTTAATTGTGCATCGACACAGATCATAGGTGACATCGAAATATAGTGTACAGATGTAGGTAGTGCATAATTGTTTTCCTTCGTATTTTCACGGAAACGTACGAACATGTCATGCTAGTTCAGTCAACCTCAGTACTTTTTGTACTGTGACGTCTGTGACCGACTGAAATAGCAAGACGCGTTCGTACGTTTCCGTGAAAACACGAAGGAAAACAATTATGCACTACATCTGTATTTCATTCCGAAATTACGGCTCATTCCCTGTTGTCCGCGCCCTAGAGCCGCTAATTCGCATCGGACGTAGGGGATAAAAAATCCCACTTGTCCGCAGTGTGAACAAAGGGGTGCGGACAAATGAGAATAAGCCGAAATTACCAGCCACGGCATCTCAACGATGGCGAAACACTTGTTTGAAGTTGTATTTGCTAGACTGCGTTTAGTATTTTAACGAACTGGATCCATCCGCCCCATAATCAGTCACCCATACTTACAGTTAATTGTGAATGAAAATTGAATTGTTGTTGCAGAAGCACACACTCGACACTACTGACGAGAAGTTTACTGTCGAAAATAGCCTTTCTTGCCCGTGGTACTACTCCGTGGCACAACTGACCAATGATTTCTATTTCAAAATCAAATTTAATAGAGTCGACGGAGCTCTGCTAACGCAGAGCTCCTATTTTTGGGTAGTTTGGCCCTCCGGGCCTGCTAAAGAACTAACATAACCTAAACCTACCTCCTATTAATGATACTAATATTGACCAGTAGTGCCAAATAGTTGTGCCACGGAGAATACACTGAAAATAGTCCTAATGCGCTCCATACTGATTCTTGATTTTTAAGCGATTTCCCATGGCAAAACTGACCAAAATTAGTACCTATAGTAAATATGAGGTAGGTTTACGTTAAAATGTTAGTTCTTCAGATGGCCCAAAGGCCTAAAACGCTATAGGACTCCGTTGACTCTGTTAAAATTGATTTTGAAATAGAAACCATTGGTCAGTTGTGCCTAAAGGAAAACCCGTATTTTTACTCAAAAGAAATGATTATTTTCCATACTATTTATTTCCTTTCCGAAGCCCAAAGAGCTTTATATTCTTCGCGATCGATATAGTGCAGTGTTTCAGGCGTGCCAACGTCACGGGTGCCCACGTGCCATTAATACATATAATTTAGGATCCTGATTCAGTTTTTACAACATTACAATAATAACGGTCAATTTTGGACACATTTCCTTGAATAATCTAGATAATACTGGATTTAAATATTTATTCAAATATTCTAATTCTCGTTTTAAAATGCACGTAAAAGGTGTTGTTGTATTCAAATGGACATATCGTGTGCAATGTAACGGTCGGTTATTCTGACTTGAAAAAAACCAGAGTAGGTACAGAGTTGTGGCATATTTTCAGAGGCAACGACCTTTTCGAGCTTAACACCTACCTACTTTTGACTATTGGAGCTGAATTAGGCATTCTATGTTACTCCGACAAGTAGACTTCCATTTAGAAAGTTACCTTTCTTCTTCTGACTCCTCTCTTCCCTTCTAGTTAAGGCGACTAAAATCAGTAAGATTTTTCAAGGTACGGAGAAGGTACCTGATGGTAAATGGGGTCTGAAACTCCAACTGCGGTGCCGACCCTGCGTGTAGGTGAAATAAGTCCTCACTAAACCCCTTGGACGCACGGATCCATTGCAATCAATGTATATTTTATGTTTTTAATCAAATAAGTACTAAAAAGAGTGGATATATATTGTACCCTCCTTCGTGCACGGGGTTTTATTTTATAATCCAAATGGCACAACGGAATCCTAAAAAGGACGAAATTACGACTGTACTAATTACTAACATAATACCTGACCTATCTTGCCCGCGTTAGCTTTTAAAAGGTGTTGATTTTTCGTCATACGTAAAGGTAAATAAAATATGAGATTAATTTCATAATTTAATAAAATTTCTTCAATATAAGAATATGTCCGATTCCATCTATATAATACAAAGCGTTTCAAAAAGGGAAAATACCTACATGTAAAATACAACCTTCTGTACCTTCACTATGAACCCAGCCGCAGTCAGTCCATTCCCTGTACTAAGCCCTTCGCTTTGCGCACTCCCTCATCACAATAGGCGACCTCCAAAACACACACCATTCACAGTGCCTCCGTTCCGATCTACTTTAACATTTAATACTGTTTATAAATAGACATCAATATACCGGAAGTTATTAAAACTCGGCTCTACGTTAGAACACAAGAAGCACCGGAGACAAAGCTATTGCCCGAGCACAACACATACATTCACAATGAGATCGCATATTGCACTACAACAAAATAAAATCACCTGCGTTGACACTTCATAAGCAAATCGCTGTATTTATTGTAAATATTAAGACTGGGTATTTACAGAGGATTTTATACCAAATATCTATTAGACATAACAATACATAACAATACAATCGACAATCGCCAGCATATTTACGAGCCAAACCAAACGCACGTTCAAAAATAAAGATACCAAAGGTTGAAAGGAACATGCGACTAAAATAAATAAATTATGATGGTATGTATCATAAAAGTATCTATTATTATATATTTACAATAATCTTCGGGTACTTAAAAGTAAAATGTTTTAATGTTCTCTGTCAATGATGTTCTAGTCTTAAAAATGGCTTTTAATAATACGTGGCAGTAAATAAATTATAAAACGTAATAAATGTACACACAAGGCCAAACGATCACGTTCAAATTTTGTACCACAGAAGTCTACGTACTAATAGGATGGCTATTACATCAATAGGGATTACGATGGGATGGGTCTGCTATGTAGATTATGAGATTCTATGATACGTCGGATACGGAGTAGATGGATCAGACGAAGCATGGACGAAACGTGTTTCGCCGATGTGTTGGTTATAAATGTTTAGCTTAACGAGATAAGCTGCGCTGGCGCGGTTGATGGCGTTGGCTAGAGGATCTGGAACAGTTTTTTCAGCTCCACCATCAGCTGCCAGTCCGTCTTGATGAGGTCGTCGCGGAAGTAATCCTTGCAGGCGTCGATACTCGCGCGCGATATCTGCAACAAATATAGGAAACACTAAATAAACGCCATCTTCCACAAATCATTACCAAAACTAGTCTTATGACCTACAAGGTTAACTATGGTAAAGACCATCCAGCTTGAGGAGATTTCCTTAAACGATATCGATATTTCAAAATCCTATATCGTATGGCGACGCCCATTTTGGACGGTTGCCAATAACTCACGGCCACTCGTTCATCACAGCTAAAGGATAAAATAATACTAAACATTAAATTAAAAACCCAATTAAAACCTCATTCAATTAAAATTTCATTAGAAACTATCCACATAAAATTACGGAAAAAGCTCACATGTTATTAACGGATCGAAGTGTCATTCGTTTAATTCATCTGTGGTAGGTATTTAATTGCGGCCCGCCACATCCGCTAAAACTGGTTTCTGACCCTGAGACCGAATTGAGACGCCCGAGGGGCTAAAAATAGCGCAAAGCTGAATAAGAAGTGGTTCATTCAGGTCGCCCCAGTTCGGGGCGCATCGATTCGAACAGGGAAGGCTGAATGGGGTTATGACGTCATAGAGAAATAGGGCAGGGTGCAGTATCTAGGTCAGCAGCACCTTGCACCGAGCCCCGCGCCCGGCGCGCGCCGCGACCTCCGGCGCCGCGGGCCCCGCCGACGTCGCTAGCTCGGAAATCGTATTATGCCCCCCCGAGGAGAAATTGTATTTTTAGCTCGGAGGGTAGGGCAATGTTGAGAGTGCGAAAGTTAATTTCATGGCAAGGTAATGAAGGAGATTTGCTCCGGTAATTATTTATAAATTTGAAAAGGTGACGGAAAAAGGAAAATGTTCGTTATTTTTTAAGTTGCAAATATATTATAAAGTTACAAATATAAGGCTACGAATCCGGATTCAAGTTAATAATAAATTCTTATGTAATATCACCTTTTTTTAACAAAATACGAGTATAGCCATGAGATTACATGTTTCCAATACATATCCAGTAGCCGCATCTCATTATGCCAAAATTACTAATTACTTATCTAAGAATAATAACAAACATATACCACAATAAATTGTTTACCCAACCATACAAATTTTAGCGGGTTCCCCGCACGCGGAAGTACCTAAAGCTCAATGTGGATATTATATTCTCATCGAATTTTCTCAATGAAACCGCTGCAAAATATCAATGGAGCTTCTAGAATGGGGCCTGACCCGGTCAGCGCGTCTGTGTGCAACTCACATCCTGCTTGTGTTAGTATACTTGCCTTGCCAGCCGATATTTAACCTAAAGCACGCTTCTTCCCGTTATAATAACAACCATAATCGCAACGTAGGCTATTGCTGCCCCGTGACAACTGACATGGCCCAAATGCCACTATGACGTCACTGGGTATCCGATAGTGCTTTATACAGCTAGTATTTAAAATAGCTTAGGTTCGTTAACTATTATGGACAGGAAGTAATTGTTATTGCATTGCATATTATTTATTTTAGTTAATACTAAGGAAGGAATGATTATAGGTACGTAATATTAATACAAAGGTACAAAGTGTATCGTTTTTGTCGTACCTACCAATGCAAAAACCAGTTTAGGCCAGTTGTATTTGCATCGGAACTACGCAAAGGATCTATAAACACAACACCAATAAAGAAGTAAAACTTGAGTTTTATATTGCAAAACTGGGAGCAATAGGGAAATATCATTTCGAATCTTAACATTGTTTTAAAACCACTAGGTATTTCATTCGATTCGCAATAAGTTAACATTCAACTGTTAAAGCTCAAATCTGTGCATAAAGCTCTTTAAGAGCGTCAAACAAGGCTTCAAGGTTTTTAACGGGGATGTTTAAAATATATTTACAGATGTTTAAACATTATAAAATTGTTTTTAAGGGTTCTCTTTAGCTGACTCTTATAAGAACTACACATACATTTTTGATGTTTGGTTGTAATAAGAAGCCGTGGCTCAATAATCTTTGTCCTGCTATGTCTTACAAGGTATGATATTGATAGTACAATAAAGATTATCTTTACTATTTATTATATTATATGTGTTAATGTCGTATACTCCCAATATACTCGAAACAGACAATTAGACGTTTAACGTAGTAGTCAAGATGTGTCAATGAAATAATGACCAAGAGCCTATTAAAATGTAACTGTCTACAAATTTCTAGGCAAATAATTCGATCAAAAAGCTTAGACCATTATAGCTCTGGTACTTAAAAATATCATAGCTTAATAGCTATGAGATTTTTAAAACCTTACGTGACGTTAATACGTCATATTGCGCCCACCCCTTAAAAACGTTACCGTGTCGCTCATGTAACAGGCAAAACAAACGCACAGTCCGTAGGTGAGGCGTCCCTTTCAACTCGTTCTGTTTTCACCTCCTCAAACCGAGTCAAGTGGTAGCGTGGAACTGACACGCTCTACCTAGCACAACTTAATTTCTCTCGCTTGTCGTTCTGTGCGTGTTTTTCTCAAGGGCCTAGTTAGACAAACGCTTACTATACGACAGAGACACTAGCAAGTACAGCTAATGCTGTAACTGTTTTTGAAACACTAAATTTGAGCTATATCCACCCCTCGATATTGCAGTTCATTGGCATTAAACCGCAAACGGGATAACGTTATGCATTGACGCAAAAGCCTTGTCATATTAAGTTAAACGCATGTATTGAATCCGGTCCCACGCAATACAGTAGCGTTTGGTATGTAAAGGAGGCAGGCGACTTGCAAAATAAAGATTTCCATTGTTTCATTACCATATATGGTGCGACACGCGTTTACAGTCGTAGCAGGTGATGTGTGATTAAAAACTGTTTTCAGAACGTCATAAAATACGCACAAGCGTCTAAAATAGTTCTTTATGTTTGACAGTTGTGGCTAGTTTACCTACTCAAGACAAAATTTCACGTTGGGGGCGCTGAGAGCGAGATTAAACTGTTTTTATTCGTATTATGAGTTCGATATATGGTATTATGAGGTCCGTGACCACAACTCTCGACTGATTGAACATTTTATCACGGATCGGTTGCGGGATCCGTTACCTTCGCTACAGTACCGGCAAGACTAGCACAACATGCATTTTCTCGCTTGCTGGGGCATTGCGTCTCATTCATTGTGTACTAGTAACGGGTAGCGCAGACAAATTGTACTAAGGTGCAAGCCCCGGGCCCTGCTTTGTTATTCTATGCTCGAAGTTACGTTATCAATGTAGAACCACCCCTGTGAAAGCTATATTTCGTAATTTTAAACACTAAACCCGGTGATTAATCACTTCAATTATTAAACTTCGAAGTAGTATTTATGTGAAGTCAGTTAGTTACCTACAGTTTTTAAGAGCTGTTACAGGTCACATGGATTATCCTGGATTTACTTAATCCGAAACTATTTTTCCGAATTACATTTTGAATGATATGACGAGTTAAAGGAATAAGTTAATAGGAAATATCGAATGGTTTTGTAGGAACAATCCCAAAGTTGAATTCACTGTAGACAGTGTAGACGTAACTTTTAGGACTCTTATCGAAAAGTGGACTCCACTTGTGAACTTTGTGTATTTTAATTACAGGACACTTTGGTTACTCCAACTAATTTGGCGACGAGCAATTTGGCCACGGTCACCGGAAAGGTTAAAAACAGGTTGACTGATATTTCCTAAATGACCATCGGCTAACAAATGGACATCTATTAAAAGCCAGGCCTGTGGGTGCGATCGTTCGATCGGGCGGCACATGGGAAGTGGTGACGTCAACGTCGGATATAGCCCGACCTTCGCATGGTTGACGGAAACTCCCGAGTTCACACGAATTTCACTATTTTCGGCCATTTTAATTAGTAATAGTAAAGAATAATTTTCTCTTTGACTTAAACGTGTACGCGTACTTATTTCCTTTTGGACGTCTATCGATCGTATACTAAAATAAAGTTCATCAACCGACTCGACCATTAAAATCTTGAATCGGAATCGAAACCGGAACCGAATCCGATAACGATCCTCTTGATTTGTATTTCACCTAATGACACTGGGCAATCACTGTGAAAAACATACCTGACCTGCTGCGGTGTTGGAAAGTAAAGAAAGGTTTTTTATAAAAGCATTACAGACTAGAAAGATTGCCATAGGATACCTTACGCTCTTCTAGGAAAGAAGATCGAAGATGCAATGTTGCTTATGAGTCCTACGTTATAATTTCACTTGTCGTTAAAATTTTGACTCATAGTAAATCTTATTAATGTTTGGCATATCCTTCTAGCTTTAGTAAATTTACATTTTATTGATCGACAGCATTATTGTAAAAAAATAACTGACATTTATATTCAATCCTCATCATGTAGCAATTGACCCGATTATTTGAAGATTGCGATTGCGATTTAATCCAGGATACTCGTATTTACTAAAAAACGATTTTAAATTGCTATTCTCGATGTTACGTGAATGTGAACAAATCATACTCAGACGTCATACAATATCTAGACTAGGCAGCTCGTTCTACGAAAAAGCTAAAATGTTTCCACTTGTGCCGCACTCGACCGACGTTTCGCGGAATTATGGACCGTTTTAGATTGAACAATATATTTTAGGAGAATTGAAAAAGAGCGTTCTATATCGTATGACGTAAAAGTCTGGCGATCAGAGGTCGCAAGGTTTCGTAACATATCTCGGGTTTTTCATTTTGGGACTTTTTTTCACTGCGAGCTTCTTTTGAGGTACTAATACATAAATTAAATCACGCTGGTTTCCCAGAGGGGTAGGCAGAGGCCACTTCTTTCCACCTGCTACAAAAATACCACATTTGCAATTATTAAAGTGCTAAATCAAATATTTTTTGCGGACTATGAACCAGCGGGTCGATACGAGATAAGATTATTTTTTTCGGATGACATTTATAAAGAGCTTTTTCTTATTCAATTCCAATACATTATTTAATAACTGCACCAAAATTATATAACCTCCCTATCGCATATTATTCTCATTTTGCTCTTGTGCTATAAATAGATCGCAGTCGATGCCCAAAATACTTCCCCCTTTATCATGCCGTAACAATTCTTGCAACGTGGCACTCGCCTATCCCCTCGACCCGGTGACCCCTCCCCGGCGATCAATGAAGCCGGCGCCATTCATGTACCCCCGCTGCATTCAAACGTCGCGTGAATGAATCGGGCTATAAAAAATAAGGGGCGACTTGAACCCTTGAAGTAAAGTTAAGTCGTAATAACATTTTTAATGAACTATACTTATTAGTTTTTAGATGGTTTATTTACCCACAAATATGATTAATGATAGGGTTTTACAATCCAATATTCGAACAATTTCCATTTCTTCTTTTCCTTTCATTTCTTTATACTTAAGGCGAGTTTAGGACACAATATAGCGATATCTACATATTTATATAAAAATATCGCATAACCATTTCGTGACAACAGGTATTTTGCCTTTATCAGTATTTTGTTGCGTTTTGTTTGTCACGTTATTTATTTTTTAATTTCCAAAATAGGCAAGGCTGTAACAGATTTCACATATGGATCCCAAACTCTACTCTAAACGATATCCTTAAACCTACTGCGTGGTTCGTGTCACCTTTATTCCTCAGCCTAAGTTGCGTCAACGGGTTTATCATGATCATTCAAAATTCTTTTAAATTCGCAGCAGCGTTGTTTGCTTGTTGGATGAATTGCAAAAATATTGTATATAGTTAAGGGCTCAATTAAAAAAGGGTTGTTAAGCCCTTAACTCTTTCCTTAGTATAACGAAGATTAGTCATATAATCATATGGATAGTTTTCGTTACACAGAGGAAAAACAATGAAAGAAAGTTAACGTTATCTCATTTACTCCTTAACTATGTACAATATTTTTGCAATCCACCCTGTTAGCAATATCATCATGACTTATTCCTTTCCAACACTAATCTGTAATAGCTGAAGGCCAATTAGTGAAGCATTTGTCGTTAGTATTCCAGCAGGGGGTATTGCGCCATCGCCGGCCCTTGTTGACGACCACCTCGAAGATACGTGCCCCGCCACAGGACGCATTACTTATCGGCTCGGAATTAGCAAATGCTAAAAGTTTTCAATTCACTCTCGTATGTTAATGGATCTACAAATATTTTTATAAAAGGGGCTGCATTGTATTCTTCCTAAATAAAATTTTGCAGTAACTGCCTGTTAACATGACTTTTAAATATAGACACGCGTTTCGCTGGAGCGATTAAAGATCAATAGTTATAAGTAACTTAAACATGCGTAGTTCATTGCAATGCAGTTTACATTACTATCGACACACTAACATTTTATTTATTACTCGTATACAACTGATATGAAAACGGAGCGAATGTCATTCAAGACTATGAAATACTAAACACTATATTTAGAATCACATACACCATTACCGAAGCTTACATCAACGCTTGTTGCATACAGCTCGGTCTATTCTAGAGCGTTTCGCATGCAACATAGCGAATAGAGTGGATCGTATGAAGATTGGTCTAAAAATAGTGGCATGTCAATCGCCCGTCTGCGGGCGGAAATAGATATCGAGATGCACCTCATTCATTACAATGTCATCGGCTTGCGTTCCCGGTAGGGATGGAGCGATGTCTAGTATTTATTTACTATGCACAAACATATAATACAGATGTTTTGATCATTCAACTTTGAATTTGAATTGAGTGAGTAACGCGTATATATTTATATTGTTAGACAGATGGCTTCCAATTGATATACCTAATACAGATCCGTAGGCCTGTATTGGACATCGGTCAGGTGATACAGAAGACTGAAGAAAAGTGACATTTCACGTTATACCGACCTTTGGAAGAGATTAGACATGAAGATTACCAACAGCCGCTAGTTTTAGTTACCTTGCAGGAACGTTAAGAAAAGTTGTTTCTTTTTACTCCAGGGGTATTTGGGAGTCCCGACTTCATTGAAATCTAAAGCTGTGTATTATTTCACGACTTAGCTAGCCTAGTTGCTGGTGGCCCTGCCTACGACACGCGGTCCCGCGTCGTTTCCCGGTCAGGGCAAATGTTTGTATGAGCACGAGTAATTTTGTTTTTCAGTCTTGGGTGTTTTCTATGTATAGGTATAAGCAAATATTTATACCCATAGTACAAGCCTAGAGCTTAGTTTGGGGCTAGGTCAATTTGCGTGAGCTTGTCCCCTGATATTTATCCACACATGTACCTATAACGTTGCTTTTCACGGACGTGATCGGCATTTGGTCATGCTTATAGCGTTCATTATAATATGGTGGGTTGTCTATCCTTAGTGCTTCGTTTTAAAACCGACTTATGTCACCTTGGTTTATTATCTTATCAAACAAGTAACAGTAACAGCGATACAAAATATCTTTACAAGTGTAACTGTAATTAAGCCAGCGAACAAATCTAGCCCATTGACCGCATACGAGCTCCGTAATGGCTGTGATTATGTCTGAGTGACAGTCCGACCGGGAATTAGTGCGAACATGCAAGCCCTATTCAAGCTAAAACTGGAGCAGTTGTCATTCTATTAATTTCAAAGATAAACTAGCGCCGATGTTTTAAAAAAGTACTTTGTTCCGTATTAGAGTAGGTAAGTGAACGCGGATTTTTCTTGTTTAAAACATTTCTAGTTCTTATTCTACCTACCTTTGAATACTTTACCTACCTTTGATGCTTGAGAGCGTCGACAGTAGATTTATTGACTGTTATCTAAATTATTATTTTTATACTAATCACGAAATGAGACAGGCCCCAAATACATGAAAATACAAGATTAGATTTATTTTCATATTAGACATAAGATAACATATTAACTATTCCGTAACGTGACTGACTGACGGAACTGATCAGAGAACGGAGTAAAGTAAGGAACTGCTAGAGTGGGAAATGGTTCACAAACAGCATGGTCTAAACAAAATATATAACTTTACTTTAAAGGCAAATTGACATTAATGACTTCAAATAAAGTTTGTTTAAAAAAGATGGGCTCATAGGAGTTCTATCCTTTTTTTGAAATTCTTCGTCCTCAGATTGTAAGTCTCCGAAAACATCAAAACCATATACGAGTATTCGTCCTACCCGCGAATCGATCTCCGACTATCAATCAACGCGTAATAATATTTAAAAAAAAATCAGGGTAAGGTAGCGATGTTTTGAGAAAATGGGGGGATGTGAATATCTTGTTTATCAAGTACCAGTTTTTTTTGGTAAAGTTAGAAAAGAGACAAAGTGTATTTTGTACATAAAAAAGCTTCTCGCCAGATGGTTGACGCGTTTTCTGATAACTGGCCATAAAAGATATCGTGTTACAATTTCTGAGCTATGTTTATGTATATTTAAGCTGTAAATATTTTAGATGTATCCATAGGGTTATATGCCAAAAGCCAAACAACAATTAAAACAGTGGACTTTTGATGTTATAAGGGTGCGGCTCCCGTGAGGCGGAGACGAGCGGAGCTGTGCCAATATTAACCAATGGAAGGCGCGTGCGGTCACTTCGATTTACTTAATTACCAAATAAAGGAAAATATGTCCAAAATGAAGTCCTGAAAAAAAAAACAAATCGTCCAAGCCTCAGGAACAATTCACGCTCATCACACAAATATTCCAAACAGCGGGAATCGAACCCGGGACCGCTAGCTTCGTAATCAATGTCACTACTAACGATTACTGCGTCAACGGCGTCGATAACATAAAAAAATATAATGTTACCTTGCTGACTAGCATATCAGTCTCATCAAAGTGCCTGCCGAACATCTTGGGCGACTCGCCGGGCACGGGGTCGATCTTGATGCAGACCTCCTGGCCCTTGCGCGCTGTCTCCACCTGCTTGTGGTTCACCTCGATCGACGTCACGATACCCAGCTCCACAAACTGTAACAAAATGGTGAGCTGTGATTTTTTTGACAGTGAGTTTCACTCCCAATGCAATTCGTGGGTCGTCAGTCGCCACGGATAAATAAGCTAGTGTCCTAGAAAATTCTAATTTAATTCTAAGGTATTTTTCTTTTGTCAATTAAACACAAAATGACGAAGATAAACAAACGAATAATTAGATATTTGTTTTTTGCCCAGGACACACTCCTATTGTATCATTAGAGCGATGTCACACGAGCGTTGCCGATGCGTTGCGTCGTGCAACGCTGTGATTTCAACCTAGAGCGACGCATGTGTTTCATCGCATGTCGTTCTTATTTATATGTAGAACAGCGCAGCGGCGACGACGCAACGCACCGGCAACGCCCGTGTGGCATCTCTTTTACACTGCGTACGTACCAATGTTCTACGTTTACACGTGAGTATGAATTCGCTTGATATCAAAAAGATACTCCGAGAACGCCTTAGTAAAAATCGACATGGCTCATGTGTTTAGCGTGTGCTTGCTGTGTGTGCGCCGCAGGGGACTTCAGGCTGTACATACATTCTTTTCTTCCGAACTTGGCGGACGCACGGCCATGACACAATCTCAGTACTGCGAAAACTGTCTTATTCAGTTATTTTGTCTCGCGGCTTATTGTTAAGCGGGGCCACATTCCTTTTCGAAGTGTAATTCTTAGGGCTAATATACATATTTCAGTACTTAAATATTAATTCTGTCTCGTATCTCTTTCTTTTAGATAAAAGAGAGGGCTGACTGTAAGATATTTTTCGGAAGTTGAAAAAACGGATATAAGTCTATTCGATTACAGATCTACTACTAATGGCATTCGATTTCTCCATGGACTTTTAAGGTACAATTATTATAGTACAATCACTAGATGCACATAACTGGTGTTTCGGACGTCAATAATTAGATGTTTTAAGCTATATAACTGTTTTGAGGATGATAGTTACTTCCTGGCTCGGCACGCAGATGGGCGTGCCCTCCTTGACGACGCCGGCCTCCACCATCACGCCGCACACGATCGGGTCGCGGGAGTTGAACACGAACTGCGGCATCACCTGAACAGACAGTTATAATACTAGATTGTGTCACAAGGGAGCTATATTTCCGGCGAGGGCATTTATAGTTTTTTTTTTTTTTTTTTTAATGGGACAATGTCACACCAATTGACCTAGTCCCAAACTAAGCTCTAGGCTTGTACTATGGGTACTAGACAACGATATAAATACTTATATAGAGAAATATATACTTAAATACATAGAAAACACCCATGACTCAGGAACAAATATTCGCGCTCATCACACAAATATCTGCCCTTACCGGGATTTGAACCCAGGACTGCTAGCTTCGGAAGCAGGGTCACTACCAACTAGGCCAGCGCGTCGTCGCTAGTTGAATTCTGAGCGTATCGAGCGGTTCAAGTGACACCGCCTTAAGGGATAAAATAACTCTTGAGCCTTGTCAGCTTCGGCACCGAACGTGGAGGTACATACATACATTACGACGGATAATGGCTACTTTGATCCTTCCTTTGAGGAACCACAACCGTACCTTCTGGATAGGTGGAGTGAATTATTTTTAATCCTTAGACAATTTTGACGTGTTTGTTTTTGGTAGTACCTTAAGTTTGCACGGGAACACGGCTATATGTTTGAACTCCTCGCGTTTCTTCTGCCGCAACTCCTCCCGGTACGCGGTGAACTTGTCGAACAGGTGGTAAATAATGTCGGCGGAGAATATTTTCACTCCCAAGTTGTCAGCCATCTCTTGGGCGTCGCGTTCAATCTGTGGATAATCTGAACTTGTTCACTCGTTTGTGGGCAAACATCCTGCGTGGTGAAAGACGGTGGCGAGAAATAATTTAGGTGTTAAGGTGCTTTTCCACCGTGGAGGCGAGGCGACACGAGTTTGCATTCGTGTCTCGCTCTCCTGAAAACCACCTTAAAATGGAGCGAGCTGTGTATCAGGGTGTGCTACTGATATATAGGCATCTCTAATAATGTCACCCTCACTTCGTTAGAAAACGAGGAAAATAGATGATAGTGTAGAGTATTCGATTAACTCCAAGAGTGAGTAGGCCCAATGGCTGTATAGCCACCCTCACATCTTTTGAGTTAGGACATTGTATGGACATGAAAAGAAATACTCCTAATATCTCTCCGGTAATGACACTGGCACGAGCCGAGCCCAATGTGAGGCACAACTAACAGGGACAATAACGCAGGAACTTTTCCAACTTTAGTCACTGCCTTAGAAGCCTGGAGTGTCGGCAATTTTTGACGTCATACATTTATATGGAACGCGCGACAATGGTGTCGTTGCCACCGACCTCCAAGGGGTTAACGTATGGTCTATTCCGACTGGACGCAAAGTCGCATGTCGCTCGGTATTTTACAAGGTGTATTATCAGGTCAGTGTGCCCAGGAAGTGTGTACATGACCTCATCCCACCCTCCACTTTCTCACATCAGTCTTCTAGACGCCAGGAAGGCTTCCATCCACACGTAGTAAGTACCTAATTTTGCTGCGTAGTTTCTTATTCGCACTGCCAGGGAGTCCGGGAATACAGACGCTCTCCCTGCGTCTGTATTCCCAGAGTCATATAACCTTGATGTTCTCAAGGCAACTGGTTAAGCGTGTACCACCTTCGACCCAGTCGTCACTGAACATCAGGTCTAACCTGGGGTCAAACGCAAACCCATTATTGACTAAAACAAAAATAGAAATTAAACATACTTATGGTTTTAAACGCAGTTGACTTTACCTACTCACGGTATTATTATGTAGATATTTGTGAAATTGAAAGAAACCAATGATATTTCAGTATTTATCCGATTTCTTAGTTCCTTACAAGTTGATTTTTAATGAGCATTCCGACAAAATACGACGTTTAATCTTTTAAAATCAACACTTGCCTTGACGTCAAAAGCCAAAATGGTAGCGTACTGCGATTCGTGTTCCAACATGGCAGACGCTTTCATGACGTCACGCTTCACCACAGGACCTATCCTGATGGAGCAGTACTGAAACAAAAACGAAGTCTATAGTGTCGATGGAAAGCCTTATGGCCGGTTTTTAAAAAGGCCCGTTAGTAAATATCAGATCAAATTTTAGTAACAACATACAAGTTGTGACATTCCTGACCGAAATTTGATCTAACGTATCTTTATAAAACCCAGCCTTGATTTAGTCAAAACAGTAATAGCCGCTAGCAAGAAAAACAATAGGTAAAACATTGATTGTGGTATTGATAACCCATAATACAATTTTAGAGCTAAATAGGACTAGACATAATAGAGGGGTTATTTTAACATGTATCCAACGAAAATAACATAAGATTGAACAAAACAGACAGACAACCTACAATCAAAATGATGTACAGTACAGCTTATTAAAATAGCGTTCGGCTGCTTAAGATCACACTTGACAGTATAAATGTCACTCGTGTTTTATAGAAAAACGAATATTGCCGAACGCCAATAAGACACTGCTCGTACTGTACAGTCTGTGAGCACTTAGAAGGTGCTTCGGGTATATACTTCACTCTCACTCACTCTTAGTAAGTGCGTATAAGAACGTGTGAGAGACAAGTACAAACCCGAACCACTTTCTAAAAGGTATCGCATTGTACAGTCAACTAACTTGATTACTACGCCACTATTGACTTTGTCAACGTGACGTTGTAAACTAAATCAAAGGAAGTCTGTTACGTTTGGTTGTCAACGTCAGTTTAACATAGTCCATAGTGGCCTAGAAATCAAATTGGTTGACTGTGAGTGTGTGCAAGAGATAAGTAGGTAACTACCGGTATCTTGCTGGTACGCAGGAACTCGAGCAGCGCCTCGAGCGAGCCCAGCGTGGAGGCCTGCACGTACACGCCGCGGTCCGAGAGCTTGATCGACGACAGCGCAGACTTGAGCTCGCGCGCTACTTCCTCTCTGCAAACGATCGTGCTATTAGTCTTAGGTTCGTGTCAACAAAATTATCTTGAGTGAGATACTTGTCTCAAATTATGTCAAGTCATAAAGAACAGGTAAAGCGAGAGTGGGCCTCGCGCACCGAACGTTCCGTAACGAACGACTCCCATGTGTTCGGTTTTTTAAATATTTGTTGTTTTTATTTAGGGTTTTCACTATAACCACACCGGATTCGACGGTTTTATGTATAAACTTTTTATTAACAAACTAAAAGATAAAACGTCTCATGTATGAAGCCAATCCCATATTATTTCACTATTTATTTGCTTCTTAATTTATTTGATACAAAATCCGTCGTCATAAAATATCAAATATAGTGTTTACCTAAAAGCACTTACTCTAATCGCAAGTGAGACAAGCTGATTTAAAATCCGACATGTTTTTAAATTGTCGTCTATGTTTGTTAAATACCTGATAAAAATAGTACATTGTGCATCAAGGGTAGTATGAAGGGAACTACTAACGAGAGTGTTAGAAGCCCGACGCCGAAGGCGGAGGGCTTTTAATGACTCGAGTTAGTAATCCCCTTACTGCCTGTGATACACACAATGGTTTTCATCACATTTGCGAGGAAAAACACTTTAACTCTGCAAAATATAAAGAAATAACTTTTGACGAACGGGAACGTAAATGGAAACGATATTTTTTTTGTGACCTCTACCACAGATAATAACTGCGTTTAGTTTCGACCTGGATTCGAGCCAGATTTAGCCAATTTAATAAAAATGTATACTTACTAAAATTAATGATAAATGTTGATATAAACTTGAAATAGGTATAAAAATAATGAAGTTTAATGAAGCGTATAGGTTTTGTGTAATGTAAGTTAGTCTATAGCTAATTTTTAAAGATGAAATTAGAAACCGATTTAATTTTTGGCTGGAAATTAAAACTCCTTAGTCAGAAATGATGTACGAAAGAGTTGCAAATTTTAAAAAGAAAGTCATTACTCCCTAGGGATGACAAACTCGCCATAATTCCCGCGGGAACAATTTAGGCCATTGTCCTTCTGTATACAGGCATGGAATAACACCATTTACGAGCAAGTGTGATGAAAAAGATATTATTATAGTATGTATAACTCATTATACTTAAAAATATAATTTATAAAGGACTACTCCTTGCCCGCGAGTTTATCTCAATAGAGCTCGATTATCGGTATGTACTCGAGATTTTTTTAGGACATATTGAGACTAGTTACATGATTTTTTTCTATACCTTTTTACCCGTATATTCGTGATTCGTATATTTAAATTCTTTGAGACATAATCCTAATAAATTCGCAATAAGATTAGTAGGATTAAGCCATCGAGCCGGTGACTCTATTTTTACCCAGTGGTAAGTAGCGAGGCTTTAGTTTTCTGGTTCAGCAACCCTACCCGACGACCCTTTAATTGGATGCGTTCCAACTCAAGCGGAACGGAGCGGGTAGACCAAAATTACTAATCAAATTATTCCAACGATCTGCATGTGTCAGGCTATTTTTGTACAACCTTATTGGGTCGTTTTCGCTCCTCTACGCTGCGCTCCGCTTGAACCAAATAACTCTATGACTCCACAAAGGCTATATCAATAGCCTACAAATGGTGGTACCTAGCACTAGTCCGGCGGCGCTGAGTTTTGTGACCTTTACAATCGGTTAAATAGGTGTTACACGTTTTAGATCACTAGTATCTCAAACCAATAGTAGTACAGGTGTAGTGCATAATTGCTTTCCTTCGTATTTTCACGGAAACGTACGAACGTGTCATGCTACTTCAGTCAACCTCAGTACTTTTTGTACTGTGACCGACTGAAATAGCAAGACACGTTCGTACGTTTCCGTGAAAATACGAAGGAAAATAATTATGCACTACATCTGTAATAGTGTTCAAACCAATTTGTGTCAAATTCATCCATTGGATTTGAAGCT